>OY770262.1:177073967-178323967 GCA_963669355.1 Chorisops tibialis | reverse complement strand
CATAATTTTGAAAAATGCATTTTTTCGATTTTTATTGAAACTAACGAAGTTATAAAAACAAATTTTTGCCAGAATTCATTTTATTATAATTCCAATCAGTATTGAAAAAATTATCAACTTGACCTTACTCCTTCTACCCCCTCCCATACAAATCTCACGAAATTTTTAAATTAAAATGAAATTCTTTTTCTTCGAAACTGTTAAAGCTATCAACTTGATATTTATGAAAATATCAATAACGAGAAAAAAATGTGTTTTGATCCGTGCACTCCTTCTACCCCCTCCCATACAAATGTATAATTTTTGTTCGGTGCATTATATCGATTGCCATTAAAACTAGACAAATTATAAACTTGAAATTTTGCCAGAATTTGTTTTTTAACAATTGCAATAAATGATAAAAAAAATTATCAGCTCCTCTTCACTCCTTCTACCCCCTCCCATACAAATATCTGTATTATAAATTCAAGAAAAGCGTTTCTCCTTCGAATATATTAGAACTATTGAATTTGAAATTGAATCAAAGCGTGGTGATAAGGATGATGATAAGCAGTTTTAAAATCATCTTAAACGCTCCACTCCCTCTGCCACCTCCCATACAAATGCCTCAATTTCAGGAAAACTATGTCCAATTGAAAATAATGAAAGCTACAAACCTTAAATTCAGCATGAAATATTTTGCATACCACATAGGTGTCATATCCAAAAATAACAAACCTTCCTCCTCTCCTGCTACCACCTCCCATACAAAAGTCACTATTAATTATTTAAAAGAATTGGAGGTGACATATTTTCCGGTACATTGAACTCTTTCTCATTTCATCTAGAGTATCATATGATTGGGCTTTACGCCCAATCATAATTCTTTTATGTTTGAATCCTAAATTTTGTATAAGACATTTTGATAGCAACCTTAGCATAATGTGAAAAAATTATTAGCTTGTTGCAGATGAAATGGCGACTTTCGCGATGAAGTGAAGTTAGTTGCGATTTTTATGTCTCAAACTGCCACCGGGTGGCTCTGGTAATAATGAATATTGAAGTATAAATACTCCTACATTTGGTCATATAATCATGTTAGTTTTGGACTTCATTGAGATCGGAGAGAAAAAAAAATAAAAAAAATCGGAATCGAGTCAAAAGCGGTTGCTTTTTCTTTACGAGTTCAAACTTGGCCACAATGCAAGGAAGGCAACCAAAAACATCAACAGGGCATTTGGAGCTAACACAGTAAGAGAACAAACCACACAGCGATGGTTCGAAAAATTCCGATCAGGAGATATATCCCTTCAAAGTGAGCCATATGGTTACCCAGGACCATAGATAGACAACGACGAGCTGCGCTTACTAGTGGAGTCTTACTCACGCCAAACTGTAAGAAACATTGCAGAGAAACTGGGCGTACACTATTCGACAGTTTTCCGGCACATGCAACAGCTGGGAAAAGTCAAGCAGTTTGATAAGTGGGTTCCGCATGAACTTACTGAGCAAAACATGACCTCATGTATGTATTAACAATAACGGTCAAAAAACTAAATGAGTTGCAGTATGAGACTCTTCCTCATCCACCATATTCACCTGACCTTTCGCCAACCGATTATTATATATATTATATATATTATTATATTGTGTTTGCCTTACCGTTTATAACGCTAAGAAATAACGCTCGCACAGAGCCGCCAAGGGTACAGAAATATTTGTTGTCGCTCAAAAACCTCGATTCCGAGTTGCTGTCTATCCGTCTGTGCGTCTGTCTACAGCATAACTCTCAAAAGCTTTGAGTTATAGTGCCAACAATTTTTGAGTGTCATTTTTAGCAAAAAAGTACCTTTAAGTTCGTGAATGGGCTATATCCCCCCACTCCTTCTACCCCATCCCATAAAAATTTCATGAAATTTCGAAATAATAAGAAATTGATTTTTCTTTGAAACTATTTAAGCTATCGACTTGAAATTTACGTCAAAGTATTATAATATAGATGTCGTTAATATCACGGAGTATTGACTTGATCCCTTTAATCCTTCTACCCCCTCCCATACAAATGGACAATTTTGAAAAATACATATTTTCGATTTTCATTGAAACTAGTAAAGCTGAAAAAAAGAAATTTTGTCAGAATTAATTTTACTATAATTACAATTTATTTTAAAAATAGTTATCAATTTCACCTTACTCCTTCTACTCCCTCCCATACAAATTTCACGAAATTTTGAAATTTAAATTAAATTATTTTTCTTCGAAACTGTTAAAGCAATCTACTTGATATGTTGTGTAAAGTATACAAATAGAAATAATAATAATACGAAAAAAATTTGTTTTGATCCGTACACTCCTTCTACCCCCTCCCATACAAATGCATAATTTTTGTTAAATGCATTTTATCGATTTCCATTCAAACTAGAAAAAGTACAAACTTCAAATTTTGCCAGAATTTGTTTCTTAATAATTAAAATAAGTTTTAGAAAAAATTATCAGCTCTGCTTCACTCCTTTTACCACCTCCCATACAAATATCTGTATTATAAATTCAAGAAAAGCATTTCTCCTTCAAGTATATGAGAGCTATCGACTTTGAAATTGAATCAAAGCATGGTGATAAGGATAATGATAAGCAGTTTCAAAATCATCTTAAACGCTCCACTTCCTCTGCCACCTCCCATACAAATGCCGCAATTTCAGGAAAAATATGACCAATTTCATTGAAAATAATGAAAACTAAAAACTTTAAATTCAGCAAAAATCATTTTGCATGCCATGTTCGGTGTCGTATACGAAAAATACAAACCTCCCCCTCTACTTCTACCACCTCCCATGCAAAAGTCTCTATTCACTATTCGAAAGAATTTGAGATGACATATTTTCCGGTATATTAAAGTCATTTCCATCTCATCTAGAATATCATATCATCATATATCATAATTCAGTTATGTTGATGAATAAAATTAAGTTTTATAAGAGTTAAAATTGTTTGAAATTTCACTAGCAAAGTCGCCATTTCATCTGCAACAACCTAATAGTTCAATGTCGCGACCTCCGCTACAAAATTTCTTAAAATAAAAAAATTCTCTTCATCTAGAGTATTGCACGAGTAATCCTGTTACGTTTATTTTTAACATAAGACGTTTTGGTAGTGTTGGTCAATCAACCTGAAACAAAATCCTGCTTCTAGGGTATTCTATGCTTTTTGGTTCAAGAAGGAGTGAAAGGTTTTGTATGATTTTAAATCTGCTATGTTCGAATTTTAAAGTCAAATGGCCTTAAATGAACAAAGGGGAAATTTCGCTAGATTTCCTCTTTGTACGAGAATTATTAGCACGCTGAATAGGTGGAGAAAGATTTTTCCAGAATTGATGGCCTGGACGAAGAAGGAACTCTCAAAAATACCATATTAATGCGTTGAGTGAGGAATACATGATATCTATTGGCTTTCAGGAAGCGAGCAGATGAATAGGAGGCTAGAGGAATAATCAAGTTAGACTATCACGAGTTACTCCTAATTTTTTTACATGAGTTTAAAAATTAAGGTTCCGTGAACTCTTGGGTAAGAAAGATATCGGGAACTTAGAATATCTAAATTGGGGTGTAAAACAATGCAAAGAAATTAAGTACATGATGGTTAAGATTTAGAAATCCTTTTTAGTCATCTACTAACTCAACAAACCAACTTTTTTCACAGTTTTGACTTCAGTTGCAGGTAAGTTCTTGAGAATGACTCGTGTTATAGGTCTTTCTGGGCAATGCGCAAACACACTCATGGAGGGAAGAAATGGGATTGAGGAGGTAGGGGAAAGGGCTACTGAAAAATATTTGCAGATGTTATGGGTGACTGAATTACTGTTTCACTTTTACATCCTTTGCTCATTTTATTTCAAATACTTTTTCATTGCCAGTAGCAACTGAAAAATTCGTGCCTTACTGCCTAGAGTAAAAATCGAACCCAGACCTATTAACTGCAAAGAAAGCACGTTGCCCACTACGCCGTCGAAGCCTCCATGATTAAGAAAAGTCTAAACAGGATGCAAGTGCAAATCCGCAGCTGTGACGAAGCCGGAACCCTGATCAGTGGCAAGAAAATTCGCAGAGAGGTAGAATATAATTTTTCTCCTACAAGTACTTAATAGAAGAAGCTCACCTAGACTGATACTTCGGAACAAGAAATAGTTGCAGTTGTTATTGATTATTTGACAGCCAAAAAAACCTCTACTCTAGAAATATTTCTAAATGGACCAGTCATCCTTAAGTTGTTCCAAGGATGTACCAAGGATAAATTTCTATTGAACTTTCAATTAAAATTTCAAACGCTTGGAATTACTTTCGTATAGCACAAGTAGCTCCTCAGTTGAATACGAAGGGTATGCATATTGAACTTAAAAACCGAAAAAATTTTAATATTAATTCTGAAATTCAGATAAATTTTTAATTAGATTGACTTTAAAATTATTCCGTATTCGAATAAAATTGATAATGGTTGTTCCTTTTATACAATGGAAAATGTGTCACATTAGTCAAAAGTGCGTAATAGTCAAGGAGGATATATAAAGTGGAGTACCTGATAGGCTGACTCATGTGGGAATACTTTTTGATTCGGAAATTTTCGAAAATTGCGTCCAAGCTTAACTTGGCTTTAAACTCTTACAAAAAAAAACCATAATTTGTATTCTCTCTTGGTTGCTAATATTCAGTCAGCAATAAAGTAATTTTCAGTACAATGTAGTTTGCTGTTTTATTTCAGAAATTATTATTTTTTTAATTTTTATTAGTTTTTGGTTCGTGTTTAAGCTAAACACTTTAGCAACGGACAATATAACGCGGGACAGAGATAATTGAATTGGGTTTAAGTATGCCAAACAAGGATAGCGAAATAATTATTTCGAAAATTTGACAATTGTTTCGGACAATTTAACGTGGGAAAGAGTTAGTTGCAATATTCTAAAGTGTGCCAGACAAAGATAGCGCAACGATTTTTTTCGAAAAATTTCGAGCATTTCGCTAGTAAGGGAGGGAAATACTTTCATTCCCATGTTCATACACGGCAAAGCATGCTCATAGTCACTCCTTATTATATATCCTCCTTGGTAATAGCTGAAGATTGTTTTATCTGTCAAAATATCTTATCTACCATACTGCATGGCCTATTCAAAGATATTTTGTTTGCTGTATCTTTGAACGCGTTTCAATCAAAACATATTTTTGTTAATAAACAGAAAAAATTGTAAGTGCGATCAAGCTCTTTTAGAGTTTACATTCAAATAAAACAGTTAAAATCGGATAAATTATATTTTAGCCATTAATATGATTAATTTTTTTTTAAAGGTTTGGTCCAAACAATTGTGTCCAAATATAAAAAATTTGATTTCGAAACACAACTAACCACTTTTTTTATAACAACTTTTTGTTATCTTTTTTTTGTAAGCCCTGATAGCTACTAAAGATTTTCTTATATATAAATATCTATCACGCAAAAATTTGAAAATTTGTTTTAAGATTTTTACAGTAGAATAGCTTCTTAAGGTACTTTGGCGAAAGGGTGCAGATGTTGTTTAAAACTAAACTAATGTCACTTTAACGGAAATTTTACACCCGCTGTACGCTACTGACAATAACCACATATGGCATCACACGCATCACATCAGACTCACACTCTAACCGTAGTATCTTGTAATAACCACAAAAGAATGAAGTTGCTACCGGAACCATTTAATATTTGACATTGTAGCATCTTAGATCGTGAGCTTTGAACTAGATATTGGATCTCAAGCCGATCCCAATATTTTTCTTCTGCAATGGCACTACAGCCGAAATTGGGCCTTGGCCTCCAGACCTTCAGGTTCCTTAACATTTTTTTTCCTTACTTATTGTGGAAGAGTTGTTAGCCCTTCGAACAACCCTCTATCTATGAATTTTCATTTTCTTAGATTGAGGTAACCAAGGTATATCCTAGCAGGCAGTGTGATGGTATTATATATTAAGTCAACCGAGATTTGAACTCCCGATCTCTCGCATTGTAAAATCAACACACCACACACTAGGCTATATCCTAGATATCCCAGTATTATTAATACACATTTGTGGGAAGCATGAATAAGATTCGTACATTTCCGGATAATCCCTAAGCCCATTTTCCATAAAAATTATAAAAATTCAATCTTGCTTTTTTCCAGAATTGTTCATTCGATTTCCATGAAATTAGCACACAGCTTGCTTAAATATACCTTTGTTACCTCAATCTACGAAAATGCTGAAATCGTTTGTAGAGAGTTGTGCGAAAAGCTAACAACCCTTCCACAATAAATAGCTAATGAAAATGTTAAGAAATCTGAAGGTCAGGAGGTCAGGCCCGCTTTGGGCTGTAGTGCCATTGTACAAGTAGAAGTAGAAACTCAGCAATGATAACAATTCAAGTGGAGCCATTTCAAAAATAAAAATAAACAGCAATTTTATTACAGCACAGTTCACTTATTTTTTGACCAGCGTCATTTGAAATTAACCGCGAACATGATCTATGTTTTAAATTTTGACTCTCTCTGATTGTAGTCCTTGATGCTACCTAATTAGCAAAAAAAAATAATTTGATATCTTTTGTAACTTTTGGAGAAAAGGTACGTTGAAGTAAAAAAAGGCAACTTTTCAGGAGAACAAAAAAATATAAAAAGTTTGTCTTGGTTTTCTTTAAGTTTGGAGCAAAATTTCGATCACTTCTAAAGGTCGGATGAATATGCAATTTTTTCCATAAAAAAAATGGATTTTGCTTATCATTTTTCCAGGTGTAACTTCGTTAAACTTTCGAAAATTGTAAGTAAGATGAAAAACATAATTTTAATCAATCATCAAAAAACATGATTTGCATATAAAAAAATTCGAATTTTCCAATAAATTTTAATCATAAACTTTCATCGCCCAATTTATTCTAATTGAAAGTTTTTTCTGCCCAATCATGTCCAATTAAACACCAAAATCTCAAATATCTTCCAAAAAAAAGGTCATATTGGTAAGTACTAACCTATCCAATATGGTTTTTTTTTTCCAATCGGAAATTTATAATACATGACCCACGTTCGTAAAAAAAAACGTAAAATCATGTATGAAACATACATAGAAGATTTTTTTTTTTAATTCGGTAATAAGCCCAAAAAGCTATACGTGCAATTAACTAAGAATAAAAATATTGATTAAGGTCAAGGTTTAAGCAATAAAGTGTATAAACGCAAATAAGAACATAAATTGGTTCCGATTCGACCCAGTACTTTGCACTTCATTTACACTATATGTACATATATCGTGCTTCCTACGTGTATCTTCTTTTTTTAAATATATTCAAAACGAAAATATAGCCGAATAATGAACCAGAGTTTATCGTTTATCTATGGATCACTTTCTACAAGTCATTCATGTATCTTTCCACCAGACTAAAAGTTTTTGAAATTTAAAAAAAAAATGTTTTTTCTTTCTTCATTTTACTTCTAAGAAAACGCATATATGTAGATATCTACACTAAACGAGGGCTAGATCTAAGTACAATAAGATTGAATTTTAAGATTATTCTATTATTTATTTACTGTGTCTCTATTGCTGGCCAACTTTCGCTTAATCTTTTTTTTTTTCAACAGAAAAAAATTTACGAGAAGATATGCACTTGGCAAGTTTTTCAATACATAGCAATATGTTATAAGAAATTCTTTGCAATGAAGAAAATTATTTCATAGAATTTATGATCAATAACAAAATGCGTTAAGGCGCGAGTTATATTTATGAAAAAAAAATTGAAATTTTACCGGAATGATATCTTTTATGTTAGCGAAAAAAAATTAACTCGGTTATTTTATATGAAAGTGAAATATAGGTTAAATTTAGAAAAAAGAAAAAAAGAATTAATTAATTTTGGAGGTGTGTTTGCTGTTGATCTGGACCGTTTTTTTTTATTTTTCTTTTAATGAGAAATTAATTTAAATTGCGATATATTTACAGTAAAGTGCATGACCGAAAATATGTGTACGCAAAACGAAGTAGTGGGTTCGAAAAAAAGCACACTGATTTTTCGCAATGACAAGATGTGGTTGCACGATTTTTGCTTCCTTGCAGCAAACGGATGTTGAGTTTTGTGTAAAGAAAACTCCTAAAGCCTTTGGTATCTGTCCTCTTTCTGGAGGTTAAAAGAGATCTCTCTTCATACGGATCTCCGAGTATTTGACGCATGCATCCGTGTTGTAATATTGTTGCAGACAATCGATGAACATATCAAGAAGCTAAAACTTTTTACAATTTCTCCGACTGATTTGGAAATATTCTGGCCCAACATTATCTCGAACAACGTGCTTTGAAATAAAACTGGAGAAACTGAAATAGGTATTAAGATTAAAAGGCGAAATCGGCAGTGGATCGGTCACACTTTGAGGTAGCTGGAGAAAAACATCCCCAAACTAGCTTCAAATTACAGCTCCCAAAGAAAACAACGAGTCGACCATGCATATAAATGAGCAGATGGAAAGCGAGAGTGGGGAATAAACAACTCTTGCGAACAATTAAAGCTCAAAGAGAACTATTGCGTTGAAAATGATGTAATTTCCGACAATACTGTAACTCACAACCGAATGTCTAAACCTTAAGCCCAAACAGATGCCGCCAGCAGTTTCCGAGATATTCGAGAAAAATGAATCTTTGGAGAGATAAGAGGATTTTTACTCTAGTTTTTAAACGTTTTGTTGATTTTATCCTTGTGACCTCTTAATTGGTGATTGGTATTGGTTTTTCGGATAAGATATTTTTTTGTTATGCTAATAATATGTGCTCCTCACTTTAAATCTTAGTAGTGATATATATGTTATACCCAGATCATTTACACTACCGGCCGATATTAGTTTAGCATTGCTTAGTTTAGCTAGCCTAGTGGGTAGCGTGTTGGTCTGTAATGCGAAGGTTGTGAGTTCACATCCCGGTCGACGCATAGTTCCAGCACACTGCCTGCTTGGGTATATCTTGGTCACCTCAATCTACGAAAATGAAAAATTCGTGGATTCTAACGTCTAACAACACTTTCACAATAAATAATGAAAAATGTTAAGGAACCTGAAGGTCAGGAGGCCAAGGTCCGATTTGGAATGTAGCGCCATTGGAGAAGAAGATTTAAGCCGATATCGAGTACTGAGCACTTGGAAACTTTCAACTTAATGCACCATCTAGAAGACCATTCAATTATTTTGTTTAAATCTGCTTGTAAGTTCACACTAGTCAACGTAGGGTTGCCAAAAAATTATTGCTTCATCTGCAAATGTTGTCAAACGCGATTCATAATATATATAAATAAACTGCCAACAAGTCGGGCGAAACTTTATTATTCTTGGGACAAGTTGCGGATGAGTGGAAAGTCAATATGCAGGTTAAAGTGGTTAGGGAAAGCTAAGTGCAAAGGGGTTTCTCGGGCAGGGCTGTTGTCAATTTAACAATATTTCATTCGTTTCTGCAAGTTTGGGTTTTTATGAGGGGAGGAGGAGGAGGGGTAATAGCAAGGGTGGGTGGATGTTAACAGCTTTTTAATAATTGCTTGAATCACGTCCAATATTCTCTGTATAGAATGTGTTTCATAGACGAAATTGCATAAAATTTTCATAAAATTCGGTATATTTTATTTTCACGAAACCGAAAATTTGTATGGGAGGGGGTAGAGAAGGTAGAGGAATCGTAAAATTTGATATGCAGTTTTATTTCGCTTCTCTTGTAAGGTGCTTGTATAAAATTTCAAGTTCGTAGCTTTTAGTTTGTTAGTTATTAGTTGATTTAATGAAATTGGTCGAAATCATAGTTTTGTATGGGAGGGGGTAGAACGGTAAGGGCAATTTCAAAACTTTTAAAGCAACTTCATTTGAATTACTTTAATAAGTTTTCATGCTAAATTTGAAATTGGTAGCTTTTAAGAGATAGCTGATAACTGATTTCTTAAAAATGCTCGAAAAAATAATTTTGTATGGGAGGGGGTAGAGGAGGTAGGGGAATCGTAAAATTTGTGATGAAATTTTCTTTCTTTTCTGTTGCAAGGTGCTCGTACAAAATTTCAAGTTCGTAGCTTTTAATTTGTTGGTTATTAGTTGATTTAATGAAATTGGTCGAAATCATGCTTTTGTATGGGAGGGGGTAGAAGGGCAAGCATGATTTCAAAACTTTTACCGTAATTTTATTTTAATTATTTTTTTAAGTTTTTGTGCAAAATTTCAAATTGATAGCTTTTGATAGTTAGGTGATAATTGATTTCTTAAAATTGGTCGAAAAAATAATTTTGTATGGGAGGGAGTAGAAGTTTTAAAAATATTCGACCAGTTAATATTTCAAACTTTTAGGAATTTTTTTTAAATGCATTTCCCAAACTTTCAAGTTTCTACCTAAAAATTTCATTCAAAAATTTTCAGTTTATGTGTTTTTTTCATTCCACATGAAACATCTTGTGCACGTTAGACCCCCACTTCGGAGCATAACAATTTTGGAACAAATTACTATTTTTTTTCTATTTATATCAAATAGATGTGTCGACGTGCAAAATTTAAACTTTGTACCTTTTACCAGAGCCATAAAAAAATCACTCAAAATTTTCAACATTTTCGCTTTCCACCTCCCTCCCCTTACACCCCCCAACTCAAATTTTTTACCAAAATTAAAAATTATATAGCTCTACAATTTGACAAATTTTTGATTTGATATCTGTACTCAATTTTGAGATTTGATGATTTGTAGTTTTGGAAAGTGCGCCATTTTTGAAATGCTCCCCATTTCCCCCCACTACTATAATGTCCACATATTATATTTTTTTCATATGTCGCTAGTAAAGCTTAGTATAGATTTTAAGTTTCAATTACAAAGCATAAGAGATAGTTGAGATATTAATTTTTAAGTGTTTTTCTTTGCACCCCCCTTGACCCTCCCCCTTTTACTAATTAGCTTCTATCTAAACTGTTTCTAATAGATCTGTATACTATCTTGATGGTCTCAAAATATCAATTTTTTATGGGAAGTAATTTCGAAGATATAATCATTTGAAAAAAAAATTCGGCCGACAATTGGTTCTTAGCCCCCCCTTTTCGCACGCCAATGGATAAAAAAATTAAGTTATTTTTAAAAGTTGTCCCACAAAGTCTTGCATATGTATGTTGATTTTTAGCTTCCTAGCTGTAACCATGGTGGAGATATTTGAATTCGTATTTTTCGGTTTAAGCGCTCCCCCTGCCTCCCCCTGAACTCGTACACCCCCCAAAATTGGTATCCGCCTGAGATCTGCAATTACCTACAATCCCTCCAAAAATGAACTTTCTATCTTGAAGGGTTTGGGAGTTAATGTGCGCTGAGCGTACACGTCGGCGTACGGCGTACGGCGGACGGCGTACAGACAGACGGATTTTTTTTTTTGCATTTTTAGGCTATTTTAGTCATGAAACGCGAAAAAAAAAATTTCAGAGTAGCAAATTTTTTTTTTTTCCCAAGTCGATCACAATACTTTATTATTAAAATAATAAAGTAAAAACATAACAGAATTATGACTGGGCGTAAAGCTTTATTTCTTGAGGTTAATGATATTTATATCATTATACTATGACGGTGATAAGGAAGACATCAAAAATTACAGACCAATAAGTCTGCTACCTGTCTTCTACAAGGTATTCACCAAATTAATCAACAACCGAATATAAGCAGCTCTAGATGTTGAACAGCCACGAGAACAGGCTGGTTTTAGAAGTGGATACAGTACAATTGATCACATTCACACCTTGAGAGAGACCATGAGCAAGGCTAAAGAATACGAACTGCCCCTAGCACTGGCATTCATAGACTTTGAGAAAGCCTTTGACTAAATATACCCTGAGGCGATAATAAGAGCACTATCCAATCAAGGTTTAGAGAAAACATTCGTTGAATCGCTCTCAAACATCTACAGGAACGCCAAGGCAAAGGTCAAAGTGTTTGATGACACACCAGAATTCCTCACACAAAGAGGTATTAGACAGGGGATACAATTTCTCCAAGGCTATTCAACGCCACCCTGGAAAACATCGTTCGAGAACTACATTGGGAAGAGAAGGGTCTGCAAGTTGATGGCGAACACATCAGTCACTTGAGATTTGCCGACGATATAGTCATAATTGCTCAGAGCCAAGAAGAATTACAACTACTATTAAATGAACTTAGCGAAGCCAGCGAAAAAGTGAGCCTAAGAATGAACCTGAGTAAAACTAAGATTATGCCCAATGAATATCTAGGAAGTCAAGTTGAAATAACATTGAATAACACCAGGCTATAAATAGTAGAAGAATATGTCTACCTTGGCCAGCTAATACATCAATCAGGAGATTTAATACCTGAAATTAATAGGCGAATCAAACTAGCGTGGAGCGCATTCGGGAGAAACTCCATCATATTCAAATCCAGAATGAAACTTAACTTGAAAAAGAAAACGTTTGATCAGTGTATCCTACCCGTCATGATATACGGCTGTGAGACATGGACGTTAACAACATGAGTCACACGGAAACTACAGGTAGCGCAAAGAGCTATGGAAAGATGCATGCTAGGCATCACTAGGAGAGATCGAGACTGACTTAAGAGAAAGAACAAATGTGACAGATGTAATCCATCGAATTAGATCCTTAAAATGGCAATGGGCCGGACACATAGCAAGGTTAACTGACAACAGATGGACTGCTAAGATAACACAATGGTACCCAAGAGGGATAAAACGACCAAGAAGACGCCTGAAATTACGATGGGATCATGACATCAGAAAACTAGCAGGCGTCACCTGGACAAGGATAGCTCAAAATTGAGAAGACTGGAAAGCAATGAGGAATCGATATGTAAGGGAGGCTACACCATAATACACATGTATATATGGTTGAACAAGCTGTAGATGATGATGATGATGATGATATTATGACCTAATTTTCAAGTCAATAGCTGAAATGGTTTCGGCGAAAAATCAATTTCTTTATATTTCGAAATTTCATGAAATTTGTATGGAAAGGAGTGTGGGAATGTGGCCCGTTTACGAACTTAAAGTTTTTTGCTAAAAATGACACATAACAAATTTCAGCACGATAGTTCAAAGCGTTCGAGAGTTATGTTGTAGACAGGCGCACAGACGGACAGACAGCAACTCGGAATCGAGGTTTTTAAGAGACAACAAATATTTCTGTTCCCTTGGCGGCTCTGTGCGAGCATTATTTGTTAACGTTACAAACAGTAAGGCAAACACAATATACTCTCAGATTTCATCTAGAGTATAAATATACAAAAGCAGGTCCAACACCGATCCTTGTGGCACTTAACTTAACTCATGAGTCTTTGAAAATGATTCCCCGATTCTAACACTAAATTGTCTACCGGTAATATATAACTTGATCCAATTGAATAATGATCCTTGAAATTCCAAATATTCTAATTTGGCGAAAAGCCGTTTAAATGGAAATCGATCAAAAGCCTTCTCAAAGTTAAGATATACAATGGCAGTAGGCTTTTTTTCATCGAAATTCCTGATACAATAGTTCAATGAAACTAACAGATTAGAAACTACAGATCGCCTCGGAGTGAAACTTTCCCATTTCTACAGTGCAGTGGATCCGATAGTCGTTCGATCCCTGAAGTCAAGCAGCAAACAACACTAATAGTACTGCGATGGTGTCCCGCTCTCGGTGTGAAGTAATACAAAAAATTTGATAATAATAAAAGCAGTAAATAAAAGGTTTTTTATTAAGACCGCCTAATTTGAAATTTCAAAAGAAAAAATGCAATGTTTATTTGAAAAGCTCTGATGATTTATTGATATGGAGATTATGTATGGAATAGAATATGCGACAAACGCTGCACGACCAACACAAAAAAAAATGACGCTAAGTTCAAAATAATTCAAAATAGGCGGTCCTTACCATCCTTTATAATTAAAATAACAAAAAAAAATTACAGTAGATGGAAGAAAACCGGTAAGCAGCACAAAAGAAGCAGCAAAGGCCACAACGAAGTATTTTCGTACTAGGCTTAAATATAGATATTGTTATTAGATATGTGCAGTTCACGAATGAACTCGTTCATTTGAACTAGTCACATCATTGAACTAAACGAATTATTCACTAAAATTTTCACATTTAGTGCGAAATGAACTAGTAGTGAGCTGAATGTAAAATTCTAAAGTCTGTATATTCGGTTAATAGTTGATTATTCACAGAAAAGCATAACCTCATCGTTCAACACATCCGCAAAAGCATCATTCATTCCATACAGCAATCGGTTGTATTATCGTCAACTCAATACGATAGTATCTCACGTCTTACGCAGATGCATTTAGGCACTAAGCTGATGCATTTAGGCACTAAGCTGATCAGACTGGTGCTCTGATGTAAATGTTTAGTTCACGAATTAACTATGAGCTCAATACGATCGTACCTAGCGAAGAAATGCAAGCATCTAGTTTGAAGACAGACTACAGAATTGTTTGTGAATCGAAATAATCAGTCATTATACTCTAGATGAAATCTGAGAATATATTGTGTTTGCCTTACCGTTCGTAACGCTAAGAAATAACGCTCGCACAGAGCCGCCAAGGGTACAGAAATATTTGTTGTCGCTCAAAAACCTCGATACCGAGTGACCGTCTGTCCGTCTGTGCGTCTGTCTACAGCATAACTCTCGAAAGCTTTAGTGCTAAAAAATTTCGTGTGTCATTTTTAGCAAAAAAGTAACTTTAAGTTCGTGAATGGGCTACATCCCCCCACTCCTTCTACCCCCTCCCACACAAATTTCATGAAATTTCGAAATATTAAGAAATTGATTTTTCTTTGAAACTATTTAAGCTATCGACTTGAAATTCAAGTCAAAATATTACGATATAGATGTCATTAATATCACGGAATATTGATCCGATCCCCTTACTCCTTCCACCCCCTCCCATACAAATGGACAATTTTGAAAATACATATTTTCGATTTTCATTGAAACTAGTAAAGATGAAAAGACGAAATTTTGTCAGAATTAATTTGTCTATAATTACAATTTATTTTAAAAATAATTATCAACTCACTTTACTCTTTCTACCCCCTCCCATACAAATTTCACGAAATTTTGAAATTTAAATTAAATTATTTTTCTTCGAAACTCTTAAAGCTATGAACTTGATATTTTGTGTATTGTATACAAATAGAAATAGTAATAACGCCAAAAAATTTTTGTTTTGATCCGTATACTCCTTCTACCCCCTCCCATACAAATGCATAATTTTTGTTAAATGCATTTTATCGATTTCAATTCAAACTAGAAAAAGTATGAACTTCAAATTTTTCCAGAATTTGTTTCTTAATAATTGAAATAAGTGTTAGGAAAAATTATCAGCTCCGCTTCACTCCTCCTACCACCTCCCATACAAATATCTGTATTATAAATTCAAGAAAACCATTTCTTCTTCAAGTATATGAGAGCTATCGACTTTGAAATTGCATGGTGATAAGGATGATGAGAAGCAGTTTCAAAATCATATTAAACCCTCGACTTCCTCTGCCATCTCCCATACAAATGCCCCAATTTCAGGAAAACTAAGACCAACTCCTTTAAAAATAATGAAAACTATAAAATTTAAATTCTGCAAAAAACATTTTGCGTGCCATGTTCGGTGTCATATACGAAAAATACAAACATCCCCCTCTACTTCTACCACCTCACATGCAAAAGTCTCTATTCACTATTCGAAAGAATTTGAGATGACATATTTTCCGGTATATTAAAGTCATTTCCATCTCATCTAGAGTATCATATGATTGGGCTTTAAGCCCAATTATAATTCTGTTATGTTTTTTTTTTCCAATTTGATAAGTTTAATTCACGAACAAACTTTCAGCTTTTCAGTGATTTCTTCTTTTTCTTTTTTTGTGATCCTCCTCTAATAATATGTATATATCCCGGTAGTGGATGTTTGAATTGAGTCGGGCTCACCGTTTTCACCTTTTTTGACTCGAGATATCTATAAAATTCAATTCAGGTTATGAGATTCAGAGTTTGACTCGTTTATCTGCAAAGTTCTGTAGTTTTTAGCATAAATTTCGTATTGCTTCCTATTTATTTTTTTTGACACGACTGTGTATCTGCAAAAAACTTAAGCAAGCATTTTTTCCAGATAATTTGAATCGAGTCGGGTGTGTTTTTAACCATCGTTGTTCCTTTTTTACTCGAAAAGTCTGCGAAAAAATCGTCTTTGCAGGTTTTTTCTCGAGAAAAGCTGCTCGTATTAAGTCGGGTATTTTTTGTATTTCTCCTCGGGAATGGCCCACTGATCTAGTTCCTTTCTACTTTCTTTTTTTGTACCAGAGATATCTTTAAAAAGCTGAATTTTGCAGATACTACTTCCTAAAGATTTTTTAACGGGAGGACGCGGTCACTGAACCGAGATGGATGGAGGCAAAGTATTCAGGAGGCCAAAGTCCGATTTGGGCTATAGCGTCATCGTAAGAAAATAAGTAAGTTACTTCCTAAAAACTAAATGAAATGAAAAACCTAACACGAAGAACTAGTTCTTTTAGTGGATAAGAACTAGTGAACTAGTTCAGCAAAGGAATCTATTTTGCCGATCTCTAATTGTTATGATTATGAAACAAATATCGTTTCCCCCTTTTTAATTTATCTTTTCTTTAGGATCATTTGTGTTCAGATTTTTGTGCCATATTTTAGGAGCCACTATAAGTTATTACGGAAATTTATGTAATAGTTCTTTTTTCAAAATTAGGAGCCTTTGGGCTGCAGCTCAATATCATGTGGAGCTCACTCCTCTCCCGTAATCTTTCGCTTGTTTCTTGCAACACTAAGCAATAATGGATTCTGCATCGGGTCATTTTCATTTCCAACTCAACGCTCATGAGCAGCCAGCAGGAGGAGCTGCCCGACTCGGAGAAGCCCCATTACAGAATCTGTGACGAAAGTGCAGCTCCGCCGTCGTCTTCGTTACAAAGGGGAACAAGAAAATGTACAAAATTATTCTTGCAAATTAATGACAAAAAAAAAACATAACAGGGCTACGATTGCGCGTAAAGCGCAATCTTACGGTACTCTAGATGAAATAGAATTTTTTGTGATCCCAAGAAATTTTGTATGAGGAGTGTTAGAAGGGGTGATAGCATTGAACTATTTTTTTCCCCATCATACTAAAGTAGCTATAAAAATGTTTTATACAAAATGCTTACTCCAAAAATTGAATAGGAGCTGAGAAAATTAGTGTGTTAGATTTAGTGAAAATGTGCAGTTTGTATGGGAGGTGGTAGAAAGAGTGGGGGGATTTTAGTGATTTTGTTAGAAATAACTAAGAATATCATAAAATTGACATTTCTTAACTTTGAGACTGGTAGCATTCATACTTTTCAAGAAAATAGATTTTTTGTGAAGTTGTGAAACTGTTATATGTTCTGAGAAAATCGGCTTAGAGCATTTCATGAAAAAGTGCAGTTTGTATGGGAGGGGTTGGAAGGAGAGGGAGGACGCAGATAACTTTTGTACAGTAGATTTAGACCATCATAAAAGTAATACATTCTAAATTTCAAATCAATGGCATTTATATTTTTCGAGCAAATCTGTTTATTGTGAAATTACGAAATTGTGTCATTTTGTATGGGAGGGGGTAGAAGGGGTACAGCTAATCGTCTCATTTTTACACAATTTCAGCTTGATAACTATTATACGCACTGAGTAAATTGGTTTAGAGCATTTCATGAAAAAGTGCAGTTTGTATGGGAGGTGGTGGAAGGAGAGAGAAGACACAAATTATTTTTATAGAGTAGATTGAAATCATCATAAAAGTATTACATTCCAAATTTCAGATCAATGTCATTTGTAGTTTTCAAGGAAATCCGTTTATTGTCAGATTGCGAAATTGTGTCATTTTGTATGGGAGGGGGTAGAAGGGGTGGAGCGATTTGGCTCGTTCACGAGCTTGACCTTGCTTTTTTGTTAAAAACAACGTATACAAAATTTGAACTTTCTAGCTCAACGCGTTCTCAAGCTAGAGAGGACACGTACGGACAGACGGACAGACGGACAGACAGACAGACGGACAGACGGACAGACGGACAGACGGACAGACGGACAGACGGACAGACAGACAGACGGACAGACGGACAGACAGACAGATGGACAGACGGACAGACGGACAGACGGACGGACGGACATCCGGTTTTGAGATTTTTGAGTGATTATATGAACTTCTGTATCATTCATTTTTTTCTCCGAGCCTTATTTCTTGGCGTTACAAACTTTGTGGCAAACTTATAATACTCTCAGATTTCATCTAGAGTATAATCATTTTTTTCTGGGTGAAATATTCTTGCGAAAAATTCTAATATCAAAGTTCGAGTATACATATATATATATTCGAGGCTTCCGTGGCGTAGGTCGTGGGTTCGATTCCCACTCCAGACGAGATTTCTTAAGCACGAATTTTTCAGTTGCTACTGGTGATGAAAAATTATTCGAAATAAAATAGGCAAACGGTGTAAAAGTGAGACAGTTCCACTTCAAGAAGGCTTAGATACTCCGTAGATGGTTTCTGTTCGGTTTCCATCATTCAGTCCCCCATAACAACTGGAAATATTTATCAGTAGCAGCCAGTACAACTGAAAAATATGTACCAGCTTCTCCGCTCGTTACAGTCGTTCTCACTCCTCTTCCCTTACCTTCCTAATCCCATTCCTTCCATCCATGACTATGTTTGTGCATTGCACATAAAGGCCGAAATTGCCTATAACACAGGTCATTCTGTAAAAACAAAAAACATGCTTTCAATTCCTTTAGCCGCCCTCCACAACCGGGGTCTGCGGGGGTGCTATTTACACTATTTTCTAACTACTTATTAGGTAATAACTAATCACTGTTTCAGCCACCATTTTTACCGTGTTAAGAAAACTGATAGATCTTTAAGAAATTATTATAAAGTATATTAAACAAAAAAATTCGTACAACTTGCATAGTGCTCGATTTAGTTTGGTTAGAAAAGGGAAGCAAATCGAATCGTAAAAAAAAATTATAGCTAACTGGTTTCATGGCTGTAACTAGCAAAAACCTTAAGAAATTTCCACTGAGAAGAATTCTAATACGATCTCACGAATGCATTGAAAAGTGCTGGTGGTCTGATTTGCGGTCAGGTGTTACACTAGCTATTACCTTACACTGGTTTCCATTCAATTTAGCCATACAATAGTTTGAGTGTGATATTTACAAAAGCCTGATTTACAGCATTTAAGCAACAAAAAATTTCTTTCAGTTTAACATCGAAAACATAAGACGACATTAATGTATCTGGGATAGTTTATATGTACAACAATGGTCTAGCGAAACCAAAATATGGGCCAATTCTGACACCACAACAAGTAGGTAGAGAATATTAAATGTTAATTATACATTTTCGTCTTCTTCCCATAATGTTTCGCTATCCAACATTAGCTCATTCATTCAATGCAAAATTATTTATTAAAAGTTCTTTTTATTATCTATGAATGATGGACACTAGAGAGCGTAAAATTTCAGATAACTGATAAGATATTCAGCAAAACTTCTTCGTATTCTTCTTCTACTTCGGGGCTCAGTCCATCCGATATCGTCTTCATCTTTTGCAACCAGTTTTCTTTCATTGCATATTTATAAAGCGACAGTTACTTTACTCATTTTTGCATAATTATCATCATGCAGGTGAGATAATAGAGCTGTAAAGTGAAATGTTGTTTACGGGAAAAGCATTATAAGAATAAAACAACACAAGGAAGCAAAAGAAGAAGAAGAAGAATCAACCAGAAGTGTCTTGGTCTTATCTTCTTAGTATAAAATAATTTATTATGTAAAGACGTTTGGTCTTCCAGAGACTTCACTAACACCGTTCATATTTAATATATTAATAAAAGTCGGTTCAGTGAGTAGTGAGCGCGCTAAGAAGTACATCGCAGCGGGTCATCGTACGGTGTGCAGATATTATGAAAAAAGAAAAGAAAAAGAAAACTAAAAAAAAAACTCATCATCATGCACCAAAAAAAATCCACAAAAATTCGAATTTACTTATTCCACTTAAGACCCCATTTATGTGACACAATGAGTCAGATTTTGCCGCGATTAAGTGAAATGGTCGATTTCAAACAGGTAGCAAGTATTAAATAAAAAAAATAAAAATCAACCGACTCCATAACAAGTCTATTTCGCTATTGTGTCCAAGAAAGTCGGCGTTGATTGTGCGCTGGGATATAAAACACTTTAATGGATTAAACAGAAAAGGCACAACCCACCAAGCATAAGTGTAAGTAAGTGAAGCATGTAACTTAGCACTAAAAACTACTTAAGAATAATAATATAAGAAAAAATGGGGAAAAAAAACCAAGCAAGTTCAAACTTTAGAATGGCAGAGCAGACTAGTTTCATCGGTGGAACATTGAAATTAGCAGTGCAAAAAAGAAAGAGCCTGCAAACCAAAGAATATGCCAGTGTAACGATCTACCTACAGGGATCTTACGAACGCTATTACGAGTAGGTAACTAGCTATACTATGGATAAGATTTTTTTTTTTTCTTTTAAGAAAACTCTATCACACAATACGTCTAGAAACTTGTTTCTCGACATCAAACCAAGAGTAAAGTGTAGTTAATGCATGGCCAAGAGTAAATTGTTCTACATTCCGATTTGTTGCGTAAATGGTAGTAGGGAATAGTGAAGCAACAAATAGTGAACTTGGATTATGATATAGGGGAGAGATTGGTTTTTGTTTATCGGTTTTTTGAAAATCGAATCAAGATCAAAAGTTTTCGGGGATTGGTTAGCAAGGGAATTGCTTTTTTTGCAAGTTGCACGGGAACTAGGGGGGTTGCTCCAGTGCCAGTCAATTTGCCGCCTAGATCATTTTAATGAAATCGCGCCCTTCCAAATAACTTTTCTTATAGCCCAGAACCCATTTAGTGATACATAGAATGCCTTGCATTTTCAAACTTTGTAACGCATTCGTTGCTACTCCCGCCTCACAATTTTCACCTACGTTTGCTACTACCGCGTAAAATTAGGAACTTGATGCATGATTTGCCCTCGAAGGTTGATCTCTTTTAATCGCCAGAAAGTGAGCCAAAATAAAAGTTTATTCATATTTCCACAGGACATTTGGAATATTTCTGTCAGAAGCAAATTTCATTATAGTTCATGTCTTCAACAAAAAAAAATTTTGGTTTTCTAGTGAATTGTGTGACAAAAGAATTTAAATGTGCGACTTTTGAGATTAAATTTGTGCCATTTTTGACAAAAAATTTGCAGAGCTACAATTGGCGGAAAAGTAAAAAGGTCAGTGCTTCGAGACGATGTTAACTACATTTTTAAAACCTACTTTTCTAATGAAATTTTGCGACAAATTTATGAATAATAAATTTGAACCAAATTGTGTCAAAAATTGCCGCATTTGAATGTCATGATGAATTTTGAATAATGGGCGTACGATATAGTAACAAAATTGTTATGAATTGGTGAGAGCAGGATTTAGTTTAGATACCATCATTGAAGAACTATGATGAAATGGAGAAAAAAAGTATGCCTGCTTTGGACAAACCATTGGATGTCCTGGCAATGTGTGATGTTGGAACCGGGAACAAAGCTTACTTCTCACACTCTCACCATGCTGATCATCTCATTATCTGTTGGCGAAATGGAGTCATTCGTTAAGTTACAGTGGCGCCCAACGTGGGGCCTAAGATAATACTCTCTTCCTTCTAAAAGACTATAAAAGGATGGTGTTCTCCCGCAACCATGGAGAGATTCCATTATCTGTTGGCGCAATGGCGTCTCCCTTTATTGACACTAGTTTTATTATTTTGATATTTTAATGATGAAGCCTTCTTAAGCATGCCACTCTATTTTCATCGTCTTACGAGCAGCATTGGGTTGCCCTATTATGTCAAGACACAGTTGAGTTGGGAAGGGTTTGAAGCATTTAGGAATGAAGAGATGCATTCAAAGATGACGATGAACATTTTCTTTGAATTGTTCCAAGTTTTAGTCTACTGGAAACACTGAGCTGTAAATAATACCATATTTGTACGGTGCGGCTTACAAATGTATCTTGAAATTTTGCGATACAGCCAAACGCGGATTGCAGAGAATACTTATGAACGCGATAAGCTTATCGAGTAATGTGAGTCACTCTCTTGGAATTATAGATATAGGTAAAGACGATGCGCCTGTGCTTAAGGTAGTCAAGCGATGACAACATAGCGAGGTCTCCCAATAGTTTTACAGCAGCTCGTTTTCACAGGTGGGATTTTAAATGAAAAAGAAGGCGAATATTGGCTTTGTAGATTGTCAATAAAAACGTTCAAATGTTGCCTTGGCAATACTAAAAATACGAATGATCAATGCTATAGGCAATTTCAGCCTTTACATATGTGCAATGCACAAACACAGTCATAGAGGGAAGAAATGGGACTAGGAAGGGGAATGAGAACGACCGTAATGAGTGGTGAAGCTGGCATATTTTTCAGCAGTACTGGCTGCTACTGACAAATATTTACAGATGTTATGCGGGAGTGATTGATAGAAAGCGAACAGAAACCATCTTCTGAGTATGTTAGACTTTCTTAAAGAGGAACTGTTTCATTTTTACATAGTTTGCCCATTTTAATTCGAGTAATTTTTCATTGCCAGTTGCAACTGAGAAATTCGTGATTAGATAAATCCCACTGCCTGGAGTGGGAATCGAAACCACGACTTATTGACAGTGCTGCTCACTACGCTACGGAAGCCTATGTGTTCGTTCCATGATTTTAATAATGGTAGATTTAGATATTTACTCTCCTCGAAAGAATGCAACGTTCAAATTATCACGTTTCAGAAAAACGAGACAGATCTTCGAGTTTTCAATATATTGCTCTGTTCTTTTCGTTCCAGAGAAGAATCCGCTGAAGTAATTGATAAAAAATTGGACCACAATCCTACGCTGGTTAATACAATAATAATAGGAGCAGTCAATAGTGCAGTTAAAGCTACGGATAGGATTGAAAGTAGAAGATAGAAGATTATTAATGAATATAAGGATTCGAGAGGGGAACCCTAATCAAATGTCATGCATACACCACAGCACAACAAAACGATGCGTATTGAGTGGTTGGCTAAGGAACTTTGAGTCCAAAGCCGAAGCTGCTACATCCACTGCAGACCAGCCCTTAGGAATACGAGTAGTCCTGTCTACAATTTGTTCATTAGAGACATGAATATTCGATAAACCGATCTTTATAGAAAGTGTTGGTGAAGCCAATGTATATTGTGGACAGTACAATCCCCAAAACAGCGTTCTCCGAATTGAAATGTTTACAAAGAATCTGGTCAAATGAATCTAACATATTTTCAAATTTGGTGACCGTTACGTCATATAATTGACCGATGATTTCACCCAAAGGGAGTTGATTCGGGCCTCGGGGCTCGGCAAAAGTGTGAAAGCTACATTGTTACAGAGATACACGGCAATCCCGCGTTGCGTAAAAAATAGTGCCACTAGATAATAATAGTGACATTCTTATGGGAAGTGGTCGACCAAGAAATATGGAACTTATTATTTTGTAGCACGTATTTGTACTTGGCATGAAATCAGATTTCCTGCGAAATAGAGTAAAGTTCATCCGCAGTTAGTTCTGATTGCCCTAAAACTTTTGAATGAACTCTCTCTGAATCGTGAGCTTATCACCCTTGATCTTAAATCACAAACTGAAAGAAAGGATTCCCTCGGATGCAGTTCCTATGATTCCCCAGTTCCTATAGTCTTGTTTAATCACAAACGGAATTGCCACACAGTTGCCTTGAACAGCACGGATTGTTTAAGACGACACTCATTAACGTTTATCAATTGTACTTAATGATAGTCTTAAAAACGACACACGCATCACAACTAATGATATCAGCTATGATTCTTTGCGTGTTCTGCATTCACACTGGTAAGCGAAAGGCCTATCCTAACCTTGGAACCCCGTTGATACGAAACTTCATGTCACGCACAAAGTTTGCACTAGAAAGAAAACCGTATACTGTACAAGTACAGCAGTACGGAATGAAGCTCTACCCGCGATATAGGCGTACCCCAAAGGGACCTCAACCATGGCTTGATTGCCTGCACCACGTCGCGTCGTTACGTATGATCATCATTTGTTCGATTCATACCTTCATTTGTAAGCAGATTTTTTTAGCTCCCATCGTGTCCTACTGTAACATCTATGGTGAGGCATCCAAAGTGTCACCTCGAACTTCACAGCTGCTGCTTTCTTTACGCTTTTGACTATGTACCACCAATAATTAATCTAGCTCATTGAGTCTTCTTGCTTCCATTTAACTTCCATCAGTAGCTACTAAGCCGTCTCAGCTATACTGGACCCCTGCTTTTCACACACTTCAGTCAGACTAATTATCAACAATTCTCACTACCTTATCAACATCAGCTAATTTCATATCCTTCCGTTTGCTATTAGGCCATACCAGCTATACCGAACCCTTGCTTTTCACATCCTTCAGACTGCTACTATTATCATCAATTGCATCAGTTTTCTCATAAATTTTCGCATCAATTTTCACATCCTTCCGTTCACTACTAGGCCGTCTCGGCTATACCAAACCCCTGCTTTTCGCGTACCTCAGTTTGCTACATTTCTTCATACTGTTAAGCCATCACGCTAATCGAGACATAATCGATACAACCCGGTCCGGGGTTACCAACACCTCCTCTCATAGTACCAAGCTTAAAGTACTTGGTGAGGACCTCCGTGAAGCAGACTCTTCACTTCGATCTAAGTTCAGGTAAAACTTTGGTACCGATCGATTAGCTCAGATTCGCGGAGTTGCCACGCTCCAAAAGCAGTTACTGGAATCGCCGTAGCATTCTGAACCAGCTCTGACTTTCCTACGATAGTTCGAGTCCATGGAGGTACAAAAATCTACAAAGATACTCGAATGATTTTGCAAGCCTCCTTGTCCGAATTCCCCCCGTGCGGGGGGTCAAGTTCTGAAATGTTTATTACTCAGTCCATAAACCACCAATCAGTGATCGAAATGGGGAACAATACCATCCAAGTGATAGGCTTGACTTAGGTCAGCTGAACAGGATCATAAGAAAAACAAAAAATATTCTCTACATCAGTTCTGCGTGCGAAAAAAAATGGACTGGCAGTCGTCCTTACACCGAGAGCAAGAAACAGTTTCATTAGCTGGGAACCAGGTTCAGAAAGGACTCTCGTCATCAGACGCAATATCAACAAAAGCTACAACACCTGACGAAAAAGAGGAGTTCTGTGGTCGATTGCACCGACGTAACATGATCAACAGGCCCAGAAATGGATTATTAATGGTGGAAATTCATAGCACTCGGCAACTGGTTACTAAAAAGACCTTTTTCTACATTAGAGTCTCACAAAATCTTAGGTTGCGAGCGAAGCGTAGAGCAGATGCAGGGAACGATAACCAATTAATGACTGCCTGTTTAAGATTGTGCATAGTAATGACCATAAATTCTTCAGATAAAGCGCAACCTTAGTCAAAGTAAACTAGGAGATCTCAACAGAAAACGCGCGACATTGGGTGGAGATGAAACGCCAAGTATGAAGCTTCTGTAAATGCCTCCCCAGCAAGTGCTACGAAAACGGTAAGATATGTGCAAAGTAGTGAGAAACCCTTGATGTCGCAAGACAAATGAAATTAAATGGGCACAAGTCAAAACAGGTAATCATCTTTCCATCCGATGTCAACCAACAAACGCCCAAATTTAGACAGAACTACTGCAATACTTATAAACAGCTTAAGAAGGCTGTTAACAAGAAGAAAATAAATAGCTGGTCCATAGGGCGGAATCTGCAGCTTGCCTTGGAGATATAGATTACCCATTTAAAATGATGAAACAGGTGACAAAAATAACCTGCTGAGAGATGTATGGAACAGACCCTGATGCAAGCGATCAGCAGTTGCGCAGGTGGACAGAATAGATCTCTGATACTTTAAACTCCTTGCCAGATGAAGATATTCCAGGAACAGACAAATCCTAAACATCCAATAGCGAAACTCCCACAGATAAGAAACAAATAGCATCCGCCATTCAATCAATGGTGGCAAAGAAAGCCCGAATATTGACGTACTTCCAGTTGAACTCTTTACAGCGAACGCAGAATTAATACTTGCTATACTTCACCTAATCTCTATTTAGGCGTGCAATCATGAAAAATATCCAGATGAATGGAAGAGGGGCGTCATTATCAAAATTTCGACTTGCTGTCGTATCGAAAATCATGGCTTATGTAATTCTTAAAGGATTATTGGTGCTGCGGACAGCACTATCTAAATTTATTAGACAAGATTCATAAAAGATCGGTTTGTATCGCTTACTGAATTATTGTGCACTTCGAGGAGGTTTTCGACAGCGTTACGTAAGATCACATATGGAAAGCTTTGCACAGGAGCACTATTCCAGATAAGCCAATAGCAAGAAGTCGCGTCTTATTTAAAGCTTTAAAAGATGACATTTTCATAGATGTATTGGAAGCCGGGAAAGGAAATAGTCTTCAGTGAGGACTAATTGACATCATAAATCAACTTGATTATGATGATAGCATGTGTTTGCTAGCCAATAACCATTCGGATTTAGAGTCAAATGTACTTTCTTCTCATTCCAAATGCAAAGAAGCAGGACTAAAATACCTAACCTGCCTATAGCTTTCCGATGGCGTGTTGTTCTACAGTTCGAAGGTCGGAAGTTCAAATCCCGGTCAATGTATAATTCTAGCACGCTGCTTGATGGGGTATATCTGGGCAGCCAGCAAAAATGACAAATTCTTAGATAAATAGTTGCGCGAAGGGCTAAAAACCCTTCCACAAAGATAAATAAATGTTAAGCACCTGCAGGTCAGAAGGTCGAGACCCTATTTGAGCTGTAGTGCCATTGAAGAAGAACTGAAAATAAGTGCACGTTTAACCAATTTCATTGAGAAAGTGTGGAGGAGGTGCAAGATTTTCTTTGCGAGGTATTGTCAGTATGAACAGCCGAAAGAGGTATTAAGGCTTTTATAAACAAAGCTTGTCAAGTCTTCGGTATCCTTTCTGGAGTCTAAGAGAAATCTCGCTTGACTCGGATCTGCGAGCATTTGAGGCATGCATCAAATAATTGATATTATATGATTGCACTACATAGAAAGTGACGGTTAAGGTTTGCCTAGAAACTAAAAATTTTTGTGAATCACGACGCATTTTAGTGTCTTTTGAGCCAGGTCTCATCTTCAATGATGAACTTTTGAGTACAACTGGACGATTAAAGATGCTTTGAGATTCAAAGGCGGAAGTGGCAGTGGATTAGTCACACTTTGAGGAAATCAGAAAGGTTCTGAATAATAATGCTCAACGAAGATGTCGAGATGGTCGACCATGCAGCATGGAAGCATATAGTTGAGTAGGATGCCTGAATTAGTAAACAGTCCTGGCGACAAATGAATGCCGACGCTCAGAATCGCGTCCTATGCCCCATAGGCGATATGAACAGAAAATTACCAAAAATTACCAAAATCTCTAATGTCCAAAGCGGTATATCTTTTCGATATTTTTTAAGAAATAAACCTTTTTCTGTAATGGCCGTAAAATTGATATTCTTCGTTGTCAATGGCGCTACAGCCTAAATTGGGCTTTATCCTTCTGACCATCAGGATGCTTAACGTTTTATTTCTTTTTTTTCCAAAGGGTTCTTAGCCCTTTACAAAACGCTCTATTCATGAATTTTCATCTTCGCAGATTGAGATGGCCAAGAAATATCCACGCAAAAGTATACTGAAATTAAACGTCGACCAGGATTGGAACTCCCGACCTACGCATTGAAGATTAACAAGCTAGCCACTAGCTAGGGTGTAGCCTAGTGGGTAGCGTGTTGGTCTAAAAAAAAAATTAAAAAAATTGTAGATAGAGGGTTGTGCGAAGAGCTAACAACTCTTCCGCAATAAGTAATGAAAATGTTAAGGAAGTCCGATTCGGGATGTAGCGCTATTGAAGAAGAAACTACCCACTACATCCTAGTTTCTAACAGTTGAAATCGAAACTTCTTTTTCGGCCAGAAAAAACCCACAATTGTTATGATTGTGAGCTCCAAGCTCTTCACAATTCAAATTCTTCTGAAGATTAGAAGTAAAAAGATTATACATTAAAGATTTTCAGAAGAACCCTCGGATCATTGCCCGGAGACTTGATATGGAAAATAAGATAAACAACTCTAAGTCATTTTCGTCAATTCAGATGTTTCAACCTTCATCAAATTTTAGAAACTTTAACGGTATGGTTATGTAGATCAGTGGGGAAATTTATGTCTAATATCTTTTAATGATAGTTTTGTTATTCGTCAAAGTGTTTTTGTTTGTTTTAAAAATCTCCGGTAATATCTCACTCTTTATTCTTGATAAGTTTTTCTCATTTCATTTATTTCTAAAAGAGCAATAGAAATTTTTAATTAGTACGGTAAAATCTTTTATAAACTGGGAAACTTTTCAAAATTAGTTCTCCAAAAAAGCTGCGATAATTAAAAGTGTATTAATAACTAGGTATTGTTCTAATATTTAAAACAGTAAAAAACTGTTTGGGCGATTTCACTAATTGGTACTAAAAATCCACAATTAAATGCTAAAAGTATAAAAATTTAATAAGAATCTTATTGTAAGAAACATGTTAAGGTACTTCAATACAAGCAAAACAGTTTAGAAAAGATTTCCGGATTCCACACTGTTATGCTTTATTATTCGTGACGTTTCAGTCTCTACTGAGACCTTATCAAGCAATCTCAGCAGAGACCGAAACGCCACGAATAATAAAGTCTAGAATCCGGACATCTTTTATTTCAATTCGATATGCTCTGTGAAAATATTCACCAAACCAAATCAGGTTAAGTCAATAAAATTGCAGTAATATTCTTATTTTTCCAAAAATTTGTGAAATAAATAATTTGCAGATCTTCACTTAAAGACAGATCTCCCCTATATAAACTGCCCTATATCACAAACATCTATCCAGACCTTATGATCATTCGAAGAAGAATTTTATTTAAACTAGAATAATACTTACATGTAATTAGATGATACGCTGCAACAATGTCAACTGCATACAAAAAAAAATAAATAAATAAAGGACAAAATTGCCTTAATAATAAGAAGATCGATATTACACCTTCTAGAACACTTAAAAAAAATCACAACGTTTTCTTTCTTCTTGTAAAAAGAAATTAATAATTTTTTCTTTGTAACGGATTTTAACACTTCTTCTTGAGTCTCAATAAGCCGCGTTAACCACTTCTCAAACACTTTAAGAACACTTTAAGAACTGAAGCGTTAAGTTTTTTTTTTTTTTTTGTAATGCTTAGTATTACTAAGTTAATTTTTTCTGTATTTTTCTATAATCTCGTAGCAATTTAGTAATTGAAAAAAAACCGCTGGAACTAAGATTCAGTTAGAGAGATCGTTTTTTAGTTGGTACTTGACCATTTGAAAGACAGTCTTAGACTGAATCGC
The DNA here is from genome assembly GCA_963669355.1 of Chorisops tibialis. NCBI lineage: Eukaryota > Metazoa > Arthropoda > Insecta > Diptera > Stratiomyidae > Chorisops > Chorisops tibialis. The sequence goes on along the minus strand of OY770262.1, from coordinate 178,294,449 downwards.
GGTACGATTGGAGGCTAATAAGCCTCAGGAAAAGTAAAAAAAAAACTGTTAAAGACAAACTCCAAGCCTTAATCAAAAAATTACAGCTATACCAGCATGCGCACTATACTCCGCACTTCTTCACTCGGCTTACTTCTTCGTTTTGTATTTTCTTCGATGCTTCTTCATATCTTATGGATGGCCTCTTCTCCTTCTACTACTACAACTCGCGTCTTCTTCTTTTTCTTATTTTGTATTATATTATATTTTCTTCAACGTAGAAGAGTCTTATGCATGTAACCCTTTCCTCAATCGTGCAGATCGCGATTAATTTCCGCGGTTCAAGACGTCTTCTATGTCTTTAAAATCTATGAAGTAAACTAGTAGAAGAAAAAGACTGGTACCACGGCCGGCTCGGTGGTCTCGAACAGAATTTTCTTTTTCACCGCTAGAGGTGTATCTTCAGTATGATAGGAATGATCACCAGTCTTTGAGTGGAAGAAAAAAGAAAAGACTGCGCGTCTTCAATCTTAAAAGAAAAAAATGTTTTCTTAGACCAAAATGTAAACCTTAATATACGTCGATCGATTGATACTTGAGAGCTTATCTATCTTTCATCTCGTTTCGCGGTAGAAGTCTTAAGCTACGATCGAGATGCTAATGAATTGGATTGAGGTCTTCGTGACACGGGAAGAGTAGCCAAGCCAGGTGACAACAACTCCCTTCAGTGTAACTGAATAAATGAATGTGTGATCGATCAGTTTTATCGATACGAAAATTAGGTCTTCTTTCGAGCTAAGATTTAAATGAAAGTTTGACCTTGGTTCGAGATTTTTTATTATTTTTTTTTTGCCATGGATAATATCATTGGTATTCAAGCTATTATGTCTCCAATTACCGGCGGATCTTTATTACATTGCGTGGAGAAATTATGCGATAGCTCTAGTTGTTGTTTTTCATAGGCAATAAATGTTTCATTAATTCAATTTGTTTAACACTTCGAATAATTGTAACAATCTTTATATATAAATATTATTGTAGTATCTGTCTGTCATTTGCTTATAAATGGCTATAAGTTAGCTTTTTGCTTTATTTTAACAATAGCTAAGCATAAAGACACGTTTTTGAAATTGTTATCTGTCTGTCTGTCTGTCCGGTCGTCTTTCACGGTTGAACCGATTGTAATGAAACTTGCATAATCGTGTAGTCTTCTTTTGGTTTTATTTCCAAGCCCTCATCCCTTCCACCCCTCCCAAACAAAATAACTTATTTTCAAAACTATCTAATAAAAAATTTTTCTGAAAAATTGTAAGAGCTAACAAATTGCACTCTTGAATATATTATTATTATCATAAATGTGGTCCATGTATACAAATTATTTGAACTCCTTCTACCACCTCACATACAAACTGCACTTTATCATGAAATGCTTTAAGCCAGTTTTCTCAGCACTCATAACATTTGTCGAGCTCAAATTTAGTAATAAATCCACAATTAGCATTATATAATATAATATCGAGAAAAAATAAACCGATTAGCTTGCCTCCTTCTACCCCCTCTCATGTAATGTGACACAATTTCAAAACTTTTAAAAAAATCTATTTTCTTCAAAAGTATAAATCTTAGTGATCTGTAATTTAAAAATATATCAATTGCACGGTAATTAAGTTTTGGACGCCAATTGGGAGGCAACCAAAAACACTTTTCTAACTAGTGCTGAAAAACCTGTGAGATATGTACAAAGCGGTGAGAAACCCTGGATGTCGCAAGATACATGGGACAAGGTTGGCAATCGGAAAAATGCCAAATTAGCAATTATCTCTCAGCCCGATTTCAACCAACGGACGCTCGACCTGAGGCAGAACTACCGCGATGATCATATACAGCTTAAAAAGGCTGTTAGACGCGACAAGAGAAAGGCCATTGAAGATCTGGCAAACAAGGCAGAATCTGCGGCTTATTTTAGGGATATGGGTTCACTATTCAAAATCGTGAAACAGTTGACGAACAGGAATTTCACCGCCAATCACATGGTGAGAGATGGCAACTCTCCTTAATATGAGTGAACACCAGTTGCGGCGATGGAAGGAATACTTCTCTGATATTTTTAACATCTTGTCTGAGGAAGATATTCTAGAAACAGAACAACTACTAAACATCTAACCGCAACAATCCTCTATTATGAACGATCCCCCAGATAAGGAAGAGATAGTTTCCGCCATTCGGTCAATGGCGGGAAGGAAAGTACAGGTATTTTTTTTTTTATGTGACACCGGAACTTGTACTGAAGCACAGCTCCGGTGAGGAGGGAAGGATATTGGTTTTTGGTAATTCAGGGATAGAGACGGAAGTGGCTATGAACATTTCCCTTGAATTGCTGAATGTTGTAGTCATGCGGGAACACCGAGATGGGCAGCGAGTTCCATATTCGAACAGTCCGGTTTAAAAACGACTCACGAAATTTGACAGTGCGACCGAAGGAATAGAGAGAATACTTATGAGCGCGCGAAGCAGCTCTAGTATTACGGGGTAAGGGCATACATGGGGGCAAGAGATTAAAGATTTCGTCCGAACAATCTCCAATGTAGTAGCGATACAAAAGGGCTAGGGAGCTTACAGTTTGTCTATGCTCGAGTGAATCGAGCGATGAAGTAATTTTATAATCTCCTATAATTTTACTAGTCCGAGACTGGATACTATCCAAATAGAAGAGAGAAGTTTTTGCAGCTCCCGCCCATAGCTGGGAATTGAATTCAAGGCGAGGTCTAATATAGGCCTTATAAATTGTTAATAGCCCAGAGGCGGTGAAGAAGTTCTTACATCGTTTTAGGTAGCCCAAGCATTTAGATACTTCCTTGGCGATGTTAAATATATGATCGTTCCAAGATAAGTTATCTGTGATTTGGATACCTAACACTTGAAGAAGTGGTTAGTGGCTGACCACCAAAGGTAATTTGGTCAAGGTTAGAGTCACGTTTGTGGGACACAAGACAGCACTGGGTTTTCGAAGCATTAAACTCAACTTGATTCTTATTGCCCCAACTAAGAATTTTAGCCAAGTCGACACTCAATGACTGAACCATGTACCTACGCTGTTCTACTAAGCTAGAACATCGGGCTAAGGACGCACTGTTGAAGTGATAGGAGAAGTCTAAGGTGCTGTCATCGGCGAAGCTATGTATAGGATTGAAAGTTGAAGAGAGCAAGTCATTAATTAATATCAGAAAAAGGGAGGGAGAAAGAACCGAGCCCTGAGGGACACCTGCGTTAATTTTATAAGAAGAGGAAACTACACCATCCAATCACGCATTGAACGATTGGCTAAAAAACTTTCAATCCAGGAAATAAGAGAGCCGCCCAAACCAATAGCTTTAAGTTTGATTAAAAGGGCAATGTGCCATACTCTGTCAAAAGCCTTGGAAATATCAAGAGCGATAATACAAGATTCACCAAACTGGTGAATGCTCTTGTTCCAATGTTCAGTGAGGGTGGTTAAAAGGTCTCCTGTTGAACGTATTTTGCGGAACCCATACTGTTTGTCGTCAATAATATCATTGATGTTGAGATATTCTATTACTCTATTGTTGATAATTGTTTCCATGGCCTTGGACCGAATTGAGGTTATTGCTATTGAACGATAATTAGCGGGATTGGTGCGTTCTCCTTTTTTTGGAACTGGCTTCCATGAAGATTGGAAAGTGGAGGACGATAAAGAGAGACGATAAAGTTTGCATAGAGGTTTAGCTAGAGAAGTGCAGCAATTTTTAAGGAGAAGGGCAGGGATTCCATCTGGACCAGGCGATTATTAGCATCTAGATTCTGAAGAAATCGGTAAACGTTTTGCGGACGAATACTAATCTGTCCTGAGGAGGAATTTAGCGTAGTATACGTTGGAAGGCTAGAGTTCATAGACGGACTACCAACTGAACTCCTCAAAGCGGACCCGGAAATAAAAGCCGATATACTCCTTCCACTCTTTGCTGCGGTGTGAAATGAAGGAAGATATCCGACTGAATGGAAAGAAGGCGTCATTGTGAAAATTCTGAAGAAGGGCGACCTTCGGGATTGTGGCAATTGGCGTGGTATATGTCTACTTAATGCCGTATCAAAAATTATGGCTAAGGTAATTCTAAATAGGATTAGCCATACCGTCGAGAGCACTCTCGAAGTTTATCAGGCTGGATTTCGTAAAGCTTCGTCTTGTACCGACCACACAAATACGCTACGGATAATATTAGAGGAGTCAGCCGAAATGAGTTCGCCACTACATCTCATGTTTGTGGACTTTGAGAAGGCTTTCGACAGCGTTAAGCGAGATTACATATGGAATGCTTTGCGCAGGAGAGGTATTCCAGATAAGGTCATAGCTATGATTAAAGAATCTCACGAAGATGCAAAGTGTCGCGTCTTGCATAGAGGAGAGCTGTCCGAGAGCTTCCCTGTGCGAACGGGTGTCAGACAAGGCTGCATATTATCACCAGCCTTGTTTCTGGTGGTAATAAATGACATCTTGAAAGCTGCACTGGAAGGTGGGGAAGGTAAAGGTCTTCAATGGAGACTATTTAACATCTTAAGTCACCTTGATTATGCTGATGACGTGTGTTTGCTTGCACACAACCGTGCGAACTTAGAGTCAAATGCTCGCTCGTTGCATTTTAAATACAAAGATGCGGTACTGAAAATAAATGTGCGTAAAACCAAGTACATACACATGGATTCGAACGCAAGCACACCGATTGTTCTTAACGGACAGGATGTGGAAGAAGTACAAGATTGTTGCTATCTCGGAAGCATTGTCAGCATGGATGGCGGAGCCGAAAAGGATGTTGAGGCTCGGCTAAATAAAGCTCGTCAGGCCTTCGGTATCTTTTAATCTTTCTGGAGGTTAAGAGAGATCTCCCTTCGCACGAAGCTGCGAGTTTTTGACGCATGCGTTAAATCCGTGTTGTTATATGGTAGTACAACGTGGAAAGTGACCGTTCGACTTACCAAGAGACTACAGACTTTCGTGAACCAATGCCTCCGACGCATTTTAGGAATATTCTGGCCAGAAGTGATCTCCAACGACGAACTTTGGAGTACAACTGGCCAGACTAAAATAGGTATTGAGGTTCAAAGGCGGAAGTGGCAGTGGATTGGTCATACTTTGAGGAAACCAGAGCAAAACATCGCCAAACAGGCTCTGGATTATAATCCTCATGGAAAACGTCTGATTGGTTGACCATGTAACACATGGAAGCGGGCAGTTGAGTAGGAGGCCAGAGGAATAAACAAGTCCTGGCAACAGCTTAAGGCCGATGCTCTGGATCGCGCCTTGTGGAAGAGAGTTGTTTCTGTCCTATGCCCCTATAGGGGACTTAACAGGAATTTGATTGATTGATTGATTAATGGTGATTAAAGCTGTTCTTAAAAAATCACTAAGAACCCTCCACTCCTTCTTCCACCTCCCATACAAACTGCACAATTTCACTAAATCCAATACGCTAATTTTCTAAGTACCTATTCATTTTTCTTAAATTTGGTGTCAGTCATTTCTATAGCTACTCTATCATGATGTGAAACGAATTCGTTTAATACTATCTCCCCTTCTACCACTTCCCACACAAAATTTCTTGTGATAAAAAAAAAACCAATTTCATCTAGAATATCGTATCGCTATACGCTCGCTTTACGCGCAATTATGGTCCTATTGTTTTTGAGCTTAATGTTATGTTATTTTTTTTTTTTTAGAATTAACACAAGCTACAATTATTCGCAGTTCTTTGATGCTCTTCAATATGTATATGATCTCAAATCACCCCCGTGAACACGGGCCTGTCCCATACAAATATTAGTATCTTGGTTTCATTCTTAATAAATTCTGGTTCCAATTGACATTGTAAACTAAACAAATTATGTATGCCACGTAATTTATTACTAACTACATTCTCAAAAATTACTTATTACTGCGATTTTTATGGGAACGAATTCGCGGGAATCGCTAGTCTTTAATATTATTCATAATATATTTCGAAGATCTCAAAAGCCCTGAAATTTTGTTTTTATTATTTTATATCAAACTATTGAAAATAAACAATAAATATTTGTATTTAACAGTTTGGCGATAGTCAGTTATATGTATTATGAAATATTCATTGAAATTTAATCTTCCAATTAAATAATATCGATTATGAAAACACACTACATGATGAATATAACAAACTTTCTCTGTCAACATTTATTTGAAATTTTTTGATTTTCGAATTCTACCCAGCTAAATTTACATAAAAAGATAAAATTGGATCTTTTCCCCCTAAAATAGAAATTTTTAAGCTTTTACGCGCCAGACTTTGAGAATTTCAATATGCGCAAGATCTTTAATACATTTTATGTGCCACTTATCTGTTATAATAACAAAATCTTTCGGGGAAAAAATTTGTACGTTGAAGATATTTTGGAAGAAAGAAAAAATAAACTGCCAACAAGTCGGACGCAACTTTATTATTCTTGGGACAAGTTGAGGAAAGTCAATATGCAAGGTAGAGTGGTTAGGGAAGACTAAGTGAAACAAGGTTCTTGGGCAGGGCTGTTGTCAATTTAACACTTAATTGCGGATACGATCAATAGCTCCAGTAATCAATATTTCATTCGTTTATTTATGCAAGTTTGGGTTTTTATGAGGGAGGAGGAGGGGTAATAGTAAGGATGGGTGGATGTTAATAGCTTTTTAATTAATTGCTTGAATCAAGTCCAATGTTATCTTTATAGAATGTGTTTCATAGACGAAGTTGTATAGAATTTTCATAAAATTCGGTGTATTTTCCATTCATGAAACCAAACATTTGTATGGGAGGGGGTAGAGGAGGTAAGGGAATCGTGAAATTTGTGCAGCAATTTAATTTTGCTTTTTTTGTAAGGTGGTCGTATGAAATTTCAAGTAGCTTTTAATTTGTTGTTTATAAGTTGATTTATTGAAATTGGTCAAAATCACACTTTTGTTTGGGAGGGGATAGAAGGGCAAGCGCGATCTCAAAACTTTTGGCATAATTTCGTTTCAACTAATTTAAAAAGTTTTTGTGCAATACTTTAAATTGATAGCCTTAAATAGTTAGGAGATTATTGATTTCTTAATAATGGTCGAAAAGGTTTTGAAGGATTTCGACCAGTTAATATTTCATACTTTTAGAAATTTTTTTTGCAAATTTTCAAGTTTCTATCTTAAAATTTCATTCAAAAATTTTCAACATATAACAAATAGATGTATCCACATACGAAATTGAAATTTTGTATCTTACAACAGAGCCCTAAAGAATCACTCAAAGTTTTCGACATTTTTGCTTACCACCTCCCTCCCCTTACACCCCGAACTTAAAATTAATACCAAAAATTAAAACTATGTAGTTCTAAGATCTAATAAGTTTTCGATTTGATATCTGAACTCAATTTTGAGATATAACGATTTGTAATTTTGAAAAGTGCATCCCCATTCCCCCTACTACTGCTTTGACCAAATTTTATGTTTTTCTTGTACTTCGCTAGTATAATTCCATATAAGTTTTAAGTTTCAATTTCATAGCTTAAGTGGCAGATATTAATTTTTAAGTATTTTTCTTTGCTCCCCCTGACTCTGCTCCTTACAATAATTAGCCTCTTTTTAAGCTGAATCTGGTGCATCTGAATGCGACCTTAATGCTCTCAAAACATGAATTTTTTATGGTAAGTAATTTCGAAGATATAATCATTTTAAAATATAATTCGGCCGACAATTGGATTTTAGCCCCCCTTTTCGAACGCCAATGGATAAAAAAATTAAATTATTTCTTAAGTTTGTCTCACAACCCTCTCTATATCTATGCTGATTTTCAACTTCCTACCTGCATTCATAGTGGAGGTATTAGCAAGTGTACTTTTTGACTTTTTCCCTCCCCCCGCCTTCCCCCTCTACCTGACACTCCCCACAATAGATAATGGAGCTCATTTGTCCAATTAATAATTCACCCAAAACCAAGCATTCTACCTTTAACGGTATCGGAGATACGACACCATATGTACGGCGGGACGGATTTTTGCATTTTTAGGCTAATTTAGTCATGAAACGCGAAAAAACAAAATTTCAGGGTAGCAATTTTTTTTCTGTCTCGATCACAATACTTTATTATTAGAATAATAAAGTAAAAAATTATAACGATTTTATTTGTTTGTTTGACATAACATTACACAAAAATTAGTGGACGGATTTTGATACGTTTTTCAGCATCAGATAGCTAATTACTTGTTGCTTAAATTGGGGTATTTGTTATTTCATTATCAAATGGTGTTTTTTACGGGTATCAAAATAAGCTTAAAGGATCACTGGGAAAAAAACAATTTCAGTAAATAAGAAAAAAGACCCGGTATAAATTCAATTTAGTCTAAGCACGTTTCATTTATTCGGTTATTCGGCTATAACAGAATTATGATTTGGCGTAAAGCCCAATCATATGATAATCAAGATGAAATAGGAAAGAGTTTATTGTACCGGAAAATATGTTATCTTAAATTCTTTCTAATAGTGAATAGTAACTTTTGTAAGGGAGGTGGTAAAAGCAAAGCGGGAGGTTTGTAATTTTCTTATATAGCACCGAACGTGGTATGCAAAATATTTCATGCTGAATTTAAAGCTTCTGGCTTTCATAATTTACGAGGAAATTGAACAATTTTTGTCTGAATTTGTGGCATTTTTGTTTGTTTTTATACTCTAGATGAAATCTGAGAGTATTATAAGTTTGCCACAAAGTTTGTAACGCCAAGAAATAAGGCTCGGAGAAAAAAATGAATGATACAGAAGTTCATATAATCATTCAAAAATCTCAAAACCGGATGTCCGTCTGTCCGTCCGTCCGTCCGTCTGTCCGTCTGTCTGTCCGTCCGTGTCCTCTCTAGCTTGAGAACGCGTTGAGCTAGAAAGTTCAAATTTTGTATACGTCGTTTTTAACAAAAAAGTAAGGTCAAGTTCGTGAACGAGCCAAATCGCTCAACCCCTTCTACCCCCTCCCATACAAAATGACACAATTTCGCGATCTGACAATAAACGGATTTGCTCGGAAAGTACAAATGACATTGATTTGAAATTTGGAACATAATACTTTTATGATGATTCCAATCTACTCTATAAAAATAATTTTTGTCTTCCCCCTCCTTCCACCACCTCCCATACAAACTGTACTTTTTCATGAAATGCTCTAAACCAATTTACTCAGTGCGTATAATAGTTATTGAGCTGAAATTGTGCACGAATTATTTATTTAAAATTATTATTAAGACCAAAAAAAATGAGACGATTAGCTGTACCTCTTCTACCCCCTCCCATACAAAATGACACAATTTCGTAATTTCATAATAAACAGATTTGCTCGAAAAATATAAATGCTATTGATCTGAAATTTGGAATATATTACTTAAATGATGACATAAATCCACTGTACAAAAGTTATTTGAGTCCTCCTCTTCCTTCCACCACCTCCCATACAAACTGCACTTTTTCATGAAATGCTCTAAGCCAATTTACTCAGTGCGTATAAAATTGACCGAGCTGAAATTGTGCACTAAATATTTATTTAGAATTATTAGTAAAACCAAAAAAAAATTAGGCGATTAGCTTTACCCCTTCTACCCCCTCCCATACAAAATGACACAATTTCACAACTTTATAAAAAGTCGATTTTCATGAAATGTATGAATACTACTGATCTGCAATTTAAGACATGTCAAAAGCATGATTTTTATAGTTATTTCTGAAAAGTCATTAAAAACTCGCCCCTCCTTCTATCACCTCCCATACAAACTGCACTACTTCACTACATCCAATACACTAATTTTTTCAGTACCTATTAAATTTTTAAATCCTAAATTTTGTATAAGACATTTTGATAGCAACCTTACCGTCATGTGAAAAAATTATTTCAATGTCGTCACCCCCTCTACCACTTCCCCTACAAAATTTCTTAAGATACAAAAATTTTTCTTTCATCTAGAGTATCGCACGATTGGGCTTTATGCCCAATCGTACTCCTGTTATGTTTTTTTTGATGATTTTGAATCAACATCCTAGTCACATTGCTCTGTTACAATTTTAATCTGGATAGCTCTCATATGTTCGAAAGAGAAATCCCTTTCTTAAATTTCCAATGCAAAAATTTCTGTGGAAGGTGGTAGAAGGAGTGAAGCGAAGTTCATATTTTTGTAGCATTTATTGCAATTATTAAGGGACAAATTCTGGCAAAATTTTAAGTATGTACTTTTTCTAGTTTCAATGAAAATCGATTAAATACATTTACCAAAATATATATGTATGGGAGGGGGTAGAAGGAGTATTCGATTCAAACCCATTAATGATATTTTTATTAAGTATATTTAACTCAAAATTTAAAGTTGATAGCTTTGACGGTTTTGAAGAAAAATGATTTAATTGAAATTCCGAAATTTCGTGAAATTTGTATTGGAGGTGGTAGAAAGGGTAAAGTGAAGTTGATAGTTTTTCCAAAACTGGTTGAATTTATAATAAAATTAATTGTATTATAATTCTCATCTTACTTCCATTGGAGAAACGAATTTAGCAAGGCCGTACCTTGCTGTCATGCCCAGAATGCGTTTTCTACCACAGCTAATTTCCAGAACAATCGAGGATTCGAAGCTTTATGAACTTGGACGACGTCTCTATTTTTAATATTTGTTGAAAATCCTTTCTTGCAGTGAACGTAGTTGTTATAAGTATTCCAGATTCCATCGCTTCCAAAAAAAATTTAGCTAATTTTGTGCGCGCTATCCATTTGTGATGAATGTCCTCAGAAGTGGTTACATCTGGAACTGAAGAATTTATAGCGTAAGTGTATTATCCTACCACAAAATGAGCTGGAGTTATTGGAGTCAAGTCCTTATGGTCGTCAGTTAAATAAGTCAAATGTATCGATTTTACTATCATCTCAGGTTCTGTAAAAAAGGTGGTCAGTTCGTCTATGGAAATAGTCGATCTTTGTATTGCAGCCTTTAGAACATTTTTTTCAAACGATAGAATATAAGCGTCAATGCTGATCTCAGGTCCTACCGTCCAAACTGTAGATCGCTGCAACTGTTTAGCATTTATCCACCTAGTCCAGGGCTGTTGTCCACTCCACGAATGGTGAATGCATTGTGACAGACTCTAATGCAGTGTGTCTCCTTTTTGCATGAAGTGCCTCCACTTATCACTATTTGCACATGCAAATCCCATTCCCATGCATTTATATTTTTTGACATGGATATGTCTAGTGGCTGGACTTACTAAAAATTTTGTTCGTCTGAAATTCGTTACCGTCGAGTCGGAGCAACCTGGTGACCAACTCGACCAAAAAAAACTCGAATGCATTGCCCTCTCTCCTTTTTTTTTCGTCTCCCGAAAAATCTTCAGGCCAATGCACAAAATTCGCAATTTCTCATACCTAACAGAATCTGAAAGACCCGGCACGCAGAACTCGAGGTACAAGTAGCGAATCGTGGGTTTTTTAAAATGCATAAAAATGAATATTATTAATTTATTTTATGCGTAAAAACGATAGATATACTAATTTTAGAGCGCGGAAGATAGCATTATTAACAATTTTCCGCTTGGAAAATGAGGAAAATTGCATTTCAAAATATCACTTTGTGGGGTTCTAAAATGGCAATTTTTTCGTTTTCTTCGGCGGAATTTTCATAAAAAAACACAATCACTCGAACTACAACATACTAAATATTACGAAAACACAAAAAGTTGTTAATTCGAGCCTTCCGGAAGGCAAAAAATTAAAATTACTTGTCGCCTTTAAGTAAATCCGAGCGAATTTAAGTTTTCATGTTCTTCGACTGACAGTTACTTTACTAAGTGGTGCCATACGCCCAAATCAATTGGGATTATATATGTAATTTCCCGCCAAAGGAAAATGTTTCTTTGGGAAATTATGGTATGTATTAATAATATAATTTTTTAATCATTTTTTGGAAAATTTAAATGTAAACGTAGTTCTCTGCGGAGCCGTAGTTGGATACGAAAAAGAGGGTTTAATAATAAAAGCCCCGCAGGGCCACCCAAAACGTAGTTCTCTGCGGAGCCGTAGTTGGATACGAAAAAGAGGGTTTAATAATAAAAGCCCCGCATGGCCACCCAAAACGTAGTTCTCTGCGGAGCCGTAGTTGGCTACGAAAAAGAGGGTCTAATAATAAAAGCCCCGCAGGGCCACCCAAAACGTAGTTCTCTGCGGAGCCGTAGTTGGATATGAAAAAGAGGGTTTAATAATAAAAGCCCCGCAGGGCCAACCAAAACGTAGTTCTCTGCGGAGCCGTAGTTGGATACGAAAAAGAGGGTTTAATAATAAAAGCCCCGCATGGCCACCCAAAACGTAGTTCTCTGCGGAGCCGTAGTTGGCTACGAAAAAGAGGGTTTAATAATAAAAGCCCCGCAGGGCCACCCAAAACGTAGTTCTCTGCGGAGCCGTAGTTGGATACGAAAAAGAGGGTTTAATAATAAAAGCCCCGCAGGGCCACCCAAAACGTAGTTCTCTGCGGAGCCGTAGTTGGATACGAAAAAGAGGGTTTAATAATAAAAGCCCCGCAGGACCACCCAAAACGTAGTTCTCTGCGGAGAACATTTTTGCAAATAGTATTATTAGATTTACATTTAAATTTTCCAAAAAATGATTAAAAAATTATATTATTAATACATACCATAATTTCCCAAAGAAACATTTTCCCTTGGCGGGAAATTATATAATCCCAATTGATTTGTGCGTATGGCACCACTAAATAAAGTAAATGTCAGTCGAAGAACATGAAAACTTAAAGTCGCTCGGATTTACTTAAAGGCGACAAGCAATTTTAATTTTTTGCCTTCCGGAAGGCTCGAATTAACAAACTTTTTGTGTTTTCGTAATATTTAGTATGTTGTAGTTCGAGTGATTGTGTTTTTTATGAAAATTCCGCCGAAGAAAACGAAAAAATTGCCATTTTAGAACCTCAAAAAGTGAGATTTTGAATTGCAATTTTCCTCATTTTCCAAGCGGAAAATCATTAATAATACTATCTTCCGCGCTCTAAAATTAGTATATCTATCGTTTTTATACATAATTGCTTAGTGAAAAAAAAAATTTAGTGAATTTTGAAAAACCCACGATATGCTACTTATTCCGAACTCGATATCAAGCAACCGAAGCTCAAGTCAATTGTCGTCTCTATCTTTTTCTGCTTCTCGAAAAACATTCAGTTCAGCAAAATTTTTGGTTGTGATTTTTGTCCGGGGTACTCACCGGATATGATTTGCGCGCGTCTTTTTCAAACGATAAATCATGAAAAGGAATTCAAACAAAAAGGGGGATCCTGAAAAGCCGTTCACTATTTTAATGCAAATATTTGTCAGTAAGCAGCTAGTACAACTGAGCAATATACCAGCTTCTCCACTCGCTACGGTCGTTCTCACTCCCCTTCCCCAACCTTCCAAATCCCATTCCTTCCCTCCATGACTGTGTTTGTGCATTGCACATAAAGGCCCAAATTGCCTATAACACAGGTCATTCTGCAAAAAAAAAAAAAATTTATTAAGAATAAATTTTATTTAAATAAATAATTTAAAAAAAATAATTATATTTATATATGAAGATACATATCGATGTTCCCTATGTAAATTATGTAATTGTGTTGACTGCTACAGTTGCGGATAAAAGTCTACGGCAGCACCTTATATTGAGGTTTTGGTTAATTGGAAGCTTTAATCAAAAATCCATTGATGCACATTTTTTCAGTAACGTAAATATATTTATAAAAAAACAAAAACAAAAACTTTTCATAACAAACTTAAAGAGAAATTCATAAAAACATAAAAAATTGAATGGACAAAAGTCTACGGCAGTCAGTGCTGGCTGACTAATACACCAAAAATTTCCAACAATCAGATTCAAATAATTTGGTGCACATCTTTGTAAGTATATAATAAATTGTTGCGTAAGATAGTTAAATTGTAGTTGGGTGTTAAAGATTATATTATAAATTTAGCAAAATCGGTCACCGGTAACCACTCTTGCTTTGCTGGACTTACGACTAAAACCCCGCCCTTGTCAAATGACCAGCAGGATTTCCTGTTTCAAAACAGTATCTTGAATAGCTCGTAGACGTTAGATCTGGAATTTCTTTTACACGGTAATTTAAATGCCTGTAAACTTGCATCGGAAAAAATGTGAATTTTGGTCTGCGATGGCTCAGCCTCATAGCACACGCATCTAGAGAGGCAAAGCTCTACCAACTGACTTACATCATAACAGCATTCACTCCAGATCTTCAATAGTTCTTCAGGTGGAACCATATCCCAGTTAAGCTTCAAACGCCATGCAGCAAGAAATAAAATTTTAATTAAAAACAAATTATCGGCCGATTTTTTTTTTTTTTAATGATTGTTTCTTCGAAATTACTTACCATTAAAATTCATATTTCAGGACCATTACGGTGGCATTCAGATCTACCAGAATTAGCTTAGAGAAAATTATTGTTAAGGGGATGGTCAGGGGAGTGCAAAGAAAAACACTTAAAAATGAATATATCGGCTATCTCGTCAGCTATGTAATTGAAACTTACAATATATATTAATCTACACTACCGAATTATGAGAAAAATAAAACAATTGGATATAATAATAGTGGGGAAAATGGGGAGCATTTAAAATAAACTGCCAACAAGTCGAGCGAAACTTTATTATTCTTGGGACAAGTTGCGGATGAGTGGAAAGTCAATATGCAGGTTAGAGTGGTTAGGGAAGGCTAAGTGAAAGGGAGTTCTTGGGCAGGACTGTTGTCAATTTAACAATATTTCATTCGTTTCTGCAAGTTTGGGTTTTTATGAGGGGAGGTGAAGAGGTAATAGTGACTAGTAATAGTGGGTGGATGTTAACAGCTTTTTAATTAATTGCTTGAATCACGCCCAATATTCTCTGTATAGAATATCAGTTTCATAGACGAAGTTGCATAGAATTTTCATAGAATTCGGTGTATTTTACATTCACGAAACCGAACATTTGTATGGGAGGGGGTAGAGAATATAGGGGAATCGTAAAATTTGATATGCAGTTTTATTTCGCTTCTCTTGTAAGGTGCTTGTATAAAATTTCAAGTTCGTACCTTTTAGTTTGTTGGTTATTAGTTGATTTAATGAAATTGGAAGAAATCATAGTTTTGTATGGGAGGGGGTAGAAGGGCAAGCGCGATTTCAAAACTTTTAAAGCAACTTCATTTCAATTATTTTTATAAGTTTTCATGCAAAATTTGAAATTGATAGCTTTTAAAAGTTAGGTGATAACTGATTTCTTAAAAATGCTCAAAAAAATAATTTTGTATGGGACGGAGTAGAGGAGGTAGGGGAATCGTTAAACTTGTGATGCAATATTCTTTCTTTTTTATTGCTAGATGCTCGTACAAAATTTTAAGTTCGTAGGTTTTAATTTGTTGGTTATTAGTTGATTTAACGAAATTGGTCGAAATCATACTTTTGTATGGGAGGGGGTAGAAGGACAGGCGCGATCTCAAAACTTTTGACGCAATTTTATTTCAACTATTTTTAAAAGTTTTTATGCAAAATTTGAAGTTGATAGCTTTTAAAAGTTAGGTGATAATTGATTTCTTAATAATGGTCGAAAAAATAATTTTGTATGGGAGGGGGTAGAAGTCTTAAAGGTTTTCGACCAGTTAATATTTCGTATATTTAGGGATTTTTTTAAATGCATTTTGCAAATTTTCAAGTTTCTACCTTAAAATTTCACTCAAAAATTTTCAGCTTATGTGTTTTTTTCAATCCACATGAAACACCTTTTGCACGTTAGACCGGGGGGGTCGGTTTATAACAATTATGGATCAAGTTATTATTATTTTTCTATGTACATCAAATAGACGTATCCACATGCAAAATTTCAACTTTGTATCTTTCACCAGACCCCTAAAAAAATTACTCAAAATTTTCGACATTTTTGCTTATCACCTCCCTCCCCTTACACCCCCCAACTTAAAATTACCAAAATTAGCCATTATATAGTTCTGCAATCTGACAAATTTTTGATTTGATATCTGTACTAGTTTTTGAGATACAAGGATTTGTAATTTTTAAAAGTGCGCCATTTTTGAAATGCTCCCCATTTCCCCCCACTAGTATTATTTCAAGATGTTATATTTTTTTTGTATTTTCCTAGTATAGCTTAATATAAGTTTTAAGTTTCAATAATATAGCTTAAGAGATAGTTGAGATATTCATTTTTAAGTGTTTTTCTTTGCACCCCCTTACCCTCCCCCTTACACTAATTAACCACTCTCTAAGCTGATTCCGATGGAAATATATGCCAGCTTGACGGTTTCAAAATATGAATTTTTTACGATAAGGAATTTCGAAGATATAATCATTTGAAAAAATAATTCGGCCGATAATTGGTTTTTAGCCCCCCCTTTTCGGACGCCAATGGATAAAAAAATTAAATTATTTTTAGAAGTTGTCCCACAAACCCCTCTATATGTGTATTGAGTTTTATTAATAGCTTTCATCATGGTTGAGATATTTGAATTCGTATTTTTCGGCTTAAGCGCTCCCCCTCCTCCCCCTGAACTCGTACACCCCCCAAAATGGGTATCCGCCTGAGATTTGCAACTATCTACAATCCCCCCAAAAATGAACTTTCTGTCTTGAAGGGTTTGGGAGTTAATGTGTTTACGGCTGACGGCGGACGGCGTACGGCTGACGGCGGACGGCGTACGGCGGACGGCGTACAGACAGACGGATTTTTTTTTTTTGCATTTTTAGGCTAATTTAGTCATGAAACGCGAAAAAACAAAATTTCAGGGTAGCAAATTTTTTTTTTTTCCAAGTCGATCACAATACTTTATTATTAAAATAATAAAGTAAAATGGTTCACTTTCCAAAACTTCAAACCGTTATATCTCAAAACTGGGTATAGATATCAAATTTATCAGATTGTTGAACTACATAATCTTTAATTTTGGTAAAAATTTTACGTTGGTGGTGTAAGAAGAGAGAGGTGGTAAGCATTAGGCATTTGTGAAATATACAAAGCTCGAATTTTCCATGTGGATACGTGCACAAAGTGTTTCAAATGCAACAAAAAAAACACAAAAACTAAAATTTTTAAACTGAAATCTTAAGGTAGAAACTAAAAAGTTTACGGAATGTATCTATATAAATATAATTGTAGTGTCTGTTTGTTATTTGATTATTAATGGCTATAAATAAGTTTTTTGCTTCATTTTAGTAATAACTAAGCAGAATCAAAAGTTTTTAAAAAATTTCACTGTCTGTCTGTCTTTCCGGCTTTCACGCAAAAACGGCTGCACCTATTGCAATGAAACTTTCACAGTTTATTAGGTCTACCTCAGGGAGTAATCTGCCTTAGGTTTTATTTTACTCCCCTCACGCCTTCTACCCCCTCCCATACAAAGTGACTCATTTTCAAAAACTTATATTAATCAAATTTTCATGGAAACTATAAAAGTTATTAATTTGAAATTTGAAATACATTATTTCTATTATAAATTCAATCTTCAAGTATATAAATAGTTTGAATCCCCCAACTCCTTCCACCACCTCCCATACAAACTAAACTTTTTTATGAAATACTATACTCCAGTTTTCTCAGTACGTATAACTTTCATCGATCTAAGATTTTGAATTAAATCCTTAATTAGCATTGTTATTAATATCAAGAAAAAACTAACCAATTAGCTTTAATCCTTCTACCCATACAATCTGACACAAATCCACGACTTTGCGAAAATTCGATTTTCTTGAAAAGTGTGAATGTTACTGTTCTGAAATTTAAAATATATCAATTGCATGATAATTGTAATCGCTTCTCAAAAATAACTAAAAACCCTCCACTCCTTCCACCACCTCCTATACAAACTGCACTTTTTCATGAAATATTCTAAACCAATTTTCTCAGTACGTATACCTTTGATCGAGCTAAAATTTTGCATTATATCTTTAATGAGCATTATTACTATCGGGAAAAATTAACCGATTAGCTCCACTCTTTCTAGTCCCTCCCATACAATGTGGCACAATTCCACGACTTTGCAAAAACTCGATTTTCTTGAAAATTGTGAATCTAACTGATCTAAAATTTAAAACATATCAATTGCATGGTGATGACAGTTGTTTCTAGAAAAATTACCTAAAACCCCCCACTCCTTAGACCACCTCCCATACAAACTGTACTTTTTCATTAAATATTCTAAACCAATTTTCTCAGTACGTATAACTTTGATCGAGCTAAAATTTTGTATTAAATCCCTAATTAGCATTATTATTATTATCGGGAAAAATTAACCGATTACCTCCATTCTTTCTACCCCCGCCCTTATAATATGACACAATTTCACGACTTTGCAATAACTCGATTTTCTTGAAAAGTGTAAATCTAACTGATCAGAAATTAAAAAGATATCAATTGCATGGTAATTATGGTTGTTCCTAGAAGAATTAGCAAAGACCCCCCACTCCTTCTACCACCTCCCATACAAATTGCACAATTTCACTAAATCCAATGCACTAAGTTTCTCAAGTTACCTTTTCAGTTTTTCAAGCTTAAATTTGGTGCAAAGTATTTTTCTAGCTTTTCTAGCATGGTGTAAAATAAATTAATTTAGTACAGTCATCCCTTCTATCACTCCCCACACAAAAATTCTTAAGATTTCAAAAATTTCGATTTCATCGGTAGTATCGTATAATTGGGCTTTACGCACAATCGAAGTCCTGTTATGTTTTTAAGTTTAATGTCATTTTATTTGGGCTTTTTTTAATTAACACAGACTACAACTATTCACATGTCCTTAACATGTATACATATGATCTCGAATCACGGGTTTGATTTGCTCACGAGCCTGCCCATACAAATTCGAGTACCATGGTTTCATTCTTAATAATTTATGTTTCTGATTCCAACAAAATACAAAGCGTTGTGTTCAAAGAGCCATCAAACTGAGCAGATTATTTATCCGTCATAACGTACTACTAACTACATTCTCAAAAAATGTTATTATTGCAATTCCTAAGCGGACAAGGTCGAATACCTGGTCGAACACCTTTAAGACTTCTACCCCCTCCCAAACAAAATAATTTTTTCAACCATTTCAACCTAACTATTAAAAGCTATCAATTTGGAATTTCCCAGAAAAACTTTTAAAAATAGTGGAAATAAAGCTGCGTTTTGAGATTGCGTCTGCTCTTCTACCCCCTCTCATACAAAAGTATGATTTCGACCAATTTCTATAAATCAACTAAAAAACAACAAATTACAAGCTACGAACTTGAAATTTTGTACGAACACCTTACAAGAAAAATGTAATAAAACTGCATCAACAATTTTACATTTCCCTTACCTCCTCTATTCCCTCCCAAACAAATGTTTGGTTTTGTGAATGTAAAATACACCGAAATTTATGAAAATTCTTTGCAACTTCGTCTATAAACCTGACATATAATAACAGGAGAATATTGGACGTGATTCAAGCAATCAATTAAAAATTATTAACATCCACCCATATGTACTATCACTCCTCACCCCTCCCCCCTCATTATAAGTAAGAATATTAAATGTTAAATTGACAACAGAGCTGCCCAAGAACCCCTTTTCACTTAGCCTTATCTAACCTGCTACTTGTCCCAAAAAACAAAAAAGTTACGTCCGACTTTTTGGCAGTTTATTTTTTATTACACATAATTAATAACTTCCGAATTATTTTAATTTTAACAAATATTTCGTTGTTGCCAGCAACTTCCAAGTGTTTTATGTCTTTTGGTAAATTTTCAGAAAATTCCTTACACTTTTCTTACAGCTCCTTTACGCAGTTGTCCTTCAAGTAATTCAATTTCTTTTTGTTCATTACATGTCTGGAAAAAAAGTTCTTAACAACCTACCTGTCTTGTACGCGTCACCCTAATAATTGAAATTTTTTGTCATATTGCGTGGATTTTCGCAAAGTGAAATTCTACTGATTGCAACGAAATGTGGATAAATTGACCGCACACGATTTTTTAGCAGATATACAGATGGGCAAGATGAATTTGAAATTTTAAAAATGTTTATTTCAAATAATAAGCTCTTACATTTTTTTCTGTTCTTTTTTTCGAGTAGCTAAGGAGTATGGAATACTGAAAAACAAAATAGAGCAAAGTACTCCCGAAAGCAATACTCCTGGTAACCCTAGTTAGGATACTCAGCCGAGCTTTGGTCTGTAGTGCCATTGAAGACTCAAAATCGAACACCCCATCTTATTTCTTTTTTCGATTCATTGTTTTGAAATAGTCTTAAAAAATTATTCACTTGCCATATAAAGTGACTCTACTTATAAGTATAACTCAAAAATGAGATATTTCAAAATGGTTTTTTTTTTTCTTATTTTCAATTTCACAATAAAGACTAATGTTATTGATAAAACTTGATTATATTTTTCATAGCAATCTAATTGATACCGAAAACTTGGAAAATTTGATCAATCTTACAAAATCTCATACTTTCATTCCGTCTCATTACTTGACGAGCACAATTACTCCAGCAAGTGACCTTGTCGATTTCAAAATCCTCTAAGCTTGGCAACATGAAACGTGCACATATGAATAAGAGAAGACATGAAGGCTATCCAGAGATTCAAGACGCCCAACAAAGCCATATAAGTCTCCATTATTATTCTTAGAAAAGCGAAAAGCTACCAAATATATCTCAGAGCTACTAGAGTAGCATCGTCTCAAAGACGAACAGAAATAATTTTTAGATCCAACTGACGATTCTGAACCAGATGAGTATGTATTCAGTCTTGATAGATTGATAGTGTCGATTTGCGAAGCTAAGTAATGAGTGTACAAACCGCACACATTTCAGATACGAATCTAACGAATCATCCAATTGGGTATTCTATATTATTTTCACTGCCCAAGATGCTGCTCGAATCGATTTCTTCAAGACTTTATTCCGGCCAATTCATCTCTTTTCGGAGAGATCCCAACAATGGTCATCCGAGAGCTATTTAATAAAAATGGAAATATGGGTTGTGAAAAAAAAAAAAAAAATCATGGACGAACATTTCTAATTGTTTTAGTTGTGTTTCTTGCGAGTGAGTCTTGACCGTGGTGGAAATGACCGAAACCCGGAAAGCCATTGAACCAATTTTCGGCATTCTTCTTTTACGTTTGAGCACTTTAGAGCACAAAATATTTCTATTTCTGCGCGCTAGTCTTAACCTGAATTCGTGGCAACTGAAGCACTTCCAGAACAATTTAATGGTATTTATCCGGAACATTAAGACCGGCCAGTGAGAATTTTTCTTTAAGTTTACCGAAAAAACTTGTTTTATCAGCCATTTGGTACCGTTTCGGCCCAGTTAGACAATACGTACAGCACGCTAAATTGTTAGATATTACTAGTCACTTGCCGATTGTTGGTTTTACATACATATCAAGGCGAATATAAAGAAAAACAAAACACCTCTGAATATTTCCAAACTTTAGTTTCTTAGTTACTAAAAATCGTAAAAAAATGCAATGTCTTGATGTCAAAATTTATCAAGATTGCCAAAACATTGCACTGAACGCATAATTGAGAAAGTCAAATCAAAATTCAAAAAGATTGCCTGGAAAAGATCGTGCCCAGTTAGATTGTCCGAAATCTATGAAATACTTGTGCAACTATGTCAATCGTAATTGCAATATGGGGACTATTGACGTCGCGAACAAATGATCGAAAATTTAACGGACAGGAAAATACTTCGACCTTGGCTTACTGTGTAAGATCATTGCGGACGCATCAAATGCATTAACCGAACGTGTTAAGTTAATTTGGTCAAAATAATCGAACTTCAGATCTCACTTTGGCACTTATGTAACTCGCGAGGAGTTCATGGTTCCTCCCGATTATTATTATTATTTACAACCGCTGTATGGCAATTGCTACGGGGGCATTGCTGGGCAAAGGATTGCTATTGATGAATATCATAAATTTTAATGGCGGCCGATGACGAGGTGAAAATGAACCAATAACAAATTCCAAAAATTAAATGATTTGGCATTGTTGAGGGTCGATAATTATGGAATTGATGATGATTTCTATCGTTGTTCAGTATGAAGGTTTCTTAATTAAAGTCAAATAAAGTGTAGTGAAATTTATCTATGATAAAAGCCTGTTGTAGCTGCTGCCACTGCAGCTAGAGAGAAGAATGAAAAAAAAAACTGAAAAACGAAGGCTATTAGACTAATTGATTGGCTTCTCAAATTATTTCAAGTTTGATGATTCGGTTGTTTTGCAATCGAATTGAGATTGCCCGATTCGTACTAATTACGGATATCGAATGGTAATCATAAATTTTGACCGCAAGCTATGGTTAGAAAGGGTTAAAGACTTCATATACTTTGAAAGGTTATTTTGTTTGTTGGCAAATTGTATTAAATATATTTTATCTAAATGCAATTAAGTGTTAGCATAGTATTAAAAGTTTCACGAGGACTTACTACATTCATGATAAGTGGTCTCCGCCTGAAATTCTTTTCCAGTAAATTCTATAGCTTACTGTGAAATCACAGGACTTAGTAATATACTTAAGGACGACCAAAAGGCATTTATCTTAACTGTAGTAGATCTCACCCAAAAAAATATATTCGTTATCAATTCTTCTTCTTCAACTATTACCCAAATCGGCCTTTGACCTACTGATCTTCAGATTGCTTAGCAGGAAGGGTTTTAAGCTCCTTACACAACCCTCTCTATCTAGGAATTTTTGTTTTCGCATATTGAGGTGGCCCAGATACGAGAATGCCCACGTAGGTAGTACATTGGAATTATACTTCGACCAGGATTTGCACTCACGATTATCGCATTGCATACCAAGATGCTATCAACTAGACTACAGTCCGGTTTTTTTTTAAATTGACATGAATATGTGTTATGGCTGAACTCAACCAAAAAATGTGTGCGGCCGAAATTCGTTACCGTAAGATATCTCTTTAACAAGCACCCATAATCTCAACCGAGTAGTAAGCAGATTCCATTTGGTATGAAAATTATGAAATTCTTGGCTAGATTCTTTCCCGAGTTGGTCGAAATTTTTTCCCTACTGCTCGGTTGAGATTATGAGCGCCTGTTGGTCGGAGCTCTATTTGTGGGATTTCCACTTGTTGGCTGCGAGTTTAGTATTGTTTATGTTGGATTTTGCATCGTCGACCGAGTAGCAAGTAGGCGAACATAACAACGGAGGATTGGCGAGGACGTTCTGCTCAGGATCGCAAGGCTTGAGGAAGGAGGATGGTCTTAACTGTGTATCTCTCTCTCATTAGTCTGTATATATAAATACGAATTGTATTTTCTTACGGCTTGATCGAGGTTATGAGCGCCTGCTGGTCAGGGCTTGTTTTGTAGGATTTTCACTTATTGGTTGCCGGCTTTTGAGTTTTGTGTTGTTGCTGTTGGATTCTGCGTCATCGTATGTTCGACAGCTAATTTGCTAGCTTACAGCCCAAACCTTAAAGTTTTGTTTAAAGAACTTGACGTACATCAATATTATGAAATGCCGATAATTCTCAGCGGTGCCGTATTCTTCCACGGTAGACTCGAATTGGATTTCAACAAAGATGTCGTCGTTTGCACCGTATACCGTACGCCGTACGTGTACGCTCAGCGTATATTAATTTCCGAACCACTCAAGATAGAAAATTCGTTGTTGGGTGGATTGTAGATGATTGAACTCAGGCGGACACTCATTTTGTGTTTCATTAGGGTCCGGAAAGAGGTGGGCTAAAAACAAATTGTTTGTTTCAAATGATTATATCTTTAAATTTTCTTACCATCAAAAATGCATAGTTTGAGATCATAAAGGTGACATACAGTTCCACCAGAATCAGCTTAGAGAGGGGCTAATTATTGTAAACGGGAGGGTCTGGAGGGGGTGCAAAAAACACTTATGAATAAATATCCCGTCTATCTCTTGAGCTATATATTTGAAACTTGGGACATATATTAAATATATTAACGAAAAACGAAAAAATACAACACTTGGACATAATAGTAGTGGGGAAAATGGAAAGCATTTCAAAAATGGTGCACTTTCCAAAATTTGAAACTCAAAACTGAGTATAGATATCAAATTGAAATTTTCTCAGATTGTAGAACTACATAGTTTTTAATTTTGATAAAAATTTTAAGTTTGGGGGATAGGCTGTATTGCCATTGAAGAAGAAGAAGATTCTTTTTTTCAGAAATGACAAATTTTGGCAATAGGTGCAGTGTTATAGGTTTAACTGGGATAACCTTTTCGGTATTCTGATGTTGATACCACTCAAATTTGCACCTTAGTACAACTGGCCTTCTTTACTAATCTTACATTTTACTCATATTTGCCTAGTAAAGCTTAATATATATTTCAAATTTCAATTGCAAATTCTAAGAGATAGTTGAGATATTAATTTTTAAGTGTCTCCTTTCTAAAATATCAACTTATTATCTTAAGTATTTGAAAAAAAAGGTCGACAATTGATTTTAAGTCCCCCTACCCCACTTAATCTACAATACACCCAAAAATGTCATTTGTATCTTTAAGAGTTTGGGCGGAGCTAGGGTATAGCCTAGTAGGTAGCGTGTTGATCTTGTAATGCGAAGGTCGTGAGTTCAAATTCCGGTCAGCTCAATATACATATAATTCCAGCACATTGCTTGCTTGGATATGCCTTGGTCACTTCAAACTACGAAAATGAAAAAATTCGTAGAAAGAAGGGCTAACAACCCTTCCACAATAAGTAATGAAAAATGTTAAAGAAACTGAATGTCAGGAGGCCAAGGTCCGATTTGGGCTGTAGCGCCATTGTAGAATAAGAAGAGTTTAGGTGGAGCTAGGGAGTGGCGTAGTAAGTAGAGTGGTGGTCTACAATGCGAAGGTTGTGAGTATACCCTTGATACCTTAATCTACGAAATCAATATTTCGTAAGTAGAGGGTTGTGCGAAGGGCTACCAACCATTTCACAATGACAAATAAAATATTAAGGATCCTGAAGGCCAGGAAGTCAAAGCCTGATTTGGGCTGTAGTGCCATTGTAGAAGTAGAATGGTTTCGGAGATATGAGTCGTTGTAAGTAGCTGGAGCGTGCGTATACGGCATTCCGATTCATCAACCCCTATTAATCAGCTATTCACTGCAATACGTCCATCTGAAACGTAGGTCCACTGATACCACTTTACATGTGATGGCAACCATCGTAGTTTTCCATCATGGAGAGGTTCCACTCGATCTCGGGTTCTTTCTCAACTTGGAAGGCACATTTAACCACGTCAACATTGAAGCCATACTTGATGCCTAGCACTGCCACAGTATGAAATCTCTCCTAACTGCATGGGAAAGTAATTTTCTTCGCTCAAGAAATGTTATATCACGGATAGATTACAAGACATGAAAAGGCTTTGTTCACAAAGGAACACTACAAGGTAGCATAATATCTCTTGTGGGCCGTAACTGTGAGCGAATCCCCTTACATAAATTGGAACGGCTACATCGACAATATCAAATATGCTCACAATCTTCCTAGGGTGTAGCCTATTGGGTAGCGTGTTGGTCTACAATGCGAAGGTTGTGAGTTCAAATCCCGGTCGACGCATAATTTCAGCATACTCCCTGCTTCGGTATACCTTGGTCACCTCAATCTATGAAAATGAAAAATTCGAGGGTTGTGCGAAGATCTAACAACGCTTCCAAAATAAATAATGAAAAATGTTAAGGAACCTGAAGATCAGGAGGCCAAGGATCAATTTGGGTTGTAGTGTTATTGTAGTAGAATCTAGCCACCACGCTAACAAGTAATTTTGAGGAGCTACTAGCTGACCTTATGCAGTCCACTCTACAACTATTATACAACTGGGCACTACATAAATGATTTACCATCAACCCTCAAAAACAGAACTGGTTCTCTTTTTCAGAAGATAAAGACCATAAGTTTTTCGTTCACCAACCAATCGTAGTATCACGATGGTCCTCTCAAACCAGGCTTTATATTTAGGTTATATCACATAGATAGCAAATTATCCTAGAAGACCAACTTTAAAGAATAAGCATAAGAAGCTACCGTAGCCTTTTTTACTTACAAAAAGACATTCGGCTTGAAATCGTGCCTTAAGCCGCACCTCATGAACTAGATGTATACCAGTATTGTTAGACCCATTATTTGCTATGGCGTGCTGCTGTGCTGGCGAGGTTTGGTACTAAAATCAAACCAAGCACCTTTATATAATGGATGGCATGTTAATGTATAACAGGTGCTTTTGGAACCACACCAACTCCAGGTAATTTTCTCACTAGCTCCAGCAGGCCTAGCTTAGACTACACACGGGATGATGAAAGTCAAATTGCTGTAAAATGACCAAATCCTTATGGGAAGAACTGAATGAAAATATCACAGTTCAGCTGTTATATCATAGTCGTTATAGCGTCTGTACTATTGTCGGCCTGACCGCTTAAGATCCTCACTTTCAGACTGCTTATCGTCATCTGCCTTTGCAGTGGTTACGAGGAAGATGAAGAATCTTTCGAGCATTATCTTTGCCACTATCCGCAAATCTCCAACAGTTGTATCCCTTCTTTAGCTATAGATTCTTCTTAGAACTAGACCACCTAAGGAGGGTCCAACATTCGAGCTTGCTTCGATTCGCAAGCCTGTGGAGGAGTAACATCCATCATATATTATTCAAATAGGGTTTTAAGTGCAGTGGATGTAGCTAAATGGTCCAAGAATAAAGCGGTTCTCTCTCCAAGACAACCTAAACATAACAGGAAAGTGATTGAAATTGATACTTTCTAAGAAAATGGACGCAAAATAGTTTCATTTTGTTAAGGAGGGGTAGAAAAAGTGATAGCATCTGGTTAATTGTTTTCGTTCTTGATAATAATGCTAATAACATATTTAATACCCAATTTGAACTCCACTTCTCAGTTAATTGGTTCTAGTATTTCGTAGAATTGTTCAATTTGTAAGGGGGGTGATGGGATGAGAGGGGCCTCGAAAAATTTTCACACCATCGACCTTACGTGCAAAAAAATTTGAACGTTTTAGCTAAACTCTCGCAAGAATGATTTGAAATTCTTTCTAATCAATTTTTTTCTCCAAGCATTATTTATTAATTTATTAAGTTTAAAACTCGTTGCAGTAAACTTATAATATACTCAGACTGTAAAACACTCTGTGCTATTACTAAAGTGTAATGGTAAACTTCATCTTCCAGAACACGCGACAGTGTTCCAAGCAGAAATATTAGCCATTAACGAGTGAACAAAAATTATTCTTGATATGCAGAACAGTCTCGGAAATTGTTACATTTTCTCGGACAGCAGGGCTGCACTTCAGGCACTCCAATCCTAAAGGACTACATCCAAACTAGTGTCCATCTGTAGACACAATTTAAATCGCCTAGCGGCCATAACGGAAGTTTTTCTAATATGGAAACCGGGTCATAGTGACCTGCTAGGTAACGAGGCGGCAGATACGCTTGCACGGCAAGGATCTGCTAACATCAATTCCACTAGGAAGTCAGTCGATGTAGCACCAACAGTGCTGAAGACTAGCTTCAAACAGACTATTTTGGACTCTTTCTTGGCGGGGTGGCGGCAGCTGGAAAGCTGTAAAACAGCCAAATACGTCGCAAGCGACAGCTTGTGCAGAGGTTGCGAGGAAGACGAAGAATCTATCGAACATTATCTTTGTCACTGTCCGCAAATCTCCAACAGTCGTCTCCTTTGTTTAGGCTCTAGATTCTTCTCAGAACTAGACGACCTCAGATGCGTCCAACATTCGAGCCTGTTAAGGTTCGCAAACCGAACCAAGTGGTTAGAGCAAGAGGAGTGACTTCCAACTTACAACAATAGGGGGAGTACAATGGGCCCAACTAGATGGCCTCAGTGCTTGTGGTTCCGTGCAACCACCCTCCTACAACCTAAACCTAAACCTATAATGGTAAACTCCAATGCCTTATTCTAGTAATCATACCTACTATACCGTGATAAAAAAGTTTCAGGAAGGAGAGTTTTTGCTCAAGAATGAAACGAATACCATCCATCAGCGGATTAGTCTGATTTGGCTCCGCGTGACTTCGGTTAACCCAAAAAACTGCTCCACGGAACGCGTTTTACCAGCCAAGAGAAAATAATGGAAAAATCGAAGACGGTATAACTTTTACAAATTTGAAGAAATGACGCTGAAATTTCATGGGGATATCAATCATAACAACCTAGAAACATAAGAACTAAGATCGGGAGACTGAGATACTGTGGTCCTTCCTGAAACTTTTTGACCAAGGAGTAAAGCTCAGCTACAATTTTCTCTCAAATATTACAAGGAACGAAATTATTGAAAAAGGTTTTTTTTTAAGTTAGATTTTTAAAATATCTGTGGTGAATTTAACACTTCGGAATTAGTATCAAGGTAGCTTTTTTCTACTAATTTAGCTACATTTAGCTAAGTATTGATTACATTAAACGCGAACTAAAAAATTCTTATTTCAACATGTTCGACAAAAATTTCTTCAACTTCTTTCCAGGCACCCAGTGAATATCTACGTCAAAAAAATTATTCACGCATAGAGCTATTCCCCAGGTGCAAAACATTAAATTTTCTATAATTTCAGAAAATATGTTGCCTTCGTGGTTATTTCTCTCGAAATATAATTAACACCGGGTTTCAAATATATGCACGATGCTAAAGTTAAAACGAAATACCCTCTGCGAGCACTTGTATTTCAGGTACGGGTTTCAATGGTTCACGAATACGCTGTTGATTCCTCCATTTCCCGGGCTTAATTCAGCCCAGCGGTCCGAAAATTATCACCTGAAATCCACGAGGATATTCTAAGGTGCTGCTTATTTCCCTGAAGTACAAACGTACACACATACACATTTACAGTGATACCTATATAATGTTGTAGCTGACACGAAAGTATAAAATGTAAATATTTATTAAAAGCAGAAGGGTGAGTTGGATAGTGCTTTGAAAGGAGACACTTCGGCCCCGATATAGCAGGAGCAGCAGCCAACATCAAGGATACATTTCGTTTGATATGGGTACGGTTCCAAAGTTAACCTATACCATCAGGAACCGAGCAAAGAGGACCATCGCGCCAAAGTACATCCTCAAACCATAAACATAAAAAGATGAGGTAATGTAAATCCCATGTAAACACTGCGGAGCTATACCATACACGCTGTTGCTTATCTGCTTAGATGATAACGACGTACCAAAATGATTTAATTAAATGGAAGTGTCGGTACGGCAGGACGAACATTTCGTAGACATAGTAGACACACGATAGGCAAGGTAAGCAAAGTATTTAGAATTAAATTATAATAAGGGTGAAGTTTGTGGAGAATGTGCAGAGGATGAACGCTTAGCTTTACTCGCCTGTTATTTAGAAGCTGTCGTCAATGGGTTCTTGCGGCACTCAATTACTCCCCAAGTCCGACCGATGCAGACAGAGTCGATTAAGTGAAATCGAAGATCTTCCGAATCTGTTGGCTTCTGTTGTTAATTTAATTTCGGTAGAATTTGATTGGATCGTTTCGGATCATTCTAGCTGTCGTCTTGATTACACTTGATGAGCAGAAGAATATCGGCGACTCTCTCACCCGAAATCACCATATTGTTCGTAACTATGGCATAAAATTTATCGAATCGTATTTAAGTTTATACTGTTATGCTAAATGGTTTTTATTATCAATTTCAGATACTTTGGCTTAGGAAATTTCACTTGATAGTAATTCTGTACTTCAATTGTGGTACTTAGTTAGTCAAGTATTTTCGATTAAATGATTTTGATAAGATCGAATGCTGTTATCTCGAGTTTAACTAAGAACTTTTCCAAGGATCACCGAGTCCGCATTCAATGCAGTAACCAAATAATTTGATTCAATTACTCTTAATGGAAGTGTTAATTAAATGCATGCCCGGAACAACAAGGTTGTATTCATTCAATATTAAATTAGGCTTAGAAAATCGTACGCACTCTGTGAAAATTGATGAAGATGTAAGTTAATTCAGTATAGTGTTCCACAAGGAAACGCTTTAAGTCCTCTCTTGTTTATAGATTATACGTTAAAGAGTGTCGCATTAAGACCGCCTATTTGGAAATTTGAAAAAAAAACACAGAAGTTATTAGAAAAGCTCAGATAATTTTATTTTGCTAAATAGTGTACACATGGGGGCTATATATGAATACATTTGCCAAACGCTGCATGACCGACACAACAAATTGGGGCTAAATTCAAAATAGGCGGTCTTAATGGGACACTCGTTATAAGAGTCCTTGCAATTGAATAGAAAAATTATTTCATTGGATGATGGCGAAATTTATGGAAATCGAGACTGGATTAGAAACAAATATCAAAAGAAAATCGTAAAGTTCTAATTAAAAAGAAATGGATTGACAAAACTATTCGATTTGCTTTCAATTCGATTGAATCATTCATAAAATCTATATTAAAGCTGAAGGCGGTCGGGTAAAATGTGATAAAAGTACTTTAGAATGACTATGGGCATCATAAGGATAACACTTACACTCACACACACACATACGAAAATAACCACCTCACTTACTTTTCATGTATCATAGAGGCAACAACGGAAAATTACCCAAACCTTAATTAGAGTAAAAGTAAAGATGGTCGGCAATTTTCTTCTACACTTCCCATGGATAACTAAATACATCCGTCCATACGAGAGTGTGTTTATCTTGCCACGAAAATTCGATGGTGGCAGGATTGTAATCTTTTCGTTCCGTAGTATCACCGGCATTAGGGTCGAATACTTTACGATTCTGTCCATGAACTCGTAGACAATTGCGAAACGACCATCGTTGCTACACATTGGCATATACGAGTATTATGGATGTTGTTACACTAAAATGAACTTTACGGCCGGCATCCTTCGACCACAAATAAGATTGAATGGTGCAATATTACCGGACCCTGACCACGATTATGGCCAGGCTAGTGTCCAGAAATTTCTTCAGCTTTTGTCCTTCCGGCAGCTGTGAATGCCATGCCCGGAAAGAGTGTTCTAGATGTTTATTATTTGCTGCAGTATATCCTTTAGGACTTGAAGTCCTGGTAAACCTTTTATTGGCGCTTTGGGGCTTAGGTGTTTCGCTTCGTCTGACTACTACTAGGGAGAGCATCCTACTTCGACTGCACACATCTCATTTTATGCGAGTCGAATAATGCAGCGCAATAGTCATTGTGGTTTTCGGGGGTCCTTTACCGCCTAACATAGGTCACGCCTAATCACATTTAATGGCCAACTCTGTGTACATTTTATGGATTTCTATTTATGAGCACGATCTCTACCTTTCGGCAAAGCACTAGGTTACAGGTTGATGGTATTCGCCGTCGAATGATGAAATCTCAATTTTTCTTTTTTTCCCCTTTCGAATAAATTTACTGGTCAATTGCACGAGAATTGCTCAATTCGTGAGCTGCCGTCTTAAGAAGCTCGGACGGACATTTACTTATTATGCATTTTGTGCAATTTTTTAACAGTCCGAAATGCCATCGATCGAACGGTAAAGCAAGCGACTTAAGCTATACCGAGAAAGCAAAATTCGATAATTGATTTTAATGGCTAAAGTTGTTAATTTTGCATAATAATAGCGAGTTTGTTTGATATTTTGCATTTTGTTGGTTGCATTGTTCAGTTTTAGGGTAATTGATGGCTGTGCTTTGAGCTCTTTAGAATTTGTTATGGTGGAGGCACTTACGTTCACGGGATAGCACTAAATTTTTGTAGAAAATAATTACTATATTTATTCACAGTGTCCATAATGCTAACTAATATTGTGAGTGCAACAAATTACGGGTTTCAGGTGTTCACATTAGCTGTACATTTGAATTAATTCAAATTTATTCGACAATTATTACACTTGTTTGAAAGATTGTGTTCAGAACTAACTGCCGGTATAAATTTTATGTTTATTTACAACTTCTGAGTTCCGTCACATCGAGCTTGAAATGTGCTATCAAGTTGAATTTTACTTTTGTTCATAATCTTGAAGATTTCTTGTACATTTTAAATTAAAGGAAACAATTCACAAACACTGTTCTGATTAGTTATGGTGTAGCCTAGTGGGTAGCGTGTTGGTCTTGTAATGCGAAGGTCGTAAGTTCAAATCCCGGTCGACGCCCTGGTCTCCTCAATGTACGAAAATGAAAAATTCGTTGACAGAGAGTTGTGCGAAGGGCTAACAACTCTAATGAAAAATATTAAGGAACCTGAATGTTAGGAGGCCAAGGTCCAATTTGGGCTGTATTTCCATTGTAGAAGAAGACACTGTTCTGATTTATTAATTGTAATGTTTCGGTCTTTCTGAGGCCTCGCTTTATATATGCAGCAAAACAATGAAGAGTACAGGGGAATTTTATTGCTATTTTCTTTATTTAATTAATTTACTCAAATATAATTCAAAGAATCAAGATACGAATTTTCTGTATTTTCTCTTCTTTTGATTTTTTACAACACCCATCAAATTTGAGAATTTAATTAATTTTTTTCCCATGTTCAAAGTTTTTAAAAATAAAGTTATTACTAAAATAAAGCAAAAAACTAACTTATTGACATTTCTAAACAAATAACAGACAAACACTACAATTATATTTATATGTACAGATTCTGTTACTCAATTTAAGATTGAATTCTTATTAGTTCGCTTTGAATGATGTTTAAATTTTGAATTCTAGTAAGCTTTTTCATATTTGATTTTTTTAGCAACTCAGTTGTCTCTGAGATTAAAAAACAAATAATAAAATGAAGTTGAAAAGTTCAGTCGCATAATATTGAAAATCCATTGGTTTTGTTCTTTTTATAGCTTTAAAAACGATTTTAGAAAAGCCTAAATTCAACAAACGGCTTTATTCCACTAAAAATATCTCAGCTAGCTCATCATCCGCCTAAACGAATAAATGCATATTTCTTCGTACTGCGAGTAGAGGGATGTCATTATCTGTATAATGAGCAAAAACTGTGCATATATTTGAAGTCACACACTCACATTACGTAGATTTCTAAGTTTTGCAAAGAGAATTTCATCGATATCGGTGGTTACGTGGAAAAACTCGCCTGCCATGCGGCTCCTGGTTCGATTCCCGACCGATATTCTTTTTTACGAATATTTTTTTTACGATTTGACTACAGTAAAAATATCAAAACTTCAAATAAATCTTATTCAATGCTTGAGATTAAAATAAAATCAATTTTCTTAGTTCGAAACTAACGATTTGATTTCTAAAATTGAATCCATTTGTTTCTACTGAAAGTACTATAATACAAAAATTATGGCGAGAAAAGTTTATCAGCATCAGTGGTTGTGTGCTCGTCTGCCACGTGGGTTCAATATTCGGCCGAGAAACATTTTTAAATATTTTTTTTAACACATGGCAAATTTGAATTTTTCCAATATGACAATGAATTTCCATGTGGACAACTCTATGTTCAAAGGAAAGATTTACGGATTCTACACAGTTGCGATTTATTATTTGTGACGTTTCGGTCTCTGCTGAGACCTTTATCAAACTTGGGCTAGGTAAGGGTTTCACCAGAGACCGAAACGCCACGAATAATAAAGCGTAGCAGTGTAGAATCCGGAAATCTTTCCCCTCAATTCGAAATGCACTGTGAAAACATTCACCAACTCTATGTTGCTATGAAATGAGTCCAGATACAAGAAGTTTTGAAGTCGTTTATAAACAAGAAGATCTAACGCTATTTAAAACATAACAGGGCTACGATTGCGTAATGCGCAATCTTACGATACTCTAGATGAAATAGAATTTTTTGTGACCCTAAGAAATTTTGTATGTGGAGTGTTAGAAAGGATGATAGCATTGAACTAATTTTCCCCCATCATGCTAAACTCGCTATAAAAATGGTTTATTCAAAATGCTTACTCCAAAAATTCAATGGGAACTGAGAAAATTAGTGTGTTAGATTTTGTGAAAATGTGGAGTTTGTATGGGAGGTGGTAGAAAGGGTGGGGGGATTTTAGTGAATTTTTCAGAAATAACTAAAAATATCATAAAATTGACATCTCTTAAATTTGAGATAAGTAACATTCATACTTTTCAAGAAAATAGATTTTTTGTGAAGTTGTGAAACTGTGTCATATTGTATGGGAGGGGGTAGAAGCAGTGAAGCTAATCAAATATCTTTTTCTGATCTTAGTGATAATGCTAATTAAGAATATATTACAAAATATGAGCTCGATCAATGTTATATGTTCTGAGAAAATCGTCTTAGAGCATTTCATGAGAAAAGTGATGTTTGTATGGGAGGGGGTGGAAGGAGAGGGAGGACGCCAACAATTTTTCTACTGTAGATTTAGATCATTATGAAAGTGATATATCCCACAATTCAGCCTTAAAGCTTTCATACTTTTCGAGTAAATCCATTTATTGTCAAATTGCGAAATTGTGTCATTTTGTATGGGAGGGGGTAGAAGGAGTGAAGCTAATCGTCTATTTTTTTTCGGCCTTACTAACAATTTTAAATATATATTTGGTGCACAATTTCAGCCAGCTAAATTTTATACGCACTGAGTGAATTGGCTTAGAATAATTCATGACAAGTACAGTTTGTATGGGAGGTGGTAGGAGGAGGGGGAGGACACGCATAATTTTTATACGGTAGATTTATATTATCATAAAAGTAATATATTCCAAATTTCAGGCCAACAGCTTTAATACTTTTCGAGCAAATTCGTTTATTGTCAAATTGCGCATTTGTGTCATTTTGTATGGGAGGGGCTAGAAGGGGTGGAGCGATTTGGCCCGTTCACGAACTTGACCTTACTTTTTTGTCAAAAACGACGTGTACAAAATTTGAACAATCTAGGTCAACGCGTTCTCAAGCTAGAGAGCGAACAGACGGACGGACGGACGGACAGACGGACAGACGGACATCCGGTTTTGAGATTTTTGAGTGATAACATTAACTTCTGTATCATTCATTTTTTTCTCCGAGCCTTATTTCTTGGCGTTACAAACCTTAGAGCAAACTTATAATACTCTCAGATTCCATCTAGAGTATAAAAACATAACAGGAGTACGATTGGGCATAAAAGCCAATCGTGCGATACTCTAGATGAAAAAGAAAGTTTCGTATCTAAAGAAATTTTGTAGGGGAAGTGGTAGAGGGGGTGACGACATTGAACTAATTTTTTTCGCATGACGCTAAGGTTGCTATCAAAATGTTTTATACAAAATTTAGGATTCAAAAATTTAATAGATACTGAGAAAATTAGTGTATTGGATTTAGTGAAAGTGTGCAGTTTGTATGGGAGGTGGTAGAAGGAGTGTGAATTTATTAATGACGTTTTTAGAAATAACTGTAAGCATCATTTAATTGACATATTTTAAATTGCAGATCAGTAACATTCATACTTTCCAGGAAAATAGACTTTTTGTAAAGTTTATGAATTGTGTCAAATTGTATGGAAGGGGCTAGGAGGAGTGAAGCTAACAGCCTAATTTTTTTTAGTCTTACTAATAATTCTAAATAATTATAGGGTGTACAACTTAATAACCGGAATTTTTTAGCGAAATTTGTTGCTTTATTGTGGAAAAATCTTACAATATATTTCATTGTCCATCGGAAGCTACAACATTTCCCCATCTTTCAGGCAGTTTATGAATTCCTTCCCAAAAAAATTGCGCGGGCTTGGCGGCCAAAAACGAATCTATCCAATTTCGGATGCCTTGCACTGAAGTGAAGCGTATTCCGGTTAGGGCGTTTTGCATCGAGCGAAATAAATGAAAGTCAGACGGGGCAAAGTCCGGACTATAAGGCGGGTGGCCAAAACCTCCCATCCACTATTTTCCAAATAGTTTTTCACGGGTCTTGCAACATGCGGCCGAGCGTTGTCATGATGAAAAATTATAGCCTCGTGTCTGGTCGCATATTCCGGGCGTTTTTCGATGATTGCACGCTTCAAACGTATTAATTGTGTTCGGTACAGGTCACCTGTGATTGTCTGGCCCACTTTCAACAACTCATAATATAACGGCCCCTTCTGATCCCACCAAATACACAGCATAACCTTGGCGCCATGGATATTTGGCTTCGCCGTTGATTTGGCTGGTTGGCCGGGCTTCACGTATGACTTTTTGCACTTGGGATTGTCATAACGGATCCATTTTTCATCCCCAGTCACGATTCGATGCAAAAATGATTTGTTTTTATGGCGCGCAAGCAGCATTTCAGACATACAGAAGCGCCGTTCAACGTCTCTCGGCTTCAACTCATAGGGGACCCAATCACCTTGCTTCTGAATGTATCCGGTGGCTTTCAAACGTTTTGAAATGGCTTGCTGAGTCACTCCCAACGATTTGGCAAGTTCGCCTTGCGTTTGACACGAATCCTCATCGAGTAGCGTCTCCAATTCTTCGTCTTCAAACTTTTTTGGCTGTCCTGGGCGTTCTTTGTCTTTGATGTCAAAATCGGCACTTTTGAAGCGTTGAAACCATTCAAAACACTGTGTTTTCGCTAAAGAATCGTCGCCATAAACTTCTACAAGCAAACGATGACTTTCCGCAGCAGTTTTCTCTCATGCAAAAAAATTACCCAACCGAACCTCCCGCAAATGCTGTCTTTTTCTCCAATTTTCGAAGTTATTCATCGTGAAAAATAATAATGATGCACACAAGATAAAATTGTTTTGTTGACTGATTTTGATAGCTGTCAAATGTACCTTCAAAATGACATATATATAAAGTTCGAGCTTTTACGATATTTGTTAGTACGGACATCTAGTATTTCATAAAAAAGTGCAGTTTGTCTGGAAGGTGGTGGAAGGAAAGGGAGGACTCGACTAATTTTTATACAGCAGATTGAAATTATTATAAAAGTAATATATTACAAATTTCAGATCAATTGCTTTCATGCTTTTTGAAAAAATCCATTTATTGTCAAATTGTAGAAGAAGACGGGGTGAAACAAAATGTCTCATTTTACTTTATTATTCTAATAATAAAGTATTGTGATCGACACAAGAAAAAAAAAAATTTGCTACCCTGAAATTTTTTTTTTCGCGTTTCATGACTAAATTAGCCTAAAAATGCAAAAAAAAAAATCTGTCCCGCCATACGCCGTACGCCGTACATATGGACTCATATCTCCGAGACCATTAAAGTTAGAATGTTCTTTTTTGGGTGGATTGTTGACTGAGTAAGTGAGCTCTATTTTCTAAATTTTGGGTGGTGTTAAGTGGAAGGGGGAGGCGGGGGGAGGGAAAAAGTCGAAAACTACACACCACGAATGCAGATAAAAAGTTGAAAATCAATAGAGATATAGAGAAGGTTATGGGACAAACTTTAAAAATAATTTAATTTTTTTTTCATTGGCGTCCGAAAAATGGGGGCTAAAAACAAATTGTCAAACGAATTGTTTTTTCAAATGATTGTATCTTCGAAATTACTTATTGTAGAAAATTTATATTTGGACACCATTAATGTAGCATATAGTTCCATCAGAATCAGCTTAAAGAGTGGCTAATTATTATAAGGAGGGAGGTCAGGGGGGGTGCAACGAAAAACACTTAAAAATGAATATCTCAACTATATCTTAAGCTATGTAATTGAAATTTGAAAAATATATTGAAGTATACTAAACAAATACAAAAAAAATATAACACGTTGAAATAATAGTAGTGGGGGGAAATGGGGAGCATTTCAAAAATGGCGCACTTTTCAAAATTAAAAATTCTTATATCTCAAAAAGTACCACAAATATCAAATTAAAAATTTGTCAGATTGTAGAACTATACAATAGTTAATTTTAATAAAAATTTTAAGTTAGAGGCTGTAAAGGGAAGGAGGTGGTTAGCCAAAATGTCGAAAATTTTGAGTGATTTTTTTAGGACTCTGGTCAAACATAGAAACTTTAAATTTGACACGTGGATTCATCTATTTGATATACATAGAAAAAAAAACAATAGCTTGATCCACAATTGTTACGAACCGACCACCCCGGTTTAATGGGCACAAGGTGTTTCATGTGCAGCGAAAAAAACACGAAAACTGAAAATTTTTGGATGTAGTTTTAAGGTACAAACTTGAAAATTTGGGAAATACATTTAAAAAAAATCCCTAAAAGTATGAAATATTAACTGGTCGAATACTTTCAAAACTTCTACCCCCTCCCATTCAAAATTATTTTTTCGACCATTTTTAAGAAATTAATTATCACCTAACTATTAAAGGCTATCAATTTGAAATTTTGCATAAGAACTTATAAAAATATTTGAAATGAAATTATTTTAAAAGTTTTGAAATCGCACTAGCCCTTCTACCCCCTCCCATACAAAAGTATGATTTCGACCAATTTCATTAAATCAACTAATAACCAACAAATTAAAAGCTACGAACTTGAAATTTCTTATGAGTACCTAACAAGAGAAGAAAAAGAAAATTACTTCATAAATTTTGCAATTCCCCCACCTCTTCTATCGCCTCCCATAGAAAATTATTTTTTCGAGCATTTTTAAGAAATCAGTTAACTCTTAAAAGCTATCCATTTCAAATTTTGCATGAAAGCTTACAAAAATAATTGAAATGAAATTCCTTTAAAAGTTTGCAATCGCGCTTGCCCTTCTACCCCCTCCCATACAAAAGTATCATTTCGACCTATTTCATTAAATCAACTAATAACCAACAAATTAAAAGCTACGAATATGAAATTTTATACAAGCATAATACATGAGAAAGGAAATAGAATTGTGTCACAATTTTTACGATTCCCCTACCTTCTCTACCCTCTTCCATACAAATGTTCGGTTTCGTGAATATAAAATAAATTTTATGAAAATTCTATGCAACTTCGTCTATGAAACTGGCATTCTATACAAGGAATATTGGACGTGATTGAAGCAATCAATTAAAAACCTATTAACATCCACCGACCCTTACTATCACCCCTCACCCCTTCCCTCCAAAAACTCAAACTTGCATAAATAAACGAACGAAATATTGATTATATATACTGGAGCTTTTGAACGTTTCCACAAAGTGTTAAATTGATAATAGTCCTGCCCAAGAACCCCCTTTCACTTAGTCTTCCCTAGCCACTCTAACCTGCATATTGACTTTCCACGCATCCGCAACTTGTCCCATGAATAATAAAGTTTCGCCCAACTTGTTGGCAGTTTATTTTTTTGGTCTTACTAATAATTCCAAATAAATAGCGCACAATTTCAGCTCGCTAAATTTTATACGCACTGAGTAAATTGGCTTAGAATATTTCATGAAAAAGTACAGTTTGTATGGGAGGCGGTGGAAGGAGGGAAAGGACACGCATAATTTTTATATGATAGATTGATATAATCATTAAAGTAATATGTTCTAAATTTGAGGCCAATAGCTTTTATACTATTTGAGCGAATCCGTTTACTGTCAAATTGCGCATTTGTGTCATTTTGTATGGGAAGGGGTAGAAGGGGTGGAGCGATTTGGCCCGTTCACGAACTTGTCTTTACTTTTTTGTTTTTTGTCAAAAACGACGTGTACAAAATTTGAACGTTCCAGATCAACACGTTTTCAAGCTAGAGAGGACACGGACGAACAGACGGACATCCGGTTTTGAGATTTTTGAGGGATTATATGAATTTCTGTATCATTCATTTTTTTCCCGAGCCTTATGTCTTAGCGTTACAAACTTTGTGGCAAACTTATAATACTCTCAGATTTCATTTAGGGTATAATAAAGCCAATGGGAAAATCATCACAAAGAATGTCGTGGGCTTCCATGGCGTAGTGGGCAGCGTGCTTGCTTTTCAGTCAATAGGTTGTGGGTTCGATTCCCACTTCAGACTGGATTCTTTTAAGCACGAATTTTTCAGTTGCTACTGGCGATGACAAATTATTCGAAATAAAATGGACAAACGGTGTAAAAGTGAAACAGTTCCACTTCAAGAAGGCCTAGATACTCAGTAGATGATTTCTGTTCGCTTTCCATCATTCAGTCCCCCATAGAATCTGCAAATATTTATCAGTAGCAGCCAGTACAACTGAAAACAAAAAATAGACCAGCTTCACCACGTGTTACGGTCGTTCTCACTCCTCTTCCCCTACCTTCCTAGTCCCATTCCTTCCCTCCATGACTGTGTTTCTGCATTTCAGATAAAGGCCGAAATTGCCTATGACACAGGTCATTTTGTAAAAAAAAAAAATAAATAAGTAAGCCCTAGCCCTAATGTAAAACATTGACTTCTTTCATTACATTACACAGACTTAAATATCTGGACTGAGTTTGGCAAACCAGGAGTGTTTGAAGGGACCGGAAATAATTAAGAATTGATTATATTAAACAAACAAATATTTTTAAAAGAAGAAATTACTTTTATTTATTTTTTGATTTATTCAGCAATAACAATAAGGTGGGCCATACAAAATATCCTTCCTTATCGTACAAAATACGCGTGCAAAGCACGGGTGCCTGTGCTTGTAGCGAAAATTATATAATAATACTCCTAATACTGAGCCCTGTGGGACTTCACATGTGATGTTGTACTTCTTCACATCTTTTCAATATCATTTGCGAGATAGCTTCTGACTATTTGTAGCAGGTAAGATGGAGCCT
This sequence comes from Chorisops tibialis, assembly GCA_963669355.1. Taxonomy (NCBI): domain Eukaryota; kingdom Metazoa; phylum Arthropoda; class Insecta; order Diptera; family Stratiomyidae; genus Chorisops; species Chorisops tibialis. Next base: position 178,253,832 of record OY770262.1, on the reverse strand, counting down.
GCAATTTTACAGGAGCATTCGTAATGTCATCAAATTAAACGTATTTTTGGCTTTAGTGTTTAGTATAGTGCTATATTCCATAATGCCATTTCTCCAGCTGGGCTAATGCCTTTGATAGACTTTTCAGAAATTTCTATTACCTTTTTGATTGCATTGCCCGTAAAGCATCCTTTCCGAAACTGATAATGATTTCCTGGTATGTTTCGAATCGCTTGCTCAATTCTGTTGAGAATTATTCATTGCAGAATTTTTCCAAGTGAGTTAGTGGAATAATGGTCTCGGAAATAAGACTAAGCGCTGACGTTTTCATATTTTGAAGAAAAACATAACAGGAGTACGATTGGGCATAAAGCCCAATCGTGCGATACTCTAGATGAAAGAGAAATTTTTGTACTTAAGAAATTTTGTAGGGGAAGTGATAGAGGGGGTGACGACATTGAACTAATTTTTTCACATGACGGTAAGGTTGCTATCAAAATGTTTTATACAAAATTTAGGATTTAAAAATTTAATAGGTACTGAGAAAATTAGTGTATTGGATGTAGTGAAGTAGTGCAATTTGTATGGGAGGTGATAGAAGGAGGGGCGAGTTTTTAATGACTTTTCAGAAATAACTATAAATATCATGCTTTTGACATGTCTTAAATTGCAGATGAGTAGTATTCATACTTTTCATGAAAATCGACTTTTTGTAAAGTTGTGAAATTGTGTCATTTTGTATGGGAGGGGTAGAAGGGGTAAAGCTAATCGCCTAATTTTTTTTTGATTTTACTAATAATTCTAAATAAATATGTAGTGCACAATTTCAGCTCGGTCAATTTTATACGCACTGAGTAAATTGGCTTAGAGCATTTCATGAAAAAGTGCAGTTTGTATGGGAGGTGGTGGAAGGAAGGGGAGGAATCAAATAACTTTTGTACAGTAGATTTATATCATCATAAAAGTAATATATTCCAAATTTCAGATCAATAGCATTAATATTTTTCGAGCAAATCTGTTGTTGTGAAATTACGAAATTGTGTGATTTTGCATGGGAGGGGGTAGAAGGGGTACAGCTAATCGTCTCATTTTTTTTGGTCTTAATAATAATTTTAAATAAATATTTTGTACACAATTTCAGTTTGATAACTATTATACGCACTGAGTAAATTGGTATAGAGCATTTCATGAAAAAGTGCAGTTTGTATGGGAGGTGGTGGAAGGAGGGGGAAGACACAAATTGTTTTTATAGAGTAGATTGGAATCATCATAAAAGTATTACATTCCAAATTTCAGATCAATGTCATTTGTACTTTTCAAGGAAATCCGTTTATTGTCAGATTGCGAAATTGTGTCATTTTGTATGGGAGGGGGTAGAAGGGGTGGAGCGATTTGGCTCGTTCACGAACTTGACCTTACTTTTTTGTTAAAAACGACGTATACAAAATTTGAACTTTCTAGCTCAACGCGTTCTCAAGCTAGAGAGGACACGGACGGACGGACGGACAGACAGACAGACAGACGGACGGACGGACGGACGGACATCCGGTTTTGAGATTTTTGAGTGATTATATGAACTTCTATATCATTCATTTTTTTCTCCGAGCCCTATTTCTTGGCGGTACAAACTTTGTGGCAAACTTATAATACTCAGATTTCATCTAGAGTATAAAAAATACATAAAACAATTCATCCTTTTGGCATTTCGTGCAAATCGTCTGTGTTAAGCTTAATAGCTAGTTTGAGTCGTTTATTTGTATATGAATAGTTAAAGATAATAAACAATTGAAAATCGCAAACAGTTGAACAGAAAATCTTTGGCTTAAGCTTATAATAATTCCCACAAAATTATTTCAACTTGCGTAAACGGAGATTTTTTCAATTATAATCCCTTTGCTTAAACAAAAATTTCCATTTCCTATTATCACATGTCAACCTCAATCCTAAAGCACTCTATCATTCGCCTAAAACAGAATAAAACCTCAAAAATGTTGGTTTCAAACAAAACGGCATTAATGTCAGAGTCAGATTGGATTATTTAGTGTTTCGATAAGTGCTGCTAAAATGTAAAATGTCGTTAAATAAATTCACATCGGCGGAAAAGGATATAAACGGCATCGATTCCAGTCACATCGATAGATATGTAGGCGAATTGCTGTTCAAAAATAAAAATCAACTGGAATTGTGAATGCCATTACAAACGCATATAAAAATGGTCACCGTATGGGTCACTGTCACATAAAATACGCGGATTTTTGTATGTTCGGTTCGATGATGCCACCTAAAAGTCCTGAAATGTGAACGATTTCAAGGAAATTTATGGCATTGGTGTTTTTTTTTTCTTTAAACTCGATTGATTAAATCTGTAGTACTTTTACCACAGCCCATCTGTATTAGTAAAGGAATAGAAATAGTTTTTAATAAAACCCAAGAATTTTGAGATTGGTATTTGTACATAGCAGAGCATTACGAACAATAAATGCTCGGTATTTCCAATTGAAGGTTAACCAAATTAACCATAAAGTTTAAAACGAAGAATATCTCAAATTAGTGTCTTAATGCAACTTAAAGTCAATTGCATCCAATTATTTATTTACAGGAAAAAAAGGAAACAATCAAAATTTACTGCTAGAAGTTTCCACATTAATCAAAATCAACTCAAACATAAATAACCGAAATTATGATCGATTCAAACCGAGAAATTATCAAGTGCTTATTACTTTTCCAAATCCAATTAGTTTTTCTCGGGACTCGGTGTAGGTTATGATTAACCATCAGTAATTGGGAAACGGTAGCCAATTGGATTCTAGTCCAATTTTCATTATTAATTTCATAGAACGGTCAATTCATTAGGCATACGGAGCATAGGTGAGAATGCACACACGCTCGCATCTACTCCACTCGAATATATCATTTTCGTTCGAACGATATAATTAAACTCGAAAGTAACCATATCAAAATGATAATGGCCTTATTGGCAGCCATAAACTGGGTTATTGCGAATTGTTTCTGCTGGCCGGACGCACTTTCGGACGCAGTTTTCGGCCTGTCCGCTACTGTACCGCGGATCTCAATTCATTTAATATTCTGACGATGAACGAATTTCGTGACTGCTGCTCAAAATTCGATTCGTTTTGCTTTTCAATGTCGACAATCGATCGACATACAAGTACTCGTAATTATAAAACGGAGGAGAGTTATAGTCTAAGTCACGCTTTCCGGCGTGGTCAACGCAAGCCGTTTTGACCATACCAAGTGCAGATGATCCGATGAATAAAATTCAGTTAATGCAACGTCCACCTGGGAATTAGTTATTTTCTGCGGATAAGGTCAGAGAAACTTTTCTTTTTTATTACAAATTTTCGATTTTCTCTTTCTTATCGATTTCCTTTCGCTCGTAATACGCCCACTATAACAACACTGGGGTCGTCGGTCAATGGCGGTATGCTTTGTTAATTCTAATTAAAAGGGATTGTTCCTTGGATGTATTACTTCCAAAAATGAAATACTCTTCCGGCTATCGGGAAATCATGCGGATTTTATTATCCATCTACCTAATAAGCGAGTACAAATTACCAGGATAACAGAAATTATTTCTAAGATGCTGTAGAAAAACAAACCCGCGGATATTCCATCCCTCGGTTGCTTTATTGTTCTTCTTGTTTGTTGTTTTGTGTGTACAGGTATGGGTTGGAATTATAAGGAAAAGCACGCTGAGAAGGATTTTCTTCAACTTCTCTGGAATCGCGTGGACCTTCTGTAACCATAAACGAGCGCGCTTATTGTTTTTACAAAGAAAACTTTATTAAATCTTTTGATGAAGGTCTTGGACAAGACCGAGAGAGGTCATACTTTCAAAATAATAATAAATAGCAGTTTTGTTGGAAAAATTAACAACAAGAAATAAAAACAACACAAGGGAAACTTCTCTTCGTAAAATCTCTTGGGATTCCGCAGGCTTAATTTGCAATTATTTTACAAAATTGGACGGTGAATTATTTCGAAATTGAAGGATGTTTTTCTTCCAATTGAATAAGGACTTATGGTCAGCTTTACTATTCTGTAATTTAGATTTTTTAGGTATTTATAATATTAGGTAAAAAACCAATCAAATATTCATTTGCCTTTGTGCCATTCTTTAAGTTCAACAAGTTATTAAGAAATAAATAGAAACTATTTTTTTTCGACATCCGATTCTTGACGTATTTCCACTGTAGATGATAGCATCAAAATGATGGGCTATGTTGTGGCATCATATTGTGTTGTCTGTGTGTTTCGATAATAACTCAAGTAAATAAACTGCCAACAAGTCGGGCGAAACTTTATTATTCTTGGGACAAGTTGCGGATGAGTGGAAAGTCAATATGCAGGTTAGAGTGGTTAGGGAAGGCTAAGTAAAAGGGAGTTCTTGGGCAGGACTGTTAACAATATTTCATTCGTTACTTTAAGTTTGGTTTTTATAAGGGGAGGAATAGGGGTAATAGTAAGGGTGGGTGGATGTTAATAGTTTTTTAATTAATTGCTTGAATCACGTCCAATATTCTCTGTATAGAATGTGTTTCATATACGAAGTTGCATAGAATTTTCATAAAATTCGATGTATTTTACATTCACGAAACCGAAAATTTGTATGGGAGGGGTAGAGAAGGTAGGGAAATCGTAAAATTAGGAGTTTTATTTCGCTTGTATTGTAAGGTGCTTGTATAAAATTTCAAGTTCGTAGCTTTTAGTTTGTTGGTTATTAGTTGATTTAATGAAATTGGTCGAAATCATAGTTTTGTATGGGAGGTGGTAGAAGGGCAAGCGCGATTTCAAAACTTTTAAAGCAACTTCATTTGAATTATTTTTATAAGTTTTTATGCCAAATTTGAAATTGATAGCTTTTAAGAGTTAGCTGATAACTGATTTTTTAAAAATGCTCGAAAAAATAATTTTGTATGGGAGGGGGTAGAGGAGGTAGAGGAATCGTAAAACTTGTGATGCAATTTTCCTTCGTTTTTATTGTAAGGTGCTCGTACGAAATTTCAAGTTCGTAGCTTTTAATTTGTTGGTTATTAGTTGATTTAAAGAAATTAGTCGAAATCATACTTTTGTATGGGAGGGGGAAGAAGGTCAAGCGCGATTTTAAAAAAATTTAACGCAATTTTATTTAATTTATTTAACTAGCGCTCCCCCCGCCTCCCCCTGAACCCGTATACCCCCCAAAATGGGTATCCGCCTGAAATTCGCAACTATATACAATCCCCCCAAAAATGAACTTTCTATCTTGAAGGGTTTGGGAGTTTATTTGCGCTGAGCGTACACGTCGGCGTACGGCGGACGGCGTACAGACAGACGGATTTTTTTTTTTTGCATTTTTCGGCTAATTTAGCCATGAAACGCGAAAAAAAAAAATTTCAGGGTAGCAAACTTTTTTTTTTCTTGTGTCGATCACAATACTTTATTATTATAATAATAAAGTAAAATCAATAGAAAACATAACAGAATTATGATTGGGCTTAAAACCCAATCATATGATACTCTAGATGAGATGGAAATGACTTTAATATACCGGAAAATATGTCATCTCAAATTCTTTCGAATAGTGAATAGAGACTTTTGCATGGGAGGTGGTAGAAGTCGAGGGGGATGTTTGTATTTTTCTTACATGACACCAAACATGGCATGCAAAATGTTTATTGCTGAATTTAAAGTTTTTAGTTTTTATTATTTTTAATGAAATTGGTAATAGTTTTCCTGAAATTGGGACATTTGTATGGGAGGTGGCAGAGGAAGTGAAAAGATTTAGATGATTTTGAAACTGCTTATCATCACCCCTATCACCATGCTTTGATTCAATTTCAAAGTCGATAGCTGTCATATATTCGAAGGAGAAATGCTTTCTTGAATTTATAATGCAAATATTTGTATGGGAGGGGGTAGAAGGAGTGAAGTGGGGCTGATATTTTTTTCTAGCACTTATTTCATTTATTAAGAAACAAATTCTGACAAAATTTGAAGTTTGTACTTTTTCTAGTTTGAATGGAAATCGATAAAATGCATTTAACAAAAATAATGCATTTGTATGGGAGGGGGTAGAAGGAGTGTACGGATCAAAACAAAAATTTTTCGCATTAGTGATATTTCTATTTGTATGCTCTATACAAAATATCAAGCTGATAGCTTAAACAGTTTCGAAGAAAAAAAATTTAATTTAAATTTCAAAATTTCGTGAAATTTGTATGGGAGGGGGTAGAAGGAGTTAGGTGAAGTTGATAATTATTTTTAAAATAAATTGCAATTATAGTAAAATTAGTTCTCACAAAATTTTGTCTTTTTAGCTTTACTAGTTTCAATGAAAATCGAATATATGTATTTTTCAAAATTGTCCATTTGTATGGGAGGGGGTAGAAGGAGTAAAGGGATCGGGTCAATATTTCATGATATTAATGACATTTATATCGTAATACTTTGACCTAAATTTCAGGTTTATAGCTAAAATAGTTTCAAAGAAAAATCAATTTCTGAATATTTCAAAATTTCGTGAAATTTGTATGGGAGGGGGTAGAAGGGGTGGGGGGATGTGGCCCGTTCACGAACTTAAAGTTTCTTTTTTGCTAAAAATGACACACAACAAATTTCAGCACGATAGCTCAAAGCGTTCGAGAGTTATGCTGTAGACAGACGGACAGACGGACAGACAGACAGACAGCAACTCGGAATCGAAGTTTTTGAGCGACAACAAATATTTCTGTACCCTTGGCGGCTCTGTGCGAGCATTATTTCTTAGCGTTACGAACGGTAAGGCAAACACAATATACTCTCAGATTTCATCTAGAGTATAAAAATAATAAAAAACAACATGGAAATATATTTTTTTTTTTTTTTGCAAGCGATGTGCGCGCATTTTTGTCGGCGCGACTCAACAAAAGCTCACATAACAACTTCTCTTCTACTACTAAAACAATGAATTCTGGCGAAATTTGAAGTTTGTACTTTTTCTAGTTTGAATGGAAATCGATAAAATGCATTTAACAAAAATTATCCATTTGTATCGGAGGGGGTAGAAGGAGTGTACGGATCAAAACAAATTTTTTTCGCATTATTAATATTTCTATTTGTATACTTTACACAAAATATTAAGTTGATAGCTTTAACAATTTCGAAGAAAAATAATTTAAATTTCAAAATTTAGTGAAATTTGTATGGGAGGGGGTAGAAGGAGTGAGGTGAAGTTATAATTATTTTTAAAATAAATTGGAATTACAGAAGAATTAATTCTGCCAAAATTTCGTCTTTTCAGCTTTACTGGTTTCAATGAAAATCGAAAATATGTGTTTTTCAAAATTGTTCATTTGTATGGGACGGGGTAGAAGGAGTAAGGGGATCGGGTCAATTTTAATGACATCTATATTATAATACTGACAAACGCCCGCGACTTTATCCGCATAAAAATCGCAATAATAAGTAATTTTTGAGAATGTAGTTAGTAATACATTATATGGGATATATAATCCACTAACTGTAATGGCTCTTTGAACACAATGTTTTGTATTTTGTCGGAATCAGAACCATAAAATATTAAGAATGATACCATGATACTTGCATTTGAATGGGAGAGGCTCGTGATCAAATCAATCCCGTGATTTGAGATCATATACGTATTGAAGAGCATTTAGGAAATGTGAATAATTAACGCTTGTGTTAATTAAAAAAAAGCCCAAATAAAATAACATTAGGCTTGAAAACCTAACAGGACTACGATTGTGCGTAGAGCCCAATCATACGATACTATAGATGAAATCGAAATTTTGTGATATTATGAAATTTTGTATGGGAAGTGACTGCACTGAACTAATTTGTTTCACATCATACTAGAGTAGCTATGAAAATGTTTTGTACCAAATCTAAGCTTCAAAAATTGAATAGGTACTGAGAAACTTAGTGCACTGAATTTAATGAAATTGTGCAATTTGTATGGGAGGTGGTAGAAGGAAAGGTGGGTTTTTGGTGATATTTCGAGAAACAAATATAAACATCATGCAATTGATATATTTTAAATTTCAGGTCTGTATCATTCACGCTTTTTAAGAAAATCGAATTTAAGTAAAGTCATGGAATTGTGTCACATTGTATGGGAGGTGGTAGAAGGAATGAAGCTAATCGGTTAATTTTTTCCCGATATTAATAATAATGCAAATTAAGGATTAAGTACAACATTTAAGCTCGATGAAAGTTAGACGTACTGAGAAAATTGGTGTATAGAATTTCATGGAAAAATGCGGTTTTTATGGGAGGTGGTGGGAGGAGAAGGTGGTTTCAAGTGAATTTTTGAGAAACAATTATTATCATTACGCAATTGATATATTTTAAATTTCAGATCCGCATCATTCACGCTTTTCAAGAAAATCGAATTTTTGTAAAGTCATGGAATTGTGTCATATTGTATAGGAGGGGGTAGAAGGAATGAAGCTACTACTAAGGATAAAGCACAACATTTAAGCTCGATGAAAGTTGCACGTACTGAGAAAATTTGTAAATAGTCTTTCATGAAAAAGTGCAGTTTGTATGGGAGGTGGTGGAAGAAGTAGGGGGATTCAAATATTTTGTATACCATAGAACACATTTCTGATAAAAAGTAAGTTCTAAATTTCAAATGATTTGCTCTAATGGTTTAAAAGAAAATTTGATTAGTATATATTTTTGAAAATGAGTCATTTTGTATCGGAGGAGGTGGAAGGCGTGGGGTCATTTAAATAAGACCACAGGCAGATTACATCTCGGTGCACATCTAGAAAACTGTGAAAGTGTCATTATAATCGGTTTAGCCGTTTTTGCGTGAAAACCGGAAAGACAGACAGACAGACAGAGAAAATTTTTAAAAACGTTTGTTTCTGCTTAGTTATTGCTAAAATAAAGCAAAAAACTTATTTATAGCCATTTATAAACGAATAACAGACATACACTACAATTATATTTATATGTACATATGGGAAGGGGTTCAAATTAAAGCAAATTACAGTCAACTGCATATAAAGGAATGGCTCCATTGTAATTTTGTAACATTAAACATACGAAAAAGCTGTTTCATCTCTTTTTCATCAAGAAATTATGGATTACCATTAGGACTAGTTTTTAAAATTCATAACAACAAATGCACATTAAACTGTAAATGTCTAACTATGAAACAGGTTAGCCACACAAGATATTTAGATGTAATATTGGACCAGCATTTAAAATGGGACTTTCAAATACACAGTGTACCATCAAGATTAAAAAAAATGTACACTAATCTGCTTGCAGGTTCGCACACTCTTTACCAAAAAAGTTACGAGAATATTCTGCTGTGCGTTGATCAATTCCATTGCAGTACTAGTTGCTCAAACAAATATTTTCATCCTTTGAACTATTTTCAATATCAAACTTTATTAGTGTAGATAAAATATTTGATATTATTGCCATCACCCAAATATTTAAGAAATATAAGAGCGAATTGATAGAAGTAAATAAGAATAATACAAGAGGTGGCACAGAAGGAGAACTACATATTGCTTTCATTACGAGCAACCAATGTAGTCGTAAATCATTATACTTATAAGGGAATCAAACTATTTAATGAATTGTCAACTGAAATTTAGAAAAGTCTAAATTTAATGAAATTTAAAATAGATTTAAAGAAACAGTTTCGAGATATTTATTATAACAAGGGATGCACGAAGCTGTGGTAGCTCAATAAACTTTTCTGTAAGGGTCTTAGCATCTTGCCGCCACTTAAGAGTAATAATGAGACTATCTATGACGAGCAAAACAAAGCCGATGTACTTGCAGAAAAATTCCTACATTACCATAATATTTCTCAAGGACTTGGTAATAGAGCCACTAAAAAACAAGCTGAAGAAGTCGCAGAAAACATCTCCACAATCGTCTCACTGCAAATAATACCATCGATACTCTGTAAACCAAAAGAGAAAAGAAGCATCTTCCGAACTTTAAAGTTGAAAATAGGATCCTGGCATAGACGGAAAGGATTCTGGTATATACTTATATCAATGTTGAAAAATTTTCCGAAAACAGCATTTGTTAGCCTCAATTTCATCTACAACTGTTGTTTTAAAAAATGATATTTCCCACTGGCTTGAAAAAATAATTCTGAAACGGTTGATAGATAAAATTGAGCAGCTTAAGATTATATTAAACATTCAGATTTTGTATCCACTTATCAACAGAAAGTCCCAAATGTCTCAAGAAAATAAATTGCTACTATACAAAATTGTAGTACAAACAGCCATAACATACGGAGATCCTATTTTGAAAATCTGTGTAGCTTCCCATTGCAAAAAATTGTAAACTATCCAAAATAAGTTCCTTAAAATTATTCTTTAATCAACCGCGGTACTTTTCCACTAATCTTTTGTACGAATAAACAAAAACGCAACAGATTAATGATCAAACCAATTAATTAGAATTCAAATTTATAAATAGATGTTTGAATTGCGGCATTACGATTTTAGAATTTTTGTTTGTAGTTTTAAGTTAATTTTAATTTTAGTCAAATAAGTAGGGTTAATAATTTAAACATTGGGCTTTGTACTTTTTCCCAAACTTATTATAAATTATTAAATCTGCACATTTGCTACTCAGTGCAAAACAAAGTTGTAGAGACAATGTTTCGTCTAAGCTCTGAAAATGAAATCCTTAATTTTATTAAACATGTTAAAAACATACACAATAAATATAGATACACATGTACATATTGTTGCGAGCTAGGGATTCGCCGGGATTTCAAGTAAAACGCAATTCGTTTAAAAATAAGTGATAATTTATTTATTCGCACTTTGACTTAATTCGCACTTTAACTTAATTCGCACTATATGGCACCACCGATATTGTTCTATCGCGTTCTTGCACCGGTTCGCGTTCTTCCATAGATGTCGCTGAATGACTGCCTCCCGTCTGACAGCTTCGTGCTTTTATACCATATTTCCCCAGTTCTCGAGGCTTCCGTCGGGTGTCGTTGGGTATCGTTGGGTGTGTGTCTAGACTATTCGGGAAGGTTCTAGATCTTTAATTGCCTAAATTTTGGAGTATACCGTTCCGTCGGGTGTATACTGGAAGGTTCTAGATCTTTGATTATGGCTTTTTACATATTGGGGGACTGTTCTGGCATATTCGGGAAAGATCAATATTGCGTGGTGCGGAAACGTTCAAGCGCTCCAGTACATATAATCAATATTTCGTTCGTTTATTTATGCAGGTTTGAGTTTTATGAGAAAAGGGGTGAGGGGTGATATTGAGGGTGGGTGGATGTTAATGGTTTTTTAATTGATTGCTTGAATCACTTCCAATATTCTCTGTATAGAATGTCAGTTTCATAGACGAAGTTGCATAGAATTTTCAAAGGATTCGGTGTATTTTACATTCATTAAAACAAACATTTGTATGGGAGGGGGTAGAGGAGGTAAGGGAATCGTAAGATTTGTGACGCAATTTTATTTCCTTTCTCTTGTAAGGTGCTCGTACAAAATTTCAAGTTCGTAGCTTTTAGTTTGTTGATTATTAGTTGATTTAATGAAATTGGTCGAAATCATACTTTTGTATGGGAGGGGGTAGAAGGGCAAGCGCGATTTCGAAACTTTTAACACAATTTCATTTCAACTATTTTTTTAGTTTTTGTGCAAAATTTCAAATTAATAGCTTTTAATCTACTTTTACAATGGCGCAACAGCCCAAATCGGACTTTGGTCTTCTGACATGCAGGTTCCTTAACATTTTTCATTACTTATTGTGGAAAGGTTGTTAGCTCTTCGCACAACCCTCTTTTTACGAATTTTTCATTTTCGTAGATTGAGGTGACCAAGGTATATCCAAGCAGGCAACGTGGTGGAATTTTATATTGCGCCGACCGGGATTTGAACTCACGACCTTCTCATTACAAGACCAACATGCTACCCACTAGGCTACACCCTAAATAAATAACTTTTAATAGTTAGGTGATAATCGATTTCTTAAAAGTGGTCGAAAAAATAATTTTGTATGTAAGGGGATAGGAGTTTTAAAGATATTCGACCAGTTAATATTTTAACCTTTTAGAAATTTTTTTTTAAATGCATTTTACAAATATTCAAGTTTCTAGCTTAAAACTTCATTCAAAAATTTTCAGTTTATGAGTTTTTTTCATTGTACATGAAACACTTTGAGCACTTCGGTGCATAATAATTTTGAAACAGATTATTAATTTTTTTCTATGTATATCAAATAGATATATGGACGTGCAAAATTTAAACTTTGTATCTTTCACCAGAGCCCTAAAAAAAGTTACTCGAAATTTTCAACATTTTTGCTTTCCACCTACCTTCCCTCACTCCCCCCAACTTAAATTTTTTACCAAAATTAAAGACTATATAGTTCTACAAACTGACAAATTTTTGATTTTATATCTGTACTCAATTTTGAGATATAATGATTTGTAGTTTTGGAAAGTGCGCCATTTTTTAAATGCTCCTCAATCCCCTCCACTATTAGTGTGTCCACATGTTATATTTTTTCATATTTCGTAAAGCTTTATATATGTTTCAAGTTTCAATTACATAACTTAAGAGACAGACGAGATATTCATTTTTAAGAGTCTTTTTTTGATTAGTAATTTCGAAGATATCATCATTTAAAAAAAAAATTCGGCTGACAATTTGTTTTTAGCCCCCCCCCCCCTTTCGGACGCCAATGGATAAAAAAATTAAATTATTTTAAAGGTTGTCTCACAAACATCTTCATACGTCTGCTGATTTTCAGCTTCCTATCTGCATTCGTGGTGGAGATATTAGCAAGTGAAGTTTTTGACTCTTTCCCTCCTCCTGCCTCCCACCTCCACCTGACAATCCCCAAAATTTAGAAAATGGAGCTCACTTACCCAATCAACAATCTACCCAAAAACGAACATTCTAGTTCTCGGAGATATGAGTCCATATGTACGGCGTACGGCGGGACGGACTTTTTTTTTTGCATTTTTAGGCTAATTTAGTTATGAAACACGAAAAAAAAAAATTTCAGGGTAGCAATTTTATTTTCTGTGTCGATCACAATGCTTTAATATTAGAATAATAAAGTATAAGCATTGAAATTAGTACAAGGAGACAATTCCACGTTTTGCACAATTTATTATCATAGTTTCAGTAGAGATCTTCGATACAAACATGGAATATAAATACTTCACTTTTATAATATCCCCGCAAGGGGGTAGTTGTAGTATGAGGTTTTACCAATTCCTGCAACTATCTTTGGAGTTACCGACTCCACGGACCTGAGCTAGCTATCCCCCTCTGCGATGGGGGCTGCAGAATTCACCCACAGCCAGTCCTGCTTGCCCTAAAAATGGCAAATGGACACTCACTGGATCATGGGCTTATCACCCGTGATCTTAAGACCTAAATGATACGAGAAACGGATACATCGCCTCGGATACGGACTGATTCTACGGTAACGACTTTTGGCATTCGAAAACGGACTATGATTGGCTTCTGGAACGTTCGAACATTGAATGACGGGGGAAGAGCTGGGGTTACTCGGTCCTTGCACCGCCAATCAGTGATCGACCGTGAAATGAAGCACTATAACATCCAAATCTTAGGCTTGAGCGAGGTCAGGTGGACAGGATCAGGAGAAGAACGAACCCCTAGCGGAAACACTATTCTGTACATTGGCCCTGAAAGTGAAGCCAGAAATGGCGTGGCGTTCGTCCTTACGCCGAGAGCGAGAAACAGTCTCATTAGCTGGGAACCAATCTCGGATCGGATTATCGTCGTCAGGCTCAGGACCTGTGTCAGAAACGTCACAATTCTGCAGTGCTACGCACTAACTAATACCGCAACATCTGGTGACAAAGAGGAGTTTTATAGCCAACTGAGTGCCACCTTCGAACGTGTTCCAAGAGGTGATATTATTATCATCTCGGGAGATATGAAAGCCCAGGTTGGATCAGACATCACTGGACTAGAACACGTCATGGGGAGGCATGGTGACCCTTGGGTCGACCCTTCACGACCTTGGATTAAGAGACCCGAAAACGGCGAATTATTTGTGGATTTCTGTAGTACTCGGCAAACGGTCATCGGAGGGACCCTTTTTCCACACAAGAGTCATCATAAAACATTTTGGGTTTCCCCTGATGGTGTTACTCAGAACCAGATCGACCATTTGGCTATAAGTCGCCGATGGAGAAGATGTCTCCTCAATGTGCGAGCAAAACGTGGAGCTGACGTGGGGAGCGATCACCACTTGATGGTTGCCTGCTTGAGATTGTGTACAGCAGCTATCCGATGACCACAAATTCTTGAAATGAAGCGCAAGCTTAATGTGGATAAACTCAGAGATCCCAACAAAAAACTCGAATACACCACCATTCTACGCGAAAAGTCATCCACATTGGGTGAACATGAAATGCGCACACTGGACGCCAATTGGGAAGCAACCAGAAACACTTTTCTAACTAGTGCTGAAAAATCTGTGGGATATGCGCAAAGCGGTGAGAAACCCTGGATGTCGCAAGACACATGGGACAAGGTTGGCAATCGGAAAAAAGCCAAATTGGCAATCATCTCTCAACCCAATGTCAACCAACGAACGCCCGACTTGAGGCAGAACTACCGCGATGCTCATATACAGCTTAAGAGGGCTGTTAGACGCGACAAGAGAAAGGCCATTGAAGATCTGGCAAACAAGGCAGAATCTGCGGCTTACCTTGGGGATATGGGCTCACTATTTAAAATCATGAAACAGTTGACGAACAGGAATTTCACCGCCAACCACCTGGTGAGAGATGTCAACGGAGCTCTCCTTAATATGAGTGAACACCAGTTGCGACGATGGAAGGAATACTTCTCTGATATTTTAAACATCTTGTCAGATGAAGATATTCCGGAAACAGAACAACTTCCAAACATCCAACCGCAACAGTCCTCTATTAGGGACGATCCCCCAGATAAGGAAGAGATAGTTTCCGCCATTCGGTCAATGGCGGGAAGGAAAGCTCCAGGTATAGACGGACTACCAACCGAACTCGTCAAAGCGGACCCGGAAATAACAGCCGATATACTCCTCCCACTCTTCACTAAGGTGTGGAATGATGGAAGATATCCGACTGAATGGAAGGAGGGCGTCATTGTGAAAATTCCGAAGAAGGGCGACCTTCGGGATTGTGGCAATTGGCGTGGTATATATCTACTTACTGCCGTATCAAAAATTATGGCTAAGGTAATTCTCAATAGGATTAGTGATGTCGTCGAGAGCACTCTCGAAGTTTATCAGGCTGGATTCCGTAAAGGGTCGTCTTGTACCGACCACACAAATACCCTACGGATAGTATTAGAGCAGTCAGCCGAAATAGGTTCGCCACTACATCTCATGTTTGTGGACTTCGAGAAGGCTTTCGACAGCGTTAAGCGAGATTACATATGGAATGCTTTGCGTAGGAGAGGTATTTCAGATAAGGTCATACCTATGATTAAAGAATCCTACGAAGATGCAAGGTGTCGCGTCTTGCATAGAGGAGAGCTGTCCGAGAGCTTTCCTGTGCGAACGGGTGTCAGACAAGGCTGCATATTATCAGCAGCCCTGTTTCTGGTGGTAATAAATGACATCTTGAAAGCTGCACTGGAAGGTGGGGAAGGTAAAGGTCTTCAATGGAGACTATTTAACATCTTAAGTCACCTTGATTATGCTGATGACGTGTGTTTGCTTGCACATACCCGTTCGGACTTAGAGTCAAATGTTCGCTCGTTGCATTCTAAATGCAAAGAGTCGGGACTAAAAATAAATGTGCGTAAAACCAAGTACATGCACATGGGTTCGAACGCAAGCACACCGATTGTTCTTAATGGACAGGATGTGGAAGAGGTGCAAGATTTTTGCTATCTCGGAAGCATTGTCAGCATGGACGGCGGAGCCGAAAAGGATGTTGAGGCTCGGCTAAATAAAGCTCGTCAGGCCTTCGGTATCCTTTCCCCTTTCTGGAGGTTAAGAGAGATCTCCCTTCGCACGAAGCTGCGAGTTTTTGACGCGTGCGTCAAATCCGTGTTGCTGTATGGTTGAACTACGTGGAAAGTGACCGTTCGACTTACCAAGAAACTACAGACTTTCGTAAGCCAATGCCTCCGACGCATTTTAGGAATATTCTGGCCAGAAGTAATCTCCAACGACGAACTTTGGAGTACGACTCGCCAGACTAAAATAGGTATTGAGATTCAACGGCGAAAGTGGCAGTGGATCGGTCATACTTTGAGGAAACCAGAGCGAAACATCGCAAAACAGGCTCTGGATTATAACCCTCAAGGAAGACGTTGGGTTGGTCGACCATGTAACACATGGAAGCGAGCAGTTGAGCAGGAGGCCAGAGGAATAAACAAGTCGTGGCAACAGCTTAAAGCCGATGCTCAGGATCGCGCCTTGTGGAAGAGAGTTGTTTCTCTCCTATGCCCCTATAGGGGGTCTTAACAGGAATTTGATTGATTGATTTTATAATATGCGATACCGGTTTCCATTTAGTTCTTGTTAAACGATGTTTCACTTTGGCTTCCCCAAGATGTTGCTCGTTAGCACTTCCTCTAGACTCCTACTGAACTGCTCGCTTCCATGTGCTACATGGTCGATCAACCCGATGTCTTCCTTGAGGATTATAATCCAGAGCCTGTTTGGCGATGTTTCAATCCGGTTTCCTCAAAGCCTAACCGATCTACTGCCGCTTCCGCCCTTGAATCTCAATACCTATTTTAGTCTGGCCAGTTGCACTCCAAAGTTCGTCGTTGGAGATCACTGCTGGCCAGAATATTCCTAAAATGCGTCGGAGGCATTGGTTCACGAAAGTCTGTAGTTTCTTGGTAAGTCGAACGGTCAGTTTCCACGTAGTACAGCCATATAACAACAAGGATTTGACGCATGCGTCAAAAACTCGCAGCTTCATGCGTCGTCTTAACCTCCAGAAAGGGGAAAGGATACCAAAGGCCTGACGAACTTTATTTAGCCGAGCTTCAATATCCTTTTCGGCTCCGCCGTCCATGCTGACAATGCTTCCGAGATAGCAAAAATCTTGCACCTCTTCCACATCCTGTCCGTTAAGAACAATCGGTGTGCTTGCGTTCGAATCCATGTGCATGTACTTGGTTTTACGCACATTTATTTTCAATCCCGCTTCTTTGCATTTAGAATGCAACGAGTGAACATTTGACTCTAAGTTCGAACGGTTATGTGGGACTTAACACACAGATGGCCAAACGAATTTTCCAACTAAAAGTTTAGTTGTTGCCTTAGAACCTAGATGAGCCGTTCCATAAACTACATCAAAAATCTTCTTACGCAACGTTTCAGGTATGTAAGGCCGCAAAGTGTTTTCTGAGGCGTCACACCAAAGTTGTTTGGAGGAATTCTCAATGTTAATAGGTAACATTTTCAGACTCGCTAGTTTCTTGATGAAAGGTAATTCTTCATCGATCAGTTGAGCGTCAGCAATTTGAGAGTAATCCACTGTGGTAGAGACTGCAATCTCGTCAATGTGGGATAATGCGTCGGCGACGACATTATCTGAATCAGATAAATGTCGAATATCCGTCGTAAACTGGCCGATGAAGTCCAGATGTCTAAGTTGGCGTGGAGGAGTTTTTTCAGCGTTTTGCTTGAAAGATGAGCTAATTGTTTTTTGCAACAATTGAAAGCTTCTAAGGACTCAGAACTCCATTGAAGTACCGACTTGTATCGTTTTTTCTTGCTACTTTCCGTGAACTTATCTCAAAAAAAATTTATATGAGGCTGCATGAGGTATGAACCTTCGGTAGAAGTTGATCATACCGAGAAAACGTCTCAACTTCGAGAACGGTAGTTGGTTGTGGGTAGGAGATAATAGCTTCGACTTTAGAAGCTATTGGTCGAATTCCATTCGAGTTGATGGAATGTCTCAAGAAATCCACTTGAGTTTTAGTGAAGTGACATTTCCCTAGGTTGATTACTAAACAGTGTTTTTCCAGTCGCTGAAAAAGTATGCCGAGGTGCATGAAATGATCGTCTTCTGACTTTGAGGCAATCAAGACGTCGTCAAGGTAGACGAAACAAAATTCAAGATCTCTCAAAATCGAAAATATAAACCTTTGAAAGGTTTGTGCAGCATTGCGCAATCCAAACGTCATTTGCACAAACTCATACGAACCGAAAGGTGTAGTAATAGCTGTTTTAGGAACGTCATCCTCATTCAGAGGTATCTGATGATATGCACGTTCTAAATCGACTGTTGAGAAAACAGAACATCCATCAAGGTGTTGGGAAAAATCCTGAATATGTGGTATCGGATATTTGTCCAGGACTGTTTGAGCATTAAGCGCCCGGTAATCTCCACAAGGTCTCCAACTTCAATCTTCCTTGCGAACCATGTGAGGAGGAGAAGCCCAAGGACTGTCTGATGGTCTACAAATGCCACGGTCAACCATTTTGCTGAACTCAGCCTTCGCGATCGCAAAGCGAGTAGGTGAGAGGCGTCGAGGTTTGGAAAAGACTGGTCGTCCGATGAAATGGCGGACTGAGTGCTGTCAGAACCAAGTTTGGATCCGCACCGGTATCAACTAAAAAACGGAGGCCGGATGTTGTATCCGGTATGATGAGGCGACTAGAATCTGGACTCGTGTCAGATGTCGCCATTTCTAACACCCGCGTTAGTTTTTTGCTTTTGGAAATTTGCAAAGCTCAGAACATTTAGTGGCCTAATTTCCAAAACGTCTATGGTAAAGACAAAAACCATTAGACGATTGCGATCCTCTTTGTGAACGGTTACGTGAATTATATAGTTTACCGCGCTGAAAATTGAAAGACCGTTTAAAGTTTCGACTCTGTCTTGAAATCTGAGCTAGTTTGCTGATCGTTATGGCTAAAGCAGTGATTTGTTTTTGCAACGACTCCATTTCCGATTGCTGCACATTCGACGACTTAATAACCGAAGTACTGGCGATTTGTGAATGACAAGATGTGTCAGCAATCTTGTCAGCAATCTCACTCAATTCATCGAGGGAACCTGAAGATACCGTTAAGATGGCTTGCGTTTGAGACGGAAGTAGTTTGAAGCCAAAACTTTTTGACTATATTAACTGGAAAGTTGTTCCCTGCGAGGGAACGGATTCGACTTAAAAGTTGTGAGGGTTTTAAGCCCCCTAGATCCAATCCGTTCATAAGTCGTTTTAATTTATGATCTTCGGATTCTCCGTATCTCTTCACCATTGCATCTCTAAAATAAGTGTAGGGGTTTTCCGCTGGAATGCTGTCGATGATGTCCATCGACTGCTCTCATTCCGCTGCGCTTAACATACTGAGTGCATGAATTTAGTAAGTTCAGTCGATATATTTGCTGCAGTAAATTGTGCATCCATGATGCGAAACCATGCTGCTGGGTTCAATGTCCAGAAAGGTAATTTCTGGATTGCAACCGCGGCTATTTGCATGTTGGAATTCGTAGACGCGTTAACTTCACCAGTTCGTACCGACGAATTTTCAATGTCATTAAAAGACATATTTTGTTAATTAAATAAAACAATCAAATCTACGATAATTTTTCGCGAAACCGAACCATGAAAATATGGTAGGAATTATCAATTCACACTAATATTTACAATTAAAATATAATATAATATAGGAGTACTAAATAATTCATTAAATATCAAAAATCCTGCTATTATTTCTGTTGAAAATTTTGTTACTATTGCTGTTTCCGCTCTTGCTGTTGCTGCTGTTTTTGTTGATGTTGTTGGCGTTAATGTTGTTGTTATTGTTGCCGCTGTTATTGCTCTTGCTGAACTGTTTCTTCAGAAGGCGTGCGCCTTTGTTGGGGTCACCATTTGTGGTTGATAAATTTTATAAATTATTACAATTCATTTAGTAGTTAATCTATTTTTATTTTTATTATTTATTGATATTAAATAACAATTAACTTTTTAGTTTTATTTAAATCAAAACAAATTATTTTCGTTTTTACAATTTGCAAAATTTTTATCAACTGACAATTCATAATATATTTTCTTTTTTTTAATTAAAATACTTCTTCTACTTCTACAATGGCGCTACAGCCCAAATCGGACCTAGGCCTCCTGATATTCAGGTTCCTTAACATTTTTCATTACTTATTGTGGAAGGGTTGTTAGTCCTTCGCACAACCCTCGAATTTTTCATTTTCTTAGATTGAGGTGACCAAGGTATATCCTAGCAGGCAATTTGCCGAAATTATATATTGCGCCGACCGGGATTTGAACTCACGACCTTCGCATTACAAAACCAACACACTACCTACTAGGCTATACCCTAGCTTTTTTTGAATTAAAATAGGTTTACTTCATTTTTTAAATTAAAAATGTGTGGAGTGTATTTTTGTCAGTGGAATTGATTTCCACCAACTCCCCACAGTGTGTTGGTTTTATAATGCGAAGGTCGGGAGCTCAAAACCCGGTCGGCGCAATATATAATTCCGGCACATTGCCTGCTTGGATATACCTTAGTTACTTCAATCTAAGAAAATGAAAAATTCATAGATAGAGGGTTGGGCGAAGGGCTAACAAATCTACCACAATAAGTAAAGAAAAAAGAATATTAAGGAACTTGAAGGTCAGGAGTCCAAGGCCCGATTTGGGCTGTAGTGCCATTGTAGAAGAAGTTCTTTGCATTTAGGATGCAATTAATGAACCTTTGAACATTTAGAATGCAACGGCAAACATTTGACTCAATGCCCGAGCTGTTATGTGCAATCAGAGTTCACTCCAGAATTCATCGTTAGAGACGACTTATTAGCGTTATAAAAGTTCTATTAAACACAATATAGGTGTTGCTCTCAGATTTTATCTTGAGTATAAAAACATATTTTCCTTTTCATTTTCATTGTAATTTAATTTCAACCATTTCAGGAAAATAAAATCAAAAATTGGTTTTAATCATGGATCTTTTGAAACCGTTGAATTTATAGCAAAATTTTTCATGGCCTATATTCTATTCATCCTAAAAAAAATAATAATAATAAAATTTCTCTCGCACCATTTCACAATTTCCCACTTCTCTGCAGTCAAATATTTGAACACATTCTACAGGGTGTAGATAAAGTCCTTACAATATTGTATTATCCTACCGGATTGTGATGAAACATATTTGCTCGACATCAAAAATTTCCAACAATAAATTTCAATAGATCAATTTACAACACGTTCTTATATGTGCATAGCTATGGTATAATAGAAAAAAAATATGAAAATTTCGCACGCGAAAAATTCGATATGTATGTTACGATTGAATGGTGGCGATTTACTCCATTTTACTTATTTATTATTTTATTTTTAAACGAGACTGCCAGGCTGAATATAAAATTTATGTAACGTACTTATGACGGATTATGAATGTAATAATATTGTACGTTATGATAAAGAGGCAGAAATGGCAGACATCGAGAGGACTATACTAGCAGCAGTAAAGCTTTCGCCAAATTATGATTAAATCATTCTCGAGTGTTTTGTAAATGTTGGGGCGATATGATTATTGCATCGATAACAAACGCGAATATTGAGTACTTGAAAGTGTCGGCCGATCAATGGTGTAGGCGTTACTGAATGGTCTAATTAAAAGGAAGAATGAAAACATTAACGTACACTGTTCGTCAGTTAATGATATTTATGTAATTTTAAATTGTATACCCATAAAATTTTTAATTTATTTGCAATTATTGTTGATGTATTTAAGTGTTGGATAGTAAATGTTATTTTGACTTCAGGTAATTTGCATTACTTGATAAAATTTTAAAAATAAAAGTGAAGAGTGAAATCTGTTATTTGTTAACATTTCAGATTGACCTAAAGACAGACAATAATACTTAAATGGAGAAATCTATCGGATAGACAGAGATCTTCTCAATTTTGTAATACCACTTGAAATCATTAATGCATCAATCTATCTGAGCCATAACTATACAACTAAATTTTAGGAGGAGTTATCGCTTACATGATTTGGTAATTACTCAGTCGCTTACTTGAAATAGAATGTGTTGGTTCTTGGAATAGTGTTCTCATTCGCGAAACATCTTCACATTTTCCGCTATCCCTGAATTCAGAGTCAGATTATTCCCTAGGCTAACTAAGCTATATCCTAAGGCGCCATAGAAAAAATAGGCGGCCAAAAGCAAATCCTAGGTTACTGCACAAAGAATAACGGCCAATATTAAAATGTTAAATTTTTGGTCAGTGTGTAAAGGCATATAAGTCAATTTTGTGAGTTTTTCAGAGGAAAGCTCTTTAAAAAAAACATAACAGAATTATAATTGGGCTTAAAGCCCAATCATATGATACTCTAGATGAGATGGAAATGACTTTAATATACCGGAAAATATGTCATCTCAAATTCTTTCGAGTAGTGAATAGAGACTTTTGCATGGGGGGTAGTAGAAGTAGAGGGGGAAGGGGTATTTTTCGTATATGACACCGAACATGGCATGCAAAATATTTTTTGCTGAATTTAAAGTTTTTAGTTTTCATTATTTTTAAAGAAATTAGTCTTAGTTTTCCTGAAATTGGGGCATTTGTATGGGAGGTGGCAGAGGAAGTGGAGGATTTAAGATGATTTTGAAACTGCTTATCGTCATCCTTATCACCATGCTTTGATTCAACTTCAAAGTCGATAGCTCTCATATGTATACTTGAAGGAGAAATGCTTTTCTTGAATTTATAATACAGATATTTGTATGGGAGGTGGTAGAAGGAGTGCAGCAGAGCTGATATATTTTTCTAATACTTATTTCAATTATTAAGAAACAAATTCTGGCAAAATTTCAAGTTTGTAGTTTTTCTAGTTTGAATGGAAATCGATAAAATGCATTTAACAAAAATTTTCCATTTGTATGGGAGAGGGTGAAAGGAGTGTACGGATCAAAACAGATTTTTTTCGCATTATATTTTATACAAAATACCAAGTTGCTAGCCTTAACGGTTTCGAAGAAAAATAATTTAATTTAAATTTCAAAATTTCGTGAAATTTGTATGGGAGGGGGTCGAAGGAGTTAGGTCAAGTTGATAATTATTTTTAAAATAAATTGCAATTATAGTAGAATTAATTCTGACAAAATATCGTCTTTTTAGATTTACTAGTTTCAATGAAAATCGAAAATATGTATTTTTGAAAATTGTCCATTTATATGGGAGGTGGTAGAAGGAGTAAAGGGATGGAGTCAATATTCCGTGATAATAATGACATTTATATCATAATACTTTGACCTTAATTTCAAGTCGATAGCTTCAATAGTTTCAAAGAAAAATCAATTTCTTATTATTTCGAAATTTCATGAAATTTGTATGGGGTACAAGGAGTGGGGGGATGCAGCCCATTCACGAACTTAAAGTTACCTTTTTGCTAAAAATGACACAAAAAAATGTTTAGTACAATAGCTCAAAGCTTTCGAGAGTTATGCTGTAGACAGACTCACAGACGGACAGACGGACAGACAGACAGACGGTCACTCGGAATCGAGTTTTTTGAGCGACAACAAATATTTCTGTACCCTTGGCGGCTCTGTACGAGCATTATTTCTTAGCGTTACAAACAGTAAGTCAAACACAATATACTCTCAGATTTCATCTAGAGTATAAAAATCCAGTATGTATTAGAAATTCTACATTTTTTTCACAAACACATACACTATTTACATAAAACACTTCAAAATATGGCTAAGTGTCTAAGTCACCCTGATTCATTCTACCTTTCTGACTTGAGTTAGCAAAAAAAACACATTTTTTGACTTATTTACCTTTACACGCAAAGAAATCATATACCAATAAAGTACATCCAATTTTACATCAACCTTATATAAATAAAATATGTACCTTATAATAATAAAGTACTGTGATCGAATTAGAAAAAAATAAAAAATCGATACCCTGAAATTTGGTTTTGTCGCGTTTCATGACTAAAATAGCCTAAAAATGCAAAAAAAAATCCCGTCGGTCTGTATACCGATCGCCGTACGCCGTACGTGTATGCTCAGTGCACATTAACTTCCGAACCCGTCAAAATAGTAAGTTCATTTTTGGGTGGATTGTAGATCATTGCGGATCTCATGCGGAGGGTGTAAGGGTTTAGGGGAAGTGGGGGAGTGCTAAAACCGAAAACTAAGAATTCAAATATCTCAACCATGGTTCCAGCTAGGAAGCTGAAAATTTACAAACATATAGAGGGTTTGTGGGACAAACTTTAAAATTAATATAGTATTTTTATCCATTGAGGTCTGAAAAAAGGAGGCTAGGAACCGCTTGTCAGCCATTTTTTTTTCTTATGGTTATATCTTTGAAATTACTTACATTATGGTGGCATACAGATCCACCAGAAATAGCTTAGGGGAAGGCTAATTATTGTAATGGGAGGGTCAGGGTGGGTGCAAAGAAAATCACTTAACATTGAATATCTTGACAATTTCTTAAGCTATGTAATTGAAACTTGGAGCTTATATTAAGCGAAATACGAAAAAAATAGAACTTTTGGACATAATACTAGTGAGGGAATATGTAGAGTATTTTAAAATGGTGCATTTTCCAAAATTTCAAATCATTTTATCTCAAAACTGAGTACAGATATCAAATTGAAGTTTTGTTAGTCTTTAATTTTAGCAAAAATGTTGAATTTTCTTAATGATCTTTTTAGGGCTCAGGTAAAAGATACAAAGTTCAAATTTTCCATGTAGATCCATTTGTTTGATATACATAGAGAAAAAGTAATAATTTGTTCCACAATTGTAATGCACCGATGGGAGGCGGTCGAACCCGCACAAGGTCTTGTATGTGCAATGAACAAACAAAAAAAAAAAAAAAACTCTGAAAATTTTTTTAAAAAGTTCGTATCGCCAATAAAAAACCTCTGGGACTCGTTTGGTCAGAATTTCATTAATCCGAGAAAATTGCCTTTCAACGTGGAGGAGTACCTCGAGGGAGGATGTTACACCTGGATCAGTTCAGAGACTGGTGCTTCCCGGCTCGTTGCGGCGTTTGGGAGGTATTTCAGTCGCTCATGCTGGGCAATGTATCTGTGGTCTTGGTGCTGATCTTCTCCCGATCGAAAATGGACGTGCCAAGGTTCCTTTTATGTGACTGAGTGTGTAAAGATAGGTTACGAATCTGATCGGCGTCATAAGGTGACACCCAGTGTTGTAACTATCACTTACACATCAATTGTGCTCATCATGCCTCCATGTGGTACCCACCGGGTACTGGTCTTGTCCATCTGCACTCGACTTGCTGAACTGATAGACGCGACTGCTAATGAAACAGAAAAATTCTAGCACTATAATAATATGGCTCTCCAAGTTGGGGGTTGGGCGTTAACAACTCATCCTCGGAAAAACCACACCCGTTTCGCTACCTGAAGCAACGCTTCGGGCTGGATCGATTCAACGGAAACGACCACGCAAACGAAAAATGGATTATTCCCATGGATCTTGGAACGTGCGATCCCTGTACAGAGCAGAAGCAGTGATAGCGCTTCTGGAACAGGCAGCCAAATACAGTATAAATATAACTGCACTTCAAGAAACTAAATTGTTAGGTTGCGAGATTACTGACATTAGGTCGCACAGAATTTTCAAAAGTGGGAAATCATCGGAAAGCCGGGAGTTTGGAGTTGCGTTTGTCATCGAAAACAAGTTTAAACACAACGTCACCAACTTCAAGCCCGTCAATGAACGATTGTGTGCAATCCGCATCAAGACAAAATTCTTTAATGTTTGTCTTATTAATGTCCATGGCCCAACGGAAGACGACGAAGTTAAAGACGATTTCTACAGCACCCTAGAATCAACATTCAACTCCCTTCCGTCCAAAGATATTAAAATAGTATTAGGTGACTTTAACGCGAAAGTGGGCGAAGCAGAAACTTACATAGGGAAAATTGGAAGACACAGTCTCCATGATATTAGTAACGACAACGGCCAGAGACTGACGGATTTTGCCAGCAACAAAAATCTACATAGGTGGAAACACTTCCTGAAGATTGGCGCAAGAGCATCATATGTCCAATTTATAAAATAGGTGACAAACTCTGCTGGGAAAACTATCGAGGAATATCTCTTTTGTGTATGTCTTATAAAACCTTGACGAAAATTCTGGAAAAGAGAGTTAAGCCCTTGGCGGATTTAGAGCTGAACGATCGACCATGGACAAGATATTCTCAGTTAAACAGGTGCTGGAAAAGTGCTGGGAATATAATATTGATGTGTACCAGATATTTGTTGACTTCAAACAAGTATACGGCAGTATCGACAGGCGCGTACTGTATAAAATCATGTTAAAGTTTGGAGTCCCACCGAAAATGGTTCGGCTTACAAGAATAACAATGGCCGAGTCTTTGTCACGAGTCAGAGTAGGAAAAGATCTGACTTCTAGTTTTAAAACAGACAACGGCCTTAAGCAACGTTACGGCCCCGCACCAATGCTTAATGTTTAATTTGACACTCGAATATGTCGTTCGGAAACTTCCCGTTGACACCAAGGGAACACTATGCTTCAAATCCACACAACTCGTAGCATATGCCGACAATATCCTTGCAAGATCTCTGGAGAGTGCTAAGGAGGTATTTGTAAACCTTGACTCGGTAGCAAGGGCAGTTGGATTACGTATTAATGAAAACAAAACAAAAATTATGACGCAAACTAGGAAAAAGACACCAATCAGGCAAAATATTACAGTAGGAGACTATAACCTAGAAAACGTATACAACTTTATATACCTAGGGGCGAACCTATCGAAGGATGGAAGTGAACCCATCGAAATCAAAAGAATGATAATGATGGCAAACAAGACTTATTATCTGGTACTCCCAATAATCAAAAAAAAAAGAACGTGCACAGAAAAACAAAACTTAAGCTATACAAATCCATCATAAGACCTGTGCTATGCCATGGCAGCGAAACGTGAACTTTAGCTCAGGCGTCCAAAAAACTACTTAACGCCTTTGAAAGAAAGGTCCTCAGAAGAATCCTCGGACCTGTGAGGGAAGACTTGATCTGGCGAATACGATACAATACAGAATAGTATGCCATCTTCGACAATCCAGAAGTGTCAACCCACATAAAATTTAAAAAGTTACAATGGGCTGGTCATGTGGAGCGGATGGATGTCGGAAGAATTCCCAAACACACACTAAAAGGGGAAGTCAACGGACAAAGACCGGTCGGAAAACCACGGAAACGCTGGGAGGATTCGATTGATGCAGCCAGCAAATCACTGCTAAGATTTTCTAACTGGAAGACGCGGTCACTGAACCGAGATGGATGGAGGCAAAGTATTCAGGAGGCCAAAGTCCGAACTGTAGGCTTACACTCTTGCTGTTTTATGCTGGAATACTACGCCATCAGTAGTAGGGATATGAGTGTTCTGGCTCAAATTTTCCCACGCGATAAGGATTTTTTTCCCACCCCCTATTGCAGTTAAGGCCACGCTCCGTTTGCGGTCAAGATCACGCCCCTTTGTGGTTATGCCGCCATCTTTGATCCCACTGTGAGGGCAACACCCCCTTTGATCCCCTTTAGGACAACGCCTCCATTGATCACACTTTCAGAGCAACGCCCCCTTTCATGGGTAATCAATTGAGGGTCTCACAACTGGAGTTCCATGACGTCATCATCAATTAGGGTTGCCATAACATCATCGATTGGAGCTTCATAACGTCATCACTTGAATCATATATGGGTCATTCTTTTACAAACCGTACGGATTTGCCGAAAAAATTCACGTCTGTTTCTAGAATCGCTTTAATTTTTTTTTATGTGTTATATATATGAAATAAACCGACACGTATGCGGGGATTTTTTTTTAAATTGTTTATTTTAAAAAATATGGATGCTTAAGCATTTTGAGAATCGTTGGTTTTGCTCTTCTTAAAAAACTATTATCTTCGGTTCTATTTGTCTCACAGATTTGGTTCTTATCTCATTTTAAAGGTAATTTTGTAACCTTTTTACTACATTGTTCCAAAAAAACTGTCTTGTTAAATAATTGTAGTTATTTGCAATTAAAGCGCTTAAAGTCGACTTTATACTTTTTTTCATACTTGCGCCCAGTCGATAAAAAATCGAAAAAAATACCATCGTATTCCTTGGTTGATTCTCTAAGAAATCCGTTTAAAAAAAAAATGGAGAAATAACGGGATCAACAGGAAAAAAATAATTTGCACCACCTGGTGCGCAGCACGACGGAACGATTCAGTGTGTTAGTGACGCGTCGACTTTAATATTCCTCTGCGTTGGCCAAAAATCCTGATTTTATTTATTTTAAGGATAAATAATTGAAAGGAATATGAATTTATTCATCAAAAAATAGGCTGTTTGTTGTGTAAGTATAAGATCGCTGTAAGAAGAAAAAATTGCAATTGGATATAATTATTATCATTTATTATTTTAGTAATTACAAACAAGACCATGATTCAGATGAATTGAGGTTTGTGCAAATTCATTACTTCATGATTCTTACTTCTGTTGAATATTCGTACATAGAAAATGGTCTAGCTTGCAATTTATTAATTGTTTGTGGGATCATACTATGGTACTTTAAAGTTCCTTTAATTGTTATCGCCCCTTGAAATCGGGATGCTACTATCTTCGCCTCCTCTTTATACGCTTTGTTGTCTACAAAGTGACAATTAATATAAGGCAGAGATGAATTTGCCCATTCGAACAATTCTTTCCGTGTTTAGATCGGATTGTTGATTCGTTGAAGGCTCGCTCTAGCGGCTAACCTTTTTAACGTTCCACCCAAACCGTCGCACGCACCTTTGCCATGTAAAGTGGGGAAAAATGCCACTCTGTCTCTATTCTGAAATCTTTGCGATGATGCATGAGACTAATAAAATTCTTTTTATTTTAATATTGCGCACTCGCTCTGTCAGAAAAATATATGATTTTATTGATATTATTTAAGTTAGTTTTGATAAAATTGAGGAAATGCCATTGGAATACGTGAACGGCTACGGTGTCATGATGCAAACATTCGGAAATCATTACTAAGCTTTTGATTTGTAGTACGTTTTTATCGCTTTTGTTGTAAATCACAACCGGATGCACTGTTGCCTGATCATTGTTCCTTGAATAGCATTTTGGATCACAAAACGTAGTTCTCAGAAAAATCACAAATAACAATGCATTCATTTTGCCCAAATTTTTTTCTTTTATTATTCATGAATTCGGTTTGTTTTGTAACAAGGTACGAATGTAATAGTAATTTATTCAAACCAGCTGTTAGTTCTAGCAAGTACTCATCTACTGGAGATATGACAATCTCTAAAGAAGTCCTATCCACGTTTGTCCATTGTCTATAGGTAATGCTGTCAATATAATTAATATCAAAAATGATTTCCAATTGTTCGATCAATTTTGTCGCGCGCCCGGTGGTGCAAATTATTTTTTTTCTGTTGATCCCGTTATTTCTCCATTTTACTTTATTATTATAATAATAAAGTATTGTGATCGACACAAAAAAAAAAAAAAGTTTGCTACCCTGAAATTTTTTTTTTTCGCGTTTCATGACTAAATTAGCCTAAAAATGCAAAAAAAAAAAATCCGTCTGTCTGTACGCCGTCCGCCGTACGCCGACGTGTACGCTCAGCGCACATTAACTCCCAAACCCTTCAAGATAGAAAGTTCATTTTTGGAGGGATTGTAGATAATTGCGGATCTCAGGCGGATACTCATTTTCGGGGGTATACGGGTTCAGGGGGAGGCGGGGGGAGCGCTTAAACCGAAAAATACGAATTCAAATATCTCAACCATGGTAACAGCTAGGAAGCTAAAACTCAACATTAATATAGAAGGGCTTGTGGGACAACTTTTAAAAATAATTTAATTTTTTTATCCATTGGGGTGCGAAAAGGGGGGGCTTAGAACCAATTGTCGGCCGAATTTTTTTTTCAAATGATTATATCTTCGGAATTACTTATCGTAACAAAACCATTTTTAGAGACCGTCAAGGTGGCATATAGTTTCATCGGAACCAGCTTAGAAAGCGGCTAATTATTGTAAGGGGGAGGGTCAGGGGGGGTGCAAAGAAAAACGCTTAAAAATTAATATCTCAACTATCTCTTAAGCTATGTAATTGAAACTTAAAACTTATATTAAGCTATACTAGGCAAATATAAAAAAAATATAATATGTTGAAATAATAGTAGTGGGGGGAAATAAGGAGCATTTCAAAAATGGCGCACTTTTCAAAATTACAAATCCTTATATCTCCAAAAATAGTACAGATATCAAATCAAAAATTTGTCAGATTGTAGAACTACATAATAGTTAATTTTATTAAAAATTTTAAGTTGGGAGGTGTAAGGGGAGGGAGGTAATAAGCAAAAATATCGAAAATTTTGAGTGATTTTTTTAGGGCTCTGGTAAAAGATACAAAGTTAAAATTTTGCATGTGAATACCTATATTTAATCCACATAGAAAAATAATAATAACTTGATCCATATTTGTTATAAACCGACCCCCCCGGTCTAACGTGCACAAGGTGTTTCATGTGCATTGAAAAAAACACATAAACTGAAAATTTTTGAGTGAAATTTTAAGGTAGAAATTTGAAAATTTTCGAAATGCATTTAAAAAAAATCCCTTAATATACGAAATATTAACTGGTCGAAAACCTTTAACACTTCTACCCCCTCCCATACAAAATTATTTTTTCGACCATTTACAAGAAATCAATTATCACCTAACTATTAAAAGCTATCAATTTGAAATTTTGCACAACAACTAACAAAAATAATTAAAATGAAATCGCGTTAAAAGTTTTAAAATCGCGCTTGACCTTCTACCCCCTCCCATACAAAAGTATGATTTCGACTAATTTCATTAAATCAACTAATAACCAACAAATTAAAAGCTACGAACTTGAAATTTCGTACGAGCACCTTACAATAAAAATAAAAGAAAATTGCATCACAAGTTTTACGATTCCCTTACCTCCTCTACCCCCTCCCATACAACATTTTTTTTTCGAGCATTTTTAAGAAATCAGTTATCAGCTAACTCTTAAAAGCTATCAATTTCAAATTTGGCATAAAAACTTATAAAAATAATTCAAATGAAGTTGCTTTAAAAGTTTTGAAATCGCGCTTGCGCTTCTACCCCCTCCCATACAAAAGTATGATTTCGATCAATTTCATTAAATCAAATAATAACCAACAAACTAAGAGCTACGAACTTGAAATTTTATACAAGCACCTTACAAGAGAAGCGAAATAAAACTGCATATCAAATTTTACGATTCCCCTATATTCTCTACCCCCTCCCATACAAATGTTCGGTTTCATGAATGTAAAATACACCGAATTTTATGAAAATTCTATGCAACTTCGTCTATGAAACACATTCTATACAGAGAATATTGGACGTAATTCAAGCAATTAATTAAAAAGCTATTAACATCCACCCACCCTTACTATTACCCCTACTCCTCCCCTCATAAAAACCAAACTTACAGAAACGAATGAAATATTGTTAACAGTCCTGCCCAAGAACTCCCTTTCACTTAGCCTTCCCTAACCACTCTAACCTGCATATTGACTTTCCACTCATCCGCAACTTGTCCCAAGAATAATAAAGTTTCGCCCGACTTGTTGGCAGTTTATTTTTTTTTTAATGGATTTTTTAGAGAATTAATCAAGGAATACGATGGTATTTTTTTCGATTTTTTATCGACTGGGCGCAAGTATGAAAATTGACTTTAACCGCTTTAATTGCTAATAACTACAATTATTTAACAAGACAGTTTTTTTGGAACAATGTAGTAAAAAGGTTACAAAATTACCTTTAAAATGAGATAAGAACCAAATCTGTGAGACAAATAGAACCGAAGATAATAGTTTTTTAAGAAGAAAAAAACCAACGATTCTCAAAATGTTTAAACATCCATATTTTTTAAAATAAACAATTTAAAAAAAAATCCCCGCATACGTGTCGGCTTATTTGATGTCTACTACCTATAGAAAAATTTTGGAAGCAATAAAAAATATGTCGTCCAATTAGGTGTACGGTTTGTAAAAGAATGACCCATATGCGGAATAATTGTTTCAAACTTTTGTGTTTAAAAAGTGTTTCAAGTTCTTATGAAATAGATAAGGAGCTGTAAGCGCTATTGATAAGAGAACGCCCCTTTGTGGTTACGCCGCCATGTTTGATCCTCTGGAAGGGTTCTCTTTCATGACGTAATCAACTGGGGGCTCCCAACTGGAGCTCCATAACGTCATCAATCGAATCATATATGCGGAATAATTGTTTCAAACTTTTGTGTTTAAAAAGTGTTTCAAGTTCTTATGAAATAGATAAGGAGCTGTAAGCGCTATTGATAAGAGAACGCCCCTTTGTGGTTACGCCGCCATGTTTGATCCTCTTGGAGGGTTCTCTTTCATGACGTAATCAATTGGGGGCTCCCAACTGGAGCTCCATAACGTCATCAATCGAATCAGATATGCAGAATAATTGGTTCGAAACTTGGGGTTAAAAGTGTTTCAAGTTCTTATGAAATAGATAAGGAGCTGTAAGCGTTATTGATAACAGAACATTTTATTAATTAGATAATTAGGTTCCATATGTACTAAAAATTGAATAATTGGTATTCGCATTTTTTTTTTTTGTTTTGAACTTTTGTGGTTAAGAAGTGTCTCTAGTTCTTATGAAATTGATAAGAGAACGTTTTATTAATTAGATAATTAGGTTCCATATGTACTAAAAATTGAATAATTGGTATTCGCATTTTTTTTTTTTTGTTTTGAACTTTTGTGGTTAAGAAGTGTCTCTAGTTCTTATGAAATTGATAAGAGAACGTTTTATTAATTAGATGATTAGGTTTGATATATACTAAAAATAGAATGATTGTTTCGATTTTTTGTGGTTAAGAGCATAGTTGCTATGAAATAGATAAGGAGCTATAAGCGGTATTGATAACAGAACGTTTGGGTTTCCCAACTGGAGTTCCATAACGTCATCAATCGAATCATATATACGTAAACATATTACAACTCCTTCATAACCCTCTATCTACGAATTTTCATGTTCGTAGGTTAAGGTGATCCAGATATACCTACGCATGCAGTGTGATAGAATTAGTCGTTGACCAGAATTTGAACTCACGACCTTCACATTAGCAACATGCTACACACTAGGGCTATCAATTATAGATTGGGTAAATAAATTCCATTACCTAAATTTTATGGAACGTCAAGTAGAAAGGGGAGGCGGAGAAGAGTCGAAAGCTCTACCTGTTAATATTTCCACTACGAATGCAGATAGAAAGCTTGAACTCGACATTCGGATATTCTGGTTTATGGGGAAAAAGCAAAAATAAATAAATTTTTGTATCTAATGATGTCCGAAAAGTAGAGGCTAAGAACAAATTGTCGGCCCAATTTTTATTTCAAATGATTCAAATTCATATTTTCGGACCGCTTAGGTGACGTAGAACTCAACTATTTTTGACCTTACAGGATGCCATTACTTGTAAAAAGGAGTGGCCTAGGAGGGGGAGGGTGTGGAAAGAAACCCAGTTACAAATTAATATCTGGACTACCTCTTAAGCGATGCAACTGAAATATGGAATATATATTGAGCTATACTAATAGAAGATGAGAAAAATATAGTAATTGGTCAAAATAGCAGTGGGGGAAAATGGAGAGCATTTCAAAAATGGTGTAATTTGCAAAATTTCAAACCGTTACATCTCAAAACTCTGTACAGGTAATAAAATGAAATTTGGTCAAATTATAGACCTACATAATTTATAATATTGGTAAAATTTTCAAGTTGGGAACTAAGGACAGGGCGCTGGTGAAAACAAATTTCGGTAGGTTTGAGTTTTTTAGGGCTCTAGTAGAAGATACAAAGTTCAAACTTTGCAGGTGCATACATCCATTTGATCTACTTAAGGAAAAAAATAAAACTTTGAACCAGAACTGAATTAAAGCGGGATACTGGTACACGAGGTGTTTCATTTGCATTGAAAAAAAATCAAAAACTCTACGAATTTGTAACTATCGCAGGTTGAAGTGGCCCAGATATACCCACACAAGCGGTGTGCTAGAATTATACGTCGACCAGGATTTAAACTCATGACCTTCGCATTACAAACCAACACGCCACCCACTAGTATAAACTCATTTATACCGCAGAACAAAATTATCATAAGAAAAACCAAAATTTTCGAAATTCCAAATCCAGAAAATATCTCTTAAAGTTTCCAAGAAGATCTGATTATTGCAAATTTTTGAAATTTTCTATTTCTTATGAGAGGACGTAGAAGGGGTCAAGCGATTAGGCCTGTTCACAAACTTGAACGCACTTTTTTTAAAAAAAAAAACGACGTTTACAACAGTTCAACTTCCTCGCTCAAGGCGTTCTCGAGCTAGGGAGCACTCCGACGAGTAGACGGACTGTTTTGAGCTTTTCGAGTCATGATATGAACTTCTGTATTATTCATTTTACTTTATTCAAAGGGGGGCTAAGAACAAAGTGTCGGCCGAATTGTTTTTTCATATGATTATATCTTAGAAATCACTTATCGTAAAAATTTCATATTTTGGGACCATTAAGGTGGCATATAGCTTCACAGGAATCAGCTTAGTGAGTGGCTAATTATTGTAAGGGCGAGGGTCAGGGGGGTGCAAAGAAAAACACTTGAAAATTCATATCTCAACTATCTCTTAATCTATCTAATTGAAACTTAAAATATATATTAAACTATACTAGAAAAATACGAAAAAAATACAACATCTTGAAAGAAAAGTAGTGGGGGGAAATGGGGAGCATTTAAAAAATGGCGCACTTTTCAAAATTACAAATCCTTATATCTCAAACAAGAGTACAGATATCATATCGAAAATTTGTCAAATTGTAGAACTATATAGTCGTTAATTTTGGTAAAAATTTAAACTTGGGAGGTGGAGGGGAGGGATGTGATAAGCAAAAATGTCGAAAATGTTGAGTGATTTTTTTAGGGCTCTGGTGAAAGATACAAATTTTGCATCTGGATACATCTATTTTATATACATAAAAAAAATATTAACTTCTTCCCCTCCCATACTAAAATATGAATTCGACCATTATTAAGAAATCAATTATCAATTAAATATTAAAAGATATCAATTTAGAATTTTGCATAAATACTTCTAAAAATAATTGAAATAAAATTTCGTCAAAAGTTTTGAGATCGCGCTTGCCCTTCTACCCCCCTCCCATACAAAAGTATGATTTCGACCAATTTCATTAAATCAACTAATAGCAAGCAAATTAAAAGCTACGAAATTAAAATTTTGTACGAGCACCTCACAAGAGAATTGAAATAAAATTGTATCACAAATTTTACGATTCCCTTACCCGCTTTACTCCCTTCCATACAAATGTTCAGTTTCGTGAATGTAGAATACACCGAATTTTTTGAAAATTCCATGGAAATTCGTCTGTGAAACAAATTCCATACAGTGAATATTGATCGTGATTCAAGCAATCAATTAAAAAGCTATTAATATCCATCCACGCTTACTATCACCCCTCCCCCCTCCCGTAATAAAAAGCCAAACTTGAATAAAATGAAATATTGTTAAATTGACAACAACAACTCTCTTTCACTTAGTCTTTCCAAATCACTCTAACCTGCATATTGACTTTCCACGCATCCGCAACTTGTCTCAAGAATAATAAAGTTTCAGCTAGGGTGTAACCTAGTGGATAGCGTGTTGGTCTACAATGTGAAGGCCGTGAGTTCAAATCCCGGTCGACGCATAATTCTAGCACACTACCTGCTTGGGTATACCTTAGTTACCTCAATCTACGAAAATTAAAATTTGTAGATAGAGGGTTGTGCGAAGGGCTAACAACCCTTCCATAATAAGTAATGAAAAAATGTTAAGGAACCTGAAGATCAGGAGGCCAAGGTCCGATTTGGCCTGTAGTGCTATTGTAGAATAGAATAGAATAATAAAGTTTCGCCCGACTTGTTGGCAGTTTATTTTTCTCCAAGCCTTATTTCTTTGTGGCAAATTTATATTGTAATGCTCTCAGAATTCAGCTTGAGTAAAATTAAGGTTCAATTAAACAAATACCAAAAATAAGTTCGCTTCTTGTCCAAAAGCAATGAGATGAAGGTATTATTTTAATAACGGACACTAATTTTGGTAGATGTAGTTGTTAAGGTGTAAAGATTAAGGAGAAAGCACAAGAAGCGCTAAAACTGAAAATTACATATCTCGTCTATCGCTCCAGCTAGAAAGCTGAAAATCGGCATACATAAAAAATGATTTGATGGACAAACTTCAAAAATAATTTGAATTATAAACTCAAAACTTATAACGTATATTGCTTTAATATTCTAATAATAAAGTATTGTGATTGACACAGGAAAAAAAATGAAATTTCGTTTTTTTCGCGTTTCATGACTTCTTCTTCAATGGCGCTACAGCCCAAATCGGGCCTTGACCTCCTGACATTCAGGTTCCTTAACATTTTTTCATTATTTATTGTGGAAGGGTTGTTAGATCTTCGCACAACCCTCTATCTGCGAATTTTTCACTTTCGTAGATTGAGGTGACCAAGGTATATCCAAGCAGGCAGCCTAAAAATGCAAAAAAAAAATCCGTCGCGCCGTACATGTGGACTCATATCTCCGAAACCGTTAAAAGTAGAATGTTCGTTCTTGGGTGGATAGTACGAAGGGGGAGGCGGGGGGAGGGAAAGGGTCAAAAATTACACTTGCTAGCACCACGAATGCAGATAGGAAGTTGAAAATCAGTAAAGATATAGAAAGTGTTGTGGGACAAACTTTAAAATAATTTAAATTTTTTATCCATTGGCGTCCGAAAAGGGGGGACTAAAAACAAATTGTCGGCTGAATCTTTTTTTTTTTCAAATAAGTATATCTTTGAAATTACTTATTGTAAAAAATTCATATTTTGGGAACATTAAAGTGGCATCTAGTTCCACGGAAATCAGTTTATAGAGTGGCTAATTATTGTAAGGGGGAGGGTTACGGGGGTGCAAAGAAAAACACTAAAAAATGAATATCTCGCCTGTCCCTTAAGCTATGCAATTGAAACTTGAAAAGTATACTAAGCTTAGCTAGGAAAATATCAAAAAAATATAACATGTGGAGATAATAGTAGTGGGGCGAAATGGGGAGCATTTCACAAATGGCGCACTTTTCAAAATTACAAATCGTTATATCCCAAAATTAAATACAAATATCAAATCGAATTTGTCAGATTGTAGAACTACATTGTGGTTAATTTTGGTAAAAATTTTAAGTTTGGAGGTGTAAGGGGAAGGAAGAAAAATGTCGAAAATTTTGAGTGATTTTTTAGGGCTCTGGTGAAAGGTACAAAGTTTAAATTTTGCATGTGGATACATCTATTTGATATACATAGAAAAATAATAATAACTTGATCCATAATTGTTATAAACCGACCCCCGGTCTAACGTGCACAATGTGTTTCATGTGCATTGAAAAAAACATATGAACTGAAAGTTTTTGAATGAAATTTTAAGGTAGGAACTTGAAAATTTGCAAAATGTATTAAAAAAACATAACAGGGCTACGATTGCGCGTAAAGCGCAATCTTACAATACTGTAGATAAAATAGAATTTTTTAGAATCCCAAAAAATTTGTATGGGGAGTGTTAGAAGGGTTGATAGCATTGAACTAATGTTTTCCCCATCATGATAAAGTAGCTATAAAAATTGTTTTATACAAAATGCTTACTCCAAAATTGAATAGGAACTGAGAAAATGAGTGTGTTAGATTTTGTGAAAATGTGCAGTTTGTATGGAAGGTGGTAGAGAGAGTAGAGGGATCTTAATAAATTTTTCAGAAATAACTAAAAATATGATAAAATTGATATCTTTCAAATTTTAGACAAGTAACATTCATACTTTTCAAGAAAATAGATTTTTGTGATGTTGTGAAACTGTATCATATTGTATGGGCGGGGGTAGAAGCAGTGAAGCTAATCAATTATTTTTTTCTGATCTTGGTGATAATGCTAAATAAGTATTTATTACAAAATGTGAGCTCGATAAATGTTATATGTTCTGAGCAAATCGGCTTAGAGCATTTCATGAAAAAGTGTAGTTTGTATGAGAGGGGGTGGAAGGAGAGAGAGGACGCCAAACATTTTATACTGTAGATTGAAATTATTATGAAAGTAATAGATATCAAAATTCAGACTAATAGCTTTTATGCTTTTCGAGCAAATCCATTTATTGTCGAATTGCGAAATTGTGTCATTTTGTATGGGGGGTGAACGGGTGAAGCTAATCGTCTAACTTTTTTGGCCTTACTAAAAATTTTAAAAAAATATTTAATGCACAATTTAAGCCCGCCAAATTTTAAACGCACTGAGTAAATTGGCTTAGAGTAATTCATGATAAGTAAAGTTTATATGGGAGGTGGTAGAAGGAGGAGGAAAACACGCATAATTTTTTCACTGTAGATTGTTATTATCATACTAGTAATATATTCCAAATTGTAACAAATGAAATCCGTCAGAATTTTCTTGAAGAAAAAAAAAAATACTAATTGTATAGGTATAATCTGAATTGTAAAAAAAAAAAGGAGAAAAAAAAACTAAGAGACATTTCGACGAAGTGCTGCAGCATCGGCAGCTGGACCTCTTTATTAAGCAAAGCTTTCGGGATGAACAAGCGAATTTTTCAAAAATTTGGTGAGGGTCCGAGGCTTGAAGAGGAGGCTAAGCACTTTTTCTTCTGGATCTAGACCTGGCTACGAAAGGTCGTCTGAACAAATCGAGAATTACAAAAAAAAAACGTTTTGGCGAACCATAAGAATAAAAAGAAACACACCTTCGAAAGAAAAAATAAAAAAAAACCAAAGGAAGATCCAGCCAGCAGGAAGCAGCCGATCTGACAACAGAAGCAGCCTATGGAGTACGGAGCCCCCAAATCGATAGTAATTATAATTTTTTTTTTTTTGCTTTAAATTTTCTTTGAGTTTTGTTATTAAAGTCATATTATTAAAGTGAATAAATAATTGTGATGACCCAATTCATTGCGTTTCAAGTAAATTTTCGGTAACATGTGCTAGACGACACGAAAGGACGTGTGATGGGAAGAAGGTGGAGGACAGGTGAGTGAGTGTAGTTTTTTTTCGGTTTTGGAACGTGTGTAGTGGCGCAGCACATGCAATATTTCGTGGGCTCGATTCCAAAAAAACCCATGGCCCGACTGAGGCAAAAGCTGGCAAAAGTGCTGCTGGAATCGGATATAGCCCGCCCAATCTAATTTTCTTTTTTTTGCGACGGAAAATTGGGAAAATCTAGATTTTCCCGACGCGTTCGTCACAAAATTTCAGTTCAATAGCTTTTATACTTTTCGAGCAAATCCGTTTATTGTAAAATTGCGCAATTTTGTCATTTTGTATGGGAGGGGGTAGAAGGGGTGGAGCGATTTGGCCTGTTCACGAACTTGACCTTACACTTTTGTTAAAAACGACGTATACAAAATTTAAACTTTCTAGCTCAACGCGTTCTCAAGCTAGAGAGGACACGGACGGACGGACGGACGGACGGACGGACGGACGGACATCCGGTTTTGTGATTATTGAGTGATTACATGAACTTCTGTATCATTCATTTTTTCTCCGAGCCTTATTTCTTGGCGTTACAAACTATGTGGCAAACTAATAATACTCTCAGATTCCATCTAGAGTATAAAAATCCCTAAGTATACGAAATATTAACTGGTCGAAAACCTACAAAATGATTTTTTCGACCATTTTCAAGAAATCAATTATCACCTATTTATTAAAAGCTATCAATTTGAAATTTTGCACAAAAACTTTTGAAAATAGTTGAAACAAAATTACGTCAAAAGTCTTGAAATCGCTCTTGCTCTTCCACCACCTCCCATACAAAAGTATGATTTTGACCAATTTCATTAAATCAACTTATACAAATTAAAAGCTACGAACTTGGAATTTTGTACAAGCACCTTACAAGAGAAATAAAAAAAAAACTGCATCACAAGTTTTATAATTCCCTTACCCGTTCTACCCCCTCCCATACAAATATTCGGTTTTGTGAATATAAAATACAGCGAATTTTATGAAAATTCTATGCAAATTCGTCTATGAAACACATTCTATACAGAGAATATTGGACGTGATTTATGCAAGCAATTGAAAAGCTATTAACATCCACCCACCCTTACTATTACCCCTCATAAAAACCCAAACAGAAACGAATGAAATATTGTTATATTGACAACAGTCCTACCCAAGAACCCCCTTTCACTTAGTCTTCCCTAACCAGTCTACCCTGCATATTGACTTTCCACTCATCTGCAACTCGTCCCAAGAGTAATAAAGTTTCGCCCGACTTGTTGGCAGTTTATTAATTTTTTTATTATACTAGCGAAATATGAAAAAAAAAAACATAAAATTTGGACATAGCAGTGGTTGAAATAGAGGGCATTTCGAAAATCATCCAATTTTCAAAATTTCCAACTTTTATATCTCAAAATCAAATGAAAATGTGAAAGTGTAAAGCTGAAATTTTGTCAGACTGTAGACCTATTTATATGATCTGAAACCTATAACCTTAAAAAGTTGTACTAATACTTTTAAAAATATTTAAATTAAAGTCGAATCAAAAGTATTGAAATCGTTCCTACCATGCAAAAGTATAATTTCGGAAAATTTCAATAAATAAACAAATAACCAATAAATTAAAAGTTGTGAACTTATTACACAAATAGCTTTAAGACTGCATCATAATAGCTTACTTTTTTTTACGGCCATTGAAAATAACTTAGGGGCCACCCTTTAATGCGCGATGTTCAGTTAAAACGAGATAAGTACGGGGAAACAAGTTGATATAGCAAAATTAGCGGAGAAACTCAAGAGTGAACAGTTTGAAGTGGTGGTGAACGTTATTTTAAACTGCTGGAGGTTGTATTCCGTTGGAAAGAGATTCCTATCATCCGAGGGATGAAGGACTGCCTAAGTTTCACTGTTCTCCACGGCAAGGGCACTTCACAGTGCGTGCAGCGTGAGCGTGCAGCTTGACGAGGGTATTAGGGATTTTAGTTCCTTACTTCATTTGCCATAGAAATATCTATAGTAAGTGCAGAGTGTTCCGATATTCCGACGATGGTCAAGAGAGTCTGTTGCGGCCTCATCTGCAATTAATCAGAATGCATGTTTCTGAATACGGTCGAGCAAAACTATGAGCCTCAACAACTTTGCCCGCTTCACCGTCCATGCTGATAATGATTTCAACAAGACAAGTCCCCACCTTCTAGTATAGATTTCAAGATTCAAAAACGAGACTGACAATAATATGCAATCTTGTCTGATACCAATTCGTAGAATACATTAATCATAGCTTTTACCTCTCCTACGCATAGCAGCCCTTATGTAATCTCCGCTAAATAACACCTTCCTTCTTCCGGCACATGTCAATCCAAAATCGTCCTGATTTTATAAAGCTACCAGGAATTGTTTATTATCCATTATTTAACTTGCACTTCGCCTTTTATCTGATAGAATCCTTTTTACTTTGAAAGCGAAACAATCAAATCTGGCAAAAGCCATTTATATTTTACTTACGCAATCATGCCATCACACACATTTCTTCACTTCATTCCATTTCCGTCACCATTGGGATGCGAATTGCTTGACATCTGGCAAAGCTGTCGACATATCGCAGCGAATTTCTAAAGATGATCTTATCCTTTTCGGTAAATGTGATTCTATTGTTAAAGGCAACAAACTCATAAGTTCTCAGATCAATGTCTTTCACCGAAAAGTTACGTTCCAAGTTTTACGGACCTACCTACCTGTGCCTGGCTCCTGGTCCCCACCCGATAACACTTCAAAAAGTAGAGAAGAAAAAAAGTTCTACCGATTCAAGCTCACTGAGTTTCCTAGCACGCAATGACGCCATTAAGCACAATAAACGGAAAACGTTTCAGCCATTGAAAGACTTCCGTTGCCTTTTCATAAGTTCTTTCGAGGAGTTTTGAGAAGCTTCTATGCGTGAAAAGGAGGGTCAACGGAATCCGGGAGGATGAAACGGAAGGGCGGGTAGGGGCGAAAAATAAAACGACTACGTAGGAAGAAAAAGAGTTTTCACTTCTCCATTTAAATTTAATTCGCCCAGGGGACTTCACTGTCGTGTTGTCAGAGTAATTGAAAATGTCCTTGTTATTGTTCGCGTTGGAAAAGTTAGTCCCGACGGAAAGAGAAACGATATGGGGAGAGGTTGAGCGATTGTCAAAGGTGGAATCGATAAAAGTGAGGCTCGTCCTTGACAACAACAGCAACAATAGCAAGACGAAAAGACAAAAAAATCGAGACCCAACGAAACCACCGAGTAACGACCAAGGACGAAGTATCTCCGGCAGAGTAAATTGAGAAATTCAATCGTTGGTCTGCTGCTCCGCGGACATCTGAAGTGCCTTCACGGAGAGTGCAGTAAAAAATAAGAAGAGCAACGACAACGAGGACGACGACGACGCGACAATAGTGCCAGGACATGACCGGATTTTCTTTTTATTTGTTCCGACGAAAGTGAGTCACACCATATCCTGGAGCTCGCGAGTAAAAGCTCAAATCACTTCCAGGATCAAGTTTTATATGCAATAGCTAATAAGCATAAATTCTGATGATACGCGCCAATGTGCTTTTTGTTTAAATTGCTATTTCTAGTTAAAAAAAAAAATTCACACGCCATTTTTATTTGCACAGATTTTTCTTTTTTGGGTTTGGGCTATCCCGTCGGGATCAAAGTCACGTTAGGCAAGGGATTTCTTCCCATAAGCAGTTTTACAGAGTTTTTACGACTACCGTGCAATTTGCATACAGATTACTTGGGGTGGAAATTTTCACATTATGAAAATTGTGCTCACTTTTTTTTGAGGTAGGAATAGGTAAGGTACGACTGTTTTTTCATCCTTTTTTTGCGAAAGTTTTCATTGAAATGGAATTTCTCATAATACAAGATTCTTTAGAGTCGAAAGGATATTTAGGTCCTTTTTCCTCATAAAGCGCGACAAAATTCATTTACGAACCAGTGAACTAGAGTTGACTTCAGAAGAAAATCCTTTTGGCTTGGTGACCACCAGCAGCCGTTTTAAAAATGTCGACATGAGTATGGAAAAAATAAGAATAAAACGGAGGACGAAATTATAATGAATAATTCGTGAAACTCTCTTCAGGACCGGGGTGTTATTTCAATTTGAGAAAAAGTCAACATTTGTCAGAAATTTATCAAGGAGTCGAACTACGCATTGAAGTACTGCAAAATGATTGTTGTGTTGTGTTGTTGTGTTTCGCAAGCAACACGAGAAATGAATTTCCTATCAATGAAATGTTAGTACATATGCATATTGAAGAACGCTTGGTATCACAGGATTTCAAATAAAATAAAAACTCATTTTTTTTACAGAATTACCTGTGCAATAGGAAATTTTGGTCTTTATGCACAGTAATGTAGGGAAGGAATGCAATTGGGAAGGTAAAGAGTGGTGAGGCTGGTATATTTTGCAGTTGTACTGGCAAATATTTGCAGATATTATAGAGGCCTGAATGACAGAAAGCGAACAGAAACCGTCTAATGAGTATATAAGGCTCTAGCTCTTGAAGTGGAACTATTTTACTTTTACATTGTTTGCCCATTTTATTTCGAATAATTTTTCATTGCCAGTAGCAACTGAAAAATTCGTTGCTTAAGAAAATCTACTGCCTGGAATGAAAATCGAACCCACGACCTTTTGACTGTGAAGCAAGCACTCTGCCCACTACGCCACGGAAGCCTTTCTAATTAACAGAACACTAGCCTTATCAATTAGCTTTCAAAATTTCGCTGAACAATTTTCATATGCACTAAGCTGCTTTATTATATCGCACTGTTATCGCGGTCGATCATACAATTTAGTCGCTTCTGAGTTACAAATATAGGGACATTCCACTCAAGCTTGTCTGTTTAATCTACCTACACGTCCGTTCCAGAAGGTTCTCCCTTATTCCACGTAGAGTTTTACTGATCTATATTCGTACGCACGTGAGCAGTTCATGGTCGCAAACAATTGAGGATCACAACAGTCGAACAGCTGTTGAGTTCTAGCATGTTACATTTAAATGGACATTGCCATAAAAAACTGTCCAAAAATTTGAAACATCAAACATACAGTGTATGCAACACAATTGAAAATTCAGTTAATTTTCACAATGTTCACAAATTTTGAGAGTTGAATTAAGAAGAAGCAAACCAGAAGCAGTACAAACAAAATTGAATATTGCCAATTAGAATTAATGAAATATTCTGCAAAATGCCATCCATTTCGACAGCGGGGAATCGCAATGTATATACGTGATGATGTTGACTTCCTCAATTAGAAACCTACTCCAACCCGGAGCTCATTTACTCCTGGGTAAGTTAAAAGTCCGGAAGTACATCATTTTTTCTTTTATATCCACAGAAGCCTGGTTTTGAAAACAAAGAA
Source organism: Chorisops tibialis (assembly GCA_963669355.1). Classification (NCBI taxonomy): domain Eukaryota; kingdom Metazoa; phylum Arthropoda; class Insecta; order Diptera; family Stratiomyidae; genus Chorisops; species Chorisops tibialis. Next base: position 178,209,350 of record OY770262.1, on the reverse strand, counting down.
CGCAGCAAACGTAGTGGATAAATTATCTAACTATATCCAATCCCTATATGTTAGAAACTCTGACCTTGAAAGCATTATCGACAAATCAGCAGGGTTTTTATAATGAGTTCTTTGCTTCCATCAACAATCTAGCACGTAACTGAAACTACCCGATTACCGAATATTATAAGTCACTCTTCTAACTTTATTGACCTCGTCCTCACAAATCAATTAGTGGAATATTCTGTTTCAATTATATCTCCATTTCCAATTGGCACTACCGATGATTTCTTGGCTCGAGCACAGTTTCCAATTCTTCCAGATAATTCACCTGATGCATGGATGCCTAAAAGAACTGCTTGGTATTACATAAAAGCAGATTGGGGAGCACTAAATCAGTTCTACAAAAATTTCAACGAGACATTATGCTTTGAATCTAATATTTTGATACAGTTTATCGGAGGATTACTGAAATAATTCCAAGGGGTATGCAAATCTACATATCTTTCAGCCACAAAATGATGCAACTGTTGTGGTTGTGATACAATTTGTCGGAGGATTACTGAAACAATCCAAAAGGGTATGAAGATCTACATACCTTCTAGCTAAAAAAGAATCCAAATATCGAAGGATACATGGTACAAGAAGGATTGTTTATATGCCAGGCAAAAGACGAAATAAACATTTGAAATTTTTCAAGGTAACCCTACTCCTGACAACAAATTGCTTTAGAACGTGTTAAGGAAAGATTTGCAGTTAATCAACTCGTGAAAATACTAAATTCCAACATGACCAAAAGCTTTGACGAAAGATACTTGAAACACCAATTGGCTCAACAATTTTTTGGTCATTCGTTAAAACGGTCAATCAAAGCTTCATAAAATCTCCCATATTTCCTTTCACAGATGGTGACCGAATCATCACGAATCCTGTTGAGAAAGCTAATCTTCTGGCTGTGAACTTCGCAAGAAATTCTCCACTCCCACCGTCAAATTAGTCTCCCCTAAAACACCCGCATTGTGGTTTCTAATTTCCACCTATTTACTTTCGAGCCCGTCTTATTTCCAAGATACTCAAGGAACTCAATACACACAAATCTGCTGGTCCTGATGGCATCCCCCCTATTGCCCATATGAAATGTTTTTCATCTCTTCTTAAGCCCCTTTGCAATCTATTTTACCTGTTATACTATTCAGGAAACTTCCCAACCGTGTGGAAAATATCTAATGTCGAATCAATCCCTAAGAAAGGAAACAAAGCGATTTTTTCTAACTACTGCCTTACAGCTATCACTTCAGTACTATCGAAAGTGATGGGAATGACTGTCAATCGCAAACTAATCAGTTACCTTGAAAATAACCATTTTTTTTTGCACAAACACAGTCATGGAGGGAAGGAATGGGATTAGGAAGGTAGAGGAAGAGGAGTAAGAACGACCATAACGAGTGGAGAAGCTGGAATATTTTTCCAGTTGCATTAGCGCTATTCATAATCGACATTGGAAATCTTCTAGTCCATCTGACTGAACGTTGAAACTCGTGCATTCACAAATATGGTGCTGGTTAAGTACTGGCTCTTGACATTGCGAAAGCCTATGACAGAGTTTTACACAAAGGTCTCTTAGTAAAACTCATAGCCAAATGTTGTTACACTACCTTTATCAAATGGATTCAGAGTTTCCTTTTTGAAAGCTCGATACGAGTCGTAATGGATAGTATATCATCTCAACCGTTTCAGATCGATTCCGGCGTCCCTCAAGGCTCTGTCCTATTCCCCACTCTCTTTTTAATCTCCATTAAGGACCTTCTATCAACAATACCCAATCCAAATCGTAGCTTTGCAGTTGACAGTACTCTGGCTATCACCTTTCAATTCGAATTCTAAGCGCATCGAATTTTACGATTCATCGATCTCAGACGTCAACTTAATCCCATTCCAGAAGAAAAATATAGTAGAATTAAATGTCTCAAAAACTTAGGCCTGTCATTAATCTCTTAAAAAGGATGTTCCGGTGGGTTCGTCGAATATAGTCTTCGGTAACGTACAATTACACTCTTCAGAAGAATTCACATTACTCTGCATAAGAATTAACAAACATCTCTATTGGACCAAACATATTTTTGGTATTGCACTTCATCATCAATGGCGCGACAGCCCAAATCGGGCCTTGGCCTCCTGAAGTCGTCGCCTCCAATCGTCTCGATCCAAAGACCGCGTCTTCCAGCTTCTAATTTTTAAGATGGCTTTGCTATCTTCATCAACCAAGTCTTCCCATCGCTTGCGTAGCTTGCGTACTGGCCGGTTACCACTCGCTTTGCTTTTCAGAGTACGTTTGGGGATTCTTCTGTCTTCCATTCGCTCTAAATGGCCAGCCCACTGCAGTTTACGTAGCTTGATGAACATTGAAGCTTCTGGCTCGTCGTAGAGTTGATAAAACTCATGGTTGTATCTTATTCGCCATTCCGTTCCTTCCTTCACAGGTCTCAAAATTCTTCGGAGGACCTTTCTTTCAAATGCGTTAACTGCTTTTTCGGGAGTTCGTGTTAATGTCTATGTCTCGCTGCCATAACAGAGCACATATCCGACCGGGATTTGAACTCACGACCTTCGCATTGTAGACCAACACACTACCTACTACGCTACACCCTAGGCTAAACGCCTTAGTGTTCTTCAAAGACGCAAAAAGTATTTTACGACTTACGATCTAGCTAGAGATATACAAGGCCTACATTCATCCGTCTCAAGTACAACTCACACATATGGGCTGGAGCACCTCAACTTGCGGTACTCGATCGAATCCAGAAGCATGCATTTCGTCTAATTGGAGATGAGACTATAACAACCTCCTTAAACTCCCACGAGCATCGCAGAAACGTCGGGATAGTTTGCGTTTACTATCGATAATTCCACGTTAAATACAGCGAAGAACTGTCCAGCCTTATCCCTCCTCTTTTCAAATATCTCTGGAATACTTCGCAAGCTGCAAGCGCCCTTGAGTTCACTGTTAAGCCTTTACTACCGCGTACAGCGAAATATAGGTAGCCCTTCATTGCTCGAACATCAAGACTACGGAATTCATTGCACCTCATGTGTTCCCATCAACTTAGTGTTACAAGGTTAACATCCACCGACAGATTAAACTCGCCCCTTCAGAAACTTCTTTGTAAGCCCACCTACCCCATACCGATTGGACTGCGCATCTAATGCATTAAAGGTTGACCCCTAAAGTTAAGTTCGGTGCTATAAAAAAAACCCTTCCTCACACCAACACAACTTCTATGAAAACACTATATTATAGCTAACCGATAAAAATTGACAAGTATTAGTATCAGCCGTACCTCATCTGTCACCTCTACCGGTCGCCATTTCCATTAATTTCAATTAAGGATAATTACAAGTTAGCCAAGTACATCTAAATTATCCGGCATGCAACATTCTCTCCATCCATGTGGATACGTCCGTTTGGGAATTAATTAATGAAATGAATCCATTTATTTGCTTGCATGACTTGGCCATATGCTAATCATTATCCTCGGCATCTAATAACTTCCATCTTTGTCGGATGAAATGTTTCTGATTAGTATCTTCTTTCGAATGTCAGAACAATTAAAACACTTTAGGATTTATCTACGACTCGAACGAAACGAGATTTTGGTTGAAAATAGAACTCTGGTGATTAGTAAGTTCTTTTATCACAATTAACAAGGACATGTTTGTTCTACGCAAATTATTTGAATAAAGATTGTTACCGCAAAACAGCCACAAACTTTTACTGGCAAACTAACTTCATGTGGAGAGTATTATAGGAGTTAGCCAAACCGATTTCATTCCTAATAAGTGTGATGTCTACGAAATTTTACCCCATCATGTCCTCATGTTCGAAAACTAACCTCTTAGTTAAAATCGGAACAAGGAGCTGCAGTGAAAAGTTAAGTGGATTGAAGCCAACTTTGAAAATTTTGTAGTTTGATCTGATCGGCTTTTAATTACTATGTTCAGTTAAGCAAGGACACGTATCTATTTTATAAGCAAACTAACAGGTGGTGAATAGTAATTTAGTGATTTATAACAAAATGATTTTAATAATTTCGATTTTTTTTATTATTACTGAAGAACACGTGAGAGTACTGCGACCTTCTCTTTGGCAATAAAGCCCAAATCGAGCCTTGGCCACCCGACCTTTAGGTTTCGTACCAATTTTTTTTTTTTTTTCATTATTTATTATGAAAGGGTTCTTAGCCCTGATTTATTCTTTTTTTTTCGTGGATTGAGGTATTCAAGGTATATCCAAGTAAGCAGTGTGCAGGTATTATGCGTCGACTGGGACTGAAACTTACGACCAACATGCTACCTTAGCTTCTATTGTGCGTTTATTGCCCCTTTACCCTGCCACTACTTAATAGATCTGGCCAATTTAAATATATTTCAAGGAGCCATGTCGGCTAGTTCATTAGCTTAAAGGAAACCTTATCCTATTAGAGTTTGACTTTTCCTTACTGCTTCGCAGTAACAAAAGACACGTTCAGACATTTCTGAGTCGTTTAGACAGAGGCAGCAGATGTCGGTTTCAGCTGGAAGTGGTAGTTTTACCATTGTGGCTCGTCATGAGGCTGATCAGAGCTCTGATATCACTTTCGCTTAATTTTAGGATTTCTGCCACTTTAATTTCTTGTGGATGGATTAAATATTTGGAGATTGATAAACTTGGAACTACGCTCCAGCAGATCCAGATATTCGATCCACTTTTTAGGTCCTTTTGGTTTTTCGCAATGTGGGTATGATCGAATAAGGTTTATTTTTGCCCCGTTTTTGGCAATGCGGTCTGCCTCTTTGTTTTCTTCAATCAATGTATGTGCTGTAGCCCACATTAAGGCTAATTTGTTCGTTTTCCCAGAACAATTTGGTTTTGAAAATCAGTCCAAAACTAGCCTCCATCCACGTCTGTTAGATGCGAGAGCTTAGGGATCTACCGATTAGATATGTATAATTATATTTGTTGCGGTTAGCTTGAAGCGAGTGAGTGTTGCATTAAGTTCCAGGCCTGCTTACGACGAACTCGTCAGTAAGGCTTGTGTAAGCAGGCCCTGCCTTATACCCTAAGTGAATACCGTGTAGGTAGTGGGATTAGAACCTGTGGATTTCGAGTTACAAAGCGGCCGTGCTGACCACGTAGCCATCTAGTCCCCACGGGTTATTCGGTTTATATTTTGCTATATAATCCACCACAAATTGTCTTAATATTCTCTTAGATGCATAACTCCATGGCAATGAGTTCGACCTGGAAGATTTTGGCTTCATTTCCAAGTGGTTTTGAAACCGAGAAGTTAAGACCTTTAGCTCAAGATCAAGTTCCCTCCAAGTTGTTTGATCCATCTGCATACCAGGTAGTTGATCCTCCTTCAATTTAAGGTAATATGTATTGCCTGCACTAGCGTTCTCTGATTATAATTTTGAAGAAAGTTTCGGAGTTGAATTTTGTCGGCATAGTGTCTGCTAATGTTGAGGTTAGAACCTCTATTTTCCGATTTTATTTAGGATTTTGAGTAGACCTCTAAAATCTCCATAATTATGTATTTTTCCCACTGTATGCTTAACACCACTTTAATAGCCTCCATTTTTATTTGGAGATGTATTGAAGGAATGTTTATGAACATTTCCATTGCAGCAGTAGGACAGGTTTTCATTGCTCCTGTGATACTAAGATAAGTTAGTTTTTCAATTTTTTGTAGCGTAAGCTATGGCTTTCGTTTGTAATATTTTAGTCTATCAGACTATTTATCTATCTGTGACTATTAGAGAGATGATTGTATTGTAACATCAGTGGATGATCTTGGATTGGAGTACCTAATTTTAGCCAAACATGCTCTTGCAGACCGAAAAACCCTTTAATGCATTGACATGAGTTCATTCTACATAACATACATGTTTATTGCTTAAATTTTACGCCCACTATTGGCTAAGACGTGGCTAGGTAGTGTATAGCCTGGTAGGTAGCGTGTTGGTCTTACAATGCGAAGGTCGTGAGTTCAAATCCTGGTCGACCTAATATAATTCCTGCACACTACCTATTCGTATATACCTTGGCTACCTCAATCTACGAAAATGAAAAATTCGTAGATAGAGCGTTGTGCGAAGAGCTAACAACCCATTCACAATCAATAATGTAAAAATGTTAAGGAACCTGAAGTTCAGGAGGCCAAATCCCGATTTGGGCCGTTGTGATAGTGTAGAAGTGGCTAAGACGTCACACTTAGTTAAAGATTCCGCTCGTCTAGTAGAGATAATTCAAAAATTCAACATGTAACCAACGGATATTCCAGTCAACCTCGAAGTGGAATCCATTTTCATCAATATTTCAACTAAGAAACCTTAAATACCATCAGGAAACTCATCCCGAACAACAGGCATGTCTCAATAGAATTTTTTTTAATAGTATAATGTTGCGAGCTAGAGGTTCGCCGGGATTTCAAGAAAAACACAATTCGTTTAAAAATAAAGGATAACTTATTTATTCGCATGTTTCACTTTAATTCGCACTTTTAATTTAATTCTTACTATACGGCACCACTGATATCGCGTTCTTGTACCGGTTCACGTTCTCTCGCAGATGTTGCTGAGCTGACTGCTGCTGTCTGAAAGTTGCGGATATTTATACCAAATCTCCCAGACAGGTGTCGTTGGGTGTGTGTGTGTGTCTAGACTTTTCTAGATTGCCTAAATTTTGGAGTATACTAGAAGTTGCTAAAACTTTGTTTATGGCTTTTTACATGTCGGGGGCTTTTCTGGCTTTTTCTGGGAACATCAAAATTGCGTGGTTGCCAGATCTATCACAATACTTTCTTTTCAGCTCTAGAAAACCTGTGCAAGCAAACAGAAGAAGCGTTTAATATATAGGTAGAAGTGGCTGCTCAGACAAGCAGGTTAAGCTCGTCCGTTATGATGCCACAGAATCTCAGAAAACACTCCTACTCGATGAGATAACCGGAGATCTCTAAGAATCGTTGAAGGCTCCAGGCCTCCGTATTTGGCAGATTACCGGATTCTATCGAATAAGTGTGCGCCTTAGTAGCGTCACCTTTTCCTAGAAAAACCAGTATAAGTGAATAATGGATGAAGAATCGTTTATTCCTCTTCCTCGTCATTGCAGTTTCTGCAAAGGAAGGCCAAGCCTCTGAGCATGTCACTCTATCAGGCAGTATCCTATAACGACACTTTCTACGGAGCTGACCATCTGGCTAATTAGCGAGATCAGTCTAGCGAAGCGTTTTCAATCCAACGCGGATCAAATCTGTCTGGTGGTATTACATGTAATTTTTTTCGCCTATCTGTCGTTGGCTTTGCTGAACCCCAAAAATGTTGAAGATGAGGTACATTCGAAGCGCAAAATTTTGCTAATAGCTCAAAATAGTTGTACTAGTGATAAATTGCCTGAAAAAGTGCCATTCGATTAGCTGAATGGTCAGCAGTTGACTGTAAATTATGTGCCAGTGAAAATTCGATGTTTCTTTAAATAGTCATAAAATCCAATAGATTACATGAATTTATATCCGTTTTTTCCACAAGACAAAAAATGCATCAAACTTGACTACGCCAAAAAAGAAAAAATCTACTACGTAAAAAATTAGCACTACAAAAATATGAAAACAAGCCTCATTTTAACGAGCTTCAGTATCCTTTTCGGCTCCGCCGTCCATGTAAGCAATGCTTCCGAGGTAACAAAACTGTTGCACTCCTTCGACATGTTGCACTTTAAGAACAAACGGTGCGCTTGTGTTCGAACTCATGTGCATGTAGTGATGGTCTTATGCACATTTATTTTCAGTACAGCGAAGAAAAATAATTTTTCCTCAATTTGGAACTTTCGTACAATTTATATGGGAGGTGGTAGAAGGAGTATGTTTCTATCTTTTCCAGTTTCAATGAAAATCAATTTAATAAATTTCTGGAATGTGTTAGCAAATTGGGTCAAGAATTTTTGACATAATGGATTCGGTTAAATGGAGTAGGAAATATGTAATCCCAAAGTATTTGAAGTACTAAATAATTAGATTTGTATGGAAAGTGATGGAAGGATTTGGTTGATGTTTAAGCTACTAGTTGCAGTTTTTATTAGCATAGTCTGCAACAATTTTCAAATCAGCTATAATATTTACGGAGGCTTTTTTAAATTTCCAATTTAAGAATTTTGTATGGGAGGAGGTAGATGGAGGGCATTAATGTTGATAGTTTTTTTTTTGTCGTTTATTGCAACTTTTATGTTATAAATTCTGACGAAATTCAATGTTCGTACCTTGTCTTGAAGTCAATATTCTTTATCCAAAATCAAACGATGGGTCAATGTCATGAATTGCTATATCGATTAAGAACCACAGCATAAGACATATAAAGGATCTTCTTTGTCCGACCCTATTGTAATTTTTCGGAGACGTTTATTTCCTTTGGTATTTCTATATAATCTGAGAATGTAAGGTTTCTCTCGGGCCAGTGAATCTTTAATAAAGCTATGCTATATCCTGGCATTATCCAGCAAAATGGACCCTAATCATCCGATTAGTATACTACGAAATTTTGTTTTGGTTATTTCAAAGCAGAGAAAAGAAGTTAGAGAAAAGTTCACCTTATCTCAACATAATATTACCTATAGTTGATTAAAGGACTGTGCAGATTTTTCTTACGTAGTCAGCTGAAACACTGGAATGCGCATTTTCCTATAGTTTGAACAAAGATGAGAGTCGAGTATGGTTAGTTGATGTTTTTTTAAGACTCCGAGTACAACTTAGGGGGTTATCTTTCAATGCATTGCACATCTAAGTCGGTAAGGAAATTAAAATGGAGAGAGGGAGAAATGACGATGAAGGAACTGGAGGTTATATCCATTTGGAAATACATGTACGTTACCTAGCAATGTCTTCCAAATCATTATTATAATTCTCTTACTCCTTCCACCACCCCCCATACAAATTAAACTATTTCACGAAACACGAAAAAAGCAATTTTCTCAGTACATACGAAAATTATGGAGCTCGAATTTGATATTTCGGTAGCTACTGTAATACATATATAAAATTTAGAGCAATATCGTCACTCGATTAACCACCTCCCATGTAGTTATAATACAATTTCTATGTCATCTTGAGTATTACGTGGCTAGAGTTTACCCGTAACCGTAGTTCTGTTATGTTCTGCAATACTCAAATTGAAATATGTATGTCTGTTGTCCTTCTGATAAGTTTCATTCACTGATATCGAACTTTTCATTTATTTTTGTTTTTATTGGTCTCGCAGGGGATTAGTTAATTGTTTGAACGGCCAATTTTAGTGGCTTTTTTGAAGAGTTTCAACTCTACGGAGCCGAAAACTGCAGAATCAATGGTACTGGTTGATCGATTCCTGTACACTCTCTGCAGAGAGCTGTCTCCACGGACCCGAGGACTACAAAAGGGAACTTCTGGTTGAACGACTCATCAGCTCCAAAAATTGCCAATGAAGAGTTAGAAATCCTAGCTAGTAAATAGATTATTCCTTCAGTATCGCACTTGAAAGGTTTAAACTGAATAATGTGGCGCCTGTTCATATACTTACCTGTACATGTAGCCAAAAACTTTGCTTCCTTACCAGGGATTAATCTGATGGAAGTGACCACCAACTATGTCAACTCATTTGTATGTACACACGGGATAAGCGGTTAAATAAAAGAAGGAACTTTGGTGGAGCATGGTTAATTAAGGACGAATAGATAACGGATGATTTCGCTTTCCTAGTGCAGTTTAGTAATAATTTGCAGTTTAGTAGTAATGAACCAAGAGGTGTCAAATTGGAAGCAAAAGAATGGCTGTCAGAACTGGAAGATGCGGAGCATAAAGGTGTTCAGAGATGAGACCTTAAGTCTCCTTGATTATGCTGATGTGTTTGCTTCTACATAACCCTTCAGAATTACAGTAAAATATTCGCAAGTTGCATTCTAAATGCAAAAGGGTAGAAAATAAATGTGCGTAAAACCAAGTACATGCACTGTGCACATGGATTCGAACACAAGGGCATCGCTTGTTCTTAACAGACAAGATGTGGAAGAGGTGCAAGATTTCTGGTACCTGTAAAGCATTGCCAGCATGGACAGCGGAGCCGAGAAGGATACTGAGGCTCGTATAAATAAAGCTGCGGGTTGTTGTATAGTTGTTTAACATAAAAAGTGACCATTGGGCCAAGAAACTGCAAACTTTCAAGAATTATGCCTCCCGCGTATTATAAGGATATTGTAGTGAGCAAGAGGTCGCTGGATTTTAATAAAAGAAAATTAAACCACAAGTTCCCTTTAATTTAAAATATCCGCAAGCTTTATTTATCGCTTTTTATTCAACAATTGTCGCTTTCCTATCTCTGACTCTGTCGTTTTCTAATCTCAAATCGTCTATCGCAACTTACAACGCAATGACCCGATCTTGATTCTTTCGTTTTCAAATTTGGACTACGAATCTTGTTGCCAGTGCTCGTAATTTTATACGATTCTTGTCGGCCGCTTTTCGACCACCATTCGTCTGCTATTCTCTTGCTTGCCTCTCGTATGCCATTCATTCGCCACTCGGTCGCCATTTGTTCGCTACTCGTTCGCCACTCGTTCGCCACTCGATCGCCAGTTGTTTGGCACTCGACCGCCAGTCGTTTGCAACTCATTCGCCAACAATTTGAAACTTGTACGACACTCGTTTGCTAATTGTTCGCCAGTCGTTTGCCACTCGTTTGCCACTCGAGCGCCAGTCGTTTGCATCTCATTCGACACTCGTTCGCCAGTCGTTTGTCACTAATCTGCCACTCGATTGCCAGTCGCTCACCACTCAATCGCCAGTCGTTTCTCACTCAATTGCTACTTGCTCGGCACTCGCTCGCCATTCTGACGTACGATTAGGTCTGACATGCAACAATGTTTTGGCCAAATGTGATCCCCAACATCTAACTTTGGATTGCAACTGAAAAGACTAAATTAGGCATTGAGATTCAAAGGCAGAAGTGACTGTGGATCGGTGACACTTTGAGGAAACCACAGCAAAACATGCGAAACATCGCCAAATAAGTTCTGGAATAATCCTGGGCAATTCTCAAGCAAAACATTGGGTTTGTCGAAAGGAAGTCCTGGCGACAACTGAAAGCCAATGCTCAGGATCGCGCCTAGTGGAAAAGATCTGCTTCTGACTTGTGTTTTGTCCTTCATTGACTAGTACAGTACATAAATAAATAAATAAAATAGCCTTTAATTCGCCAAATTACTTTACACAATGCTTATATAATATTCACTATCTTTTATATTCAATACTGTTATTTAAGAATTATTATTAATTGATATATTAATTTTATTTGTACATTTTTTTTTTTAATTGTTGTATGGCGTGTCCTTTATTGGACGAAAGCCTCCCCCATCGTCTTTCACTTATCTCTGTCGCGTGCCAATCTCATCCACGTCCTACTGGCTAGCCGCCTTATATCGTCATCCCATCGTAATTTCGGTCTTCCTCTTGGCCTGTTTTCAACTCGTGGTTACCATTCGGTCACTAACTTTGTGCATCTATTGTTTGTGCACCTTGCGATGTGACCCGCTCACTTCCACTTCAAAGATCTTGCCCTTCTCTTGCAGCTTAAGCTCCCGGTTCGTTTCCTAATGGTGGAATTTCTTTGTCTGTGCGATCGATTGATGCCCAGCATTGCTCTTTCCATAGCACGTTGGCAGACTTCGAGCTTTTCGGTGTTGGAAGTCGTTAATGCCCATGTTTATGAAACATATGTTAGTGCGGGAAGGATACAGCTGTCATAGCTTTCGTTTCAAACTGACAGATAGTTGACTTTACAGAACGTCCTTTAAAGACCAAAACCGCTTCCATGCCGTAGAGATACGTCTGTTAACATCCTTCGTTGTATTATCTTGCATGGAGATTACACGACCATAATACAGGTATTCGTCGACGTATTCGATTATTTTCCCACTTAATAAAATAGAATTCTTCCTCGCGTTGGATAAGAGCTTTGTTTTCGTAACGTTTATTATAAGGCCAGCATTTCCACTTTCTGTAGCTAAGTTTTGAATCATATGTTGAAGTTCGTAGTGATTTTCGGCGAAGAGAACGATATCATCTACAAACCGAAGATGCGTTAGTCTGTCCCCATCTATTCGGAGTCCGAATGAGTCCAAATATAGTTTTCGAAAAATGCTTTCGAGGACAGCTGTGAAGAGCTTCGGTGATATTGGATCTCCCTGACGGACTACCCTCTTCAGGTCAAACTTCGGACCAATAGTTTCCAATTTTACCCCTTGCTGTACTGTGCATGTAAATTTATTTTAGGATGGATATGTAACCGTTTTCTACGCCCTGTTCCTCTAGAGCTTTTCATAAAGCATTGTGCTTAACTGTATCAAAAGCTTTCGTGTAGTTAATAAATGCAATATAAACTTGTTTGTTAAATTCTGTATATTTATACTCTAGATGGAATCTGAGAGTATTATAAGTTTGCTCTAAGGTTTGTAACGCCAAGAAATAAGGCTCAGAGAAAAAAATTAATGATACAGAAGTTAATATTATCACTCAAAAATCCCAAAACCGGATGTCCGTCCGTCCGTCCGTCCGTCCGCTCTCTAGCTAGAGAACGCGTTGAGCTAGATAGTTCAAATTTTGTACACGTCGTTTTTGAAAAAAAAACTAAGGTCAAGTTTGTGAACGGGCCAAATCGCTCCACCCCTTCTACCCCCTCCCATACAAAATGACACAAATGCGCAATTTGACAATGGAGAGATTTGCTCGAAAAGAATATAAGCTATTAGCCTGAAATTTGGAATATATTGTTTTTATGATAAAATCAATCTACCGTATAAAAACTATGCGTGTCCTCTTCCTCCTTCTACCACCTCCCATACAAACTGTACTTGCTATGAATTATTCTAAGCCAATTTACTCAGTGCGTATAAAATTTAGCTGGCTGAAATTGGGCACTTAATATTTATTTAAAATTATTAGTAAGGCCAGAAAAAATTAGACGATTAGCTTCACCCCTTCTACCTCCTCCCATACAAAATGACACAATTTCGCAATTTGACAATAAATGGATTTACTCGAAAAGTATGAAAGCTATTAGGCTGAATTGTGGGATATATCACTTTCATAATGATCTAAATCTACAGTAGAAAAATTATTGGCGTCTTCCCTCTCCTTCCACCCCATACAAACATCACTTTTCATGAAATGCTCTAAGACGATTTTCTCAGAACATATAACATTTATCGAGCTCATATTTTGTAATAAATTCTTAATTAGTATTATCACTGAGATCAGAAAAAAATATTTGATGAGCTTCACTGCTTCTACCCCCTCCCATACAATATGACACAGTTTCACAACTTCACAAAAAATCGATTTTCTTGAAAAGTATGAATGGCACTAGTCTGAAATATAAGGGTTGTCAATTTTATAATATTCCTAGTTATTCCTGAAAAATCACTAAAATCCCCCACTCTTTCTACCACCTCCCATACAAACTGCACATTTTCATTAAATCTAACTCAGTTTTGAGTTCCCATTCAAATTTTGGAGTAAGCATTTTGAACAGAACATTTTATAGCTACTTTAGCATGATGGGGAAAAAATTAGTTCAATGCTATCATCCCTTCTAACACTCCACATACAAAATTTCTTGGGGTCACAAAAAAATTATATTTCATCTAGAGTATCGTAAGATTGCGCATTACGCGCAATCGTAGCCCTGTTATGTTATATACTTCGTTCAGTGTTACATGCAAAAATTACAAACCTCCCCCTCTGCTTTTACCACCTCCCAAACAAAAGCTAAATAAATATTTCATCTAGAGTATCATATGATTGGGCTTTTCGCCCAATCATAATTCTGTTATGTTTTCCTATAACTTGCAGGAGTGTGTGAATGTGATCCAAGTCGTGAAATCTGCTTGTTCTCGTGGTTGATTTGCGTCGAGTACATTAGATATTCTGGACAGTACATGAAGCGGACTAAATGGTTCGAAATTGGAACCATGTGTTAAAAAAGCAGAATTAGTGCTCCATGGTAAGGATAATCTGGATCATTGAAACAACCTGGTGACAAATTAGCACTCTGAAGAGAATGGAACTAAATGAAATAAAGGTAGCAAAACCGAATGATACGATAAAGGAAGAAATATTGGGATTTGCCATGGTTGAGGTTCCTTCGAGCATACGTAATGGCAGTTGTTGGTCTGCTCATCACAGGCAGATTTTCCTTGAACTTTCTTGATTTTATACATGAAAATGCGGATTGCATTATCGAAACGGCGATAAAAATTTAAATTGGTCTATATCCGAACATTTAACCTGATCACGCCTACAACTATAAACATAACAGGGCTACGATACTCTAGATGAAATACATAGAATTTTTGTGATCCCTAGAAATTTTGTATGGGGAGTGTTAGAAAGAATTATAGCATTGAACTAATTTTTCCCCATCATGCTAAAGTAGCTATAAAAATGTTTTATACAAAATGCTTACTAAAAAAATTGAATGGGAACTGAGAAAATTAGTGAGTTAGATTTAATGAAAATTTGCAGCTTGTATGGGAGGTGGTAGAAACAGTGGGGGGATTTTAGTAATTTTTTCAGACATAATTAGCAATATTACAAAATTGACATCCCTTAAATTTCAGACTATTGCGATTCATACTTTTCAAGAAAATCGATTTTTTGTGAAGTTGTAAGACTGTGTCATATTGTATGGGAGGGGGTAAAAGCAGTGAAGGTAATCAAATAGTTTTTTCTGATCTTAGAGATAATACTAATTAGGTATTCATTATAAAATATGAGCTTGATAAATGTTATATGTTCTGAGAAAATCGGCTTAGAGCATTTCATGAAAAAGTGTATTTTGTATGGGAGGGGGTGGAAGGAGAGGGAGGAGGCAAATAATTTTTCTACCGTAGATTGAAATCATTATGAATGTAATATATCCCAAAATTCAGACTAATACCTTTTATACTTTTTGAGTAAATCCATTTATTGTCAATTTGCGAAAATGTGTCATTTTGTATGGGAGGTGGTAGAAGGGGTGAAGCTAATCGTCTAATTTTTTTTGACCTTACTAACAATTTTAAATAAATATTTGGTGCACAATTTGAGCTCGCTAAATTTTATACGCACTGAGTAAATTGGCTTAGAGTAATTTATGACAAGTTCAGTTTGTATGAGAGGTGGTAGAAGGAGGGGGAGGACACACGTAATTTTCTTACTGTAGATTGATATTATCATAGAAATAATATATTCTAAATTTCAGGCCAATAGCTTTTATACTTTTCGAGCAAATCCGTTTATTGTGAAATTGCGCAATTGTGACATTTTGTATGGGAGGGGGTAGAAGGGGTGGAGCGATTTGGCCCGTTCACGAACTTGACCTTACTTTTTTGTTAAAAACGACGTGTACAAAATTTGAACTTTCTAGCTCAACGCGTTCTCAAGTTAGAGAGGACACGGACGGACGGACGGACGGACGGACGGACGGACGGACAGACGGACATCCGGTTTTGAGATTTTTGAGTGATTATATGAACTTCTGTATCATTCATTTTTTCTCCGAGCCTTATTTCTTGGCGTTACAAACTTTGTGGCAAACTTATAATACTCTCAGATTTCATCTAGAGTATAATAAAAAGGTTATCGCCTGAAATATCCGCATTCGCAGAGAACCATGGAATAAATCCGTATAGGCAGGTGTTCGCGTTCTACCTTGCTCAAAAACATGAAGATATCTTATTTTCCTTTATTTGAATGGGAGGCAAAGAGTAAAAATAATTAGGTATTTTTTTTAATTGAATAAATCAAATAATTTTAGAAAAAATCGCTAGGAAACATTTAAAAATTTTAGTGTAAAGAATTTGAGATTTTGCATGTGAAGTGGTAAAAGAATTTTCAAGATTTATGGGACAATTACAACGAAAACAGTTTCCATTTAAAATTAATGCTCCACAGGTAAGAATTCATTGATATTTTCCATATTCTCGAATTAAAATATTTGTATGGGAGGTGATAACAGTTACTTCACAATGTTTACCGGATTAAAAAAAAAAAAAAAAAAATTTTTCGAAACCATTTCAAAACCAAAATTTCACTTCTCGACTTGATTATTCAGCATTACCGAGTAAATTATTACTAAAAAGCCAAATAGGTAGTAAACTTTGAACTTTCACTTTAAGCACAGGATCGCGTTATGCTATGTAAGAATTCTTCATACCTGTGCAGTTTATTAACACCTCGGAAAATTTTGTCATGAATATTAAACGAGAACGTTTCGGTTGTGTATTTCGTCTCCTTATATTTACAACGCTGCTATATATGAGATACCCATCATACCCAGCATCCTTAAATACTTCCCGGTTGAAATTAATTATTTTCCTAATTAAAATTTTATTCGGAAATAATTGCCAGAATTTTCGCTGTGGTAGCATGAATTTCTTAGGTAAGCTGACGATTGAGAATAATTTTCCGTTCTTTGTACGTAGAGAGTTGGTTGAATAGGAAGGAAAATCTTTGCCACCTTTTTCGGGTTCCCAAAAGATTTTCTGCGGAAGTCAAAACAGGATACAAAACTGTTGTATAGGTACGTAGATAGGTTTAGCTGGTTGCGGCATTCCTTCAGGCGGAAATTCATTCATGTGACGTTGATTGTGAGCTAGATGAATTAAGAAAATACGAAAAGATAAGTGCTGCACAGAACTGTGCTACGGTTTGTATTGTGTTCTTACCTTAATTTCTTCGCATCGTTAAGATAAATAATATGAAAAGTTAAAAAGTTTTTTTTTTTTTGCCTACAATGCACTGTCAGCCAGCATTTACTCTTAAATCTGGGATAATTATTATGCGCCATCATTAATTTATTCGCATAATGTTCACTAATTTTTTTGCGTGTTGCACAGTTTTTCTTTATTTATTTATTTATTTTTTTAATTTTGTTCTGTTTATGAATTTATGGGTTTAAGGCATGATTCCTTTTTTGTGTGCAAATTGGATGTTGAATCGGATATATTCTAAGTTTTCTAACAATCTACAACAATTGAAGGATATTATTATATGTAACGGTAGATTTTACACTTAGTAATTGCAAATAATAGTTTAACGTCTTTTAACATTTGATACGGAATGCATTTCTATTTTTTATTTTAAACATATTTTTTCTATTACATTTTTTTAAATTCAATATCACTGTGTTCAACCAGCATACAGGTACAGAATCAACCACGTAAGTCTAACCCCATTATACCATAAGAATGAAGTGCTAAGATCCACCGGTGCGACGGATAGCATTGGACATCGTAATAACTTTTTTCGAATACGTGGGGAACGTAAGGCTCTAAATAAATTTTTATTTCCCAATTTCCTAATGAATGCTGAATCTATACATCTATACATATAAATATAATTGTAGTGTCTGTCTGTTATTTGTTTATAAATAACTATAAATAAGTTTTTTGCTTTATTTTAGCAATAACTAAGCAGAAACAAACGTTTTTAAAAAATTTCTCTGTCTTTCTGTCTGTCTTTCCGGTTTTCACGCAAAAACGGTTAAGCCGATTGTAATGAAACTTTCACAGTTTATTAGATGTGCACCGAGATGTAGCCTGCGTGTGGTCTTATTACAATACCCCCACGCCTTCCACCCCTCCCATACAAAATGACTCATTTTCAAAAATATATAATAATCAAATTTTCTTCAAAATCATTGGAGAAAATCTTTTGAAATTTAGAACATACTATTTTTATCAGAAATGTGATCTATGATATACAAATTTGATGAATCCCCCTACTCCTTCCACCACCTCCCATACAAACTGCACTTTTTCATGAAATATTCTAAACTAATTTTCTCAGTACATATAACTTTCATGGAGCTGAAATTTTGTACTCTATCTTAAATTAGAATCATTATTAATGTCGAAAAAAAATTAACCGAGTAGCTTTACTCCTTCTACCTCCTCCCATACAATATGACACAATTCCATGACCTTACAAAAATTCGATTTTCTTGAAAAGCGTGAATGATGCAGATCTAAAATTTAAAATATATCAATTGCATGATGATTATAGTTGTTTCTCGAAATATCACTAAAAACCCCCCTTTCCTTCTACCACCTCCCATACAAATTGCACAATTTCATTAAATTCAATGCACTAAGTTTCTCACCTACTCAATTTTTGAAGCTTAAATTTGGTACAAAACATTTTTATAGCATGATGTGAAACAAATTAGTTCAATGCAGCCACTCCCCATACAAAATTTCATAATATCAAAAAAATTTCGATTTCATCTATAGTATCGTATGATTAGGCTCTACGCACAATCGTAGTCCTGTTACGTTTTCAAGCTTAATGTTATTTTATTTGGGCTTTTTTTTAATTAACACAAGCTATAATTATTCACATGTCCTTCATGCTCTTCAATAAGTATATGATCTCAAATCACGGGATTGATTTGATCACGAGCCTGTCCCATTCAAATACGAGTATCATGGTATCATTCTTAATAATTTGTGGTTCTGATTCCAACAAAATACAAAACATTGTGTTCAAAGAGCCATTAAAGTAAGCAGATTATATATCCCACATAATGTATTACTAACTACATTCTCAAAAATTTCTTATTATTGCGATTTTTGTGCGGACGAAGTCGCGAGCGTTTGTTAGTCTAAAATAAAATTCGGATAGGGGTATTCTTAAACTTTTGTTAATTCGACGCGAAACACATTGGTTATCCTTCTGGTATGGAATATAAAGGTTAAATCTCTGTTGGCATATCACCGTCTTGTAATTTATTTGCAGTTTCTTCCAAACAGTCTATAATAATAATTTTGTATTGCATTATACCTTTCAATCCAAATCGATATGGTAGTCTTATTCCTATAAATGATATTAGCCTAATTTATGTTTATGCTGTACTCTGTAAATTGGAACATAACAGAACTACGATTGGGCGTAAAACCCTATCATATGATACTCTAGACCAGTGTCCCCCAAAGTGGTTTCCGCGGAGTCCTGGTGTTGCACCAACATTGTGAAAGGTTCTGCGTAATAGCCATGGCGGCCAAATTTTATATTATTCATAAAAAATAAGAATCTTATATAGGATGGGCAGTTCAGTGGTTTCTTCTTAAATCATAGGTTATTTTGACATTGAAAGCTGTTTCCCGCTCGAAATCTTGAAAGAAAGTCAGTATCATACCTCCGCGGAACGAAATGAGTCGCTTTACACTTGCACAACGTTGGAAAATATTGAAAACTTATTTCCAAAGTGATTTTGGGCGAAAAATCATCTTTTCTGACAAGGCGCATTTTCATCTCGGAGGCTACGTTAACAAACAAAATTGCAGCATCTGAGGCTCGGAAAACCCGTCTGAATTTTTTTTTCTGGGGAACCGTGAAGGACTGATGTTATGCCAACAATCCAGAAATGATTCAAGCACTTAAGGCCAATATCATCCAAGCAATCCGTGAGCTACAGCCCGAAACCATCGACATGGTCTTGGAAAATTGGAGTGACAGAATGCGCTACTGCGAAGCCAGCCGAGGTAGTCACTTGAACGAAGTTGTTTTGTTGCATTTTTAAAAAGAAACTTGTATTTGGCCCACAGTAAGTTTTTTTTATTTATTTAAAAGAATGGGAATAAAACTTTTATCATTAAAAAGGTACTGTGGCATATACATGGGGGACCTCATTTCAGTACTACACGTGACTAATGCTGCTTGACTTCGGTGATCGGACGAGAACCGGTAGGTCCAGTGCACTGCATTGAGCTTTTCGGCAGGAAATGTGGAAAAGGAAAAGTTTATAATTAATGAATGCCTAATATTAGGCGACGGCTTACTGAAAGTATTCATCGAAAGCAGGAACCAACAACGGCAATCTCCAAGGCAAACTTCAATTGGCGTCCATTGCTGCTTGACTTACAATTTGAAAATCGGAAATTGTGATAATTTATTTTTTAGTATTTAAAGAAGGGAAATGAAACTTATATGTAAGAGTTAAGAATTTGTATTAAAATTCCAATTAATTTCGTCAAAAATAAGATGAATTTCGTTATTTTACACAATTGGTCGGTAATATAGAAGTGCGCAAGGGGTCACTGGATTTCAAGTAGAAATAAAACCATCAGTTGAATAAGTTCACTTTAATTTAACCGCCAAATTTTATTTAATACTAGAGATCGTCCGCGACTTTGTCCGCGTAAGAATCGCAATAATAACATTTTTGGAGAATGTAGTTAGTAGTACATTATATGGGATAAATAATCTGCTTAGTTTGATGGCTCTTTGAACACAATGTTTTGTATTTTGTTGGAATCAGATTCATAAATTATTAAGAATCAGACCATGATACTCGCATTTGTATGGGACAAACTCATGATCAAATCAAACCCGTGATTCGAGATCATATACGTGTTGAAGAGCGTTAAGGACATGTGAATAGTTGTAGCTTGTGTAAATTAAAAAAAGCCCAAATAAAATGACATTAAGCTTAAATCTATCTAACAGGACTTCGATTGTGCGTAAGGCCCAGTTATATGATACTACCGATGAAATCGAAATTTTTGTAATCTTAAGAATTGTTGTGTGGGGAGTGATAGAAGGGATGACAGTACTAAATTTATTTATTTCACATCATGCTAGAGTAGCTATAAAAATATTTTGCACCAAAGTTAAGCTTGAAAAATTAAATAGGTAACTTGAGAAACCTAGTGCATTGGATTTATTGAAATTGTACAATTTGTATGGGAGGTGGTAGAAGGAGTCGGGGGTTTCTGGTAGTTTTTCTAGAAACAACTATAATAACCATGCAATTGATATCTTACAAATTTCAGATCAGATAGATTCACACTTTTCAAAAAAATCGAGTTTGCGCAAAGTCGTGGAATTGTGTCACATTGTAAGGGAGGGGGTAGAAGGAGTGGAGTTAACCGGTTAATTTTTCCCGACAATAGTAATAATGCTAATTAGGGATTTAATACAAAATTTTAGCTCGATCAAAATTATACGTACTGAGAAAATTGATTTAGAGTATTTCATGAAAAAGTGCAGTTTGTATGGGAGGTGGTAGAAGGAGTGGGGAGTTTTTGCTAATCTTTCTAGAAACTACTATAATCATCATGCAATTGATATGTTTTAAATTTTAGATCAGTTAGATTCACACTTTTCAAGAAAATAGAGTTTTTGCAAAGTCGTGGAAGTGTGCCACATTGAATGGGAGGGGGTGTGGAGCTAATCGGTTAATTTTTGCGGGATAATAATAATAATGCTAATTAAAGATTTGGTAAAATTTTAGCGCGATAGAAGTTATACATACTGAGAAAATTGGTTTAGAATATTTCATGAAAAAGTGAAGTTTTTACAGGAGGTGGTGGAAGGACTGGAGAGTTTTTAGTTATTCTTTGAGGAGCAACTACAATTATCATTCAATTGATATATTTTAAATTTCAGAACAGTAACATTCATTCTTTTCAAGAAAATCGAATTTTCGCAAAGTCGTGGATTTGTGTCAGATTGTATGGGTGGGGGTAGAAATAGTAAAGCTAATTAGTTACTTTTTTCCTAATTTTAATAACAATGCTAATTAAAGATTTAATACAAAATTTTAGCTTGATAAAAGTTATACGTACTAATAAAATTGGAGTATAGTATTTCATGAAAAAGTTTAGTTTGTATGGGAGGTGGTGGAAGGAGTAAGGGCATTCAAATTATTTATATACTTAAAGATTGCATTTATAATGGAAACAATATATTTTAAATTTCAAATTAATAGCTTTTATAGTTTCCATGAAAATTTGATTATTATAAATTTTTGAAAATGAGTCACTTTGTATGGGAGGGGGTAGAAGGAGTGAGGGAAGTAAAATAAAACCTAAAGCAGAT
Source organism: Chorisops tibialis (assembly GCA_963669355.1). Taxonomy (NCBI): domain Eukaryota; kingdom Metazoa; phylum Arthropoda; class Insecta; order Diptera; family Stratiomyidae; genus Chorisops; species Chorisops tibialis. The sequence goes on along the minus strand of OY770262.1, from coordinate 178,187,454 downwards.
TACTTCTCAAAGTAAACTTAATAATCTGTGAAAGTTTCATTACAATCTGTTTAGCCGTTTTTGCGTGAAAACCGGAAAGACAGACAGACCGACAGAGAATATTTTTAAAAACGTTTGTTTCTGCTTAGATATTGCTAAAATAAAGCAAAAAACTTATTTATAACCATTTATAAACAAATAACAGACATACACTACAATTATATTTATATAGATAACAAAAATCGCTTTGCACTTCAGGCTGTTTTGCTCACAAATTATCGCTTGTCAATCTTACCTCTTTCGCTTTCTAGGCACTGACTAACTTGTCGAATGCTCCAAAACCAGACTGACTCCTCCATCAACGATCGCTCTTCTTTTATTCAATTATTGTCATGTTGTGGGAACGTTCATGATTGGAATTCGAACCCACGTGGAGATATTATTGTTGCCATTCGAGGGAAATAGCGCAGGTATTCCGTCTCTACTGCAAAACTGTTGCTGGTTGAAGGCCTCGAACGTTTGATGATGTCGCTGTGGGAACGTTCATGATCGGAATTCGTGTACTCGTTTAGTTATTATTATCGACCATTCCGATCAAGTCGCATTTGATGGCAGATCTTCTTTATGGTGTTTTCGTTATTGTTGACCTTGAATATTCCGATCGAGTTGCAAAGTGTTCTGCAGGTTTTCCTTAAAGTGTTCGTACGCTCACACTAATTTGTCTCAGTGATTATTGGTAGATGATAAGCAAGTTATGGTCACATTTTGCTCTGAGTGTTTCAAGCCTTGCCTCCAAGACACTCTAAAATAAATCAAAATCCGACCATACCTATTGGTATGATCGGATTTTAGTTAGTTCACTTAATTTGTTCAACGGTCATTCAAATCTCAGAACAGAATAACTGGCATAAAAATTACCGAAAAGACGGCATATATTTTTATACTCTAGATGAAATCTGAGAGTATATTGTGTTTTCCTTACCGTTTGTAACGCTAAGAAATAACGATCTCACAGAGCCGCCGAGGGTACAGAAATATCTGTTGTCGCTCAAAAACCTCGCTTCCGAGTGACCGTCTGTCCGTCTGTCTGTCTGTCCGTCTGTCTGTCTGTCCGTCTGTCTGTCTGTCCGTCTGTCCGTCTCTCGAAAGCTTTGAGCTATAGTGCTAAAAATTTTTGTGTGTCATTCTTAGCAAAAAAGTTACTTTTAGTTCGTGAATGGGCTACATCCCCCACTCCTTATACCCCCTCTCATACAAATTTCATGAAATTTCGAAATATTAAGAAATTGATTTTTCTTTGAAAGAATTTAAGCTATCGACTTGAAATTTAGGTTAAAGTATTCTTTAGATGTCATCAATATCACGGAATTTTGACCCGATCCCCTTACTCCTTCTACCCGCTCCCATACAAATGGACAATTTTGAAAAACACATATTTTCGATTTTCATTGAAACTAGTGAGCTGAAAATACGCAATTTTGTCAGAATTAATTCTATTATAATTGCAATTTATTTTAAAAATAATTATCATCTTCACCTTACTCCTTCTACCCCCTCCCATACAAATTTCACGAAAATTTGAAATTTAAACTATTTATATTATTATTTTGTATAAAGTATACAAATAGAAATATTAATAAAACAAAAAAAATTTGTTTTGATTCGTACACTCCTTCTACCCCCTCCCATGCAAATGCGAAATTGTTGTTATATGCATTTTATTGATTTCAATTCAAACTAGAAAAAGTATAAACTTCAAATTTTGTCAGAATTTGTTTCTAAATAATTGAAATAGTGAAGAAGTGTTAGAAAAAATTATCAGCTCCGCTTGACTCCTTCTTCCACCTCCCATACAAATATCTGTATTATAAATAAAGCATTTCTCCTCAAGTATATGAGAGCTATCGACTTTGAAATTGAATCAAAGCATGGTGATAAGGATGATGATAAGCAGTTTCAAAATCATCATAAACGCTCAACTTACTATGCCACCTCCCATACAAATACCCCATTTTCAGGAAAACTATGACCAATTTCTTTAAAAATAATGAAAACTAAAAACTTTAAATTCAGCAAAAAACATCTTGCATGCCATGTTCTGTGTCATATACGAAAAATACAAACCTCCCCCTCTACTTCTACCACCTTCCATGCAAAAGTCTCTATTCACTACTCGAAAGAATTTGATGTGACATATTTTCCGGTATATTAAAGTCATTTACATCTCATCTAGAGTATCATATGATTGGGCTTTAAGCTCAATCATAATTCTGTTATGTTTTTTGTATGCGTTAACGCACATGCCAATCTATGATGAATTGCTTTTTTAATTATTTGTTGTATTGAATAAATTTTAAAGTACCAAAATAATATTTGATTCATTTAATATGTATGAAATTCTAGAGGAATTATTTTTAAATTAAAATAAGGGTTTCATGTTCTTTGGACAAACTTATGATGGTTCCGCGACCAAAATAATTTGGGCACCCCTGCTCTAGATGAATGAATTTTTTTTTGATTTTAGAAACTTTGAATGGGGAGTGGTAGAACAGGTGACGGCATTGAACTATTTTTTTCACATCGGGCTAAAGTTGCAATCAAAGTGTTTTACAAATTTCAAAATTCAAAAACTTAAAATTAGTGTATTGGATATAGTGAAATTGTGCAGTTTGTATGAGAGTTCTTAATGACTTTTTCAGAAATAACTGCAAACATCGCTCAAACAACATGTCTTTAAATGCATATCAGTTACATTCATAATTCTTCTTTAAGGCGTTTGACAGAGTGCTTGTTATCTCTTTTTTTTTAAGTTATTTGGTCTTAGCTTTCATTCCAAAATTTAAGTATGGTTTGTTTCTCACCTGTGCAATAGATATCAAGATTCATCCTTTTAAATTGAACTGCCCTATGCATCGCGGGTTTTCAATAAAAATAGAACTAGTTTGCTTTTCATTTAAATAACCGCCCAATTTATTTACTCCTCTTTCCATAATCACCTTATCAGCTTTTTCTTCATGCTGTATCGCCTCATTATTAGCGCTGTTAAACACATGACTTAACCGCCTTCTCAATTGCGACTGACTCAGTCGGATGTACTGCTAAATGACCTGATCTCGATTATCTCCCTATCAAGCGCTCGCCCCTTTTTTATTTTGTTCTTTTCGGCCATTTCTTGGCTTTCTATGCTGTTTCTATGAATCATTTTATTTTCCGCCATATGTCAGCCTTCTCCGCTCTGTGTAAGTACGCGCGAACAAGCAATTGATGATCGGATAGTCGATGAGTAATTAAATATGTGTTTGCACGTGTTGAAAATATTAGGCAGTGGAAGATCGCGAATACTCAATGAGCGACTTAGGTTGACATGCAACACTACCCCCATCTTAGCTCCTGTTCGTCCTGAATAGAGTTTTCACTTTCGTTAAGGTGATCATAATATTTCACCAATTGATTTACTCCTTTCATCCATGTACTAAACTTAGGGCATTCTGCATTAGTTATTCAAGTGACGATGTGGTATAGTCCTTCCCAATTTCGTGGTGTTGATCTCCCCTTCTGGTATCGATGATTACAAAGACGTCCCAAATCCGCTTTTTGATGCATTCGGTGGCCATATTTATGTTCATGCTATATTCCCGCTGGAGTCTTCTTATGTTGTTTTTTTGCAAATTACGTTTCGTGAAGTATTTTCCGATTTCTGATCAGTCGTCGATAACAGCGATCCCAGCTGTTGAAGCTGAGCTCTCTGATATCTACCGGAAATTATTTTCTGGATGATGACTGTGCCTTGAGCTCTGCATACCGAGATGAGCAGTACATTCCAGATAATCGTTCAGTGACGTTCTATGATTGCGGCAGTCACGTCATAAATATTTTGCACGTCCACAATCCCAACATCGTGCAGGTCCAAGCATTAAATTTTGCGTTGTTAACTCCGTTCTAGGACTTTCATCCGCTTTACTTATGTTTTTCAGATTTCGCCAATTATTTGAAAAACTGTAGGCATATTTTGCGCAAAAAATTGATTTTCTTATTGGTTTACATATTTTCAATATCAGGGAGCTTTCCTTCTGGCATAATCTGGCAAGGTTTAAACAGTAACTCTCCGGGATCGTCAATCATTCGGCGACACTTGTTTGATGACTCATTCTGAGCAATCCATTTCTGTTGGCTTGGTTCTGCTGCATTCACGTCCAATGTGCCCAACGATTCCACACTTCTAACAATGTAATACGCTCGTTCGGTAAATTTCGCTTTATTCTAACCTCTGGCTCAACCATGTCTTGGTCGCAGTCATTGTTCGGACCAGCGAGTTACCTTGCGACAATTGTTTGCTTCAAAAGACGGAAAGAACACCACAGCCTTTTGCGGTATCATTAGGACGTCAATCTCAGCACCTGTTTTAGTTCTCTATCCAGAAGTGTATCAGTAAATGCGTCCACTATCCGTTCATTGCGGTATTCCTGGTCGAAGCTGGGTAATGATAATAATGTCAGGCTTTCTTCGTCTTATGAAACTTGTTGCAAGGTTTCCCTCGACGTTTGTGGAGTTCCGTCTAATAGATTTCACGAATGTAATCTCCACCGTATTAGGGGTACAAGGTCTGCACCAGAAACTGAAGGTCTATTTGCTATTTGGCTGTGATGTTCAGCAAAATTTAAGTCGCAGATCCTCGTATCGCTAATTGAGGGCCGTTTCTCGCTTCAGATCCGTCCAACGTTCGGTGGTGGCTGCCATCCAGAGTATTCTAGGTTCTAAGGTGTTTAAACATCGAAGAATGGATCCTTTAGATTTTTGGGGATACGCTTTCAGATTTAATAACGACAGTTGTATTGGCAACACCGAATGTTGCGACGTGTAAACGTCATTACTGCATTAGAAAATAAAGCACTTCTACTTGTCCTCCGAACCGGAAAGCACGCGTTTCATTTTGTACCGGATCATAACATGGTGTCAGGTGTTTAAAGGCAAGCAGAAGTCGCCGGTAAATTACAAATTACTATAGAAAAGTGAATCTTGAATTGACGGTTGCGGTGATAACGCGATAGAGTGATTTCAGTGAAAAGTTGCAAAAAAAAAAAAAAACTTGCTAGCGAACGGCAACGAACAATGAATAAAGACCAGCAGAAACAGGAATCATTGGCTTCCCGGGTGGAGCAGCACAGTTAGCAGAAGCAGTTAGACTCAATGGGCAAGCAGATCGAGACGGCAGAAACAACCGAAATGTTGATACCAGGGTAGCAACAACAATTCCGCCTCCGAAAGCAATCGAGATGAGAAATGGCGACGCAGTTCAAAATTTCAAGTTTTTCAAAACTCAGTGGGCAAATTACATCGTGGCAAGTGGACTCGACAACTGTACCGAGGAAGTGAAAAAATCTACGTTGCTTACGGTAATAGGCGAAGAGTGTCTGCGAATGTATGAAAATCTGCCGCTAACCGATCCAGAGAGATCCACAGCTGACTCCTTGCTAAAAGCTATAGAGAAGCACCTAACTCCAACGATAAACAAACGATATGAGCGAGCGGTTTTTAACCTAGCGAAGCAAGACGAAGAGGAATCATACGAGACATACATAAACAGACTACGTGGATTAATCAGGAATTGCGAATACGGTGCGCTAGAGAACGATTTGCTGCTCGACAAAATAATTTACTCGGTAAAAAGCTCTTCCTTAAGAGAACAATTATGGTCGGATACGACCATCACGCTCAATCACGCGATCGATAAATGTAGAGCAAAGGAGCTCGTTACCAAGCAGTTGAAAGATATCAGGCAAGAAGAAAGAAACGGCCCCGCTGCAGCGACGGAGAGTGAGGTTAACAAGGTCGTGAAGTTTAGGGCAGATAAATCTCGTGGGGACAGCCATCGCAACTTTTGTGGAGGTTCGCACGGACGACGACACTCAGAATGCCCAGCATACGGAAAAACATGCGGTAAATGTGGGAAAAGGAATCATTTCGCGAGAGTGTGTAGAAGTAAAACAGAAGCGTCTAACAGAAAAGTAGTAAGATACAAGCACGTGCGAGCATTAGACGAAGAAAGCGACGAAAGCAGCGGAGAAGAATACGTGTTTTCAGCACTATCTAACAAAAAGAAATGCTTGCTAGCGGATATAACAATGATCATCGGGGAAGCCATGGAAAATTCAGTCACTACTGTATGCATGCTAGATACCGGTGCTACAACGAATGTAATTGGCGAGCCAAATCTACGTGCGATTTTCGGAACAGAGAAAATAATTGCAAGAAGATCCAAATCCATACTAAAGGGTCTGGGGGGCAACATAAGTAAGCCTTCAGCGAGAACAAACATCACATGTAAACGAAAAGATGAGCTGTTTAGACTAAAGTTCGAGGTCGTCGAATTCGAGCAAATTCCAGTCCTCTCGAAACTCGCAAGCATAGAGATGGGCTATATTAAAGTATGCGCTAATATCAACGAGACACACAAGCTTCCGAATAAGCAGAGTGCGGAGGCAGTTATCAGCGAGTTCCATGACGTTTTCGAAGGATTGGGCCAGTTCGAAGGCGAAGTCCAGCTAGAAATAGACGAGAACGCCGTACCAGTGATCCAGAAGCCGAGAAGAATAGCGGTCGCATTCAACGAAGAACTTAAGAAGCAGCTAGACGAAATGGAAAGTATGGATGTAATTTGCAAGGAGAATGAACACACCGATTGGGTGAGCAACATCCTAGTTGCCAAACGCAACAACAAAATTCGAATATGCCTGGACCCATGCGAGCTTAACAGGGCACTAAAAAGCGTGAACTGCATAATACCTACAATCGATGAGATACTCCCTGGACTAAACGAAGCAAAGGTATTTTCAACCGTGGACGCGAAAAAAGGATTTTGGCAGGTAAAGCTGACAGATGAAAGCAGCAAGCTCTGTACGTTTTTCACTCCGTACGGAAGGTATCGATTTAAACGAATGCCGTTTGGCATCAGCCCCGCGATGGAAATATTCCAGATGAAGCTGAACGAAATCCTGCACGGGCTAAAAGGAATTGCTGTGATAGCAGATGACATCCTCATATTTGGAAAAGGGGCAACGGTCAGAGAAGCAACTATTGACCACAACAATGCGCTTCGAAATCTGATGACGAGACTCAGAGAAAAGAACTGCAAGCTAAACATAGAAAAGCTGAAACTTTGCATGACCGAAGTAAAATTTTTTGGCCACTTACTTACGGCGGAAGGGCTAAAGCCGGATCCAACGAAGATAGCAGCAATACCAAACTTGGATACACCCAAGGACAAAGCCGCACTAGTGGGTTTTCTCGGGTTGATCACCTACTTGGCAAGATACGTACCCAATCTGTCCGACCAAGCAACGATGTTGAGGAACCTAACGAAAGAGGGCGTCGAGTTTTTATGGACAGACAAATGTCAAGCCGAGTTGGATAGATTAAAACGGAGCATAACTTCAGTACCAGTTCTGAAATACTTTGATGCACGAAAGCCGGTCACGATTCAAGCAGACGCATCTGACTTTGCTATGGGCGCATGCATTATGCAAGAGGGGCTGCCAATCGCATATGCGTCGAAAGTCTTAACGAAAACACAGAAAAATTACGCACAAATCGAGAAAGAGCTCCTTGCGATTCTGTTCGCCTGCCGTAGATTCGATCAATATATATGCGGCAAGCACGATGTGTTTGTACAAACGGATCACCAACCGCTGATACGGATAGCAGCCCGAAGACAGCTATCGGATACACCCAAAAGATTACAAGCGATGCTGATGTACCTCCAGCGATACAATCTGAAACTGAGGTATGTGAAAGGAAAAGAAATGCACATCGCGGATTTTTTATCGAGAGCGCCGAATGAGACTGCGATGGAAGAGAAGAAATACGACATCTACCAAATATCGAACTGCGATAACGAGTACAACAAAGAAGAATCATTCATTGAGAGAATCAATGTACTGAAAAACATAAGGATACAGGACTCACAGATCGCGCGAATCAAAGACGCAACGTCGAAGGAAGTAACATTACAGAAGCTGAAGAAAACAATCATTGAAGGCTGGCCGGAAGACCGAAGGATGGTGGCGGACGAGCTTAAAGCATACTGGACTTTTCGTGACGATTTTTCAGTCCACGACGGTATAATTTTAAAATCTAATCGTATTCTTGTTCCGCCGCAGCTCAGAAGAGAGTTTTTGGAAAAGCTACATGCGAGCCACCAAGACATCGAATACACAATGAAGCTAGCGAGGGAAACAGTTTTTTGGCCGGGGATCAACGATCAGCTGAAAGATAAAGTACGTAGCTGCGGTACCTGCGCTAAATTCGCAATATCACAGAGGAATCCACCAATGCAGTCACACGAGGTTCCAAGCCGCCCGTTTGAAAGAATACGCCTCGACGTGTTCGAAATCCAAGTAAAAGACAGGAGGAGGCGTTTTCTCGTAACAGTCGACCATTATTCGGATTTCTTCGAGATCGACGAGCTGAGGGACCTAACAGCGAAGTCAACTATTGAAATATGTCGGCGTAATTTCAGCCGTCACGGGATCCCAATTGTATGCGTCACGGACGGAGGATCCAACTTTACGTCAAGCGAATTCGGATGCTTTTCGAAGAAATGGGAGTTCATGTGTTTGCAATCGAGTCCACATCACCAGCAGGCAAATGGGAAGGCAGAAGCTGCTGTCAAGATAGCGAAAAATCTAATTCGCAAGGCGGAGGAAGACGGGAAAGATTTTTATCTACTACTGCTACAATGGAGGAACACTCCAAACAAAATTGACTACAGTCCGGTACAACGATTGTTTTCCCGACGAACAAGATGCAGCATCCCAATGATGCCAAGTGCGCTGCTACCGAAAGTGGCACGACACGTTAAGAGTAACATAGTCCGAAACCGGGAGCGGGCGAAAAAATTCTACGACCGTCGTAGCAGAAACCTTCCGGATGTCAGAGTCGGCGATAAAGTGATGGCAAAAATTAGTCCAGGCACCTCGAAATGGGAGGAAGCTACGATAAAAGAGGAGACTAAGCCAAATACATTCATCGTAAAAACCAAAACAAACGGCGAGTTCCAGAGGAGTCGTGTCCATGTACGACCACAGCATACACAACTGGATCGACCAGATGCGGATGGACGAGGAGAACCGACGGCTGATTACCAACGAAACACAGCTGGAACAGTTCCAGCCAGCGAGCCGTTTGCGCAGCAAAGGAGCAGCAGCGATACACCATCGCGTCCAGTTCGGGAAAGGAACAAGCCCGAAAAACTTACGTATAGCCGCCTTGGACATGTCTAAGACGGAATAGAGCAACTCTAAAAATTTGAAGTCGGCTGCTAGTCATTAAAGTTTTATTTACACAATATTTTTAGAGCAAGAACCTTTGTTAGTTCTCATTCCTTATTTTCTATTTCATTCTATATTTTTATTATTTTTTTTATTTCGTTATATTCTAATTCATCTTAAGAGCAAGGAGCTCCGCTATGAATTATGAGGAAATGTACATACGAAGATTCTGAAATTAATGTCATTCAAATTATATTTAACTAAAGGAAAGGGGATGTTGTATTGGCAACACCGAATGTTGCGACGTGTAAACGTCATTACTGCATTAGAAAATAAAGCACTTCTACTTGTCCTCCGAACCGGAAAGCACGCGTTTCATTTTGTACCGAATCATAACAGTTTTCACTGGAGACTTTTATCCTTTCTAATTCACTAGAGATGCCCTTGATCTATCCTGTATTTCCGATGATCCTCTGCTCTATAATCGTTTGTGGTTCTAAATAGAAGCTTGAATCCAGCTGTTCTCGAGTTGCTTGCCTTGTGCGTCCATTTTATTTACCATTTGCTGATTTTACTAGTTAAGATTTTCCTTCAGCTGTTGATTTTACTAGTTGAGATCTTCTTTTAGGTCCTCATTGTGCTCCTCCTTTGTTTGTCAACATTTGTTGACTCTGTTGGTTCATTTGCTTCATCATCTGTTACATTAGCTGCATCGTTGAGTCCGGTCCGAAGATACAGCACTTTGCTTGTCGGTCTCCTGCTCGATGGCAAGCTTTCTGCTTCCAATGCCTCTATCACCTGGTTTACAAGCTCTGTCTTGTTATCGGCTACAGGTAATTCTGGTTCATCGAGTTTCTCTTTCAACTCCATCTCCTTCTAGTCTTCACGTAACGAAGCATTTTTAATTCTTTCGCGACACAAAATCGTTGTCCGTTAGGACGTTTTCAAACAATATCACGCCGTGGAAACAAATCACCGAAATTCTCACTATTTGTTCAGGAATTTTCTTTCGGTCACTCGAGAAATTTCCTCGCAATCACTTTTTCGCGGTAAAACTTCTAGAAAATTCTCTTTTTATCCGTTCGAGAATTATTCATGCGGTCACAAGATTCACAATTTGAGTTCTCGAAAATACTCAATTTTCTTCGCCGTTATAATAACACTTCTTCTAAATTCACTTTTCGTTCGCTTTAGAATTTTTCGCGCTGTTATTTATTTCACACTCGCGACTACAATCACTTCTGGAATATTCTCACTTTGTTCGTTCCAGAATTTTTGAAACCGACTGCCCTTTTCGCAATTATCATTGGCGACTTTTACTTGAAGTCACACTTCTGACACCAGTTGAAGTGCGCTCGGGATCGGTAGATTTCAAGTTAAAATAAAACTATCTAGTTCGCGTATAAATTAAATAACCACAATAATAACTTAAACATTTTTTTTTTCACAATATACTTACTACTTACTTACGATGGCGCTACAGCCCAAATTGGGCTTTGGCCTCCTAAATGCTTTGCCTCCATCCATCTCGGTCCAGTAACCGCGTCCTCCAGTTTGAAAATCTTAGCAGTGATTTGCTGTCTGCGTCAATCGAATCCTCCCAGCACTTTTGTGGTTTTCGGACCGGTCTTTGTCCGTTGACTTTCCCTTTTAGTGTGCGCTTGGGAATTCTTCCGTCATCCATCCGCTCCACATGACCAGCCCATTGTAACTTTTTAAATTTTATGAGGGTTGACACTTCTGGATTGTCGAAGATGGCATACAATTCTCTATTTTATCGTATTCTCCAGATCGAGTCTTCCCTCACAGGTCCTTGGATTCTTCTGAGGACCTTTCTTTCAAAAGCGTTAAGGAGTTTTTCGGACGCCTGAATTAATGTCCACGTTTTGCTGCCATAGCATAGCACAGGTCGTATGACCGTTTTATATAACTTAAGTTTTGTTTTCCTGTGTACGTTCTTGTTTTTAATTATTGGAAGTACCGAATAATACGTCATGTTTGCCATAATTATTCTTCTTTTAATTTCGATGGGTTCGCTTCCATCGTTCGATAGGTTCGCCCCTAGGTATATAAAGTTGTCTACGTTTTCTAGGTCATAGTCTCCTACTGTAATATTTTGTCTGATTGGCGTCTTTTTCCGAGATTGCGTCATAATTTTTGTTTTATTTTCATTAATACGTAGTCCAACTTGCCTTGCTACCGAGTCAAGGTTTACAAATACTTCCTTAGCACTCTCCAGAGATCTTGCAAGGATATCTATGTCGTCGGCATATGCTACGAGTTGTGTGGATTTGAAGCATAGTGTTCCCTCGGTGTCAACGGGAAGTTTCCGAACAACATATTCGAGTGTTAAGTTGAAAAGCATTGGTGCTAGGCCGTCACCTTGTTTAAGGCTATTGTCTGTTTTAAAACTGGAAGTCAGATCATTTTCTACTCTGACTTGTGACAAAGACTCAGTCATTGTCATTCCTGTCAGTCGGACTAGTTTCAGTGGGACTCCAAAGTCCAACATGATTTTATACAGTACGCGCCTGTCGATACTGTCGTATGCTTGTTTGAAGTCAACAAATATCTGGTGCATATCAATATTATATTTCCAGCACTTTTCCAGCACCTGTTTAACTGAGAATATCTGGTCCGTTGTCGAGCGTCCAGCTCTAAGTCCGCCTTGGTATTCACCAATTACTTTGTCAGCATAGGGCTTAATTCTCTTTTCCAGAATTTTCGTCAAGTTTTTATAAGACGTACATAGCAGAGATATTCTTCGGTAGCTTTCGCAGCAGAGTTTGTCACCTTTTTTATAAATTGGACATACGATGCTCTTGCGCCAATCTTCAAGAAGTATTTCCTGCGTACATATGTCCGTGACTAATCTGTGTAGGAGATGCGCTATGCAGGTATCGCCGGCTTTTAGAAGTTCAGCTGGGATTTGATCAGTGCCCGGCGCTTTGTTGTTTGAGTGGTTCCTTAGGGCTGTTTTTACTTCTTCGAGTGTGTGAGGACTCAAAGCGGATCCTCCATCAGCTGTTACATCAGCTGTTACATCAGTTATACATGCTATTGTATCTGCTGCTGCTGTTCGTGTAGGTGATGGGCTCGGGTTAAGAAGGTGTTCAAATTATTGTGCCCATCTTAGTTTTATATCTTCCGCGTTACTTATAATGTTCTCTTCTGCATCAGTGCAGAGGGTCGTTTTCGGTTTGTATCCTTTTTTCATCCTTTTAACTAGGGAATACGCGGCTCTTATGTTGTGTAATTTAAATTGTTCGTCCATGTTTTTAATTTCGTCATTATTGTACTTCCTTTTTTTTCTGCATATTTTGTTTGCAAATCGTCTAAGATCCTTGTATTTGCCCTGTTTGGCTCGTGTCAGCCGTTCCGTTAATTTTTTGTAGGCTTGATTTTTTCGTTCTAAGGTATCTTGGCATTCGTTGTCGAACCAATCGTTTCTTTTCCGCCGGGGTTGTTGTCCTATCACCTCCTCTGCGACAGATGTAATGCCATCTTTAATATTTTGCCACATTTCTTCTATTGGCTTGCTGGCGGTGGTATTCAGCATTGTCGCGAAGTGCCTCTCCAAGGCTGATACATATTTCGCAACTATTTTCTCGTCTTTGAGTTTTCCTATGTCGAATTCAGGAACAGGCTGCCTGTTCTAGAAGCGCTCTCACTGCTCCTGCTCTGTACAGAGATCGCACGTTCCAAGATCCGAAGGAATAGTCCATTTTTCGTTTGCGTGTTCGTTGCCGTTGAATCAATCCAGTCCGAGGCGTTGCTTCAGGTTTCGAAACGGTTGTGTTTTTCCGAGGATGAGTTGTTAGCACATCGCCCAACCCCTAACTTGGAGGGCCATATTATTATAGTGCTAGAATTTTTCTTCACAATATATCGCCTTAAAATTTGTGGTGGCGATAACACAAATTAATCGCCTTCTCAATTCCAAATAATTCCGTCGACTTTATCACGCGACGATCTCGACGGGCTATTCATAAGAAGCGCTCGCTCTTTTCCTTCATACTTTTCCGTCGTTTTTCGGCCATGTATGTTGCTTCCATGAATCATTTCCTGTTCGGCCGGTTTTCGGCCTTCTCCGCATATGTCTGATTACTCGCTAGCAGATCCAAGCCACAAGCTATTAATGATCATTTTCGATGAATTATTAAATATGAATATGGGTGTGTTGAGAAAATTAGACAGTTGAATATCGCGAATATTCGATGAGCAATTAGGGTTGGCAAGCACGAATATGTGAAAGCATTTTTGCCCATCTGAGAATTCCTCAAGATAATCGCCGTGTTGGCTCCATTTAACGAGCCGATGACACTAAATTTATTTTTTATATGTGAAATGTGATTAAAGCGATGCGTATTAGTTGGCGCTGCTAAATACAAAATCTTGTAAAAAACATTTTTATGAATACTGTTCATAAGTGTAATAGAAGTTACCATTTAAATTATGGGACCACACATATTCGTATTATCACAATTTTTTCGGTACAGTATGTAATGGATTATATATTTTCAAAACATCCCTGGCAATCTGAATTTACAGCTAACAGCTACTTAGGGTGTCTCGAAATAAAATCAGTTCGGCTGTAAGTGGAAAACTTGTTGTTTGTACTAAAACAAATTTGGAGCGGGTAGCTAAATATTTAAAGGTCGTTAATCATCTACTGTACATGTACTGAAACTGTGCTGTATGCATACTGAAAATGAAACACCACACACCATTCCCAAAAACAGTAACAGTCTATCCAGCGGAGTGGTTGAGCTTCTGGAACCACTCCTATTCGTTTCTGATGAAGCTTATTCGAGTTTTCACGGAGACACACCGACAAACGTCACAACATCCTTTTTTGAAATCTTGGTATTTGAGACACCAACCTTGTCAAAACCCGCATCATGAAATTTTTTGCAATCACACTCTATGAAGAACTGAAAAGTTTGAAAATAAAGAACCAAAAATTAAACAAGGTGAATGTTAGTAAAGAGTAGCTGAAAAATCGTGGAGTCTTTTAAATCGAAATTCAAAGCTATGACTCCAAAATGATGAATTCGAAGTCGATGATTTTGAATGTTGAAACTTTGAAATGTCCAAACCCAACATCCCACGTACAGATGTGTCAGCTCTATTCACCTATATGCAACGAACATTTTCCGACATTTAGCTTTGCACAGCATTTGCAACATACCTTGATATCTTCTACATCAGTCTGTTATAGTTCGTCGTCCTTTCAGTGAAATAAAATTTTTAGCCATAGGGTTAGTACCCACTTAACAAAACCCTAGTACGATTACTTTCCTAGCTAAAGTTCTGTCTCGTTTCGATCGAAAAACGAAAACTGAAAATTTAATTTTATGCTGAACAACTTTTATGTGCAGTCGTTGCATGTAAAATTCAAGTGCTCTGCATTCACAGGATGTGAAATGATTTATTACTGAGCACGAGTATAACGTTTTACAGTATGGCTTACAATTTTCTTACGGCAGCGAATAATGTTCAAAATATTTAAAAAAAAATTGAACAGAAACTGGAGTACGTGGAATACTCTAAATATAGTTTGAAAGCAATTGTCATAACAGAAATAGAAAGTCTCGAAAGTAATGGAGTTTTATATAAATTACATAAATATTAAATATACAGTCAGAGTTTAGAGTTTTCATACTTGAAACTCTCATAACAAGAACTTTTCTCCAAATTAAATTTTTTTTTACTACTAGAAGGATTATATTTCTTCTACAATGGCGTTAAAGCCCATATCGGGCCTTGGCCTCCTGACCTTCAGGTTCCTTAACTTTTTTTCATTATTTATTGTGGAAGGGTTGTTAGGCGTTCGCACAAGGCAGTGTACTGGAATTATGCGATTCGAACTCACGACCTTTGCATTGGAGACTAACACGTTATCCGCTAGGCTACACCTTAGGATTCTACAATGAGCTCTTTATATTGAACCTTGTCTGCCCAATTTGAACTTTCTGCAAGTTGAACTAAATTCAAACGCTTATGTTTATTGAAGTTGGAAAGGATTGACAGCATTTCAAAATTTACAAGTTACACTTTAGGAGCTCTGCAATTTATAATTTCAAAGAAAAATGTAGGATTTCAATTTCGAGGCTCAATTCTAAACTTTGAACTGTGTTTTTAGATATTAAAAAAATTAATAAAAAACAACCATATTGCTCACACTTGATAGCATTCTGTTAGTACTGATTTGTTAAATTCGGCAACCCTATTCACTTGTTGGAAAAACTCCGCACTCTGGACGGAATCTGAAAGTACTTTAAGTTTCCTCGAAAGTTTTGATACGAAATGACCCTCCAGGGCCCTATTTCGCATACAAAATGAAAGGGGTTTTGCAGGTCAAGACATCACTTTTGCCGGCCGCTCAGGTGCTTGGATATAGGGAATTCGATCCGGAAGACCCTCATCCTTGAGAATGCTGTTGATCCAGGTTTGTTCTTTAACGCCTTACTAAACCTTTTCGCAGCGATCGCGTGGGGTGCACAATAGGGTTTCACAGCATGAAGTCCCGCAATAACACTTAATTTTACTTTATTATTTTAATAATAAAGTATTGTGATCGAGTTGGGAAAAAAAAAATTTGCTACAATGAAATTTATTTTTCGCGTTTCATGACTAAAATAGCCTAAAAAGGCAAAAAAAAATCCGTCTGTCTGTACGCCGTCCGCCGTACGCCGACGTGTACGCTCAGCGCACATTAACTCCCAAAACCTTCAAGATAGAAAGTTCATTTTTGGAGGAATTGTAGGTAGCTGCGGATCTGAGGCGGATACCAATTTTAGGGGGTGTGCGTATTCAAGGGGAGGCAGGGGGAGCGCTTAAACCGAAAAATACGAATTCAAATATCTCAACCATAATTACAGCTAGGAAGCTAAAAATCAACACACATATACAAAAGTTTGTGAGACAACTTTTAAAAATAGTTTAATTTTTTTATCCATTGGGGTGCGAAAGGGGGGGGCTAAGAACCAATTGTCGGCCAAATTTTTTTTTCAATTGATTATATCTTTGAAACTACTTCCCATAAAAAATTGATATTTTGAGACCATTAAGACAGCATATAGATCTACTAGAAGCAGTTTAGTTAGAAGCTAATTAGTGAACGGGGGAGGGTCAGGGGGGGTGCAAAGAAAAACACTTAAAAATTAATATCTCGACTGTCTCTTAAGCTATGTAATTTAAACATGAAATGAATACTAAGCTTTACTAGCGACATATGAAAAAAATATAATATGTGGACATTATAGAAGTGGGGGGAAATGGGGAGCATTTCAAAAATGGCGCACTTTCCAAAACTACAAATCATCAAATCTCAAAATTGAGTACAGATATCAAATCAGAAATTTGTCAGATTGTAGAACTATATAATCTTTAATTTTGGTAAAAAAATTTAAGTTAGGGGGTGTAAGGGGAGGAAGGTGGAAAGCGAAAATGTTGAAAATTTTAAGTGATTTTTTATGGCTCTGGTAAAAGATACAAAGTTTCAATTTTGCATGTCGACACATCTATTTGATATAAATAGAAAAAAATAGTAATTTGTTCTAAAATTGTTATCCTGCGAAGGCGAAGTGGGGGTCTAACGTGCACAAGGTGTTTCATATGCATTGAAAAATAAACTGCCAACAAGTCGGGCGAAACTTTATTATTCTTGGGACAAGTTGCGGATGAGTGGAAAGTCAATATGCAGGTTAGAGTGGTTAGGGAAGACTAAGTGAAACGGAGTTCTTGGGCAGGACTGTTAACAATATTTCATTCGTGTCTGTAAATTTGGGTTTTTATGAGGGGAGGAGTAGGGGTAATAGTAAGGGTGGGTGGATGTAAATAGCTTTTTGATTAATTGCTTGAATCACGTCCAATATTCTCTGTATAGCATGTGTTTCATAGACGAAGTTGCATAGAATTTTCATAAAATTCGGTGTATTTTACATTCATGAAACCGAACATTTGTATGGGAGGGGGTAGAGAATATAGGGGAATCGTAAAATTTGATAAACAGTTTTATTTCGCGTCTCTTGTAAGGTGCTTGTATAAAATTTCAAGTTCGTAGCTTTTAGTTTTTTGGTTATTAGTTGATTTAATAAAATTGGTCGAAATCGTAGTTTTGTATGGGAGGGGGTAGAAGCGCAAGCGCTATTTCAAAACTCTTAAAGCAACTTCATTTGAATTATTTTTATAAGTTTTTATGCCAAATTTGAAATTGATAGCTTTTAAGAGTTAGCTGATAACTGATTTCTTAAAAATGCTCGAAAAAATAACTTTGTATGGGAGGGGGTAGAGGAGGTAAGGGAACCGTCAAACTTGTGATGCAATTTTCTTTCATTTTTGTTGTTAGATGCTCGTACGAAATTTCAAGTTCATAGCTTTTAATTTGTTGGTCATTAGTTGATTTAATGAAATTAGTCGAAATCATACTTTTGTATGGGAGGGGGTAGAAGGGCAAGCGCGATTTTAAAATTTTGAACGCAATTTCATTTTAATTATTTTTGTAAGTTGTTTCGCAAAATTTGAATTTGATAGCTTTTAATGGTTAGGTGATAATTGATTTCTTGAAAATGGTCGAAAAAATAATTTTGTATGGGAGGGGGTAGAAGTCTTAAAGGTTTTCGACCAGTTAATATTTCATATATTTAGGGATTTTTTTTAAATGCATTTCGCAAATTTTCAAGTTTCTTCCTTAAAATATCACTCAAAAATTTTCAGTTTATGTGTTTTTTTCAATGCACATGAAACACCTTGTGCACGTTAGACCGGGGGAGTCGGTTTATAATAAATATGGATCAAGTTAATATTATTTTTCTATGTACATTAAATATAGGTATTCACATGCAAAATTTTAACTTTTTATCTTTCACTAGAGCCCTAAAAAAATCACTCAAAATTTTCGACATTTTTGCTTATCACCTCCCTCCCCTTACACCTCCCAGCTTAAATTTTTCACCAAAATTAACCATTATGTAGTTCTACAATCTGACAAATTTTTGATTTGATATCTGTACTATTTTTGGAGATATAAGGATTTGTAATTTTGAAAGTGCGCCATTTTTGAAATGTTCCCCATTTCCCCCCACTACTATTATTTCAACATGTTATATTGTTTTTGTATTTGCCTAGTATAGCTTAATATACTTTTTAAGTTTCAATTAGATAGCTTAAAAGATAGTTGAGATATTAATTTTTAAGTGTTTTTCTTTGCACCCCCCCTGACCCTCCCCCTTACAATAATTAGCCGCTTTCTGAGCTGGATCCGATGGAACTATATGCCACCTTGACGGTCTCTAAATATGATTTTTTCACAATAAGTAATTTCGAAGATATAATCATTTGAAAAAAAAATTCGGCCGACAATTAGTTCTTAGCCTCCCTTTTTCGCACCCCAATGGATAAAAAAATTAAATTATTTTTAAAAGTTGTCCCACAAACCCCTCTATATGTATGTTGAGTTTTAGCTTCCTAGCTGTTACCATGGTTGAGATATTTGAATTCGTATTTTTCGCTTTAAGCGCTCGCCCCGCCTCCCCCTGAACCCGTACACCCCCCAAAATAAGTATCCGCCTGAGATCTGCAACTATCTACAATCCCTCCAAAAATGAACTTTCTATCTTGAAGGGTTTGGGAGTTAATGTGCGCTGAGCGTACACGTCGGCGTACAGACAGACGGATTTTTTTTTTTTGCATTTTTAGGCTAATTTAGTCATGAAACGCGAAAAAAAAAAATTTCAGGGTAGCAAACTTTTTTTTTTTTTTGTGTCGATCACAATACTTTATTATTATAATAATAAAGTAAAACACATAAACTGAAAATTTTTGAATGAAATTTTTAGGTAGAAACCTAAAAATTTGCGAAATGCATTTAAAAAAAATCTCTAAAAGTTTGAAATATTAACTGGTTGAATATTTTTAAAACTTCTACTCCCTCCCATACAAAATTATTTTTTCGACCATTTTTAAGAAATCAATTATCACCTAACTATCAAAAGCTATCAATTTGAAAGTTTGCACAAAATCTTAAAAAAATAGTTGAAATAAAATTACGTTAAAAGATTTGAAATTACACTTGCCAATCTACCCCCTCCCATACAAAAGTATGATTTCGTCCAATTTCATTAAATCAACTAATAACCAACAAATTAAAAGCTACGAACTTGAAATTTTGTACGAGCATCTTACAGCAGAAAAGAAAGAAAATTGCGTCACAAGTCTTATGATTCCCCTCCCTCCTCTACCCCCTCCCATACAAAATTATTTTTTCGAGCATTTTTAAGAAATAAGTTGTCAGCTAACTCTTAAAAGCTATCAATTTCAAATTTTGCAGAAAAACTTATAAAAATAATTCAAATAAAGTTGCTTTAAAAGTTTTGAAATCGCGTTTGCCCTTCTACTCCCTCCCATACAAAACCATGATTTCGACCAATTTCATTAAATCAACTAATAACTAACAAACTAGAAGTTACGATCTTGAAATTTTATACAAGCACCTCACAAGGGAAGCAAAATAAAGCTACATATCAAATTTTACGATTCCCCTACCTTCTCTACCCCCTCCCATACAAATTTTCGGTTTCGTGAATGTAAAATACACCGAATTTTATGAAAATTCTATGCAACTTCGTCTATGATACACATTCTATAGAGAGAATATTGGACGTGATTCAAGCAATTAATTAAAAAGCTATTAACAGTCACCTACCCTTACTATTACCCCTCCTCCTCCGCTCATAAGAACCCAAACTTGAAGAAACGAATGAAATATTGTTAAATTGGCAACATCCCTGCTCAAGAACTCCCTTTCACTTAGCCTTCCCTAACCACTCTAACCTGCATATTGACTTTCCATTCATCCTCAACTTGTCCCAAGAATAATAAAGTTTCGCCCGACTTGTTGGCAGTTTATTTTTTTCTTAATCTTAATCCGCTTTATCAATTTATTTAATAACAATAAAAAAATGCATTAGTTCCGTCCGTATATAGGAAAAAAGCGCTGATAATAAAATTTGATTTGAAAAAGTTTTTTCCGACTTTATTTTTATTCGGTCTTCAACAAGGAGCATTAAGGGTGAGTATTCACTAATCAATTATTTGGTTCTCTAGTATTTCTCAAATTTTCATATTGATAAATGAGTAATAATTTGGTTTTCTAATCGATTGAATTTTTTAGCAATTATTTTTTGCATATTTATACTCTAGATTAAATTTGAGATTATATTTGTTTGCCTTAACTTTTGTAACGGTCAGAAATAATGCTCGCACAGATCCGCCAAGGGTACAGAGATATTTGTTTTCGCTCAAAAATCTCGATTCCGATTAACCGTCTGTCTGTCTACAACATAACTCTCAACGCTTTGAGCTGTCATGCTGAAATTTGTTGCGTATTCTTTTTAGCGAAACAGTAACTTTTAAATCGTGAACGGGCTACGTCCCCGCACTCCTTTTACTCCGACCCATACAAATTTCATAAAATTTCGAAATTTTAAAATATTGATTTTTCTCTCAAGTTTGTTAATGTATCAACTTGAAATTTAAGTCAAAGTATAATGATATTGTTGGGATTTTTTTTTCTTTTATTCAAAATTAACAACACTCTTCTTCTTTTTCGATTAATTTTATTCCTCTCCAAAAAACATAAAACGTCACAAGTCGAAAACCGGAACATGTGTCCGAAGCCAAAAATAAAAAACCGTATTCCCCTTTCGTTAAGTTAAAAAGTGTGACCAAAGCATATTTTTAATTGACAATATTAGTTTTCGTTAAGTAAAAAAAGTGTGGCCAAAGCTTATTTTTAATTGACAATATTTCACTAAAATAAGTCTACAACTCGGCTATACTGAGAATACGACGACTCGACGTATAAACGATAGATGATCATAATTTGTTAAAGTCATACTGTAGAAGAAATTATTTCAATTTGTAACACTGCAAACCAATCAGCGTTAATTTTAGCTTATAATTTCCCGGAAATTCAATAATTTTAGTTTATTATACTTCAAATTCAACTAAATAAATCTAATTTTTAATACAGGAAATTCGATTGGTAAAATAAAACTATAACATTTGGAATTAACACACTTCAGTTGTTTCATTCTTATAAATTTGGTATACAAAATTCACATTCACACTTCCAAATTAGAGCAATATTTGATTCCCGATCTTATAAATCTTCAATCTGTTCGTCATCCGAACAATACTTTTCCGTGCTAACCCATTTCCTAAGATTTTCTGGATCGAAAATACCTTCAAATGGAACACGTGCAATTTGAAAGCCTTCTATGTCCTTAATGCAATAGCGATCATTCGATAAGCACTTTTTTATAACGTAAGGACCCTTAAACTTAGGAGCAAGCTTGCTATTGGAAACGTTCCTTATCATTACGTAATCCCCTTTTTTAAATTTATCATAATATTTTTCGTTCTGCAATTGTACTACTTCGATGTTCCTCGCGGCACAATCCCTCAATTTTTCAATATTTTCCCTCAAATTTTGGTTATTCTCAATGTATTCTCGTATGAATTCATCGTTTTTTAAATTCCTTTGAGGAACCCCAAACAAGAGAACGCTTGGAGTCTCTTTTGTGGATCTATTTGTGGTATTATTTATTGCGTACTCGACTTCGTGTAACGCACAATCCCACTGTAAGCCCTTTTCGTCCACTATCTTACTTAAGATTGGGACCAAAAATCTATTATATCTTTCAACTTGTCCATTTGACCGCGGACAACTACTTGCTATTTTAACATGATAGACATTTTGATTTTCTAAAAATTTCGTAAACGCTGAAGATGTAAAACAACTTCCCCTATCCGAAACAATTCTCTTCGGTCTGCTATAATATTCGAAGTATGAAGTTAAAACCTTTACAACTTCTTTAGTGCTAGTTGTCTTTATTTAATAAAGTTTTATATATTTAGTGAAAGCGTCAACAATAGCTAGAATAAATCGGTTTTTATGTTTTGTTAGTTCCAAAGGACCCAAATGATCTATATGTATTGTTTCAAATGGCCTATTACCTTTCGAAATACTATGTAAAACTGATTTTTTTCGACCATCACTCGGTGAATAGACAATGCATTTCAGGCAATTGGTAATATATGTATGGAGACACTTTTTCTTTCATTCTTGGGAACCAATAACTTTGTTTTATCAAATCGCAGGTTTTATCTACTCCCACATGACCAAAATTGTCATGACAGGATCGAAAAACATTATCGACTAACTGGTTGGGAACGTAAAAAAGTAAGCTATCATTAGATTTACGGTATACCAAACCATCTCTAAGCTCGAAAAACTTACTTTCACTCTCTTCTAATTGGTTTCGTATATTAACTATAGTAAAATCTTTATTTTGTGAAACAGCTAAGACTAATTCTAGCGAATTATTTTGGAACTAGAAAACGCCCGCGACTTCGTCCGCGTAAAAATAGCAATAATAAGCAATTTTTGAGAGTGTAGTTAGTAATACATTATGTGGGATATATAATCTACTTACTTTAATGGCTCTTTGAAGAAAATGGTTTGTATATTGTTGGAATCAGAACCATGAATTATTAAGAATGAAAGCATGATACTTTCATTTTTATGGGACAGGCTCGTGATCAAATCAAACCCGTGATTCGAGATCATATATGTGTTGAAGAGCGTTAAGGATATGTGAATAATTGTAGCTGGTTTTATTTAAAAAAAAAAACAAATACAATAACATTAAGCTTAAAAACATAACAGGACTACGATTGTGCGTAAAGCCCAATCATACGATACTATGTATAGATGAAATCGAAATTTTTGCGGTGTTAAGAAATTTTGTATGCGGAGTGGTAGAAGGGGTGACAGCAGTGAACTAATTTGTTTCACATCACGCTAGAATAGCTATAAAAATGTTTTGTACCAAATTTCAGCTTCAAAAATTGAGTAGGTACTGAGAAACTTAGTGCATTGAATTTAATCAAATTGTGCAATTTGTATGGGAGGTGGTAGAAGGAGTGGGGGGGTTTTTGGTGATTTTTCGAGAAACAACTATAACTACCATGCAATTGATATACTTTAAATTTCAGATCTGTATCATTCACACTTTTCAAGAAAATCGACTATACAACAAAGTCGTGAAATGTGTCTCATTGTATGGGAGGGGCTAGAAGGAGTAAAGCTACTCGGTTAATTTTTGTCCCAATATTAATAATAATGCTAATTAAGGATTAAGTTTAAATTTTTACCTCGATGAAATTTAAATGTGCTGAGAAAATTCGTTTAGAGTATTTCATGAAAAAGTGCGGTTTATATGGGAGGTGGTGGAAAGAGAAGGGGGTTTTTGGTGATTTTTTGTAAAACAACTATAATAATCATGCAATTGCTATATTTTAAATTTCAGATCAGTAACATTCAGATTTTTCAAGAAAATCAAATTCTTGTGAAGTCGTGAAACTGTGTCACATTGTATGGGAGGGGGTAGAAGGAGTGAAGCTAATCGGTTAATTTTTTCCCGATATTAATAATAATGTTAATTAAGGATTTAATGCAACAGTTTGGCTCTATGGAAGTTACACGTACTGAGAAATTTGGTGTAAAGTAATTCATGAAAAAGTGTAGTTTGTATGGGAGGTGGTGAAAGGAGTAAGGAAACTCAGACAATTTGTATACCAAAAGACTGCATTTATAATAGAAATAATATATTCCAAATTTCAAACTCATAGCTTTTATAGTTTCCAAGAAAATTTGATTAATATATATTTTGAAAATTAGTCACTTTGTATGGGAGGGGGTAGAAGGAGTGAGGGGAGTGAAATGAAACCAAAAGCAGATTTCATTCCGATGGACACCTAACAAACTGTGCAAGTTTCATTACAATCGGTTCAGCCGTTTGTGCGTGAAAAGCGGTCGTACAGACAGACAGACAGACAGACAGACAAAAATTTCAAAAATGTGTTTTTATGCTTAGTTAGTGCTAAAATAGCTCAAAAAACTAACTTATATCCATTTATAAGCAAATAACACAGACAGACACTACAATTATATTTATATGTATAGATTCAATCATACCAATGGAACGACTTAAAGCGTCAACATGGACCATGCGTTCGCCTTTTCTGTGAACGACTTCAAATGTATAATTTTGAAGAAACAATGCCCACCTACTTATCCGAAGGTTTATGTCCTTCTTATTCATTGTCAATACGAATGAATTGCAATCGGTTACAACTTTGAAAAAAATACCATGCAGATAAATATGAAATCTTTTTAAGGCTTGAACTATTGACAAAGTTTCAAGTTCGAAGCTATGATAACGTGACTCAGCGTCGCTAGTACGTTTCGAAAAGAACATAACTGGGTGTAGTTTACCGTCATCCATCTGCTTTTGTAACAAAATTGCGCCCATCCCTACACTAGAAGCGTCGCAATGCAACTCGGTTTCTGATTCAGACGAATATATCCGTAAAACAGGAGGTGAAATCATTTTATTCTTAAGAATCTCAAAACTTTCCTGTTGCAGTGATCCAAAATCCAAAATCAAATTTTTCCTTATTAAATCGTACAAAGGTTTGGCAATCGTAACGAAGTCTCTGATAAACTTTCTAAAATATGAGACTAATCCCAGGAAGCGCTGAACTTCTTTAGCATTCCTTGGCCGCGGATAATTGATTACGTGTTCGATATTTTCCAGACTGGGCTGAACACCAATTCTATCAATATTATATCTCAAATAGATAATAGCACTTAGTGATTTTTAACTCAAGTTTGAGTAAGAGTAATAAACACGCGTCTCAGGATATCTAAATGTTCCCCAACAGTTGTTGTAGCTATCATGATGTCGTCTAAGTAAATAATAACTTGATTATTCGCAAGAAGATCACTAAAAATCGCTGTTATGAACCGTTGGAAATTAGCGGGTGCGTTGCACAGCCCAAATGGTACACGAGTATTTTCAAACTGACCTGCAAGAGTTACAAAAGAGGTTAGCGGCGCGGAACTTTCGCCTAATTTCATCTGATGAAATCCGCTTTTAAGGTCTAGGATGCTAAAAACTGATTTTCCACGCAATTTGTCAATACAATCTTCCACTAACGGCAAAGGAAATCGATCTTTGATCGTAAATTTATTTAATTCACGGAAGTCAACACACAAGCGTGTCTCCCCATTTTTCTTCTTCACTAACACAATTCTTGACGCGAAAGGCGAATTACTTGGACGAATAACTCCTTCGTCCAGCAAATTTTTAATCATGTCATTTACTATTGCTTTTTCTGCAAATGACATTCGCTTTGGGGTAAAATAAAATGAAGTGTCAGCCGTAAAATTGATTGCCATTTCGAATTCAGTTTTTGGCTTCTCAGGTTTTGCACTATTTTTATAAAAATCATTAAAAATTCCTGTAAATTTAATCCTATCACGATAAGAACAGTCACCCACACACAAATCAACACACTCTTACTCCGATATGTAGTTAATTTCCAAAATGTTACCTGTTTCGTAATTAAATTCTTCAACATTATTTCATTTTTCCACTAGAACATTATTGCCACTAAAGGATACTTTGACATTTTCATATGACGTGAAATCACGACCCAACAGTACATCGAAGCTCATCGTATTATCTGGTACGACCCTAAAATTTAAATTAAACAGTATAGTGTTACAAATAATATTTTGTGATGTTATGCCTAACACTTTTAATTTAGAACTATTGATACCGTAAAAATTACCGACATTCCGCTCTAGTATGACATTGGGAATAACGGAAGCTTTAATAAGAGAAACTGGACTTCCACTATCCACAAGAGCATCGAGTTTAATGTTGATGTTGTTAAAGAGTACTGGTACGAAATATCCGGGACTGAAGTCAAGAATATTCAGCGAAGTCCCTTGGCACTCCCTATAGCTGTGCTCTGTCCCGCCGCACTTGTAGCATGCTCCTCGTTCCTTTGATTTAAGGCAATTATTCGCTAAGTGTCCCCATTCTCCGCAACTAAAACACTTGCGGTCAACTTTATCCGACACAGTTTTATGCGCTGTTTTCTGTGGTGTTCTTGAGTTTGTAATTGAATGCTTCTGCTATATTACGTTAATCATGGATTTTAGCATACAGGAAGGTGTTTCGTATTGTTGCATTTTCGCTCGCGACTCCAAATAATGATCGTTTAGTCCATCGATCAGGTAATCAACAATTTTTCATCCTCTAATTTTAATTTGTTTGCTAAAACTAGCTTATCTTGGAAATAAACGGAAAATTTTTCGTCTGATTTCCATTTTATGCTTTCAAGCTGCTTTCTCAGCGAGACCTTGTCAATTTTTAAGCCGAAAAGTTCAACGAATTTCGAAAAAAGATCCCGAAGGTCGAGCATTAGATGCTCGGGGCGCGAATAGAACCAGTCAAGAGCCATACCTTTTAGCTTTCCGATTAGGATGATCTTGAGAAGTTTTTCTTCCACACAGTAAGCTTTCTGGACCATTTTCACTTGCAAAATCCACCGCTGCACGTCTTGGTCGCCAGAATACTCCGGTATCAGGCTCGACAGCTATTGCACTGAAAACAATAGGCCGCCTGCCTCGTTCTCCTCCAACAGGGTAGAATTCCTTGCATTTCGCTTAACTATTTTAGAATTAAAAGAAAACTTCTTTTTTTTTAATACTCCGCGATAAGCTTCTCGAACTCGAAAATTTGGATGCAGCACGTTGATTTTGACTTAATTGATCTACTCGATTCGCAATCCTACTTCTGATTTTGTAGGGATTCTTTTTTCTTTTATTCAAAATTAACAACACTCTTCTTCTTTTTCGATTAATTTTATTCCTCTCCAAGAAACACAAAACGTCACAAGTCGAAAACCGGAACATGTGTCCAAAGCCAAAAATAAAAAACCGTATTCCCCTTTCGTTAAGTTAAAAAGTGTGACCAAAGCATATTTTTAATTGACAATATTAGTTTTCGTTAAGTAAAAAAAGTGTGGCCAAAGCTTATTTTTAATTGACAATATTTCACTAAAATAAGTCTACAATATATATGTCAGTAGGAACACAAAATATTGATCCGACCCATCACTCCTTCTATCCCCCTCCCATACAAATACACAATTTTCAAAAACATATTTCTTAGGTTTTCATTGAAGCTAGCGAAGCTAAATGAACAAATTTTTGCCAGTATCATTCATTATAATTGCAACCAGTTTTAAGAAAATCATCAACTACACCTTGCTCCTTATACCCCATCCGAAACAAATTTCACGAAATTTTAAAATTTTAATTAAAATATTTCTCTTCGAAACTGTCCAAGCTATCAACTTGAAGTTTTGTTGCAAGTACAATAATAGAAATATCACTAAGGACAAAAAATTTCGTTTTGATCTCTATACTTCTTCTACCACCTGTCATACAAATGCATAGTTTTGGTAAAAGCATTATATCGCTTTCCATTAAAACTAGAAAAAGGACAAACTTATAATTTTGCCAAATGTAATAAATTGTAATAATTGCAATAAATACTAAAAAAAATTATCAGCTTCGCTGCACTCCTTCTGCCCCTCCCATACAAATATCTGTTTTATAAATTCAAGAAAAGCATTTCTTCAAATTGAAAAAAGCATTGTGGATGGCACAAGGATGTTGATAAGCAATTTCAAAATCATGTGGAACCCTCCACTTTCTCTACCACCTCCCATACAAATGCCCAAATTTCAGGAAAACTATGTCCAATTTCTCTGAAAATAAAAAAAAACCTCAAATTTTAAATTTAACGCAAAATACCTTCGATGTCATATGCAAAAATTACAAACCTCCCTCCTCTTCTTCTAAAGCCTCCCATACAGAAGTCACACTACACTATTTGAAAGAATTAGAGGTGACATATTTTTCGGTACATTAAAATCTTTCTAGAGTATCATATGATTGGGATTTACGCTCAATCATAATTCTATTATGCTTTCCATTCAATTCAGTATTTCATTGTGCTGACTTTATTGTGAAAACGTTGAATGAGATAAATCAAAAGGAGAAAAGAAGTGGGAGCGGGAAACCATGAAAAAGCGGCCAACCAGTACCACAAAGTAGGCATAACACTGAAATCCCTTAGGTACAAAACAACCTGGATAACCAAAGAACACCTGGAGATGTGCAAAACTTTTAAGACTTTTTTTTTTTAATATGAAATTGTTTTGTTTTGATTTGGTAGCAGTAAAATGGAGCAGGATTATTTAAGTTTGCCTCTTATTTTAAGCGATGTAATCGGAATGTCACGGCTTTCAAACAAAAAGCGAATGTACGCGAGGTCATCAAATCACCAATAATTGTGAACACGGGAAAAAAAACAACAACAACATACATGCAGGCACGAATTCGCAATCATGAACGTTCCCACACTCTGTCGCAATGAAAGGCGACGGTATTTGAGACGACCGGTGATGAACGACTGCGATCGGGCAGACTCAGGTAACGATGAAATACTTGATAGAAAGCTGCAACAGCCACGCCTATAGGCTCATATGAACGAGAAATGATTCGGGTAATAATGAAATGCTTTATAGAAGCGATGAACAGCAATTTACCGGACGAATAATTTAATGGAACAGAGAAGGCCGACTGTGGCCGACAGGAGTCGGCAATGGTTGAAACAGCGGAGATGACCGACGGTGAACGAAATGGCGAACGAATAGCAAACGAGATACGAACGAATAGAAAGCAGTTTTTGATGAGCAGGCAGTCTAGTGTGGACCCGACGAATGAGTCGTGTGGAGAGTCGTAAGTGAAAGATTTAGAAGCGATAATTTGTGATCAAAGAAGTTTTGAGTGTAAAGCGAACTAAAATTACTTGAAATCCAGCGACCCCTTGCACACTTGGCGGACTCGAAGGTTTAATGTCGTAACTGTACAAAGATGGTGCCAGAGGAATGAGCCCAATAAGCAATATTGGAATTGTAGGCAAACGGGACACTTATGACATGACTATTGGAAACAAAGGCAAAATGAGCTTCAAAATAAATTTTGCGAAATGATTGGCGAGATCGGAAAAAACATGGCTAGGGTAGGGGAAAGCCTTTGAGTGAAGCTGACAAGGCAGAGCTTAAGGCCTGGAGCTCCACGTAGTTGAGATTGCGAACACGCAGACCATTTAAGACGTGATTGCCGCAATCCAAGAACGCCGCGAGAGATTATTCGAAATGTACTGCTCACTTTGGAAAGCAGAACTGGAGATAGGGTCTGCATCTAGAGAATGATTTGTGGCAGATAGCGGCGAGCAGAATTGTTGGTGAGAGTAAGCGGAATTTGAAAGATACTTGATAGAACATGAACATCAAGAGTATCCTAGAGGAATCGCAACAGAGAAGTGGCCTGTCTAGAGATGAAAGCTGCCTGACCGGATATCTAATTACGTACCGACAGCGTATTCGAAATAACTCTTCAAGCTTCCGAGGAGGCAATTTGGAACGGCTGTTTAGTCATCGATACCCACGGGAAAAGATTGCCCAGCCCTCAGCGAGAGTGGAAAAGACTATGCCAAATAATCAGCGGTGTGGATGACGAGGAGTACCAGAAGCCTAGCACAATAATGAATATAGTAGACTGAGTGGCGAAATAGCTAGGGTGTAGCCTATTGGGTAGTGTGATGGTCTGCAATGCGAAAGGCGTGAGTTCAAATCCCGGTCGGCGCAATACACAATTCCAGCACTTTGCCTACTTAGATATACCTTGGTCACCTCAATCTACGAAAATGAGAAATTCGTAGATAGGGGGTTGTGCGAATAGCTAACAACCATTCCGCAATAAATAATGAAAATGTTAAGGAACCTGAAGGTCAGGAGGCCAAGGCCTGATTCGGGCTGTAGCGCCATTGAAGAAGGAGTGGCAAAATATCATGGCCACATTAACGACTCTGTTCGGGACGGAGCTAAGGCGGGGGTAATGATGAACGTTGGCCCTAGTCAAGTATTCGCGATCTTCCCCGGTACACGAAAGTTATGCGAAATATCAGATCTACTTGCTTTTCACCCAAATTAATGCACGTGTAAGAACAACATAAAGAACGCTATGCGACTTAATCGGTGTGGCGAGGTCTTTCAACGAAAAACGAAAGCGCGTACAATCGTTTCTTGTCATCAAATTGCCTAGAAAGAATCGAACAAGATCGATATAATCCCGAACACGGGAGAAGGAACAGGGACGGATTCGCAGTCATGAACGTTTCTACATTATGTTGCTATGAATGGCGATGGTATTGGAGACGACCAACTGCGCTCGGACCGACTTGGGTAACGACGAAATACTTAATTGAACCCAACAACAACGATTTACACGACAAGGGGAATGATTTAGTGGATCAGTGAAGGCCGACCGTAGCCGACGGGTGCCGGCAATGGACGAAATAATGCAGAAAGCCGACTGTAGCCGACGAGGGTCGACAGCGGAGAACACCGACGGCAAACGAAATTGCAAGCGAATAGCTAACGGGATGTAAACGAATATAAAGCAGTATAAATAGGCGAGCGTTTTGGTGAGCAGGCAGTCA
Organism: Chorisops tibialis; assembly: GCA_963669355.1. Lineage (NCBI taxonomy): Eukaryota > Metazoa > Arthropoda > Insecta > Diptera > Stratiomyidae > Chorisops > Chorisops tibialis. The sequence goes on along the minus strand of OY770262.1, from coordinate 178,156,709 downwards.
AGTGTGGACCCATCCACGAGTAAATCGTATGGAGAGTCGAAGCAAAAGACTTAGAAGCGATAATTTATGAGCGAAAAAATGAATTGAATTAAATAAATTTTTGAGGTGAATTAATGAAACAGATGGTTTTATTTCCTTGCTTCAAATCCAACAACCCATTGCGCACGTCAATATATTGGTTTTCCTTGATTCTTCAAAATGATCTCACTCTGTATCGCTCGAGCTCATGTGCCGAAAATCCAAATTCCTAGAACCTGGAAATAATATTGGCTATCTCAATTAAAATAGTTTGATCAACAGCAATATGAATCAAGCTCACGATTTTTTAATCCAACCAATTTAATAATTTATGCTTCTGATTCCAACAAAATGTTGTGTGCAAAAAGGCAATAAACTAATCAGATTAAATGTATATATCACTCATTACTAAATAAATTCTCAAAAATTGCAAATTACTACAATCCTTACGCGGATTAAGTCGCGGACGATAACTAGTAACAATTAAAATTCAAAGATATACAAGACGAAAAATGGCCTATTCTAATGTTATGGTAGAAAATCTTTGATTTCTGAAAGTATGATTCGCAAGAGAATCAATCGTAAGTACATATTTCTTGTACTTTGTCTCCTGACCTCATCATAGTGCTATAATTATACGTCGATCAGACTACGGACTCACGACCTTCACATTGTAAGCCAACATGCTACCCACTAGGCTGCACCCTAGCTAGTAAGTAATTCTAGTAATTCTAGTTCTACAATGGCACAGTCCAAATCGGGCATTGGCTTCCTGACGTTCAGGTTTCTTAACATTTTAATTGTTATTGTGAAAGGGTTGTTAGCCCTTCGCACAACCCTCTATCTACGAATTTTCAATTTTCGTAGATTGAGATAAATAAGGTATAACCAAGCGGGAAGTGTGTTATAATTATGCGTCGACCGGGATTTGAACTCACGACCTTCGCATTGCAAACCGAAACGCTACCCACTAGGCTGCACCCTAGCTAATATATAATTAAGTTTTTTATTATTTATACAAATAAAATAAATAATAACGGAGTACCAACTCAACTTGTGTCCTGCGCCATTTTCCCTCCGCAAGGCCATTCCCCCAAAGTTCCATCCTTTGGTTGATGATAAATTAAGTTATTTATAGAATGTTTGTTATATTTCACTGTATAAAAGTTCCAATTTTAGATTTTCCTTCATTGCAGGATTCCATGGTTTAATGGCCTGCGTGCTTGCTTTACAGTCAATAGGTCGTTTGCTCGATTCCCACTCCAGACAGTCGTAATTCGGGGGAAATAGTAATAAAGCCTGTGCCGGATTTTCAGTTATTAGTGAGATAAGTTGTAACATAAATTGTAGCAAGGGTGTAGCCTAGTAGGTAGCGTATTGGTCTTGTAATGCGAAGGTCGGGAGTTCAAATCCCGGTCGGTGCAAAATATAATTCCAGCACTTTGCCTGCTTGGATATACCTTGATCACCTCATTCTACGAAAATGAAAAAATCCGTAGAAAGAGGGTCGTGCGAAGGGCTAACAACCCTTCCATAATAAGTAATGAAAAAATGTTAAGGAACCTGAATATCAGGAGGCCAAGGTCCGATTTGGGCTGTAGCGCCATAGTAGTAGATAAATTGTTTTAACATTAACATGTTATTAAGTTTTAAAATAATTTCAGTAAAAATAACAATAAAATCCATTATGCTTAGAGGACTGAAACTTTTAGAAAGAGAAAAAGCAAAAATTGAAGTACTGTCCAAATTGGGAATGTCAAACATAAAAATTGCGGGTGAAATTGGAAGATCACGTTCCGTGGTAAATAACTTCATTAAGTGGGGAAGTCAATATGGGCAAAAAAAGCATCCAGGACTAAAACCGAAGATAAAAAAGTGGGTATGTTAACAAATATACTAACAAACTCATACAAGAGTTCCTGCCCTCAGAAGTCTGCCAAGGATAGTGAGAACACTGTCTGGTGGAATAATGATCTCGATATCCTGAAAAAACGAGCAAGGAAACTCTTTAATAAAGCTAACTCCAGCAAACTTGACACAGACTGGGATAAATACAAAGCAGCACTTACACTGTATAAAAAACAGCTAAGAGCCGTCAAACGAAATTCATGGAAGAGATTCTGCGAAGAAATTGATAACGTCAACGAAACTGCTAGGATAAATAGGACCCTATCCAAAGACCCATACATGCCTGAATTACTGGATAAAGGCAATGGTTCATGGACGGGGTCTAGCGGCGAGTCACTTGAACCTTTAATGCAAACGCATTTCCCTGGTTACTTTGAGCCCCAACCACAAAGTTCATGTACCGATCGCATTCTAGCTAACTCAGAACTAGTAGATACAGTCGTGACACCAGGAAACATAGGAATTGCGTTCAGTTCCTTCAAACCTTACAAGTCACCAGGGCTGGACGAAGTCTATCCCGCAATGATCCAGAACGCAGATGAAACAATAATTCAGTACCTGGTAGACATATATAAAGCATGCATCAGTCTTTGTTACATACCGAAGTTATGGCAAGAGGTTAACATAGTTTTCATACCTAAACCAGGTAGAGGCTCCCACAACATCCCGAAGGCTTTTCGACCTATCAGCCTGACTTCGTTCCTTTTTAAAGGCCTAGAAAGACTGGTGGACAGTTACCTGCGGGCAAATCTGAACATCTCGGTTAGATGCCCCCACTAACACGCCTATCTGAAAGGTAGATCCACTGACACCGCCTTGCATGTGACGGTAGCCGCCGTAGAGAAAGCTTTCCATCAAAAAGAGGTTGAACTCGGTGCCTTCCTAGACTTGGAAGGCGTGTTCAACCACGTCAACATTAAAGCCATACTTGAGGCCTTGCACAGCCATAGTGCGGAACCTCTCCTGACTGCATGGATATCAAAGCTTCTTCGTTCACGGAAAATCGTATCACGAATGGGTGACGAGACAAGAAAAGGCTCTGTTCACAAAGCAACGCCACAGGGCGATATAATATCACCTCTCCTGTGGGTCCTAACAGTAAATGAACCCATTTCGATCTTAAATCAGAACGGCTACCCCACAATAGCATATGCAGACGATCTTGTCATCATGCTAACTGGTAAATTTGAGCAAGTTCTAGCAGACCTCATGCAATCCGCTTTACAACTGTTAGATAGCTGGGCACTAGATAAAAGACTTACTATTAACCCACAAAAAACAGATCTGGTCCTCTTCTCCAGAAGAAGAAGACCATATGCTTTCAATCCACCAAACATTCGAGGTATCAATATGGTCCTCTCGAATCAAGTTAAATATTTAGGTCTGATTCTTGATAGCAAATTATCCTGGAAGGCCAATATTCAAGAACGAGCAAAAAAAGCTACGGTAGCCTTCTTCGCTTGCAAGAAGACATTCGGCTTGAGATGGGGCCTTAAGCCACACCTCATTCACTGGATGTATACCAGTATTGTTAGACCAATTATTTGCTATGGTGCGCTGGTGTGTTGGCCGGCGGTGGTACTAAAAACCAACCTGGCACCCTTACAGCTGATCCAACGGATGGCATGTGTGTGCATAACAGGTGCCCTTAGAACCACACCGACTGCAGGTCTGGAGGTGATTCTCTCACTACCTCCACTTGATCTTTTTATAAAGCAAGCAGCGGGTCTGGCAGCCATTAGATTAAAAACCACTAAATCGTGGTCTCGCCATAAATTGGTCATGGAAAAATTCTAAACATCATTAGAAACGCAAACTCCCTTTTAGACCGCGAGTATGCATGCAATCATGAACCAACCGCAGGATGAGAAACGGAAGTTTCACATTAAGTTTCCTGAACAAAACGAATGGGAAACAAATACGATACTCAGCACCTGTATAGGTTCTCATCTCTATACGGATGGACCTAAAACTAGCCAGGGGACAGGGGTAGGTATTTATTCCCACGACCTCGACATCCAAACTTCATTTCATCTTCCAGAATACGCGACAGTGTTCCAAGCAGAAGTATTAGCCATTAACGAGTGTACAAAAATTATTCTTGATATGCAGAACAGTCTCGAAAATTGTTACATTTTCTCGGACAGTAGGGCTGCGCTTCAGGCACTCCAATCCTTCAGAACTACATCCAAGCTAGTGTCCATTTGTAGACACAATTTAAATCGCCTAGCGGCCATAATGGAAGTTTTTCTAATTTAGATACCGGGTCATAGTGACCTGCTATGTAACGAGAAGGCAGATACGCTTGCACGGCAAGGATCTGCAAACATCAATTCCACTAGGAAGTCAGTCGATGTAGCACCAACAGTGCTGAAGACTACCTTCAAACAGACTATTTCGGATTCTTTCTTGGCGGGATGGCGGCAGCTGGAAAGCCTTAAAACGGCCAAATCCTTTTGGGAAGAACCGAACAAAAATATTACAGCTCAGCTGTTACAACATAGTCGCTATAGTATCCGAACTATTGTCGGCCTGGCCACAGGCCATTGCTTGCTAAGGCTGCACGCATTTAGGATGCTGATCGCAAGCGACAGCTTGTGTAGAGGTTGCGAGGAAGACGAAGAATCTATCGAACATTATCTTTGTCACTGTCCGCAAATCTCCAACAGTCGTCTCCTTTGTTTAGGCTCTAGTTTCTTCTCAGATTTTGACGACCTCAGAGGCGTCCAACATTCGAGCCTGTTAAGGTTCGCAAACCGAACCAAGTGGTTAGAGCAAGAGGAGTGACTTCCAACTTATAACAATAGGGGAGTACAATGGGCCCAACTAGATGGCCTCAGTGCTTATGGTTCCGTGCAACCACCCTCCTACAACCTAAACCTAACCTAAAACCGAAGATAGATAAAAGGTTAAAAAAGGTAATAGTTCAAAAAGCGGCGAAAGAGAAACTGGTTAACTGAATTAGGTTTGCCTGTAGATGTGATTGCCAAATTCTACATGATTCACAATACCTTAAGGGGGCAAAAAGATTTGCCAAACCTAAACTAACTGAAAGGCATTAGCAAGGACGCTTAATGTTCGCAAGAAAATACATGTCTTGGAAGGAGGAGTGGCGTAATGTAGCTTTTAGCGGTGAAAAAAAAAAACAAATTAACTTGGATGGCCCAGACGGCTTCCAGTTTTATTAGCATGACTTGAGAAAAGATAAGGAAGTTCGCTTAAGTAGGAATTTCGGTGGAGGTACAGTAATGACGTGGACAGCATTTTGCTATAAAGGAAAACCCCACTTTTAAGGATTTCGTTGATGATGAACTTCGAAAATTACAATGATCTCCTGGATGAAGTGTTAATTACTTTTTCCGAAGACCTTATGGAAGAACAATTCATCTTTCAACAGGATAATGCGTCAATCCATCCTTCGCGTGCCACCTTAGACTGGCTTAAGGATCGGTATATTGAGGTTATGGATTGGCCCGCTTGCAGTCCGGACTTAAGCCCGATCGAGAATCTGTGGGGGATTCTCTCGCGTCAAGTTTACGAGCAGGGTCGTCAACAACGTTTTTGAGTTAAAAGCAGCAATTCAAGAAGCTTGTAGCGCCATTTCCATCGAAATCCTTCAGGACTTGATAAATTTCATGTTGGACCGCACTTTTGCAGTCATTTCCAACAAAAGTGGAAGTACCAACTATCAAACTAAAACAAATTACATTCAGACTAATACACATAAATTTAATTATAACCATTTCCCTTAAAAGTGAACTGATTTTGATTGTTTTTCATTTATTGATTATTATTATGCATTTTTTTTTTGAACGGAAATATATTTGTTACTGAAATATAAAATTAGTATACGAAAGATTAAGTTTTATTTTTTTTATTTTTAAAGAGTTGATATGAAATTCTGACGGCTTTATTTTCTCCACTGTATTTGCCAGTAGCAGTCAGTACAACCGAAAGAAAATACTAGTTTCACCACTCGTTATGGTCGTTCTTACTTCCCTTCACCTACCTTCCGAATCACATTCTTTAAATCCATGGCTGTGCTTGTGTATTGCACATAAAGGTCGAAATTGCCTATAACATAGGTCGTTGTATTAAGAAAAAGTTTTTACTTAGAAAACTACTCGATTGCTCCATGACAGGGTTTTCGAGATATGATGTATTAAATACGCGTAAAAAGCAATTTTTTATTGAATTTCGGAATATTTAAGCCATCAATGGAGTAAATTCTAAAGTAGATGGCTCCAATTTTTTTTTATTGTGTTGAAAGCAGTATTCAATTTTTAGGAATAATAAAGTAAAATGTATTTAATTTCCTTCAATCATACCAAAAAAGTTTTAACGAAAGTCAAACAGTTTCCATTGCCCTAGTTTTTTACCTACTCGAGCAATCAGTAATCCTTCGAAAACTCGACTACATAGCAACTTATCGTAAATTCAATAAAAAAAAATTCTCCATATTTATCATTTCATCCCATCTTCCGATTCAGCCTTGTCAAACTTGAATAACTTGGCGAAAAGAGAGAAATATCCTCTTTCGTGATAACAATCGACTTATGGACTTATGCTAAGAATATCTTACTTTTTTTTCAAGAGTCGATTTCTTCATTTTTTTTCATCCTCCGGTTAATCTTAACACCATTTTCAAGACGTATGTGTAGATGTCACTGAAAGACGATACGTATATTATATTCACATCCGGGAGGATAATATAAATTTCTCGTAATTTATGATTATGTAGCCTGTCAAGCCTTTGTAGATTTATGGAAGGGAAGAAGAAACTGAAAAAACGAAGAAATGAAGCGGATTTTGCAGGGAAGGAAAACGAAAAAAATATATGCTCCTCCTTGAATATTAATGTCATTCCAAAACCATCATAAAGCTATAAAACAGATATCAAAAGTAATTTCTGCCGGAAGGAGGAAGCGTGTCGAAGGAAATGAAATAGAACGTCGTGAAAGTGAAACGATGCCTTTGACGTTCACGTGCGTTTAGTGCACGAAAGAGTAATGCCATCAATTTCCAGGATTACACACCTCCCGGTCGGGCATCCGTATATGAGTAATAGAGTGAAAATTTGTTTTCAGCCAGCGCGAAGGATGGGTCGTTCATTTACTTTTATGTGACTAAGCCTAAACGAAAGCTCATAAAGGGCTCTTTCAAGAACAAAAAAGAAAACATGTAATCATTTCTGTGCTATAACCTTTTTTTGCGTTCCTGTCCTACCCTGAACACCGCTTTAGCAAACAATGGTACTCATAAAAGACAGAGAAAATTGCCAGAGGATATTGATCTGTATTGTGATATACGGTTGATTACTTTTATGGGGTTAGTACACAACATTCCCACATAAATTCTATCCAAATAATAAATAAGGCGAGATCGTTCCCTTAACTCTCGCTTTGGTACTTCTTCCCGGAAAGCCAAATATTATGGCATCATTTCGAAAACGAACGTATTCAATACTTTTGAGGCCTGAAGCCGTTTTCATGTAAATTTCAGTAATCTATGTCAAACTTTATTCTATCAGTTCGAAATCGTGACGATTGAATGCAACTTACTCTCTAAAATTGTGATATGTATATCCCAGCTGTGGGCTGATAAGCTTTCTCACAAGATTTGGGGTTTAAAATTTGCATCTATATTGCGATGTATCTAAAATTGAAACTTATATGTTAGTGCATTTGAACGTCGTGAAAACTTTCAGCGGAATTAGTTGATTTTCATAATCAAGGGAACTCTGGGTCTTTGAAATGAAGGTCCTTGTTTGAAAACTGGAACACAAAGCTTAAAGCTATTTCTAGAAATTATTGCTATGCCCATGGATTAAAAAAAAGCCAATTTGAAACTGTGAGAAAAGCGAAGAATTCACAATTTTTATAATAAATTTGCTTATTTATAGTCACAAGTAACAATTGAATTATCCCAGGATTAGCTAATTAATCTGAAATTAAATTGTAAAAGAAATGTTGTGTCATATTCTACCTTAACTAATCTTCGGCATGATTCTCAAAAAAAAAATCTAGATTTTTCTATCATATTCTTTTGAATCACTCATGGATAAAACATGTTTCTTATTCAAAAAAAAAAAAAAAACGATAGTAATGGAAAGTCATACATGGTATATTACCTATTTACGTGCATTATTAAGAGCACTAATATTCAAGATATGATTCTATTTTCGATGTCGGAAAGAAGAAGAAATGGAAAAACCGAAACGGAACGTGAGGCCGAGGACAATAGAATAATTTAAAAAATTTATAAACCGTAAAAATGTTTAAAGTAATATCTATTGAAACTTCTCCATGTAATTCGAAGCTTTTGGAAAAATTTAGGCTAATCCATAGCAAAAGATTACAAGCTACCGCAAAAAAATTTTATTATTTCTTTTTTTTTACGTTATAGATATGAGTACTCACTGAAAATTATGTTCTATTTTCGATATTCGTTTTAAATTAGAAAATTTTCGATATCTTTATTTATTTTGATAAGAATTGATTCATTGAATTTATGGGAAACGAGGAATGATGAGTGTATTATAATACTGGCCATCCCCCGCGATAATAAGCAATTTTTAAGAATGTAGTTAGTAATACAATATGTGGAATATATAATCTGCTTAGATTTGTGGCTCTTTGGTCACAATGGTTTCTATTTTGTTGGTATTAGAACCATAAATTATTAAGAATGAAACCATGATACTCCCATTTTTATGGGACAGGCTCGTGATCGAATCAAACCCGTGATCAAATCGATCCCGTGATTTGAGATCTTATGCGTATTGAAGAGCGTTAGGGACATATGAATAGTTCAAGCTTGTGGTAATTAAAAAAAAAGCTCAAATTAAATAACATTAAGCTTAAAAACATAACAGGACTATGATTCTGCGTAAAGCCCAGTACGATAATTTTTGTGATCTTAAGAAATTTTGTATCAGGAATGGTAGAAGGGGTGACCGCACTGAAATAATTTGTTCCACATCATGCTAGATTACCTACAAAAATGTTTTGTATCAAATTTAAGCTTCAAAAATTGAATATTTACAATAAAACAAAAAAAAAATACTTAAAAATTAATATCTCGAGTATTTTATAAACTATGTAACTGAAACTCAAAACTGCAAACCGTTATATCTCAAAATCGGAAACAGATACAAGGTCTTCAAATTGAAATAAAATGCATAACAGAATTATGATTGGGCATAAAACCCAATCATATGATACTTTCGATAAAATAGGAAAATATACTGGGAAATATGTCATCTCAAATTTTTCGAATAGTGAATTGTGACTTTTATATGGGAGGTGGTAAAAGCAAAGGGGGGAAGTTTGTAATTTTTGTATGAAACACCGTACGTAGTATACAAAATGTTTCATGCTGAATTTAAAGTTTGTAGCTTTTATAATTTTACTTTATTATTTTAATAATAAAGTATTGTGATCGACTTGGGAAAAAAAAAATTTGCTACCCTGAAATTTTTTTTTTCGCGTTTCATGACTAAAATAGCCGAAAAATGCAAAAAAAAAAATCCGTCTGTCTGTACGCCGTCCGCCGTCCGCCGACGTGTACGCTCAGCGCACATTAACTCCCAAACCTTTGAAGAAAGAAAGTTCATTTTTGGAGCGATTGTAGGTAGTTGCAGATCTCAGGCGGATACCCATTTTGGGGGGTGTACAAATTCAGGGGAGGCAGGGGAAGCGCTTAAACCGAAAAATACGAATTCAAATATCTCAACCATGGTTACAGCTAGAAAGCTAAAAATCAACACACATATAGAGAAGTTTATGGGACAACTTTTAAAAATAATTTAATTTTTTTATCCATTGGGGTGCGAAAAGGGGGGGCCAAGAACCAATTTGCGGCCGATTTTTTTTTTTCAAATGATTATGTCTTCGAAATTACTACCCATAAAAAATTGATATTTTGAGACAATTAAGATGGCATTAAGATCTACTAGAATCAGTTTAGATAGAAGCTAATTCTTGTAAGGGGGAGGGTCAGGGGGGAGGGGGTGCAAAGAAAAACGCTTAAGAATTAATATCTCGACTGTCTCTTAAGCTATGTAATTGAAACTTGAAATGAATACTAAGCTTTACGAGTGACATATAAAAAAAATATAACATATGGACATAATAGTAGTGGGGGGAAATGGGAAGCATTTCAAAAATGGCGCACTTTCCAAAACTACAAATCACCAAATCTCAAAATTGAGTACACTTATCAAATCAAAAATTTGTCAGATTGTAGAGCTATATAATTTTGAATTTTGGTAAAAAATTTAAGTTGGGGGGTGTAAGGGGAGGGAGGTGGAAAGCGAAAATGTTGAAAATTTTGAGTGATTTTTTTATGGCTCTGGTAAAAGATACAAAGTTTAAATTTTGCACGTCGACACATCTATTTAATGTACACAGGAAAAAAATAATAATTTGTTCCAAAATTGTTATGCACCGAAGTGGGGGTCTAACATGCATAAAGTGTTTCATGTGCAATGAAAAAAACACATAAACTGAAAATTTTTGAATGAAATTTATAGGTAGGATCTTGAAAATTTGCGAAATGCATTTAAAAAAAATCCCCAAGAGTTTAAAATATTAACTCGAATATCTTTAAAACTTCTACCCCCTCCCATACCAAATTTTTTTTCGACCATTTCTAAGAAATCAATTATCACTTAACTATTAAATGCTATCAATTTGAAATTTTGCACAAGAACTTACAAAAACAGTTGAAATAAAATTACGTTAAAAGTTTTGAGATAGCACTTGCCTTTTTACCCCCTCCCACACAAAAGTATTATTTCGACCAATTTCATTAAATCAACTAATAACTAACAAATTAAAAGCTACAAACTTGAAATTTTTTTACAAGCACCTCACAAGAGAAAAGAAATAAAACTGCATCACAAATTTTACGATTCCCTTACCTCCTCTCGTGAATTTAAAATACACCGAATCCAATGAAAATTCTATGCAATTTCGTCTATGAAACTGACATTCTATACGAAGAATATTGGATTTGGTTCAAGCAATCAATTAAGAAATTATTAACATCCACCCACCCTTACTATCACCCTCCCTTCATGAAAACTCAAACCTGCATAAATAAACCAATGAAATATGGAGCTTTTGAACGTTTTCGGAAAGTGTTAAATTGATAACTGCCCTGCCCAAGAAGCTCCTTTCACTTAGTCTTCCCTAACCACTCGAACCTGCATATTGACTTTCTACGCATGCGCATTTTGTCCCAAAAATAATAAAGTTTCGCCCGACTTGTTGGCAGTTTATTTGTCTTAATTTATGGCATTTGTATGGGAGGTGTCATAGAAAGCGGGAGGTTTTGGATGATTTTGAATCTGCTTATCAATGTCCTAATTATATTGCTTTGTTACTCATATTTTCGAAGTAGAAATACTTTTCTTGAATTTTCAATACAAAAATTTGTATTGGAGGTGGTAGAAGGAGTGAAGCGAAGCTCATATATTTTCTAGCATTTATTGCAATTATTAAGGGACAAATTGTAGCAAAATTAATAAGTTTGTACTTTTTCTAGTTTCAATGAAAACGAATTAAATGCATTTACCAAAATTGTGCATTTCTATAGGAGGGGATAGAAGGAGTATTCGAATCAAATTCGAATCAATATTTTTTGACGTCAATGCTATTTACATCATTATTCTATGACCTAATGTTCAAGCCAAAAGCTAAAATTGATTCGAAAAAAAAATCAAATTCTTTAAATTTCGAAATTCATGAAATTTGTATGGGAGAGAGTAGAAGCAGTGGGGGAATGTAGCCGTTTCACGAACTTAAGGTTACCTTTTTGCTAAAAATGATATATAAAACATAACAGGGCTACGATTGCGCGTAAAGCGCAATCTTACGATACTCTAGATGAAATAGAATTTTTTGTGATCGCAAGAAATTTTGTATGGGGTGTGTTAAAAGGGGTGATAGCATTGAACTAATCTTTTCCCATCATGCTAAAGTAGCTATAAAAATGTTTTAAGCAAAATGCTTACTCCAAAAATTGAATAGGAGCGGAGAAAATTAGTGTATTAGATTTAGTGAAAATGTGCAGTTTGTATAGGAGGTGGTAGGCAGAGTGGGGGATTTCAGTGATTTTTTCAGAAATAACTAAGAATATCATAAAATTGACATCTCTTAAATTTTCATATTTTTCAAGAAAATAGATTTTTTGTGAAGTTGTGAAACTGCGTTATATTGTATGGGAGGGGGTAGAAGCAGTGAAGCTAATCCAAAATTTTTGTCTGATCTTAGTTATAATGCTAAATAAGTATTTATAACAAAATGTAAGCTCGATAAATGTTATTTGTTCTGAGAAAATCGGCTTAGAGCATTTCATGAAAAAGTGTAGTTTGTATGGGAGGGGGTGGAAGGAGAGGGAGGACACAAATAATTTTTATACTGTAGATTGAAATTATTATGGAAGTAAAATATCCCGAAATTCAGACTAATAACTTTTATACTTTTCGAGTAAATCCATTTATTGTCGAATTGCGAAATTGTGTCATTTTGTATGGGAGGGGGTAGAAGGGGTGAAGCTAATCGTCTAATTTTTTTGGCCTTACTAAAAATTTTGAATAAATATTTAGTGCATAGTTTTAGTCCGCTAAATTTTATACGCACTGAGTAAATTGGCCCTTTTGGGTTTGATGCGATCTGATGTTGGTCAATTTTTACCAAGGTATTCTAGATTGCTGCGGATTGATTTTCACTGAACAAACTATGATATAAACGAATTGATTTCGCGTCTCGCGAGAGATATTAACTTCTCTCGCGAGACGCGAAATCGATTCGTTCATATCATAGTTGTACATCAACAACTATGATATGAACGACTTCTCTATTAATAAGCAGTGCTTAAGACGTAGACTTAACGCTAGTTCACACCGTTGAATGTGACTTTTTGTCAATTTCTAGTGTTGTTTTTATTTTCTGTTCTTGGTGTTGGGATATTGATGTTTCTTTCGTCCCTGATGATGAGCCAGAGGATAAATCGAATATCAATTTTTAAATTTGGAATCGATTTTTGATGATTCTTTACATTAAGGAATCGTGATAGTGATTTCATTTCTCTGGCCTCCTGCTCAATCGGTCACTTCCATTATTCTACATGGTCCACTTAACTGACGTCGTCTTCGAGGATTATAATCGAGAGCTTGTCTGGCGATGTTTCGCCTCAGTTTCCTAAAAGTGGGACTGATCCACTGCAACTTCCCCCAATTTTAGTTCGTCCAGTTGTACTCCAAAGTCTGTTTTTGAGGATCACATCTGGCCATAATATCGCTAAAACTCGTCACAAACATTGGCATACAAAAGTTAGCAGTTTCTTAATAAGCGCAACGGTCACATACGAACTATTACAACCAGCAGCTTCGTACGAAGGGAGATTTCTTTAAACCTCCAAAAAAATAAAGGATACCGAAGGCCTGACGGGCTTTAATTATATGAGCTTAAATATCCTTATCGGCTCTGCCGACCATGCTGATAATGCTACCGAGGTAACAAAAATTTTGTCCGTTTAGAGCAATGAGTGCGCTTGTACTCATCCCTGTGTATACTTGGTTTTACGCAAATTTATTTTCAATACTACATCTGTGCATTACGAAAGCAACGGGTGAACATTTGACTATAAGTCGGAAAGGATTTGTGCCAGCAAATACAAGTCGCATAATCAAGATATGAAACAGTCCCCACTGAAGACATTTATTTTTCCCGCCCCTTTCAGTTCAGTTTTCAAATTTTTATACTCTAGATGAAATCTGAGAGTATTATAAGTTTGCCACAAAGTTTGTAACGCCAAGAAATAAGGCTCGGAGAAAAAAATGAATGATACAGAAGTTCATATAATCACTCAAAAATCTCGAAACCGGATGTCCGTCCGTCCGTCCGTCCGTCTGTCTGTCCGTCTGTCCGTCCGTGTCCTCTCTAGCTGGAGAATGCGTTGAGCTAGAAAGTTCAAATTTGGTATACGTTGTTTTTAACAAAAAAATAAGGTCAAGTTCGTGAACGAGCCAAATCGCTCCACCCCTTCTACCCCCTCCCATACAAAATGACACAATTACGCAATTTATCAATAAACGGTTTTTCTCGAAAAGTATACATGCTATTGATATGAAACTTAGAATATTATACTTTTATAATAATGTAATTCTACTGTATAAAAATTACATGTGTCCTCCTCCTCTTTCCACCACCTCCCATACAAACTGCACTTTTTCATCAAATGCTTTAAACCAATTTACTCAGTGCGTATACAATTGATTAAGCTGAAATTGTGTAGTAACTATTTATTTACAATTATTAATAAGACCAAAAAAAATTAGACGAATAGCCTTACCCCTTCTACCCTCTCCCATACAAAATGACACAATTACACAATTTATCAATAAACGGCTTTTCTCGAAAAGTATAAATGCTATTGATATGAAATTTGGAATATAATACTTGTATATTAATTTCATTCTACTGTATAAAAATTACATATGTCCTCTCCCTCCTTCCACCACCTCTCATACAAACTGCACTTTTTCATGAAATGCTTTAAACCAATTTACTCAGTGCGTATAAAATTGATTGAGCTGAAATTGTGCAGTAACTATTTATTTATAATTATTAATAAGACCAAAAAAATTTAGATGATTAGCTTTACCCCTTCTGTCCCCTCCCATACAAAATGACACAATTTCACAACTTTATAAAAAGTCGATTTTCCTGAAAAGTATGAATGCTACTCATCTGCAATTTAAAACATGTCAAAAGCATGATGTTTATAGTTGTTTCTGAAAAGTCATTAAGAACTCGCCCCAATCTTCTATCACCTCCCATACAAACTGCCCTACTTCACTACATCCAATACACTAATTTTCTCAGTACCTATTAAATTTTTAAATCATTAATTTTGCATAAAACATTTTGATAGCAACCTTAGCGTCATGTGAAAAAATTAGTTCAATGTCGTCACCCCCTCTACCACTTTCCCTACAAAATTTCTTAAGATACAAAAATTTCTCTTTCATCTAGAGTATCGCACGGTTGGGCTTTATGCCCAATCGTACTCCTGTTATGTTTTTTTATGTGACACCGGAACTGGAGAGGTTGCCCATTTGTAATGAAGCACAGCTCCGGTGAGGGGGAAGGGTATTGGTTTTTGGGAATTAAGGAGATAGACATGGAAGTGGCTATGAATGTTTCTTTTGAATTGTTAAATGTTGAGGGAATACCTAAATGGGCAGCGAATTCCATATCCCAACAGTCCGGTTTAAAAGCCAATCACGAAATTTAACAGTGCGATCGAAGATAGGGTTGAGAGAATACTTATGATCGCGTGAAGCAAATCAAGTATTACGGGGTAAAGGCATACATGGGGATGTCATTTATAACCACCAGAAACAGGACTGGTAAAAATATGCAGCCTTGTCTGGTACACGTTCGCAAAGGAAAGCTCTCGGACAGCTCTCCTCTATGTAACACGCAAAACCTTGTATCTTCGTAGGATTCTTTAATCATAGCTTATCTGAAATACCTCTCCTACACAAAGCATTTCATATGGAATCTCGCATAACGCTGTCGAAAGCCTTCTCGGAGTACACAAATATGTTATGTAGCTACGAAGTCATTTCGCTGGACTGCTCCAATATTATCCATAGGGTCTGTACAAGACGACCCTTTATTAAATCCAACCTGAAAAAATTAAAGATTGCACTCTCCAACATCACTTATAATATGAGCCATTGAGAGCAAATTGAAATTTTGTTTTTTCGCGTTTCATGGCTAAATTAGCCTAAAAAAGCAAAAAAAAAAATCCGTCTCGCCGTACGCCGTACATATGGACTCGTACCTCCAAGACCGTTAAAGGTAGAAGGTTGGTTTTTGGGTGGATTGTAAATTTCGTAAGTGAACTCCATTATCCAAATTTTGGGGAGTGTCAGGTGGAAGAGAGAGGCAGGGGGATGAAAAAAGTCAAAAAATACACTTGCTAATATCTTCACCACGAATGCAGATAGGATGCTGAAAATCAGCATACGTATAGAGAGGGTTGTGGAACAAACTCCAAAAATGATTTAATGTTACCCATTGGCGTCCGAAAAGAAGGGGCTAAAAACAAATTGTAGGCGAATCTTTTTTTGAAATGATTATATCTTCGAAACTACTTACCATAAAAAATTCATATTTTGAGACCATTAAGGTGGCATATAGAACCATCCCAATCAGCTTAGAAATAGGCTAATTATTGAAAGGGAGAGGGTCAGGGGGGGTGCAAAGAAAAACCCCTAAGAATTAATATCTCAACTTTCTCTTAAGCTATTTAATTGAAACATAAAACATATACTAAGCTATACTAGCGAAATACAAAAAAATATAAAATTTGGTCATAATAGTAGTGGGAGGAAATGGGGAGCATTTCAAAAATAGTGCACTTTTCAAAATTAGAAATCGTTATATCTCAAAATTGAGTACAGATATCGAATCGAAAATTCGTCAGGTTATATAACTATATAATTTATAATTTTAAGTTAGGGGGTGTAAAGGGAGGGAGGTTGTTAGCTAAAATGTTGAAAATTTTGAGTGATTGTTTTAGGACTCTGGTAAAAGATAGAAACTTTAAATTTTGCACGTGGATACATCTTTTTGATATACATAGAAAAAAAATAATAATTTTATCCACAATTGTTACGAACCGACCACCCCGGTCTAACGCGCACAAGGTGTTTCATGTGCAGCGAAAAAAACACGTAAACTGAAAAATTTTGGATGTAATTTTAAGGTAGAAACTTGAAAATTTGGGAAATGCATTTTAAAAAAATTCCTAAAAGTAGAAATATTAACTGGTCGAAAACTTTCAAAACTTCTACCCCCTCCCATACAAAACTATTTTTTCGACCATTTTTAAGAAATTAATTATCACCTAACTATTAAAAGCTATCAATTTAAAATTTTGCATAAAAACTTATAAGAATAGTTCAAATGAAATTACTTTAAAAGTTTTGAAATCGCGCTTGCCCTTCTACCCCCTTCCATACAAAAGTATGATTTCGACCAATTTCATTAAATCAACTAATAACAAACAAATTAAAAGCTACGAGCTTGAAATTTTGTACGAGCACCTTACAAGAGAAGCAAAATAACATCTACATATCAAATTTTACAATTCCCCTACCTTCTCTACCCCCTCCCATACAAATGTTCGGTTTCGTGAATGTAAAATACACAGAATCTTGAAAATGAAAAATGAAAATTCTATGCAACTTCGTCTATGAAACTGACATTCTAAACAGAGAATATTGGACGTGATTCAAGCAATCAATTAAAAAACTATTAACATCCACCCACCCTTACTATCAACCCTCACCGCTCCCCTCAAAAAACTTAAACTTGCATAAATAAACGAACGTAATATTGATTATATATACTGAAGCTTTTGAATGTTTCTGCCCTGCCCAAGAACCCCCTTTCACTTAGTCTTCCCTAACCATAACCTGCATATTGACTTTCCACGCATCCGCAACTTGTCTCAAGAATAATAAAGTTTCGCCCGACTTGGTTTATTTTAAATTGGTTTTTACACCACCAGGCGCTAAGTTTAACCTCATTCTGTTTCATACCAAATCGGTTTAAGTCAATTGACCATATTATCATTGATTTTAGCTGTAGTAAAGTAAGTTGTGCATGTTTTTGTATATTTTGGCTTGCGCATTTTTTTCTTTTGCCTTAGAAGGAATCGTCTCCCCAGCTGGTGAACGTATTCAAAAATCTTTGTCAGGTCAGAAAGATCATAGCGTTTTGAAATAAATATTTTTTTTAGTCATAAGTTTAGTGTAAGCCATAAGATGCAACTATACACTAAACATGTTCATTGCAAAAGTGCGATGCATTACTCAAAATCATATTTTATTGAAAATTACCTTAAAATAACGATGATTTTCGATTCAGCAGTAAGTAAACACATACCACGCACATTGGCATGATCGTACTTCTTAGGAATTTTCACAATGACTTCCTTATTCCACAGCTGGATATATTCCTTCAGACGCCACCTCAGTGATGAGTAGGCGGAGTATATTCGTTATTATTTTCAGGTCCGATTTGAAGAGTTCGGTTGATAGTCCGTCTATACTTTGCCCCTTTTTTATCCCGCCATTGACCGAATGGCGGAAACTATTTCTTCCTTTTCTGAGGGATTGTTCCTACTTCACTTTATTAGCTTTTCATCCATTATTTTGATATATAGATGTTGGCGCAAAAATCGGTAAATATTATTTTCGTAGAGAATAAAAAATCTATTGAAGAAACTTCATCCTTTTTCACCACTAATATGGTATACGAAAATTTTCAAACACGAAAAAGCTTTCAACAAGAATTTTCTGGCATAGCATGGTAATAGAAATACCTATTAATATTTTCTATAACATCAAATATTTTGAACTTATCTACCACCTCCGATACACAAGACAAGAAGACTAATAATCAATTTTCTTGAAAATAAAATTTAAATTTGGCATAAAAGATCTAGAACCATATGCTACATAGTCAAATGTTACATAATCACTGTACTTTTCCTCACTTTTATGAAATTTGCATGGGGAGTGGTAGAAAGAGAGGAAGAGATATGGCCTGTTGATCGAAATTAAAAATTCTCTTTTTCTTAAATATACACAAAAAAATTTCAGGTCGATAGCTCAAAGCGTTTGAGAATTATTTTGTAGACTGACATACAATTTTTGTGAGACAATAAATATTTCTGTACTCCCGGAGGTTCTATTTGTTTTTATTTCTCAACATTATTGCCTTAAAAGCGAACACAATATACTCTAAGATCTACTGTAATTCTAAGCAAGGGTGTAGCCCAGTGGGTAGCGTGTTGGTCTACAATACGAAGGTCGTGAGTTCAATTCCCGGTCGACGCATTATTCCAGCACACTGCCTGCTTTGAGTATACCTTGGTCACGTTAATCTACGAAAATGAAAAATTCGAAGATAGAGGGTTGTACGAAGGTCTATCAATCCTTCCACAATAAATAATGAAAAATGTTAAGGAGCCTGAAAGTCAGGAGACTAAGTCCTGATTTGGGCTGTAGTGCCATTGTAGAGATGTTCTAAAGGTAGCTCCAAGCTCTCTCGTAAGTTTTTTAATTATAGTTCACGTTAACTTCGTTTTATGTAGTGATGATCAGATACTAAGCAGAATTGAGTCGTATTGATTTCTCATGAAGTTGGGATATTATCGTTTCGTACTGAATCCTTAATGGCTACTCAAAAAATTAACTTTAAATAACATCCTGAAAAGTTGGACTGTTTCTAAGGGCATCAATCAATCGAAACATCATTAAACAGATTCATGGAAAATTTCCTAAAATTTAGGTTACTTTCAGTTAACAATCATTTGAAATCGAAAATGATGGAAAATTCAAATTATCCGGTAGAATAACCCTTCAACTTTTCTGTTCGAAATATATACTTTCGCTCGAAAGTCATTAGCATAATAAAAGCCTAGTATTGGACATACAAATTGATTATTATTAAGGGCAGCTGGAATGTAGCGTTACAATGCGAAGGTTATGAGTTCAAATCTCACTCGATGTATAAATCCAGCACACTACCAGCTTGGGTGTATCTGAGCCACCTCAATCTGCGAAAATGAAAATTCGTTGGTCGAGGGTGGTTCAAAGAGCTAACAACTCTTCGATAATAACAAATAAATGTTAAGAAATCTAAAGGTCAGGAGGCTCGATTTGAATTATAATGCCATTAAAGAAGATGAATGAATTATTACATTGCCCTTAATCGATTTGAAGCAGTCAATGACTTCTATTATATAGTTCGTTCTAAATTTATTGATCATTTCTGTCACTATACTTTGAGTTCAATATCTTCAGTTTCACAACAAACATACCAAATGATTTTTTAAAAAAAAATCCTTATATTCCCAGACTTTTCATTAATCTTCTGCGCTGCCTAATCAAGAACAAAAAAAACAAGACGGGTTAAGTGAGGAAACAACGAACTCATCTCAACTGAGTATGTCATTCATCAGCAGTGAAATTTTGCAAGATGGCTCCGAAAAGAGGAGTCTTCTTAAAGGAGATAAGAGTTCACATCCTCTTCCAAGATACCGCGACATAACGCGAATATATAACGACGACGAACTTTACGTAAAATGACGAATGAATTTCAGACTTATTTCACATAAAACAAGCGAACTCTTATTACGGATTTGATAGCAACGTTGGCGACAGGATACTCACGAGAGACAAGGAAGAAAGCAGAAAAAAATGGCAAGCAAAAAATACACGCTATCAAACGAAAAAGATGAAAATGCTTTTATTTCTGATCACATGAGTTAAAATGTTTTACGTTGCTGCTAAGACTGTGTCCCTGTTAAAGTTCAAAATGGATATGAGAAGCAATGAACTTTCAGTTCATTGCCTTCCTTTGGGATATACCTCGCTCGATTCTTCCGTAAGGTTGATGATTATTGTGTTTCGAGACAATCTTGTTGATTCAGTTCCTTAATCTCATTCCGGAAAATAGAAAATGTATTAATGAAAATTCATTGATAATTTTGTTTTTAGAATGGTACACTAAACTAATTAAGTAGTTTCATAAATTAAAAGGGAGTTTGGCTCAAATCTATGAGAGTTTTTGGAATTAACAGCGTATTAGTAAAAAAGCAAGGCCGAGATTAGAAAGCAGTTTAAATTAGGTAAATATTGAATTTTATCGAAGATGATTGACAAAATGACTAAGAATATGTACATGTATCCTGCGAATGGTTATTGTTCTTTAAACACAAGACCAATTTTAAATACATAAGCAGTGAAAAAAAGAATTATAGTTCATTATCTTCTTGTATCACTTCCCTTTTGAATGGGAAAATTATGTGCTGAAGTGGTCGCTGGACTTCAAGTAAAAATAAAACAACGATTTTTCTTTCTCAAAACTTTATTTTACTTTTCACCACAAATTATCGCTTCTAAAACTTTGGCTTGTCTCTAATCTCGACTACCCGTCGATCGCTCTAACTGGACTTTTTCGCTTCTCAGTCTCGACTCAATTGCCTGTTTCACGAACGCTTGCCTTATTCTATTCGTTCGTATTACGTTTGCTATTCGTTTGCCATCGGCCAACGTCGGCTTTCTTTGTTTCCCTTTTCGTTTAAGTCGCTGTTTATTGCTTTTCATCGCTATCTAATTCCTTTCTCGCCCATCCCAGCCCATGCGTGTTGCTGTTGTTGTTTTCCATAAAACATTAAATTATTGACAGTGCTTACCCGATCGGAATTAGGCTCTTCTCTTCGTTGCCCTTCATCAAGCACTTCGTCATTACCCGAGTCCACCCGATCAGTGCCGTTCGTCACTAGTCGTCGTCGAGTCTTTTCCATGTTGTTTTTGTTGCTGAACATTCCAATCGATATTCGGAATTATTTCGTTCTTATTCGGTTCATTTTCCTGTCGGTTGAATCTCGTGTAGTTTGCTAGTTGATGGAACGCTCAAAGTCGTACTTGTGTTTATTTAGCGATGAGAAGAATGCAATTCAGATGTTCTTTATAGTTGATAATCACGCGTATATTGGTTTTTTGGGTGAAGACATTCTGATCCAGTCACATAGTGTTCTTTGTAGTGTTCATAACCACGCATTAATTTGATGATAAACAAGTAGAGCCGACATTTCACGTTACTTTCGAGTACAGGGGAAAACCACGCATACTTGACTAGGGCTAACAAGCAATAATTCATTTGCTCAACTTTCTTAAATAAACTGCCAACAAGTCGGGCGAAACTTTATTATTCTTGGAACATGTTGCGGATGATTAGAAAGTCAATATGCATGTTAGAGTGGTTAGGGAAGACTAAGTGAAAGGGAGTTCTTGGGCAGGGCTGTTGTCTATTTAACAATATTTCATTCGTTTCTGCAAGTTTGGGTTTTTATGAGGGGAAAAGGAGGGGTAATAGTAAGAGTGGGTGGATGTTAATAGATTTTTAATTGATTGCTTGAATCACGTCCAATATTCTCTGTATAGATTATATTTCATAGACGAATTTGCTTAGAATTTTCATAAAATTCGGTGTATTTTACATTCACGAAACCGAACATTTGTATGGGAGGGGGTAGAGAAGGTAGGGGAATCGTAAATTTTGATATGTAGTTTTATTTCGCTTCTCTTTTAAGGTGCTTGTATAAAATTTCAAGTTCGTAGCTTTTAGTTTGTTGGTTATTAGTTGATTTAATGAAATTGGTCGAAATCATAGTTTTGTATGGGAGGGGGTAGAAGGGCAAGCGCGATTTCAAAACTTTTAAAACGACTTCATTAAATTATTTTTATAAGTTTCTATGCAAAATTTGAAATTGATAGCTTTTAAGAGTTAGCTGATAACTTATTTCATAAAAATGCTCGAAAAAATAATTTTGTTTGGGAGGGGGTAGAGGAGGTAAGGGAATCTTAAAACTTGTGATGCAATTTTCTTTTTTTTCAGTTGTAAAGTGCTCGTACAAAATTTCAAATTCGTAGCTTTTAATTTGTTGGTTATTAGTTGATTTAATGAAATTGGTCGAAATCATACTTTTGTATAGGAGGGGGTAGAAGGGCAAGCGCGATTTCAAAACTTTGAACGAAGTTTCATTTCAATTATTTTTGTAAGTTCTTATGCAAAATTTCAAATTGATAGCTTTTAATAGTTAGGTGACAATTGATTTCTTAAAAATGGTCGAAAAAATAATTTTATATGTGAGGGGGTAGAACTTTTGAAGATATTCGACCAGTTAATATTTCAAACTCTTAAAGTTTTTTTTTAAATGCATTTCGCAATTTTTCAAGTTTCTACCTAAAAATATCATTCAAAAATTTTCATTTTATGTGTTTTTTTCATTGCACATGAAACACTTTGTGCACGTTAGACCCCCACTTCGGTGCATAACAATTTTGGAACAAATTATTATTTTTTTTCTGTGTACATTAAATAGATGTGTCGACGTTTTAAAAACGTTGTATCTTTTACCAGAGCCTAAAAAAATCAGTCAAATTTTCAACATTTTCGCTTTCCACCTCCCTCCCCTTACACTCCCCAACTTAAATTTCTTACCAAAATTTAAAACAATATAGCTCTACAATCTGACAAATTTTTGACTTGATATGTGTACTCAATTTTGAGATTTGGTGATTTGTAGTTCTGGAAAGTGCGCCATTTTTGAAATGCTCCCCATTTCCCCCCACTACTATTATGTCCACATGTAATATTTTTTTCATATTTCGCCAGTAAAGTTTAGTATATATTTCAAGTTTCAATTACATAGCTTAAGAGACAGTCGAGATATTAATTTTTAAGTGTTTTTCTTTGCACCCCCCTGACCCTCCCCCTTACAATAATTAGATTCTATCTAAACTGATTCTAGTAGATCCATATACCATCCTAATGGCCTCACAATATCAATTATGTATAGGAAGTAATTTCGAAGATATAATCATTTGAAAAAAAAATTCGTCCGACAATTGGTTCTTAGCCTCCCCCTTTTGGCACCCCAATGGATAAAAAAATTAAATTATTTTTAAAAATTGTCACACAAACTTCTCTATATGTATGTTGATTTTTAGCTTCCTAGCTGTAACAATGGTTGAGATATTTGAATTCGTATTTTTCGGTTTAAGCGCTCCCTCTGCCTCCCCCTGAACCTGTACACCCCCCACAATGGGTATCCGTCTGAGATCTGCAACTTCCTTCAATCGCTCCAAAAATGAACTTTCTTTCTTCAAAGGTTTGGGAGTTAATGTGCGCTGAGCGTACACGTCGGCGGACGGCGTACAGACAGACGGATTTTTTTATACTCTAAATGAAATCTGAGAGTATATTGTGTTTGCCTCACCGTTTGTAACACTAAGAATTAATGCTCGCACAGAGCCGCCAAGGGTACAGAAATATTTGTTGTCTCTCAGTTGCTGTCTGTCCGTCTGTATGTCCGTCTGTCCGTCTGTCTACAACATAACTCTCGATAGCTTTCACCTATCGTGCTGAAATTTGTTCTATGTCATTTTTAGCAAAAAAGCAACTTTAAGTTCGTGAACGGGCCACATCCCCCCACTCCTTCTACCCCCTCCCATACAAATTTCAGGAAATTTCGAAATTTAAAGAAATTGATTTTTCTCCAAAACCATTTCAGCTATGGACTTGAAAATTAATTCATAGTATAATAATATAAATATCAATAACCTCAAGAAATATTGACCTGATCTGTTTACTCCTTCTACCACCTCCCATACAAATGCACAATTTTCAAAAATGCATTTATTCGGTTTGCAATGCAACTAGCAAAGCCAAATGAACCAATTTTTGTCATAATCAATTTTATTATAATTGCAACTAATTTTGGAAAAACTATCAACTTTACCTCACTCCTTCTACCCCCTCCCATACAAATTTTACGAAATTTCGGAATTTCAATTAAATTTGTTTTCTTCAAAACCGTCAAAGCTATCAACTTTGAAATTTGAGAAAAGTATATTATTTTAAATATAATTGATGTCAAAAAATTTTGTTTTGACCCCCTCCCATACAAATGCAGAATTTTGGTAAATGCATTTAACCAATTTTCATAGAAACTAGAAGAAGTAGAACTTGAAATTTCGCGAGAATTTGTCCCTTAATAATTGTAATAAAAGGTAAAAAAAATATCGCCTTCACCCCACTCTTTCTACCACCTCCCATACAAATTTTTATATTAGAGGTTCAAGAAAACTTTTTCTCTTTCGAACATATGAGAGCTATGGACATAAAAATTATAACAAAGCAATGTGATTAGGATGTTGATAAGCAGATTCAAAATCAACCGAAATTCCCCCTCTTTCTCTGCCACCTCCCATACAAATACCATAAATTCAGACAAAAATTGTTCAATTTCCTTGAAAATTATGAAAGCAAGAAACTTTGAATTAAGCATGAAATATTTTATATACTACGTTCAGTGTTACACAGAAAAATTACAAACCTCCCCTTCTGATTTTACCACCTTCCAAAAAAGAGGTAAGTAAGTATTTCATCAAGAGTATCATATGATTGGGCTTTACGCCCAATCATAATTCTGTTATATTTTTTTTTGCATTTTTATGCTATTTTAGTCATGAAACGTGAGAAAAAAAAATTTCAGGGTAGCAAATTTTTTTTTTCCAAGTCGATCACAATACTTTATAATTAAAATAATAAATTAACATATCAATTTCATGATGATTATAGTTGTTTCTAGCAAAAATCACCAAAAACCCCCCACTCCTTATACCACCTCCCATACAAATTGCACAATTTCACTAAATCCAATGCACTAAATTTCTCAGTACCTATTTATTTTGTCAAGCTTAAATTAAATACGAAACATTTTTATAGCCACTCTAGCATGATGCGAAATAAATAAGTTCAGTGCTGTCACCTCTTCCATCACTCCCCACACAAAAATTCTTAAGATCACAAATATTTCGATTTCATCGGTAGTATCATATGATTGGGCTTCACGCACAATCGAAGACCTGTTATGTTTTTAAGCTTAATGTCAATTCATTTGGGCTTTTGAATAGCTGTAGCTTGTGTCAATTAAAACACAAGTTTCAACTATTCACATGTCCTTAACGCTCTTCAACGCGTATATGATCTCGAATCACGGGGATGATTTGATCACGAGCCTGTCCCATCATCATTATCAATGGCGCGACAGCCCAAATCAGGCCCTGGCCTCCTGAAGTCGTCGCCTCCAGTCGTCTCGATCCAAAGGCCGCGTCCTCCAGCTGCTAATTTTTAAGATCGCTTTACTATCTTCATCAATCGAGTCTTCCCATCGCTTGCGTGGTTTGCATACTGGCAGGTTACCACTCGCTTTGCCTTTAAGAGCACGTTTGGGGATTCTTCTGTCCTCCATTCGCTCTACATGGACAGCCCACTGCAGTTTACGTAGCTCGATGAACGTCGAAGCTCCTGGCTCGGCGTAGAGTTGATACAACTCATGGTTGTATCTTATTCGCTATTCCGTTCCTTCCTTCACAGGTCCCAAAATTCTTCGGAGGACCTTTCTTTCAAATGCGTTAACTGCTTTTTCTGAAGTACGCGTTAATGTCCACGTCTCGCTGCCATAACAGAGCACAGGTCGTATAATAGTTTTATATATCCGCAGCTTATTGTTCCTGTGCACTTTCTTGGATTTCATTATTGGAAGTACCGAATAATACATCTTATTTGCAAGTATTATCCGACGTTTGATTTCGTCTGTTTCATTACCGTCTAGATTGCCCCAAGATATATGAAATTGTCCACACTCTCCAAATTATATTCCGCAATTGTTATGATTTGTCTGATAGGCGCTCTCCTTCTTATTTGCGTCACTACTTTTGTTTTGCTTTCGTTAATGCGAATCCCGACTTCTTTTGCGGCGGAGTCAAGATTGACAAATACCTCTTTACCACTAGGGAGTGATCTTGCTAGGATATTAATGTCGTCAGCGTATGCTACTAGCTGGGAGGACTTGAATAGTAGTGTCCCGTTGGTGTTGACTGGGATTTTTCGGACGGCATATTCTAGTGCCAAGTTGAAAAGCATGGGGGCTAGACCATCTCCCTGCTTTAAACCACATTCCGTTTGAAAGCTAGTTGTGGAATCGGTTTGTATTCTCACTTGGGATTCAGTGTTCGTCATTGTGAGTCTTGTTAGTCGGACTAGTTTTGGAGGAACTCCAAAGTCAAGCATGATTTGGTACAATACGTTCCTGTCAATACTGCAAAGATTTGGTGCACGTCTGTATTATATTCCCAGCATTTCTCAAGCACCTGTTTTACCGATTAGTATAGGGCTTAAGACGACGTTCAATTATTTTTGTCAGTATTTTATAGGACGCATACAACAATAATATTCTTCTGTAATTCTCACAGCAGAGTTTGTCTCCTTTCTTGTATATTGCACATATAATACTTTTTCGCCAATCGCCCGGTATGATTTCCTCTGTCCGAATTTTGCATATCATGTTGTGCAGTATTCCAGCGACACAATTTCCACCGTTTTTCAGAAGTTCAACTGGTATTTCGTCAATTCCCGGCGCTTTGTTTAGTTTTTGGTCACATAGGGTTGCTTTGATTTCAGCAAACGTGGGTAGTGTGATGATGGTTCATCTTCGTCATTTGAGGCTTCAATTGAAATATTGCCTGTCGTGATCGTGATTTTCAAATAGAACGTGGTCTATTTGGTTGAAGACGTGACTATCTGGTGATGCCCACGTTCGTTTGTGAATATCGCGATGTGTGAAGCACGTAAAGCTTACTATGATATTTTTGCTGCTTGCGAAATCAATAAGACGTTGGCCATGGTCGTTGGTTATGTCAAGGAGACTGTACTCTCCTGGTGTTCCTCTATGAGCCTCCTCCTTTCCGACTTTTGCATTAAAATCCCCTAAGACAATTTTTAGGTCATTCGAAGGCAGTGAATCATAGGTTGTCTCTAGAGTGGCATAAAATTCGTCTTTAGTTATATCGTCCTTGTCTTCTGTTGGTGCGTGAACGTTGATCAACCAAGTGTAGAAAAATTTAGTCTTTATTCGGATTGCACACAATCTTTCACTTACTGGTCTGAAGCTCGTGACCTGCTGTTTAAATTTTTTGTCAACGACAAACTCTCTGCTTCCCGACAATTTTCCACGTGGGTAGATTGTGTGTGATCTCATGTCGATGATTTGGTTACCGAGCCATTTCGTTTCTTGGAGAGCAGTTATGTTGATGTTGTGTTTTGCCACTTCTTTGAGGAACTCTTGCAGAGGTCCTGTCCTAAATAAGGAGCCTGTCCCATACAAATGTGAGTATCATAGTTTCATTCTTAATAATTCTGATTCCAACAAAACTCAAAGCATTGTGTTCAAAGAGCCAATAAACTAAGCAGATTTTTTATCCGACATAATTTACTACTAATTACATTCTCAAAAAATGTTTATTTTGTGATTCTTACGCAGACAAAGTCGCAGGCGATCGTTAGTTTACAATAAAATTAAATAAAATTAAACGACAGTAAAAGCGAATCTGTCATCGGGAACTGTGGAAATCTCTCTATTCATTTCTAAGTGACTTTCAGTTCAAACCCCCTAACGCACTCCTTAACAAGTAATTCCATCCCTCTAAATCGATAACGGTGGAATTTTACGCCATTTAAATAGTCCTAATATTTTGTATTTAAAATTTCCGAAGATATGTATGTATAATCATTTTAAAAAAAATCGGTCGATAATTTGTTTTAGCCCTCTCCTTTTGGACACCACTGCAAACGAAAACTAATTTATTTTTACTTGTCTCTACTCTTCTACAGTAGCAGTACAGCCGAAAACATGACTAAACTTCTTGACCTTCAGATTCCATAACATTTTCATTACTCATTTTCAAATGCATTTTTTTTTAAGTGGCCAAACACAACTTAGGAGTCACCCTTTAATGCAATTTACACAGTAATGTCGGTAAGGAAGAAAAAAAAAGGGGTTGAGGTTAAAAAGAAGTAAAAGGAGGTAAAAGCCGGTGAACGTTGAGTTTGAAACGTCGAAGGTCGTATACAAAAGGAATACAGCTAGTGGCAATGCATTCCAAAGCTTAGAAGTTCGGGGTATCAATGACTGCTTATATTCCATTGTACGGGAAGTTGGAAGCTTAACAGTAAACTGGTGTGCACTTGAAGCTAGGCGAGTATTTCTATTAAATATGTACAGAGGTGGAATAAGTTTCGCCAGTTCCTCACTGCATTTACCATGAAAGTAGCGGTAGTAAATGCTTAGGACTCCGACATTTCTCCAATGATCTATAGAAACCGTGTTGGCGTTATCCCCAATAAGTCGGAACGACTATCTCTGGTCACGGTCGAGCATCGCAAGTTGCGTTTCGCGTTCCCCAGCCATAAATGCGAATTGTACTCGAGGCGTAGTCTAATGTAGGCCTTATAGATATTTGCTAGATCACTGGTAGTAAAATATTTGTTACATCTTCGGAGAACTCCTAGGCGCTTAGAAGCGTCAAATGCTGCGTCGAGTATGTGCTAGTTCCAATTAAGATGGTTATTTATTTTAATTCCAAGGAGTGAGAAGTATTCGAAAGAGTCTAGTTGGACACCACCGAAGGTTACATTAGAAACCGACGCTAGTACATCACGTTTAAGGGAAAGATGACAGGCCTCTGCTTTTGAGATTGACATTCCAAGATTAGGTTCAGGTCAGAGTTCAATAATCCAAATAGGCACATTTAGATGCTACCGCGACACGGTGAGTGTTAGTAATCGAGTCGAATTTATAGATGTTATCCATAATACTGTCATCTGCAAAGCAATGTATCTGATTGGACTTTGACGACACAAGGCCATTGATAAAAAATAAGAAAGAGTGTGGGTGATGAAACAGAGCCTTGGAAACTCAGGAATCTATGGGAAAGGTGAAAGATGCCACGCCATCCAATACGACTTCATATAAGAAACTCGCAATCCATTTTACGAGGTTATTATTAAAGCCGACTACTTTGAGCTTCACTGACACTTAGATATTTGTGCCAAACTCTATCAAACGCTTTAACGATGTCAAGGGCCAGAACTGGACCTTCGCCAAATTTATGAATGCAAGAGTTCCAACGATCAGTCAGATATACCAAAAGGTCACCTGCAGAATGTCCGGAATGGAATCCGTATTGCGATTCACAGTCGTTTCTATCACTTTTGACAGAACAGAAGTAATGACGATGGGGCGGTAGTTGGCGGGTAGTGCTTTGTTTACTTTCTTGGGAATTGGCTGAATATTCGGCACTTTCAATGTGCGCGGATAGATAGATAGATAACGTTTATTAGCTATCTCAGCTATTAATGATTATAAAAATTTGTTTAAAATTATTCTTAATTTCTAGCTTCCATCCCTTATTTCCTACTTATCACAATGATCAATTTTACTATATTTACATTCAAATTTTCATAACAAACACTCACATTTGTACAATCTAACTTATAATAACTTTCATAATTCTAGTTACAACTTATATTTTTAACATATACTTTTAACTTCTGTTTAAAACTATTTCCATTTCCAGCATTTTTAACAACTAGTGAAAGCTCATTATACATTTGAAAGCCCTCATAACATACATCAT
This sequence comes from Chorisops tibialis, assembly GCA_963669355.1. NCBI lineage: Eukaryota > Metazoa > Arthropoda > Insecta > Diptera > Stratiomyidae > Chorisops > Chorisops tibialis. Next base: position 178,126,642 of record OY770262.1, on the reverse strand, counting down.
TTTGTCATTTATTACTAGATCTAAATTCAATAACAATATCTTTGGAATGTCTTGTTTGGTAGTTATGAGAGCCACATATATTTATATTTTATTTTATTTGATATTAATTTCGGATAAATCCCATTAACTCTTTTATAAATAAATACGTTTATATTGTAATTTATCCTTTCCTGTATGCTCATAAAGTCTAGTGCTTCCAACATATCCCTAATTGATCTATATCGGCTACATTGCAATATAATATGCATACCTCTATTTTGGACTTTCTGCAGTGCTTCTTCATCAGTTTCATTTAACTTAATTAACACTGTGCAACAATATTCAAAGTGTGGCGCTAGGATTGTTTTATATATTATTAATCTGATATATGCTGATACACTGGAACCAATGCTATTAAGAAAACTACATTTCTTTCCTTCTACAACTTCTACAATGGTACTACAGCCCAAATCGGACCTTGGCCTCCTGACATTCAGGTTCCTTAACATTTCTCATTACTTATTGTGGAAGGGTTGTTAGCCCTTCGCACAACCCTCTTTCTAAGAATTTTTCATTTTTTTTTTTACTTTTCGTAGATCGAGTTGACCAAGGTATATCCAAGCAGGCAATGTGCTGAAATTATATATTGCGTCGACCGGGATTTGAACTCACGACCTTCGCTTTATAAGACCAACACGCTACCCACTAGGCTACACCCTAGCTTCTTTCCTACCTTTTTAATAATATTGTTGCGAGCTAGGGGTTCGCCGGGATTTCAAGTAAAACACAATTCGTTTAAAAATAAGTGATAATTTATTTATTCGCACTTTCACTTAATTCGCACTATATGGCACCACCGATATCGTTCTATCGCGTTCTTGCACCGGTTCGCGTTCTTCCACAGATGTCGCTGAATGACTGACTGCTCGCTGAGAGCTACCGTGTTTTTATACCAATTTCCCCAATTCTCGAAGCTTCCGTCCTTGGGTGTCGTTGGGTGTATGTCTAGACTATACTGGAAGGTTATAAATCTTTGATTATGCGTTTTTATATAAGGGGGACTGTTCTGTAAAATTCTGGCATTTTCGGGAAAGATCATTGCCAGATCTATAACAATATGTTCCCTTTGTTTGCTAAACCGAAGATTATCATATATAATAACGCGCAAATATTTTATATCATTAACTCTTTCTATGATATTACCATCTGTTGATATAATTTCAATATTTAATTTAAAATTTGTCGTTTCATGTCGGAATATCATACATTTTGATTTACTCAAATAACTTTTTAATTTATTTCTACAAAGCCACGTCTCAATCATATGTAATACTTCATTTTCTTTCTATTTCACTTGATCTATCGCTAACAATACAGACCAACATATCATCTGCATATAATTTAATTCTACATTTGTCTCCTAAATAACTTACAATATAATTTATATATAAAATAAATAGGATTGGTTCCAACACTGATCCTTGGGGGGCCCCGTCATTTGCCTAGGGATTAAAAAGTGCCCAGAAGAGTAAGAGAGATGTAATAAATCGCGCAGCGGTTTAGCCAGGGACGTAAAACAATTTTTTAAGGACAAAGGGGGAAACACCATCGGGACCTGCAGATTTCCAAACATTCAGCTCATGAAGAGTTCTGGAGATAAGTCGTGTGCGAGAATGAATCTCAGGTAGACGAAGTCTAGATGGTGTTACAAGCGGGCGAGACTGGTTTGTTGCTGGCAGTCTGGAGTTTCGTGCGAAACTTGCTGCAAGAAGATTGGAATTTTAAACAAGATGTACTAGAATTCGGTCCCCATCTAGAAGAAATGGTGTAGATAATTTTGCATGGTTGCTGTTGACCATTTTAATAAATGACCAAAAAGATCTCGAGCCATTTCGTGTTTCGAAAATTTCCCGTTGAAGTTTTTCATCGTGTTGAAACTTAGTATTTTTCAAAATGATTTTGCAGGTATTTCTTGACACGTTGTAAAGATATCTGTTGGCAAACGTTGGGTTGCTCTTAAAAATTTGAAAACATTTTTTCTTGTTCCGGATGTCCGTAAGACCATCTTTTGTGAACCACGAATCCTTCGACGGTTTGATTCGTTTATAACTAATGATGTCAGCCCTTCGCACAAACCCCATCTACGTTTTTTTTTTTTTTTTATTTTCGTAAACTGAGTTAACCAAGATATATCGAAACAGGCTGGAATAATACGTCGGCTGGAATTTGAGCTCACAACATTCGCATTGTAGACGAACGTGCTATCCTCTAGGCTACACCTTAGCTTGTCTCCCGATAAATCAATTTATTCGAATGCCAAGTTGCATCAAGTCTAGTTTCCGACAGTAGCCCTCTCCCCGCCTTCAACCTGACACTCCCAAAGTTTAGGTAGTACGACTCATTTACCCAATTTGTAATCCACCCAAAAATTAACTTTCAATATCAAAGGATCTCAGAGATATGAGTCCGATTTTTTTACATTTTTAGTTATTAAATGCGAAAAAACAAAATTTCAAGATAGCTAATTTTTAATTTTCTGTGTCGATTGTGATCGACACACTTTACTATAAGAATAATGAAGTAGAATCGATGTAATCGGGAGCAAGAGGAAGGAGCCTAGAACTGCGTATAATAAATTTCTGAACCGTTTTTGTTGTTAGTGTTGATTGTAATGCTATTTAATGAATAAGCTTCGTTCAATAGAAAAACCACTATATTTAATCGAAATGCAACTAAATCAGCAAACATTAATTTAATTATACTAAAGCCACATCACAACATTCCATACACATATAACTATCTCTGAAGTGCAGTTAAAAACGTATTTATTAAATACAATTTTGATACTTGATGATTCGTAACAATTGGCTTTTGACCGCAAACTATTTTTTATCTCAAAACCACACAATTTTCACAGTTTATCGAATTTTGTTTAAATATTTCCTATTTTATTTCATTATTGTTTTAATAAAGCGAAAAAAAAACTGAAATGCGTCGTGTTGGGATAGTAAATTTGGAATGCGATATTTGTCCCACACGTATAATTTTGCAATACTCGGCATTTCCATTTTCTACAAATAGACTAGTGTGGACGAATAGGGAACTTTTGACCTATTCGATAGCACTAGAGTTCCACTTCTCATCCCACAATTGTGATAATGCTTGATTTTTCATTTATATTGGGAAATGCGAATTTGTTGATAACTTAAAAAACAGCACAGAGCGCGAGACAGCCGACAGGTCAAATATTGTTTCACATTCCTCAAATTCGACTCTAACAATTTTCATTTTGTTTGTTCTCATACTATGTGTGTGTGTTGCAAAAATACAAATTTTCACGTGAAATTTTAGCTTTCCTTTTTTTTTAATTGTAGTGTAGGTATTTCCAGTGCGACAAGGATGTGTGTAAATAAAGCGATGATTTTTTCGGAAGTCATTTTCAATTAAATTGGTAATTTCTCTGGCGCTGATGCTTGCTTTTTGAATTTTGATAAATTAATTTTTGGCTGAAAGTGTTTTCATTATTTGTTTGAAATTAAATTAAATTTTACAAACAAAGAATCTGATGTAATTTATTGAACTAATACAGGAAGGCCCGGGTTAAATGAATGGGAAGTTTATAGGAGATAGTTAGTTTACGGACTAGATTGGATGCGAAAATGTTTATTGAAATATTGGTCTAATAGTAATAGTTTGTGCTGTAATTGAATTTTCACTTATAACCTAGAAGCTGGAATTGTTTTTCATCTTCAGTAGCGCTGTAGTCTGGTTGGAGTTTTGAAATGTCAGGTTTTGAAATATAGCTAGAGTGAAGCCTAGTGGGTAGCGTGTTCATTTACAATGCGAAGGAACCGCATCCTCCAATTTGAGAAGCATAGCAGTGATTTGCTGTCTGACCCCATCCACCCACTAATCATTTCCCCAGCTACAAAAAACCATCTTACCCACTTGCCCAAATCGGGCCTTGGCCTCCTGTATGTTTCGCGTCCAACCATCTTGGTTCGGTGGGCACGTCCTCTAGTTTGGGAATCTTTGCAGTGATTTGCTGTCTGCGTCAATAGAATCGTCAATCGAATCCTCCCAGCGCCTCTGCGGTTTCCGACCGGCCTTTGTCCTTTGACTTTTCCTTTTAATGTACGTTTGAGAATTCTTCCGTCATCCATTAGCTCCACATAACCAGCCCATTGTAACTTCTTGAAATTTATGAGAATTGACACTTCTGGATTGTCGAAGATGGCATACAATTCTCTATTTTGATCGTATTCTCCAAACCAAGTCCTTTTTCAAAGGCAAAAAATCATAGCTAAATGGTTGTGTGAATGACTAACAATTGTTTCACAATAATAAATAAATGTTAACGAACTTGAAGGTCAGGAGGCCGGGACCCAATTCGGGCTGTAGTGCCATTGTAGAAATAAATAGAAGGTTTTAGAAAATTTTATTTGACTTTTGCTAATACCGCTTTTTGGTTTACAACGCACGATTTGAAAATTGACCAACTGTCATATGGACATTACCACAGTAATTATTATGTTTTTGATTAGGAAGTGGAAATTTTTGAAGAAAACTCACAAGTTTGCAAGCGGGAAGCTGTGGGCTAGTGGAGTACATCCACATAGAAACATATCTAAGTACCTATCTCAAGGGCCTTATCCCACGGTTCTCCATGAATACGCCCCACTTTATACCGAATTCATGTTTGGAATTTACATTATTGATTGCGAAATCAATCTAAATCTCTGTCGGTCTGAGTGTTCCGAAACCCAGTTGATAGACGCAGTTCTATGTCGAATTCCAAGGAACTCTACCCTATGTTAAACTACAATTTTCACGTTTTTCCCACCAAAGGTTGCCTCACCATTGTTGGGGATGGTGACAAACTTTCATGAGCTGCGTGACACTTGTGGTACCGATAAATCTCCGGTCAGTTTAATTGCCACTCATGACTAGTGTGGAGAAACTGTTTGTGTATAACGCCTCCCAATATTTTGTTTATGTATGTAAGGCAAAAGGGAGAGAACTATTCGCACTCACTATTTTTCGCTCTCTTGCATCTCAGACCTCGTCGCGTGCGGACGTTTCTTTTCTTTTTGCGGTCTTTCTTTTTCCACATTTGTCGCCTTTACTGAATAAAAGACTTTTTCGTTCTTCTTGAAAATACAAAGAATTAGTTTTATTCTTAACAGGTTATGGGCCCATAGTCTCGACTGCCCAAATTATGATTTAAAAATTAAATAACGTTTTATACTGAATGGGTGATAACAAAGACGAACAAGTGATTTTTCTCGGGAAAATTTTTGCTGAAAGTTCGAGTGACTCTGGTGAATCGCGAGTGCAAGCAAATAGTATTTTTTTGGACATTACGACAGAGGCTGACCCAAAAACAATTCAAGTCAGAATGGCAGAGACGCGGACATACCACATCCAAAGGTTCAATGGATCCAATTATCAATTGTGGAGAAGACAGATGGAAATTTTCATGGCTGAAAATAAATTGAAGCCCTACATTCTAGGCACATTAGTTCGGAGAGAAGAGAATGCCGCTAGTTGTGAGAAAAAAGACGCTGAGGCACAGGCTTTTCTCATGCGTGGTCTTGAGTTAGAACAGCTGAAATACATGTCAGACTGTACTACCTCTTCTCAAATGTGGGCTAGACTCCAAACTGTTCAAGCGGAGAGAAGTCAACAGTCGATGCAAGTTTTACTTGATCGAATCATCAATGCAAAAATGGATACTGACGAAAAGGTAAGCGACTACGTGGCAAGAGTGACGTCATTAGCTCAACGACTTAAGGAAATGGATCTAGAGCAACAAGCTGCAGTTATAATTGCGAAAATTAGGGGCAGCCTTCCCGCAAAATTTGATCACGTGAGGGTCGCATGGTATGCAGTTTCCAAGCGCGATCAGACAATCGAACGATTAACGGATCATTTGGTAAACGAAGAGGCACTCTTATCATCACGTTCGAGAGAAGAGCACAGTCATAGTTCGGAAGCATACCAAGCAAAAGGAAATAAGAGATTCGGTCACCAATACAAGTCTACAACGAGCAACAACCAAACCAAAGGGAGCATACGAAAAGGCAATTGTAACTATTGCGGAATTGCTGGACATTGGGCGAGAGAGTGTAGGAAGAAATCGCGCGACCAGCAAAATCGAGACAGCATGCAGTCTAACGCCACTCAAGGGTTACGCACACAGAACCGAAACCGCCAGCGCACACAATTAGAGAACAACGCTGGAGCTCATCTACTCAACGTGGACTCACAACAGGAGCATCACACAAACCCAGACGACGCATGGTATGCCGATTCAGGTGCGACAGAGCACATGACTTTTCGCAAGGAATGGCTTTAAAATTTGAAGCTTTTTCCTGAGCAAAGTTACTCTGTACGAGTGGGAGATGGAGCTTTGATTGATGCCAGAGGGAGAGGCGACGTAGATATTCAAACAATAAGCTCAAATGGCGTAAGAATTACTCATACAATTGTTGATGTTCTATTTGTGCCGGAGATACAGAAAAACCTTTTATCTGTGTCAAAATCAACTCAGAAGGGAATGACAGTGATTTTCGAGCGAGGAGGAAAACGAGTAGTGTTCTATAAAGACAATGAGTTTGTGCTAGATGGTGAGAAAAGAGACCGCCTATATATGTTGAATTTAGTGACAGTTCGCGGCGATGCAGAAACGAACGTTGTGAATTCCGAATAAATAAAACTGTGGCATGAAAGGCTCGGACATGTAAACTACAAAACATTAAGACAAATGAGAGATCGCGAAACAGTGACTGGTTTAAAGTTCGATCCAAAGAGAGACGACCCTTTTTGCGTCGGTTGTGTGTACGGTAAACAACATAGACATTCGTTTCCAAAGTCTGGTGCAAGAAGAGCTGGCAATCCGGGTGAAGTTTTTCATGCAGATTTGTGCGGAAAAATGAGCACTCCTTCGCTGGGAGGTGCAAATTATTTCTTATTATTAAAAAACGATTTTTCGAGATATTGTTTTGTATATTTTCTGAAGGAAAAATCGGACGTTCTCGAAAACATAAAAAAGTTCATAGTGGATGTTTGGGCTGATGGACGAAATGTCAAGAAGTTGCGGACAGATGGTGGTAAGGAGTTCTGCAATGCAGCAGTTAATCGGTTGTTACTATCTTCTGGAATCAAGCATGAAGTGACAACCCCACGACCTCCTGAGCAAAATGGATATATCGAGCGTCAAAATAGGACAATCATAGAGCCAGCGAAATCGATGTTACACTTGCGAGATTAACCCCGTGATTTGTGGGCAGAAGCGGTAAATTTAGCAGTCTATCTCAGAAATCGAACGGCATGAGACTCTTCAAGGTTCGACACCCTTCGAGAAGTGGTTTGAAGAAAAACCTTCAGTGAATCATCTGAAAATTTTTGGCTGTGACTGTTATGTGCATATCCCAAAGGATCAACGAACAAAGTGGGATGTTAACTCTGTGAAATGTATCATGATTGGATACAGTGAAGGCAACAAGGGGTAGAGAGTGTTCGACCCCGAAAGACGAAAGGTTTACGTGCGTAGAGACGTGATTTTTGACAAAATCTCGGAGCCACAGATTGTGACAGAATCACATGGACAGCAAACGATTCAAGCATCAGTGAATCCAACACAGCAAGATGCAGAGGAAATTTCTCAAGACGCTGAGAAATCATCGACACCACATACGAAGTATAGGAACCCGCGACTTCCCATTCCGAGATCACCATATTCAAAGCGAACGAAAACAACCACTGAGCCAGACGCAAGCGATGCAACAATTGCGGAAACCTTTATGGTTAACACAGAACCAGTTAACATCGAAGAAGCTCTGCAGGCTGACGATGCAGACAAATGGTTGGAAGCTATTAATACTGAGCTTTGATCACTTGAAGACAACGAGACCTGGTTACTTGTTGAACGGCCACAAAACACAAATATCGTAACAAATAAATGGGTTTTCAAGAAGAAATTGAAAGCAAATGGACAAGTTGATAAATACAAAGCAAGACTCGTAGCCCGAGGAAGTTCACAAAAGGAAGGAATTGACTACGCTGATACCTTTGCTCCAGTGGTCAAGTTTAGTTCAGTTCGTACTTTACTATCTATTGCAGCAGCAGAGAACTTGGTAGTTCACCAATTCGACGTAAAGACAGCGTTTTTACATGGGAACTTGGAGGAGCAGATATTCATGGAGCAGCCCAGCAATTTCAAGAAAGACAACAGAGTATGTTTGTGAAATAAAAGCCTATACGGACTTAAACAGGCTTCACGACAGTGGAATAAAAGAATTGCGAATTTTTTACTAAGACGAGATTTCGAACAATCTCAAGCAGATCCGTGCGTATTCATCAATAAAGGTAAGATACTTTATATAGCGATTTACGTTGACGATGGCCTAATTATTGGAAAGAATGAAGCTGAAATGGCAGACCTGTTGAGTGAGCTACACACTGAGTTCCAGATTACGCACTGTGTAGCAGAATTTTTTGTTGGTCTGCAAATCGAGAGGAATCAAGGTAGTGGTAAATTGAAAATTCATCAAGAATAATACACCAAGGAAGTTCTAAGACGATTCAATCATGAAAACTGTACACCTAGATCTACTCCTGCTGATCCAGGAGTTAAATTTTCAAAGTTATCCGAGCATTCCAAAGACAGGAATAATTTTCCATACAGACAAGCGATAGCTATAAGACCTGATATCGCATTCATTGTTGGAGTTTTAAGCAGATATAAGGAAAATCCTACTTTGGAGCATTGGCAAGGAGTCAAACGAGTATTTAAGTATCTAAAGGCGAAATTAACGTAAGATATATTTCAACTCACGATCAGTCAGCTGATATTCTGACAAAGGCTTTATCTAAAGATAAATTTAAAACTTTTTCATTACGAATTGGCATTTATGAATTTTTTTATTGACATGTAATTTTTTCTTAATATTGTGAGTCGAGAGGGAGTGTTGAGAAACTGTTTGTGTATAACGCCTCCCAATATTTTGTTTATGTATAGTGTATGTAAAGCAAAAGGAAAGAACTATTCGCACTCGTTGTTTTTCGCCCTCTTGCATCTCAGACCTCGTCGCGTGCGGACGTTTCTTTCTCTTTACGGTTTTTCTTTTTCCACGTTTGTCGTTTTTACTGAATAAAAGACTTTTTCGTTCTTCTTGAAAATACAAAGAATTAGTTTTATTCTTAACAACTAGAATACGTGGAGACAGGACTCTCAAGAGGCTTCATTGGAATTGGCATTGAGGAGTGATTCCACAATGAGTTGAGCCTTCAAGACCATAACTTGTTGGCCCTCCAAAATCCCAAATTTTTTCAAGTGTTTTAAGCAGCGTAATGAGAAGAACCAGGAGTAAATGTGTGTATCTTTCTTTGTCAACTATGGGATGCTGTCGATAGTTTCATCAAAATCTTTCGTAATAATACTTTCTGAGAGAAGTTCCCTTTTTCAATCCAGTTTACGAACTCATGTAAAGGAAACTCTGCCCTTTATCGTGAAATTGATCAAGCAGAAGTACCTCTAGGGTTAGAAGGAGAAATGAAGTAAGACGAATGATTCGGAAGCTTTTTGTCTTGGTTCATCTTTCCTACTTTAGACACAATATATTACTGGAATCAAATTCCTGTTAAGACCCCCTATAGGGGCACAGGAGAGAAACAACTCTCTCCCACAAGGCGCGATCCTGAGCATCGGCCTTTAGCTGTTGCCAAGACTTGTTCTAAGTCACTGCAATGCAGGTTGGAAACTATTTGCTAACAAGCAACAATTCGAACTTTGATGTAGCCTAGTGGGTAGCATGTTGGTCTGCAATGTGAAGGGCGTGAGCTCAAATCCCGATCGGCGTACCATTCCAGCGCACTGCCTGCTTGGGAATACCATTATATAGGCAACAAGAAAATAGATAGAACGATATAGAGTTATGTGAACCATTCCACAATAGTAAATAAAAGTTAAGGAACCTGCAGGTTAGGCAGCTAAAACCCAATTTGGGCTGTTGTGCCATTGACGAAGAAGAAGAATCAATAGCTAGAATATTTTTGCAAAATATCCTTTTGTTTACAACTCGCACATAACACGATTTAATTTGAAAAAAAAAAACAAAAATCATCACTTTTAAAAATCTCCTAAGCAGCTCAGACGATCTGTAACGCTTGTTAGTAAGAGTCAATAGTCTTCACTCTAATATAATTGAGAGGAAATGCAAATGACAAAAACGCGATGTTATTAGTAGAAAATAAACTGCCAACAAGTCGGGCGAAACTTTATTATTCTTGGGACAAGTCGCGGATGCGTGGAAAGTCAATATGCAGGTTAGAGTGGTTAGGGATGACTAAGTGAAAGGGGGTTCTTGGGCAGGACAGTTGTCAACACTTTGCGGAAACGTTCAAAAGCTTCAGTATATATAACCAATATTTCGTTCGTTTATTTATGCAAGTTTGAGTTTTGTGAGGGGAGGGATGAGGGTTGATAGTAAGGGTCGGTGGATGTTAATAGTTTTTTAATTGACGTCCAATATTCTCTGTATAGAATGTCAGTTTCATAGACGAAGTTGCATAGAATAAGATTCTGTGTATTTTACATTCACGAAACCAACATTTGTATGGGAGGGGGTAGAGGAGGTAGGGGAATCGTAAAGATTGTGACGCAATTTTATTTCCTTTCTGTTGTAGTCTTCTCGTACAAAATTTCAAGTTCGCAGCTTTTAACTTGTTGGTTATTAGTTGGTTCAATGAAATAGGTAGAAATGATACTTTTGTATGGGAGGGGGTAGAAGGGCAAGCGTGATTGCAAAACTTTTAGCAAAATTTCATTTCAATTATTTTTGTAAGTTTTCCGGCAAAAATTGAAATGGATAGCTTTTAAGAGTTAGCTGATAACCGATTTCTTAAAAATGCTCGAAAAAATAATTTTGTATGGGAGGGGGTAGAAGAGGTAAAGGAATTGCAAAATTTGTGATGCAATTTTCTTTTCTTTCTCTAGTAAGGTGCTCGTACAAAATTTCAAGTTCGTAGCTTTTAATTTGTTGTTTATTAGTTGATTTAATGAAATTGGTCGAAATCATACTTTTGTATGGGAGGGGGTAGAAGGGCAAGTGGTATTTTAAAACTTTTAAAATAATTTTATTTTAAATATTTTTATAAGTTCTTATGCAAAATTTCAAATTGATAGCTTTTAATAGTTAGGTGATAATTAATTTCTTAAAAATGGTCGAAAAAATAATTTTGTATGGGAGGGGGTAGAAGTTTCAAAGGTATTCGACCAGTTAATATTTTATACGTTTGGAGATTTTTTTTAAATGTATTTCCCAAATTTTCAAGTTTCTACCTTAAAATTACATCCAAAAATTTTCAGTTTTCGTGTTTTTTTCGCTGCACGTGAAACACCTTGTGCCCCTTAGACCGTGGTGGTCGGTTCGTAACAATTGTGGATCAAATTATTATTTTTTTTCTGTGTATATAAAATAGATGTATCCACATGCAAAATTTAAAGTTTCTATCTTTGACCAGAGTCCTAAAAAAATCACTCAAAATTTTCGACATTTTTGCTTACCACCTCCCTCCCTTTACACCCCCTAACTTAAAATTTTTATCAAAATTATAAATTGTATAGTTTTATAATCTGACGAATTTTTGATTCGATATCTGCACTCAATTTTGAGATATAACGATTTCTAATTTTGAAAAGTGCTCCATTTTTGAAATGCTCCCCATTTCCCCCCACTACTATTATGACCAAATTTTATATTTTTTTTATATTTCGCTAGTATAGCTTAGTATATGTTTTAAATTTCAATTACATAACTTAAGAGATAGTTGAGATATTAATTCTTAAGTGTTTTTCTTTTCACCCCCCCCTGACTCTCCCCCTTACAATAATTAGCCTATTTCTAAGTTTATTCTGATGGATCTATACGCCATCTTAATTGTCCCAAAATATGAATTTTTTATGGTAAGTAGTTTCGAAGATATAACCATTTCAAAAAAAGATTCGGCCGACAATTTGTTTTTAGCCCCCCCTTTTCGGACGCCAATGGATATAAAAATTAAATTATTTTTGGAGTATGTCCCACAACCTTCTCTATATGTGTGCTGACTTTCATCTTTCTATCTGCATTCGTGGTGAAGATATTAGCAAGTGTATTTTTCGACTTTTTCCATCCCCCCGCCTCCCCCTTCCACCCCACACTCCCCAAAATTTGGATAATGGAGCTCACTTATCAAATTAACAATCCACCCAAAAACCAACATTCTACCTTGAACGGTCTTGGAGGTACGAGTCCATATGTACGGCGTACGGCGGACGGCGTACGGCGGGACGGATTTTTTTTTTTTGCTTTTTTAGGCTTATTTAGTCATGAAACGCGAAAAAACAAAATTTCAGGGTAGCAAATTTTTTTTTTTCTGTGTCGATCACAATACTTTATTATTAAAAAATAATAAAGTAAATGAGGAGGACTATGTTCATGGCCGAGCTGGAAAAATTGTAAAGGGCAGTCTATTTTTACGTCGAATCAAAAAATAGCAAGAACAAATTTATTATAGTTGAGAGATGAGAACCAAATGAAAGATCAAGAGAACATTCAGTCAAAGTGAGCAGTTTAACAGAAGGGCAGATAAATTCACTTGGCCTGGCGACAACTGAAGGTAGATGCTCAAAATCGCCTCCAGTGGAAAAGAACCTGTCTGGCATATGATCCTTTCAAATATTTACCTGTAGGGAATCCCTAAAGGAGCAGAAACAGTTTTGCACCACAAGGCACGTTCCTGAGCATTGGCCTCTGATTGTCCCCAGGACTTGTTTATTCCTCAGGTCTCCTGTTTAACTGCTTTCTTGCATTAGCTTTAAGGTTAATCAACCTCACGTATTATTTCAGGGATATACTGTTTTTCTGAGTCTCCAAAGTTCTTCTTTGAAGATGAGATCTGATCTCATCGCAGTCATTGGTTCACGAAAGTTTTCAAGTTCGTAAGCTTAACGGTCACTTTTCATGCAGGAACCTTAATTCAGAAGGAGAAAAAAATCTGAGGGACTGGTGAGCTTTATTTATACGTTCCTCAGTGTTCCTTATTGCCTCCGCTGTTCATACTAACAATACTCCCTAGCTAAAATCTTGCATCCCTTCAATATTTCAACCTTTATGTTTGCTCTCGAACCCTTGTTCATGTACTTCAAAGCAGAATGCTTGTTTGATTCTGCAGAAGAGTTAAATTCATTCCTAAAACTATGAATTGAATTTAGGGTAGACTATGGAATATCTTGGACCAAAACTAAGAAAAAAGTGATAAATAAAGCAGATCCTTGAAGTTCGCCGCAATCAATTGAGAAGCATCTGTTAAATTTCAGCACAATCCTTGGACCATCACAACATTGTTCATGCTATATACACTGATTTTTCGAAAGCTTTTGACACTGTTAATATTAAAATCCTTATTGCAAAAATTGAAAAGTACGGTGTCACTGGCTCTCTCCTGAATTGGTTTAATTCTTACCGCACGGATCGTTATCCGCGAATTACGTTCTATGGACATATATCTGCTGAGTTTCTATCTAACTCTGGTGTTCCACAGGGAACTATTCTTGGTCCACTACTATTTGCGCTCTTCATTAATGAACTGTTCCAATTCTTATCATCAAATTGTCTCTAATACGCGGAGGACCTCAAAATGTTTCGTAAAACTTCCTCTTACTCTGACTGCTTACACCTCTAGACTGATTTGTCGACTTTGTACCGTTGGTGTTCTAAAAATGATATTTGTCTGAACATTGAGAAGTGTTTTGCTATGGAGTTTTCGTATAAGACTACCTCTCCTAATCTCACTTACTCTATTAATGGATCCTCCCTTGTAGAAGTACCTACAATAAAGGATCTAGAGTGACCTTTAATCGCAAGCTTAAGTTCGCCAATTACTATTCAGAGATTGCAAATAAGACATACAGACTTGCTAAGTTCGTCCTTCGTACGACAGTCCAGTTTAACCGTCCAAGAACAGCAGCCTTGCTATTTTCAACTCTCGTCCGTAGTATCTTAGAATACTGCCCCATCGTGTGGAACCTTCACCATGTTGAAGCCGTTGAGCGTAAATTAACTCGCACCTTTTTCTACAGATTAAAAAAGCCTCATATCAGCTACAATGACAGACTTATAGCACTTCAACTCAATCCTTTGCATCTAAGATGGACTTTTCTTGGTGCTTGTTTCCTCTACAAACTTTTAAACTACTTGGCTAATAACTACATCTGGAATGAACTGAATTTCCGGCAAAGAACAGTCTCAACCAGGATTTTTTTTGTCTTCCTCGCGCTTTACTCGATATTTCCTATCACTCCCCAATGTTGAGAATGTAAAGGAACCAAGATCAACTTCAACATGGATCTTTAACTACTTCTTTCGTTTTATTTATAACTAGAGTAAAAACAATAATCTTTAATATTTGAATTCTTGTCGTGGCTATTCCATTTCTGCTTTTCTATAAACGAAAATGTTATCTTTTTCGTTCAAAAGCCTTTAAATAAATAAATAGATTCGGAAATTGTATTCAAAGAGAAAATTTTCAATCCTTGAGATGAGGATAGAATCAATATCGATGGCATTTAACTTAACTAGGGGATATTCCTGCCAAAATGTGGCAAAAGCTTTTAAAATGTCAAGCACAAGGACTCGACCTTCTCCCTATTTATTTAAGCACTAGCAAACGCCCGCGACTTCGTTCGCATAAAAATCGCAATAATAAGCAATTTTTGAGAATGTAGTTAGTAATACATTTTGTCGGATATATAATCTGCTTACTTTAATGGCTCTTTAAACACAATGTTTTGTATTTTGTTGTAATCAGAACCATAAATTATTAAGAATGATACCATGATACTACTGAATATAAGTGCGAAGAGCTAACAACTCGTCCGCAATAAATAATGAAAATGTTAAGGAACCTGAAGTTCAGGAGGCCAAGGCCCGATTTGGGCTGTAGCGCCATTGAAGAAGAAGACCATGATACTCGCATTTGTATGGGACAGGCTCATGATCAAATCAATCCCGTGATTTGAGATCATATATTTATTGAAGAGCATTTAGGACATGTGAATAATTATAGCTTGTGTTAATTAAAAAAAAGCCCAAATAAAATAACATTCAGCTTGAAAACGTAACAGGACTACGATTGTGCGTAGAGCCCAATCATACGATACTATAGATGAAATCAAAATTTTTGTGATTTTATGAAATTTTGTATGGGATGTGGCTGCATTGAACTAATTTGTTTCACTTCATGCTAGAGTAGCTATAGAAATGTTTTGTACCAAATTCAAGCTTCACAAATTGAGCAGGTACTGAGCAACTTTGTGCATTGAATTTAATGAAATTGTGCAATTTGTATGGGAGGTGATAGAAGGAGTGGGCGGTTTTTGGTGATTTGATCGAAAAACAACTAAAATTATCATGCAATTGATCCTTTTCAAGAAAATCAAATTTTCGTAAAATCGTGCAATTGTGTCACATTATATGGGAGGGGTAGAAGGAGTAAAGCCGCTCGGTTAATTTTTTCCCGATATTAATAATGATGCTAATTAAGGATTGAGTACAAAATTTGAACTCGATGAAAGTTATATATACTTTGAAAATTAGTTTAGAATATTTCATGAAAAAGTGCAGTTTGTATAGGAGGTGGTAGAAGGAGTGGGGGGTTTTCAATAAATTTTTGAGAAACAACTGAAATTATTATAAAATTGATATATTTTAAATTTCAGATCAGTAACATTTACATTTTTCAAGAAAATCGAATTTAAGTAAAGTCATGGAATTGTGTCACATTGTATGGGAGGGGGTAGAAGGATATTAATAACAATGTGAATTAATGATTCAGTACAAGTTTTAAGCTCGATGAAAGTTACACGCACTGAGAAAATTGGTGTATAGCATTTCATGAAAAAGTGTAGTTAGTATTGGAGGTGGCGGAAGGAGTCAATCAATCAATCAAATTCCTATTAAGACCCCTATAGGGACATAGGCCAGAAACAACTTTCTTCCACAAGGCGCGAACCTGAGCATCGGCCTTAAGCTGTTGCCAGCACCTCCTGCTCAACTGCTCGCTACCATGTGTTACGTGGTTGTCCAACCCGACGTCTTCCTTGAGGATTGTATCCAGAGCCTGTTGGGCGATGTTTCACTCTGATTTCCTCAAAGTATGACCAATCCACTGCCACTTCCGCCGTTGAATCTCAATACCTATTTTAGTCTGGCCAGTTGTACTCCAAAGTTCGTCGTTGGAGATCACTTGTGGCCAGAATATTCTTAAAATGCGTCGGAGGCATTGATTCACGAAAGTCTGTAGTTTCTTGGTAAGTCGAACAGTCACTTTCCACGTAGTACAACCATATAACAATACGGATTTGACGCATGCGTCAAAAACTCGCAGCTTCGTGCGCAGGGAGATCTCTCTTAACCTCCTAAAGAATTCTTCGACGTCTTTATTTTTTTCCACTGATGGTTGCATAAAGCTACATCCACATCAAGATTTGTTCCTAGGTCTACTGCCTTCATGAAAGCTATTGAAATCGAAGCCAAATTTCCAATTAAAGGCACTGAGGAATTCGTTAGGTGTACCTCCATTTCCTCTTTTCAAATGCCAAACAGTTCATTCAAGTGTCTTCACTAGCAGAGCATTTAGTGTTGTTGTTGCTTAGAAATAGATTAAGAAGGTTTCAGACTTGTCTCTTAAAGTCTGGTAATCCAGTCATCTTATTCACCAGTTGTGCTTAATGAAGTAAGGACTTGAGTATATCGTCTCTTCTGGTCCGTAGTGAAATAATTCTCAACCAGTGTGATAAACGTTGAAATTGCCCATGGGAACGATTTCAGCATCAGTGTGTGCAGTGTAAATGGGCTGGTTATATACATAGACAAGTGTACAGCTATATAAAACAAGAAAGGCATTGAGATTCAAAGGCGAAATTGGTATTTCATCGGTCGCACTTTGCGAAATCCAGAGCAAAAAATCTCGAATCAAACTTTGGACTATAAGTCTCAACGGAGACGTTGTCCCTATAGAGGGTCCCAACAGAAAATTGACTCATTTATCCTTTGCTAGTTGCATTTAAGCTAACTGCTATTAATTATGTTGCTACATGAGATGATCATTGAGTTTCTTGCTTAGCTAGATGCAGATTTAGTTTGAACTATATGCCTCAACGAAGACGTTGCCCTATAGAGGGTCCTAATAGAAAATTCACTGATTTATTTTTTGCTAGTTGCGTTTAGGCTCAATCAAATCAATCAAATTCCTGTTAAGACCCCATATAGGGGCATAGGACAGAAACAACTCTCTTCCACAAGACGCGATCCTGAGTATCGGCCTTAAGCTGTTGGCAGGACTTGTTTATTCCTCTGGCCTCCAGCTTAACTGCTCACTTCCATGTGTTACATGGGCGACCGACCCGACGTCTTCCTTGAGGATTATAACCCAGAGCCTGCTTGGCGATGCTTCGCTCTGGTTTCCTCAAAGTATGACCAATCCACTGCCACTTCCGCCTTTGAATCTCAATACCTATTTTAGTCTGGCCAGTTGTATTCCAATGTTCGTCGTTGGAGATCGTTTCTGGCCAAAATATCCCTAAAATGCGTCGGAGGCATTGGTTCACGAAAGTCTGTAGTTTCTTGGTAAGTCGAACGGTCACTTTCCACGTAGTACAACCATACAACAACACGGATTTAACGCATGCGTCAAAAACTCGCAGCTTCGTGCGCAGGGAGATCTCTCTTAACCTCCAGAAAGGGGAAAGGATACCGAAGGCCTGACGAGCTTTATTTAGCCGAGCCTCAACATCCTTTTTGGCTCCGCCGTCCATGCTGACAATGCTTCCGAGATAGCAAAAATCTTGCACCTCTTCCACATGCTGGCCGTTAAGAACAATCGGTGTGCTTGCGTTCGAACCCATGTGCATGTACTTGGTTTTACGCACATTTATATTCAATCCCGCCTCTTTGCATTTAGAATGCAACGAGCAAACATTTGACTCTAAGTCCGAACGGTTATATGCAAGCAAACACACATCATCAGCATAATCAAGGTGACTTAAGATGTTAAATAGTCTCCATTGAAGACCTTTATCTTCCCCACGTTCCACTGCAGCTTTCAAGATGTCATTTATTACCACCAGAAACAGGGCTGGTGATAACATGCAGCCTTGTCTGACACCCGTTCGCACAGGGAAACTCTCGGACAGCTCCTCTATGCGTTTAGGCTAATTGCTATAAATTCATTTTTCTATATTGCTGCATGAGATGATCATTGAGTTTCTTGCTTAGTCAGATGCAGGTTTGCTCAACGAAGACGTTGTCCCTATAGAGGGTTCTAACAGAAAATTGACGATTGATCCTTTGCAAGTTGCATTTAACCTTTAAATTATGTTACTTTATGAGATGATCATTCAGTTTCTTGCTTAGCTAGATGCTTATTTTGAGTCTGTTACAAACAGGATTAACAGGGAATTACATATTATTTTAGATATTCAGAGCAGCGTCGAAAATTGTTACATACATATACTCAGAAAGCAAGGCTGCAATTCTGGCATTCCAATCCTATAGGAGCACGTCCAAACCGTTTATTTGCTAGCATAATTTAAATCACCAAGCGGCTAGAAGCGAGGTATTTTTAATTAGATACTGAACTATAGTGACCTATTTGGTAACGACGCAGCAGCCACCCTTGCCAGTCAAGGATCTGGAAAGATTATCTTAAAGTCAGTCAATGTAGCACAAACAGTGCTGAATACAAGTTACTTTGGACGTTTCATTGATGGAATGGAAGCAGCTGGATAGCTATAGAACGATCGAAACCTTCCGGGAGAATTGAATAACAACATCAAAGCTCAGCTGCTACAAAGTAGTCGGTCGAACCTTAGGTCATTGCCTCCTTAAGATTCAAGCATTTAGAGTGCGGAGCGATAGCGTCTGCACAATTTGCGAATACGAACAATTGATCGAGGACTATCTTTGTCACTATCCGCAAATCCCCATCAGTCATCTTTATGCTCTGGATTCATTTCAGAACTGGATGACCTCAGAGGCGTCAAACATTCTTGCCAGATTCGGTTCGCGTACCTTATCAGGCGTCTAGCACAAGAAGAGAAACATCCATCTCATATTTGTCAGTAGCGGGAATACACAATGGATCCAACTACATGGTGCTATTGCAGAGTGGTTCTCTTTCTGGGACAACCCAAACCTATGCATCCCGATCTGCCTTCTTAATCTATAGACTTCTATATACATAATATCTGCTCTCTTTCAAACATCGGCCTGATCAGATGCATAAAATATCACCATTACCTCATTTTTCGGCGCCTTTTTTGATACATCATTATGCACAAACCAGCACACCATTTCAAGTTCTGGCTAGACTGTACCGATTTTATTCAGCAGCTTCATTTTTTTTAAGGTTTAACCTGGAATTCCTGATCTTCCTGATTTAAACTTTTATCCTCTCTTAATATTCCGTTCAGATCCTCTCAGCCACGCAGGATTGAGAACTTTTGGCTCTTGTTTCGACAGCTGGAGCAATATGTTGAACTGAAGGAATGCGAGATCACTATACTAGTAGTAGAGAGAAAAGTACCGACCTTTGTCAGCTCTCCTTTGGGACGTTTTGGCGTTCTCAACAAAATTTCAAACTAATCTGAATTTATAGTAGCGCCACTGAAGATAAAGCTTTTCGATCGGTCATAGCTTTGCTAGGAGCCTTCTGCAAAGTCCTTGATCCTCATCTTGCTTAGAGCCGAATGCTTTCAACCCCGTATGTTATCACTCTTTTCTTTCTCCAGTAAAGCCGTTCTACCAATCCTAATGAAGAGAAGGATTGACATTTGAGGGTCTCTCTGAGACGGTAATTCCTCCATTCACCGCCGCCGATTGTGATCCCAGCGCGGTGACAACATCTTCATCGATGAAAAGATTGTTTATAGAGGAGAACAAACCTCAGTTTTTTTGTGTATCCATATAGTTCGAAACCAGTAAGGGGGAAAGCATTCGGCCGGTACTTCCAACACCAAGATAACGCTCATAACCAAGGTGACCTCTAGAGATTGGGCCGTTTTAGCCTACTCAAGCAGGGTTCTTTTAAAGTAATGCCACAAACAATAAATTCTTCGACTACTCAACGTATTCTGATTGACTAGGTCTCGTAATGGTCTAGGTCTCGTGAAGCCTAGTGGGTAGCATGGTGGTTTATAATGCGAAGGAAAGCATAATTCGAGCACACTGCCTGCTTGGATATACCTTAGTTACCTCAATCTACAAAAGTGAAAAGTTGGCATTTAGAGGGTTGTGCGAAGAGCTAACAACCATTCCACAATAAATAATTAAAATGTTAAGGAAACCCGATTGAAGAAAAAGAATGTAATGTATTATAGTATACCTGAAAGATATCAGCAAGCTATATCTGATCGACGCATATCGGGTCTCGCCAGAAGAAGAATCTTACAGCTTTGTTTCGAATACATTCCGTATCTTTCCTTCCATGAATCTAGAAATTTAACGATTGAGCACATTCACCATATTTTTGATATTTATAATCAGCCTGTACTTAGTCCTTGCTGGGCGTTCAATGGGCCCGCGAGTGGTATAAGTTACATTAGTCTCAAATCTTCACAAAACCAGTCCTTACTGAAGAAGACCAATTTGAAAATTTTAAATTCAAACATTAATTGTCGGAAATCTTTCTATTTTCATGCAATTCAAATACTAAATCTCAAGAAACTTGAATTTCATTGTGCTAAAAAAATACAAAGAAACAAAGATGAAATCGCCCAAAGAAAAATAAACCTTACCTTCTATAATGGAATCAAGATGCAGTACAACTTAAAAGGAACATTATTGCTTACTTTGAAGTGCTTCTTTTTTGTACGTAAGAAAGAAAAATTTAAAACACGCCTCGATCGTCCTTCAGGACACAACAATGCCAGGCTACTTTTCATAAAACATTCTCATACTCGTAATTGGCTTCAGATTCGACCGAAAAAGAAACTCACTCTCTTAAATGAAACCTTTTTATTCTTCTTACTTTTTTTGCATCAGTTTTTAGGTCAACTGACGAGTCCTTCATTAGTCCCATCCTATAGATAAAGTTTGATGACAAAAAACGATACAAATTTTTTTTTTCTTATTATTTTTTAAGTAATATGACAAGAACTGACTGAATAGTATATGAGAGGTCTCTATGCAATCTGAATAAAGTTCTGTGAGGAATAAATCGTTTCATACAACGGGGTCGGTCAGGATAATGTTTACCTTCAGGACCAATCAGAACTTTCAAATGGGAAACACAAGAGCCGAGAGTTTCTTAAGTCTGCTTAAGGGATCTAAACAAATTTCAGGAAAGAGAGATGATGCTACTTGTTGGTTTTCGGTGCACTTTGCCAAAGGACATGTTTTATATGGGTCGACCTTATTTGAGTACTCAGTTCTCATATCTGGTTATATGAATATGCATAATTTATGGGCTTGTTATTCTTTGAGGATGGTGTGAGGGAAAGAAGTGAAGCTTAAGAACCGACAGTTTCGGGAAAATTTGGAAAGTTATACGGGTTATTCGCTCTTCATGGAAAACATTTTGCTAATATGAAGAGCTTCAAAAAGAAGCTTTGTTTGTTATCAGTGTGGGTATCTGCTCTATAAAGTTTTGAAATGGGATACATACACGGCGACTCACCAAACAATAAAAACGACGAATTTAATATTCCAGACATGTTTCTAGATAAAAGTTTATTTCAATTTATTATTCATAGATATATCTTCCGGAAATGAAAGATCCCACCTAAGCCTAAATTATACCTTTTATCTGCAAAGAAAATTTGCAGTGGGTTTTTTTTCGCGATTACGAACGTTTGAAAACATTTCTATCCCGTTCCTTTTCTTTTTTAGCGGAAGCTTTTAACTGTTGAATAAGAAAATTCATTCTCTTTGTATCATCATCATCATCTATGCAATCCCCAATCTCTTCCGTTTTTTCCGCAAATTTACATGGTTCTTCCTAATGGGTTAAACGGAGAAACTTTTTCTGACTGGAACATCTACGACATCCAACTTTATTCAACAGAATCTAAATAAATATTAGCATTCAGTAAAATCCTCTAGACAGAGAGAAGGAAAAAGGAACCGGAATCTCAGTTTAATAACCCTATTCAAGTTTTATTCCTAATGTAATTTAAGAAGGTTCTGCGAACTCCTTAAGTGTTTATTTTCATTCTGTATTTGATGACATCGCTCTCATAATCAAACAAGGACATGATATTTTCCATATTTAGGCGAGGTGTTTCTTTTCAGAATTATTCTCCTTCCTTTTTTTTAGAATAAATAAAAAATGAGGTTTTCTGTTTTGTGAGAATATTGTGATCAAACAATTTCTTGAAATAGAAAAATTACAAAGAAATCAGAATATGGGAAAGCAAATCTAGATAAATTGTTGAAATTTCTTCAAAGTGAGATATTTCGTTTTGTTGGTGCGACGAAAATAAAGTCAATTTATAAATATTTCAGAAGGGCGATCAACGCATGCTGTAAACATATTCTGTTCATGAAGATTCCAAGATTACAGTAGATTTATTTCTTATGGTTATATATTGCGTCTCACGACCTTCGCATTACAAGACCAGTACGCTACCTACTAGGCTACACCCTACCTTAAATAATGCCAACTGTGCAATTGGTAGAACCCCTTATTCTTAAGCAAATATAGGTGATTGAAAGTGTGGAACTTTTCACTTATTGAAACTCCAGTCTGTGACTTAATCACGAGGAAAAAGCTGAAAATAACAATCATCCTCATGCCTAGCTTAAGCCCTGTTCCTATAGTTTGGGCAACCTATAAGGCACGTCCTCATGTGGTGGATGATGGACATCGCTGTGTGTCTGCAGTTAGCATGGCAATAGCAAGGAATATGACACACATCGGCAACTGCCTCGTTGTTAACCTAATTGATGAACATGTTCACGTGAAAGTAGTAGCAAACATTTTTTGTGCAAAAACCATGCCACGAACCAGCCTAAAAGAACTTTAAGATGGCGTCCCCCCATATTGACCCTCAGTCCCCGGCAATAAAGGGTGCTAAAATTGCTGGGTCCAAACGCGGTTCAACACCTACAAGAACGGTGCAACCAGGTTCTGCTGTGCTACTGGGAAACACCCAGCTCACTGAATCTTCCATGTCAGAGCTCAGTGATCTCGCTTTCATAACACCCCTGGATGCAGCCTCAAAACCGAATAAGTCAGTGGCTGTGGGTATGGATGTTGATCACGCTTCAACGCATCAATATTCTGCATACCTATATCGGCTGGCCTTGAGACCACTCCAAGCCGTTAAGTTGATATTAGCAATCGTGCGCGCCGCCGAGCTAGGACCAACCTAAAAAGAAAAGCTGCCAAAGCAAGGTTTGACGATGCGGTAGAGGCTAACGTGATTGCAGTTCTGAGTCGACTGTCCTCTGGGACGGGCGATTTGCGGGCTGCAGACGCTTCACACCTAGCTGGCGTGCCGACCGAAGTTCTCAAAAGTGAGGGGAAAGGTAACGGTATCCCAGCCATTTCTATGATTATTAAAGCTAGCACTTCCGAAGCCAATGGTCAAGGTAGTAAGTTCTCCTGTGAAAGAGTCCTTGCACGCCCCGACTACTCCGCTGAAAGTAACATCAAACATTGCTACGGATAGCGGTGTGGTTCCGAAAATGTCAGCAGCGAAAATAGAAAACATGCTCAGAAGGGCAGCCTCATAGCTTTACTCTGGGTCTCCAATCAGTTGCTACTCCTAGTTTGAGGATGTCAGTGGAAAATATCGAAGTGGTTAAAGTACTTTCATCCCCGCTTGCATCGGAATGATCAGTTCCTAGCGCCGCCTCTGGCAATGCCAAAGAACTCTCATCGTCCGCGTGCACAGTCGCCGGTAATAAGTTCAAACCGATGATACCTGCAGCAAAAAAGGAACAGCCGAGATCGGCTTCCTATAGCTATGTCGCTAGGAGTATCTTCCAAGCAGCTGTCATTAATACCAACGACTTGCTATGCATCATACCAGTGTCGGTGAGGCCTCTGATCTACTCCTCACTGAGGAAAATTATGTCGGAACTCCTCTTAGGAAATCCACCAGCTAAACCAAGCTTTTTGAAGTACGACTTCGAGCCAGGCTATCTTACGATAACTTGTGCTGACTAAAACACTCTGGTCTTCTTTCAGGAGGCAGTTCCCAAAATGGACGAGCACTTGACGGACATCAAACTACTGGTGGTGGAAGGTTCCGAGACTCCTAGATTGAAGAAAGTGTCTGTATAGATCTCGGGTTTCATTAAAAACCCTGGGCTTCTATTGCAGGGCATTGTGTCGTTGCAAAAAAGCACTAAAATTAACAATAATTCCATAGTTTAGCAGTCCAAACCAAACAACGACGCTCTAGGAGAGGTCCTTCAACGGAATACCGTAGCTTCTTCAGCTGGTTCCTTCATACCAACCATACGAAGCAAGAGATGTTCCATCGACTGACCTGTGCCAGCTTGTCCAGTCCAACACAGAGGACTTGATAATAGATTGCGATGCCAATGTTCATCGCACCTACTGTCTAGCACAGACTGCAACGATCGTGGTAAGTCAATTCTAGTATTTCTTAGCATTAACAATCAAAATTTAGTAATGTTGGTAATATTACCACCTTCATAAATAGAGAAAGAAGCTTGGTTATCGATCTGACACTTGCAACTAACTCTAAATCAATAGTGGCGCGCAACTGGAGAATTTCGAAAGAACCATCCTTTTCAGACTTCATTTGGATAAGATTTGAAATAGTGGGATCAGTAAAAAAGGAATTCGGAAAAAAACGGATTGGGCTATATATCGTTAGCTATCGGCAATAGTTTCTCATCCAATAAAAACACCAGATTCCCTAGATAGAAGAGTTGGTATGCTAACAAGTATACTAACAACCTCATACAAAAGTTCATGCCCTCAGAAGTCCGCCAAAAATAGTCAGAACGCTGTCTGGTGGAATAATGATCTTGATATTCTGTAAACACGGGCTGGGAAACACTTTAACAAAGCTAATTCCAGCAAAAGTGTATAAGAAACTGTTAAGAGCCGTCAAACAAAATTTATGAAGAAGATTCTGTGAAGAAATCGATAACGTGAACTATACAGCTCGGGTAAGGAGGACCATATCCAAAGGCCCAAGCATGTCTAAATTACTGGATAAAGCAGATGGTTCATGGACAGGGTCTAGCAGCGACTTACTTAAACTTTTAAAGTAAATGCATTTCCCCGGATGTTTTGAGACCCCGCCACGAAGTTCATGTATCGCGCGTATTCTAGCGAACTCAGAACTAAAACATAAAAGAATTATGATTGGGCGTAAGGCCCAATCATATGATACTCTAGATGAAATGAGAAAGAGTTCAATGTAGCGGAAAATATGTCACCTCCAATTCTTTTAATTAATTAATAGTGACTTTTGTATGGGAGGTGGTAAAAGCAGAGGAGGAAGGTTTTTAATTTTTGAATATGACACCTAATGTGGTATGCAAAATATTTCGTGCTGAATTTTAGGTTTGTAGCTTTCATTATTTTCAATTGGACATAGTTTTCCCGAAATTGAGGCATTCGTATGGAAGGTGGCAGAGGAAGTGGAGCGTTTAAGATGATTTTGAAACTGCTTATCATCATCCTTATCACCACGCTTTGATTCAATTTCAAATTCGATAGTTCTAATATATTCGAAGGAGACATGCTTTTCTTGAATTTATAATACAGATATTTGTATGGGAGGGGGTAGAAGGAGTAAAGAGGAGCTGATAATTTTTTTTAGCATTTATTGAAATTATTAAAAAACAAATTCTGGCAAAATTTTAAGTTTATACCTTTTCTAGTTTTAATGGAAATCGATATAATGCACTTAACAAAAATTACACATTTGTATGGGAGGGGGTAGAAGGAGTGTACGGATCAAAAGACGTTTTTTTCTCGTTATTGCGATTTCTATTTTTATACTTTATTCAAAATATCAAGCTGATAGTCTTAACGATTTCGAAGAAAAATAATTTAATTTAAATTTCAAAATTTCGTGAAATTTGTATGGGAGGAGGTAGAAGGAGTGAGGTGAAATTTATAATTTTTTCAATGCTGGTTGAAATTATACCAAAATTAATTCTGGCAAAAATTCGTTTTTATAACTTTGCTAGTTTCAATGAAAATCGAAAAACTGCATTTTTTAAAATTGTGCATTTGTATGGGAGGGGGTAGAAGGAGTAACGGGATCGGATCAATATTCAGTCATATTAATGACATCTATTTTATAATACTTTGACCCAAATTTCAAGTTGATAGCTTAAATAGTTTCAAAGAAATATCAATTTCTGAAAATTTCGGAATTTCGTGAAATTTGTATGGGAGGGGGTAGAAGGAGTGGGGGGATGTGGCCCGTTCACGAACTTAAAGTTACTTTTTGCTAAAAATGACACACAACAAATTTCAGCACGATAGCTCAAAGCGTTCGAGAGTTATGCTGTAGACAGACGGACAGACAGCAACTCGGAATCGAAGTTTTTGAGCGACAACAAATATTTCTGTACCTTTAGCGGCTCTGTGCGAGAATTATTTCTTAGCGTTACAAACGGTAAGGCAAACACAATATACTCTCAGATTTCATCTAGAGTATAAAAACATAGGAATTGTGTTCAGTTCCTTCAAACTCTACAAGTCACCAGGACTGAACGAAGTCTATCCTGCAATGATCAGAAATGCGGAAGAAACAATAATTAAGTACTTGGTTGACTTAAACAAAGCATCCAACAGTCTTTGCCACATACTGAAGCTGAAGCAAGAGGCTAAGGTGATTTTTATACCTAAGCCAGACAGAGCCTTCCATAACATCGCGAAGGCTTTCCAACCCATAACCCTAACATCGTTCCTTCTTAAAGGCCTGGAAAAACTGATGGACAGCTACCTATGTGCAAATCTGAACCTCTCGGTCTGCTGCCCACACTAGCACGCCTATCTGAATGATAAGTCTACCGACAATGCCTTACATGTGACAGTAGCAGCCGTAGAGAAAGCTTTCCAACATAAAGAGGGTGCATTCGGTTGCCTTTGTAGACATGGGAGGCACTTTTAACCATGCCAACATTAATGACATTCTTGAGACCGAGTGCAGCCATAATGTGGAACCTCTCCTGACTTCATTGATAGCTAAGCTTCTTCACTCCCAAAAAACGTAGCACAGATGAGTGAAGAGATAAGAAAAGACTCTGTTCATAATGGAACGCCACAGGATGCCATAATATCGTCTCTCTTGTGGGTCCTAACCGTGAATGAACCCCTTTCCATTTTAAAATGGAACGGCTACCCCAAAATGACATATGCGAACGATCTCTCTCATCATGCTAACTGGTAAATTTGATCAAGTTCTAGTTAACCTTATGCAGTCCGCTTCACAATTGTTAGACAGTTGGGCACTTGATAAATGACCTACCACCAATCCGCAAAAAATAAATCTGATTCTCCAGGAGAAGAAGACCATATGTTGTTGGGTATCACTATGGTTCTCTCGAACCAAGCTAAATAATTAGGTCTTGGTTTTGAAAGTAAATTATCCTGGAAGGCTAAGACTCAAGAACGAGAAGAAAAGCTAACCGTAGTCTTCTTCGCTTGCAAAAAGGCATTCGATTTAAATGGGGCCTTAAGCCGGACCTCATCGATTTGATATATACCAGTATTGTTAGATCAATTACTTGAGCTTTATTTCTTAACGTTTCGAAATTTTTGGAAAACTTAGTGTATTCTCGCACATCATCTAGAAAATAATAAATTAATGAATCAAAATCCGGACTAATCAAAAAGCACTATAATTTAATTTCTCATAAGACCGGAATAAAATGCTAAGCAATCTTCTTTTCACAAAAAAAAAGAACTTTTCGAACGAAGTGTCGAGAGATTACGCTCAAAATTGCTGATTCCATTTCAGCTTCAGTGCGGTGAAAAAAGCAGAATGCAGAATTTCCATAAACCATCGGTTTTGAGATAAATTGAAATTGATAGCGACCGGGGTCAGCAACATCCTCGTCCTTTCCCGACTGTTCACCACTAACCATGGGATAAACATGATACTACCCTAGCCGTACATAGCTCAAAAAGTTTAGTGGCTACGAATGATTTTTATTTCAATTTTAGGATACATGAGGATGCGGATGTGAGCATAGCTTCTAAGCTAAATGTAGCCGCATAGCATTTTTATAGAGCAGATCTAGTGACAAACTCATATCGACTATTTCACCTGATTTACGGTATTTTCCTAGTGCGATAAAAGAAACTCTCCCTTCCTCCCCTTGAGTAGTGACTGTCAGGATTTAACCAATTTCAAATGTACTTTTTTTTCGCTATAGTGCTAGAAATGAGCGCTATTAATGTACATATATGGTGATTTACAAAGATTCGAGATTATTATTAAACCGTATTTCAAATAAAAAAGAAGAAGAGAAAAAATTAATGAATTTCCATCCGATTAGGGCTGTGAGGAGTTTCTCTGCAGTGGTAATGGTAACTGACACTAAAGGCATAAGATAAAACTGCTGAGTGGTATGAGATTTGCCATTAGTTCATCATGAATGACCTAGTTGAAAAAGGAAGATAGTATCAGTGTGATTTATATTTGAAAGCGATGATACCGATTCGCATTTGAGGAAGTATGAGTAAAATTTTAAAAATTTATTTTTACAACAAAACTTGCATTAATTACGCCTAGTATCGCTTGTGGTCGAAATTCGACCAAATATAAATATAATATAACGAAATTCATCTTGTTTTTAACATAATTAATTGGAATTTAGTTGCATACAATTTCTTTATTCTATCATGTAAGTTTCCTATAAATTCTAAAAAACATTTACCACAATTTTTTGATGTCCACGCTTAAAGTCAAGCAGCATTGGACGTGAGTAGTATTTCGATATAGGACCGCTTGTATCACTTTATTTTACCTGTTTACCTCTATATGGCAACATACACATATAATTTTTTTGTGCACATCAATGGCAGAGTATCTTTCCAATGTTTTAACTTTTATTTCCCTCGTTTAAGTCAAGTGGCATTGGACGCGAATGGAAGTTCGGATACTTCCGACATTTTTAGTATCGGTTTTTGCCTTCGATGAATACTTACAATATGAATTCGCCTTATATTAGGCATCTTTCATTGATTGGACACTTTTCTATTTCCACATATCCTGCCTAAAAGCTTATTCCTGAAAGCTCATTGCAGTGCACTGGACCTACCAGTTCTCGTCCGATTACCGAAGTCAAGCAGCGTAAGATAAATTTTCCTTTCTTTTCGTCAACTACGGTTCGCGATCTACTAAGTTCATGTACCTGCATTGGGCCTAGCTACTATCGGATTGTTTGCCCTTGTTTAAGGGTCTCGACCTTTTTTCACGTGAAGTAATTTTTGCATTTTTGGTTTTTTTTTTAAATTTGCTTTTTGCTTCCCTGGTATTTAGTACTTTAAATTTTTGACAGTTGATATGGTAAATTTCACCAACGATCAGCTAAATGTTTGGGGATTGAACACTGCACGTCTTTCCTTATACATCTATACACAGACAACATGACCGGATGTTTTAGCGCTCTTTGTGAAACCAAAGTGTTGCCTGGTAGCGAACAGTTCCATACTGTCCCCGGATATTATCTTCTCCCGACCTTTTTTTCCGACAGCGGAGAATCGCAAAGTATATACGCGAAGATGTTGCCTTCCAACCTAGAGTTCAATAACTCCTAAGTAAAACTAAACGTCCGAAGGCACATCATTTCTTTCTTTTATTTCCACAAGAAGCCTGGCTTTGAATACCACGAACACAGCAAACGAATTGGATAAATTATCTAACTCTATCCAATCCCTATATTCCAAAAACCCTGACGTTGAAATTGCTATCGTGGGCAATTTCAATGTTCATAACATTACTTCGCTGAAGTATTCTACAACCACGGATCAACAAGGTTTTGATACTGAGCTCTTTGCCTCCATCAACAATCAAACACAGTTTGTAACTGAACTTACCCGATTATCGGAAATGACAAGTCACTCTGCTAACTTACCTGTGCTCTTCCTCACAAATCAACCTGTGAAATATTCTGTTTTAATTATATCTTCATCTCAGAAATACCGATCATTGCTTGGTTCGGGCACAGTTTCCAATTCTTCTCGATATTTCGCCTGATATACGGATGCCTGGAAGACCTTTGTCTTATTACAGAAGAGCATATTGGGGAGCATTAAATCAATTCAACAGAGATTTTGACTGGAATTTGTGCTTCGAATCTAATGGTTGTGATACAATTTGTCGGAGGATTACTGAAACAATTCAAAAGGGTATGAAGATCTATATACCTTCCAGGTAAAAAAGAATCCAACCATTGAAGGATACTTGGTTCTACAAGGATTGTTTAGATGCCATACGAAAAAAAAAAACAATTGAAATTTTCAAAGTTAACCCACCTCCTGCACACAAATTGCTTTACAACGCGTTAAGGAAAAACTGTGAATCAAATCTTAAAAATACTAAATTCAAACATTACCAAAAGCTTCGAAGAAAGATTCTTTGAAACCCCGAAAGGCTCTACACTTCTACAATGGCACTACAGCCCAAGTCGGGCCTTGGTCTCCTGACCTACAGATTCCTTAACATTTTTCATAATTTATTGTGGAAGGGTTGTTAGACCTTTGCACAACCCTCTACCTATTAATTTTCATTTTCGTAGATTGATGTGGTCAAGGTATACTCAAGCAGGCAGTGTGTTGGAATTATGCTTCAACCAGGATTTGAAGTCACGGACCTTCACATTGTAGACCAACACGCTACGCTGGTTAAATTCGTCAAAACTTCATAAAATCTTCCACACCTCCTTTTACAGATGGCGACCAAATTATTACGAATCCTGTTGAGAAAGCTAATCTCCTGGCTGCGAACTTTGCACGAAACTCTTGACTTTCACCATTAAAACAATCTCCCCAAAACTGTCGCACACTGGTTTCTCACTTCCACACTATCGAACACATTTTATCTCCAAAATGCTCAAGCAGCTCAATTTGCACAAATCGCAGACTAATCAGTTACGTTGAAAACAACCATCCTATCCATGATCGCTATTCCGTTCTGGATGTTCCACTGGAGATCTTCTAGTTTATCTGACTGAACGTTGGATCACGTGTATTCACAAAGCTCTTGATATTACGAAGGCCTTTGACAGAGTTTGGCACAAAGGTATATTTTATAGGTATATAGGTATATTCTTAACCATACGTTATAATACCACCTTTATCAAATGGATTGAGAATTTCCTTTTTGAACGTTCGATACGAATCGTTATGGATGGTGCATCATCTCAACTGTTCCGGATCAATTCCGGCGTCTCTCAAAGCTCTGTCCTATTCCCAACACTTTTTTTAATCTTCATTAATGAACTTCTGTCAACAACACTCAATTCATAGCTTTGCAGATGACAGTACTCTGGATAATCAATTCGACTCCGTTACTGAAGCTGCGGTGAATT
Source organism: Chorisops tibialis (assembly GCA_963669355.1). Classification (NCBI taxonomy): domain Eukaryota; kingdom Metazoa; phylum Arthropoda; class Insecta; order Diptera; family Stratiomyidae; genus Chorisops; species Chorisops tibialis. The sequence continues at coordinate 178,095,080 of OY770262.1, read as the reverse complement.
CTAAAGGCATCGAATTGTACGTTTCATTGAACTCAGATCTTAACCTCATCCTGGAATGGGGAAAGAAAAATAGAGTAGACCTTAAAACTCAGGGCCGTCATCTATCTCTTTAATCGGATGTTCCGGAGGGCTCTCGAATATAGCCTTCGGTAATGGACAATTATACTATTCAGAAGAACTCACATTACCCAGTATAAAACTTTATAAACACATCAATTGCAGCAAACATATTTATGATGTTGCACTTGATGCCTCTAAACGCCTTGGATTTCTCGAAGATGCAAAAAGTATTTTACGCCATACGATCTAGCTAATATCTACTAAGCCTATATTCAACCCCATCTCGAGTACAACTCACGCATATGGGCTGAAGCACCCAAAACACAACCAACCGTGCTCGATCGAATCAAAAAGCATGCATTCCATCTAGTTGGAAATGAGCTGTTGTATACAGCTTCTAAAGATTCTTTTGAACGTCGTAGAAACGTCGCGGTACTCATCGTTTATTATCGATAATTCCACGGTAAATGCCACGAAGAACTGTCCAACCTCATCCCTCCTCTTTTCAAATATCCCAGAAATATTCGGCAAGCCAAGATAGCTCAACAATTCAACACTCGCCAGTGCTTGATACTGGACCATAGGTCTATTCCAGGGAATTGGAGGGCCGATGAACTCTCCCGGCAAGGAACCACCGTGTAGATTCAGTCTGTGAAAGAGAAGCTGTGCATGCATCTCGCGAATCATAAGCTGCAACTTAAGTTGTATGCGATTTGCAAAGCCAACGACAAATGGGCAATGGTGTCACTTGTACTACCATGAGACAGATGTGCCCTATGCTGGATCTAAAACTCTCTGTAGACTGATATCGCTAAGCAGGCAGATGATCAGCTCCGTGGTAGGAGTTGTTATAGAACACTGCTTGATAGGGAGACATTCTCATAGGCTTAGCCTCTCGTTTAATGATTTTTGCGGGAGCTGCAAAGATGAGGAAGAAACTATTATTCCTCTGCTATGCACTTTCCCTGCTCTCGCTAGAAGAAGGAGACGCCACCTAGGCGCATACTTTTTCTATAGTCTCGGCAATCTGGCAAATGCGGAAGCCAGGAGACTTCACTGCTTCATAGAAAGCTCCGGTAGGCTCACCGAGTAGAAGTTTCTTCTGAGATCCTGTGGCTTCACAACGGACCAGCCTATGACCCTTGTGCGCCCAGACTTGTGGGGCAGCCACCTCTGCCTACCTACCTAGCTAACATCATTGCACCTTGATCCTATTGTTAGTTGCACTTTGATCCACACCGAGTTGTATGAAGTCAAGAATTGTGTAATCAAGGGTAGTGCGAAGTATCAGTAAGCTATCCATTTGCTAAAGCTTTATAGCCAAGGGCCCAATTTGGGCTGTAGCACTATTGAAAAAGAATTCCATGCCATTATTATACTCTAGAAGAAATCTGAGAGTATATTGTGTTTGCCTTACCGTTTGTAACACTAAGAAATAATGCTCGCACAGAGCCGCCAAGGGTACAGAAATATTTGTTGTCACTCAAAAATCTCGATTCCGAGTTGCTGTCTGTCCGTCTGTCTGTCTGTCCGTCTGTCTACAACATAGCTCTCGATAGCTTTGACCTATCGTGCTGAAATTTTCTCTATGTCATTTTTAGCAAAAAAGTAATTTTAAGTTCGTGAACGGGCCACATCCCCCCACTCCTTCTACCCCCTCCCATACAAATTTCATGAAATTTCGAAATTTAAAGAAATTGATTTTTCTCCGAAACTGTTTCAGCTATTGACTTGAAAATTAGGTCATAGTATATTGATACAAATATCATTAACCTCAAGAAATATTGATCCAATCTCCTTACTCCTTCTACCACCTCCCATACAAATGCACAATTTTCAAAAATGCATTTATTCGGTTTGCATTGCAACTAGCAAAGCCAAATGAACCAATTTTTGTCATAATTAGTTTTATTATAATTGCAACTAATTTTGGAAAAACTATCAACTTTACCTCACTCCTTCTACCCCCTCCCATACAAATTTTACGAAATTTCGGAATTTCAATTAAATTAGTTTTCTTCAAAACCGTCAAAGCTATCAACTGTAAAATTTGAGAAAAGTATACTATTTTAAATATAATTGATATCAAAAAATTTGGTTTTGATTCGTATATTCCTTCTACCCCCTCCCATACAAATGCAGAATTTTGGTAAATGCATTTAACCGATTTTCATAGAAACTAGAAGAAGTAGAAACTTGAAATTTTGCCAGAATTTGTCCCTTAATAATTGTAATAAAAGCTAAAAAAATTATCGCCTTCACCCACTCCTTCTATCACCTCCAATACAAATTTTTATATTATAAGTTCAAGAAAAGTTTTTCTCCTTCGAACATATGAGAGCTATGGACATTAAAATTGTAACAAAGCAATGTGATTAGAATGTTGATAAGCAGTTTCAAAATCATCCAAAATCTCTCACTTTTTCTGCCACCTCCCATACAAATACCATAAATTCAGACAAAAATTGTTCAATTTCCTCGAAAATTATGAAAGCAATAAACTTTAAATTCAGCATGAAACATTTTGTATAGTACGTTCGGTGTTATATACGAAAATTACAAAACTCCCCCCCTCTGCTTTTACCACCACCCAAACAAAAGGTAAGTGAGTATTTCATCTAGAGTATCATATGATTAGGCTTTACGCCCAATCATAATTCTGTTATGTTTTTAGTTCATTTTTAGAATATCCTTTTTCATTTTTATAAAATTCGTCGAATACTAATTTCGTAATGAATAATTGGTATTGTTAGGTTATTTGTGTTCATTAAAATTTCGCTATTCGTAATACAAATTATTTTTTATGAAAAGTAAAAAAAACATAACAGGAACACAATTGGGCGTAAAGCCGAAACATACGATACTCTAGACGAATGAGAAATGCTTGGATTTTAAGAAATTCTATAAGGGAAGTGGTAGAAGGGGTGACGTCATTTAACTATTTTTTTTACATCATGCTTGAGTTGCAATCAGATATGATGCTTTATACAAAAGTTAAGCTCCAACAATTAATTAGTTAACAAGAAAATTAGTCTAGTTGATTTAGTGAAATTGTACAGTTTCTATGGGAGGTAGTAGAAGGAGTGGGGAATGCTTAATGATTTTTTTTTTAAAAAAGCTACATACTTCATGCCATTGGGATGTGTCAAATTGAAGACTAGCATCGTCCATATTTTTTTGGAAAATCGACTTTTTGCAAATTTATGTAATGGGGTCATATTGTATGCGAGGGGGCAGAAGGCGTAAAGCTAACAGTCTAATTTTCTTGGGGCTTACTAATAATTTTTAGCTCGATAATGATTATACGTACTGAGTAAATTGACTTAAAGTATTTCATGAAAGAGTGCAATTTGTATGAGAGGTGGTGGTAGAAGGAGTAAGGGTATTCAAATAGTTTTTATACTATGCTTTGAAGTCATCATGAAAATTATATATTCCGAATTTCAGATCAATAGCTTTTATACTATTTGAAAAAATCAGTTTAAAGTCAAATTGTGAAATTGTGTAATTTGTATGGGAGCGGGTAGAAAGGGTGGATCAATTTGGCCTATTCTCAAGCTTGACCTTACTTTTTTCGCCAAAATCCAAGTGTACAATATTTTAACTTTTTAGATTAGCACGTTATCAAATTAGGGAACAGAACAGACAGACAGACGGACATCCAGTTTTGATATTTTTGAGCGATGAACCAAACTTCCGTTCAATCCGTGCTTTTCTCCGAACCTTATTCCTTAGCGTTACAAACTTTAGAGCAAACTTATAATACCCTCAGATTTCATCTAGAGTATAAATAAACTGCCAACAAGTCGGGCGAAACTTTATTATTCTTGGGACAAGTTGCGGATGAGTGGAAAGTCAATATGCAGGTTAGAGTGGTTAGGGAAGGCTAAGTGAAAGGGAGTTCTTGGGCAGGGCTGTTGTCAATTTAACAATATTTCATTCGTTTCTGCAAGTTTGGATTTTTATGAGGGGAGGAGGAGGGGTAAGGGTGGGTGGATGTTAATAGCTTTTTAATTAATTGCTTGAATCACGTTCAATATTCTCTGTATAGAATGTGTTTCATAGACGAAGTTGCATAGAATTTTCATAAAATTCGGTGTATTTTACATTCACGAAACCGAACATTTGTATGGGAGGGGGTAGAGAAGGTAGAGGAATCGTAAAATTTGATGTGTAGTTTTATTTCGCTTCTCTTGTAAGGTGCTTTTTTTTGATATCTGTACTCTTTTTTTGAGATATAAGGATTTGTAATTTTGAAAAGTACGCCATTTTTGAAATGCTCCCCATTTTCCCCCACTACTATTATTTCAGCATGTTATATTTTGTTTGTATTTTCCTAGTATAGCTTAATATACGTTTCAAGTTTGAATTACATAGCTTAAGAAATAGTTGAGATATTAATTATTAAGTGTTTTTATTTGCACCCCCCCCCCTGACCCTCCCCCTTACAATAATTAGCCACTGTCTAAGCTGATTCCAATGGAACTATATGCCACCTTATTGGTCCCAAAATATGAATTTTTACAATAAGTGATTTCGAAGATATAGTCATTTGAAAAAACAATTCGGCCGACAATTTGTTTTTAGCCCCCCTTTTCGGACGCCAATGGATAAAAAAATTAAATTATTTTGAAAGTTTGTCCCACAACCTTCTCTATATTTGTTTTGATTTTCAACTTTCTATCTACATTCGTGGTGGAGATATTAGCAAGTGTAGTTTTCGACTTTTTCCCTCCCCCGCCTCCCCCTTCCACCTAACACCCCCCAAAATTTAGAAAATAGAGCTCACTTACCCAATCAATAATCCACCCACAAACGAACATTCTAGCTTTAGCGGTCTCGAAGATATGAGTCCATATGTACGGCGTACGGCGGGACAGATTTTTTTTTTGCATTTTTAGGCTAATTTAGTCATGAAACGCGAAAAAACAAAATTTCAGGGTAGCAAAGTTTTTTTTTTGTGTCGATCACAATACTTTATTATTAGAATAATAAAGTAAAATAAAGGTCTAAGGTATGAATTAATATTTTCGAAGTTAAGTTAAGTTAAGTTCATTAAGTGAAATTCGGACCAAGGTACATGACCTTCCTCTATATTTTGTTTATTAAATCTCAAAATAAAAACTTACCTCCTCTCTGTATTTCTTCAACGATCTTAAAACGATTCAAGCTTTAGAAATTCCTTGAAATCAAAGCTAAAATTAAATTGTGTATCACTGCTTAATTTGAGTTTCTAAAAATTGTAACCACAATAGCGATAAGATTTGTTAACATTTTCTTAACGGCCATCAAAGTTTTCATCTTTCTCTTAATTTTGTGTCGGCATCGTCATCATCGTTTTTCCAGGCAGAGGCTTTTATCTTATGGACTACGACAAATTCCTCTGTCACGATGAGAGGTGTCATTAATTGAAATGTACTCTTATCAGGTTTTGCAGTAGATACTTTCTATTCAATTTGCATAGTACCTATCCGAAATTATCTTGGAATTTCATTATTTTGTGCGATGCTATGAAATGTTTTATAAGCTCATTGAATTTTCGACGTAAGCTCAGTTTTTGTTCGTTGCCTGTTTTTTTTCTGGGGAAAAATGCACAGTGGGTAGATATAGAGATAAAAGACAGAAGCAAAATTATATTATGCGTAATTTCATTAAATTATTTATATTTCATGCTCTTTTTGAATTTTAAAATTTCGAGTGATATTCTTACGTTAGCATTTTCAATAGGATTTTGATGCATAATATAAAGTGAGTTGTTCTTTCTTCTTGTTCATTTTTTTTTAATTGAAGTATTTGCTTATTTTTTGCTCTTTATATTTGATTCCATCCTAATTATTGCTTTTGATCTTGTTTGTACTGATTATCGTTACTGTTCCCATTGATGTTCCCATTTTCGTTAATAATTTTAGTACTTTGTTATTCTAATATCGAAATAAAATTTTATCAAATAATTCGTCTGTTTGTACGTAAATTTCTGCAACTTATCTCTTCGGAACATTGAAATATATCGCCGATTTAAAATTGGTGGTTTTTGATTTACTCAGCGTTACCTGCCAGCCCAAACAAAAATCATCAAGGTTTCAAAAGAATGGGCACAATTTCGTAGGTTCTTTTATTCTTTGCTGTCATCCGGCAGCCCTTCTCTCAACCCTCTATCGACAAATTTTCATGTTCGTAGATTATGATAAATAACACAGATATACTCACGTAGGCAGTGTGGTAGAATTACGCGTAGATCGGGATTTGAATTTACGACCATCGCATTGTAGACGAACACGATACACACTAGGCTACACCCAGGCTGGGATTCGATACCAGATAATAAGCATCCTGAGGATTTTATGCAAAAATATTCGGTTAAAAGAAACAGAAATCTGACTAGACTCTTGGTAGGTGACCTAACTGAACACTGCCATATGAGAAATATAAATTTCAGTGAATTCGAATCTCAGAAAACAATACCTTTGTACTATGCAATAAGAAAGAGTTAACACCAAAGCATTCTGTTAATAAGTACGAGATTTGATAAGGAACTCTGAAAGCATATACCGAGGAACTTCACAATGGGCTCATTAGTGACCACAGTGATAGCGCAATCCTAACCTACACCACCGTGTAATCTAACCGAATCTAATCTATGGCAGGCGGTAGAAAGAGTACCAGGATTAGACTAATTTTTTACATCGTGCTACAGTTGATTCCAAAATATTTTATACTAAGTTTCGTGCTTCAGATATTTGATATGTTGGCATTAAATATTTATGAACTGTGTTTCGTGAAATTGTTTTTCTATGGATGAGATGAGGTAGGAACAGTACGAGGATTCTTTGAGCAAAATTATATGTCTTCTGAGAGATGTGTGCGCAACATACTAAAAAAATTCCAAGAGACTGTCTCAATGCAAGATGCGAAGACTCCGAAACAACTTCGCCTCGGACGTTGGACTAAAAATATCACCGCAGTGAAGTACAGTGTTGAAAATGACCCGAACATCTCCATTGTCACTGTTCTCAAGAATACGGTAGCGAATATTGGCAAAAATTTGGCTCTGTATGCATACAAGGTCCAACTCAAGAACTATAGCCGGCAGCGCCATACGTTCTCTGATTTGGTCTTGGAAACAAATCCTACACCAGGTTTGGTCTTTCAAATCCTACACCTCTCGTTGATACACCTCATAAAATGTGTGAAAAGGCAATATGCAAAGTTAGCGTGCTGGCAGAAAGCGATCGGCTTTAATAATAAGGTCGTAAAATAGATTGAAAGTCGTAAAGGATTGAGTGTCATATTCCTGAGACGCCATAGATTTCGGTGTCCATCAAGGCTCAGTTTTACCGCCCAGTCTTTTCAAATTCCCAATAACGATCTTTTGTCCCAAATTCAAACCCTTGCTATTTAAATTACATTACCCTTGATAATATCTAAGAGTGTTGAAATTATAATAACTTGCCTTGACCATGGTTAGGCCACCACCTTGACTAATCACCTTCCACATTTCAGGGCTTGTTTTGCACCAAAACTCAAAGGAAGTTGTGTCAAAGAACTGTATAAAAGGAACGAAGTAGAGTAGATTTAGTTATTGCGATATTAATATTAGAACTTCATACCCATCCTTATGATCACGCATTACATCATAATGGGTTCGCCACATCTCATGTTTGTGGACTTCGAGAAGGCTTTCGAAAGCGTTAAGCGAGATTACATATGGAATGTTTGCGTAGGAGAGGTATTCCAGATAAGGTCAAAGCTATGATTAAAGAATCCTACGTCGATGCAAGGTGTAGCGTCTTGCATAGAGGAGAGCTGTCCAAGAGCTTCCCTGTGCAAACGGGTGTCAGACAGGGCTGCACTGGAAGGTGTGAAAGGTAAAAGTCTTCAATGGAGACTATTTAACATCCTAAGTCACCATCAGCATAATGACGTGTGTTTGTTCGGACTTAGAGTCAAATGTTCGCTCGTTGCGTTCTAAATGCAAAGAAGCGGGACTGAAAACAAATGTGCGTAAAACCAAGTACATGCACATGGGTTTGAACGCAAGTACACCAATTGTTCTTAACGGACAGGATGTGGAAGAGGTGCAGGATTTTTGCTATCTCGGAAGCATTGTCAGCATGGACGGCGGAGCCGAAAAGGATTTTGAGGCTCGGCCAAATAAAGGTCGTCAGGCCTTCAGTATCTTTTCCCCTTTCAGGAGGTTAAGGGAGAGTTAAGAGATCTCCCTTCGCACGCAGCTACGAGTTTTTGACGCATGCGTCAAATCCGTGTTGTTATATGGTTGTAATACGTGGAAAGTGACCGTTCGACTTACCAAGAAACTACAGACTTTCGTGAATCAATGCCTCTGACGCATTTTAGGAATATTCTGGCTAGAAGTGATCTCCAACGACGAACTTTGGAGTACAACTGGCCAGACAAAAATAGGTATTGAGATTCAAAGGCGGAAGTGGCAGTGGATCGGTCATACTTTGAGGAAACCAGAGCGAAACATCGCCAAACAGGCTCTGGATTACAATCCTCAAGGAAGACGTCGGGTTGGTCGACCATGTAACACATTGAAGCGAGCAGTTGAGCAGGAGGCCAGAGGAATAATCAAGTCCTGGCAACAGCTTAAGGCCGATGCTCAGGATCGCGCCTTGTGGAAGAGAGTTGCTTCTGTCCTATGCCCCTACAGGGGGTCTTAACAGAAATTTGATTTGATTAATTGAATTATAACCATCACTTCAACGCGATGAATTACACAACATTTGGCGACAACCATTGAACTTTTGCTTTTGCTCAGGAAGTAGCACAATCTTCACTAACAGCGCAAAATTGGTCAGAATTTTCGCTAACCGAGAGAAAAGCTGAAGACAATATAATCAAAGAAAGTCGAAGCTCTGAATAAAAAAGGTTCAAGGCCAAAGTAAGCCATTGTTGATATCAAATCGAAGCCAGCTGGGATCGATCGTACATTGTTCGTGGCTTTTAGCGAAGTGATCAACTAGAAGGACGCTTGTGTCCGAGAGTTTGAAAAAATAGATTGATAACATAGGAGTGCCACAATTCGGTGGCGTAACTTGCTCAAAAAGTGGAATCATTGTTGGTTTCAGTATTTTCTGCTAGGGGAAATAATCAAAGTATCAAAAGAAGCCATTGGAAGCTGTGGCAACAAATCAGGTTCGAACCAGGGCATCTCAGCGAGAATCTCATCGAGACGATGTCGAGCTGGAGTAAGCGCTGAAGCAATTTCGACGAAATCGACGACAAGAGCCACAACGGACAAATTTTTAAATCGTTGTACAAGGAAGAATTAGATTAGCTATAGGTTTATAGAATCACATGCCAATAAGGAGACTGCGTTATTGTTATTTTTTTTTCTCAAAATTAATGCGTGTTTTTGTGGCGTCTCTTTAAGCCACTTTGTTAGTCGCCATTTCAGAGCGCTGTAATCTCCCTCGTGGTCTATGATTCGGCCCGGATGTCGAGCAAGGAATGGTCGTCACCGTAAGAACCACGTACTTCCCCGTCCCCTCTCCAGGATTGGCCGGACTGTCCCGTTATGCCCCTGAAGGGCAAATTGGTTTCTGTATTGTGCGTTTTCCCAGCCAGGGAAAGCCTAATAACCCAAACGAGATGAAAAAGCCGTAAACTCACAGCAGTGTGACTCACTCGCTAACAGCCCAGGAAACGAGTAAGAGCCAACCTCAAGGGGCAGAGATTGTCTGGTAGAATTCAAGCCCCCAGAGCCGATTTCATCATGGTGATGACGATCTCTGAATGAGCGGCCGAATTTGAAACATCGGACCCAAAAACGTAAGTGCATCAGAACTAAGCCAGCAGGAATTAATTTCACAGGGTGTGCGCCCAAACGATTGGCAAATTCAGAGGTTTACGATTGTAACCATGCAACGATGGTGCCGGGAAGGAAGGTCCAATAATCAAACCGTTAACTACAAGGCTCTCCGATGTTGGAATTGTAGACTGACAGGGCACTTACGAGGTGATTGCTCCAAGCGAAATAGAACACCAATTTCTTGTTCAGAATGCGCATTCAAATCAGTTTGGCAAAACAATTATCAGGAAAACATGACTAGGTGGATGAAAGCCCTAGAATTGAGCTAGCAAAGCGATATTGAGACTCCGCGCGGGACATTTAAGAAGTGACTGCCGCAATCCGAGAACGTCGCTAAACGATTATTTGGAATGTACTGCTCACTTTAGTATGCAGAACTGGAGGCACGACAGTTAATGACCAGGTATCAGAAGACACTTCACGGTCCATAATCTGCAAAAAAAAACATTAGGAGATCCCAGGGGAAGTATAGTCCGAACAGAAGCATGGCTCCTAAACGCATCAAGCACGGACGACATGTATTATGCGACTCTGCAAGTTTTCGAGAAGGCAGTTCGCTACGTCTGTGAAATCATTTCTACCAAGAAGGGAGACCACCAGAGCCTAATAATTGGAAAAGAGCCTATCAAATAAACGCCAAAATAAATTGCGAAGGCTACTGCAAACCACGCACAAGAATGAAAGTAGTGCACCTGGACAGATTGGTGAAATACCCTGGCCATACTAATTTTAGTGAAGACTCTTTTTGGAACGAACAGAAACTAAGGAGGAGATAATGTTACATGTCGGCCCCACTCGTTCATCGGGTGTTCGCGATCTTCCGCTGTCTACTATTCTGGATAAAGTACAATAAAGGAAATGGTTCGGCATGATGGGCCGACAGCACGACGGGCCGACAACATTACGACAGCGGTCGACAAGACCGATATAAAAAGAGGGAGCAAGTGATGGAGAGTCAGTCAGGATTGAAAAGCCAATCGAGTCGGAATTCAAAAATCGATAAGGAGAAGCAAAAAAGGCTAGAAAGGCCCAAAAGAAAAGTTCACAAAATGGTAAATAAAGTTGCGGTTGTGTTTAACTTAACAACGAGTTAGTTTTTTTTGGTTTCATGAATGTTTTCACAGTGCATTTTGAATTGAAAGATGTTACGTTTCTTTTTACAGGGCGACAATTTAGAAGAGAGAGGCGGGACGCAGTCTCTGTTGTATAATGCCGAGTAAAGACGGTAGGAGTATCGGGTAAAAAATGAAAGCACGAGGTTTTTCTTATTGGGAAGATTCTATTTTCAAGACAGACCGAGAGCTGTTCCTAGTGCAGTGTAAGAGCTTAGAATGATTTTATTTTCGAGGCCAACTAAAATTTGTTGTGCAGTGCAAGAGCTTAGAAACATTTTATTTTCAAGGCCAACCAAGAGCAGGTCCTAGTGCAGTGGAAGAGCTTAGAATGCACCGGCCACAGTTTATATAATAAAACTTGTAGTTCTGCTAGGTAGATCGCCTCCACGCGGTGCAGACTGGGTAACGCTAAAAGATCTACTGATAGGGGGGATTAAGCCAAATAGCTTGCTATCGGCTCCGTAACCTATCAAGATAGGGGGGATTAAGTCGAACAGTCTTATGTCGGCTCCGTAACCTATCTATGGTCTAGGGCGGATGTGATGGGGGGGATTAAAACCGATCAGCCTAGCTGTCGGTTCCGTATCCTATCACAGCATGGATCCTCTTGAAATCTGGACTGGTCATGTTTTAGGCAGTTTTCAGGGGGCTATATGGTTACAAGGGGATTTATCCCTGAAGTGATCCGCAGGTGTACGTACTACCTATATGGTGACCTTAATAAAGTACGACGCTAGAGGAGTAAACCTCGCATACAAAAATCCCCTAATCCACGGTGGAACAGCATATGCCAATGGATGAATGGTTAGTGGGTAACTAACCATAAATATGCAAACTCTGGATACCGGGCGACCTCCAGTTTTAATAAGCCTTCCCCTGGTAATGCGGAGCTCTGCCAGGGGTGACTTTACTTTCTCGCGCTTCTCGTGGGAATCACATGTATACAACAACAAATAAAAACACACAAGAGGTTGATGCTTCCTCTAATGCATCAAAAACAGCGGTTAATATCGCAACGGAAGAGGGCAGCAATATAAGCACTCCTCCAGAAAATGGACTGTCGACAGCAGAGATTAATACCTCCGTCGACAAAAGGATAATGAGACCACCATTAAAAGCGGATAGAAAAACCGCAAAAAAATCCCAAACGGACGAACAACTGCTATTAGCGGAATTAAAGCAGTTAAGTCTGAGGGAAAACAAGAAGAGGTTAGGAGGTGCAGCTAGAAGAAGGTATATGTACCATCGTAACCAGGGAAAAAATGCTAACGAGGCATACGATCTTGCCTGCTTGCCTATGAAGGACACGTTAGCACCGGCACAAAAATCTGCGGTAAAAAGAGGTAGAACCTCATCAAACACACCGCCTTCAGCCGGAAATGAAAGCAAGAGGCAAAAGACCGCCAGCAAGAGCGTCGTGTACAGACCCACAGTAGAGGTACAACCATCAACATCGGGTATAAGCTACAGAGACGCGGTAAAAGGTATTAGGATTGGACAAAAAAAAAAAAAAAATAATACATACCGAGCATCCGCTCAAAGTCCTTACCCCAGAGCAGTTAGCTGCAATTCAAAAAACCATTTTGGGAAGGATTCCGGCAGCGTCTAAAGAGGGAACTAAGCCTAACTTCTGCGGACTTAGTCTCAAACCAGGGTGGATGCTAGCAGTGTGCGGGGACGAGAAAACCGCATCGTGGCTTGAGCTAACAGCCAAAACAATCAAGCCGGACGACTCGACCAACATCATGGCTGTCCGGGAAGAAAATATTCCGCGATTGGAAGTGGTCACGGGATACTTCCCACAAGAAGAAGACTCGACAGAGGTTATCACAACCCTCATCGACTCGCAAAACGACGGTTTGTGCGCCTCAAACTGGAAGATCCTCGGTAGAAGGAAAGAGGGCACAAACACCATAATTACCTTCTCCATCGACGGCCAATCCATGGAGGAGCTAAAAAAGGTAGGGTACCGAATTTGGTTTAAATTTACGAGTGTGACTCTACGCCCTAAGGCCAAGGGAGTAAGGAGCGGTAATCCGCAATCTACCAACGATGGCCAAGCAAATTAATAAAATAAAAGTCATCCAGGCAAATCTCCATCGTGCAGTAGTGGCGATGGACGTTCTGACGTGGAGATTTGCAAAGGAGGAATACCATGTGGCGCTCCTACAAGAACCAAGGGCCGCGCATGGTAAAATAATTGGAATTCCAAATAAAAAAGGGAAGGTTATATGATAGAAGAAGCGACAGGCCAAGGGCAGCACTTCTTATATCATCTGAGATCAATTATCTAAATATCCCAATTTTCATTAGGACAGATCTAGTTGCTGCACTGGTGAAAATACCAAGGGCAGGTGGATATCAAGAGGTCATAATCGCCTCGGCATACTTTCCTGGTGAGGAGCCTGATAATCCACCTCAAGGCGTTATGGAACTAGTGGAATATAGCAGAATCCACAAGCTACCGGTCATCCTGGGCTGTGACGCAAACGCACACCACACTATCTGGGGAAGCAGTGACATCAACAAAAGAGGTGAGTCGCTTTTGGAGTTTCTCACTACTAACAACCTAGATATATTAAATAAAGGTAATACATCGACCTTCATAAATTCAGTTAGGCAGGAGGTACTGGACCTTACCATTACTAGCCCCTGCCTGGCCGATAAGTGTGAAAATTGGCACGTATCAAAACATGCGTCGCTATCAGACCATAGGCATATCTGCTTTGATATCAAGACGACATTTTGCTACATGGAACAATACAGAAACCCTAAACGTACCAATTGGAATCTTTACCAGTCAATATTAGAGTACGAAATAGGTTATCGAACACAAAATAATAAGCAGTCCGGACTGTATTGATGAAACTGCACACCAACTCGTAAACAATATCATTAGTGCTTACGAACAGAGTTGTCCAGTTCTACACAAAAAAAGGGATAAACAAACTCCTTGGTGGAACGAGGAATTAGCGGTAAAACGCAAACAAACTAGAAAATTGTTTAATAGAGCTAAAACCTCAGGTAACTGGGACGAATATAGGAAGTCTCTTACTGAATATAATAAGCTTTTAAAAAAGTTAAAAAAAGAGTCTTGGAGTAAATTCTGTGAAGAAATAGATGATCTTCCAATGGCATCAAGACTACAAAAAGTGTTGTCAAAAGACACCCCGGTAGACATCGGCCTATTAGAGAGACCGGATGGGTCCTTAACTAAAAGCAGCATGGAAACTCTTGAAATGTTACTGGCAACACATTTCCCAGGCTGTAAGATAATCAATAACAATGAAGATTTAGAGGTAGAGGAAAGGATGAATCGTCAAACTCCGTCCAGCAAAAGTATTGCTGGTAAAATCTTCACTCCGGAAAAGATCAGATGGGCTATCAACACCTTTAAGCCTTACAAATCAGCCGGAGTAGACAAAATATTCCCCGCACTACTGCAGAAGGGGATAGAGATCCTAATGCCAACAATGATGAGGATCTTTAAAGCAAGTTTTGCATGGGGATACATCCCTAAAATCTGGAGGAAAGCGAGAGTGGTATTTATACCTAAGGCAGGGAACCGTCCCAGTGAACAGCCTAAGTCATATCGCCCTATAAGTCTAACCTCTTTCTTTATCAAAACGATGGAGAAGTTAGTGGACATTCACATAAGAACGGGGCCCAAGAGGGTCTGTCTAAATAAGAACCAACATGCCTATCAAAAAGGTAAATCAACCGAGTCAGCCCTTCATAGATTGGTTAAACAAATCGAAAAGGCTAAAGACTACAAAGAAATTGCCCTTTGCGCATTCCTAGATATAGAAGGAGCGTTTGATAACACTCCCCATGAAGCAATTATAGCGGCAGCTAGGAAAAAGGGTTTGGAAGCGGCAATAACAAATTGGATACATGCCATGCTAAGGAGCCGAACGACAACCACGGATCTAGGTGATAGCACATTGACTGCACAGACCTATAGGGGTTGTCCCCAAGGTGGAGTACTATCTCCACTTCTTTGGTCAATGGTAGTAGATGAGCTTCTGGACCGTCTAGAAAGCTAAGGATACGAGGCAATAGGATATGCTGATGACATCGTCATTATCATTAGAGGCAAACACGATTCAATAATTTCGGAAAGAATTCAATCAGCGTTAGAGGTGATAATGAACTGGTGTCGGTCTAAGAACTTAAACATAAACCCAAGCAAGACTGAGATAATACCATTCACAAACAGAAGAGAGGTCAACATTACACCTCCCTCAATAAATGGAACACCTATACCCCTTTCAGATGAGGTAAAATATCTAGGTATTATATTAGATAGCAAACTCAACTGGAATAAACATATAGAAAGGACTCATGCCAAAGCACTAAAGGCGTTTTGGGCCTGTAAAAGCTTGTTTGGCAGAAAATGGGGACTAAAGCCCAAAATGATTTACTGGTGCTACAGAACAATCATTCTCCCTATAGTCACATACGGATCAACGGTATGGTGGACTAAAATCTTACAACGTAAAGCACAGCTTACGCTACAAAAAATCCAAAGGCTAGCATGTCTTGGTATCACAGGTGCTATGAAAACCTGTCCTACAGCGGCAATGGAAATGTTCCTGGACATCCCTCCTATACATCTCCAAATAAAGAAGGAGGCTATTAAAGGGGTGATACGCTTACAGGAGAAAAATAATTACAAACCAGGGGATTTTAGAGGTCACCTCAAAATCCTAAGGGACCCAAAAATGGAGATTTTAACTTCCACTATTTCGGACGCCATGCCGACAAAATTCAACTTTGAAACCCCTTTCAAAGTTATTATCAGGGAACGCAAGGACTGGCAATCCATGCTATCTGACATAGAAGAAGGGTCAACCATCTGGTATACAGATGGATCGCGCACATCTGAGGGGACAGGAGCCGGAGTCAAAGGGCCTAACTTCGCGGTTTCAAAACCTCTCGGTAAAGAAGCCACAATCTTCCAAGCCGAACTGATTGCAATGGAGCTATGCATCCAAGAAAATATAAGGAGAGCTCATCGCAACAAATCTATTTATATCCTATCGGATAGTCAGGCGGTTCTCAAAGCTCTTGCGTCCAATAAACATGGATCAAAGATAGTATGGACTGCCTTCAAAACCTTATAATCCTGGGGAAAAGGAATAATGTAACCTTAATGTGGGTACCAGGACATATGGGAATTGAGGGAAATGAAGAGGCTGATCACCTAGCAAAAATCGGTGCTCAATCTAATTTTATTGGTTCAGAACCTTTCTGCGGAAAACCAAAGGGGTACTTCAACACTATAATTAGACAATGGGTAGAACAAGAACATAAAATCTACTGGAATATACATCCAGGCTTGTCAATCTCAAAAAAGCTGATCCTACCACAAAAGAACAAAGTGGAGGATATCCTAAAATTCAGTCAGAAGGATATTAGTATTCTAATCGGCCTAATGACGGGGCACAGTGGAGTAAACCACCACCTCAAAAACATGGGCTTAGCTGAAACCGACATCTGTCGCCTTTGTCTCGAAGAATCGGAAACGACAGAACACATTCTATGCCACTGTGAAGCAGTAGCTAGGAAAAGACACAATCTTACTGGGAAAGGGTTCCTTTCTACCGAAGAACTAGCCAATATGGCTCCCTTAAAGATCATCAGATTAGCTAAAGCTACTGAGATATGGTAGGGTGAAGGGGCAATAAACGCACAATAGGCCGAGAAGGTCGCAGTGCTCTCGCATGATCCCCTATTTAAATAATAATAATAATAAATAATAAAACTTGTATGTGGCTGTGTGCCTCTTTTATAATACAGTTGTGTAGTAAGAATTTTTTTTATAAGTGGCACCAGAAGAGTTTACTACAAAATGGTTAAATTATTGAATGTTACAAAGAAAAGATTTTCGGATTCTACACTGTTACGCTTTATTTTTCGTGACACTTTGGTCTCTGCTGAGACCTTTATCAGATTAGTTTTATTTTTATTTTAAATAAACCTACCCCTAGCACAATTCAATATGTTAGTGTTTTATTTTACTACAATAATTTTTGTTAAGCTAACTATTAGATTGGAAATTTTATCTAAATCTAAAGAGAATGAAATAGCATAATGTTGTGTATTACCATCACCTAAATTGGAAATAGTTTTTAACTGAATTGTTACCATAATTAGAAAATATTTAAGAAAACTCCTCGAAATTCAAATTACGTTGATAAGCTTACATCATTTCTTTCACTGTACATTTCTTTCATTTCGTGAATGTTTAATTTGAAAAATATTTCTGAGTTTTTTCATGTACCGTGAAAAATTCATAAGCCCCACGTTGGGCGCCAATTTAGATAAATTTGGTAAAATCTTTTCATGATTTGTTTAGTTATAGGATGTTCGTTGATAGCATCACTACAATAAAATCTTCAAGCTGACTTCAACAGGCTCATCCAAATGACAGGGGCGTTTTCAAGTGTTGAAGAAACTACTAATTACTTTAATTGTTTAGCTGCCATCATATCTAAATTACGGCCAAAAAGGTCGAGGGCTTTTGCCATGTTTTCGATCGCTACGTGGGTTTATTTTTCATCATGCTCTATTTTTGCGCACTCAATTTTTATGTCAGATCTACTATCAAAATTTACTGCAACCCTTTTTTACTCTGATATCCGGAATATCTTGTCCGTTGAAGGAAAAAAAAAGACATTTCAGCATTAAATAATTCCCTTATCAAGGATTATTTCATTTGCCATGGTATTTACCTCAATAAAAATTCTTTTTATCGATAGTCATAAATCATAAAAAAGGTTGTGCTTACCACCATTCATTTACAATAACAAAAAATGAATATAATGTAAACAAAGAATAAGAATGGCTTCGTTAGGAAACACCTTAAGAAGTATCGTCGAAAAAAATTCCTTCATCAAGCGCTCCTTCGCTGTTTTTCTGTTTTTTTGGTTTTTTTTTGCCTGAATTTTACTTACAATGACGTGTAAGTAGTTAATTTTTTTCGTCAGATTCGTATCCTTGTTCGATGAGAAAAACTTACACCAGCGACGAATCATAGCTTTGTTAGTCCAGCATGTTCTTGGGTATAGTGCACGTCGTCGTCGTCCTTAACGCTGGGTGCAGCCTGTGTAGTGCACCTCACACCAATTTCGTCCACGGTTGCATGTCGAGTACTGATAAGCTGCAATTTATGGAGCTTAATATGCGAATCGATAAGGTTATTATGTTTTTTAGACATTCCGGAATAGCAGCATAGCGTGGAAAGGATCGCGCTAGGAGGAAGGTAGTGGCAGAATGTTTTCTATCGCTCGTTGCACTCCACTGCCATTCAAGTGATTTGATTGAGAAATGTATAAACGAGACGGCTGCGAATCATCATCCTGGCTACAAGATGTTTGAACACCGTCATAATTCAAAACGGACATGACGGAATGCAATTTTTATTAATTTAATTTTTTTTTTTTTTTCATTTTCGTCGCAGTTTTCCTCTGGAACGCCAAGTACCAGGAACGCGAAAAAAGCAGGTCAATGTTTGCGAAGCGAACATAGTAGTATGCTGGGCTTGGGGAGATGCAAGTGACGTGTGGCGTGAAAAATTGATTTTCACTTGGGATAGCATGGAACTGGAGAGGCACTTTACAAATCGTCGGACTGTTAGCAATTGCGATTTGCTGGGGTGTGAAGTGAACTATTTAACGCTTGTTAAGCGAGATATCCGGGAAGGCCAGTGCGCGCTATAAGGGAATGGTTCAAAAAATAAGGGAAGATAAGGGGAAAAGCTGGAATGAACTATCGATTCAAGTCGTTTGCATTGCACTAACTTGGCATTTTGAAGAAATAATTGGCAATCAATGCAAGTCCATGCTAAATATGTCATTCATTTTCAATTTGTAAATTTGTGGCAGCTTTCAAACATGATATTTTATTGCGAATGGAATTTTCAAGTTGAAAGTTATGCAATTCTAAATTGGCAGGAGGTTATGAAATTAAGTTGAATTTGTTATAAGTTTTCTGAAATTTATATTGCTGCAATCAGGATTTCGAAATTGAATGAAAATCAGAATTTATTTTGAATGAGTTACATTCAATTTGGAAAATATCAATAAAACACACTCTGCATTTTTAATGCAACACTGAATTGTAATATTAAAAAAATTGTCATATTTATTTGACTGCAATTATTACGTCAGCCAGTCCCATTTTCGAAGCACTTTCAAATAGGTGGGTGAGCAGTGACTTATTCAGGACCTTAAAAAAGGAGTGGCGCAAATGTTTTTATTTTTTTATAAATAAGTTATCATTTGCGGATAGGGGTACCAAATTAGCTGTTACTAACATTCAATAATTTTAAAAATTCGCAATGTGGAAACAAATTTGAATTGTAAATGTTAGAAACAGTTTGAAAAATGTTAAGGCCCCACACGTTTCTTACGGAAACGCCAGAAAATTTACCAATTAACTAAATACTTAGCTTACGTTTTTTTTTAAGGCACCGAGTATAACTTAGGGGGTCACCCTTTAATGCATTGCACAGTTAAGTCGGTAAAGGAAATGGATTAAAATTTGTAGTATTATGGAAATTCGGATGGATAGAGAAGGAAATGACGGTGAACATTATTCTTGAAGGACTGGAGGTTATACCCCTTCGGAAAAACGCTAGCCAAAAAATTTTGTAAGGGGTGGTAGATGGGGTGACGACATTGGACTAATTTTTTCACATCACACTATCAAAATGTTTTATACAAAATTTAGAATTCAAAATTTTAATAGGAACTGAGAAAAATAGTGTATTGGATTTTTAAGTTAAGATTTTTTTTCTTTTCATCCTAGCCATTAATGATGTTGCATCTGTTTTTAAATATTCGGAATTTCTTATTTATGCTGATGACATTCATCATCATCATCAATGGCGCGACAGCCCAAATCGGGCCCTGGCCTCCTGAAGTCGTCGCCTCCAATCGTCTCGATCCAAAGACCGCGTCCTCCAGCTGCTAATTTTTAGAATGGCTTCGCTGTCTTCATCAACCGAGTCTTCCCATCGCTTGCGTGGTTTGCCTAATGGCCGGTTACCACTCGCTTTGCCTTTAAGAGCACGTTTGGGGATTCTTCTGTCTTCCATTCGCTCTACATGGCCAGCCCACTGCAGTTTACGTAACTTGATGAACGTTGAAGCTTCTGGCTCGTCGTAGAGTTGATACAACTCATGGTTGTATCTTATTCGCCATTCCGTTCCTTCCTTCACAGGTCCCAAAATTCTTCGGAGGACCTTTCTTTCGAATGCGTTAACTGGTTTTTCGGAAGTTCGCGTTAATGTCCACGTCTCGCTGCCATAACAGAGCACAGGTCGTATAATAGTTTTATAAATCCGCAGCTTATTGTTCCTGTGCACTTTCTAGGATTTCATTATTGAAAGTACCGAATAATACGTCTTATTTGCTAGTATTATCCGTCGTTTGATTTCGTCTGTTTCATTACTGTCCTTTGCTAGATTAGCCCCAAGATATATGAAGTTGTCCACACTCTCCAAATTATATTCCGCAATTATTATGTTTTGTCTGATTGGCGTTCTCCTTCTTGTTTGCGTCATTACTTTTGTTTTGCTTTCATTAATGCGCAACCCGACTTCTTTTGCGGCGGAGTCAAGATTGACAAATACCTCCTTAGCACTAGGGAAGAATCTTGCTAAAATGTTAATGTCGTCAGCGTATGCTACTAGTTGGGTGGACTTGAATAGTAGTGTCCCGTTGGTGTCGACTGGGATTTTTCGGACAACATACTCTAGTGCCAAGTTGAAAAGCATAGGAGCTAGACCATCTCCATGCTTTAAACCACATTCCGTTCGAAAGCTGTTTGTGGAATCGGTTTGTATTCTCACTTGGGATTCAGTGTTCGTCATTGTGATTCTTGTTAGTCGGACTAGTTTTGAAGAAATTCCAAAGTCAAGCATGATTTGGTACAGTACGCTCCTGTCGATACTGTCGTATGCTTGTTTAAAATCTACGAATATTTGGTGCACGTCTGTGTTATATTCCCAGCATTTCTCAAGCACCTGTTTCACCGAGAATATCTGGTCTGTTGTAGATCGTCCGGTTCTGAATCCGCCTTGGTATTCGCCAATTATTTGATTAGTATAGGGCTTAAGACGACGTTCAATTATTTTTGTCAGTATTTTATAGGACGTACACAACAATGATATTCCTCTGTAGTTCTCACAGCAGAGTTTGTCTCCTTTCTTGTAAATTGGACATATAATGCTTTTTCGCCAGTCGTCGGGTATGATTTCCTCTGTCCAAATTTTGCATATCATGCTGTGCAGTATTTCAGCGACACAGTTTCCACCGTTTTTCAGAAGTTCAACTGGTATTTCGTCAATTTCCGGCGCTTTGTTTCGTTTTTGGTCACATAGGGCTGCTTTGATTTCAGGAAGCGTGGGTGGTGTCGATGATGGTTCATCTTCGTCAGTTGAGGCTTGAATTGAAATGTTGTCTGTCGTTATCGGTGCTACTGGGATGGGATTCAAAAGATGTTCGAAGTATGAAGCCCATCTCCTTTTGATTTCTTCTGTGTCGCTGATGATATTGCCCTCTGCGTCTTTGCAGAGACTGGTTTTTGGTTTATATCCCTTTTTCAAGTCTTTTACTATTGCGTATGCGTCCCGCGTATTATTTTTTCTCATGTCGTCGTCCATTTTTTGTATCTTGTCATTATGGTACTTCCTTTGTTTTCGTCTGCAGGTCTTTTTCGCATATCGCCTAAGCTCGTCATATCTTTCTTTTTTGGCTCGTGTTGGTCGTTCAGTAAAAATTTTGTAAGCTTCGTTCTTTCTATCTATTGCGTCGCGACATTCTTGGTCGAACCAATCATTACTTTTTCGCCGTGCTTGATATCCTAATACCTCTTCCGCGGAGGATTTGATGCCGTCTCGTATTTTCATCCACGCATTATCCACTGGCATATTTTGGATATTTTCATATATTGGTGTCATGTGTTTATTACATGCTAGCATGTAAGCCTGCGCCACCGTTTCGTCGTTAAGTTTGTCGACATTGAATTTGCGAGCTCTACTCGTTTTCGAATACCCACGACAAGCTATTTTGCATCGATACTTAGCTCTGACTAGATAGTGATCAGAGTCACAATTCGCACCGCGGAGAGTTCGTACATCAAGTATGCTGGAAGCAGCCCTTTTCTCAATTAGAACGTGGTCTATTTGGTTGAAGGTGTGACCATCTGGTGATGCCCACGTTCGTTTGTGAATATCGCGATGTGGGAAGCACGTAGAGCTTACTATGATATTTTTGCTGCTTGCAAAATCAATAAGACGATGGCCATTGTCGTTGGTTATGTCATGGAGACTGTGCCCTCCTGTTGTTCCTCTATGAGCCTCCTCCTTTCCGACTTTTGCATTAAAATCCCCTAAGACAATTTTTAGGTCATTCGAGGGCAGTGAGTCATAGGTTGTCTCTAGGGTGGCATAAAATTCGTCTTTAGTTACATCGTCCTTGTCTTCTGTTGGTGCGTGAACGTTGATCAACCAAGTGTTGAAAAATTTAGTCTTTATTCGGATTGCACACAATCTTTCACTTATTGGTTTGAAGCTCGTGACCTGCTGTTTAAATTTTTTGTCAACGACAAAAGCGACTCCAAACTCTCTGCTTCCCGACAATTTTCCACTTGGATAGATTGTGTGTGATCTCATGTCCATGATTTCGCTACCGAGCCATTTCGTTTCTTGGATGGCAGTTATGTTGATGTTGTGTTTTGCCACTTCTTCGAGAAACTCTTTCAGAGCTCATGTCCTAAATAAGGATCGAACATTCCAAGATCCAATAGAGTAGTCCATTTTTCGTTTGCGGGGTCGTTGCCGTTGAGTCCATCTTTCCGAGGCTGTTCTTCAGGTTTCTGGACAGTGTTCTTTTTCCGGTGATGCGTTGTCGGCGCCTCGCCCAACTCCCGACCTGGAGGACCGGTCCTACTTATTTATTACACCCTAGTAGAAAAAGGGTGGGAGTTTTGAGCTAAATATGACATGCTGGAGTTCTCACAGCTATGCTGCAAGTCCAACTATGTCATACTTTTTGCCTACTTCCTGAGACGCACTGGTGTTACTGGCCATTCAGGTTAACTCCATGTTCCCTCCTCCTTTCTCCAATCGGGCTTGAGACCATCTAAGGCGGAGTTATGCTGATGACATTAAAATCTTTAAATCTCTCAATTCCAACTCTGACAATTTTCTTCATGCGGATTTGATTAATTTTAGTAATTGGTGTCGCCATAATGGTCTTAGACTGAATTTGGATAAATGTCATGTTATGTCATTTACTAGAAAAATCTCTCCGTTTGTGATAATTTATAGTCTTAATGGCTGTATTTTGGATCGAGTCAGCTCCATTATTGACCTAGGTGTTACATTTGACCAAAAAATTGATTTTGGTTTGCATATTAATAAGATCGCACAGAAAGGTAATTCTATGTTGAGTTTTACTACACGCTTATCCAAGGAATTTAACAATTCGCTTGTTAGACTTAGTCTCTATAACACCTTCGTTAGATCTCACCTTAAATATGATTCTCAAGTTTGGTCTCCTTATTATAATGAGCACATTGGCAGAATCGAATCGATTCAGTGTAAATTTGTAAGAACAGCCTTATGTCACCTTAATTGGAACGACAGAGTTCGTCTTCCTCCTTATACAGATCGACTTCAGCTACTAAATATATCATCGCTTTCGAAACGACGAGAAGTAGCTGATGTAATTTTTGCTCATAACCTTCTTACAGGGTTAGTTGATTCCTCCACCCTTTTGGGTTTGATGTGCTTTGATACTGGTAAATTTTTGCCAAGGTGGCCTAGATTGCTGCGGATTGGATTTCATCGGACAAACTATGGTATGAATGAGCCGATTTCGAGACTCGCGAGAGAAGTTAATAAGAATGCTGATGTATTCGACTTCTCTATTGATAAGCAGTGCTTAAGACGTAGACTTAACGCTAGTTGACACCGATGTATGTGAATTATTTGTCAATTTCTTGTTTTTATTTTCTGTATTTGGTGTGGGATGTTAATGTTTGTTTTGTCCCATCACTAAATGATGAGCCAGAGGTTAAATCGATTTTCAATTTTTTAAATTTGGAATCGATTTATGGCAATTCCTTGCATTAAGGAATCCTGATAGTGATATATAATTTAGTGAAATTGTGCAGTTTGTATGGGAGGTGGTAAAAGGAATAGCAAGTTCTTAAAGATTTCTTCAGAAATAACTATAAACATCATGCTTTTGACATGTTTTAAATTGCACTAGTATTCATAATTTTCTGGAAAATTCGACTTTTTGTAAAGTTGTGAAACTCTGTCAGATTGTGTCGGAGGGGGTAAAAGGAGTGGAGCTAATCATCTAATTTTTTTAGTCTTACTAATAACTCTAAATAAATATTGGATGCACAGTTTCACCTCGATATTTTACGTACGGAGTAAATTTGTATAGAGTATTTCATGGGAAAGTGCAATTTATATGGGAGGTGGTACAAGGAAGGGTAGGACTCAAATAACTTTTAAATAGTAGATTGAGATCATCATAAAACTTATATATTGTAAATTTCAGATCAATAACTTTTATGCTTTTCGAACAAATTTGGTTATTGTCGAACTACGAAATTGTGTCATTTTGTATGGGAGGGGGTAGAAGGAGAAAAACAAATCGTCTAATTTTTTAATAAATATATATAATATATAGTGCTCAATTTCAGCTCGATAAATTTTATACGCACTGAGCAAATTGGTGTTGAGCACTTCATGAATAGTGCAGTTTGTATTGGAGGTGGTGGAAGAACAAACATTTTTAATTTTTTTTTTTATCATAAAAGTATTATATTCCAGATTTCAGAGCAATAGCAAATCCGTTTATTGTCAAATTGAGAAATTGTGTCATTTTGTATGGGAGGTTAAAGGAGTGGAGCGATTTGACTCGTTCATGAACTTGACCTTACTTTTTCGTCAAAAACGACGTGTACAAAATTTGAATTTTCTAGATCAACGCGTTCTCCAGCTAGAGAGGATACGGACTGACGGACGGACGGACATCCGGTTTGGAGATTTTTGAGTGATGTTTTAAAATTCTCTATCATTCATTTTTTTCCAAGCCTTATTTCTTACTCTCAGATTTCATCTAGATTATAAAAACCTCGATAGGGCCTTTGCTCCAGAATATCCGCCTTCCACTTCATTTCTTTTATTTTGTCGTTTGGGTTTCTTTTATTGTTTAGTTTTTAATTTTGTTTTGTTATTTTCGTATATTTATTAGTCCTTCATCATACAACTTTATTACTATATAATCATGGGTTCCAGAGCATGTTTTTTTTCGATGTTCATAGGAAGTTTATTACCACCGAGTATTTTCCTTTTTTTATAAAAGCTTTCAAAAATACATTATTGATTTCGCCAATTACTCGCCGGCCGTGCACACAATGAACTCTCCGACAAATTTTTCCTGCATTCATTTTTGGAGGGGCCAGAAAAAATACTTTTTTCATTTTGGCGCAAAAAGATTTATTGCGGTATTACCCTAATTGATTTTGTCTCCGTTTTTATTATTTTCGTTGAATAATTTTATTAAAACAAAAAATAATGCTAGGAAAAATCATAACAGGGCTACGATACTCTGTGATCCCAAGAAATGTTGTATGGGAATTGTTAGAAGGGATGATAGCATTGAACTAATGCTAAATTAGCTATAAAAATGTTTTTTACGAAATGCTTACTCCAAAAATTGAATGGGAACTGAGAAAATTAGTGTGTTAGATTTAGTGAAAATGTGGAGTTTGTATGTATTTTTTCAGAAATAACTAAAAATATCATGAAATTGACATCTCTTAAATTTTAGACTAGTATCATTCATAGTTTTCAAGAAAATCGATTTTTTGTGAAGTTGTGAAACTGTGTCATATTGTATGGGAGGAAGTTGAAGCAGTGAAGCTAATCAAATATTTTTTTCTGATCTTAGTGATAATACTAATTTAGTATTTATTACAAAATATGAGCCCAATAAATGTTATATGTTCTGAGAAAATCGTCTTAGAGCATTTCATGAAAAAGTGTAGTTTGTATGGGAGGGGGGAGGAGGAGGGGAAGGAGAGGGAGGACGCAAATATTTTTTCTACTGTAAATTTAAATTATTATGAAAGTAATATATCCCAAAATTCAGACTAATAGCTTTTATATTTTTCGAGTAAATCCATTTATTGTCAAATTGCGCAATTGTGTCATTTTGTATGGGAGGGGTTGGAGGGGTGAAGCTAATTGTATAATTTTTTTTACCGTACTAACAATTTTAAATAAATATTTGGTGCACAATTTCAGCCCGCTAAATTTTATACGCACTGAGTAAATTGGCTTAGAGTAATTCATGACAAGTACAGTTTGTATGGGAGGTGGTAGAAGGAGGGGAGGACACGCATAATTTTTATGTATTGGGTTTAGTGGAATTATGCAGTTTTATGGAAGGTGGCAAAAGAAGTCGTGAGCTATTAATAACTTTTTTTAGAAATAACTATATCATTCAATTAACATGTTTTAAATTGCAGATCAGTAGCAAAAAAGTGACTTTTTGCAAAGTTGTGTCGTATTGAAAGAAAAGATTTCCGGATTATACACTGTTACGCTTTATTATTCGTGACGTTTCGGTCTCTGCGATCAAACTGATCGACAATTACAAAACACAATTATTATAAAGAAGGAATAGTAATTAAGGTTAATCAATTAATATCAGGTAATTAAATTAGTTAAGGATTTCTGGGCAGGTAGCCAAACTGCTGATAACTTGTATCCGGTGTCTCGGTTGAAGTTCTGTGGATGTTTAATCAATTAATTTTTTAGGTACTTCTTGAAAAAGTGCAGTTTGTATGGGAGGTGGTATAAGGATTAAGGGGGAATCAAATAATTTCGATTGATTGCAAATAATTTTGAGACAAAAGATTGAAATCATAATAAAAATAATATGTTCCAAATTTCAGATCAATATTTTATACTTTTCGAGAAAATTGTCAATTTCCGAAATTGTGTCATTTTGTATGGGAGGGGTTGAAATGGTTGAGCGATTTGCCCCTTTCATGAACTTGACCTTACGTTTTCACAAAAAATAAATGTTGAAAATTTCCTAGCTTAACGCGTTTTCAACCTAGAGAGTGAACAGAAGTACATCTCGTTTCGAGATTTTTGAGCGATAACGAATATTTTGCGACTCCGTGCGATCATTATTTTTTGGCGTTAAAAGCTTTAGAGCAAACTTATAATACTCTCAGATTTCATCTAGAGTATGAAAATAAAAAAAAGCTTAAGGCCGATGCTCAGGATCGCGCCTTGTGGATGAGAGTTGTTTCTGTCCTATGCCCTTATAGGGGATCTTAACAGGCATTTAATTGATTGATTGATGAAAATAAAAAGATGGAGAAATTTAAAAAAAAACTTGTGCTTGTGGTCAAGAATATGCGCGGTCATGAGACAGGGTCAATCCGTCGATTGACATGGAAAATTTGTAAAAGGTCCTGGTGCGCCATTCCCGAGTACATTACTCCCGATACCGAATTAAAAGACAATGAAAATCATGCTAAATGGCTGGAGGGAGCTGAGGTACTTGACGAACGACTAATACTTATGCATCTGGGCTTCCGAATGGTTGGGACTGGAACTGTATCCGCTTGAATTCAAGGAGCTTCTCCTTGCCACCGTAGGATACGTTCACAGAGTTTTGCAAATTGAATGGGGCCTTAAAATATTCTGTACGCACCATCCATATGTCGGTTTGTAAGATGTGAGATGTATGTAACGTCCGTATGGTATTAAACCTTGACGATTGATAAGGGTATTCGTTTGATTACCACGTCCCACCTTGGTAATGGGACGTGGTGGTTGTAGTTTAACCCCCAAATGTAGATACAGTTTTTCGATTTAGAGTTGCGTTTATCAAACAAGTACTGTAATTCTCAAAACGGCAGACATTTAAATAGTGTGAATCAAGGAGGATAGGTGTTTGGTATTCCGAGGACCACCTTGTAAGGGGTTATTCCTAGATATATTTTGAGAAAAAAATTGTTCTACGGAGATGGTAAATTTTCAATATCCGCGGAGATACAGGGTGATCAAGAAAAGTGTTTCGGACCTGTACGCTCACTCACTCAAAACGCTATATCTTAAAAAATAATAATTAC
The DNA here is from genome assembly GCA_963669355.1 of Chorisops tibialis. Classification (NCBI taxonomy): domain Eukaryota; kingdom Metazoa; phylum Arthropoda; class Insecta; order Diptera; family Stratiomyidae; genus Chorisops; species Chorisops tibialis. Next base: position 178,066,886 of record OY770262.1, on the reverse strand, counting down.
AAATTAAAGTGTTATAGCTTGTTTCTTAGGAAATCAAATTACCTTTAATTTGGTATAATAGTCCACATTGTAACTGTACCCAATCCTGAGGTATTTGCTTCTGAACACAAATTTTTGATACTTTGACCCTGAAAATACCTGTGATCAATGTAGTTTTTCTCAAAAAAACGCATTATAAAAATGTCATTTTAATATTGTTTTTTTATGTGCCATATTATTGCCTACAAAAGATGCACACATACTTATGACTTAGGTTTTCCCGTTTTCCAGGTAATAAGCGAAAATACATATGGCTTCAAGATGAAATATGCCATAAAGCAACCCTCGTTCAAAAAAAAATGCCCTGAAATGTTGTTAAACTGAAATATTCTTATTGTCCTTTAATTACTATTTAAATTATCGAGGAATTTCCTTCAATTAGTATTTAAATTTTCGAGGAAATGAATTAAATTAAAATGAGTTCCAACACAACTAGGTGCAACACTTTGCCTTTTTTAATGGAATACCTAACAAAATGAAAAGCTTATAAAAGCAAATCTTACTTCATAATTTTATCAGTTTTAGTTAAATTGTTAAAAGTACAAGGTATCACTAAAATTTCGAAATGCCTGAGTACTCGAATGAAGAATATGCAGACATCATTTTCGTTTATGGAGAGTGTCAGGCAAACACACGAGCGGCGCGATCTTTGTATCATCAGAGATTTCCTAATCATCGGATACCTTCCAGGAGAGTATTTCAAAACGTTTACAGAAGGATTCGGGAAACAGGCAGCGTTAGGACAAGCAGAGTAAATGCAAATCCTGCGCCGATAATCGCTGTTCCAATCGATGAAGGAATACACTAACCTGCAAGATCTCCTGATTTAACTATTATGGATTTCTTTGTATAAGGACGGATGAAGGACCTTGTCTACGCAATGGAAGTAGTAACGTTGCAGGATCTAAACACCAGAATCGATGCGGCAGCAACAGAAGTAAGGCAGCAGTTGAGGAGTATGAACACAAAGAGAACACTGGCAAAACGAGCTTTAGCGTGCATTCAAAATGAAGGTAGCCATTTTGAACATTTATTGTAATTAAGGAAATTTGAAATAAACCATAAAAACCATTCTTAAGTTCTTTTAGTTCAAGCGGAGAGTGTTGATCAACATTTTCTTGTTTTTTGATAAAAGTGCTATACTATTGGAATGATAGTTTTTGCTAAACTATGAAACTTATGCAATGCAAGTGTATACATCTTTCGTAGACAATAATATGGCACATAAAAAAACAACATTAAATTGACATTTTTATAATGCGTTTTTTTGAGAAAAACTACATTGATCACAGAATTTTGAGGGTCAAAGTATCAAAAATTTGTGGTCTGAAGCAAATACCTCAAGATTGGGAGCAGGTACAATACGGACTATTATATTAAATGAAAGGTAATTTAATTCCCTAAAAACAAGCTGTAACACTTTGAAATGCAATTATTAGTTTCCAAGACATAGCGTTTTGAGTGAGTGAGGGTACAGGTCCGAAACACTTTTCTTGGTCACCCTGTATCTCCGCGGATATTGAAAATTGACCATCTCCGTAGAACAATTTTTTTCTCAAAATATATCTAGGAATAACCCCTTACAAGGTGGCCCTCGGAGTACCAATCGCCCTGTATAATAAGAAGAGACTAAGAGCATACCTTGCCTGAAATAAAAGTATTTCACTCCCTTACTGACCACATACATAAATTTTTCGAAACAATCGTTTCGCTGTCCTTGTCTGGAACACATAAGCCTATTGCAACTAACTCTGTCCGGCGTTAAATTGTCCGAAACAATCGAGAAATTTTCGAAAGAATTGTTTCGCTATCCTTTTTTTGGCTACTTAAGCCCAATGCAATTATCTCTGTCCCGCATTAAATTGTACGTTGCTAAAGTGATTAGCTAAGACACGAAACAAAAACTAATAAAAATTGATAAGCTCAAGATTTCTAAAATAAAACAACAAACTCCATTGCACTGAAAATTACTCTATTGCTGACTGAATATTACCAACCAAGAGAGAATAAAAAACATAAAAGAATTATGATTGGGCGTAAAGTAAAGGAGTGTACGGATCAAAACACATTTTTTTCTCGTTATTGATATTTCTATTTTTATACTTTATGCAAAATACCAAGCTTCAACAATTTCGAAGAAAAATAATTTAATTTAAATTTCACAATTTCGTGAAATTTGTATGGGAGGGGGTAGAAGGAGTGAGGTGAAGTTGATTATTTTTTCAATTCTGATTGGAATTATAATAAAATTATTTTTGGAAAAATTCGTTTTTATAACTTTGTTAGTTTCAATGAAAATCGAAAAACTGCATTATTCAAAATTATAAATTTGTATGGGAGGGGGTAGAAGGAGTGACGGGATCGAATCAATATTCCGTCATATTAATGACATCTATATCGTAACACTTTGACCCAAATTTCAAATTGATAGCTCAAACAGTTTCAAAGAAAAATCAACTTTTGAAAATTTCGGAATTTCGTGAAATTTGTATGGGAGGGGGTAGAAGGAGTGGGGGGATGTGGCTCATTCACGAACCTAAAGTTTCTTTTTTGCTAAAAATGACACACAACAAATTTCAGCACGACAGCTCAAAGCGTTCGAGAGTTATGCTGTAGACAGACGGACAGACGGACAGACGGAAAGACGGAAAGACGGACAGACGGACAGACGGACAGACAGATAGACAGCAACTCGGAATCGAAGTTTTTGAGCGACAACAAATATTTCTGTACCCTTGGCGGCTCTGTGCGAGCATTATTTTTTAGCGTTACAAACGGTAAGGCAAACACAATATACTCACAGATTTCATCTAGAGTATAAACATAACAGGGCTACGATTGCACGTAAAGCGCAATCTTAGGATACTCTAGATGGAACAGAATTTTTTGTGATCCCAAGAAATTTTATATGGGAAGTGTTAGAAGGGATGATAGCATTGAAGTAATTTTTTCCCCATCATGCTAAAGTAGCTACAAAAATGTTTTATACAAAATGCTCACTCCAAAAATTGAATGCGAACTGAGAAAATTACTGAGTTAGATTTAGTGAAAATGTGCAGTTTGTATGGGAGGTGGTAGAAAGAGTGGAGGAATTCTAGTGATTATTTCAGAGATAACTAGGAATATTATAAAATCCCTTAAATTTCAGACTATTGCCATTCTTACTTTTTAAGAAAATCGATTTTTTGTAAAGTTGTGAAACTGTGTCATATTGTATGGGAGGGGGTAGAAGCAATGAAGCTAATGAAACATTTTTTTCTGATCTTAGTGATAATACCAATTAAATATTTATTACAAAATATGAGCTCAATAAATGTTATATGTTCTGAGAAAATCGTCTTAGAGCATTTCAAGAAAAAGTGTAGTTTGCATTTCTACTGTAGATTTAGATTATTATAAAAGTAATATATCCCAAAATTCAGTTTAATAGCTTTTGTACTTTTCGAGTAAATCCATTTAATATCAAATTGCGAAATTGAGTCATTTTGTATGGGAGGGGGCAGAAGGGGTGATGCTAATCGTCTAATTTTTTTTGGCCTTACTAAAAATTTTAAATAAATATTTGGTGCACAATTTCAGCATGGTAAATTTTATACGCACTGAGTAAATTGGCTTAGAGTAATTCATGACAAGTACAGTTTGTATGGGAGGTGGTAGAAGGAGGAGGAGGACACGCATAATTTTTTATACAGTAGATTGACATTATCATAAAAGTAATATATTCCAAATTTCAGGCCAATTGCTTGTATGCTTTTCGAGCAAATCCGTTTATTGTCAAATTGCGCATTTGTGTCATTTTGTATGGGAGGGGGTAGAAGGGGTGGAGCGATTTGGCCCGTTCACAAACTTGACCTTACTTTTTAATCAAAAACGACGTGTACGAAATTTGAGCTTTCTAGTTCAACGCGTTCTCAAGCTAGAGAGCGAACAGACGGACGGACATCCGGTTTTGAGATTTTTGAGTGATAATATTAACTTCTGTATCATTCATTTTTTTCTCCGAGCCTTATTTCTTGGCGTAACAAACTTTAGAGCAAACTTATAATACTTTCAGATTTCATCTAGAGTATAAACATAACAGAATTAAGATTGGGCGTTAAGCCCAATCATATGATACTCTAGATGAAATGAGAAAGAGTTTAATGTGCCGGAAAATATGTCACCTCTAATTCTTTTGAATAATTAATTGTGACTTTTGTATGGGAGGTGGTAGAAGCAGAGGAGGACGGTTTATAATTTTTGAATATGACACCTAAGGTGGTATGCAAAATAGTTCGTGCTGAATTTAAGGTTTGTAGCTTCCATTATTTTCAATTGGACATAGTTTTCCTGAAATTGGGGCATTTGTATGGGAGGTGGCAGAGAAAGTGGAGGGGTTTAGAAGATTTTGCAACTGCTTCTACAACTTCTGCAATGGCGCTACAGCCCAAATCGGAACTTGGCCTCCAGACTTTCAGGTTTCTTAACATTTTTCATTACTTATTGTGGAAGGGTTGTTAGCCCTTCGCACAACCCTCTTTCCACGAATTTTTCATTGTCATAGATTGAGGTGACCAAGGTATATCCAAGCAGGCAATGTGCTGAAATTATGTATTGCGTCGACCGGGATTTGAACTCACGACCTTCGCATTGCAAGACCAACACACTACCCACTTGGCTACACCCTAGCTAAACTGCTTATCAACATCATTATCGCCAGGCTTTATTTCAATTTCAAAGTCGATAGCTCTCATATATCCGAAGAAGAAATGCTTTCCTTGAATTTATATTACAGATATTTATATGGGAGGTGGTAGAAGGAGTGAAGAGGAGCTGATAATTTTTTTAGCATTTATTGCAATTATTAAAAACCAAATTCTGGCAAAATTTTAAGTTTATCATTTTCTAGTTTTAATGGAAATCAATATAATGCATTTAACAAAAATTATGCATTTGTATGAGAGGAGGTAGAAGGAGTGTACGGATCAAAACACATTTTTTTCTCGATATTGATATTTCTATTTTCATACTTTATACAAAATATCAAGCTGATAGCTTTAACAGTTTCGAAGAAAAACAATTTTATTTAAATTTCAAAATTTCGTGAAATTTGTATGGGAGGGGGTAGAAGGAGTGAGGTGAAGTTGATAATTTTTTCAATACTGATTACAATTATAATAAAATTAATTCTGGTAAAAATTCGTTTTTATAACTTTGCCAGTTTCAATGAAAATCGAGAAATTGCATTTTTCAAAATTATGCATTTGTATAGGAGGAAGGTAGAAGGAGTGAAGAGATGGGCTCAATATTTTGTAACGAAAATAATATATATATATCATTATACTTTAACCCAAATTTAAAATCAACAGCTTAAATAGTTTCGAATAAAAATCAATTTCTGAAAATTTCGGTATTTTGTGAAATTTGTATGGGAGGGGGTAGAAGGAGTGGGGGGGATTTGGCCCGTTCACGATCTTAAAGTTACATTTTTGCTAGAAATGAGACATATAAATTTTTAGCGCTATATCTCAAAGCGTTCAAGAGTTATGTTGTAGACAGACGCACAGACGAACAGACAGCAACTCGGAATCGAGGTTTTTGAGCGTCAAAAAATATTTCTGTACCTTTAGCGGCTCTGTGCGAGCATTATTTCCTAGCGTTACAAACAGTAAGGCAAACACAATATACTCTCAGATTTCATCTAAAGTATAATTATGGTATTTTGTTTAAGTTTGGAGCCAAATTAAGCTTGGACAAAATTTTTGAAAATGTCCGAATTAATAAGTAGTCCCACATGAGACAGCCTATCAGGCACTCCACTTTATATATCCTCCTTGGTGTGAATACCGAACTTGCAGTTGATGAAATCTGATAACATCATTATATGACGGACCCACGTTAATCCAATAAGGTATGGTTCAATGTTTACTGCCGATTAGCATTTGTTATCTTATTACTTACAGGGTTGTTAGCTTCGAAAAATATTTTTTTATGAGCAAATATATATGAGCTATTTTTAGGACATACTCTTAACACCGCCTCGAAATATGTTAAGGAAAAAATATTGAAAACCTTAAACTAACAAGGAGAAATGTTTTTTTTATCGAAACACCTAATTTCACCCTTAAATGATTTCATAAATTACAAATTCGGACAGATGACCTTCGCATGAAAAAAGGGAAAAAAGGAATGAAAAATCTATCCATAATTGAATAATATAATTTTTAATTTCTTCTTCTCCAATTTTTGAAACAAGAATTTAATTCAATTTAGTCAGTCATCAAAACTTTTTCTTTTTTCGTCTTAAATTAAATAGAAACCTTTGACAGATAGCATTTAATTAAACTTTTCAGAAGCGTAAACTTTCATGTCAAAGGGTGGTGGTGCTGGCGGTGGAAGGAGCTGGTGAATTTTTGTAAAAGAATGAAACGATTTTATAATATTTACGTTTTCTTTACCTCGCAGTAGCTGAAGATTGGAAAAAAAAAGTTTTACCGTGTCACAAAGAAAGTGAAAAGTAAAAAACAAAAAGTCATTTAATTTTTTATTTTACTTGTTAAAAACTTTTCTGTTTTTTTTCATTTATTTCTTTTTTTTCATATCTCCTTTCATCGACCAGCGAACAAAAACCTTTTCTACGTGAAGAAATTTCATGACAATTTTTTTCTTCTTCCTTTTTGATTTAATTTTCATTCAATAATAGGAGGAAAGAAAAAAAAAAACGTTAGTGTGTCTTCATAGGCCTGAAAAATTGAATGAAAATTGTTTGAAAAGTGATTTCAATAAAAAAAAAAAATCTAAAAACTCGTGGAATTCTCTAAGCCGCCACATACCCAGAGAAAACGAAGTGCATTAATATAAGGAAAAGCCGCGATAATGAAAATTTGATCAAACCACATCAATGTCGTGAAAAAAAAAAAATTCTTTCGTTGGTCCTTTTGAAAAGGATCTTTCTGTTCGATGCCTAGGGCAACAGAAAAAAAACCAAAACTTTTCCACTTTTAGAAAAACTTGGGCTAGCTGTAAAAGTTTTAAATGAAATTTTTCTCATTCACGACCACTAATACTTCAAAAATCCTTTTCTTTTTTTTTGCCTTCGAATTGAAGGAAATAAATCGTCCATCGTGACGAAAAGAGTTCAGTAGGTCGAGAAAACAATAGGCTGAACTTTAATTTATTTTACACTAGGTTAAGAAAACAAGGGAATTGATTAATTAGTATTGTTATGATGGTGTCTCCATTACACTAGACATGGCCTTAAGGAATTTAATTTCCTTGATAAGATTTTGTTGGCATGAACATAATGATTAAGACATTATTGAAAAATTTCGTTTTTTTTTTCAATGTCGTTTTCTTATTTACTTCAAATCCAGAGAGCGACTTCATCTGCATACTAATTGTGAATATCTAAATCAAAAGCATTTCGTTGCAAGAATTTTCCAGGAACTAATAAAATAAGGACGTTATCGTGTAACGTGACAGACAGGATTTCGCAAAAATCATCGTCCGATTATTCTTCGTTTCGATTTTTCACCATATTTGTTGTCCTTCTTCAAACAAGCTATGGCTAAGGTAGCAATTATAACATTAGTTTAATGACTAAACAAGAACTACTACTAACAAACAAGAAGCAATTTATGATGATAAGATCACATTTCATGGCTCTATCATCACGGAAATTATTCATTACAACTAAAAACTAACCCAGTTTGCGCTCCCTATTTCGATTAAATCTAATATGAATCTTGTTTGATATTAAATTTGTTCAGTTTTTGTTGTTCCGAATGTTGGATAAGGGTTCGGGACGGGTTGGGTAATTATTTAAATTGAGTTTTTTCCTTACATACTTAAATATTTACAATCAGGTGAATCGCTAAGCCGCTGTCAAAAAAAATTATGCAAGTAATGAATGGTTGGGATTGATATCTCCCTGGAATAACTTTCAGGGTTGTCTGAGCCCTTGGGGGACTTTTCGCAACGACTCGACTCTGTGCTTAGAAGTCCTGGAATTATAGTAGTTTGTGTTGAGTGTGTGTGCGAGCAAAAGTTGGTATCCTGGCCACCATCATAGTCGTGTTGTCGTCGTCGTTCTCGTCCTTTACCGAACCGAAAAGAGTCTCGAAACGGAAATTTATTACCTGTCCTCTGCATATAAATCTTTCGGAAGCATTCAGGGCATTGATAAGCATAATTGATGATTCCGAATAGGTGTAGTACTACATAGTTAATTTTGCTCTCCCACACTTTTCAGTTAAGCCCGCGCCTGACACACATGTCCGGACCACCCCAACCTACAGCTACCTAGCATATGTTCACTCCGACAGGATACTCTCGATATGTATTTTTTTTCTTGGATAATTTTCACAGACTATCGCGCAAATGAGAGATAGGATGGCGTCAAATTAATTAAAAAGGCTCCCAACGGAGTAAGGGATGTGAGCAAACCAACTCAAACCGACCCCATCACCCATTCACCACCGTCACTGGTTCATTCCAATATCAGCGCCATTGTCCGAAAATTGTATTGGCGGAATGGCATAATTGGCAAATTGTAGCGATATCTTCCAACCAAGCCTTAGCTTACATATGCATACATATATGCCGCACTTTATTTAATCAATTTGAGAATAGTACTCCGAAAAATCCATGGAATTAACGCAATGCTGGGCAGCAGTTTGATGGTGGCAGTACCATGCAGACTATATCTCAATTCTGCCGGATTGGAGAAGATTAATTAGTGCTCTTTGAAGCGTTTCGTAGCGTAGATAACTGGGCGTTTATGATAGCGCAATTGAATTCGTTGATAGGACATAAAGGAGCAGAGCAAAATGGCTGAAATCATCGAAAATGCGGCAAGAAATTTATTTATTTAATCGTTTCGTGATAAATCGCTGAAAACTTTCGGCGAATTGATTAATTTTCTTCTTCAAACAAAAGACCGTCGCGCTAGAGAAATAGTCGCAATTTCATTTCGATGAAATATTTCGACATTTAACCAATTCAAGTGATTTATTCAGCTCCGATTTCGATGAAATATTATCACGCTAACTCCATGGAGTAGCCAGTAAATAAAAATTGTTTTTCGTATAAATTACTAACTACGAGTAAATATTGCGCTGATGTTTTGCCGTTCATATATGTGAATTATAGTAGCGAATAGGGTCGTAATTTTTTATCCAATTATGGCTTTGTTGAGGCTTTTAAGTTTTATTAATAGCTTACGAAATTGTGAAAAAAAACTCTCGAAAAAAATGGCATTTCAAAGTTAAATATTATCGCTTGTGGTCGAAATTCAAAAAATTGAAATTGTGAAATTTAATGAAATTCATACTTTCAATAAAAATTCGCCTAATAATAGGCATTCCTAGTTACACATTTACTATCTAAAAGAGCTTGCTTAAAAGCTCAGTGCAGTACACTGGATCTACCGGTACTCCTCCGATCACCGAAGTCAAGCAGCATCGGGCACGTGTAGTACTGAAATAAGATCACCGCTTGTATGTTCCCACTTTTTATTTAAGCTGCCTTAACGGCCACATAGAAAGAAAAGAAAAGGGTCCCCATTTTCAGATGCTCACATATTAATCAAATCTAATTACACAATTTTATAGAATGAGGTGAAATCATTTACAATTCGTATTCAACTATCTACAGCTTGAACTAAACTTTTTTTTTGTTAAACTCATTAAATTAAACCTCCTACATCCCAAAAACAAGCTCTTTCCTTTATGTAAAGAAACTTCTGCTCAAACGGAATAAAAATCTTGTGGTCAAAATCAAGCTGTTCCAGGCCTTCCTAAAATTCCAAGGTAATGATGAGTGCTTTGTAATAATGAAAATAGAGAAAGACATAACTCCAAACTATACAAAATAGTTCCCTTGCTGTTCCGTAGCGTAAGCAATTTAATTACCTTAAGGATATTACAGTCTCGTCACTAAGTGTCGTGCGGTTCAGTTCCCGGAATGCCAGAGTCTTTTATATAGCAAATATTTCGGAGTGAAATTGAAAAGCTCATTAGGACAGGTTATAAATCCTTGGCAGAGATTCTTTTCGCAGATTGTCCTGAAATCTCAACTGTCTGTCTACATTTTAACTGCCGCAACCGTTTCTGGGCGATTTTTTTTTTCGTTCGTTCTTATTGCGAGGACGATTTATCCAGCCCTAGATAACCTTTTATTGTTGTTCGGGTTATTTCACCGCAGAATTTCCTTTTTATTTTTCGTTTTACTTCCATCCCTGCTTTTTGTCCTTATATTCGCTGTGTTTGGTGCGCTCGATTTCTTTTCTGTGAGTTGTGAAGTCTTTCGGTTTGGTCGTCCAAATGGCGATAATCTTGGCTAAGAGGCTTTAGAATTATGGTGATGGTGAGGGTGAAAACTACCACAATTTTTTTTTTTTTTTTTCATTCCTACAACGATGAAAAAAATACTAGAGGCTGGAATGATCATTGCTGATTTGAAAACATTCACGAGTTAGCATTTCGATGTCTTCTTTTGCTACCGAATTTATTGACTTCTTAACATCTCTTTTACCGGCGAATTCTATTTAGGTGTTCTCTCGGAAATGGTTGCCCCATTGTCTTTATATGTGGGAAGAACGATGGGATATGTACGCAGTTCTTAGAGAATTTTTGCCGTCCTGCAAAAAGGAATTGGAAGTAAACCAAAACAGTGATTGCTTGTTTCTTAGCTTGGACCTGTCCTGCACTAGATCTTATCGGTGGGGATTTCTAGGATGGGCTATAATGAATTTGAAATAGACTAATTTTAAGCAAGATATATTGATTTTTTTTAATTGTATTTGTTGTAATATCAACCCAATAATATTTGTAATGCCATATCGAATAAAAGAGTTTAAGGCACTCGAAAAGGGTCGTCTTTCCATCAACAACAAATACAACTTAGTGGCACCGAAAAGATGATATACATATGTATATGACTTAGAATTTCATTTTAAACATCTGCCAACAAGGTAGGCGCGTTGTATTCTTCTTGTTACTTTTTATTCTTGAGACAAGTTGAGGTTCTAGGGCGGGGCAGTTGTCAATTATTTAATACTTTACAGCGATCAATAGTTCCAGTATGAACATAGAACCAATATTGCATTCATTTATTTATGAAAGTTTGAGTTGTATGGGGGGGGGGGTGTCCATAGAAAGGGTAGGTGGATGTTAACAATTTATTCTCTGTTTAGAATTATAGTTTCATAGACGAAGGTTTCATAGAATTTCCTTAAAATTCGGTGGATTTTGTATTCATGAAACCATAAATTTGTTTGTATGAGAGGGAGTAGAGGAGTTGAGCGAATCGCAAAACTTGTGATGCAGTTTTATTTCGTTTCTCTTGAAAGGTCAAAATCGTACTTTTGTATGGGAGGTGGTAGAAGGAGTGAAGCGATTTCAAAACGTTTGGTGCAATTACTTTACTATTCTAATAATAAAGTATTGTGATCGACACAGCAAAAAAAAAATTTGCTACCCTGAAATTTTTTTTTTCGCGTTTCATGACTAAACTGGCCTAAAAATGCAAAAAAAAAAATTCGTCTCCGCCGTACGCCGTACATATGGACTCATATCTCCGAGATCGTTAAAGGTAGAATCTTCGTTTTTGGGTGGATTGTTGATTGGGTAAGTGCGCTCTATTTTCTAATTTTTGGGGGGTGTTAGGTGGAAGGGGGAGGCGGGGGAGACAAAAAGTCCAAAACTACACTTGCTAATATCTCCACCACGAATGCAGATAGAAAGTTGAAAATCAGTAGAAATGTAGAGAAGGTTGTGGAACAAACTTTAAAATAATTTAATTTTTTTATCCATTGGCGTCCTAAAAGGGGGGGGCTAAAAACAAATTGTCGGCCGAATTGGTTTTTCAAATGATTATATCTTCGAAATTACTTATTGTAAAAAATTCGTATTTAGAGACCATTAAGGTGGCACAAAGTTCCATCGGAATCAACTTAAAGAGTGGCTAATTATTGGAAAGGGGAGGGTCAGGGAGGTGCAAAGAAAAGCACTTAAAAATGAATATCTCAACTATCTCTTAAGCTATGTAATTGAAACTCGAAACATATATTAAACTTTACTAGGAAAATACAAAAAATATATAACATGTTGAAATAATAGTAGTGGGGGGAAATGGGAACCATTTAAAAAATGGCGCACTTTTCAAAATTACAATCCCTTATATCTCAAAAAAGAGTACAGATATCAAGTCGAAAATTTGTCAGATTGTAGAACTACATAGGTGATAAGCAAAAATGTCGAAAATTTTGAGTGATTTTTTTAGAGCTCTGGTGAAAGATACAAAGTTTAAATTTTGCATGTGGATACGTCTATTTGATGTACATAGAAAAATAATAATAACTTTATACATAATTGTTATAAGCCGACCCCCCCCCCCCCCCCGGTCTAACGTGCACAAGGTGTTTCATGTGCATTGAAAAAAACACATAAACTGAAAATTTTTGAGTGAAATTTTAAGGTAGAAACTTGAAAATTTGCGAAAGGCATTCAAAAAAAATCCCTAAATATACAAAATATTAACTGGTTGAAAACCTTTTAAACTTCTACACCCTCCCATACAAAATTATTTTTTCGACCATTTTTGAGAAATCAATTATCACCTAACTATTAAAAGCTATCAATTTGACATTTTGCACAAAAATTTGAAATTTGTCTAAAGTCATTTCCAGCAAAAAAATGAATTTTAAGTTCGTGGACGGGCCACATACCACAACACCTCCCATATAAATTTCATGAAATTTAAAGAAATTAATTTTTCTCCGAAAATATTTCAGCCCGCCGCAAGGGGGGGTATTTGTAAGATGAAGTTTCATCAATTCCTATAACTATATATCTTTCGAGACTAGCGGCTCCACGGACCTGAGCTAAGCAACGTCCTGAGGGATGGGAGCAGAAGTATTCACATACAGCTAGTCCTGCTGGCCCTAAAAATGGCAAATGGACACTCACTGAATCATGGGCTTATCACCCGTGATCTTAAGTCCTAACTGATACAAGAAACGCATACAGCGCGTCGATATGGACTGATTCTACGGTAACGACTTTTCGCATTCGAAAAAGGACTATGGTTGGCTTCTGGAACGTACGAATATTGAATGACGGGGGAAGAGCTGAGGTCACTCGGTCCTTGCACCGCTAATAAGTGATCGACCGTAAAATGGAGTACAAAAATATCTAAGTCTTGGGCTTGGGCGAGGTAAGGTGGACAGGATCAGAAGAAGAGCGAACCCCGAGCGGAAACACCATTCTGTACGTTGGTCCTGAGAGTGAAGCCAAAAATTGCGTAGCAGTCGTCCTTACACCAAGAGCGAGAAAAAAGTTTCATCAGCTAGGAACCAATCTCGGATAGGATTATCATCGTCAGGCTCGGAACCAGTGTCAGAAACGTCACAATTCTGCAGTGTTACGCACCAACTAATACTGCAACACCTGGTGACAAAGAGAAGTTTTATAGCCAACTGAGTGCCACCTTCGATCGTATTCCAAGAGGTTATATTGTTATCATATCAGGAGATGTGATCGCCCAGGTTGGCTGCGACAACACTGGACTAGAGCACTTCATGGGGAAGTATGGTGACCCTTGGGTCGACGCGTCCTTGGATTAAGAGACCCAAAAACGGCGAATTGTTTGTAGAGTTTTATAGTAATCGGCAAATGGTCATCGGAGGGACCCTCTTTCCACACAAGAGTCACCATAAAACATCTTGGGTTTTCCCTGATGGTGTTACTCAGAACCAGATCGACCAGTTCGTTTTAAATCGCCAATAACGAGAAGATGTTTCCGCGATGTGCGAGCGAAACGGGAAGCTAACATGGGGAGTGAGCACCACTTGCTGGTTGCATGCTTGAGATTATGCACATCAGCTATACGACAACCACAATTCTTCAAATGAAGCGCAAGCTTAATGTGAATAGGCTTAGAGACCCCAACAAAAATCGCAAGTATACCACCATTCTACGCAAAAAATCGTCCACATTGGGCGAATATGAAATGCGCACACTGGACGCCAATTGGGAGGCAACCAGAAACACGTTCCTAACTAGTGCTGCAGAATCTGTGGGAAATGCGCAAAGCGGTGGGAAACCCTGGATGTAGCAAGACACATGGGACAAGGTTGGCGATTGGAGAAAAGCGAAACTGGTAATAATGTCAACCAACGAGTGCCTTGTAATGGAACTACCGTGATGCTCATATACAGCTTAAAAGGCTGTTAGACGCGACAAAAGGAAGGCCGTTGAAGATCTGGCCAACAAGGCGGAATCTGCGATTTACCTTGGGGATATGGGCTCACTATTTAAAATCATGAAACAGTTGACGAACAGGAATTTCTCCGACAACCACCTGGTGAGATATATCATTAATATGAGTGAACACCAGTTGCGGCGATGGGAGGTATACTTCTCTGATATTTTAAACATCTTGTCGAAGGAAGATATTCCAGACACAGAACAACTACCAAACATCCAACAGCAACAATCCTCTATTAGGGACGACCCCCCAAATAAGGAAAAGATAGTTTTCACCATTCGGTCAATGGCGGGAAAAAAAGTCCCAGATATAGATGGAATACCAACCGAACTACTAAAAGCGGACCCGGAAATAACAGCCAATATACTCCTGCCACTCTTTACTGAGGTGACGAATGAAGAAGATATCCGACTGAATGGAAGGAGGGCGTCATTGCAAAAATCCCGAAGAAGGGCGGCCTTCTTGATTGTGGTAATTGGTATGGTATATGTTTACTTACTGCCGTATCAAAAATCATGGATAAGGTAATTCTCAATAAGATTAGTGATGTTGTGGAGAGCACTCTCGCAGCTTATCAGGCTAGATTCCGTAAAAGGTCGTCTTGTACCGACCACACAAGTACCCTGCGGAAAATTTTGGAGCAGCCAGCCGAAATGGGTTTGCCACTACATCTCATGTTTGTGAACTTCGAGAAGGCTTTCGGTAGCGTTAAGCGAGATTGCATATGAAATGCTTTACGTAGGAGAGGTATTCCAGAAAAGATCATTCTACGAAGATGCAAGGTGTCACGTCCTACATAAAGGAGAGCTGTCCGAGAGCTTTCCTGTGCGAACGGGTGTCAGACAAGGTTGCATATTAACACCAGCCATGTTTCTGGTGGTAATAAATGACATCTTGGAAGCTGCACTGTGGGGAAGGTAAAGGTCTTCAATGAAGACTATTTAACATCTTAAGTCACATTGATTATGCTGATGACGTGTGTTTGCTTGCACATACCCGTTCGAACTTAGAGTCAAATGTTCGCTCGCTGCATTCTAAATAGAAAGAAAATAGCACCAAGTACACAAGCAGACCGACTGTTCTTAACGGACAAGATGTGGAAGATATGTAAGATTTTTGTTATCTCGGAAGCATTGCCGGCATGGACGGCGGACCCGTAAAGGATATTGAGGCTCGTATAAGTAAAGCTCGTTAGGTCTTCGGTATCCTTTCCCCTGGCGTAAAGCCCATTAATGTGATACTCTAGATGAAACGAGAAAGAGTTCAATGTACCGGAAAATATTTCACCTTTAATTCTTTCGAATAATTAATTGTGACTTTTGTATGGGAGGTGGTAGAAGCAGAGGAGGACGGTTTGTAATTTTTCGATATGACACCTAATGTGGTATGCAAAATATTTCGTGCTGAATTTAAGGTTTGTAACTTCCATTATTTTCAATTGGACATAGTTTTCCTGAATTTGGGGCATTTGTATGGGAGGTGGCAGAGGAAGTGGAGGGGCTTAGAAGATTTTGAAACTGCTTATCAACATCATTATCGCCAGCCTTCATTTCAATTTCGAAGTCGATAGCTCTCATATGTTCGAAGAAATGCTTTCCTTGAATTTATAATACAGATATTTATATGGGAGGGAGTAAAAGGAGTGAAGAGGAGCTGATAGCATTTATTGCAATTATTAAAAAACAAATTCTGGCAAAATTTTAAGTTTATACTTTTTCTTGTTTTAATGGCAATCGATATAATGCATTTAACAAAAATTATGCATTTGTATGAGAGCGGGTAGAAGGAGTGTACGGATCAAAACAAATTTTTTTCTCGTTGTTGATATTTCTATTTGTATACTTTATACAAAATATCAAGCTGATAGCTTTAACAGTTTCGAAGATAAATAATTTAATTTAAATTTCAAATTTTCGAGAAATTTGTGTGGGAGGGGGTAGAAGGAGTGAGGTGAAGTCGATGATTTTTTCAATACTAATTGCAATTATAATAAAATTAATTCAGATAAAAATTTGTTTTTATAACTTTCCTAGTTTCAATGAAAATCGACAAATTGCATTTTTCAAAATTATGCATTTGTATAGGAGGAGGTAGAAGGAGGGAAGAGATCGGCTCAATATTTTGTGACGGAAATGATATATATATCATTATACTTTAACCCAAATTTAAAGTCAACAGCTTAAATAGTTTCAAAGAAAAATCAATTTCTAAAAATTTCGGAATTTCGTGAAATTTGTATGGGAGGGGGTAGAAGAAGTGGGGGCCCATTCACGAACTTAAAGTTACTTTTTTACTAGAAATGACACATAACAAATTTCAGCGCGATAGCTCAAAGCGTTCGAGAGTTATGTTGTAGACAGACGCACAGACGGACAGACGGACAAACAGCAACTCGGAATCGAGGTTTTTGAGCGACAACAAATATTTACCCTTGGCGGCTCTGTGCGAGCATTATTCCTTAACGTTACATACGGTAAGGCAAACACAATATACTCTCAGATTTCTTCTAGAGTATAAAAATATATCAGCTTCTCCAATCGCTACGGTCGTTCTCACTCCTCTTCCCCTACCTTCCTTCCATGACTGTGCATTGTTTGTGCATTGCACATAAAGGCCGAAATTGCCTATAACACAAGTCATTCTGTAAAAAAAAAATCAAGTGGAGCTGACATTTCACATTACTTTCGAGCACAGTGGAAGACCGCGGATATTTATATACTCGGGCTACCATGCAACAATATTAAGAAATTTTATTTTTTGAAGGACACAACCAACTGTCCCTTGAAGCCCAAGATATTTTGACTACTTTGTGTAATTTCATGTGGCCTGACTTGCCTGCACAACATATCACTAGCTACCATTGAATTTTGGTATTTCCATATTGACTTACCCCACATCTCCAACTTGCTCAAGAAAAGTAAAGTTGCTAACAACTTGTGTAAAGAAATCATGATTTTCTAAACTTTAAAGGACTTACCTCCAATGATATGATACGCTTAGAAAAATCTCTTGTGAAGGAGTCATTAGCTTTAAAGATTTAAAAGAATAACGCTTAAGAAATGCAAACAAATTCACATGCAAATCAAAAGTGTACTTTATATTGATAATTTGTGAATTTTATCAACTAAATATTACAAAATTTCATTCCGGATCTTCAAAGTTCAAGATCCTCTGTCGAAAAAACTATGAATTGTAAATTTTTTCTCTTTTGCTTTGAATTGAATCGTTTTACTAGCCCAGTTAAAAAAACATAATGCTAAGTACCTAAGTCATGCTTAATTTATACGTTTTTAGACACGAACACAGTGTACATATACAAACCATTTCTTCATGATCTTATTCCATCATTACAACAGTGCCGGTTCAGCAAAGACCTTTATACTCCTCTAAGCTTGTTCCTTGTTTTTTTTCCCATTCAGTCGCACTAATTCCACTTAAATGCATTAATTAAATGCTTCATAAATAATTTAACAGGGCAATGCACAGCGGAATGGGGAAAATTTGTTTTCAATGGAACTATAAGAAAATTTCTGCACAGGAAATGCTTTTTGAAGTCTTTTGTTCACCTGTACTCTTGTATACCCTTGTACACCGCCACTCCCCCCGTTACCTACACCTGATGTCTGACAAAGCTCATTCCTATGCGTCTTGGAAATTTGAATGATGTTATTCAGTTACGGAAAGTTTATTTATAATGTCCTTAATGAATCACGCTCATTACCAAAGCTTTGACCTTCCGTGGTAACAACAGACGTAAAACAATGACGAGCACTATTACGACCATCTTAATGCCAATTAATGTGAAAAGTTCATCCAGTTCTGGGTTAAAATGCTAATAGAGATTGCTGCTTTTAAAATTTCTTTCCCAGAGAACTTAAAATACTATAGATACTTTTATAAATGAAGATTCTGAAGCTGGAGGCGTGTTTTCTGCTTCTGATTAAGGTTTTGATCAAAACTGAATAGACCATAATTTAATTGAATGCATAAAGAAATTCATTTGTTTCAAAACCAAAATTATTCGAAAGCTTTGAAATTGAAAGATGATTGCAATTAAAGTTGAAACACTTTTTACCCTTTTGTGTAGTAGTACAGTACAGCTGAAGTGAGTAGGAAGATGGAAAATTTTCGCCGTGAATTTCTGAATTTTGTATTGGTTTTGGGACATATCGGATGGTGGCGTGTTCCACATTCGCATCAAACGATGTATGAATGAAAATCGAAATTTTACTGTCTGACCAAAAAAAGGCTTTTGAGTAGCTGAAGAGGGTAGGTAGATAAAAAATTACGTTTGGGAGGTATTCGCCTTGAATTTCTGAATTTTGTATTGGTTTCGGGACACCTCGGCTGGTAGCGTGTTCCACATTCACATGAATGAAAATTAGAATTTTACTGTGCGACCTAAAACAGGCTTCAGAACAGAATTTTACTGTGCGACCTAAAACAGTCTTCAGAACAGCTAAAGAGGGTAGTAAGATAAGAAATTACGTTTGGGAGGTATTCGCCTTGAACTTCTGAATTTTGTATTAGTTTTAAGACATATCGGATGGTAGCGTGTTCCACATTCGCATCAGATGGTGTATGAGTAAATATCGGAATTTTTTCAAAAAAAGGCTTCAGAACATACTCGTGTTCGTGTGCACAAAGATGACAGAGTAGACCGACAAGAAAGAGCTTCTCGAAATAAACACACCAATATGGGTGCAATATATATGCATACATGCGTACAATGGGTCTCAGTTATCAGCTGTTTCGATTTTTGGTAGGTAAAACCGCGTGCGAGCCAATCAAAACCGTTCATTTTGGAAGTGAAATTTTCTATGCGAAAAATTTCTCTCTCAATGGGCTATAGGACGCCAGTCTACTCTGTCATCTTTGTACTCTGACATAAATATCGGTAAAACAGAGCGGATCCGGATACTCCATAACATTGGAATCTCCTATCAATTTTCAATTTTAAAGGTCGGGATTGGACATGATGCAGATAGGAGAGTGTTGTTCTAGCAGCGTCTGTTCAGAGGTGGGATTTGTATTCTAGCTTATTCAGCTAGGGTATAGCGTAGTGGGTAGCGTGTTGGTCTACAATGCGAAGGTCGTAAGTTCAAATCCCGGTCGACGCATAACTCAACCACGCTTCCTGCTTGGATATACATTAGTTACCTTAACCTAAGAAAAAGAAAATTCGTAGAAAGAGGGCTAACAACCCTTCCACAATAAGTAGTGGGAAATTCGTGTTAAGAAACCTGAAGGTTAGGAGAGCAAAGTCCGGTTTGGGCTGTAGTGCCATTGTAGAAGTAGAAGTTCTCGCAGCACCTGCTCAGAGGTGAGATTTGGATTTTAGCCTCGGTTTGAGCAAATTGAAAAGTGGAACATTTCTCTTTAATCATCTAAGGGAGAAATGTTGCCTTGCCTGCAGTCGTAGTGGATGCTGAAGGATGGCTGCTGCATCCTCGTTGTATGGCACATACTAGCTCCTCGGCCGCAGGAAGGATAGGATCGATGCCATCTCCTTCATTACATAAAATTGCGCGCAGCTTGGTGATAATAAAATTATAAATAAAAAAAACCCGAAAGGTATGCGTCTTAAGGACCAAATGTGTAAAAGTGCGCTCAGTGTCGCCGGATTTCAAGTAAAAATAAACACAAACTTTATTAAATCGGCTTTCAAAAATTAATTTAACACTTTTCGTTCACAATATGTCGCTTTGATATTCGCATTATTCGCGCTGTAATCACACGACTTAATCGCTTTACAATTTGTCAACTGATATTTTAGTCAGCCTAGACGTGGAATCACTTTTCACCAACATCCCGATTAAGGACACGTTAAGCATCATCAGGAAACTCTTTCCGGACAACAGGTATGACTTAATAGAATTTTGTTTAAATAATACTTTCTTTTCAGCTCTAGGGAAGCTCTACAAGCAAACGGAAGGAGCGGCAATGGGATCTCCAATTTCACCAGTGGTAGCGGAAATTTTCATGGAGGAATTCGAAAAGAACGTCCTGGACTCAGCTCCATTAAAACCGAAATTATATCTTCGGTATGTGGATGACACTTTCATCATTTGGCAACATGGGAAGGAAAAGCTCGACAAATTCTTAGCATACCTGAACGCACACCACGAGAAAATTAAGTTCACCATGGAAACAGAAAGCAACGGGAAACTGCCATTCTTGGATGTACTCGTCGAAAGGAACGATACGTCGCTAAGCTTCGGGGTATACAGGAAACCAACTCACACCAACAGATATCTCCACGCTCATTCACATCACCACCCAAGCCAGAAAACAGGCGTATTGAAGACCCTAATACACAGAGCTCAACGTATAACTGATGGAAATCCGGGCAGTTTACGAAAAGAAAAGGAACAGTTGAATCGGGCATTCAGAGCAAATGGATACAAAGCGAGCGAAATTAACAAGGTGTGGAAACCGAAGCATCCAAGGACAACAGAACGAGAAGACACTGAAGAAGGAAATGCAGACAAACGATGCGTAAAACTACCTTACATCCAGGGTACGACGGATAAGATAGGAAAAATTCTTCGAAAATCGAACATCAAGACAACATTCACTACCCGACTACTATCCGAGGAATTTTAGGAAACCAGAAGGACAAAAAACCATTGGAGACTGAAGGAGTATACAAAGTACCATGCGGCTCTTGCGATAAAGTATATATAGGAGAAACGGGACGCACAGTCCAAACAAGGATCAAGGAGCACCAACGATGCACACGGAAAAAACCAGATACAGTCATCAGCGATCGCGGAACATGCAACTACAGAGGACCATACAATCGATTTCGACAATGTGCAAATTCTGGCCAGGACAAATAAATATTATCAACGAATAGTACGAGAAGCCATAGAAATTTCGAAACATCCACAGAACTTCAACCGAGACACCGGATACAATTTATCAGTAGTTTGGCTACCTGCGTTAAAATTTGGTAAGAACAAAATTCGTACCCAAAAATCCTTAACTAATTTAACTACCTGATACTAATTAATTAACCTTAATTATCCTTCCCACACTCAATTAACCCCCTTGTCTATATAATAATTGTCTTTTGTAATTGTCGATCAGTTTGATAAAGGTCTCAGAAGAGACCAAAACGTCACGAATAATAAAGCGTAACAGTGTAGAATCCGGAAATCTTTTCTTTTAATTTGTCATTATTTACTACGGGAATGTGGGGAATCTTCATTAGATACCAATAGACCATGCCATAAATGCACAATTAATATACCTGATCCTGATAGAGAACTGTCAGTTGATATGCATCTGCATAACTACACCCTCGCACACAAACTTCAACTACTTTCCCCGCGGGACCGCCGTTAAGTATTACTTGACGTGGCTGGTTAGCATTTAATAATATGCTTTTTATATTGCTGCTGCACTCCTTTTTCCCTTGATTCTTCGAAGATCCTTTTGCACAATAGTTACGAGTGAGCTAATTTCTATCTAATTTCCCCCTGATTGCATCATATAGTCTTTCCATTCTGCAAAGTGATTGCTATTGAAAACTGCGTGATCTGTGTCTTCTGTGTGATGAGCTATCGTGTTTAAATTTGTGCAAGTATTTTCGGTAGTCGCCATGACCTGATACGATCTACTAGAGGTGATACTGTCTCAGTATACCCGCATTTTTCCAGACCTCAATGGCGGGGATTCGCTTATAAGTCCATCTGCCTTTTGTAGTGTTATCCCACCTCGTTTGCCACATAGCTAATGATGTTGCATTTTCCTTCTCATCTATTCTTCTTACAGCAGCTGCCTCCAAGCCTGCCTAGCATCTCATTCGCGAGAATTTTGATTAGGGTTAATTCGACTAAGCTACAAAGCTGCTTCGTCTGATATTGTTCGGAATCCGCTGAATGCTCTTATCGCACAGAGCCTATACGTTGACAACTCTTTTCTTATTGTTCCATTTATCACTAACGCCGCAGCCTAAACTAGAGCCGCGTACAGGAGGACTGAGCTGACTGCTCTCGAAAGTAAAATCCTTCGTGCACATTCAGGTCCACCTATGATTGGCAGTATTCGTGAAAAGACTGCCTGAATTTGTGATACCTTTTTGCTCGCAAAGTCCACATGAACTTTGAACGTCAGTCTTTTATCGAGCATAACTCCTAGATATTTAACTGGTTTCTTGGATCTATTGGTTCGACTGCTGGCCTGAATTTTCGAGTATTCAATTTACTTTCGACTTTGGATCAGCCTCTGAGTTAGGGTCATCTAGTTCCAAACCAGTACACTCCAGCCAGTCTTTAATTTTTGTGACTACTTCATTTATTGCTGACTCTATTTCGTGAAAGTGTTTGGCCATGGTAACAACGGCGATGACGTCATCGAACCCAATAATTTATACTTCCTACGGCAAAGATAGTCGAAGGATTCCGTCATACATGACATTACGTAGGAGGGCCCAGTACTGATCCTTGTAGGACTTTCCCAGTGATTTAGTGGTACTTTACCTACTAATCAGTTTGGTACTGCAACTTCCTATTCATAAAGTAGTTTGTAACTATTCTCAACGAATCGTATGGTGTATCCATGCTGAGCAACGACCTCTTCATAAATGACCAATCTGCTAAAATAAAGGCATTTTTAACATACAGCGTCCAATATTTCTATATCCCCCATCGCCATCTTTCTTCTTGTATTACTTCAGCTGCTGTATCAACTACCGCTATTATGACATCAACACAGGACCGCGGTTTCTTGAATTCGAACTGGTGATATGACAGTGCTCCTTTTTCCTCTTCTGTTACAAGCAGTCTGTTGTATGAAATTCGTTCAAGGATCTTTCCCAACGTATCAAATAGACATATTGGGCGATATGAAAATGGTTCCATGGGCTTGATTCCTTTTTTTTAACAGTACCAAATGTTGAAGTTCAGGTAAGACTCCTTCCTCTATGCACTTTTGCGTCGCTGTTATATAAATTTGCCGGACCTCCAGCTCCTCCAGCTCCTTTTACTGCCATTTTACTTTATTATTTTAATAATAAAGTATTGTGATCGACTTGGAAAAAAAATAAAATTTGCTACCCTGAAATTTTGTTTTTTCGCGTTTCGGGACTAAATTAGCCTAAAAATGCAAAAAAAAAAAAATCCGTCTGTCTGTACGCCGTCCGCCGTAAACACATTAACTCCCAAACCCTTCAAGATAGAAAGTTCATTTTTGGGGGGATTGTAGATAGTTGCAAATCTCAGGCGGATACCCATTTTGGGGGGTGTACGAGTTCAGGGGGAGGAGGGGGGTGCGCTTAAGCCGAAAAATACGAATTCAAATATCTCAACCATGATGAAAGCTATTAAGCTAAAACTCAACACACATATAGAGGGGTTTGTGGGACAACTTTTAAAAATAATTTAATTTTTTTATCCATTGGCGTCCGAAAAGGGGGGGGGGGGCTAAAAACCAATTATCGGCCGAATTATTTTTTCAAATGATTATATCTTCGAAATTCCTTATTGTAAAAAATTCATATTTTGAGGCCGTCAAGCTGGCATATATTTCTATCGGAATCAGCTTAGAGAGTGGTTAATTATTGTAAGGGGGAGGGTCAGGGGGGGTGCAAAGAAAAACACTTAAAAATGAATATCTCAACTATCTCTTAAGCTATGTTATTGAAACTTAAAACTTATACTAAGCTATACTAGGAAAATACAAAAAAATATAACATCTTGAAATAATACTAGTGGGGGGAAATGGGGAGCATTTCAAAAATGGCACACTTTTCAAAATTACAAATACTTATATCTCAAAAACTAGTATAGATATCAAATCGAAAATTTGTCAGATTGCAGAACTATATAATGGCTAATTTTGGTAAAAATTTTAAGTTGGGGGGTGTAAGGGGAGGGAGGTGATAAGCAAAAATGTCGAAAATTTTGAGTAATTTTTTTAGGGGTCTGGTGAAAGATACAAAGTTAAAATTTTGCATGTGGATACACCTATTTGATGTACATAGAAAAATAATAATAACTTGATCCATAATTGTTATAAACCGACCCCCCCGGTCTAACGTGCAAAAGGTGTTTCATGTGGATTGAAAAAAACACATAAACTGAAAATTTTTGAGTGAAATTTTAAGGTAGAAACTTGAAAATTTGCGAAATGTATTTAAAAAAAATCCCTAAATATACGAAATATTAACTGGTCGAAAACCTTTAAAAGTTCTACCCCCTCCCATACAAAATTATTTTTTCGACCATTATTAAGAAATCAATTATCACCTAACTTTTAAAAGCTATCAACTTCAAATTTTGCATAAGAACTTTTAAAAATAGTTGAAATAAAATTACGTCACAAGTTTTGAGATCGCGCGTGTCCTTCTACCCCCTCCCATACAAAAGCATGATTTCGACCAATTTCATTAAATCAACTAATAACCAACAAATTAAAATCTACGAACTTCAAATTTTGTACGAGCATCTAGCAATAAAAAAGAAAGAATATTGCATCACAAGTTTAACGATTCCCCTACCTCCTCTACTCCCTCCCATACAAAATTATTTTTTCGAGCATTTTTAAGAAATCAGTTATCACCTAACTTTTCAAAGCTATCAATTTCAAATTTTGCATAAAAACCTATAAAAATAACTCAAATGAAGTTGCTTTAAAAGTTTTGAAATCGCGCTTGCCATTCTACCCCCTCCCATACAAAACTATGATTTCTACCAATTTCATTAAATCAACTAATAACTAACAAACTAAAAGGTATGAACTTGAAATTTTATACAAGCACCTTACAAGAGAAGCGAAATAAAACTACATATCAAATTTTACGATTCCTCTACCTTCTCTACCCCCTCCCATACAAATGTTCGGTTTCGTGAATGTAAAATACACCGAATTTTATGAAAATTCTATGCAACTTCGTCTATGAAACTGATATTCTATACAGAGAATATTGGGCGTGATTCAAGCAATTAATTAAAAAGCTATTAACATCCACCCACTATTACTAGTCACTATTACCTCTTCACCTCCCCTCATAAGAACCCAAACTTGCAGAAACGAATGAAATATTGTTAAATTGACAACAGTCCTGCCCAAGAACTCCCTTTCACTTAGCCTTCCCTAACCACTCTAACCTGCATATTGACTTTCCACTCATCCACAACTTGTCCCAAGAATAATAAAGTTTCGCCCGACTTGTTGGCAGTTTATTTGGTATGCCATTGACTCTAGGTGCCTTGTTGTCGCCTACCTACCTGCTTGCTTCAAATAGTTCCTCCGACGTAATTGCAGAGATAGACTCTGTGCTGATATCTCTGGCTATGCTACACATAGTAGTTAGCCTTTGAGGGAACAGATGTTCTACTATGGATATTAGCATTATCGGTAATTTGTTTGTGGGGACCCTTCAGTCTTGTCATCACCATCCTGTATGCTATACCCCAGGACTTATATCCGCTTGTTACATAGGAAGATGGCTTTTCTATAATTAATCGCCTTGTTTAGGTCTCGTCTCTCCACTTTGAAAGGATCTAGTTGGCCCCGAAAATCTGCTCGTTCCCTTGACCGATGGAACCTGCGTTTTTTGTTGAGATTTTCCGCAAGGATCTTTGCAGTTTCACTGCGAGTTTTGATGTTTGTGTTCATTATTTCTTCAAACGTGTGCACTGGGTTCTTGAAAGGCGTGTTTTCCACATATCCATATTGCCGCTTGCTTTGTTTTGTCAGAGATGCTGATATTACCATTGCACAGTTTTGCACAGTTCGCTAATCAATTTTCGCACTGTCGTCCCTAGCAGTTTGTGTCAGAATATCCAAACCTATCCTACACTGGTTCAGATTAATTTGTATTATCCTCATAATTTTTTCTTGTGCTGGCTTTCCTGCAGATTGGCCATTTGCTGCAGCCGGCTACGTGCTTGGTATGCACTGCCTGGCTAGGTGACCAAACTCTAGATATTGTAAACATTTTTTATGCAATGTTCGTTTGCGAATGCGGCAATTGACCCAGCCGATCTTAAATCTTCCATTTTTTATCAACTTTCTTGTGATTTCTGCAGGAAGACTAGCTGTTACTGTTTGGGTTTCACCATACGCCTTTTGCAGGGATAAGATATCTACTTCGGATACTCCTTGGCCTCCAAAATGAGCTTTCATTGCTTCGATTATGTCATATATTGTAGTGCCTTCATTAATGTGCTTCATCTCGATAATATAGATAGAACGGTGCGTGAGGGTCCTCACACTCGATCGCTCTACTAAGGCTTCGCTAATAGCGCCTTCGAAGTCGGCAATCATGGCTCCAGCCTCTATAGGTTGAACTAAGAGGCTTCCTTGTTGAGTCCTTCAGATCCTCGAAACCGCCTTTCCAACTGCTTCCAATTCAGAGCCTTCTTTTACATTGCGCGTATTTGCGCAAAATTTAGTTCACTTTTCGCTTCGATGACAATAGCGTCAGGTTTTGTTTTTTTAGTCTCTACCCCTTTCTTGGCGATCTTCTTCCTGGTGGCTTTTGACCCTCCATTATCTTCTGCTGCCTGCTTCTCTCACTGCTTTTAGCAGTCTTCTTGTGAACTGCAATTGACCATCCATCTTCTCCTGATGATAAGGCCTCTATGACGGTTATCGCATCCCTCTTCTGGTTTTTTGCTACAGATGGATGATTCTGTTTCCATTTTGGCTCCAGGGTTTCATTGTCCACAACCTGCCTTCTATTTCGCTTCAGGCATGGTAAAGTTTGAGAGGAGTTTTTTTTACGGATCGCATTCTTTGCTCTGTCTTTTTTTTTACGGCACCGAGTATAACTTAGGGGGTCACCCTTTAATGCAATTCATGTCGGTATAGGAAGTGGAAGTGGAGGTATTAAGGTGGAGAGAGACGAAAATGACGGTGGACATTTTTCTTGAAACACCGCAGGCTGTACTTGTTGGGAAACAAACTAGCTGGCAAATAATTCCAAAGTCTTGACGTTCGGGGAATGAATGACTGCCTATATTTTACTGTATGAGAAGGCAAAGGTTTGACCGTGTACTCGTGTGCCCGTTCAGCTTGGCGAGTATTATGTCGATGGGTGTGAAATAATTTTTACATTTTCGGAGAACACCTGGACGTTTAGAGGCGTCAAGGGCAATATCAAAGATTGCTGGGGCCAATTCAGGTGGTCACTAATTTTGACGCCTAGCAGTGTGAAATTCTCCGAAGTGGTAAGCCGTGCACCATCAAAGGTTATATTGGGAGACAACACTGAAACATCCCTTTGAACTCTACTCTATTTTTCCGGCCCCATTCCAGGATTAAATTGAGATCCGAGTTCAGTGAACTGAATAACTCTCTGCGATTGGAAGCAATAGAATGATTGTTTGATTCCGCAGCAGAGTTAAATTCATTGATGTTGTCTAAAGTACTTTCATCTGCAAAACTATGGATTGGATTGAGAGTGGACGACAGAAGGTCGTTTATGAAAACTAAGAAAAGAGTTGCAAATAAAACAGAACCTTGTGGGACACCAGAATCAATTGGGTAGGAGGAAGAAGTAACATCATCTATTGTAAAATGCACAAAATGATCATAAAAATAAAAAAACAACTGCTACTACTACTAATACTGCTCGTATAGTGCGTTCAGAGAGATAACTCTCAATCCATTGAACATTTGGGTGTCATTAAGGCCAATCGCCCTAAGCTTAACTAAGAGACATTCGTGCCAAACTATGTCAAAAGCTTTTGCAATGTCACGTGTGAGGAATTGAGAATTGAGACTGTAAGGATCCGAGAAATAAGTCTTGTGTGAAAATGCAGTGCAGGCAGTGAGGAACCAGAAGGATTTGCAGCGGGAGGCGATTGGTTTGAAGGTGGAAGGTGAGAGTTTCTTGCGAAACTTGCTGCTAATAAATTGGTTTTTTTGCTAGGATCAACCACGATGCGGTCCCCAACAACTAGAGGTGGTATAGAAGAAGAAATGAAATTGTTGTTGACCGTTTTGACAGATGACCAATAAGACCTCGCGCCTTTAGGGCACTGGAGAAGTTTTTGGTCATGCTCAAATTTAACACGATTGAGTATGGATTTGCAGGCATTTCTTGACGCATTGAAAAGTCCTCTGTTGGCAGGTGTTTTATTGCCTCTAAATGTTTGAAATGCTTGTTTCTTGGTCTGAATTGCATCGAGACATTCTTTGTTGAACCAAGAGTCCTTCGACGGCCTGACTCTTTTATGACTGGAAGGTATGTAGAGCTTCATATCCTTCAGGATAATCTCAGTGACAATTCTACAAGCTCCATCGCAGTCATTGGAATCGAAGCACAACTTCCAATTAAGGGCATTGAAGAAGCTATTTAGCACCCCCGAATTAGCTCTTTTGAAATGCCAAATAATTCTTCGAGGTGCCTTGACTGCCAGCGGTTTAATTGCTGGAACTGGGAATTGAGCACGAATCAAGAAGTGATCAGTATTTCCAATTGGCGATGGGAATATGACAGAGACAGAATATTTCTCAGGTTGGTTGGTGAGAAATAAGTCAAGAAGGTTAGGAAAATGCGATGTCTGGGAAACGAGTAAGCTCATCCACCAGTTGTGTTAATCCGTTTAAAGAGGGAAAAAGCTCAGTATCACGTCCCCCCTGGTCCGTATTGGAGGAATGTTTAAGCCAGGCAATGTCATGAACATTGAAATCGCCCGCGATAATGATTTCAACGTCAGGGTTTGCAGTATATATAGACTGAATAGATTTAGATAGCCCATCCAGTTCTGATAAAGTGTTCACAGCTGTCATTGCTGGGCTTTTATACACCTAACAAAAGTACATGATATGTCTTTGGATCAGTAATTTTATCCAGATGTAATTAAACTCTGGATTGGAGCAATTTCCTAAATGGGAAACTAACTGGAAAGACACATCATCGCGAATGTAGAGTGCGACACCCCGCTGGCGAAAAAATGCTGGGACGAGGTAATATCCGGAAACATAATAAAACTGTTCACTTCCTGGTAACACCTTACATTCGCCAAGTGCTCGAATATCCGGTCTTGCAGTTTGGGTACGGATGTTTAGCGACAGATAGGCAGAGTGCAGACCCCGAACGTTAATCTGATCGATCGTAAAGTTAGCCATGATCAAATTGATTTAAAGACTGATGCCTATTTTTTTCTGTTTTTGGAAAATAAGTGAAAAGAAAGAGAATAATAAAAAAAAAATAATAAATAATAAGAACGATAATTAAAAATTAAATAATGACTACCAGGAAGCTTGTTATAGGAATGAACGACGGTACCATGACCACCTGATGTAGTGCGCACATGATAATAAAAACAAAACACTCGCGACTCAGGTAGTAAAAACAAAACTACAACGGGTTAAAATTTAATGGTTGTAATCAGATCAAAAAAAGGAAAAAAAAACGTGGATAAGATATAAAAAAAATTAAATTAAATGACAGTAAAAAAAAACACGTTAAAAAATAACACATCCGTCATTGTTCAACGTTTGAAACTCTCTCCTTTCTCGTGTAGCTGAATCGCCGAGAGCTCGTATAGAGCTCTGATGCCATCTATCTCTTCAATTGTGCTCCAGCTTAAATTGGGCCTTGGCCTCCTGAGCTTCCGGTTCCTTAACAATTTCATTATTTATTGCTAACAACACTTCCGTTAGCTCTTCACACAACCCACTATCTACGAATTTTTCAATTTCGTAGATTGAGGTAACCAAGGTATATCCATGCAATCGATTAAGGGAATCTAAAGCTTTACCCTGAAGCTCCGAAGAAGCGAAGAGACTGAAAGAGAGTATCCACAGAGCCAACAAAGAGCTTAAATCTTCCGCCTTTTCGGAATCGCTTACATCTTGGCTGGAGTTCCTTTAAACTTCCCTGGACAATTTGAATTTAGTTTTTTTTTTTCTTTTTGCTGACTTATTCAAGTGCCTTTGTTGGGAGTAAGGAAAATTCAAGTTACAAAAGGAAAGAATAACGAAAGCTAAAAAAGATAAGAGAAGCTAGGGTTTAGCCTAGCTATACCTTGGTCATCTCAATCTACGATGGGGTTGTGTGAAGGTCTAACAACCTTTCCACAATAAATAATGAAAAAATGTTAAGGAACCTGCAGGTTAAGCGGTCTAGGTTTGATTTGGGCTGTAGCGCCATTGTAGTAGGATAAAAGATTAAGAAAATAGAAAAAAGCCGAAACTTTTCTGAGCGGGAGCACGATTGGCATCTTCTTCGAAAGAACTCCAGCCACAGGGCGAGGGCACGTGTTGCACTTTGTGTCCATCCATGAAAAACATTCTGCCACTGTGTGTGAGCTTATATGGCTTCTGTGAAAAAAAATTCGACGCTGTGCATGGCACGTCTTACGCCTTCTGCTCCGACTAAGCCTCCGCGTAGCCTAGGGAACGTATGCAGCTTTGTCTAAGAACTTCAGGCGCTGCCCGGGCAATTAACCGGGTTTTCCAAAAAAAAATTCAGGCGCTGCATGTAGAACGTGTTTTTTTCGCGCTCCCTGTGGCACGTGGGCGACATCATTGAGAAAAAGCTTCAGATGCTACGCAGTGCGCGCGTTGCGTTTCTTTTGAAAAAAAAAACTTTCCGCTGCCTGGGGCACGTCTTCTTGTCCACAGCAAAAAAAATCGTGTGTCACCTCTAACGACTGAACTCTCCTCATCCCTGAACAGTAATAATCTGTAGTTACGTGGGATCATTACATAATATTGAATAAACCTATGCTCGTTTCAACACAAGATTTTCCGGACTATATTGCTATAACCTGGGTGTAGCCTGAGTGTGTTGGTCTACAATGCGAAGGTCGTGAGATCAAATGCCGGTCGATGTAAAATTCCAGTACACTATTTGCGTGTGTATATCAGGGTCACCTCAAGCTGCGAAGTTGATAAATTCATAGATTGAGAGTTGTACGAAGGGCGAACAACCCATACACAATAATAAATAAATTTTTAAGGAACCTCAAGATCAGTATCTCAAAGCCCAATTTGGGTAGGAGATGTTGCCAATGTTCATAAGTTTTGGAAACAACATAAAACTATTGAGTCCAAGTTCATGTCACGGTTGGAAAATGTAAGCCAGCTTTGTGTTTTGGACGCATTAAACTCAGCCATATTTTTTTCATCCCCCTTCGAGAACAACTAAGAGGTCCAAACCATTTTTTAGAATTAAGAAAAGAGTCGGGTAAAAGACTGACCGTAGAGGGACTCCAGCCTTAGTTATATAAGGAAAAGATGCTTCGGATTGATAAAACAATACCAGATCGAAGAATAAAAGTGTTCCAAAGGTCTGGAATCGCCAGTTGAACTTTTTCAGTGGAAAACATATTATTAGTCACTAGGAAAATCATGAAGTTCAAGATATTTCATCAATCTTTGACTGTCGGAGGAACTTGTAATTAGTTTCAGCAAGAAATTTACAACAGTTTTGGAAGACGAGAGCAGGGATCCCACCGGTACATATTTCTTAAAACATTAAAAGATTGTGATTGGGTTAAAGTCCAGTCATGCTGAAATGGAAAAGATTATCATCCTCTAGAAAATCTATCACCTCAAATTATTTAGAATATTCAGTAATAGTGACATTTGTAGTGGATCAGGTGTGAGGAAATGAATTTTTGGTCAAGGGACTGAATCACAAGATTGTGATTTGCTTCTTATTCGCAATTTTAAAATGAAAATTTGTACAGGAGGTGGTAGAACTAGTTTAGAGTGTTATTTAGATTTTCAGAATTTTGATACAATTGTAATGCATGAATGAATCCTTCTGAATACCAAATAAAATACCAATTACCAATATGCAATTTGCACTATGATTATTTTACAAAAATAAATATCGCACTCGATAATTTTCTTCAATTTTCCAATCTAACCAATCTCTTAAATTGAACTTCACAAAAGCACACTCGACAACTTATCGTTCAACTCGTTCTACTAGATTTTCCAAATACAAATTGGTAGTTATAGGTAGCCCGACTACCTATTTTCACAAAGTAAATTGGTTCGCATACTTGAGAAAATATCGTTCCCATCTATACTCGCCATTATCCGGTAAACGAATTAAACTTTATTTAATTTACAAAACTACCGAAAGGTATTACGTCTTCAAGTTTATGCCATTGACCCAGTTTCGGGATTGCTTGGAAAATTTCTCATATTTTCAACTATATTATCCCTTGCAGAGAGAGAGAGAGCTGGTGGAAATAATCTTCTTTTTTTTCGACTTATATAAAATATTTTTTTTTTTTTGTTCGAATAAGAGTTCATACAATCTCGGCATTGCGCCGGATTTTACCTAAACCAGGTACAAGTACCGCAGTTTTAGGCTCAGATGAGTCGATGAGTGTCCGTCGATGAGATCCAGAATGAAAGATTACTGGCTTCCGAAAAAAAATCATACAAAGAAAAAAAAAAAAAAAAAAAAAAAAAAAAAAAAGAGTATTAATTGAAATTACATAAATAATAATAGTAGACAAAGAGTAATTAATATAATAATAAGTATTTAATGAAAAAATTAAATAACTAAAAGCATTAAATAATAAATAGCTATAATAATAGAAATAAATATAAAAATTAATTCTTTTTTTTTTTTTTTTTTTTTTTTTTTTTTCTTCTTTTCTTTTTTCTTCCTTTTTCCTTTTCTTTTCCTTTTTTTTTTTTTTTTTTTTTCTTGCTTTCTCTTTTTTTTTTTTTTTTTTTTGTCTTATCTTTTTCTTTCATTCTGTTTTTTTTATCCCTTTTGTATATAGAAACAGTGATTGTTTCCCAGACAGCCGCGTGCTGGTATAAGGGAAACGGATCGAGGTTTCTTTTTTAGATCATTCGCGGGTTGTAATAGGTAGATATTTGTTTGTTTCGTAGGTTCTATGTGTTTTTTATGTATTTTTTTGCTGCAATCTTGAAGCATCTGATATCCTTCGCTTGTCGAATTTCGTTTGGCAAGGAGTTGTAGTACAGTATAGATTCATAAATGGGATCCTTTCTTATTCTATTTGTCCTACAGGTTCTGTTTCTTATCGCACTAGCATTTCTTGTATTATAGTTGTGAATATCCTTACTGTACGTAATTAGTATTGATGATTTTAATCCTTGGTTTATTATATTGTACATTAATTTTGACCGCTCAAGATTTAAGGTTTGTTGTAGATTTAGATAGGTGTAGTTTTCATATAGGTCAGTCGATGGAGTCAGTTGTGGTAAATTATGTACTGCTTTAATGCTTTTATTCATGAGTCTTGATATTCTCTCTTGGTTATACATAGATGTTTGGCTCCATATTATAAGACCATATGTTATGTTTGAAAGTATAAACGCGTTATACAAAATTTCTTTTATTGGTGTAGGTAGGAAGTAATTCCTTCGTAATAATCCTGTGATGGGTGCTATTTTCTTGCGGATGTTAATAATGTGTTGAGACCATGATAGGTTTTCATCGATCGTTAGTCCTAGATACTTGACTTGTTTTGTTCTACACAATTCAATTCCATCTATGTTAATTTTTGGATCAATATAAGCTTTATTTCTTTGCTTGAATATCATGAAGCTGGTCTTCCCTGCATTTAATGTTAACCTGTTGCCCAACAACCAATTCTTAAATAGCTTGAGGTCCGTGTTGATCAATGTTTCCAATTCCTGCTGACTTCTTCCTCTGTAAAGAAATAGTGTGTCATCCGCGTATACTATATATTTAGCTCGAAGACCTATATGCTGCAAATTATGTATATAAAGTAGATAGAGAGTGGGGCCCAGGATTGAACCCTGAGGAATTCCAATATTAATTGGTTTTGAATCGCTGAGTTTATCTAGGTTTCTTGTAATGTAAGTGCGCCCTAGGAGATAGTTTTTTATTAAATCATTAATTTTTCCTCTTAAGCCGATTTCATTTAGACCTTGGAGCAGTATTTCGTGATCTACAGTGTCAAATGCCTTTTTTAAATCTATGAAGACTGATGCTACATAGCAGCCTTTGTCCAGGCCATCATTTATAAATTGCATCGCATCCATCAATGCTGCTGTAGTGTTGCTCTTTTCTTGAAATCCATACTGGTTTCTGTCAAATCCCATATTTTTGTTTATAAAGTTTGAGATTCTTTTGCTGATGACTTTTTCAAAGATTTTGCTAATGGAGCTTATCAAGGCAATCGGTCTGTAATTGTTTGGATCTGAGATAGATCCACTTTTGAATACTGGAGTAATCAGTGATGTTTTTAAGCATGAAGGGAATGTGCCATCCGCCAAATGTGTGTTAATCGCTTTGGATAGTGGGGCGGATATAATCGTTGATAGTGTTTTTAGGTCGTTTGTTGTAATTCCATCAATCCCTGGTGCTATGCTGGATTTTAGTTCAGCAATTAATCTACTTATTTCTTTACTACATGTGGGGTACAGATACATGGTAATTTTTGACACAGGAGAGACATATTTGGGATAATGCTCTCCGTTAAGATTTTTTAGCTCTTTCGCAAGGTTTTCTCCTATTGAGACGAAGTGATCGTTAAGCAGATTCCCAATTACTGCTTGATCTGTCGTTGTCCCTGTTTGCGTGTTTAATTCATGGATTCCTGATTTATTTTGACCGCTACCTTTTTGACCGAGAGTCTCCTTTATCAGAGTCCAAAGTTTCCGAGGATTACCCGCTGTTGTTGCGTACCGGGTATTATAGTATTTCTCTTTGGTTCCCCGTATCAGTTTGGTCGTTTCATTCTTAATTCTAATGTATTCTGATCTCAACGTTTGATTGGTTGGTTCTTTCAGCATCTTTTTGTATGTTTTACGCTTTTTATCAATTTGGGTTAGAACATCATTCGTTATCCATATAGAGCTGCGCGTTCTCATGGTTTTCACTCTGGTTGCCTTTTCCTTCGCTTCTGATATGGTGTTGATAATTGTTTTTATTGATATATTATCTGCTTTGTTAAAAATCAGCTTCGCCTCACTCTTAAAGGTTTCCAAGTCTAGTATTTTAATGGTTTTTCTCTCCATCTTAACCTTCTCAATTTTAGTGCGCTTTAAACTCAGCGTCAGTACTTTATGGTCAAGTTCCGGCCAGTCATCATATTTTATTTTGAAAGAATTAGTATTCTGTGGGATGTTTGTGGAGACATGGTCTAGTAATGAGTGTGTTTGTGTAGTGCATCTCGTCGAGGAATCTCGATTTAGAATCTCAACGTTGTTGGTTTTCAACATTTCCTGGTAGTTCTGTGAAGTCTGATTCTCTTTTAGTATGTCGATATTGATGTCTGCCACTGATAGAATCTTCGGGTATTTTGAATAAATTGCGTCCAAGTATTCAATAAAAGGATCTTTTGGGGCCGATGGTGGATTATAAAAAGTCGCTATTGTTAATGAGGAATCTTTATTTTTTAATTCGACTATTATTGTGTGATATGCATCGTCAATTAGAACAGTTCGAAATTTTATATCATTCCTAAAGTAAATTGCAGTGCTTCCTCCTTGACC
The DNA here is from genome assembly GCA_963669355.1 of Chorisops tibialis. Taxonomy (NCBI): domain Eukaryota; kingdom Metazoa; phylum Arthropoda; class Insecta; order Diptera; family Stratiomyidae; genus Chorisops; species Chorisops tibialis. The sequence goes on along the minus strand of OY770262.1, from coordinate 178,031,174 downwards.
AGCGTCGCGACAGTTATGTACTGCGCTGAACCCCCTTAGGTTGAAATATTGCTGTTCTGCGCTGAATAACCACGTTTCAGCAAATATTAAGACTTGGACGTCCGGGTTTTGCAATAGGTGTGCTTCTAGCTCTGACATTTTATTTCTAATACTTCGTAGGTTGGCATATAATATTTTCAAAGATGTATCCATGTTCATAATTTTATGCAAAAATAGTCTGTTTTGTTTTGCACTGCCTTCACACCTTTTTCGTATTCTGGACAGCTTTCGCTGTCTGCACTGTGGTGACAGTTATCTAGCCTTTTCGAGGAACAGTTGCTGCATTTGACATCCTGTTGATCGCAGTTTAGAGTTCTATGCGATCGTGAACATCTCGCACAGGTATCGTGTACTTGGGTACAATTCTTAGAGGAGTGACCGTATTTTTGGCACTTGAAACACCGCAGTAGATTAAAGTCTTCTTTGCAATAATGACTACTAAAGTCTATATTTATATGCTTATTTAATAAACGTTTATATAGACATCCATTTACTTCCACAAATGTAATATTTTTTTTTGTTTTTGCGCTCGTTTTAGTATGGACTATTTTGATTGCCGAAGTCGGATCTATGTCGTGATTAAGGGACTTAATCTGTATCAATAGTTCTTCACTGGAGTACTCTTTTTCGAGGCCGTAAATTACTAGACGTGGGGTTCTCTGCTTGGTAGGTTCGACAATGCAGGCATGACCCAGTTTTGCTTCCATATCCTTCAGGAGAATCTCATTATTAATTTTGGTATCAGTCTTTATTAAGATTGCTCCACCAGGCAGTGGCTTCTTAAAAACAATTGGAGTTTTCAAGCTGGAAGGTCTTATCTCCTTCTTGATCAGAGACATAGTGCAGTCAGAGTTTTGTTGAGATTTTGGTTTTACAATAATTCCTCCGTTGTAATGCTTAGAATTTTGCTCCACCACTGGCACTGCTTTCGCCACCGTTGCATATGATAGCTTGGTAATCTTTTCTCTGTTTTCAATCTTGGCCTCCAAATTGCATACCTTATCATGTAGTTTTTCTGTAAGCTCCGTGAGTTTGTTGATGCAATCAGAATGATTTTCTTGTAGTTTAAATGTATCTCCAGTTTGGCTGTCAACAATTTTTTTGAATTTGGTATTGTCTTCCGTGCAGAGCCAAAGCAGCTTCACCTGCATCTTTTGCAGCCTGGCGTAATCTGCATCACTGATCTTTGCACACCTGGTATGAAACCATTTTTTGCAAAGACCATCACATTGGACTGCAGAGTCTGTGTCCTTCACCACTTTTCCACATTTGCCGCATTTCTCACTTTCATCCTTCTCTTTACTATCCGCCATGCCGACATATAAATTAATTTTCCTAGTATTGGATTAAGTTGAAATGATTGTGAATAAAATTGTAATTCACAATTGTGAATTACTGCCAGGTTCGGCGCAATGAAAAATTAAATGCGACAATAGTAAAGAAACAAAATAAAAATAAAAATAAAAAATAAACTGCACTCTGTCCTTCGTTTTCTCCTGGTAGAGAATCTGGTCCTTCCTTCTGTGATACGGTCTCCTCCGTTATTTACCTTTGACAAGCCTTTGAGTGGGGCCCCAAAACGCGGTAGCCTTGATACGAATCCGACGAAGCCGTTATTTTTTCGCGCGCGTTTTCACAACAATGCATTCAAAATTCACTTTTCTTCGGTACAGACAAGTTTTCACACACGACGGTGGCACTTGTCAAATGAAAATGCCGAAAAGTAAAATTTTTTTCACTGAAACGCTGTGAAAATCGCGCAATCTCCGAAAATTCTTCAGACGAACTTGTTTTTTCCTCGTACTCCGCGGGCGATTTGCCTGTTTGCGTCGCAACGTTGGAATTTTAGTGATTTCGGCAATAAATAAGTCGAATCTCTCACTGATTTGTATAAATTAGAGTCAAATATGACTTTATAAAGTATTTGTAGTACAATTTGTGGCAAATTGAAGCGTTTAAAAGGTAAAAAATTACGAAAATCGACGAAGACACTTCTTTTTCACGCACACTTTTGACGCACACTTTTGACAGTTAATAGCATAACTCAAGTGATGCGCAATAATCCTGGGTACTAGTCAGTTTCATATCCCATCTCATTGCAACCTCGGGATTCTTGCATTGCTATATCCTTCATAGATGCATAAATTACTGGCCTAACTGCCTTTCAGTTCAGAAAGGAGTTGAGATTTTTTTTCCCACCATTTTCAGATTTCCAACCAGAATAAGTTCTTCAACATTTCCACTAATTTTTCATCTGACAATGACAAATTAGACCGAGAACTCTGCCAACATAAACGATAGTAAGACTTGTGCTGCTGCCATGACGTAAGTACGAATAGGATGTGTACGTAACCGTGGCATTTGCACTGGGACAACCCATGCTGGGATTTAATGATGGGGGCCAAAAAGATGGTCATACAGCCGTAAAAAAAAGTTTCGGAAAATTTTTTATGTGCATTAATTATGAGTGAAATTCCAGGATTTGAAGCATTTAAGGACGATTGTATAAATGAGAATGAAGCTATCGTGAAATTCATGGACGGTAATCATAACGAAAAGAACTTTGCTTGGAGTCGAAGTGTCGTCGGTTGTGGCACCAATAAAGGACGACTCCAATCAGTGACGGAAAAACATTTTAAATTCAAATTAACGATAATAATTTTAATGGATCCACCAATTTATAGCATTTGAGCTTAACAAAATCTATCCATATATAGGAAGGCGCTTCCTAAAACGGTCGATGGTGTTGTTACGTTTAACGTTCAATGCATTTTCATTTTGTTCGGCTCCGTCATCTTGAGAAGTTCTTTTCTCAAGACAGTGCGGCAGCCGATTCCGGCGAAGAGTTCGGAATAAATTTCCATTGCACTTAAGAAATTGAACGGATATAGGACCCGAATGAGGCCAAGTCAGTGAATAAAGCGAACAGATTTCCTATTACACAGGATACACTCTACGATTCTAGCCTTAGCTTTTCATGCAATTTCATTCGAGATCACCATTAAATGGACCTTTGTCTTGATAATAGCAGTAGTGGGTAGCCATGTACACTACATCACATCATGCCTGAAATAACTTTGAAAGGAAAGAAAAGGATGGTATAGATGCTATGCGGATAGTTGTGAGTCCTAGTGGATTTCCTCTCCTTAAAAAAATACTCAGTAGAAATTAGAAATAAAAGCATAGTAGTAGCGTTATTGTGCGCGCGACTGTATACGTGGAAATAGGAAAACTTTGAGCACTTACCGCGTTGTACGGAGCCGACTAGTAATAACGTTGTCCATTGGGAAATCGACAAGGATAATGTTCCGGATAGGAATTTGCATCCGTTTTTAATAGGACAACATGAAAGAGAACTTCTTATCTTTTCAAATTACTTAATGGAGCTGCTGTTGCTGGTTGGAAGAAGTTGACGGGAAATATTCATCAGAAATGTTGAAGTGAATGAATAATTTGTTGATAATCCGTTTCTTTGAGTGGTGGTTGAAGGAGTTTTAGTCTATAATTGAAGGTACTCGACAGGAGAAAAGCGTAATGCAATAATCAGCAATTTATAGTGAAAGCTTCGCAATAGCCAAAGATGTTAGTGTTCAGATAGCTCAATTATAATGACTGCAGACGTGGAAGCACTTTACATTTTGCTGAATCAATTCTCTTACATGGCTTTCAGCTTAACGATTTGGCTTAAGGAGTTGTATCCATCAAGTAAGCTAAAGATGAGCTAATATGATTACTGTTTTGGCAATAGAGCATATTGTTAAAGGAATAAGTCTTTCCATTTCCGCAGATTATGAACTGAAGCTATTGTGTTCGCGGCAAATTTCGTTATCAGGTTTGAGAGGAATTTACACTATTTAAGCAGCGTTGGAGCCAAAAAACTGCTTAAGGCCATTTTTATTTACTTGAACTATTTTTTCATTGTAACAGATGGCTGTTGAAATAAATTACTATTTGGTTATCAATAAATTTCGTATTAAGTGGCTCGATAAAGGCATGGGACAGAAACAATTGTCATCCATTACGCGCAACTCTGAGCCTTTAGTTGCTGCCAGGACTTGTTTTTCTTCTTAAAAGTTATAATTTAGATATTTCTTGCATATGTTTGCTCTGGTTTTTTTTTTCTCAAAGTATGACCGATCCACTGCCACTTTCTCTTTTGAATCTCAATGCCTACCATAATCTGTCCAGCTGAGCTTGAAAGTTCGTCGTTAAAGAAGACACTTGGGCAAAATGTCCCTGAAATGCATCCCAGGACTTAGACGCTAAAGGAATGTTGAATAGGTAGTTAGAAAGAAACCGGGGAATCCAGAGCTACATAGAGGCCGTGCTGATCACCGAACTATCTAGACAGCGCGGCTAAGTTGGTTTGAATCGAAAACCGTCACATTATTCCCGAGCTAGTAACAATGGTGTGTCGGGTATTGAGTATGCAGCAACTACAGCTGTGCAAGCGTGTTGCTGTATGATCGAAATGTGGGTGCTGGGTGATTGAGTATTATGCTGCGTGCTAGCGGGTCGAAAGTGTGATCGCGTAATTCACATTAAGATCACTAATATCGCGAATGGCGCCTACTACGTTTTGTGCGTTTCGCCCCAGGCCTGCTTACGGGGGACTCGTCAGTAAGGTTTATGGAGGCAGGCCTTGTTCCAGATGCTAAGAAAATACCGTGCAGGTTGTTAGAATTGAACCTTGGGCTGTAGATTCTATAAAGGCCGCGTGTAAAACTAAACTGAGTGGGTTAGAAGTGTGGCATAGTAACACCCCACAGCATAGAAGATATGATTTCCCGAAAGTTTGTAGTTTTTGATAAGTTTGTATGCCCCCCTTCAATGTAGAACAACCATAGTTGTGGAGGAGTGTAACGTATTGATACGAAATGCGCAATTAAATATGTTTTCCTTTCTATTTTGTTTTATATTATTTTTTTTAATTTTTACTTTTAAATAGCATTTCATTTTTTTTCCTATTCTGTTTCTCTACTTCTTCGCTACATGAACTCGTCATCCGTACCTGTATTTTTGCCATTAATCGTTCCTTCTATTTCTTCTTTTCTTTTATGTAATTGTTTTTCTCGCAGTAATCTAAGCATTTTTCTGTAAATATCTTTCTTTAAAAAAAAAAAAAAAATATATATAAAAATAAATGAATAAATAAAAATAATAATAATAAATAATACAATAAAAAAAAAAAAAAAAAAAATAACGACATCTCGCGCTTAAACATGAAATTAAAAACGAACTAATTGTGCTTACTGTCACCATTTCGCGCGCACGGAACGAAAAAAAAAAAAATTGAAAAAAAGACCGTTGAGTGGAATAAAGACGCGGCGCGGAGAAGAATCGGGGCTTTTTGCGTTTTGGTTTTTGAGGAGTTCGGAGGAAGTGGAAATTAAGTGACTAGGAGCGGAAGTGAAAAAAAAAAAAGCAAAGTTCGATTTTGGAAAGAGTTTCACTAAGAATAACGACAAAGTGGGCAGTGAGTTGGCCCAAATATGAAACTTGAAATTTAAAATTTTTTTGAAAAACAACAATTTTGATTGTGGATTAGTGTTTTGCTAATAATAACAATAAAGTGGGCAGTGTATTGGCCCCAAAGGTTAAACTTTAAATTAAATTTTTTTTGTTGTAAAAAAAAAAAAAAAAATACAATAAGTGAAGTGGAATCAACCGAATGATAAATCGTACACGGAGCCGAGCTACGAGGGAAACCAAAGGAAGAAAGAATCAGCAAGGTACCCAACGTCATCTAGTTTTTTTATATTAGGATTTTCTTTGGAAATATAAAAAAAATAAGTAACTCCGTAATTTTAATTCTTTTGCTCACCATTTTCTGTGTAAATAATTTTGTAGGCTTTACAGGCACGGATAAGTACGTATTTTTTTTTTTTTCTTCTTCTTTCCCTCTATAATATTTCAAAGTAAGAAAGAAAATATGAAGTGCTAAGTCACACAGTAGTGGCCTCGGCGCTCCCTATGTCTGGGATGCTCCCCATATGTCATCTTCTCTCCTCTGCTCGCGTCATGCCGTCCTGAGCCCCGTATAGCCTAGGTGGCCATATGTGGAGCCCGGGCTGAAATGATCAGCGACGATCTGCGATTAGAGCACACACATCGAACTTGCGACAGCACCCTCAAGGATGAGGGACTCCCAGGTCAAATTTCCCCACCCCCACGCTCCTGAGCAGCCGGCAGGAAGTGCTGTCACGACCTGGGGGACCTTCATTAAAAATTCTGCATGCGGAATGGGCCTCCTGAGGCTCATTTCGTATCAGTGGCGCCCAAACGATTTCGGCATTTTTATTAATTTAAATTCTTCTTCTTCTTTCGTCTGTTGTTGGTCATTTAAAATTTCGAGTTGCTGATCCCTAAGTTCTGACGAGCTTCCGACAGATTTACGGGCAGTGCTTAACTTACATTTATTCTGTTTTGTTTGGTGTTCAAGTACGACGAAAATTTCGCACGATTTTTGCGAATTACGAGTACGTTGAACTTCGATTGGCCGGACCTGTTCATCAAATTGCGGGACGGAAAACTGTTCGTGGAACAGATCCGTGTTTTCCTGCGTATGGGAACGTCCGAGCGCCATCGTACGGTCATCGAGGTGAACGCACTGCAAATTTTAATTCGGTACAGCTGTTCGTTTAAATAGTTGATCATTTTTATTTCGCGACAATAATTTTTTTTTTCTTTTTTTCGGAATTTTGAGTTTTGCTTTGGACCGTCCGTCCAAGGCAACACATTTGTTTTAAATTATGCTACGATCGCCTCCCATCATTAGTAACGTCTTCGACTTATTTTAAAAATATGAATTTTCCTTAAAAAAATCGTTGACTGACGGGGGAATCGATCTTCGGCTTCTGGTGTCGTGATCGGAGACAGCTGACACTAAGCTATCGCGATTATGCATCGTGCGGATTCCATTGCACAATGCTTAGTAAATTATAGCAAATTTCCGAACCAGCAGTAATTACATGCAGCGTAAATTTCTTTTGAAAGTGCCCTTGCTATTGCTTTAGCAAATGCATTTTCCAAATATGCAAACCATTTCTTTTTACTATTGCATTATGAACTTGATAAGTTATTTTTAGCAACTCGTTATTTTTTTTTCCTATTCACGAAACTTTCGTTTCATATTGTTGTATTATATTCTTTTCATTTTTTTTCTTTCTTTCATTTGCAAATGACCAGCAATAATTTTTTTTTGATTTCAATTCTTAATCCCTATTTAATTCTTCTTCATCAATTTGCTTTTCGGTTTTAATTTAATTAACTTTTTCTTAATCGATAAACTGAGTATTCTAATCCGTGTCGCGCGTTTTTATTTTTTTTTTGTTCTTTGAATGATCATGCCGGTGCATCTTACATGCGAATTCACTTTGAATTCAATAACCGAGTAAATATTTTTGGGATCTTACCGTAGTTTAGGGGATTGATGATTGTTCGCAGCGATTTATCCGCAATGAGCGTCGATGTCTTTGCATAGCATCTTACTGAATATCGCTGTTAGTTAACATCATCTTTCACCTCGCGTTTTAGCCGTCGATTTGGTCTCTCGCGAAATATTATCCGGATGCATTCCGTCGGTCGCAGCTTGAGTCTGGATCACTCGAATTATTTTGTTTGTCATAGAGACCACATCGAAGCGGCTTCGTTATAATTTGATTGATATGAACACAGTTTAGAATAATCCATTTGTTGAATACCTTCTCCTATTCCTTCTCCGGTGTGTGCTCTAATTTCTTATATCATTTAAAATTTTCTTTCTTGGAATTTTTTTTTGCAAAGGGATGGTGGAGTTTTGTTTTCTGGGCATGGTGGGTACCGAGGCCCACTACCTTATGAATTTTATTCGATCAATTTTTCTATTTTATATTTTTTTTTACTATCGTTTCAAACATATTATTTTGGTTACTTCCGCTGATTTTTTTTTTGGATTTTTTTATTATAAGTCATATAACCTATTTGAATTTTTATACATATAGTACACGACGCGTATTCTGAATTTGAATTATAATTACGTTTTGAATTCATTTCGTTTTTTTTTAATTTTTTTTTATTATTCAAATTTTCAAATTACTCTTTCATGATGGCATTCAATATCGACCATCTCGAGCCTGATGAGTTCGATATGGAATGCATCTTACGTGACATTAGTGGGGATGCCGTCGCCCGGTTAGAGCACCTAGAGGCGCGGCTCAAATTAGAATTAACGCGTCCGATATTACGACCAGGCTCAAAATTGCCTGAGGTTGTAAAGCAAAATTTACAGGCAGAATTAGAAGCTTGTTACTACGGGTTAGACGATATTTCATCAGCCTTGAAGGAATCTGATTTGGGGGATGATAATTTGCTAAGTCGAAGCAATACTCGTTTACAACATTATTCCAGTCGCTTAAATCGTCTATTCAGGAATACTACGGGTACTATTAAGAATTTAGGCCAAGAGTACTTGTCGAAAATCGCTGAGTTAAAATCAGTTTTGGCTGAAGCAACGGCCAGGGTAGAAGATGATGTTAAGGACACGTTTTACCAAAAACTGTCCGCCATCAACTTCAGTACGACCTCCGCTAACAGCCAATTTCAATACGAGCCCCCAGCAGCGGAGATAAACCCCGACATCGAAAATTTACCCCTGGAACCGGCAATTGATCGGGTTCAAGATACCACAGCGTGGATGCCAAGTAGTACTCGTCATGAAAATCTCCATCCAACCTTTCCGGTTTCTTCAGAGGGTTCAAATCGTAGGAGGTTCGTCCCTGTTTCCAAGTGGGGAATATCGTTCGACGGGTCGAGCACTAGTCTTAACGTAAATAGATTTATTTTTAGAGCAGAAACGTTAGCGAAATCAAATGGGATATCCGAACTGGACTTAGTATCGGAAATCTATCTGACTCTACGAGGTATGGCAGCAGAATGGTACTGGACAGTGCGTGAAACTTCCCCTAATATTATGTGGCCTCAGTTCTGTACTCTACTCAGGGAGCGTTTTGAAAGTAGAGCTACAGATTTAGATGTTCGTAGGCAGATCGACTCACGCTTGCAGAAGCAGAAAGAACCCTATAGCGATTTCTCGGATGCAATCGACCAATTAGCTCTTCAGTTAAAAATACCTTTATCCGATCAAAATCTCCAGCAGATATTGTTGAGAAACATGAGACCTGGGTTGCAGGCTCATTTAGCAGGATCAGAGTTTAGCTCGGTACAAGATCTTAAAAATATGTGTGTGTCAGTAGAGAACACATGGAAGAGGATTGGTTTCGATTCCGAGATGAATTGCTCTATGCGACGTCAGGTGAATGAGATTGAGGCAGATATTCGAGAATTCCGCCAAGAGGTAGCCGAATTGCAACCTGACAGAACTCCTGCAAACTCGCATCTTTTCAACAATAGTCCCGCGATATGTTGGAACTGTTCCGACATAGGACATACTTTTAACAAGTGTTCCAAACCTTTGTTTGGTACCTTTTGTTTCGGTTGTGGCACTAAGAACGTGCTCAAACGTAATTGCATGAATTGCCAAAAATATTCGCCGGGAAACGAGATGAGGAGTGCGATCAGGCCAGGGACAAGTCGTACTCCCAATCAAAATCGTGGCAATTTAGAAAGGAATGGAGACCGTATGCAGCGTCGCCGTCCCTAGAGATTGATTCTTCCTTCAGCAACTGCTCACGAAATTTTCATCCCAAACGTGGCAAACCTAAACGCAACCGGTCAGGCTTGCCTCGTGCTACTCGGTATTGGAAAATTCGCGAGCAGTTGAAACATGTTGATTTGGCATCGATTTTTCAACTTACCGCGGACAATCGTCCTTATGTTCAAATCCTTATTAAAGGACACTCATATCAAGGGTTACTCGATAGTGGAGCAAGCGCGAGCGTACTTGGAGCGGGTGCGTTAGAAACGGTCGAAGCACTTTCTCTTCCTTTGCATACGTTACGAACACAAGTCGCCACCGCTTGCGGACAAAAATGCAACGTCGTAGGATTTGTTCAAACTCAAGTCACATTTAGTGGAAAGACACGTATGATGCGATTTTTGGTCGCACCATCGCTGAAAAATACTTTGTACCTGGGAATAGATTTTTGGGATACCTTCAAAATTGCCCCTGTAATGATCGAAGAACTTGATTGCCAACCAACATCTCAAAAAAATATACATCACAATTTAAGCGACAAAGAGAAACACCATCTTGAACAAGTGATAAACGAGTTCCCTTCATTTAACCGTTTAGGTCTAGGCAAGACTGGATTGCTTGCTCATTACATAGATGTCGGTTCTGCAACCCCGATCAAACAGCGTCATTATTCAGTGTCCCCAGCCATTCAAAAACAACTGTACGAAGAATTGGATCGTATGCTTCAACTCGGGGTGATTGAAGAAAGCACGAGCTCGTGGAGTTCTCCGGTCACATTAGTGCGCAAATCAAATGGAAAAGTACGATTATGTCTCGACGCTAGGCGCGTAAACGAACTTACAGTCAAAGATGCCTATCCTCTTCCTCTAATCGATGGACTTTTATCTCGACTGCAAGCCACTAAATTTATTTCAAGCTTAGATCTAAAAGACGCCTTCTGGCAAATACCCTTGGATCAGGCTTCACGTGATAAGACAGCATTTACAGTGCCCGGACGTCCATTATACCAGTTTGCTGTTATGCCCTTTGGTTTGTGCAACGCCCCGCAAACTATGTGTAGGTTGATGCACAAAGTTATCCCACACATATTACATGACAAGGTATTTGTATACTTAGATGATCTTTTGATCACATCCAGTTCCTTTGAAGAGCACCTTGATTTGCTTCGCGAGATTGCACGTTTATTAAAAGCTGCAAATTTAACGATTAACGTAGAGAAAAGCCATTTCCTTATGCAAGAGATCAAATACCTTGGCTATGTCGTAAGTGATGGGATACTAAAGACGGATCCTGAGAAAATCTCCGGCATCACCACATACCCAATCCCCAAAACCGTACGGGAGGTGCGCAGGTTCATGGGAATGGCAGGCTGGTATAGAAGATTCATGCCGAACTTTGCATCAGTTACTTCACCTTTAACCGACCTACTTAAAGGAAAACGAGCTTTTGTGTGGACTGATGTGGCAAATGTTGCTTTTGAAGAAACCAAACGTCTCTTAACTTCAGCTCCAGTATTGGTGAATCCCGATTTCACCAAACCATTTTACATTCAATGTGATGCTAGCGCGACGGGCATAGGAAGCGTGATTTTTCAAAAATCAGCAACAGGCGAGGAAAATCCCATAGCTTTCATGTCCACAAAACTGAACGCTGCACAGCGCAATTATAGCGTAACAGAACTGGAATGTTTAGCAGCGGTACAAAGCGTGAAACGGTTCCGAGCTTATGTCGAAGGACACGAATTCACTATTATTACGGACCATGCGAGCTTAAAGTGGTTAATGGGGCAAAAGGATTTGTCAGGTCGGTTGGCACGATGGAGCTTAAAGCTCCAAGGTTTTAATTTTCACATTGAGCACCGAAAGGGTTCTCAAAATGTAGTGCCTGACGCATTATCCCGCGTTTTTTGTACCGAAATTGCGCAATTGAATAACGTCTTGCATTCGTTAACTGGTTTTCCCCATTTAGATTTTAACTCACACAATTTCAACGACCCCGCGTATGTAGATAAAGTAGGAAAAATCTTGGAAAAACCAAGTGAATTTCAAAATTTGTGCGTTCAAAATGGAAAAATTTTTATATACCAGGCTCACTCGCGCAATTCTACCTCCACGGACATACCTGAGTGGAAATTATGGATACCCGATTCATTGGTTTCTTTTATAATTTCTGAAATGCATGATAGCCCATTGGCTTCGCACTGTGGAATTGCGAAAACTACAGAACTTCTCAGGCGATATTATTATTGGCCGAAATTACATAAAGATGTCGCACGTTACATATCAGATTGCGACGTATGCAAGCGTACTAAAGGCGCAAACTATTGTATGCGACCTCCGATGGGCAAGCAAGTGGAAGTTCAAAGACCCGTTCAACGATTGTATATTGATTTTCTGGGTCCTTATCCACGCTCCAGATCTAGAAATAAGTACATTTTTGTCGTACTTGATAACTTCACGAAATTTATATGGCTGAAGTCATTGCCTGAAGCAACCGCTGAACGTATCATCCGGTACTTAGAGCACGAAATCTTTCTTGTCTATGGTGTCCCAGAAGTTATACATTCGGATAATGGGGTACAATTTACTTCAAAATTATTCGCTAAATGTCTGCAAAAATATGGCATCAATCACACGTTTTCTTTATTGTACAGTCCACAAGCGAACGTTTCAGAAAGGGCTAATCGGGCGATCTTGTCTGGCATCAGGTCCTATATAAGTAATGATCATCGAACTTGGGACGAACATTTGAGTGAGACCTTAGCAGCCTTACGGAATGTCACTCATGAAGCCACTAAATTCTCTCCACATTTTTTAATGTTTGGGTATCACATTATTTTACATGGTAAAGAGTATGAGATATTACGCTCGCTCAATGCTATCCAGGACGGAGACATTCATTTAACATCGCACATTGATCGTTTGAGAACCGTCCAAGCAGATGTAAAAATGCACCTAGATGAGGCCTACCAGAAAAGCGCTCACAATTATAACTTGCGCAGTCGAGCACGTGAATTCCAAATCGGACAAACCGTGTTTGTGAGGAATTTCGTACAGAGTGACGCTACAAAAAAATTCTCTGCGAAATTGGCCCCGAAATTTATAAAAGCTGTCGTAAAACAGCGAATAGGTCAGGTATCGTATGAATTAGCAAACGAACAAGGAATTTTGTTGGGGACATTTCATTGCCAAGACATCAAGGCTTAAAAATTTTCTTATCGCATTCTTTCTTTTTTTTTTCATTTTTTTTGTTCTCTGAATTGAGCCCGGCTTTGTGAGCATGAGATCCTTCTCCTGGGTCGAGGTCGTCCCCACGATTGATACGAAATGCGCAATTAAATATGTTTTCCTTTCTATTTTGTTTTATATTATTTTTTTTAATTTTTACTTTTAAATAGCATTTCATTTTTTTTTCCTATTCTGTTTCTCTACTTCTTCGCTACATGAACTCGTCATCCGTACCTGTATTTTTGCCATTAATCGTTCCTTCTATTTCTTCTTTTCTTTTATGTAATTGTTTTTCTCGCAGTAATCTAAGCATTTTTCTGTAAATATCTTTCTTTAAAAAAAAAAAAAAAATATATATAAAAATAAATGAATAAATAAAAATAATAATAATAAATAATACAATAAAAAAAAAAAAAAAAAAAATAACGACATCTCGCGCTTAAACATGAAATTAAAAACGAACTAATTGTGCTTACTGTCACCATTTCGCGCGCACGGAACGAAAAAAAAAAAAATTGAAAAAAAGACCGTTGAGTGGAATAAAGACGCGGCGCGGAGAAGAATCGGGGCTTTTTGCGTTTTGGTTTTTGAGGAGTTCGGAGGAAGTGGAAATTAAGTGACTAGGAGCGGAAGTGAAAAAAAAAAAAAGCAAAGTTCGATTTTGGAAAGAGTTTCACTAAGAATAACGACAAAGTGGGCAGTGAGTTGGCCCAAATATGAAACTTGAAATTTAAAATTTTTTTGAAAAACAACAATTTTGATTGTGGATTAGTGTTTTGCTAATAATAACAATAAAGTGGGCAGTGTATTGGCCCCAAAGGTTAAACTTTAAATTAAATTTTTTTTGTTGTAAAAAAAAAAAAAAAAAAATACAATAAGTGAAGTGGAATCAACCGAATGATAAATCGTACACGGAGCCGAGCTACGAGGGAAACCAAAGGAAGAAAGAATCAGCAAGGTACCCAACGTCATCTAGTTTTTTTATATTAGGATTTTCTTTGGAAATATAAAAAAAATAAGTAACTCCGTAATTTTAATTCTTTTGCTCACCATTTTCTGTGTAAATAATTTTGTAGGCTTTACAGGCACGGATAAGTACGTATTTTTTTTTTTTTTCTTCTTCTTTCCCTCTATAATATTTCAAAGTAAGAAAGAAAATATGAAGTGCTAAGTCACACAGTAGTGGCCTCGGCGCTCCCTATGTCTGGGATGCTCCCCATATGTCATCTTCTCTCCTCTGCTCGCGTCATGCCGTCCTGAGCCCCGTATAGTCTAGGTGGCCATATGTGGAGCCCGGGCTGAAATGATCAGCGACGATCTGTGATTAGAGCACACACATCGAACTTGCGACAGCACCCTCAAGGATGAGGGACTCCCAGGTCAAATTTCCCCACCCCCACGCTCCTGAGCAGCCGGCAGGAAGTGCTGTCACGACCTGGGGGACCTTCATTAAAAATTCTGCATGCGGAATGGGCCTCCTGAGGCTCATTTCGTATCAGTATGCGTCAAACACTTTTAACTTCTAGAAAAGAGAAAGTACACCCAAGACCTTACGTGCTATCTCATAGAACATTGACTGGCCCATTGGGATATCAGAGAATCTCAGAAGATACTCCTAATCGGTGAACCAACCGAAGCTTTCTATGAACCATTGAAAGCTCCTGACTTCTACATTTGCCATATTATCGAGACTATCGAAAAAATGCGCACCTAGGTGGCGTTTCCTTCTTTTAGAGAGAGCAGGTCAAATGCATAGCAGGTGGAGAATCGTCTCTTCCTTATCTTTGCAACTCCTGCAAAAATTATAGAACGAGAGGGCATGCCTCTGAGCATATTTCCCTATCAGGCAGTGTCCTGTAACTACTCCTACTAAGGAGCTAATCATCTGACTGCTTAGCGAGATCAATCTACCAGAGCGTTTTAGCTTTAGCATAGGCCAAATCTATCTGGTGGTATTATACGATTTACCCATCTGTTGTGGGCTTTGCTATCGCATCCAACTTAAGTTGCAGCTTATAAGTTGCGAGAAGTATGCACACATTCTCTTTTAAGGACTGAATCTCCATGGTGGCTCCGTGCCGGGCGAGATCGACGGCCCTGAAGTTCCCCGGTACACAGGCGAATGATGATTTGGTCAGTTATCGCCCTTAGAGATGCGTGACAATCAAAAACAGTCTTGGATTTAGACATGACTTATTCCAGGAATTTAATAGCAGCCTAGCTATCTGTGAAGATGCCAATATCCTTAATAGATACTACATTACACTTCAGCCAGGCCAAGGCTTCTTTTATCGCAATCATTTCTGCTTGGAACACACTACAATAATCCGGAAGACGGACAGATATGCTTAAGTTAAGCATTGTGAAGAAAACATGTCCTCTCACTCCACTTTTAATTTTGGAGCCATCAGTATAGAACGGTATTGAAATACATGAGGAAGCTTATGGAAGGAAGAGGAACAGTATTTCATCTGCCTCCCACTATTGTATCGAGTGGATGACGGAGACGAATTTATTTTCAAAATTAAAACTTGGCAGAGTGTAGTCTGTATTTTCAGTTAAACTCTCGAAATCTACCAGAATTAAGGGGTGACCAGTTTGAATGCATGTCCATTGGCGAGTTTGTTTGTGGCGGGCGGCTGCACTTGCAGCAATTTAAGTGTCGGTTGGCCTTGACCAAATAGTCAGTGTTGCAGTTAGTACTTCTGAAAGTTCTTACATCTAGGATGCTGGAATCTGCTTTTTGGTTTATAAGAACGTGGTCAATCTGAATCTTCTTCCTTCCATCGGTTCTCTAGTGGATGCTCCGATGCGGGAAGCATGTTTCGATTGTGGTTTGGGGAATGCCATCCAGTACATTTTGAATTGAAAGGAAAGATTTCCGGATTCTACATTGTTACGCTTTATTATTCGTGACGTTTCGGTCCGTGCTGAGACTGTTATCAAACTAATCGACAATTACAGACGACTATTACTCGTATTTTATACAGACGGAGGTTAATTGAGTGTGTGAGGGTAATTTAGGATTAAATTAGTTAAGGATTTCTGGGTACGGACTTTGTTCTTACCAAATTTTAAGGCAAGTAGCCAAACTGCTGATAACCTGTATCCGTTGTCTCGGTTGAAATTCTATGGATATTTACAAATTTCAATGGCTTCTCGTACTATTCGTTGAAAGTACTGATTTGTCCTGACCATAATTTTGCACATTTCGATATCGATCGTAGTGTGGTCCTGTGTCGTTGCATGTTCCGCGATCGCTGATAACTCTATTTGGTTTTTTCGTGTGCATCGTTGATCCTTGTTGGGACGGCGCGTCCCGTTTCTCCTATGAACACTTTATCGCATGATCCGCAAGGTACGTTGTACACTCCTACAGTCTCCAATGGTTTTTTGTCCTTCTAGTTTCCTAAAATTCCTCGGATAGCAGTCGGGGTAGAGAATGTTGTATTGATGTTGAATTTCGAAGGATTTTTCTTATCTTATCCGTCGTGCCCTGGATGTAAGGTAGTTTTACCCATCGTTTATCTGTATTTCCTTTCTCAGTGTCTTCCCGTTCTTTTGTCCTTGGATACTTCGGTTTCCATGCCTTGTTTATTTCGTTCGCTTTGTATCCATTTGCCGTGAATGCCCAATTCAACTGTTCCTTTCTTTTCGTAGACTACACGGATTTTCTTCAGTTATACATCTGGCTGTGTACTAGGGTCTTCAGTGCGCCTGTTTTCTGACTTGGATGATGATGTGAATGAGCGTGGAAATATCTGTTGTTGTGAGTTGGTTTCCTGTATACTACGAAGCTTATCAAATTCAAATTCCTGTTAAAACCCTTTATAGGAACATAGGGCAGAAAAAACTCTCTTCCACAAGGCGCAGTCCTGGGCATCGGCCTTAAGCTATTGGCAGGACTTGTTTATTCCCCTGGCCTCCTGCTCAACTGCTCGCTTGCATGTGCTACATGATTGGCCAACCCAACGCCTTCCTTGAGGATTATAATCCAGAGCCTATTTAACGATGTTTCACTCTGGTTTCGTCAAAGTGTGACCGATCCACTGCCACTTCCGCCTTTGAATCTCAATACCTATTTTAGTCGGCCCAGTTGTACTCCAAAGTTCGTCGTTGGAGATCAGCTCTGGCCAGAATATTCCTGAAATGCGTCGGAGGCATTGGTTCACAAAATTTTGTAGTTTCCTGGTAAAGTCGAACGGTCACTTTCCACGAAGTACAACCATATATGGTAATCTTTTTGTTCAAGAGCCCAAATAAATAAATAAATATAACAACACAGATTTGACGTTTGCTTGTAGAATTTTCCTAGAGCTGAAAAGAAATTATTATTTAAACAAAATTCTATTAAGTCATACCTGTTGTCTGGAATGAGTTTCCTGATGATACTTAAGGTGTCCTTAATCGGGATGTTGGTGACCAGTGATTCCACGTCTAGGCTGACTAAAATATCAGTTGGTTCCAAGTTGATTTTCTGAAGAATCTCTACTAGATGAGCGGAATTTTTGACACAGCGTAATGTGTTACCTACTAGTAGGCGTAACTCTGTCGCGAGAGTCTTAGCCAGTTTAAGAGAGGGCAGCGGTTGGATCTCTCTTCATTTCGGTATATGGTCCTGTTTGTAGAATATCTCGTCTCTTCTCCTCGTATTATTCCATGTCCATAACTACCGTTGCATTTCCTTTGTCTGCTCGCATAATCGCTAATTCCTTCGTTTGTTTAAGCTTTTTTAAAGCATTCCGTTTTTTCGGGGGGATATTCGTCGCTGGTGGCACTGCTCGTTTGATGATGTGAGAGATGTCGTGTCTGATTTCAATCGCTTGCGGAAGACCTCTGATTGCCGGCTCGATTTGCTGAATGATTTCTTTCGTTGGAATGCCTGTTGGAGTAAGCGCGAAGTTGAATCCTTTGTTTAAAATATCCTCTTGTTTCCTGGTTAACTGCATTGATGAAAGATTGACTACGACATTGTTGCTTCTCATCTGCATTAGTTACGCTGCTTCTAATGTAATTTCTAAACTTTCGAATTTCCGTTCCTGTATCGTTTTCTTCTTGATAACTCTGCTTCTATGTATTCTCAAATAAGAGAATCAAAATAATTAAGGTTATCCCTAACAGGGAATACTGTACGGGATACTGTAATTAAGTCAGAATAACTTAACCTCAGGGAAGTTCAACAATATCAGTACACTGTGTTATTCAGGCAGTTGATAATAGGCAGTTGGATAACAGCAGTTGGTCAATAGCATCCGTTAAATAGCTATTCGATAGTAAAAGTTGAAATCTAGCAGTTCAGTAGTCAAAAGTTGTTTTGTTTAAATTTTTGAAATCTCTTAAATAGAAAAACATAACAGGACTACGATTGGGCGTAAGGCCCATACTCTAGATGAAGAGACATTTTTTGCTTTTAAGAAATTGGGGAGTAGTAGAAGGGATAGCGGCATTGAAACCATTTTTTCACATCATGCTAGAGTTGGTATCAGGACGTTTTATTGAAAATTTGAAGCTTCCAAAACTTAATACGTGCTGAGAAAATTAGTGTTTTGGATTTAGTGAAATTGTGCAGTTTGTATGGGATGTGGTAGGAGGAATGGAGAGTTCTCAGAGAATATTTCAGAAATAACTATTAACATTATGCATATGACATGTTTCCAATCTCAAATCAGTAGCATTCAAACTTTTCCGGAAAATCGACTTTTTGAAAAGTTGTGAAATTGTGTCATTTTGCATGGGAGGGGGTAGAAGGAGTGAAGCTAATCACTTGACCTTACTTTTTTGTCAAAAACAACGTGTACAAAAACGTTCTAGCTCAAGGTGTTCTCAAGCTAGAGAGCGAAGAGACGGACGGACAGATGGACATCCAGTTTTGAGATTTTTGAGTGATACTATTAACTTCTGTATCATTCATTTCTTTTTTCCGAGCCTTATATCTTAGCGTTACAAACTTTAGAGTAAACTTATAACACTCTTAGATTACATCGAAAGTATAACTAGGTCAAAATAAAGATACCTTGTAACGTAAGCTCAGTGTTTGTAATGACTCCTTCCAATCATTCTACACTAGTTTTTTTTTCTGGTTACGCCAGGGAGGTGTGGAATCTTCATTAGATACCAATAGCCCGTGCCATTGGCATGCACGATTCACATACCTGATCCTAACAGAACTGTGAGCCGACATGTGCCTGCGTACTAAACCACACCCCCGCACACAGACTTCAACCACTCTCCCCGCGGGACTGCCGTTAGGTATTACTTCGCGGGGCTGGCTAGCATTTTATGCTGTGCTCCTTAAATTGTTTCTGCTCTCCTTTCTCTCTCGATTCTTCGAAGATCCTTTTGCACATTCGTTACGAGTGTGCAAATTTCCATCCAATTTTCCTCTGATTCCATCATATAGTCAATGATGAATGGTGGACTCGGAATATTATTTCTCCATTCTCCGAAGCGACTGCAGTTGAAAACCGCGTGCGCTGTGTCTTCTTCTTGATCTGGGCAATTTGGACAAAGAGGCAAATTATCGTGTCCGAACCTATGTAGATATTTGCGGTAGCCGCCGCGACCTGATAGGAACTGCGTGATGTGATAGTTGCAGTCCCCGTACACCCGCTTTGTCCAGACCTCAATTTTTTAGCTTATGTGTAGGTCCATCTGCCTTTTGTATCGTTGTCCCACCTGGCTTGCCACATAGCCATTGATGTTGCCTTTTCCTCTTCTTTTATTTTTCTGGCATCAGCTGCCTCTTGTAGGATCGAGGTTCTTCTTTCGTAGATCCTTAGCATCTCATTCGCGAGAATGTCAATGGGGATCATTCCGGCTATGACACAGGCTGCCTCGTCCGATGTTGTTCGGAAACCGCTGATTGCTCTTATCGCACAGAGCCTTTATGTTAATGACATCTTTTTCCTTGTTTCCTTTGTCGCTAGCACCGCCACTCAAACCGGAGCAGCATATAGGAGAACCGAGCTGACTACTCTCGAAAGTAGTATCCTTCTGGCATATCCTGGTCCACCGATGTTTGGCAGTATTCGGGAAAGAGCTGCCTGCATTTGTGACGCCTTTTTGCTCGCAAAGTCCACGTGAAATTTAAATTTTAACCTGTTATCGAGCATAACTCCTAGATATTTAATTGCCTCCTTGGATCTGATGATTTGACTGCCGACCTGAATGTTCATGTATTCAATTTTCTTTCGGCTTGTTATTAGAACAGCCTCCGTTTCGTGATCTGCTAATTCTAAGCCAGTGGACTTTAGCCAGTCTCTTATTTGTAATACGGCTTCATTTGTTGCTGACTCTATTTCGTGGATGTGCTTAGCCACGGTTACAACAGCGATGTCGTCAGCGAACCCGATTAATTTTACTTCTTGCGGCAACGATAGTATAATGTTTCACAGGAGAGGGCCTAGTACAGATCCTTGTGGGACTCCCGCAGTGACGTTGTAGTACCTTAACTCCTCATCAGTTTGGTACCTCAACTTCCTGGTGGTGAAGTAATTTGCAATTATTCCCAACATGTAGTGTGGTGTCTCCATCCTGACTAACGATCTGTTTATGAGTGACCAATCTGCCGAGTTAAAGGCATTTTTTATGTCCAGTGTCACTACTGCACAATATTTTTTTGTCCCCCATCGCCATCTTTTTCCTTGTATCGCCTCAGCTGCAGTATCGACTACCACTTTTATGGCGTCAACAGTTGAACGCGATTTCCTAAATCCGAACTGGTGGTCTGAGAGTGCTCCTTTCTCCTCTGCTAGTACGAGCAGTCTGTTGTTAATAATTCGCTCAAGGATCTTTCCCAACGTATCAAGTAAACATATTGGGCGATATGACGATGGTTCTCCAGGAGTCTTGTTTCCTTTTGGTAGAAGTACCAAATGTTGGAGCTTCCATGGCTCAGAAAAGACTCCTTCCTCGAAACACTTTTGCATAGTTGCTATAAAGATGTCGGGCCTCTTTTGAATAGCAACTTTTTTATTGCCATATTTGGGGTGCCATCGGGTCCAGGTGCCTTGTTGTTTCCCATCCTTCTGCATGCCTCAATTAGTTCCGCCGACGTAATTGCAGGGATAGACTCTATGCTGATTTCTCTGGATATGCTACACATAGTAGATGGCCTTTGGGGGAACAGGTGCTCTACTATAAGATTATCGGGCAAGTTATTTGTGAGGACCTATGACCCTTCAGCTTTGTCATCACCATCCTATATGCTACACCCCAGGGATTTATATTTGCTTCGTTACAGAGATTTTTGAAACAAATTGCCTTACTCTGTTTTATCGCCTTGTTTAGATCTCGTCTTGCCACTTTGAAAGTGTTTAATCGGTCCTGAAAGTCTACTCTTCCCCTTGATCGTTGGACTGTGCGTCGGACTTGTAAACACTTTGCCCTGAGTGTTTTTATTTCCTCGTTCCACCAGTAGCATGGTGCACCTCTTCCACTAATTGTCCTTCTGGGTATCGCTGCATCGCACGCTGTGATGATAGTGTGGGTGAGTTGTTCCGCAAGGATCTTTGCTGTTCCGCTTCGATTTGTGACGTCGATGTTTATCATTTCTTCGAACGTGTCCTTGTCGAATAGTTTATCTTTACATTTTGGACCTGTTAATTTCGGTCGTTGTACGGCTTTTCTTTCTTTTATATCCAGTATTATTGCCTGATGATCGCTGTGTGTATATTGCTCGCTAAGACGCCATTTCGTATTCCGTAGAAGAGATTCACCACTAGTACATTTTATTATTCGTGACGTTTCGGTCTCTGCTGAAATGGAAGAGTGACCTTAGTGCTCCAGGTTTCAACAAATGTACGATATTCCTGGTTTCGTGTTAAATTTTTCGTTTGGCGGGTAGTTTAGGTTCTTTAGGAGGTGTTTTTTTTTGTCTAGACAGGTTAGGAATCTATCGCCCAGACTGGAGGGCCAGGTGTGTGTAGCACAGACACGGCTGGACAATTTCAGCTAAATAGGATATGTTAGAGTTCTCTCAGCTATGCCGCGACTGTATCCATTCTTAACCTACTTCCTAAGACGCTCTGGTGTTTCTGGGCATTCAGGATGTTTTCTTCCCTCCTTCTTTTTTAAACCGGGCTAGAGACCGTCTTAGGCGCAATTGAATCCAAATTACGGTCGACATATCATTCCAACATAATGCCTACTTGGGTTTATCTGGGCTCCCTCAATCCGTGAAAATAAGAATTCGTAGATAGAGGGTTATGTAAAGTACTAGCAATCCTTCCTTAATAGTAAAAAAAAACTTAAGGAACCTGTAGGTCAGGAGTCCAAGCCCCGATTTAGTCTGTTGTGATATTACAAAAGAAGGAGAAGATTGAAAAAAAAGTGAAACAAATCACTTGAATTAGACTTCGAGTCCTATTTGTCTTGGGATGAAATTTTCGGGGCATTTTCTTCTGGATTTATTGCACATTAATTTTTGTCGTATCAACTTGGATAAAGCGTTTTTCTGAAGAGTGAATTTATGATTCTAATTCTCACAATTCATTGTAAGTAAATTTCTTCTTTCCGTATTTCATAATAACTTAAATTTTGTAACATCTGACGTCAACACTTTAATCGCATCTGGACCACAAGTTCAACCCAGAACTTTGGTGGTTTGATTTGGTTGAAACCCGGTCATCTAATTTTCGTAATGTTCAAGAAAACCGCAGGATTAGTTCCGTTTAACTGAGAACAGATTGCATATATTTATCTCAAGCTCCTCTAATGAAGGCTTTCAACTACAATCCAAATAGATCCGAACTTTGTCTGTACTTAATTGGTGTGTGGGTGTGCATGACGAGGCTTGTATTGTAATTTATACCCATCAAATCTTACGGACGAATAAACGAGGGTTACCTGCCAACGGCAAGGTCATTTTGATGGAATATTTCCTAGCCAAACTGTGACGTTTGACCGCAACGTGAATTAATTTCTAGATAGATTGCCTTCTCATCGCCATCAAATATCTTAGGTGAACGGAACCTAAAGATTTAAATTCAAATTAAACGCACCGATATCTCGAATTGTTTACTAAACTATGGACCGTATCTGGGAAAATGAAAGCTTCAGTTAATGTGACCCACATAAATATCCTGAAAACAACGTATCACGTTACAGGCAATGTACCTTTATACTTAAACCCAAATAGGTTCTCTTACTCTCTCTCGCGGTACTATTTCGAGTAAATAGAGTGAAAGCTTAACATCAGGACCGGACGATTTTCAGAAAAAGGTTTTTGGGGCCAGTCAAATTACATGAAAATTTAATGCAATTGAACAGAAATAAGGACGAAATCGAACCAGGGAGAAAAACCTCAAGTTGTGGGTGTAATTTAAACCTTGTTTAGATTTACTTATTTTTATTGGGTATTTTGTTTTTGGTAAAGATGTAAGAGAATAATTGTATTTTATGTTGAAAGTTGATTCAAAGGTCTTCCGAAAAAAATTGAATTTATTTTTAAGAAGATTAATGAATTTATGAGGCTTTGAAATTGAACAACACCTTCTACCACCCTTCATAAAAATATAAAGTTTATGCTACAAAAATATAACTTAACATTTAACTGTACCCCACCTACCACCTCCCATGTAAATTTCGATTTTCACTTTATTTATTTTTGGCATTTGTCCTTTAGCATGGATCGAAAAGCCTGTAAGATTCGATATGAATAGAACAATTAATTCCCAAATCCCTTCTTCCACCTTCAGTACAAATTTACATTTACTGAGTTACTTAGCGTCCAAATTAGGATTTGTCCTTCTGAACATAAGGAAACATTTCTACTATTTACGAGGGTTTTTGGTGTGACCGAAAAATTTACAAATATACAGATCTACGTAATTGCAATCAAATACACTTAATTAAAAAATTAAAACTGCTGTTTGTATGATATAATTCATCCGAAGCCAGTTTCATGTCTATTAAATGCTTTTGAACCGAATACGCTCGACATATATCATTACGGCCATAAATTATGGATGATTTTTGATAAATTGCACATGTTGTGCTCATTAGTAAATTAAAATTGTAAATATAAATGCAGTGTAGTGTAAATTCGAGTAATGATTTCAATTATTTAAAATACATATTACATTGAAATTATTATTCATTTTTTTTTTTATTGAAAATGCAGTACATTTGTTAGTTGTATTAATAAATAAATTAATTTTATTTAAGTTTCAAAACAGATGCTGCACCGAAATAAATTTTGATGAAATTTAAGGGCTTAGTTTGGTTATAGTGTAGTATTTGTTTCATGTTCAATAATTTTTCAATTAAGAATTTTTTTTTTATTTACTGAAATGGTGTCGATGTTATGAAATTAATTGCATCCTATATGAATTTTTTTTTAAACTGTGATGACTTCAAAAATTTACATGAGTGGGCTAGTTCTGTAACACTCATTGTACAAAGTTTCTCACGAAACCATCAACGAATTAAAACTAAATTTGAACGAAAGTCTATCGAACTCAACCTAAGGACATATGTATAAGTTATCTTCTTCTTTTAATCATGGTTCAATCTACCTATCTACAATGACGCTACAGCCCAAGTTAGACCTTGGCCTCCTGATATTCAGGTTCCTAAACATTTTTTTTATTACTTATTGTGGAAGGGTTGTTAGCCCTTCGCACAACCCTCTTTCTACGAAATTTTTCATTTTCGTAGATTGAGGTGACCAAGGTATATACAAGCAGGCAATGTGCTGGAATTATGTATTGCGCCGACCGGGGTTTGAACTCACAACCTTCGCATTACAAGACCAACACGCTACCTTCTAGGCTTCACCCTAGCTGGTTCAATATGTTAGTCCAAATCGAGCCTCTCGACCTACAGGTTTCGAAAAATTTGAAAATATTAAAGGGTTGATAGCCCTTAGCGGAACCCCCCTCCCATTGTGGAATAATTTTTGTACCCTAGAAACGGAGACTCCCAAACAAGTAGCGGAACCATCGGATAATTCTCCAAAGTTCAAATATTGTTCTTAAAATGTAATGACAATTTCTAATCACTCGAACAATTTCTATTTACACTCCGTCGCTTTTTTATTTCCACTCTTATTGCTGTCGATTACTCGACTTAATCGCTTCCGAATTAGAAATGTGTTGCCTACAACAACGCCTCAACTTTTATATTCGCACACATTCGTTCCAAAACGTTCTTCGCTATTCCACGCAGAGGCTAACTAGGCGTGTGGGTGAATTTTTTTCTTAACATTTTACATGGAACTTTATTCATTAATCAATATCAAAAGCAAAGGGAATTTCATAATTCGGAAATAAAATTTAAACCTTAGAGGACTACGATTGGGCGCAAGACTTGGGAAATTGTAGATAAAAGAGAAATTTTTATGATTACAAGAAATTTTGCACAGGGAGGGAGCGGTAAAAGGGGTGACGGCATTGAACTAATTTTTTTAATTCATGCTAGAGTTACTATCAAAATGTTTTATACAACATTTAAGCTTAAAAAGTTTAATGAAGAAGATTAGGACATGGGATTTAGTGGAGTTTTACAGTTTGTATGGGAGGTGGTAGAAGGAGTAAGGAGCTCTTAATGACTTTTTCAGAAATGATTTTAAAGATAATTTAATTGACATGTTTTAAATTGCATTGAACAGTACCATTCATATTTTTCAAGAAAATCGGAAGGCGATTTGGCCCGTTCACGAGCCTGACCTAAATTTTTCGCCAAAAACGATGTGTACAAAATTCTAACTTTCTCGTGTTCTCAAGCTAGAGAACGAACGGACGGACAATCGAACGGACATCCGGTTTTGAGATTTTTAAGTGATAATATTAGTGCCGTGTCATTAATTTTTTCTCCGAGCCTCATTTCTTAGCGTAACTGTATGGCAAACTTATAATACTCTCAAATTTCATCTAGAGTATACAAATATTAAATTTTTGAAATACTTTACAACTTATGGTCTTATGGAAATCGAAATATCACGAATAATAAAGCGTAACAGTGTAGAATCCGGAAATCTTTTCTTTCTATTGTATAGCCCATCTGTTGCATCATGTTAGCCAGGTGAATGGCATGCGGAATCCTTGAAGATTTTGGCGGGATCCTAATTAAACTTTGAATATGTTAAAAATTAAACCAGCCGCTCTTATAAAAACTAGTCTAACGGTTAGACTGCAAGCCGTGCGCATAGACCAGTTGGTTAAGAACTCGCCATCGACGCGGTTACTCTCAAAACGTTGCCTAATTTGATCGCCATTCTTGTACAATTAACAAATTATCGAATTAACAATTAAAACTTGAATTTAACTTTGATCCGGGACTTTTATTTAATGAGTTGGTGAGCTCTGTTTTCCGATCATTGGTGCCGAAACTCGGGACACGAAAGAAAGAAATAAGTTCATTGATAACGGACATAAAAATGGACGCATCATACCGCGCGGTTTATCGTGGCCAGATCACAAAACTAACGAAAGCGGCAACGGAATATCTTCAATCACAAACGGCAAAAGCTCGTGATGAAAACGCTGACGAGGTAGAAGAGAACGTGTGTTGTTTTTTGGAACGTATAAAAGTGGCGAACGCGAACTTGGTGAGAGCGAATGAAACGGTCCTTCCTGGGATAAAAGAGGAGGAATTGAAACGAGAATGTGAGATTTCCGCTGAATACGAGGATAAAGCAGTGGCTGTCATGGCACACTTAAATCAACGTCTTCTTCAAATTCAACAGCTCAGAATTCAATTAAATTCCTCAGTTCCTGCAACGAGTCGTGATTCATGCATAAAAAATTCGGTCAAGCTTCCGAAATTGCAATCGCAAAAGTTTTCTGGTAATACGAAAGAATGGCTTCCATTTTGGGAGCAATATAAGAGTTCAATACATGAGAATATCTCTCTATCGAGCGTGGATAAGTTCCATTATTTGCAGTCACTGTTAACTGGAAAAGCAGCAATAACTCTAGCTGATTTTAGTCCTACATCAGCGTGCTACGACGGAGCAGTGGCGCTTTTATTAGAGCAATTCGGAGATCGCGACAAAAGTATCGACCATTGTATGTCGCAGTTTATGTCGCTTCCCAAAATAAAGTCGAAAGACGATTTTGTAGGACTGAGGAATTTATACAATATGGTCACCTCATCTATGCGTTCTCTAACCGCTCTTGGCGTTCCCGCGAATAGCTATAGTATCATGCTGAAGAGCGCTTTATTAAAGTCTTTACCGAGTGATCTTCGTGTGGATTTTCACCGGTTCCAAGAAAAAACTAAGGAGCATGCCGAGTCTGATAACCCTACGGAAAGAGAAGATGATACCAGCTCAGTAGAAGAGAGTTCATCATCATTGAAATTTCACGGCGACAGCCAAATAGCCGCTATCATTAAATTTTTGTAACAAGAAGTGACTTCGCTGGAGAAATCTATCGAGATAGGAGACTCGTCACGTAGTGTGAGTGCATTAAATACAAAAGCGGTGCCCACTGCAACAGGCTTAATGACACTAGACAGTAATAGTTTGTGTTTTTTCTGCAAGGCTCCCGACCATAAGTCAAGTTCATGCAGTGCTAACCTATCACATATCCAAAAAAGAGAAATGTTGAAACGAGATAGACGTTGTTTTCGGTGCACTGCTGGTGGTCATTCGGCTAAATTCTGCAAAGCAAAGCTAGTATGCAAAACCTGTAAAGGAAAGCACGCAACTTCTATGTGCGATCCAGATTTCGCTGATAAATCTAAGGTGATTTCAAATGAGAAAGAAGAAAATAGAAAGAGTGCACCGCTGCCACCACAACAGTCACTAAGCTTGTGTACATCAAATAGTGGAGCTGTCATTAATACATTTCTTCAAACAGCCCGTGTTGTGATTTCGAAGAATAACTTGGAAGGAAATTGTGTCGTACGTATAATTTTTGATGGAGGAAGCCAAATGTTCTTCATACAAAAGGCAGTATCATCTAAGTTGCAGTTGCCCGTTGTTGGAACACAACAACTCAGCATTATACCATTTGGCAGCATGGTACCGACATCGAACAAAACATTTAACCGAGTCGGTATGTATCTTAGAAGCCAATATGGTGGTAATTTTCTTTATTTTGAAGCAATCGAAGTGCCGGAAATATATCTAGATGTCGTAAAGTCACCTGAAACATGCAGACAATTTAATGAGTTTGCACTAGCCGACGCAATCTTACCAGGAATTGTATTGGAGGAAGGCATTAGTATTTTGATCGGAGCAAACGAATACTGGAAGTTTATGACAGGAGCACATAAAAGAATCGATGGAAATTTAACAGCAGTGGATACCTTATTTGGGTGGACAATTATGGGCCCATCCGCTACTTGTGTTGCTCCTAATAATTGTAGCATATCAGCTCTTTCGCTAATGAACGAAAAAACTGTTGAAGACTTTTGGAAATTGAAGGCCATTGGTATTGACAATAGTGAATCGTATGACCCTATCACTAATACTTTGGAGCATAATATTAAGAAACGAGAGAAAACATATGTAGCATTCTTGCTATGGCGAGACCTAAATTTAGTTCTGGAGGATAATCGCCACATAGCGCTTCAGCTACTTTCTGGTTTGAAAAGAAAATTATCCAGAGAACCACGGAAGCTACTAGAATATGATGTCGCTATAAAAGAGATGATAATAGCTGGATTTGCCGAAAAGGTAGACGCTAACGTAGCTCCTTGCGAGCGTTTATATTATATGCCTCATAGACCAGTCTACCGAGAAGACAAAGACACAACGAAGCTTCGCATTGTTTTCGACGCCTCTGCAAAAGGGAACGGTGCACTATCGCTCAACGATCACCTATCAGCTGGACCAAACTTGCTTCAGGATTTATTAAAGATTGTTCTTAATTTTAGAATCGGCAGATATGCGTTGGTGGCTGACATCGAGAAAGCCTTTCTACAAATTGAATTGGCTGAGTGCGACCGTGATGTTCATCGTTTCGTATGGTTTGCAGATGCCCTTAACTCTACTGATGATTTGTCGCCGTACGAAGAGTACAGTATGACGAGGGTGACATTTAACGTTACATGTAGCCCGTTCTTATTGTCGGCTACTATCCTGAAGCATTTGAGCGGGTACGAGACGGACTATCGTGAAACTTGCGATATTTTGAAGAATTCTTTCTACATGGATGATCTCGTATATAGCCACGACAGTCTGGAAAAAGTAAAGCGAATAAGTCAAGAAGCTATAGAAATAATGGAAAATGCCTCCATGAACTTAAGGAAATGGAATTGTAATGATCAGTCCATCAGAAAATTATTCGCAAATTTATCAAGCCAGACTACAATTCAAAAGGTTTTGGGTATAAATTGGTTTATTTGATGAATTAGCGGTAGACTTGGAGTCCGTACAGAAGTTCCTATTGCACCCCACGGCTGGAACAAAACGAAACTTATTGCAGCTACTGTCCAGAATCTTTGATCCATTGGAGCTGCTGGGACCGTTCGTCATCGGACTAAAGATCCTTTTTCAGGATATCTGGAAACCGTATGTAGCAAATCGTGTGCGAGAAATTAAGTCAAATACTGATTCGTGGAGACATTGTCCAGGGGATAGTAATCCTGCAGACTTCTTGACACGAGGATTAACGGGGAAGGCCATACTTGAGAACACCACATGGATGTCTGGACATACGTGGTTACTACAACAACCAAAAAATTGGCCCAGTTGAGAGTTTTTCACTGAAGTTCCTACAGTGTTGACTTGCTTACGAGCGGAAGAATCAATTAAGGAAGAAATTGTTTTATTGGAACCATTGCTACTCTACAAAAATTACAGTTCATGGAGAAAAATATTACGCATTACTGCGTACATCTTTCGCTTTATCGCCAGGTTGCGAAAAACTTCGGATGCTACCAGATAATATGGACTTAATTCTTCCCATAATTTTGCCGAAATCATCACATATGTATAACGCACTTGATAATTCAAGATATTCATAAACGTGGGCTCCATGGAGGAGTAAATTTGGTTTTAACTCATTTAAGACGCCGATTTTGGGTTCCGAAGGCTCGACAATTGATAAAAAGAATCATAAAGCGATGTGTTATATGCAAGCGTTTGACAAGGAAGCCTGCCTCTCAACCCTTCGCCCCGCTGCCAAGCAGCAGATTGAACGCGATTGACCTTTCGAGACAACAGAAGTTGACTTCGCCAGCCCACTCTACGTTAAGTCTAAACGCGAAGATCCATCAACTTGTAAAATGTGTATAATGCTGTTGACCTGCTCTCTGGTCTGGGTTGTTCATCTCGAGCTTCTTCCGGATGTGACTACTGAAAGCTGTTTGCTTGGCCTTCGGCGCTTCATTGCCAGGCATGGTGTTCCACCTTATCATATCGGACAACGCGAGGACATTTAAACGCGCTTCATTGGAATTGGCGCAACTTGCTGTATTTATTTCATTCTCCTAGGGTCTATGGAGCGTCCCATCTGTTCACAGCTCCTCCAAGATGCAGGCTGTGTCGAAGAAGTGCAGTATCGGAGAGCAAATTTCATAACTTGGACGAAGGAAGTTGCTTTCCGAAGTGTTGAATACAATCGCATAGTACATGTTCCGCCGATTATTCTTCTTTCAAGTGTATAACTCAGACTTAGCTATGTTAAGGCTTTTGATGTGTTTGTTACGACGCCGATATCCTGTAAAAAGACCAACTGTTATTCCCAGTTTTTTCTTGTCTAAACTGAGCTTCATGCTACTGAATTAAATACCGCAGTGTGGCCTTGTGCCTATTATCTGGGTTGAGAGACTCCTATTTTTGCAAGCCTCCACGTTTCCATTGAGTATCTTGGCACCAATCGGTGTGGTTATTTTGCACCAAGAGCCTGAGTATAGTCCCATATCAATTTCGGCTGGAAGGAGAGTGCGAGGAGTACGGCTTGACTATCGGCGATTGTATAGATCCTGTTTTTAGTGTTTACGTATATGAAACCTGTAATACGGAATATGGAAGAACACTTTCCTGATGGATTCCATGTCAAAGTCCAATGAAAAGTTACGCCAAAATATTTAACTTTTGTCGAGAAAGGAATGGCTCTGCCTAATAGCGTAGGTCAGCCAGACCGATTTCCTTTGAATGAACGGCACCACTGTCATCTTATTGATAGTTGTGGTCAGTCCATATTTGCCCCATCATTTTTCACCCAGATGTGACTTAATGAGTTTGGACAGTCTACTTTTCACTCTTCGCCTTAATTGGATTAAAAACTCATCTGCATATCCTTAAGTTACCATTCTCTCGTTGTTTAGTTGATCTAATTAATAGCCACAAGTGAAATCCTCCTTAGATGTATCCTAATGTGTGTAATATTGGTCCACAATGCGAAGGTCGTGAATTCAAACCCCGATCGACGTATAATTGCAGCACTGCCTGCTTGGATACACATTTCTTGATCACCTCAATCTACGAAAATGAAAAGATTCGTAAATAACAAAGGACTAAAAACCCTTCCTTGCAGGTCCTGAACGTCAAGAGGCCAAGGCCTGCTATGGGCTGTAGTGCCATTGCATAAGAAGTAATTCCCCTTGTGGCTAGCCTCTGGTAGTTCGAAAAACCAGTGTTTCACTAATTTGACTTCATTTTACTATTTTCAAGCATAGCTGTGATACATCGTTCCACGAAAGCGATCCAATTTATTTATTGGCGAAGCGCTCACTATGTCCAGGAACAAGCACGATTTCTTTACATTTAGTTTATTTAGTTTAGTTAATTTATTTATTTATTTGGTTTAATACAATTAAGATACAAGATACATTCTATCGCACCGGCCATGTATCCAGATCTATTAGTGCGGTTTCAGTGGATATGTTTTGCTAGTAATGATACTGTAGTCTGTGTAATGACCTAACTAATAGGATTTCTTCACGTATATGACTGTCATTGACTTTTTCCATGTCAGGCTTATTAGTATTTTCGATATGGGCTAGACGATTGGTCTATTTCCGGCATTTGGTGAGAATATGACGTTAGCCTCACGCTTATCGAGGGTATAATACTCCCATGCAAGGCTGGCTCTGAAAGTTTTCAGTATCGGATAGAAAAGTGTGTACAGAACATTTTGCAGAAGTTTTTGGGCTGATTTCGTCATTACCCGCTGATTTGAATGGTTTAAACGTGCTGATAGCCCATTTAGGACCAAAGATTTTGAATGCAGCTCTCAACGCCTTTTTGCTCACAGCCATGCCTGTGTTAACCACAATAGATGCAGCGAGGTGCGTTTGAGTGAGATTCTCTAATGTTGTCCACCGACCCCATTGAAAATGCCGTTTAAACATTTCTGGAGGTCTATCGCTTTTCGAGGTCCTTTCGGCATGATAGTATGGTGCCTTATGGTTTCGAGAGTGTTATACATGTTCTCACAAAATATTCTCCAAGACTATCGCTTGGACCAACTAAGTTTTTTGAAGTTCTTCGAGGACATAGCCTTATTGAAATTTTAACCCGCAGTGCAGCTAGTTGTTTGTTCCGTCAGGTAATGTTTCTGTTCGTCGCTTTGGTTTTAATAAAAAAAAATTAGTCATATTCATTGACAATTGCTTCTTGCAATTACTTGGCTCAGTTTTTGAAGTTACAATAGTTTAAATGTTGGTTTGGTGAATGTTTTTACAGTGCATTTCGAATTGAAAGAAAAAATTTCCAGATTCTACACTGTTACGCTTTATTATTCGTATCGTATCGGTCTCTGCTGAGACCTTTTTCAAACTGTTCAGTTTAGCTAGGGTGTAGCCTAGTGAGTAGCGTGTTGGTCTATAATGCAAAGGTCGTGGGTTCAAATCCCGGTAGACGCATAATTCCAGCACACTACCTGCTTGGGTATACCTTGGTTACCTCAATCTACGAAAATGAAAAAATCGTAAATAGAGGGTTGTGCGAAGGGCTAACAACCCTTCCGCAATTAATAAAGACAATGTTAAGGAACCTGAAGGTCTGGAGGCCAAGGCCCGATTTGGGCTGTAGCGCCATTAAAGAAGAAGAACTATTTTCTACCACTCAATAACTCTATCCTTCCAACGTACACTGCGCAAAATTCCTCTTTAGAACAAATTAACATTCGTCCGCGTAACGTATGCCAAGTTTTTTAGAATGTAGATGCTAAGAAATCGTGTGGTCTAGATGGAATCCCTGCCCTTGTCCTTAAAAATTGCTGCGCTTCTCTTGCTATACCTTAATGCAAACTTTTCCGTCTCTCCTTATCGTTCTCCACTATCCCATCTTCATCCTCTTCAATGGCACCACATCTTAAATTAGGCCATGGTCTCCTGACCAGGTTTCTAAACATTTTTTTTTTTATTTATTTATTGTGAAAGGGTTGTTAGCCCTTCGCACAACCCTCTATCTAGGAATTTTTCATTTTCATAGATTTGGGTGACCAAGGTATACCCAAACAGGCAGTATGCTGGAATAATGAGTCAACCTGGATTTGAACTCGCGACCTTCGCATTGTAGACTAACACGCTACTCACTAAGCTACAATCTAGCTCCCATCGTCATGGAAACTTGCAAATGTTCAGCCTGTCTCAAAAAAAAAAGAACGCATCAATCTCGCTAATTATCGCTTAATAGCAACAACCTCACTTCTGGCGAAGGTCATGGAAACAATCATCAAATATAGAGTAATAGAATATCTAAACATCAATGATATTATTGATGACAAGCAGTATGGATTCCGTAAAAAGCGTTCCACAGGAGACCTTTTAACCACCCTTACTGAACGTTTGAACAAGAGTATTCACCAGTTTGGTGAATCTCGTATTATCGCTCTCTATATTTCCAAGGCTTTTAACATGAATGGCTCAGCGCCCTTTTAATCAAACTTAAAGCTATTGACTTGGGCGACTACCTTATTTCCTGGATTGAAAGTTTTTTAGCCAATCATTCAATGCATGGGGTATTGGATGACGGAGTTTCCTCTTCTTACAAAATTAACGCTGGTGTCTCTCAGGGTTCGGTTCTTTCTCCCACCCTTTTTTCTAATATTTTTTAATGACTTGCTATCTTCAACTTTCAGTCCTATTCATAGCTCAGCTGATGGCAGCACATTAGACTCCTATCACTTCAACATTCCGTTCTTAGCCCGATGTTCTAGCTTAGTAGAACAACTTAGGTACATGGTTCAATCATTGAATGACGACTTGGCTGAAATTCTTAGTTGGGGCAATAAGAATCAATTCGAATTTAATGCTTCGAAAAGCCAGTGCTGTCTTGTGTCCCTCAAACGTGACTCTAAACTTGATCCAATCACCTTCGGAAGTCAGCCATTAACCAACTCTTCAAGTGTTAAGATGTTAGGCATCCAAATCACAGATAACTTATCTTGGAACGGCCATATATTTAAAATCGTCAAGGAAATATCTAAATATTTGGGTTTCCTAAAACATCGTAAGAATTCCTTCACCGCTTCT
The DNA here is from genome assembly GCA_963669355.1 of Chorisops tibialis. Taxonomy (NCBI): domain Eukaryota; kingdom Metazoa; phylum Arthropoda; class Insecta; order Diptera; family Stratiomyidae; genus Chorisops; species Chorisops tibialis. The sequence continues at coordinate 177,996,899 of OY770262.1, read as the reverse complement.
GGGTAACTGACAATTCATAAGACCTACCTTAGACCACGTCTTGAATTTAGTTTCCACTTAAGGGCGGGAGCTGCATGAACTTCTCTCTCCTATCTGGATAGTATCCAGCCTCGGACCATTAAAATTATAGGAGATTCTGACATCACTTCATCGTTCAATTTTTTCGAGCATAAGCTTCCTAACTCTTTTATATTGGTACTATAATGGAGATTGTTCGGACGAAATCTCTAATCTCTTACCCTCACGTATGCCTTTATCCCGAAATACTCGAGCTGCTTCACGCGCTCATAAGTATTCTCTCAACCCTATCTTTGGTCGCACTGTTAAGTTTCGTGAATTGTTTTTTAGCCAGATTGTTCGAATATGGAACTTGCTGCCCATCTCAGTATTCCTGCATGACTACAACATTCAGCAATTCAAAAGAAATATTCATAGGCACTTCCGCCTTAATTTTTATCCAAGATACATTAATGAGTTATTAACACAATTTCATTTCAATTCCAGGTTAAATGGAAAAAATGTTTTTACTCAAATAGGGGGTTACATCTCTCTTTCGCCTCCTTGATTCAACTTTTTCTCTGTATTTTACTTACTCACTTACGATGGCGTTACTGCTCAAAGCCTTGCTCTTTTATATTCCACTCCTCTATCCTTCTCAGTTAAGTAAGCGCGTCCTTAGGTCTGTTGCGTAGATCGCCTCCTCGTGGTGCAGACTGGGTAACGCTAAAGATCTACGGATAGGGGGGAGAAAGTCGAACAGCTTGCTGTCGGCTCCGTATCCTATCAAGATAGGGGGGATCAAGCTGAAAGCTAGCTTTCAGCTCCGTAACCTATCTATGGTCTAAGGCGGATGTGGTAGGGGGGAAAAAATCGCTCAGCTAGCTGTCGATTCCGTATCCTACCGCAGCATCGATAAAATTGGGATCTGGTCTGGTCATGTTTCAGGCAGATTTAAATTAAATTGATGGTTATGTACGTACTACCTATATGGTGACCTTTATAAAGTATGACGATAGAGGAGTTAACCTCATATATAAAAATCCCCTAATCTACGGTGGAACAGCATATGCCAATGGATGAATGGTTAGTGGGCAACTAACCAATAATATGCGAACTCTGGATACCAGGCGCCCTCCAGTTTAAACAAGCCTTCCCCTGGTAATGCGGAGCTCTGCCGGGGGTGACTCTACTTTCTCGCGCTACTCGTGGGAACCATATGGAAAAACCTAAAGTAACTGAAAGGGCAGATGCATCCCCTAAAGCATCAAAAACAACGGCCGAAGTCGTAAATGAGGATGAAAAAACAAAAACCACCCCTCAACAAGAAATGTGTGAAAAGACAGAAGAGACAATTCCTCCAAGCACACAAAAGATTAAAAGACCACCACTTAAGGCGGAAAGAAAAACTCCTAGCAAGCCTCTAGTGGACGAGCAAATGTATCAGCCGAACTGAAACAATTAACTCTAGCCGAAAAGAAAAAAAGGCTAAGCGGAGCAGCCCGGAAACGATACTCATAACATCGTAATCAAGGGAAAACTGTGAGTGAAGCGTACGATCTTGCGTGCCAGCCGCTCGAAAAGACGCTATCACCAGCACAAATACAGGCGAGAAAGAGAGGCAGAACCTCTTCAACAACACCGCCATCTGTGGGAAGTGGGTTCAAAAGACCCAAAACCACAATAAAAAGAAAGCGTAGTGCATGAACCTGCAGCAGAGGCTCAGCCCTCCACGTCAGGAACAAGCTATAGAGACGCAGTTAAAGGGATAAGGATCGGTATTATACATACCGAACATCCACATAAAATCCTAACAGCAGAGCAACTTGCTACGACTAAGGAACTCATTCTGAACGAGATTCCCAAAGCGACAACCGAAGGGATAATTCCACAATTTGGTGGACTCAGCCTTAAGCCGGGTTGGATGCTGATCATATGCCTTGACGAGCAGACAGCATCATGGTTAGAAAAGACAGCTGCAAGCATCAAGCTGGACGAGTCAACGAACATACGGGCAGTCCGAGAGGAGAATATCCCGCGATTAGAAATAATCACGGGGTATTTTCCTCACGAAAAGAAAACACCAGAGGAGATAACCACTCTCATTGATGCTCAAAACGCTGGTTTGTGCGCCTCCAACTGGAGAGTGTTGAGTAGAAAGGTAGAGGGTACAAACACCATTGTAACCTTTTCCATCGACGGCCAATCGATGGAAAAGCTTAAACAAAGGGGGCATAGAGTATGCTATAAATTTTCCAGTATCACTCTTCGCCCTAAGGCCAAGGAGTTCAAAAGCGGCGAGCCGCGGATGAACAAAGATGGCCCAAACTCTAAAGAAAATTAGAGTAATTCAAGCGAATCTCCATCGCGCAGCGGCGGCCATGGATATTCTAACATGGAGATTCGCAAAAGAGGAATATCACATAGCCCTAATACAAGAACCAAGAGCCGCTATGGGGAAAATATTTGATATTCCTAAAAAAATGGGTAAGTTGATCTTTGATAGAAGAAGTGACAGGCCTAGAGCTGCAATTCTGATATCATCAGAAATAAATTACCTAAATATACCTATGTTCATTCGTACAGATTTAGTAGCGGTATTGGTGAATATACCAAATGTAGGAGGAAGCCAAAAGGTTATAATCGCCTCGGCCTACTTTCCAGGGGAGGAGCTAGAGGCTCCACCACAAGGAGTCATGGAGCTGGTAAGTTACAGCAAGGCAAACAACATACCAGTTATTCTTGGTTGCGACGTGAACGCCCATCACACGATCTGGGGTAGCAGCGATATAAACAAACGAGGTGAGTCACTCTTAGAATATATAACTACTAACAACCTAGACGTAATTAATAAAGATAATTCACCAACCTTTATAAACTCAATTAGGCAGGAAGTACTAGATCTAACCATTACTAGCCCCTGCCTGGTAGACAAGTGCGTGAATTGGCACGTATCAAAGGAAGCCTCACTATCAGATCATAGGCATATCTGTTTTGATGTTGAGACTTCAATTGAATATATCAGGGAATACAGAAATCCGAAACGCACCAATTGGAGTCTGTACCAATCAGTCCTAAGATATGAACTAGGAATCGCAGAAGAATCAATAAGTAGCCCAGACTGCATTGATAAAATGGCGAACAAAATCGTAAACAATATTATGAATGCTTACGAACAAAGCTGTCCTGTTCTACATAAAAAAGGGCCAAACAAACACCTTGGTGGAACGAGGAACTTGCGAAAAAACGCAAGGAAACTAGGAAATTGTTCAACAGAGCAAAAACCTTCGGGAATTGGGACGAATATAGAGTGTCCCTAACCGAATACAACAAACTTCTCAAAAAATTGAAGAAAGAGTCGTGGAGTAGATTCTGTGAAGAAATAGACGATCTCCCAGCGGCCTCAAGACTTCAAAAGGTGTTATCAAGAGACACCCCGATAGATATCGGACTTCTAGAGAGACCTGATGGGTCCTCTACCAAAAGCAGTATGGAAACCCTTGAGGTGTTATTGGCAACACACTTCCCAGGCTGCAGATTAATAAACAGAAATTAAGATTTAGAAGCGGAGCAAAGGACATATTGTCAAACTCCGTCCAGCAAAAGTGCTGCTGGAAAAATCTTCACTCCGGAAAAGATAAGATGGGCGATTAACACCTTTAAGCCTTACAAATCAGCCGGAGTAGACAAAATATTCCCCGCTTTATTGCAAAAGGGGTTAGAGATCTTATTGCCAATAATGATAAGGATCTTTAAAGCCAGTTATAGTTGGGGATACATCCCAAAAATATGGAGGAAAGCAAGGGTGGTATTTATACCGAAGGCAGGCAATCGCCCTATTGATCAGCCCAAGTCATATCGTCCTATAAGCCTAACCTCCTTCTTCGTCAAAACGATGGAGAAATTAGTGGATGCACACTTAAGAACAGGGCCTAACAAGGTTCGTCTTAACAAAAATCAACATGCCTACCAAAAGGGCAAATCAACAGAGTCAGCTCTTCACGATTTGGTAAGACAAATCAAAAAGGCGAAAGACTATAAAGAAATTGCGCTTTGCGCATTCCTAGATTTAGAGGGAGCTTTTGATAATACTCCCCATGAAGCCATTATAGCGGCAGCTAGGAAAAAAGGGCTGGAAACGGCCACAATTAAATGGATACATGCCATGCTAAGAAGTCGAATGACTATCACGGAATTGGGTGATAGCTCACTGACTGCACAGACCTATAGAGGATGTCCCCAAGGTGGGGTACTATCTCCACTTCTATGGTCTATTGTAGTGGATGAACTCCTGGACCATCTAGCGGAACAGGGTTACGAGGTTATAGGATATGCTGACGACCTCGTCATTATTATTAGAGATAAGTATGGTTCTATTATATCGGAAAGAACACAATCTGCCTTAGATATGATAATGAACTGGTGTCGGTCTAAAAACTTGAACATCAACCCAAGTAAGACTGAGTTGGTACCATTTACAAATAGAAGGAATATCCACATCACACCCCCTTCAATAAATGGAACAATTATACCCCTTTCAGAAGAGGTAAAATATTTAGGAGTTATACTGGATAGAAAACTCAACTGGAACAAACATATAGAATGGACTCATGCAAAAGCTCTAAAGGCATTTTGGGCCTGTAGAAGCTTATTTGGTAGGAAATGGGGACTTAAGCCCAAAATGATTTACTGGTGTTACAGAACAATCATTCTTCCAATAGTCACATACGGATCAACGGTATGGTGGACTAAAACGTTGCAAAGAAAAGCACAGCTCACGCTACAAAAAATCCAAAGGCTAGCTTGTCTTGGCATCACAGGTGCGATGAAAACCTGTCCCACAGCGGCAATGGAAATGTTCCTTAACATTCCTCCGATACATCTCCAAATAAAAAGGGAAGCTATCAAAGGGGTGTTACGCTTACAAAGGGAAAACAACTATAAACCAGGGGATTTTAGAGGCCACCTCAAAATCCTAAATAACCCAAAATGGGAGGCTCTAGCCTCCACTTTGTCGGACGAAATGCCGACAAAATATAACTTTGAAACCCCATTCAAGGTTATTATTGGTGAACGCACGGACTGGCAATCCACATCACCTGAAATGACAGAGGGTTCAACCATCTGGTACACAGACGGTTCGTGCACCTCTGAGGGGACGGGAGCTGGAGTTAAGGGACCTAACTTCTCGGTTTCAAAATCACTCGGCAAAGAAGCCACAATCTTCCAGGCTGAACTAGTGGCAATCGAGCTATGCATCCAAGAAAACATAAGGAGAGCTCATCGCAACAAACCAATTTATATCCTCTCGGATAGTCAGGCAGCTCTAAAAGCCCTATCATCCAACAAACATGGATCGAAGCTAGTTTGGGACTGCCTTCAAGACCTAATAATCCTGGGAAAAATGAATGACGTAACCTTAATGTGGGTGCCAGGACACGTAGTAATTGAGGGAAATGAGGAGGCAGATCGTTTAGCTAAAAACGGTGCGGAAGAAAACTTAATTGGCCCAGAACCTTTCTGCGGAAAACCAAAAGGATTTCTTAACTCCTCAATTAAAAAGTGGGTCCAAGAAGAACATATAATCCACTGGAATAGACTTCCTGGTTTATCAACCTCGAAAAAATTAATCCTACCACATAAAAACAAAGTGGAGGATATCCTGAGATTCAGCAAAAGGGACATCAATACTCTAATCGGGCTAATGACGGGGCATAGCGGAGTAAACCATCACCTCAAAAAAATGGGCTTAGCTGAAACCGACATATGTCGTCTCTGTCTCAAAGACTCGGAAACGACAATACATATCCTATGCCAGTGCGAAGCAATGGCAAGGAGTAGACTCAAGATTCTTGGGAAGGGCATCCTTTCCACCGAGGAACTAGCCAACATAGCTCCCTCACTAATACTCAAATTAGCTAAAGCTACTGGGATATGGTAGGGAATTGGGGCAATCATCGTACAATAGGTCGGAAAGACCGCAGTGCACTCACGTAGTCCCCATACTATAAAAAAAAAAGCGCGTCCTTCAATTTGATAATCTTACCAGCGATTTGCTGACTGTGTCCCTCTATTTAACAAAACCCTGAAACCAATTGGGTATGAAAGGTCCTTATGCAATGTGTACATATATCCGAAATTTAACGATTATCAAGGTATTATTAAAATATGGGCGCTCCTTATTCCTTTCCATAAGTATAAAATTTTTTAAAATTTTAAAAAATCCAGTTACAATCTAAATGGCACTCTATTTCGGCTTCTAGGTGAAAGAAATGAAGTAACTGGGCTCTGTAATGGGGTTTCCATTTATTCAAATTAATTCCTTACATTCAACAGGAGTTCTTATGAAAAATTTGCAGAAAAATTGCCTAAAGGATTCAGATGGGTAAAATCTAGGGTTGAACTGAAGTGAACAGTACAAACGTATACTCAACAGGTTACGGAATTGGAACCGTATTCCCTTTCGCTCAAATATATTATAAGTTTATATTATAAAAAAAAAATATATTTTATATTTTTAAAAATATTCTTTTTTTATTACTTATATATTTTTCGGCTTTCGCTTTGAACTTAGGACCGACTAACTCGTGATCACACGAAAGCCTTCTCCACTTCAGTCCTCCAAGATCTTATTCGATTATTTGCTATTACCACCAAGGTCTGTGCCAATGGCGGCTCCATGCAGGCTTACGCCAAACACTTCCATGCACGCCATAGAGAGTCCCAAGCCCGGTTGAGAAAGGAGGAGGGCAAGATTATTGTAACCAGAATGGCTATAACAGACTAGCGTCTCCGGAAGTAAGAGGGGTAAACATGATGAAAAACCCTTGCAGTTTAGTTGTGAAAACTCAGACACGCATGAATACTCTGAAGCAATAATCCAGGCCAAGATCGAAAAAGATCCGAATCGGAGATTGGCGTATACACAGAAGAAGGATATTAAGATGGAGACCAGTAAAATCTTAATTATGGCATACTGGACAATGAATATATACAAGATAGCGTTGGGCTGGTGACTGTGTTATTCTGTTACCTCAGTAAGCAGGAGTGACATCCTGCAGAAATGGCTAATACCACAGCTTCCGTCCCGTTAAAACCCTGGCAGACCTAAAAGTACGCTCAAAGTTCATCATCATTAAATTGGTAGTGTAGGCTCAGATGTAACATTCCTGACTAACTCTGATCCGGCCCTGAACGCAATGCCTCATAAAGGTTTGTGCCAACTCTTGCATGGCCTCACTGCTTGCATAGACAACCATGGGGTCTTAAAGTGTAGAATAGAGATAACGACTTTCAGTGGGGACCCTTAAGACATGAGTTTAACCAATTACAATAATACTAACAATAACAATAATATTAACAACGAGGAAACAAACGGAAGTAACAACCCAGAAGATAGGACACCATTTGCAAGAAGAGCGCGAATAATTCGATCCCCGGAGAAAATGATGAGCAAAGACGACATCCCACCAACGCAGTCATTGCCTCTATGTTCTGATGGAAGAATTTCCCCGGCGATAGAAACTGGTGAAGAGAAAGACCATAAATTTGATGCTCTTGATAGGCTCGGTGAGAAAATCAAGGAGCTAGTCGAAATGATGGGTGGTGGAAGGCGAACGATCCATGAACCTATGAGAGACACGGTGAGTGCAATCGTGATTATGCACAAACGCACTAGAAAGGACATACGTCATCAAACGGAGACAGAGAAGTTTGATAAAAGTGCCCAAAAGGACATACGTTGACAATCAGAGGCAGGAAAGACAGATAATAGTGCTCAAACCTCACCATCATTAGAGTGCATCTTTAATGATCCACAACAAAAAAAGGGAGATAAAGGGCACCTGAAGCGAGCCACCCCTCCAAAAAAACCAAGAAAGGAAAACGCGCTCGCAGATACTCGTAACATAAGACTACATGAAGTGTCAACAGAGAAACTTATAGTTGTTTCTCGAAAAATCATCAAAAACCCCCCACTCCTTCTACCACCTCCCATACAAATTGCACAATTTCATTAAATTCAATGCACTAAGTTCCTCAGTACCTACTCAATTTTTGAACCTTAAATTTGGTACAAAAGATTTTTATAGCTACTCTAGCATGATGTGAAACAAATTAGTTCAGTGCTGTCACCCCTTCTACCACTCCCCTTATAAAATTTCTTAACACCGCAAAAAATTTCGATTTCATTTCCCAATCATACGATACTATATGATTGGGCTTTACGCACAATCGTAGTCCTGTTATGTTTTTAAGCTTAATGTTATTTTATTTGTTTTTGTTTTTTTTTAAATAACACCAGATACAATTATTCACATGTCCTTAACGCTTTTCAACACGTATACGATCTTGAATCACGGGTTTGATTTGATCACGAGCCTGTCCCATAAAAATGGGAGTATCATGCTTTCATTCTGAATAATTTATGGTTCTGATTCCAACAAAATACAAACCATTTTCTTCAAAAAGCCATTAAAGTAAACAGATTATATATCCCACATAATGTATTACTAACTACACTCTCAAAAATTGCTTATTATTGCTATTTTTACGCGGACGAAGTCGCGTGCGTTTGCTAGTATTTAAATAAAACTATTATAATCCCATTATTAACAGTTAAGTTAATTACGTCTTTAGGTTTCAGCTTTTAAATTTGAACCCAATGACTTGCACACATGTTAGACTTCTTGGTCCGTGTTTCAAAACGGGTCCCGAAGGTATCCCAAATCTATAGCATTGTTAATCATATAAACGCATATAATAAAATATATAATACATAGAATATAAATTAATTATGGTCGTTCTCACTCCCCTTCCCCAACCTTCCCAATCCCATTTCTTCCCCCCATAACTGTGTTTGTGCATTGCACATAAAGGCCGAAACTGCCTATAACACAGGTCATTCTGTAAAAAAAAAAAAAAAATTATAACATGAAGTGGCTAGCGTGTTCGTCTACAATACGAAGGTCGTAAGCTTACATCCTGGTCGAAGTATAATTCCAGCACACTACCTCCTTGGATCTAGGGTGTATCCTAATAGGTATCGTGTTGGCCTACAGTGCGAGAGTCAGGAACTCAAATCCCGGTTGACTTATAATTTCAGCCCACTATTATTTTCGAGTGTATATCTTAGTCACCTCAATCTGCGAAAACAAAAACTCGTAGATACAGGGTTGTGCGAATGGCTAAAAACCCTTTCACAATAACAAATAAAATGTTAAGAAACCTGAAGGTCATCTCGATTTTGGCTGTAATGCCATTGAAAACCTGCTAGAATATACCTTGATTACGTCAATCCGCGAAAAATTTAGTAGAAAGAGGGTTTTCGCATACCACCCTTCCACAATAAGTAATGCAAATGTTAAGGTACCTGAAGGTCAGAGACCAAGTCCCGTTTTGGGCTATAGTGCCATTGTAAAAGTAGAAGAAAATTTGTCATAGATTGTAATCGGCATAATACAAAAATAATGTATCAACCTTTTCAATAAATAAGTTTCATCTAACAAAAACGTTTAAAACGCATTTGAAATATGTCGGTTCAATCAGTTGCCGATATTATGTTTGAAGAAAGATTGCTTTGTTCTGAGAGAGCACTTGTGTCAAATCTCATATTATTGGAAATCGTCGTGAATGTAAAGCAATCATGCGAATTCTGTGTGTATATTTCTCCCACAGAATAAAGAAGACGGAACGTCAAGAAAGGATATGACTGAGCTTAATCGAAATCGAAATTACGAAGAAATATCTTCATACGAAGGTCCTGTATTCCTTAGGCACGCAATACACCTCTATTGTTCTCGACCTTCGACTAAGCAACCCAAACATATGCTCTCTCCCATCTACATCGGACAAGTTCAAGTAAAATTTTTCTTTTTTGCTCTCTCGTCCCGATATCCTTTTCAATATCACTCACATTCACTTATCAAAAAGAAATATTCTACCTATGTTATTATCGATATATATTTAGGTATATACATATTTAGATATGAAATTTACTTTATCGAACTCGATAAGCTTTACAGGGAAGACGAGGAAAAATTTTTCTTTTGTAAGGCTGTCTTTATCCTTGCTATTCCTTCGTATTGGATAGTTCTTCCCTCCCTTCTTTATTTTGATTTTTATCCAACATAGCCATCGATAAACTCTGGTACTTCTTTTCTCAAGAGCTCTACACACATATCGCCTTCGAGATAGATAAAATAAAAAAAATAAAAATCTTCTATTGTCGCTGTTCACTGATAGTCCTGGCACATAACGAAAAGGAGCATTTCATTCGTTCGTTTCGGTGTGGTGGCAGAAGAAGCAGCAAGTTTTCCGCCTGAATGATAACTCCTAGTTCAGCAAAAGAGATTTATTCTATCGAATCATTTTTTATACTCAACGCTTTGGCATAGAGTTCTATTCACAAATGACAACACTAACAGCTTCTAGGAATCTATATAGCAGCGATAGAGAAAAGGATATTAAAATGAAGAAAAAAAAAATCAGAGAAGACTCTATAGAATCAGATATGGTTGCTGGGAAAAAAAACAGCGACAACTAAGAACACCCGGGAAAAAAAAAGGATCCGTTTGGGGTTTGGGTAACAGGGCTAAGAACTAAAACGCGTCATTCAGTTCGGTGTCCTTACAACAGCAAATTGGGCAGTCTTCGCCGCTGTTACACCATAGAAAATGTCTTCATTTTGGTTGACTTTTCGTTTTTCTTATTATCATTTTTTTTTTTCATTTTTCCTTTTCTTTGCCCGAGTACGCTATGCTGCGGAACAGACTACGACGAAAGAATCATGGAGCTTGGGAGTAATCGAAATGAGCTCATTTGGTACGGCTCAGCCTTCTTGAATGGCTTTTGTCCTTAATACTTATGATGCTACGCTATAGGCTAATTAATTTCGTAAAGAGATTTTTACGCTTGGCCTAGTAAATCGACTAATTCGCAGCTTTTAGTGTGGTTGGAAGGAAAATTACTTCTTGTCGTTGTCATTACATGGATGCTGCATGAAAAGCGGGAAAGTTCTGGACCTTTACACTCAATTGCAACTAAGAAGAAAAGTCGATTATTCGGAATTATATTTTGAATCAAACCGACGAACTCCGGGATAAGGGAAAACACATTTTTATTACCACTTGATTTTTATCGCTGGAAATAGAAAGAGGCTTTGGATTGGCGTACTTATGATTCAGACAGAATATTCTCGTTCAGAGTTGAAGAATGAAAATAAGTCGATCTGATCATCTGATCACCGTAATAACCAAGACGTTGCTTGATTCGCAAGTACTCGCTTTAATTATGCCTAAAGCATTTGACAGAGTCTGCCACAAGTCCACCTTTGACAAATGAAAAGAAAGAATTTATCGAAATGGCAAGATTCGGAATGGTGGATGATTCTTTCTTAAAACTTAAAGCCAATTTCACAAAAAGCAAAAAAAAAAAAATTCCTCACCCCTTTCAAAAACAAAAAAAAAAAACAATGTTTTCTTCGAAAGTATTCCAATCATCTTCATAATCTCAAACTCAGGGTATTTTATAATACCACATTGCAAAATAGGTTTTTCAAAACCTTAAACTTTTTCAACCAACATTTCTGAAAGAAAGTTTTTCTTCTAAAATGTTCTTTGATTCTTCGAAAATATTTTTCCGCCACCTTATACCCCGGATAGAATTCGAGGTACGGCCACCACCTAAAAGTAAAAAAAAAGTCAAATTCTTCATGTTACTTCCTACACCCTATTCATTTCTTTAATTCCACCGGTGTGCGGTGCTCGGTGTCAATTGTGAACCACCCCTCTCCATACCTATTCATGTAACTTAAAAACACACGGGAAACAAACACAGGGAATCTCTCTACTCATGTCTTAAGTTTTCGTCCTTATCTAGGAAATTGGAACAAATTCTGCATTTGGGAATCGTCGACCTCGTCGACGTCCATGTCTTACATGAAAAGGGAAATTTGTTATAGAGATTGCTATCGGGTTAATTACATTCCATGTTTTAGCTTAAACTTTTCAACTTAAGACTTTGAGAGAGACAGGGGAAAAGTGGAACGCTATCGAGGGCAAAAAGAAAATATAAAACTGACTTTTAAGATGCTAAAATAAATAAATTTTCTATGCGATAGAGGTTGTAGTCTTGTTGGTCGCGAGACGTTAAGATTTTAATCATTTTTATTGGCCTTAATGGAAGAATCTTTTCTGAGTACCTTGGGATAGAGAAACGAAAGAATTTTTGGGTTTTTTATTAAGTCGTGAAAGGAGTACTTCAAAGTAATTCACTTCAAAATCAATTTATTTTTTAAAAATATTTTTTTTTTCAGCTAATAGACAAATTGTTTTAATTTTTCAGTTGAATAACTTTAAGATTTGATGCATGATATGAAAATGGACTTTATCTTGCCAGGCGTCAAAGTTGAGTTAGATGCATTTCTTGATTTCCAAGTTCGAGCGCACATAGACCATAAGCTGGTCCGTTGTGATGCCACAGGATCTCAGAAGAGCCTCCTACTTGATGAGCCAACCGGAGCTCTTCATGAAGCATTGAAAGCTCTTGGGCTCCCGCATTTGCCAGTGCATAACAGATGAAGAACCGTCTCTTCCTCATCTTTACAACTCCTGCAAAAATCATTAAACGATAGGCCAAGCCTCTGAGCATGTCTCCCTATCAGGCAGTGTCTTGCAACAACTCCTACTATGGAACTAATCCTCTGCCTGCTTAGCAAGATCAGTCTAACAGAGCGTTCTAGATCCAGCACCGGCCAAATCTATCTGGTAGTATTACATGTAATTCCATTTGCTCACCTGTCGTTGGCTTTGCTAATCGCATCCAACTTAAGTTATAAGTTATAAGTTGCGAAAAGAATGCGCAGCTTCTCTTTTACAGATTGAACCAGCAAGGTGGTTCCGTGCCGAGGGAGTTCTTCGGCCATGCAGCTCCCCCGGAATGGCCCTATGTTCTGGTACCCAGCCCCGGCGAATGTTCAATTCTTCAACCATCTCACTCAAAAATGCGCGACAATCAAGAACAGTGTTGGATGTATACATGACTGATTCCAGAGCGGTCTGGCTATAAATGAAGATGACAATATCCTTAGTAGATACTTCAGCCAGGCCAAGGCGTCAAAGTCCACCATTTTGTTTAAATGAAAAAATCGCAGACCAAAAAAAGGCTTTTTTCATACATAAGCTTGTAACCTATCTAGCAGCGTGAGAGCACAGCTAAAGGACCTTTTTCGTGGGAAGAACTCAAACCAAGTATGTAAAAGGAATATGTGTAGAGACATAGCATAGGTCTTATGACGGTTTTATATAGCTTAAGTTTTGTTTTCCTGTGTACGTTCTTGTTTTTAATTATTGAAAGTACCGAATAATACGTCTTGTTTGCCATCATAATCCTTCTTTTGATTTCGATGGGCTCGCTTCCATCTTTCAATAGGTTCGCGCCTAGGTATATAACGTTGTCTAAGTTTTCTAGGTTATAGTCTCCTACTGTAATATTTTAACTTCCCTTGCTACCGAGTCAAGATTTACAAATACCTCCTTGTTACTCTCCAGAGATCTTGCAAGGATATCTATATCGTTGGCATATGCTACGAGTTGTGTGGATTTGGAGCATAGTGTTCCCTTGGTTCAACGGGAAGTTTTCGAACAACATATTCAAGTGTCCGGTTGAAAAGTATTGGTGCGAGGCCGTCAACTTGTTTAAGGCCGCTGTCAGTTCTAAAGCTGGAAGTCAGATCGTTTTCTACTCTGACTCACGACAAAGAATCGGTCATTATCTTTCTTGTACGCCGAACCAGTTTCAGTGGGACTCCAAACTCCAACCTGATTTTATATAGTACGCGCCTGTCGATACTGTTATATGCTTGGTTGAAGTCAACAAATATCTAGTACACATCAATATTATATTCCCAGCACTTTTCCACCACCTGTTTAACTGAGAATATCTGGTCCGTGGTCGATCGTCCAGCTCTAAATCCGCCTTGGTATTCACCAATTACTTTGTCAGCATAGGGCTTAATTCTCTTTTCTAGAAATTTCGTCAAGATATTATAAGACGTACACAACAGAGGTATTCCTCGGTCTTTTTCGCTGCAGAGTTTGTCACCGTTTTTATAAATTGGGCATATAATGCTCTCGCGCCAATCGTCAGGAAGTGTCCATATGTCCGTGGCTAATTTATGTAGAAGATGCGCTATGCATGTGTCGCCGGCTTTCAGAAGTTCAGCAGGGATTTGATCAGTGCCCGGCGCTTTATTGTTTGGGTAGTTCCTCAGGGCTGTTTTTACTTCTTCGAGTATGTGAGGACTCAAAGTGGATCCTTCATCAGCTGTTACATCAATTATACCTGCTATTGTGTCTGCTGCTGCTGTTTGTGCTGGGGATGGACTGGGATTAAGAAGGTGTTCCAAGTATTGCGCCTATCTTAATTTTATATCTTCCGCATTAGTTAGAATGTTCCCTTCTGCATCCTTGCAGATGGTCGTTTTCGGTTGGTATCCCCCTTTCATTATTTTAACAAGGGAATACGCGGCTCTTGTGTTGTGTATTTTAAACTGTTCATCTATGTTTTTAATTTCGTCGTTATTGTACTTCCGTTTTTTTTTTGTCTGTATATTTTGTTTGCAAATTGTCTAAGATCATTATATTTGTCCCGTTAGGCTCATTTTGGCCGTTCTCTTAATATTAGTAGTAGAGACTTTAGAACTGAGTGAGATTGTGGATAGCATGACCAGGATCAAGTTCAGGAAATCTCCCGGACTGGATGGCAATAATGGCGAGATGTGAGGACCATATACGGCGCCATTCCAGACTACGTCTGGGTGCTGTACGAGAAATGCGTAAGTCCCTGTTGCATGACAGTCTACTCGAGTGGTTATGCTACTGAAATCGCCAGAGAAGGTAAAAAGCAACTATCGTTCCTACCGTGTCTACTTCTGGTACTTGGTGGAATACTGGACAAAATCATGATCCGGAAGTTCAAGATGCGAGTTGCTTATCTGTTGATTGCAAAATAGTACAGGTTTCGAGCAGGTAAGTGCACAGATGATTCGTGGAGGTGTGTAAAAGTATGTATACATATAAGTGAGAGTAAATATGTGCTTGGAGTCTACATCGACTTCAAGGGTGCGATCGATTACCTGAGCTGGGTTAGTGGAATTGCGTGGATAGGCTGCTGGGAAGTGGCTCGGTAGATGAGTTACTTCTTGAGCAGAAAAGTTTGTATGGTAATATCCTCAAGGGTCCATCTTACTTACTTGCTTACGATGGCGCTATTGCCCAAATTGGACTTTGACCTCCTGAATCCATCCATCTTGGTTCAGTGACCGCGTCCTTCAGTTGGAAAATCTTAGCAGTTATTTGCTGTCTGCGTCAATCGAATCCGTGGTTTCCGACCGCTTCCGTGGTTTCCAACCGGTCTTTTTCCGTTGGCTTTCCCTTTTATTGTGCGTTCGGGAATCCTTCCGCCATCCATCTGCTCCACATGACCAGCTCATTGTAACTTTTTAAATTTTGTGAGGGGTGACACTTCTAGATTGTCGAAGATGGCATTCATTTCTCTATTGTATCGCATTCTCCAGATCGAGCCTTCCCTAACAGGTCCGAGGATTCTTCTCAGAACCTTTCTTGCAAAGGCGCTAAATAGTTTTTCGAACACCTGAGTTAAAGTCCACGTATCGCAGCCATAACATAGCATAGGTCTTATGACGGTTTTATATAGCTTAAGTTTTGTTTTCCTGTGTACGTTCTTGTTTTTAATTATTGAAAGTACCGAATAATACGTCTTGTTTGCCATCATAATCCTTCTTTTGATTTCGATGGGCTCGCTTCCATCTTTCAATAGGTTCACGCCTAGGTATATAACGTTGTCTAAGTTTTCTAGGTTATAGTCTCCTACTGTAATATTTTAACTTCCCTTGCTACCGAGTCAAGATTTACAAATACCTCCTTGTTACTCTCCAGAGATCTTGCAAGGATATCTATATCGTTGGCATATGCTACGAGTTGTGTGGACTTGGAGCATAGTGTTCCCTTGGTTCAACGGGAAGTTTTCGAACAACATATTTGAGTGTCCGGTTAAAAAATATTGGTGCGAGGCCGTCAACTTGTTTAAGGCCGCTGTCAGTTCTAAAGCTGGAAGTCAGATCGTTTTCTACTCTGACTCACGACAAAGAATCGGTCATTATCTTTCTTGTACGCCGAACCAGTTTCAGTGGGACTCCAAACTCCAACCTGATTTTATATAGTACGCGCCTGTCGATACTGTTATATGCTTGGTTGAAGTCAACAAATATCTAGTACACATCAATATTATATTCCCAGCACTTTTCCACCACCTGTTTAACTGAGAATATCTGGTCCGTGGTCGATCGTCCAGCTCTAAATCCGCCTTGGTATTCACCAATTACTTTGTCAGCATAGGGCTTAATTCTCTTTTCTAGAAATTTCGTCAAGATATTATAAGACGTACACAACAGAGGTATTCCTCGGTCCTTTTCGCTGCAGAGTTTGTCACCGTTTTTATAAATTGGGCATATAATGCTCTCGCGCCAATCGTCAGGAAGTGTCCATATGTCCGTGGCTAATATATGTAGGAGATGCGCTATGCAGGTGTCGCCGGCTTTCAGAAGTTCAGCAGGGATTTGATCAGTGCCCAGCGCTTTATTGTTTGGGTAGTTCCTCAGGGCTGTTTTTACTTCTTCGAGTATGTGAGGACTCAAAGTGGATCCTTCATCAGCTGTTACATCAATTATACCTGCTATTGTGTCTGCTGCTGCTGTTTGTGCTGGGGATGGACTGGGATTAAGAAGGTGTTCCAAGTATTGCGCCTATCTTAATTTTATATCTTCCGCATTAGTTAGAATGTTCCCTTCTGCATCCTTGCAGATGGTCGTTTTCGGTTGGTATCCCCCTTTCATTCTTTTAACAAGGGAATACGCGGCTCTTGTGTTGTGTATTTTAAACTGTTCATCTATGTTTTTAATTTCGTCGTTATTGTACTTCCGTTGTTTTTTTTTGTCTGTATATTTTGTTTGCAAATTGTCTAAGATCATTATATTTGTCCCGTTAGGCTCATTTTGGCCGTTCTCTTAATATTTTGTAAGCTTGATTTTTTCGGTCTAATGCATCTTGGTATTCGTTGTCGAACCAATCATTTGTTTTGCTCCGGGGTTGTTGTCCTATCACCTCCTCTACAACAGATGTAATGCCATCTTTGATATTTTGTCACATTTCTCCTATTGGCCTGCTGGCGTTATTGTTCAGTATTGGCGTGAATCTCTAAGGCTGATTCGCACTTCGCAACTACTTTCTCATCCTTGAGTTTTCCTTTGTCGAATTTAGGAACCGTGTTCTCAGTTTGCGATTCGACATCAGAACTTGGTCTTTACCAAATAGTGATCTGTGTCGCAATTAGCACATCGACATGTACGCACGTCGAGAATGCAGGAGGCCGTTCTTTTCTCTATTAGAACGTGGCCTGTTTGATTGAGAGTTCTTCTGTCGGATTATGCCCACGTTTTCTTATGACTGTCACGGAAGCATGTCGAGCTTACAATAAGATTTTTGCTGGTGGCAAAATCCGCCAGTCTCTGGCCGCTGTCGTTACTAATATCATGGAGGCTGTGCCTTTCAATTGTTCCTATGAAAGTTTCTTCTTTCTCCACTTTCGCATTAAAGTCACCTAATACTCTTTTAATACCGTTCGTTGGAAGCGAGTCGAATGTTGATTGTAAGGTGCTGTAGAAATCGTCTTTAACTTCGTCGTCTTTGTCTTCTGTTGGGGCATAGACATTAATAAGCCAAACATTAAGGAGTTTTGTTTTAGTGCGGATTGCACATAATCGTTCATTGACGGGTTTGAAGTTGGTAACTTGGTGCTTAAGCTTGTTGTCGACGATAAACGCAACTCCAAACTCCCGGCTCCATCTAAGGAGCATTTATTCAGAACCTCATGACGGATGAATTGCTGAGTCAGCTCTCATCTTTGTACAAGATATGTGCGTATGCCGATGGTCTGTTCGTCCTCTTGGAGGGCAGGTGTCTCGGGCTAAGCTTGAGCGGAAAGATGCCAAAATGGTTGCAATGGTTAAAATTGAGATATCACGGGAAAAGTCAGTGACAATGCAGTTCAAGGGTAGATTTTCATGTGGACATGAAAATGTCCATAAAAAAATAAGAAATGTAAATTTTTTATAATTTTCATGTGACCTCCCATGATAATAGCCAGAAGCATGAGCCTGACCCACGCTACGCAAAATAACAAGAAGTGCATATGGGTGAGCGCCTTGATTTAAAGGTACACCTGTTTGAGCTCAAAAACTGGCTGTGCAGTGTTGGGAGGGAAAAATGCGTCGTGTATGGGGTAAGAGGAAGCTGGTGATCCATACCATCCATGGTGGCCTATTGGTCGGTTGCGTGGCTTATGGGTGGTTCGAATTCACAACGTCTGCTACTGGCCTTGGTTTCTCTTCGCTTTCTATAATTCAGTCCTACAAATATTTGTCAGTTGCAGCCAGTACATCTGAAAAATAAACCAGCTACTCCACTCGTTACGATCATTCTCACTCCCCTTTCCCTATTTTTCCAATCCCATCCCATTCCATCCCTCCATTACTATTTTTTTTTTTGTGAATGTATGATGTACTCACCAATTAGGGATCTCAATGCAATGGGTATCCAGTCCGTGAATGGGAACTTTTTTGTGTGCCAGTTCTTGGCTTTCAAAGAACTGTGTGCCGCAATAAAAGACAAAGAAACTCACGCGCGCAGTACTGGGCTAAGGTAAGGGTAAATAGCGTTTGTGTGAACCCTCTGACTCGTATGAATAATGGCCTTCACCTATCTTGTGGTTATTATTGTACGAATATCTAACTAGGCCGTAACAAGGAGGACGAAGGAATTTAGTTGACAAAATACGCAATGTAGCTTTCATGCACTAAGAAAAGTTTACTTCAGCTATCGATGTACCAGACAAACGACCAAGGTAAATTCTAGTACATCCTTTGGAAAGTACCGACCCCATGTTCCTGAAGCGGATTGCCGCAAGCCAAGGTTTGTAAGAAAAAGAACTGGAAGTAATTTTCAAATCAGGAATCATGACCGCAGGTTTTCTTGTATTGCAAATATATGGGAGCCCATAAAAGGTTACTTCCTCTCCGGTAATGATTCCAGGTTTCTTTAGGAAAGCATGTAGTGGCTGTGGTAATAGAGCAGGAGTCCTAGATCAAACAATAAGTACGGAAAGGGACAAAGATGTTCAAAGTATTCACAATGATTCCAAATCCGAATCTAAACCAATCCCGCGTAGAGGGACGAAAACATAATGGTAAAGATACAAACGTGATGTTATTGGAAAGGTCTCGCTGAGTACTTTTCAAAAATATATTATAATTTGTTGCCTTTGACACAAAAATGGTAAATTAGTATTTTAAAATCAATAAAATATTGTGTAAAATGTTTACAAAACAGTTTGTAACTTCGAGAAAAATCTATACTTCTTGGAGAGTTCCTCAAGGGCTTTCCAATGGCGATATCCTCTTAATTACATTTTGCTCTATCATTATATACATTTTGTATTCTTGTCCCTTTCCGTTATAATTTTTTGTTCCAGGGCTCTTGGACTATTAACCCACATCGCGGGACGAGTTCCTTGCAGATCGGCATGGAGTTGTGTTTTTCTCTGCCGGGAGCTTGATCCACAGATAAACAAAGTTGTTTAAACAAATGCATAGGAACTTATGACATCTAAATCCATGTAATTTTATTCAAGGAATCGTAACAACTTATAGATAGTCTGACAAAAAAGTATCGAAAGAGAAAAGACTCTAGAGAAACTATAAACAATTTCAGTGCTGCCAATTATGATTCTCTCAGCTAGAGGTGTACCCTATTATTATTATTATTATTACTATTAGGGGAACGCGTGAGAGCACTGCGACCTTATTGGCCTATTGTGCTTTTATAGCCCCTTCACCCTATTATAACTCAATAGCTTAAGCTAATTTGAGAATCTTTAAGGGAGCCGTATTGGCTAGTTCCTCCGTAGAAAAGAAACCCTTTCCAAGAAGACTGTGTCTTTTCCTAGCTACTGCTTCACAATGACATAGGATGTGTACTGTCGTTTCTGAGTCCTCGAGACAAAGGCGTCAAATGTCGGTTCAGCTAAGCCCATATTTTTAAGGTGGTGGTTTACTCCACTGTGCCCCGTCATTAGGCCGATTAGAGTACTAATATCCTTCTTGCTGAATTTTAGAATATCCTCCACTTTGTTTTTTTGTGGTAGGATCAGTTTTTTTGAAATTGACAAGCCTGGAAGTCTATTCCGGTAGATTTTATGTTCTTTTTCTACCCACTTTTTGAGTATGGTTTTGGAATACCCTTTTGGTTTTCCACAGACTGGCTCTGGACCAATGAAATTTGTTTCTGCGCCGTTTTTTGCAAGGCAATCAGCCTCTTCATTTCCCTCAATTCCCATGTGTCCTGGTACTCACATTAAGGTTACATCATTCCTTTTCCCCAGGGTCATCAGGTTTTGAAGGCATTCCCATACTATCTTCGATCCGTGTTTATTGGATGCTAGAGCTTTGAGAACCGCCTGACTATCCGAGAGGATATAAATTGATTTGTTGCGATGAGCTCTCCTTATATTCTCTTGGATGAATAGCTTCATTGCAATTAGTTCGGCCTGGGAGATTGTGGCTTCTTTACCGAGTGGTTTTGACACCGAGAAGTTAGGACCTTTGACTCCGGCTCCAGTCCCCTCACAGGTGCGAGAGCCATCTGTATACCATATGGTTGATCCCTCTACTATTTCAGGTAGCATGGATTGCCAGTCCTTGCGTTCTCTGATTATAACTTTGAAGGGGGTTTGAAAGTTGAATTTTGTCGGCATCGCGTCCGATAATGTGGAAGTTATAACCTCTATTTTTGGGTCTTTTAGGGTTTTGAAGTGACCTCTAAAATCCCCTGACTTATAATTGTTTTTCTTCTGTACACTCCTTTGATAGCTTCCTTTTTTATTTGGATATGTATCGGAGGGACGTTAAGGAACATTTCCATTGCTGCTGTCGGACAGATTTTCAATGCACCTGTGATACCAAGGCAAGCTAGCCTTTGGATTTTTTGTAGCGCAAGCTGTGATTTCCTTTGTAATATTTTAGTCCACCATATCGTTGATCCGTATGTGACTAAATAATAAATCTAATAAATCATTTTGGGCTTTAATCTCCATTTTCTGCCAAATAAGCTTTTACAGGCCCAAAATGCCCTTAGTGCTTTGGCATGACTCCATTCTATATGTTTGTTTCAGTTGAGTTTGTTATCCAGTATAACACTTAAATATTTTACCTCAACTGAAAAGGGTATTAATGTTCCATTTATTGAAGGAGGTACAATGTGGTTTTTCCTTCTATTTGTGAATGGTACTATCTCAGTCTTACTTGGGTTAATGTTCAAGCTCTTAGACTGACACCAGTTCATTATCACCTCTAAGGCTGATTGTATTCCCTCCGGTATTATGGAATCATATTTGTCTCTAATGATAATGACAAGGTCATCAGCATATCCTATTGCCTCGTATCCCTGGTCTGTTAGACGGTCCAGAAGCTCATCTACTACAATTGATCAAAGTAGTGGGGATAGTACCCCACCTTGAGGACATCCTCTGTAGGTCTGTGCAGTCACTGTGCTATCACCTAGATCCGTGGTTGTCATTCGGCTCTTCAGCATGACGTGTACCCATTTTATCGTGGCCGTTTCCAAACCATATTTTCTAGCTGCCGCTATTATGGCTTCATGGGGAGTATTGTCAAATGCTTCTTCTATATCTAGGAATGCATAAAGGGCAATATCTTTATAGTCTTTTGCCTTTTCGATTTGTCTTACCAAACCATGAAGGGCTGACTCTGTTGATTTGCCTTTTTGGTAGACATGTTGGTTATTATTAAGACAGACCGTGTAAGGTCCCGTTCTTATGTGGATGTCCACTAATTTCTCCATCGTTTTGACAAAGAAGGAGGTAAGACTTATAGAGCAATATGACTTTGGCTGTTCGCTGGGACGGTTTCCTGCCTTCGGTACAAATACCACTCTCGCTTTCCTCCAGATTTTTGGGATGTATCGCCTTATAAAGCTGGCTTTAAAGATCCTTATCATTATTGGCATTAGGATCTCTAACACCTTCTGCAATAATGCGGGGAATATTTTATCTACTCCGGCTGATTTATAGGGTTTGAAGGTGTTGATCGCCCATCTGATCTTTTCCGGAGTGAAGATTTTACCAGCAATACTTTTGCTGAATGGAGTTTGACGATACATCCTTTCCTCTACCTCTAAATCTTCATTATTGTTAATTAACTTGCAGCCTGGTAAATGTGTTATAAATAACACTTCAAGAGTTTCCATGCTGCTTTTGGTTAAGGACCCATCTAGTTTCTTTAATAGTCCGATATCTGTTGGTGTGTCTTTTGACAACACCTTTTCGAGTCCTGAGACCGTTGGGAGATCATCTATCTCTTCACAGAATCTTCTCGAAGACTCTTTTTTTTAACTCTTTTAGAAGTTTATTACATTCAGTAAGGGACTCTCTGTATTCGTCCCAGGTATCGAAGGTTTTTGCTCTATTGAACAATTTTCTAGTTCGTTTGCGTTTTGTCGCTAATTCCTCGTTCCACCAAGGAGTTTGTTTGGCTCTTTTTTTGTGTAGAATAGGACAACTTTGTTCGTAAGCATTGATAATATTGCTTACGAGTTTATTTGTGATGCTTATTTTTTCTCCTCGATACCTATTTCGTACTCTAGGACTGACTGGTAAAGATTCCAGTTGGTACGTTTAGGGTTTCTGTATTGCTCTATGTAACTAAATGAAGTCTTAATATCAAAACAGATGTTCCTGTGGTCTGATAACGAAGCTTCTTTTGATACGTGCCAATTTTCGCACTTGTCAACTAGGCAGGGGCTTGTTATGGTTAGTTCAAGTACTTCCTGCCTTACTAAATTCATGAAGGTCGGTGTGTTACCTTTATTTATTATATCTTGGTTGTTAGTAGTAAGGAACTCCAAAAGCGACTCACCTCTTTTGTTGATATCACTTCTTCCCCAGATAGTGTGGTGTGCGTTGGCGTCACAGCCCAGTATTACCTGTAATTTGTGGAGTCTGCTGTATTCCACTAGTTCCATAACGCCTTGAGGTGGAGCCTCTAACTCCTCACAAGGAAAGTATGCTGAGGGTATTATTACCTCTTGAATCCCTCCTGCCTTTGGTATTTTCACCAATACAGATGTGTGTAGCCTAGTGGGTAGCGTGTTGCAATGCAAAGGTCGGGAGCTCAAATCCCCAATCCCAATGTATAATACCAGCACACTGCCTGCGTGGATATACCTTGATTACCACAATCTACGAAAACTAAAAATTCATACATAGACGGTTGTGAGAAGAGCTAACAACCTCTCCCACAATAAGAATGAAAAAAAAAATGTTAAGGATCGTGAATGTCAGGAGGCCAAGGCCCGATTTGGGCTGTAGTGCCATTATAGAAAAAAAATTATGATTCTCGTCATAATATTACATCTATTAATCTAGTGCTGACCATAATTAGGGGGGGAATGAATATTGCCGTTGACGTTGCTTCCTCAGGTATATTACCCTCAAATTACCTCTTACATCATTTTGAGTTTGCAGTTAGTAACATCTCTAAGTGGAGTGACATAGCTGGGATGCTTTGCATTTGTGATGAGTTGTAATGATCGGTCATACCAGTCAATTCGGAATTTGAAATTTTCGCGTGCAGCAACATTCACATGGTTTGCACAAGAACGTGAATGTTCTCTATCCAGTTAGTGAGCTCAATGGCGAACAATGATAGTTCGTAGTGGAAAGAAAAGAATGAAGACGAGAGGAGATGTAAAAGAAAGCTCGAGACGAGAGGTTGTGTTGAAAAACTGGCGAGTTGGAGAAAACCTAAACGACGCTGATTCCAAAAAAATTGAGTGAACGTTCCTCCATCAGAATTGAGTATCACCACGCAGTGCTCCATGTTAGTTTCCACATCCATTTTCTGTCGTGATAGGGTGAGGTACTCCGCAAGGAGACACAAATCAATCGCAACCTAGTTACATCATTCAACGACGAGTCATACATCATTTTCTGTAGCTAATTCTTTCCACGATGAGAAGGTGCTCCGCAAGGCGGAAAGGACCTTAGTACAGGGTGAGCCCTCCCAGGTCTAACAATGTGAGTTCTTTTCAGAAATCTCACTTTTGCAAATCAGTGGTCTATTGTTTTCAATTCTACATTTTTTTAGGTTGAAGAAAGAAATTACTTTACTTAATTATTATTCATCGGACTACAACTGCTGTCGTTCGCCAGCCCGAAGAAAAGACTCGGAATTTTGTTTACAAGTAGGTCCTGAGTACTTAATTTAAGGGGAACATTGAAAGTTTATTTTGAGCAAGTTCTAAGCTTGGTTCTATAGCCTGCAAAAGCAGGCAAACTTATGAGATCCAAGTCTAAATAGTTTCTCTTAGTTCCAACAAACTAATGGTGTGTTCACAATGCGCCATCCCAACCAAGCAAACCATCGAATGGTTCCAAAACAGTATTTTTGTATCTTTTCCTCCAGCAATCATTTTCTAAGCCAGAGATATGGGGAGTATCAACAACAGGTGAAGGATTTGTTTCCAAGACCCAATCAGAGAACGTACGGTGCTGCGGTTGGTCTACCGGCTGCAGTTCTTGAGCCAATTTGATCTTTTACGCATGCAGAGCCAAATCTTTTTTCAACATTCGTTACAGTGTGGGCGCGGAGAGGTCGAGTTCTCGAGAACGGTAACGAATGAAGGCGTTTGGGTCGTTTTCAACACTGCCCTTCACTATAGCGATATTTTCGATCTAACTTCCGAAGCGAAGTCGTTTCAATGTCGTCACATCTTGCACTGAGCCAGTCTCTTGGAATTTTTTGAGTAGGTTGCGCACACACTTCTCAGAAGGCACATGATTACGATCAAAATTTTCTTCAATTTTTCGCATCGTAAGTTTGATGGAACATCGAATTTTTGAATTAAAATTCAACGGCAGTGTAGCATTTCATGGTAAATTTCCCGCATTTATAGATGACAAATCGCAACATTTGACAACTGTCAAGCGACCAGCTGCCAAATAATAGGCCTTTCCACGCCAACACCTCTTGCTCAAACACCCTACAGAAACTCTTCCATAGTTTTTCGATTGTGGTGGTGAATTTTGAAATCCACAAGCAACGCAACGCAATGTTTCAAAATGTTAAAAATAAGTTCAGCTTAAGGATTTAAATGTAATTGTTCGTAAATTTTTGAGTTTATTGCTCAAATTAAGAGCTGGTTAATTGCCAAAGTATTAATTGTTTTTATGTTGGCAACAATAACGTAGAAGCATTCAATTATTGTCAACTTCAGTTTTGTATTCTGGATCTGTTAAAAATTTGTTCTCTTTTTCTTGCTTCCGTTCTTCAATACACGCGGTCAGAAGGCTAGAATATCGCTAAAGTCCTTTCAAAGAATCATTAATGTCGTTAAACAATGGAAAACACTGTACTAATTCATTCCAATTTAATATAAAACTTAATATTGATTTTATAATTGAAATCCAATCAAAACAGAATAATTTGAATACCATTTCAATATTATAAAAAAATGGCAAAACAAGAAAACACCACGCTAAGTGACTCAACTTTCGAAACAATTCCAATTTTCTTTTGATTGAATCGCAACTAAATGGTCATACATATACCAAGCTGTAACTGCAAAAGCATAAAACTGCATTAAATAATAAATCCTTGTGTCTAGTTGAAACTTTTTCAAGGCATTATTCTGGCCATGGAATAAGCATAAAAATTTGCACACAACAAGTGCATCGTGCCATAATGAAAATGTAAGGATAAAGTCGCTACTATTTATTTTTTTTTTCATTCTAACCTCGAAAAGGACCTCGAAGCATGATAAAACTCAATTTTAAAGCACTCGCAAATTGGAATCATTCTTTTAAGTACTTCCTACCGTTGTCTGTGTGTGTGTGTGTATGTATGTTTTGGCTTCCTTATTTTCGAATTATATCGCTTAAGTTACTCTAAGAATATTTCCCGTAGCTGATGTAAGTGCGCACCAACAAGGACGTTAAATTCGAGTGAAAAGTATGTGCGATAATTGGAAAAGTTCAAGAAAAAATTGCAGTTCTCCAGGGATTATGTAAACCTACCCCAGACGATCATATATAGCACATCCCGGAAACGGTTGACTCCTTTTTTCTTACTTAGATCCCAAACTTACTCAATTCTTCTTCACGATGCATTTATGCTCCTTTCGTTTATTCCGACAAAACGTAGGGGAAGAGCCATCGCCACCACCCAGTTTTGTTACTTCGTTGAAGCCGCTAAATAATCAAAATGTTAATCTTATGCTAAAAACTTGGCAATGTAAAAAAAACCGAGAGGACTCTGTACAGGGATGAATTAAATACGCTTTGTTTTACTCGCAGCTCCGCGAAAGCTCATCAAGCTACAGTCTAAAAAATTTACTGAGAAATTTCCGGTTCTTTTCGCTTCATCCCCGTATTCCAACTAATGGGATAGATGCAACTTAAGAACGAATATAACGAAAAAGTTTTGGAAAAGAATTAAAAACAAAGGGAAGTAAAGCAATATATAATTTTTTTTTTCTGTTGAGAACGAAGAAAAAAACTCTTTCTTGGTTTAGACCTTAACTCTTAGGCTTTTTATATTGGAAAAGGAAGTTTTTTGAAAGTCTGATAAGTGCTTTGGTTTAATGCAATTAAAGGATAGAATGAGAGGAGAGTTATCGTTTTTAATGCTGGTTTTTATGACGTGCTAAAATTTAAAATTATATTTATCTCCTATCACAAAGTACGAGTGTAAATATGCAATTTTGGGGATAGTGCGAGCTTTATGCCAGAAATGGTAATTACTCTGAAAAAGTTTTCATTTTTCCTTTTTTTTATTATTATGATAAGGTTTATTACTTACCAGTAAAACATCGGATGAGTAGCATGTTCGCATGATGTCTGCAAACCTTAAGACTTATTATTTTCTTGCTAAAAAAATGTATTTACAAAGTTCTTTATTCACCCAAACTCCTGTGGGTGGTACGATACAGTGCTCCCTTACCTAGTCTCTTTCGGAGAAAGGCTAAGAGTCACGTAAGTATTCAAAGAGCATACTCCAGTATTTTCTTATCACTAGAAAATCTTTTTTTATTGGGGTGAAATATTTTTATAAAATTGTTTTAATGGTTAACAGGAAAGATTTCCGGATATAACATATGGTTTATTAAATGTGACGTTTCGGTCTCTGCTAAAACATTTAAAATAAAATTAGTGTTGTGTAAGTCGTAGACGCACGAGAGGTAGTATAAGACTTGTTTATTGAATTCATGTTTGCCTGGCTATCAGTGAAGATGCCAATATCCTTAGCAGATACCGCAGTACTCTTAAGCCAGGCCAAGGCTTCTTTTATAGCCATCACTTCTGCTTGGAACACACTGCAATGATCCGGAAGATGGAAAGATATGCTTAAGTTAAGCATTGCAAAGAAAACACCTCTTCCCACTCCATTTTTTATCTTAGAGCTATCAGTATAAAATGATATGAACTCTTCCCCCCGTATTTCATCTGCCTCCCTTATTATCAAAATCAAAACTTGGTAGAGTATAATCTGTGCCTTCGGTTAAATTCTCGAAATCTTCCAAAATTAAGGAGTGACCAGTTTGAATGCAGGTCCACTGGCAAGTTTCTTTAAGGCGGGCGGATGCACTTGCAGCCATCTGCTTACTAATAATATCAAGAGGTAGCAGATGAAACAGAACTTCTAATACAGGGGAGGGGGTTCTTTTCAGAGCCCCACTTATGCATAAATATGCTGTTCTCTGCACCTTGCTGAGGAGAGTGCAGTTTGTCTCTGTCTTTAGGGCAGTCTACCACACTATCCCACCATAAAGCAAGATGGGTCTGATGACGGCAATGTTGAACCAATGCTCTACTTTTGGCTGCATTCCCCATTTCTTTCAGGAGTAAAGCGTAACCTTAGCATTCTTTACACATTCCTGAGTATTAGGTTTCCAGTTCAGTTTCCTCTCCAAAATAAGTCCCAGACTCTATCTGCGAAAACAAGACTGTTACCATCCAGGTTAGGAGGGTCAACATGGGGATTTTTGTGTTTCCTTGTGAAAAGGACTAGCTCAGTTTTGTGTGGGCTCACTCCCAAACGGCAATCACGAGTCCATTTCGAAAGTATTGAGAGGGTATTTCTTATAACCTCGCCCAGATTACTCGAGTTATTAACAGAGATGGCTATAGCAACGTCGTCCTCATAAGCAAACACTTTGGCAGTGGTCCATTCACCGCCACGTTCAGAAGCGGAGAGTGTACCCTGTCTTGCGAAGCACCTTTACCAACAAACCATCTTGAACCTTCCAGGGAAAGATGATATCAGAGATGTTTAGAAATTCGGCAGGTATTATGCCATCCGGTACTGGGAATTTCTATGGTTTGAAGCTAAGTATTTCCTATAGAATTTTGTTCCGCGAAATTATAATGTCAGAATCGCCCACTGGAGGGCTTGAGCTGGTGCTCTTTTTGGCGCGGAACGACTGTAGAACTACCCGGAAAGTGAGTATTTAAGAGAAAGTCATACGAACAGATCCATGACCCGTCGGATTTCTTCATGTAGCTGTGCAGTGAGCGGGAGATAGAGAGAATTTTTCGAAGTCTTAACGCTTCGGATGTCTTTTCTACCATACCGCATTAAAATTTCCAGGGTTCAGGCTGCACTTTCATCTAAAGACTTTCCTGAGATCTCGAATTTTGTCGCTCCACCATGGTGGCTTCTGTTTACCTCTTGGCTTCCTAGTGGCACAAGAGTGTGATTCCATTTAAAGCCTTTATGGGGGTAAATACGTTAAGAGCAACGGTGGTATTCGAAAAGTTTGGATCTACGGAGGGAAGCAGTTCGTTGACAGTATCCCTATTCTTGAATCAATTAGTCTTCATGAAGTTCATGGGGACTGGTTTATCGGAATGATGGTGATCTAAACCAAATTGAAAATATCGATGATCTGAGAAGGAATATTTAATGGACACTTTCCAGTTCCTAACCAAATGCGCGATATTCTCTGAGATTAGGGTTATGTCTAGGACTTTCTGTCTATTTTTAGTAACATAGATGGGTTCATCATCATCTATTACAGAGCAAAAGGTTAGTGCTCAAGAAGTATTCAGGCAGCACCTCGCCTCTTTCATTGGTGTCGGAGGTACCCCGTATTGTATTATCCGCGTTACCGTCACATCCAATAATGGGAAATGCTTTGAGGCTCCGTTGTTAAGCAATCAGACCTGCCACATTATCTGAGGGGAGTGGCCCAGGGTAATCATGAGTCAGATAAGACAAAATCAGCCAGCAGCTTTTTCCTCTCGATTCAAGACTGGCTGCAACAATATCCTGGTTACTGTGATGAGAGAGTAGAAATATGTTTAAAGTGTTCTTCGCAAAAATACAAGATCTAGGCCTACCTTGATTCCTTGAGTAGATGAGAGTATAGTTAGGAGTCTTAAGTCCTCAGATTAGGTTCCCAACAACCCGAGGTTACTGATTGAAGACTTTGTTTTCTCCTTGCTGATTTAGTCGGAGAAGTGATGAAGGTTAAATTGCGAAAACTTTAGTGTCTGAGTTAATTCTACGTTCAACTTCTACCACAGTGACGTTTGCTTCTTCCAGATTGAAAGCCAAAAGTTCGTCCTCGCAGAGCGGATGCGAACTAAGATGCTCGTCCTCCATATCTGGGCCTAGCGACTGTGAGTCGCCTTGGCTAATGGATAGACAAGCCATATGAAAAATCGGATTCGGATGTAGAGTCTCCCCCTCCGTGTCCATCATGGGTACTGGAGGAACGAGATTCGGGGTCTTTTCTCCGCTTTCAATCCTTCCATTTTATATACTTTCATTGTGATGGCACTGAACCCATAATTGATGATGCCTCCGGCTTTTGCCAAGGCAGCTAAGGACATTTTGTTGATCACTATTACAGCGCATCTAGAGTTACTTTCAATCTCATCCTGCTTCCAAAGCCTGCAATTGTGGAAAGAAAAATTTGAGTTGCAGGACCGAATAATGTCCAAAATTGCATCTGCATCGCTCAGTTCTGAAAGTAACCATATCCGTGTTCGAGGACGGCTTGAGTTGCGCGCTTGGCCAGAAGTGTGGCCAAGAGTGCAACCCAATCTGGCAATTGTGAATTTGGACAAATCCGCGGACCTTTGATTGGCACGCAGGATCAGTTTTGTATGACTTTGGTGCCATCGGCCGTCTCGGCAGGAGGACCAGGATGGTCACGCATGAAACTTAGAAAGTTAACTGAAAATTTACTTTCAACCTTCCTTCGCCACTTCCAGGCTATCCTTAAGTACGTCGCCAAAGGACCTTGGTAGATCCCCGGTAGTGGTGCTGTTTGTTTTCGGCGTCTTTGCTTCCTTCGGGAACTCATCCACCGATCTTGCACGCTTTCCTGTCGAGGGAAAATCTGTACATTCGACGATCATTTTGGTAGCCCAATCCGCAGATTCTCTCTACTTTTTGAGATGTTCCGGGATGTTTAGGTGTTCTTCGAAAGTGCAAAAAATATTTCACGCCGACCGACCTTGCAACCATCTATAAGGCGTACATTAGACCACGTTTAGAGTACAACTCTCATGTTTGGGCTGGGGCACCCAAAACACACCTCGCGCTGCTCGATCGTATTCAAAAACATGCGTTCCGACTAATTGGAGACGAGACCATCACGTCTTCTATCGATTCTCTCGAGCATCGCAGAAATGTCGGAGTACTTAGCATGTACTATCGCTACTTCCATGGTAAATGCAGTACGGAACTAAGCACACTCATCCCTCCACTCTATACTTTTCCCCGGGATACTCGTCAAGCTGAACGCACGCACGAGTACACCGTTAAACTATTGCTTTCTCGTACAGTGAAATTTAGGCAGTCATTCATTTCTCGAACGTCAAGACTTTGGAACAAATTACCAGCCAAAGTGTTTCCTAGTAGGTACAGCCTCCAGTGCTTCAAGGGCAATGTCCACCGTCACTTTCGTCTCTCTCAATTTTTTTGTTAGCCTGTTTTTATTAACTTTTCGATTGTTTTTCTTCTTTTTGTCCAATACCTACACTGACATAACCGTGCAAAGCATTATGGGGTGACCCCCTAAATTATGTTCGGTGCTTTAAAAAAAAAAAAATGTTCTCCAAGCTTTTGGGCGATTCGCCGCTCCCTAAGGACCTGTTTCAATGGTGAAATATGTCGATTCCCCCCTGATTCAATCACCGGAAATTTGGATGAGCTCCTTCACCAGTTCCGCAGCGTCCATGCTTTTGGATCCAGTTTCGGTATCCTTTGACTTTACCGGCTGTGTGCAGTCTACATTAGGTGTGAAGGAAATCGATTTTTTTCCCACGTGCCCTAAGCTAGTAGATCCAGGCTTAGGATCCAAAAATCTAGCTGCTCGCACGTTGGGAGCCCTATGTTTTTTGCTCGGGCCAGTTTTGCTAGCCATAGCCTTTACATCGCTCATTTTGAGACCAGATTTGGTTTCCAAAGTCTTGCTTTTTTTACAGAATGACCAGAAAAATAGGCAATTTCGGCCTTTATGTGCAATTCACAAACACAGTAACGGAGGAAAGGAATGGGATTGGGAAGGTAGGTGAAGAGGGGTAAGAAAGACCGTAAGGAGTGGAGAAGCTGGTATATTCTTCAGTTGAACTGGCCTGCTACTAACAAATATTTGCAGATTTTATGAGGTAGTGAAGGATAGAAATCGAATAGGAATCATCTACTGAGTATATAGACCTTCATGAAGTGGAACTGTTTCAGTTTTACACCGTTTCCCCATTTTATTTCGAATAATTTTTCATCGCCAGGAGCAACTGAAAAATTCGTGCTTAAAAAAAATGTCATTGCCTGGAGCGGGAATCGAATCCACGACCTATTGGCTGTGAAGCAAGCATGCTGCCCACTACACCACGGAAGCCTTACTTGGCTTCAGAGGAGTCTTGGAGAAAGCTTGATCACTTCCGTTCGCCATTTTAAGAGAGCCGATCTCTTAAGTAGATTTTATATGGTTGGACATACGATCTCACGAGTAGCGGAGAAAAACAGTCGATCTGTATAGATGTTCGCATTATGCAAACAAGGCCAATTTATCCGGAGGTCGCCTAGTATCTGGATCTTCGCTATTCATTCTGGCATGGGTACTTTAATCTAGCCCACTTATAGGAGATAAGGATGAGGATTTTAGGAAGTAGATGGATTTCATAATGAGGAAGATTTGGAGGAGGGGAAATGGGAAAATGACGACACAATGAGAAAAAACATTCTCTCTGTTTGCATGCTTTGCTAATCAGTAACTAACCGACCCAATTTGGTCATCCACTATCTGTAACCTTTAAAGCACGTGGTAGCATACATTTTTGTCTTTCATACAGAATAAAATTGTGAACCCACGATATTAACTTAGAGTATGTAGACAAGAAAGCGAAAAGTTCATACATAAATAAAATGGTCCCCTCCTGCCGTCATACACCTTAAAACCAGCTCACAGTCCAACGAAAAATGCAGTCGGCTCTCAATTGTTTTAAATTCAAACTCTCGTTTAGAATTGCCATCTTCATGACCCACAGCTATGCTACTTAAAATACACAGACCCCCCCCCCTTGCAATTACACAAAACTTTAACGACGACAATGGGACTCAAATTGGATTCTCGTTTTTCTTTTAAACTTTTCTTCAACCATCCGAATTAGAGATGGACAAAATAGTTTCTTTTACTGAACTAGTTCACTAGTTCTTATTCACTAAAGGAACTAGTTCTTTGTGTTAGGTTTTTCAGTTAATTTCGTTTTTAAGAGGATGTATCTGCAAAATTCAGCTTTTTGTAGATATCTCGAGGACAAAAAAAGAAAGCAGAATGGAAAAAAATTATACTCACCTAGATCCGAGCAACCGTTCCCGAAATGTTTATAAAAAATGCAAAATTCAGCTTTATGCAAGATATTTCGAGTCAAAAATGAGAAAAAATAAAAAAAAAATTCACCCAACTTAATACGAGCTGTTCTCGAAAAAAATTCTGCTAACACGGTTTTTTCGCAGACCTCCCAAATAAAAAAGGAATATAGAAAAACTTACCCGACTCGATTCAAGCAGCCGTTCTTAAGATATTTGAAAAAAATAGTCAATTAAGTATTTTACAGATACATCGAGTCAAAAAAAGAAAAGGAAGTGATGATTCTCGAAACTTGTGCAAAAAAAAATACAAAATATTTTTTTTTGCAGATAATCGAAATTCTGAATCTCATAAAGTGCATTTTACAGACATCCCGAGTCAAAAAAAGGAGAAAATGGTGCACCCGACTCAATTCGAACAACCGCTCCCGTGATATATACAAATGCGTAGACAAACAATTCTTCAAACTAAACGCTTGCATTTCTTCGCGGGGTACGATCTTATTGACCTCATGAACTAAACATATACATCAGTACACCAGTCTCATCAGTTTAGTTCCACAATACTTCGTACGAACTTTTTTACAAGATTCAATTAGTTCTTTGCGTAAGAGGTAAGATACGATCGTATGAAATGAATGCTGCTTTTACGGATATGTTGAACGATGAGGTTATGCTTTTATGTGAATAATGAACTGTCAACCGAATACGCAGACTTCAGAGTTTTACATTCAGCCTACTACCAGTTCATTTCGAAATAAATGTGGAAATTTTTAGTGAATAATTCGTTTAGCTCAATGATGTGAATAGTTCAAATGAACTAGTTCGTTCGTGAACTACACATCTCTAATCCAAATTGCTTCCATTCTCTTTCAGATTTAGTCTTCCTGGTTATATTATTTCTATAGATACAAACGATCAAAATGACTGTGCGACATAGTTTGAATACTTATTCATATTGGTGATTTATATAGCACAAAATTGTTACTTAATTGTTTATTTAGTATAAAAATGTGAATTGAAGGTTTTTTTAATGAAATATCTGTAGCTGGTAAAAGGCGCAAATAGGCGGACTCATAAAGAAAAACTCAGAAATAGAAGAAAATGAAAATCGATAACTTTAATGCGTTAAAACAAATCGTACGGAAAAAAAAATCACCTCCGTTGCACGGAAGTTCATAAAGAGCATGGATATGTCTGGTATTTATATTTGGTTGCACTGAAATGCACTTTTCGGCGTAAGTTATCGTAAAATTGTTGAAACTTTTCAATTTCTTTAGTACTTGAACTGAATGGTGTATCGCGAAAAACTGCATAAACTTGTCGCTGCTACGTAATTCATTCTTGCGACTTACACCGTCAGATGTTGTTAGTTATAAACGAACTCCAAAATAGTCGACCCCTTAATTTAGTAGGAACCAAAAGTCTCGGTATCGACTTTGATCAGCAAGAAAAACCCAGGCATCCAACAAGTGAAAATTTCTCAAATGAGCTCCGAATAATCTGAGCCTGAATCTGAAGGAAAAAAATTTCGATCAACTCGGGAAAAATCCCGCAAGAAATTTCATAATTTTAGTACTGAATTTAATCTGAGGGACCGGATGATCATAGTTCTCCATGCCTGGCATTTCAAAATGCATTCAGTATGGTTTCGTGAAATACTATACATACTGTATTTATAGATTTGTGCGCATATCGAGAGAAATAGACTCACAGCACTTACTGTGATGTTAACCTCTAGCTACATGTGCTTGTCGAAATGTGGATGCAAACGAATAGTGCGCGTTCTTCTTTTACGAGGGGTGTGTGATAAGTACCCGTGTTAGGCAAGAAAACGCATTAAAAAAAAATGTTTTTATTTCTCAATATAATCTCCTTTCAGCTCGATTTAGTCCAGCGATATTCTAACTTTTTCAAGCCATCCAAAAAATATGATTTGTCGAACTCCGCAAAATAGGCCTCTGTTGCGTCGATAGCCTCCTCATTCGAGCCGAATTTCTTTCCTGCCAACGATTTCTTCAAGTTTGGAAAGAGGAAAAAGTAACAGGGGGCCAAATCAGGGGAATATGGTAGGTGAGGTAGAAATTCGTAGCGCAATTCGACCAGTTTTGCTGTGGCGATTGCGGATGAGTGAGCAGGTGCGTTGTCATGGTGAAAAAGGACTTTTTTTCGCCAAGTGAGACCGTTTTTTTATCAATTCAGCATTGAATTGATCCAATAAATCGAATCCCTAAAAACGGTGGCCATGACTTTTTCGGCCGATGGAACCGTTTTCGCCTTATTTGGAGCAGTTTCGCCGTGTGAAATCCACTGTTCTGACTGTTCTTTCGTTTCTGGCGTGTAGTGATGGATTCATATTTCGTCACTAGTCACGAAATGCCGTAGAAATTCTTTCGGATTGCGCTTAAACATGTCCAAACAGTTTTCCGAAGTTGTCATGCGATTCCGTTTTTGCTCCACTGTTAGCAAACGCGGCACCCATCTCGCCGATAGCTTTCTCATGCCCAATTTTTCGTGTAGGATATTTTGTATGCGTTCAATTGAGATGTGTACAATCTCTCTGACCTCATCCGACGATCTGCTAACACAATATTATGGATTTGATTAACCATATCCTCCGTAGTCACCTCAATCGGACGGCCTGGGCGCTCTCATCAAAAACGGATGTTTGGCCACGCTTGAACTCATTAAACCAATATCTGATTGTAGTCATCGAAGATGCATGGTCCTTATAAACGGCATGCAACTTCACTTTGATTTCCTCACACGTCTTCCCATCCAAAAAAAGGAATCGAATCACTAATCGATATTGCTCTTTCTCCATGATTGCAAATAAACACGAACTTGATGAATTTCAACAGCTGTCAAAACAAAACTACTCGATAAATCTGTCTGAAATTTTCACAGTCGTCATTGTAAAGATGGCGCTACATGATGGCATAAGCATTTTGCGTCAGTGTTGCCATCAGTCGGTAAACACGGGTACTTATCATACAGCCCTCGTATTGTCGTCTCTGCCTATTGTTCAGTTGAGCTTATGAGCGCCTGTTAAAGAGATAAACTCACGATGACAAATTTTTGATACACAAAATGTTTGACAGAGTCGAGCCATTCGACATATCCATGTCAATAATAAATTCGCAACGGGATGTGCAAATCTACGGGGTCAGCAAAAACAACCACTTCATTAAGAAATGCGATTAAAGCTGGAAGATATGGGACGGATAAGAGAAAAAAACAATCAAATCCCCATAATTTCATAAATAGCATCGAATTCTTGTTCCAAAACGAGCACTTCATCTTCCAGCTAAACCCGAATCGAATTACGACCTCACTGACATAACTAATAAAAGGCTCACCACCAAATCATGACAAATCTTTTGCCATCGATTTGATTTAGTGATGTGTATATATGTGTCGCACCATACATCTTTCAATAAGCCAGAAAACCCTTATAAATCTTAACGAGAAGTGTCCGTCTTTACGGCTCTACGGAACCAATACAAAAATTGTGAACCGAGAGATGATCAAAAAGAGAGATTAAGGGGTGGCGACCGGTCAGTTTTCCATTTCATTTACGGAAGTCCGTCATATCGCTTCCAGTAAATGAAGGCTCAAACATACATACAACAACCAGCCAAAAAAAAGGCTCCACTCTACTTTTCAGAACGATATGCCGACAAAACTGACCCCCGGAACACTTAAACGCTTAAATGAACCAAACCCCATCCTCTTTCTCGCTTTGAAATCCGCATATATCAGCAAGTTATTTGCTGGCCAATATTGATTTATTGGTTTGTCACGTCATTTCATATGCCCATGTCCATACATCGGGCAGGACAAAAAAAAAACAGAGGATCCTTTTCAAAGTAGTGGATTCTACTCGTCCGAAAGATTATTGATGTGCTTCATTTCTCAGTGTCCCTTTGGGTACTCTGGTGAGTTTTTAATCGTTAATCCCTGTAAAATGATTTATTACTCTCTGGCGAATGGAGATATCAAGCTGCCTGTTTTATTTTCATTTTCTGTTGGTGTTTTTTTTTTCCAGGGATGATGAATTTTATGTATGCTGATACCAATTTTGGCCAACTAGGAATAACTCGAACATGTTGTATGATTGCAATGAAAGGAATTTTTTTTTATGAATACCTGAGTGCTATTCGACGTATGTTGTGCCTGCTAAAATGTCAGATAGTAAATGAAGTTTGGACAGATATTTTTCAAATATCATGGCATTTAATTATAATTGAATTGAACTGAAAAAAAAGGAATGGTATTGAAATGAAAATATTTTGGAGACTTGTTGAGTCCTCGCAGGTCGTTTACTTGGTGCACTAGAAATTAACTTTTAGTTTTAAAACCCTCCTTTGTCTATTACACAAAAAGTATCTTAAAGATGAATTGGTTTCCCCTTTTGTGGTGATGACACTTTGCTGTATCTTGTTCGAACATGTTTGAATTTTTGGTCGTCAGACCAAATAAAATTATAACCACCCCCAGGGTGCGATCATCGGCCTTTAGTTGTCGCCAGGACTTGTTAATACCTCTGGCCTCCTTTTCAACTCCTCGTTTCCATGTACTACGGGATCAATGGACTCGACGTCTTCCTAGAGAGTTATAATAGAGGGCTTGTTTTGAGGTATTTTCCTTTAACTCCATCAAAGTGTGACCACTGCCGCTTTCGCCTTTGAACCTCAATGATCTAAGTCTGCCCAGTTGGATTCCCATGTTCGGCATTAGAGATGGCATCTTGCCAGAATATCCCTAAAATGCAGCACATCTCCGCCAGCAATATGCGACGAACGCAAAGCGAAACCAAAACCATGCTAAAATAATAAAAATTTAAGCCTAGTATGGTCTTCAGAGTACAAATGGACGGACTAAAATAGGCATTGAGATTCACAGGCGAAAGTGGCAGTGGATCGGTCACACTTTGAGGAAACTGTAGCGAAACATTGCTAAGCAAGCTCTGGATTATAATCCTCAAAGAAAACGTCGGGTTGGTCGACCATGTAGCACATGGAAGCGAGCAGTTGAGCAGGAGGCCAGAATAATACACAAGTCCTGGCAACAGCTTATGGCCTGTGCGCCTTGTAGAAGAGAGTTGTTTCTGTCCTGTGTCCCTATAGGGGCTCTTAACAGGAATTTGAATTCGATTGAATTAACGCTCTTCATGGGATATGAAAATTCAATCTGAACAATATCATTATTAAAGAAGAGATTTCTAGATTTCACACCGTCGTACTTTATTAAACGTGATGTTTCGGTCTCTGCCGAGACCTTTATCAAACTTGTCCTTTAATTAATACATTTCTCATTATAGCGG
Organism: Chorisops tibialis; assembly: GCA_963669355.1. NCBI lineage: Eukaryota > Metazoa > Arthropoda > Insecta > Diptera > Stratiomyidae > Chorisops > Chorisops tibialis. The sequence goes on along the minus strand of OY770262.1, from coordinate 177,958,548 downwards.
TTCTTACGCGAACGTTGTTGCGAGTGATCGCTAGTACATAAATAAAATCTATGTGGCTTTATCTCGATGATGTTGTGTAATTGTCAACTATACAATCAAATTCATAAAAAAAACATAATAGAATTATGATTGGGCGTAAAGCCCAATCATATGATACTCTAGATGAAATGAGAAAGAGTTCAATGTACCGGAAAATATGTCACCTCCAATTCTTTTAAATAATTAATAGTGACTTTTGTATGGGAGGTGGTAGAAGGAGAGGAGGAAGGCTTGTAATTTTTGGATATGACACCTAATGTGGTATGCAAAATATTTCGTGCTGAATTTAAGGTTTGCAGCTTTCATTATTTTCAATTGGACATAGTTGTCCTGAAATTGAGGGAGTATGGGAGGTGGCAGGGGAAGTGGAGCGTCTAAGATTATTTTGAAACTGCTTATCATATCATCCTTATCACCACGCTTTGGTTCAATTTCAAATTTGATAGTTCTAATATATTCGAAGGAGAAATGCTTTTCTTAAATTTAAAATACAGATATTTGTATGGGAGGGGGTAGAAGGAGTGAAGAGGAGCTGATAGTTTTTTTAGCATTTATTGAAATTACTAAGAGACAAATTCTGGCAAAATTTTAAGTTTATACTTGTTCTAGTTTTAATGCAAATCGATATAATTCACTTGACAAAAATTATGCATTTGTATGGGAGGGGGTAGAAGGAGTGTACGGATCAAAACACATTTTTTTCTCGTTATTGATATTTCTATTTTTATATTTTATGCAAAATATCAAGTTGATAGCATTAACAGTTTCGAAGAAAAATAATTTAATTTAAATTTCAAAATTTCGTGAAATTTGTATGGGAGGGGGTAGAGGGAGTGAGGTGAAGTTGATAATTTTTTCAATACTGATTGCAATTATATTATAATTCATTTTGGCAAAAATTCGTTTTTATAACTTTGCTAGTTTCAATGAAAATCGAAAAATTGCATTTTTCAAAATTATGCATTTGTATGGGAGGGGGTAGAAGGAGTGACAGGATCAGATCAACATTCTGTCATATTAATGATATCTATATCATAATACTTTGACCTAAATTTCAAATCGGTAGCTTAGATAGTTTCAAAGGAAAATCGATTTCTGGAAATTTCGGAATTTCGTGAAATTTGTATGGGAGGGGGTAGAAGGAGTGGAGGGATGTGGCCCGTTCACGAACTTAAAGTTTCTTTTTAGCTAAAAATGACACACAAAAAATCTCAGCACGATAGCTCAAAGCGTTCGAGAGTTATGCTGTAGACAGACGGACAGACGGACAGACAGACAGACGGGCAGACAGCAACTCGGAATCGAAGTTTTTGAGCGACAACAAATATTTCTGTACCCTTGGCGGTTCTGTGCGAGCATTATTTCTTAGCATTACAAACGGTAAGGCAAACACAATATACTCTCAGATTTCATCTAGAGTATAAACATAATAGGACTATCGTGCGATGCTCTAAATGAAAGAGATTTTTCTTATTTTAAGAAATTTTGTAGGGAAGTAGTCGAGGGGGTGGCGACATTGAACTAATTTTTTCACATCACGCTAAGGTTGCTATTAAAATGTTTTATACAAAATTTAGGATTCAAAAACTTAATGGGTACTGAGAAAATTAGGATATTGGATTTAGTGAAATTGTGCAGTTTGTATGGGGAGGTGGTTCAAAGAGTGTGGAGCTATTAATTACTTTTTTAGAAATATGTAACTGCAAACATCATTTGATTGACATATTTTAAATCGCAGATCAGTAGCATTCATTCTTTTTAGGAGAATCTACTTTTTGTAAAGTTGTTGAATTGTGTCAAATTGTATGGGAAGGGGTAGAAGAAGTGAAGCTAATCGTCTAATTTTTTTTTGGTCTTACTAGTCATTTTAAATAAATATTTAGTGCACAATTTCAAATCGATAAATTGTATACGTACTGAGTAAATTGGCTTAGAGCATTTCATGAAAAAGTGCAGTTTGTATGGGAGGTGGTGGAAGGAGGGGAAGAACACTAATAATTCTTATACAGTAGAATGATGGGTTGGATGGGTATAGACAGGGTAGGCATCTGATCGGCGTCATTAGGCGACGCCCAGTGTTGTAACTGTCATATACACATCAATTGTGCTCATCATACCTCCTCGTGGTAGCCACCGGATCCTGGTCTTGTCCATCCGGACTTGACTTGCTGAACTGATGGGCGCGAGTGCTAATGAAACAGAAAAATTCTAGCACTATAATAATATGGCCCTCCAAGTTGGGGGTTGGGCGATGTGTTAACAACTCATCCTCGGAAAAAACACACCCGTTTCGAAACCTGAAGCAACGCCTCGGACTGGATTGATTCAACGGCAACGACCACGCAAACGAAAAATGGACTATTCCTTCGGATCTTGGAACGTGCGATCCCTGTACAGAGCAGGAGCAGTGAGAGAGCTTCTGGAACAGGCAGTCAAATACAATATAAACATAATTGCACTCCAAGAAACCAAATTATTAGGTAACGAGATTAATGACTTAAGATCGCACACAATTTTCAAAAGTGGGAAATCATCGGGAAGCCGGGAATTTGGAGTTGCGTTTATCGTCGACAAGAAGTTTAAACACCAAGTTACCAACTTCAAATCCGTCAATGAACGATTGTGTGCAATCCGCATCAAAACAAGTTTTTTTAATGTTTGGCTTATTAATGTCCACGCCCCAACGGAAGACAAAGACGACGAAGTTAAAGACGATTTCTACAGCACCTTAGAATCAACATTCGACTCCCTTCCGTCGAATGATATTAAAATAGTATTAGGTGACTTTAACGCGAAAGTGGGCAAAGAAGAAGCATACATAGGGACAATTGGAAGGCATAGTCTCCATGATATTAGTAACGACAACGGCCAGAGGCTGACTGATTTCGCCAGCAGCAAAAACCTTATTGTAAGCTCGACATGCTTCCCGCATCGTGATATTCATAAGAGAACGTGGGCTTCACCCGACGGAAGAACATTCAATCAAATAGACCATGTTCTAATAGAGAAAAGGACGGCCTCCTGCATTCTCGACGTGCGTACATGTCGAGGGGCTAATTGCGACACAGACCACTATTTGGTAAAGACCAAGTTTCGATGTCGAATCGCAAACCGAGGACACTCAAAAATACAACCGGTTCCTAAATTCGACATAGGGAAACTCAAAAACGAGAAAATAGTTGCGAAATATGCGTTAGCCTTGGAGAGGCACTTCACGACAATGCTGAATACCACTGTCAGCATGCCAATAGAAGAAATGTGGCAAAAAATCAAAGATGGCATTACATCTGTCGCAGAGGAGGTGATAGGACAACAACCCCGGCGCAAAAGAAATGATTGGTTCGACAAAGAATGCCAAGATGCCTTAGAACGAAAAAATGAAGCTTACAAAATATTAACGGAACGGCCGACACGAGCCAAACAAGACAAGTACAAGGATCTTAGACGATTTGCAAACAAAATATGCAGACAAAAAAAACGGAAGTACAATAATGACGAAATTAAAAACATGGACGAACAATTTAAATTACACAACACAAGAGCCGCGTATTCCCTTGTCAAAAGGATGAAAGAAGGTTACAAACCGAAAACGACCCTATGCAAGGATGCGGAAGGGAACATTATAAGTAACGCGGAAGATATAAAACTAAGATGGGCACAATATTTTGAACACCTTCTTAACCCGAGCCCATCACCTACACGAACAGCAGCAGCAGATACAATAGCAGGTATAACTGATGTAACAGCTGATGAAGGATCCGCTTTGAGTCCTCCCACACTCGAAGAAGTAAAAACAGCCCTAAGGAACCACCCAAACAACAAAGCGCCGGGCACTGATCAAATCCCAGCTGAACTTCTGAAAGCCGGCGACACCTGCATAGCGCATCTCCTACATAGATTAGTCGCGGACATATGGACGCAGGAAATACTGCCTGAAGATTGGCGCAAGAGCATCATATGTCCAATTTATAAAAAAGGTGACAAACTCTGCTGCGAAAACTACCGAGGAATATCTCTGTTGTGTACGTCTTATAAGATTTTGACGAAAATTCTAGAAAAGAGAATTAAGCCCTATGCTGATAAAGTAATTGGTGAATACCAAGGCGGATTTAGAGCTGGACGCTCAACCACGGACCAGATATTCTCAGTTAAACAGGTGCTGGAAAAGTGCTGGGAATATAATATTGATGTGCACCAGATATTTGTTGACTTCAAACAAGCATACGACAGTATCGACAGGCGCGTACTGTATAAAATCATGTTGGAGTTTGGAGTCCCACCGAAACTGGTTCGACTGACAAGAATGACAATGACTGAGTCTTTGTCACAAGTCAGAGTAGAAAACGATCTGACTTCCAGTTTTAAAACAGACAACGGCCTTAAACAAGGTGACGGCCTCGCACCAATGCTTTTCAACTTAACACTCGAATATGTTGTTCGGAAACTTCCCGTTGACACCAAGGGAACACTATGCTTCAAATCCACACAACTCGTAGCATATGCCGACGACATAGATATCCTTGCAAGATCTCTGGAGAGTGCTAAGGAAGTATTTGTAAACCTTGACTCGGTAGCAAGGGAAGTTGGACTACGCATTAATGAAAACAAAACAAAAATTATGACGCAAACTAGGAAAAAGACGCCAATCAGACAAAATATTACAGTAGGAGACTATAACCTAGAAAACGTAGACAACTTCATATATCTAGGGGCAAATCTATCGAAGGATGGAAGCGAACCCATCGAAATAAAAAGAAGGATAATGATGGCAAACAAGACTTATTATTCGGTACTTCCAATAATCAAAAACAAGAACGTGCACAGGAAAACAAAACTTAAGCTATACAAAACAATCATAAGACCTGTGCTATGCTATGGCAGCGAAACGTGGACATTAACTCAGGCGTCCGAAAAACGACTTAACGCCTTTGAAAGGAAGGTCCTCAGAAGAATCCTCGGACCTGTGAGGGAAGACTCAATCTGGAGAATACGATACAATAGAGAATTGTATGCCTTCTTCGACAATCCAGAAGTGTCAACCCTCATAAAATTTAAAAAATTACAATGGGCTGGTCATGTGGAGCGGATGGATGACGGAAGAATTCCCAAACGCACACTAAAAGGGAAAGTCAACGGACAAAGACCGGTCGGAAAACCACGAAAGCGCTGGGAGGATTCGATTGACGCAGACAGCAAATCACTGCTAAGATTTTCAAACTGGAGGACGCGGTCACTGAACCGAGATGGATGGAGGCAAAGCATTCAGGAGGCCAAAGTCCGATTTGGGCTGTAGCGCCATCGTAAGGAAGGAAGTAGAATGAAATTATCATAAAATTATTGTATTCCCAATTTCAGATCAATAGTATTTATACTTTTCGAGAAAAGCCGTTTATTGTCAAATTGCGTAATTGTGTCATTTTGTATGAGAGGAGGTAGAAGGAGTGGAGCGATTTGGCCGGTTCACGAACTTGACCTTACTTTTTTGCCAAAAAGGACGTGTACAAAATTTTAACTTTCTAGCTAGCGTTCTCAAGCTAGAGAGGACACGGACGAACGAACGGACATCCGGCTATGAGATTTTTGAGTGATTGTATGAACTTCTGTATCAATCATTTTTTTTCCGAGCATTATTTCTTGGCGTTACAAAGTTTGTGGTAAACTCAGATTTTATCTAAAGTATAATCATAACAGGACTACGATTGGACCTAAAGCCCAATCATACGATACTCTACGGGGAGTGGTAGAAGGGGTGCCGGCATTGAATTATTTTTTTCGCATAACGCTAGAGTAGCTATCAGAATGATTTATTAAAAATCTAAGAAGAAAATTTAAGCTTAAATAGTTACTGCTAAAATTAGTGGAATGGATTTAGAGAAATTGTGCAGTTAGTATGTGAGGTGGTAGAAGGAGTTGGAGGTTTTAAGTGATTTTTCAGAAATAGCTATGAATATTATGAAATTGGCTTCCCTTGAATTTCTGACTGGCTAGGGTGTAGCCTAGTGGGTAGCGTGTTAGTTTACAATGCGAAGGCCGTGAGCTCAAGTCCCGATCAACGCATAATTTTAGCACACTGCCTGCTTGGATATTCCTTGGTTACCTCAATCTGCGAAAGTGAAAAATTCGCAGGTTGAGGCTTGTGCGAAGAGCTAACAACCCTTCCACAATAAGTAAAAAAATGTTAAGGAACCTGAAAAATCTGGAGGCCAAGGCCCGAGTTAGAATGTGGTGCCATTGATAATGATGAAATTAACAACATTCATAATTTTCAGAAAAATTGATTTTGTCTGAAGTTGGGAAATTGTGTCATCTTGTACGAGAGGGGGTAGAAGCAATAATGGTAATCAGTTAATTTTTTTCGATCTGAATAATAATGCTCGCTTCTGATACTGATGAAGAGGACATTAACGACAATGTGCTTAGAATTGCATTGCATGACCGCTCAGATATCGTCTGACATCGTATCATGCAGGAAGATTATGCCTGCTTCTCGTGAGGGTATTGTCAGAGTTTCATCATTTAAGGTAATTTTACCGGAGTTTTTCTTCACGTACGTTGTCTCTTTAAGCTTTTGGCCTAAATCCGCTATCGTCCGAGAATTTCTTCCTCGTAAGCAGTTAGCTAGGATGTAGCCTAGTGGGTAGCGTGTTGGTCTTGTAATGCGAAGGTCGTGAGTTCAAACCCCGGTCGACGCAATATTTAATTCCAGCACATTGCCTGCTCGGATATACCTTCGTCACCTCAATCTACGAAAATGAAAAATTCGTAGAAAGAGGGTTGTGCGAAGGGCTAACAAACCTTCCACAATAAGTAATAAAAAATTTTAAGGAACCTGAACGTCATGAAGCCAAGGTCTGATTTGGGCTGTAGCGCCATTGTAGTGGAAGTAGAAGAAGCAGTTTGCTCGCTTAACGCTTCAACGTACGTCGCCAAAGAACGGACTGGCTCTGTATCGCCCCGCACGGGGGGTAGTTGCATTGAGGAGGACTTTGCCGAATCATGCAAATATTCTTTAGCGACTCCACGGACCTGAGCATATCGGGAGGGGGGGGAGTAAGTCGGCAGCTTGCTGTCGGCTCCGAAACCCATCAAGGTAGGGGGGGGGGGAAACGAAGGCCAGTCTTCGTCTCCGAAACCTACTTAGATAGCGGGGAACAAGTCGTAGTGTATATCTTCGGCTCCGAAACCTGCCTATCGCAGGGAAGCAAGTGCTGGTTCAGAAAGCTAAGTGCGATTCCAGTAACTACTTTTGGGGTGGGCCGTCCCCACGAACCTAAGGGATGTGACCGATCACCTGCCACCTTCGGGGGCGTTCATGATTGTATGGTAATACAATTCGTGTTGCAAAAGGCAACAGTAAGGTTAAACCTTCGTGATAGTGCAATTCACTTAAAACAAATATTGACAACGAAACAATGGCACTGTTTCGGTCTCGTATAGCAACGTAAGTGGACTTTGTAGCGAGTTAGCGGCTACAGTGCTGTGCCGAGATGGATGGAGGCAAAGCATTCAGGAGGCCAAAGTCCGATTTGGGCTGTAGCGCCATCGTAAGGAAGGAAGTAGAATGAAATTATCATAAAATTATTGTATTCCCAATTTCAGATCAATAGTATTTATACTTTTCGAGAAAAGCCGTTTATTGTCAAATTGCGTAATTGTGTCATTTTGTATGAGAGGAGGTAGAAGGAGTGGAGCGATTTGGCCGGTTCACGAACTTGACCTTACTTTTTTGCCAAAAAGGACGTGTACAAAATTTTAACTTTCTAGCTAGCGTTCTCAAGCTAGAGAGGACACGGACGAACGAACGGACATCCGGCTATGAGATTTTTGAGTGATTGTATGAACTTCTGTATCAATCATTTTTTTTCCGAGCATTATTTCTTGGCGTTACAAAGTTTGTGGTAAACTCAGATTTTATCTAAAGTATAATCATAACAGGACTACGATTGGACCTAAAGCCCAATCATACGATACTCTACGGGGAGTGGTAGAAGGGGTGCCGGCATTGAATTATTTTTTTCGCATAACGCTAGAGTAGCTATCAGAATGATTTATTAAAAATCTAAGAAGAAAATTTAAGCTTAAATAGTTACTGCTAAAATTAGTGGAATGGATTTAGAGAAATTGTGCAGTTAGTATGTGAGGTGGTAGAAGGAGTTGGAGGTTTTAAGTGATTTTTCAGAAATAGCTATGAATATTATGAAATTGGCTTCCCTTGAATTTCTGACTGGCTAGGGTGTAGCCTAGTGGGTAGCGTGTTAGTTTACAATGCGAAGGCCGTGAGCTCAAGTCCCGATCAACGCATAATTTTAGCACACTGCCTGCTTGGATATTCCTTGGTTACCTCAATCTGCGAAAGTGAAAAATTCGCAGGTTGAGGCTTGTGCGAAGAGCTAACAACCCTTCCACAATAAGTAAAAAAATGTTAAGGAACCTGAAAAATCTGGAGGCCAAGGCCCGAGTTAGAATGTGGTGCCATTGATAATGATGAAATTAACAACATTCATAATTTTCAGAAAAATTGATTTTGTCTGAAGTTGGGAAATTGTGTCATCTTGTACGAGAGGGGGTAGAAGCAATAATGGTAATCAGTTAATTTTTTTCGATCTGAATAATAATGCTCGCTTCTGATACTGATGAAGAGGACATTAACGACAATGTGCTTAGAATTGCATTGCATGACCGCTCAGATATCGTCTGACATCGTATCATGCAGGAAGATTATGCCTGCTTCTCGTGAGGGTATTGTCAGAGTTTCATCATTTAAGGTAATTTTACCGGAGTTTTTCTTCACGTACGTTGTCTCTTTAAGCTTTTGGCCTAAATCCGCTATCGTCCGAGAATTTCTTCCTCGTAAGCAGTTAGCTAGGATGTAGCCTAGTGGGTAGCGTGTTGGTCTTGTAATGCGAAGGTCGTGAGTTCAAACCCCGGTCGACGCAATATTTAATTCCAGCACATTGCCTGCTCGGATATACCTTCGTCACCTCAATCTACGAAAATGAAAAATTCGTAGAAAGAGGGTTGTGCGAAGGGCTAACAAACCTTCCACAATAAGTAATAAAAAATTTTAAGGAACCTGAACGTCATGAAGCCAAGGTCTGATTTGGGCTGTAGCGCCATTGTAGTGGAAGTAGAAGAAGCAGTTTGCTCGCTTAACGCTTCAACGTACGTCGCCAAAGAACGGACTGGCTCTGTATCGCCCCGCACGGGGGGTAGTTGCATTGAGGAGGACTTTGCCGAATCATGCAAATATTCTTTAGCGACTCCACGGACCTGAGCATATCGGGAGGGGGGGGAGTAAGTCGGCAGCTTGCTGTCGGCTCCGAAACCCATCAAGGTAGGGGGGGGGGGAAACGAAGGCCAGTCTTCGTCTCCGAAACCTACTTAGATAGCGGGGAACAAGTCGTAGTGTATATCTTCGGCTCCGAAACCTGCCTATCGCAGGGAAGCAAGTGCTGGTTCAGAAAGCTAAGTGCGATTCCAGTAACTACTTTTGGGGTGGGCCGTCCCCACGAACCTAAGGGATGTGACCGATCACCTGCCACCTTCGGGGGCGTTCATGATTGTATGGTAATACAATTCGTGTTGCAAAAGGCAACAGTAAGGTTAAACCTTCGTGATAGTGCAATTCACTTAAAACAAATATTGACAACGAAACAATGGCACTGTTTCGGTCTCGTATAGCAACGTAAGTGGACTTTGTAGCGAGTTAGCGGCTACAGTGCTGTGTTGCGTTTCGTCCCAAGCCTGCTTACGACGGACTCGTCAGTAAGCCTTGTGTAAGCAGGCCCTGCCTTAGACGCTAAGGGAATACAAGTAGTAAGTAGTAAGATTTGAACCCGGGGATTTTTGAGTTCCAAAGCGGCCGTGCTGGGCACTGAGCTATCAGGACCCCACGGCTTAGTCGGTTAGTAGCCGTATAAGCCGTTACAACTTCGTATAAATTCAGGAGCTGCTATTCTTGGACGGTCAAACTGGACTGTCGTACGGAGGACGCACCTAGTAACATGCCTTATTAATAATTTCAGAATAATGATTAACGGATTTAAAATTGCGAACGAAGGTCACTACTAGATCCTTTAGTGTAGATACTGCCACAATCCGTTAATAGAATAAGAACAGGAGAGGTAGTCTTATACGAACACTCCATAGCAAAACACTTCTTAATGTTCAGACAAATATTATTGTTAGAACACCAACAGGACAGGAAGTAGACAAGTCAGTCTGGAGGTCCAAGCAGAGTACGAGGAAATTCGGAACATTTTGAGGTTGTCCGTGTATATAATTTGATGATAAGAATTGGAGCAGATCATTAATGAAGAGCGCAAATAGCAGTGGATCAAGAATAGATCCCTGTAAAACACCAGAGTTAGACAGAAACTCAACAGATACATGTACATTGAACGTAATTCGCAGACGAATATCCGTGAGGTAAGAATTAAACCAATTCAAGACTTCGAGGTGTTTCGTCGAGGTCGTCAACAGGCTTGACGCTGCAATAGGTGATAGAGTTATGTGACCCGTTCGTCGTGAATTTTCCACAACGTTAAGCTGTGTTCCTGGTGCAGAGAATATTGAGCTATTGTGTGTGGTTATTTCTCTTGGTGACAGAAAATTATATGTTGTTACTATTTATATTCCATCTCCATCATATCATCTATTTACGAAGCGGTTTTCAACGCAATGGATACCCTCCTTAGTATCATTCAACCGTTCGACGAGCTTCTGATTCTTGGTGGCTTCAACTTGCCTTTCATAGACTGGATACGCTTCGATGACGACGACTATTTATTGCCTTTGTATTCAATATGTCCTCGTCATGAAATCCAATTTTTGGACGACATGCTATCAACTGAATTTCTACAAATGTGTTTCATTCCAAATGCTTACAGCCTGCTGTCGCAGCCTGAATTACCTATTGACTTAGCACTTCAAGTCGATTTTAAATTTCATTCAAACACTAAATGTATTGCTAACACTTATTTTAACTTCATTGATGCCTTAAACTCTGGCATATCTAACTGTGACTTGTCGTCTGTACTTGATGAGCCTGATGTTAACATGGAGACTTCTAATTTTTACTCCATTTTATATGGTTGCTTCATGCGTTGCATACCTATCTCTCACTCGAACCCTTCCAAGAGGTTTCCCTTGGCTTGAAGATGGCTTACTTCATCAAAAAAATTTAAAAACGAAAGCTTGGAAAGCATATTGCCAAGAAACGACTCGAACGTTTTGTTGCACTGCAACCACAGGGACCGCTTTAATTCCCAATACCGTGCAGAATGTCAAAATATATTTAAAAGACAAACCTAAACAGTTTTGTTAGTTCAAAAAGAAACTCTGACGGCTATGTAACTAGTATGTCTCTGAATGATACGGTAAGCATTAATCCTATTGTGATCAGCAATTTACTTGTTAACCATTTTCGCACAGCTTTCTGTAGTAGTATCTCAGTAAGAGACTTGAATGACTTTCATTACCTGGCAAAGTTTCCTCCTACTTCCTACATTCCTAGATATAGAAGGAGCATTTGACAATACTCCCCATGAAGCCATAATAGCGACGACTAGGAAAAAAGGTTTGGAAACGGCCACGATTAGATGGATACATGCCATGCTAAGGAGTTGAATGACAACCATGAATCTAAGTGGTAGCACATTGACTGCACAGACCTATAGAGGCTGTCCCCAAGGTGGGGTACTATCTCCACTTCTTTGGTCAATTGTAGTAGATGAACTCCTAGACCGTCTAATGGAACAGGGATACGAGGCTATAGGATATGCCGATGACCTCGTCATTATCATTAGAGGCAAACATGATTTAATTTTATCGGAAAGAATACAATCAGCCTTAGAAGTGATAATGAACTGGTGTCAGTCTTAGAACTTGAATATCAACCCAAGTAAGACTGAGTTAGTACCATTTACAAATAGAAGGAAAACGTACATAATACCCCCTTCAGTAAATGGAATAATAATACCCTTTTCAGATGAGGTAAAATATCTAGATGTCATACTGGATAGCAAACTCAGCTGGAACAAACATATAAAATGGACTCATGCCAAAGCACTAAAGGCATTTTGGGCCTGTAAAAGCTTATTTGGCAGAAAATGGGGACTAAAGCCCAAAATGATTTACTGGTGCTACAGAATAATCATTCTTCCAATAGCCACATACGGATCAACGATATAGTGGACTGAAACTTTACAAAGGAAAGCACAGCTTACGCTACAAAAAGTCCAAAAGCTAGCTTGTCTTGGTATCACAGGAGCTATGAAGACCTGTCCTACAGCGGCAATGGAAATGTTCTTTAACATCCCTCCAATACATCTCCAAATAAAAAAGGAAGCTATCAAAGGGGTGTTACGCATACAGAGAGAAAACAATTACAAACCAGGGGATTTTAGAGGCCACCTCAAAATCCTAAGAAATCCAAAATGGGAGGTTCTAACTTCCACATTATCGCACGCTATGCCGATAAAATTTAATTTTGAAATTCCCTTCAAAGTTATAATCAGAGAACGCAAGGACTGGCAATCCACGTTACCTGAAATGGAAGAGGGATCAACCATCTGGTATACAGATGGTTCGCGCACCTCTGAAGGGACAGGAGCCGGAGTCAAAGGTCCTAACTTCTCGGTTTCAAAACCACTCGGCAAAGAAGCTACAATCTTCCAGGCTGAACTAATTGCAATGGAGCTATGTATCTAACAGAATATAAGAAGAGCTCATCGCAACAAATCAATTTATATCCTATCGGATAGTCAGGCGGTTCCCAAAGCCCTAGCATCCAATAAACACGGATCGAGGTTAGTTTGGGACTGTCTTCAAGACCTAATCATCCTGGGGAAAAGGAACAACGTAACCTTAGTGTAGGTACCAGGAAATATGGGAATTGAGGGAAACAAAGAGGCTGATCGCCTTGCAAAAAACGGCGCGGAAAAAAACTTTATTGGTCCAGAGCCATTCTGTGGAAAATCAAAAGGACATCATAACTCGATACTTAAGAAGTGGGTTGAACAAGAACACAAAACCTACTGGAATAGACTTCCAGGCTTATAAACCTCAAAAAATCTAATCCTACCACAAAAAAAAACAAAGTGGAGGATATCCTGAAATTCAGAAAACGCGATATTAGTACTCTAATCGGCCTAATGACGGGGCATAGTGGAGTGAACCACCACCTCAATAATATGGGCTTAGCTGAAACAGACATCTGCCGGCTCTGTCTCGAAGACTCAGAAACGACAATACATATCCTATGCCACTGTGAAGCAGTGGCAATGATAAGGCATAATCTTCTTGGTAAAGGTTTCCTTTCCACCAAGGAACTAGCCAACATGGCTCGCCGGAAAGACCGCAGTGCTCTCAAGTATTCCCCTAATATAAATAAGATAAATGCCTCCTTCTTTCTTAGTGCCTAAAGATCTCTTTATTGATAATGCAACCATTTTAAAATACATTGAGAATATTACCGATAATTTCTCTAGCGGCCCGGATGGTAATCCTCTGTCCGTGATAAAGTGGTGTAATTTATCTCTTCTACATATTCTCAGATACCTATTTAATTTATCCTTTCGATCCGGTGCTTTTCCTTTATTATGGAAATTCTCCTTTACATTGATCTGGCAAGCTCGATGTCGTACGCAATTAGAGGCCAATTGCCATTCTTCTTTATGTTGCTAAATTATTTGAGCCTATTGTTTTGCGATGTTTTGTACTTCCATTGTAAGTTGATACTAGGATCGTTTCAGCATGGCTTTATGAAAGGCAGATACACCATTACTCATCTGATTCAGTTTTCAAACTTCTGTCCATCTGCTCTCGAGAAAATGCAGTAGGTTCACTGCATTTATACAGACTTCAGTAAGGCATTCGATAAAATTGATCACCTTATTCTTGTGCACAAGCTTACCTTGCTTGGTTTTCCTGTGGATTTTGTTTCGTACATTAAGTCATATTTTACTAATCGTGTTCAAAAAGCGCTTTTGCGTGGTGCCTTACCTTCTGCGATTTAAAACACCTCCGGTGTTCCCCAAGGTAATCATCTTGGGTCACTGCTATTTTTCTTGTTTATCAATGACGTGAGTGCATTTATTGTTGACTCGAACATTCTTCTCTAAGCTGACGATACAAAGATATATAAAACTATGTATATCTAATCACAATGATTGCTTATCTTTGCAGAGTGACCTTACGTGTTTTTATAACTGGTGTATCGTAATGTAGAATAAGAATAACAATTCTCTCGCTCTACTTCGTTCTGATAAAGCATGAGATTTGAGAGTACTATTTAATAGCACTTTTACCTTCAATGACCACGTTGATCATATTGCCAGTAAAGCTAGCACTATACTTGGTTTTGTCAAAAGAAGATCCAAGGAGTTCAATGATCCATTCGTTTCTAAAATGTTGTACTGTGCTTTTGTCCGTTCTTTTCTGGAGTAGTGCTCGCATACTGGTCTTCATTTTGTTCTGTTCACAAAGCTAGAATTGAATCTGTTCAACGTTATTTCTTAAGATTTGCTCTTCGTAGCCTTCCGTGCTCAGATCTGCTTAGGCTTCTATCTTATTCTGATCGCTTGAAACTTCTTTCATTTGACTCCTTGACGTGTACATGCAAGAGTGGTTTTCGCTTTTAAGGTTATAACTTTAGTTATCGAAAATTTGAACAGAAGTTCAAATTTTCAACGCATTCTCAAACTAGAGAGCGCACAAATTAACGGACGGACATACGATTTTGAGATTTTTGAGCGACAACAAATATTTCCGTACCTTTGGCGCCTCTGTGCGACCATTATTTCTTGTCGTAACAAACTTTAGAGCAAACTTAAAATCTATCAGATAATACATAGATTTAAAAAAAATTTGTAAAACAAATTACGGTGACAATTTGCCTTCAGCCCCCCTTTTTTAGACCCCAATCGATATAAAAATTAAATTAATTTTACTGTTTGCCCTTCAAATCTCTCAATATATTTCAGCTTTCAAAACAAAATTTCAGGGTACAAAATTTTTTTTCGTTTTTCGTGTCGATCACAATAGCCACTAGTCATACTAGAATAATAAAGTGACTCAAACGAATTGAAAAATGGTTTGAAATTTTACTTGACTGGGATCCATATCATACACATTTATCTAATTTCAGAAATATGCAAGTACAGATTAGAGCATCAAAAACTTTAGCCATGGAAGAACCAGAATATTTTTATGATAAGGCATAAAATAGCGTGGTATATTATTGAAAACATTTTGATACTATAAATAAGAGATTGAGTCATTCTTTCTTTATCAAAGATTATGTTAAAAAAAAATCTTTACCAAATGGTTATAAGAATGGCAGAAGTTCGACGAAGACATGCAGTTTTTACGGAGCCATTCTCTAAGAAATTACTCCTCCACCGCGTTTTTGTATAAAACTTTGAGAATTTTTTTTTTCAATAATGAAGTGGTTTTTACTGGTGTTTTTAGCAGTTTTCAGTGGAATTTCCACTGCCTCTGAAAGTATGAAGAAAAATTTACTTTTTTATGAATTTGATTAAAAATTTGTTGTTGGTGATTTTAAAGTAATATTTCAAGTGGTGTAGTTTTATACAGTGGTTGGCGTCCATTGAAGCAAGCGAAACATTGCTTCCCTTATATTTTGCCCCTCTATTGTGTCTAAAAATGTTGAATTTCATTTAAATTTACAGGCCACGCTTTTGCTCTGTAGATCGCTTTAGATTCGAATTTCCAAAGCGTTCTCGCAAGAGAAATAAACTGCCAACAAGTCGGGCGAAACTTTATTATTCTTGGAACAAGTTGCGGATGAGTGGAAAGTCAATATGCAGGTTAGAGTGGTTAGGGAAGGCTAAGTGAAAGGGAGTTCTTGGGCAGGGCTGTTGTCAATTTAACAATATTTCATTCGTTTCTGCAAGTTTGGGTTTTTATGAGGGTAGGAGCAGGGGTAATAGTAAGGGCGGGTGGATGTTAATAAGTTTTTAATTAATTGCTTGAATCACGTCCAATATTCTCTGTATAGAATGTGTTTCATAGACGAAGTTGCATAGAATTTTCATAAAATTCGGTGTATTTTACATTCACGAAACCGAACATTTGTATGGGAGGGGGTAGAGAAGGTAGGGGAATCGTAAAATTTGATATGTAGTTTTATTTTGCTTCTCTTGTAAGGTGCTTGTATAAAATTTCAAGTTCGTAACTTTTAGTTTGTTGGTTATTAGTTGATTTAATGAAATTGGTCGAAATCTTAGTTTTGTATGGGAGGGGGTAGAAGGGCAAGCGCAATTTCAAAACTGTTAAAACAACTTCATTTGAATTATTTTTATAAGTTTTTCTGCAAAATTTGAAGTTGATAGCTTTTAAGAGTTGGCTGACAACTTATTTCTTAAAAATGCTCGAAAAAATAATTTTGTATGGGAGGAGGTATAGGAGGGAGGGGAATCGTAAGACTTATGATGCAATTTTCATTCTTTTGTGTTGTAAGATGCTCGTACAAAATTGCAAGTTCGTAGCTTTTAATTTGTTGATTATTAGTTGATTTAATGAAATTGGTCGAAATCATACTTTTGTATGGGAGGGGGTAGAAGGGCAAGCGCTATTTCAAAACTTTTAACGTAATTTCATTTCAATTATTTTTGTAAGTTTGTATGTAAAATTGCAAATTGATAGCTTTTAAATGTTAGCTGATAATTGATTTCTTAAAAATGGTCGAAAAAATAATTTTGTATGGGAGGGGGTAGAAGTTTTAAAGGTTTTCGACCAGTTAATATTTTGTATATTTAGGAATTTTTTTTAAATGCATTTTGCAAATTTTCAAGTTTCTACCTTAAAATTTCACTCAAAAATTTTCAGTTTATGTGTTTTTTTCAATGCACATGGAACACCTTGTGCACGTTAGACCGGGGGGGGGTCGGTTTATAACAATTATGTATCAAGTTATTATTATTTTTCTATGTACATCAAATAGACGTATCCACATGCAAAATTTAAACTTTGTATCTTTCACCAGAGCTCTAAAAAAATCACTCAAAATTTTCGACATTTTTGCTTATCACCTCCCTCCCCTTACACCTTCCAACTTAAAATTTTTATCAAAATTAACTATTATGTATTTCTACAATCTGACAAATTTGTGATTTGATATCTGTACTATTTTTTGAGATATAAGGATTCGTAATTTTGAAAAGTGCGCCATTTTTGAAATGCTCCTTATTTCCCCCCACTACTATTATTTCAAGATGTTATATTTTTTTTGTATTTTTCCAGTATATCTTAATACAAGTTTCAAGTTTCAATTACATAGCTTAAGAGATAGTTGAGATATTCTTTTTTAAGTGTTTTTCTTTGCACCCCCCCTGACCCTTCCCCTTACAATAATTAACCACTTTCTAAGCTGATTTCAATAGAACTTTATGCCATCTTAACGGTCTCAAAATATAAATTTTTTGCGATAAGTAATTTCGAAGATATAATCATTTGAAAAAATAATTCGGCCGACAATTTGTTTTTAGCCCCCCCTTTTCGGACGCCAATGGATAAAAAAATTAAATAATTTTTAAAAGTTGTCCCACAAACTCCTCTATATGTGTGTTGAATTTTAGCTTCCTAGCTGTTACCATGGTTGAGATATTTGAATTCGTATTTTTCGGCCTTAGCTCTCCCCCTGCCTCCCCCTGAACCCGTGTACCCCCCAAAATAGGTATCTGCCTGAGATCCGCAACTATCTACAATCCCCCTAAAAATGAACTTTCTATCTTGAAGGGCTTGGGAGTTAATGTGCGCTGAGCGTACACACCGGCGTACGGCGGACGGCGGACGGCGTACAGACAGACGGATTTTTATACTCTAGATGAAATCTGAGAGTATTATAAGTTTGCTCTAAGGTTTGTAACGCCAAGAAATAAGGCTTGGAGAAAAATATGAATGATATAGAAGTTAATGTTATCACTCAAAAATCTCAAAACCGGATGTCCGTCTGTCCGTCCGTCCGTCCGTCCGTCCGTCCGTCCGTCTGTTCGCTCTCTAGCTTGAGAACGCGTTGAGCTAGATAGTTCAAATTTTGTACACGTCGTTTTTGACAAAAAAGTAAGGTCAAGTTCGTGAACAGGCCAAATCGCTCCACCCCTTCTACCCCCTCCCATACAAAATGACACAATTGCGCAATTTGACAATTAAAGGATTTGCTCGAAAAGTATAAAAGCTATTGGCCTGAAATTTATAATATATTACTTTTATTATAATATCAATCTACACTATAAAAATTATGCGTGTCCTCCCCCTCCTTCTACCACCTCCCATACAAACTGTACTTGTCATGAATTACTCTAAGTGAATTTACTCAGTGTGTATAAAATTGAGCAGGCTGAAATTGTGCACTAAATATTTATTTAAAATTGTTAGTAAGGCGAAAAAAAAATAGACGATTAGCTTCACCCCTTCTACCCCCTCCCATACAAAATGACGCAAATTCGCAATTTAACGATAAATTAATTTACTCGAAAAGTATAAAAGCTATTGATCTGATTTTTGGGATATTTTACTTTCATAATGATTTAAATTTTCAGTAGAAAAATTATTTGCGTCCTCCCTCTCCTTCAGCCCAAGCAGTACTGCCTACAATTTTAATGTAGGAAAGCCTTAAATGAAATGGAATATATCTAAGCGACCTCAGTTTTTCTTTAATCTTGTTAAGTTTTATTTGGTAGATTTCAACTGAACGAAATAAGTACAGGAGTAAGTTCAAGAGATATAAAATGGTTTCGTTTAATTCGTTATCGCCTGTTTGAAAAGATTGTTTTTACAAGTAGGCTTAAAGATCTTTAAAAATTTGCTTCAAGATATTTATAAATGCTGCATTAATTATTATAATACAGATCGGACCTTAGATCTCGTTTTTTTTGTGGAATTAATGCATTGACGAATGGATTACTGGTTGAAAGGCCAAACAAAAATTATTTTCCTGGTCATGCATATTAATTTCTAATGATAAAAATGATTGGAGGACTTTATGAAACGAGCAATTTGCTTAAAACTGTAGACAAATACGGTAGAAGAAGGTATTGGTTACATTGTACGGTTCGAGCCCTGACACCATTCGTGCTGTTTCTTATATAAAAACATAAAAGAATTATGATTGGGCGTAAAGCCCAATCATATGATACTCTAGATGAAATGAGAAAGAGTTCAATGTACCGGAAAATATGTCACCTCCAATTCTTTTAAATAATTAATAGTGACTTTTGTATGGGAGGTGGTAGAAGGAGAGGAGGAAGGTTTTGTAATTTTTGGATATGACACCTAATGTGGTATGCAAAATATTTCGTGCTGAATTTAAGGTTTGCAGCTTTCATTATTTTCAATTGGACATAGTTTTGAGGCATTTGTATGAGAGGTGGCAGGGGAAGTGGAGCGTCTAAGATGATTTTGAAACTGCTTATCATATCATCCTTATCACCACGCTTTGGTTCAATTTCAAATTTGATAGTTCTAATATATTCGAAGGAGAAATGCTTTTCTTGAATTTAAAATACAGATATTTGTATGGGAGGGGGTAGAAGGAGTGAAGAGGAGCTGATAATTTTTTTTAGCATTTATTGAAATTATTAAAAAACAAACTCTGGCAAAATTTTAAGTTTATACTTTTTCTAGTTTTAATGGAAATCGATACAATGCACTTAACAAAAATTAGACATTTGTATGGGAGGGAGTAGAAGGAGTGTACGGATCAAAACACATTTTTCTCCCGTTATTGATATTTCTATTTTTATACTTTATGCAAAATATCAAGTTGATAGCTTTAACAGTTTCGAAGAAAAATAATTTAATTTAAATTTCAAAATTTCGTGAAATTTGTATGGGAGGGGGTAGAAGAAGTGAGGTGAAGTTGATAATTTTTTCAATACTGATTGCAATTATATTAAAATTAATTCTGGCATAAATTAATTTTTATAACTTTGCTAGTTTCAATGAAAATCGAAAAAATGCATTTTTCCAAATTATGCATTTGTATGGGAGGGGGTAGAAGGAGTGAAGAGGAGCTGATAGTTTTTTTAGCATTTATTGATATTATTAAAAAACAAACTCTGGCAAAATTTTAAGTTTATACTTTTTTTAGTTTTAATGGAAATCGATATAATGCACTTAACAAAAATTAGACATTTGTATGGGAGGGAGTAGAAGGAGTGTACGGATCAAAACACATTTTTCTCCCGTTATTGATATTTCTATTTTTATACTTTATGCAAAATATCAAGTTGATAGCTTTAACAGTTTCGAAGAAAAATAATTTAATTTAAATTTCAAAATTTCGTGAAATTTGTATGGGAGGGGGTAGAAGGAGTGAGGTG
This sequence comes from Chorisops tibialis, assembly GCA_963669355.1. Lineage (NCBI taxonomy): Eukaryota > Metazoa > Arthropoda > Insecta > Diptera > Stratiomyidae > Chorisops > Chorisops tibialis. Next base: position 177,938,164 of record OY770262.1, on the reverse strand, counting down.
AAGTACATAATTTTTTTCAATTCTGATTGCAATTATAATAAAATTAATTCTCGCAAAAATTCGTTTTTGTAACTTTGCTAGTTTCAATGAAAATCGAAAAATTGCATTTTTCAAAATTATGCATTTGTATGGGAGTGGGTAGAAGGAGTGACAGGATCAGATCAATATTGTGTCATATTAATGATATCTATATGATACTACTTTGACCTAAATTTAAAATTGGTAGCTTAAATAGTTTCAAAGGAAAATCGATTTCTGGAAATTTCGGAATTTCGTGAAATTTGTATGGGAGGGGGTAGAAGGAGTGGGGGGATGTGGCCCGTTCACGAACTTAAAGTTTCTTTTTAGCTAAAAATGACACACAAAAAATTTCAGCACGATAGCTCAAAGCGTTCGAGAGTTATGCTGTAGACAGACGGACAGACAGACGGACAGACGGACAGACGGACAGACGGACAGACAGACAGACGGACAGACGGACAGACAGCAACTCGGAATCGAAGTTTTTGAGCGACAACAAATATTTCTGTACCCTTGGCGGCTCTGTGCGAGCATTATTTCTTAGCGTTACAAACGGTAAGGCAAACACAATATACTCTCAGATTCCATCTAGAGTATAATGATTTCCTGAATCCGAATACGACCTCCATTTTTCAGTTTTCGGGGGAGGCCCCCAACTATTACTTTATTATTCTAATAATAAAGTATTGTGATCGACACAAGAAAAAAAAAATTTGGTACCCTAAAATTTTTTTTTTTCGCGTTTCATGACTAAATTAGCCTAAAAATGCAAAAAAAAAAATCCGTCCCGCCGTACGCCGTCCGCCGTACATATGGACTCATATCTCCGAGACCGTTTAAGGTAGAATGTTAGTTTTTGGGTGGATTGTTGATTGGGTAAGTGAGCTCTATTTTCAAAATTTTGGGGGGTGTTAGGAGGAAGGGGGAGTCGGGGGGAGGGAAAAAGTCGAAAAATACACTTGCTAATATCTCCACCAGGAATGCAGATCGAAAGTTGAAAATCAGTACAGATATTGAGAAGGTTGTGAGACAAACTTCAAAAATTATTTAATTTTTTTATCCATTGGCGTCCGAAAAGGGGGGGCTAAAAACAAATTGTCGGCCGAACTGTTTTTTCAAATGACTATATCTTCGAAATTACTTATTGTAAAAAATTCATATTTTGAGACCATTAAGGTGACATATAGTTTCATTGGAATCAACTTAGAAAATGGCTAATTATTGTAAGGGGGAGGGTCACGGGGGGTGCAAAGAAAAACACTTAAAAATGAATATCTCAACTATCACTTAAGCTATGTAATTGAAACTTGAAACAAATATTAAGCTATACTAGGAAAATGCAAAAAAAAATAATATGTTGAAATAATAGTAGTGGGGGCAAATGGGGAGCATTTCAAAAATGGCGCACTTTTCAAAATTACAAATCCTTATATCTCAAAAAATAGTTCAGATATCAAGTCGAAAATTTGTCAGATTGTAGAATTACGTAATAATTAATTTTGATAAAAATTTTAAGTTAGGGGGTGTAAAGGGAGGGAGGTGGTAAGCAAAAATGTCTAAAATTTTGAGTGATTTTTTTTAGGACTCTGGTCAAAGATAGAAATCTTAAATTTAGCATGTGGATACATCTATTTGATGTACATAGAAAAAAAATAATAATTTGATCCAGAATTGTTACGAACCGACCACCCCGGTCTAATGGGCACAAGGTGTTTCATGTGCAGCGAAAAAAACACGAAAACTGAAAATTTATGGATGTAATTTTAAGGTAGAAACTTGGAAATTTGGGAAATACCTTTAAAAAAAATTCCTAAGAGTATTAAATATTAACTGGTCGAATATTTTTAAAACTTCTACCCCCTCCCATACAAAATTATTTTTTCGACCATTTTTAAGAAATTAATTATCACCTAACTATTAAAAGCTATCAATTTGAAATTTTGCATAAGAACTTATAAAAATATTTGAAATAAAATTACTTTAAAAGTTTTGAAATCGCACTTGCCCTTCTACCCCCTACCATACAAAAGTATGATTTCGACCAATTTCATTAAATCAACTAATAACCAACAAATTGAAAACTACGAACCTGAAATTTCTTACGAGTACCTCACAAGAGAAGAAAAAGAAAATTGAGTCACAAATTTTGCAATTCCCCTACCTCTTCTACCCCCTCCCATACAAAACTATTTTTTCGATCATTTTTAAGAAATCAGTTATCAGCTAACTCTTAAAAGCTATCCATTTCAAATTTTGCACGAAAACTTACAAAAAGAACTGAAATGAAATTCCTTTAAAAGCGCTTGCCCTTCCACCCCCTCCCATACAAAAGTATCATTTTGACCTATTTCATTAAATCAACTAATAACCAACAAATTAAAGCTACGAATTTGAAATTTTGTACGAGCACACTACATGAGAAAGCAAATAGAATTGCGTCACAATTTTTACGATTCCCCTACCTTCTCTACCCCTTCCCATACAAATGTTTGGTTTCGTGAATGGAAAATACACCGAATTTTATGAAAATTCTATGCAACTTCGTCTATGAAACACATTCTGTACAGAGAATATTGGACGTGATTCAAGCAATCAATTAAAAAACTATTAACATCCACCGACCCTTACTATCACCTCTTACCTCTCCCCTCACGAAACTCAAACTTGCATAAATAAACGAACAAAATATTGATTATATGTACTGGGGCTTTTGAACGTTTGCACAAAGTGTTAAATTGATAACTGCCCTGCCCAAGAACCCCCTTTCACTTAGTCTTCCCTAACCACTCTAACGTGCATATTGACTTTCCACGCATCCGCAACTTGTTCCAAGAATAATAAAGTTTCGCCCGACTTGTTGGCAGTTTATTTTTATAAATTATTCATAATTTAGAGAGATGAAAAGGATTATTTTGACCTTTAAATTCCTTTTGGAGGTCTAGAGAGGTGAAAATATCTAAAACATGAACATAATTCGACAGTTGATCCAGATAGGCTTTGGAGTTTTTCTTCATAGTAAATTTCGAAGAATTTTTTTTTTTATTTGGAAATTTTGTTAAAACTTCAAGACATTAAAGACTGAGTCTAACAAATTTATAAAATTATAATTCATCATCGAGTATATGCAATTTAATCTTTTGTAATGCCTTTGTGCGCAATAGAAACTATCAGAAACACAAAAACATAACTCACTAACTAATACTGTATGGAGACGAGATTTACTACAATCTACAAGGGAAACAAAAAAATATCTACTAAAAAAATACAATTGACTATCGAATAACTTTTGTCGGAAGATTTATTATATGAAATCTGAGAGTATTTTGTGGTTACTTTATTTTTTGTAACGCAAAGAAATATGGTTCATGCAGAATCACCAAGGGTACAGTACTGTTTCTTCTCGCTCGAAAGCCTCAAATTTGAGTGGCCATCTGTCTGCCATTTTCAACGCTTTGAACTCTTCTTTTTTAATGGCACTACAGCCCAAATCCGACTTTGGCCTCCTGACCTTCAGATTACTTAACAAGTATTTATTATTATATAAGGGTTGTTAGCCATTCGCACAACCCTCTATCAACGAATTTTCATTTTCGCTGATTAAGGTGACCAAGATTGCCGAAATTACACGTCGACCGGGATTTGAACTACCGACCTTCGTATTGTAGGCCAAAATGGTACCCACCAGGCTACAACCCAACGCTTTGAACTAACATGCAGCAATTCTATCCATGTATTTTTTTCAAATAAAGAAGAAAATACTTACTCATGAATGATGCAAATCCCCTTCCTTCTACCATCTCTCATACAATTTTCGATATTTAATATTCTAATGAATTTGCAATAATAAACTGTTCCCCATTGGATCTAGAGTATAGTTACTCCAGGTAATACTAGATATGCTTTACAACGATTAACGAAAATGACGGCGTCCGCTTCGGGCATTGAAACTTTTTTATATTTTTAACACCAAGAACTGTGTTCAGTTTATAATATTCAGCTAAAAAGTCTCAAACAAAAATATTGAAGAACTACTTACTTACTTACGATGGCGCTACAGCCCAAATCAGACTTTGGCTTCCTGAATACCTTCCATCCATCCATTCCGGTTCAGTGACCTCGTCCTCCAGTTAGAAAATCTTAGCAGTGATTTGCTGTCTGCATCAATCGAATCCTTCCAACGCTTCCGTGGTTTTCTGACCGGTCTTTGTCCGTTGACTTTCCCTTTTAGTGTGTGTTTGGGAACTCTCCCGTCATCCATATGCTGCTCATGACTAGCCCATTGTATTTTTTTAAATTTTATGAGGGTTGACACTTCTGGATTTTCGAAGATGGCATACAATTCTCTATTGTATCGTATTCTCCAGATGGAGTCTGAGAGGTGGTGAAAGCAGAGGTGGGTGGTTTGTAGTTTTGGTATATTGCACCGAACATGGTCTGCAAAATGTTTCTTGCTGAATTTAAAGTTTGTAGTTGCTACTATTTTCAATGAAAAGGTACATAGTTTTCCTGAAATTGGCGCATTTGTCTGGGAGGTGCCAGAGGAAGTAGAAGGCTTAAGATGATTTTGAAACTGCTTATCAGCATCCTTATCACCATACTTTATTTCAATTTCAACGTCTATACCTCACATATGTTCGAAGGAGAAATGCTTTTCTTGAATTTGTACAGGGTGCGCCATCTTTTATGTCGGCATATAAACATTGAATAACTTTGAACAAAAAACAACCGATTTCTACATATATTTGAGGTATTTTTTTCAATTTGGTCCTTTGCAATCTATTTGAATTAGAATACAAAATCAGTGAAGTGGCCGCCTTTATTGGCCACAGAAAAATGTACCCTTTGTACTGCGTTTTTCAATACCTTTTATTTATTTATTTATTTATTTGGGCTCTTGAACAAAAAGACTACAATTTCAATTAAACAAAAGCGGAAAATAAAAGAAAAACACTGAAGATGATAGTTTATAATATATGCTAAAAAATAAATGAATAGTAAAGATAAAAATTTAAACATTAAATATGATAGATTTAACTCTATTCTTAAATAAAGGAAAAGAAGAAGCTAAAGAACCAAGTTGGGGTCGGTCATGGTTCCTTTGCATTCTTAGCATCGGAGAGTGATGGTATAATCGAGAGAGGCTTGTGGAGGATTGAAGATGTCTGAATTCCTTGTTGAGACTATTCCTGGTCTAAAGTTCAGGTCGTCACAGAGGTGGGTATTGAGCAGGTAGTTGCACAGCTTGAAAAGGAAGCAAGCATCCACCTTAAATGCAGTGGCTGTAGGTGAAGTACTTCAAGTCTGCCATTGTAGTCGATATGAGGCTTCCTTAATCTGTAGAAAAGGGTTCGAGTGAATCTACACTGAACAGATTCGATGGTCCGAACATGACAAGAATGGTAGTATTCCAAAATACTACGGACGAGTGTGGAAAATAGGAGAACAGCTGTTCCTGGACGATTAAACTGGACTGTCGTGCGGAGGACGAAGCCAACAAGTCTGTTTGCCTTATTAGTAATCTCGGAGAAATGATTGACGAATTTAAGTTTGCGATCAAAGACCACTCCTAGATCCTTTATTGCGGTTACTGCTGGATCCATTAATAGAGTAAGAGAGAACAGAGGAGGTAGTTTTATACGAGTACTCCATAGTAAAACACTTTTCTATGTTCAAAAAGATATTGTTGTTTAAACACCAATGAGAGACAGCAGACAAATCAGCCTGGAGAATCATGCCACCAGAAACGGAGGAAATTTCCCGGAACAGTTTGAGGTCATCAGCGAATAAGAGACAGTTCGAAGATACAAATTGGGGCAAATCATTTATGAAGAGAGTAAATAATAGAGGACCAAGGATCGATCCCTGCGGGACACCAGAGTTAGCAAGAAGCTCAATAGAGGAGTATCCGTTGAACGTAATTCGGAGACGACGGTCAGTAAGGTATGAACTGAACCAGTTCAGGAGAGAGCCAGAGACACCGTACCTTTCAAGTTTTGAGATTGGAATTTTACAATTAACAGTGTCAAAAGCTTTTGAAAAATCGGTATATATGAATTGGACAAGGATTGAGCAACGAAATTAGTGAATTCACATAAATTAGTAGAAGTAGATCTACCTTTTAAGAATCCATGTTGGGCTGGTGATATCAAGTGATAAAAAATTTTTTTGCTATATTACATTATGAACTAATCCTTCAAAAACCTTTCCAAAACAGTTCAGGGTGGAAATCGGGCGATAATTCAAGACATTTTCGGTATCTCCTTTCTTTCAAAATGGGTACTATGTTAGCTAACTTCCAGCATGCAGGAAACGAGCCTTCTTCAAGAAACTTATAGAACAAAATAGATAGTGGCACTGAGAGCTCCGAGGAGAGAGCTTTCACTAAAAGGTTCGGGATCCCATCCGGTCCGCCACCGATTTTTGAATCTAGAGAATTGATGATTGATATAATGTCCCTCTCACTAATGGATATCTAAGAGATCAACTCCTAGGGTGGGATGAAGAATTCATAAGATAGATCATTACTCGAGTGGCTAAACACAGAGGAAAAGTATTTGGCAAAAAGTTCACACATTTCTTGTGGAGAGGTATTGGTAGTATCACCAAACTTAAGTTGTGAAGGAAAAAATTGTTTATTTCTACGCTTTCTAACTTGCGACCAAAACGGTTTGGTCTCATTGCGCAAAAGTGCCGCCTCTAGCTGAGAAATATATGCAGAGAAAGCCTTCTTGATGTCCGATTTGACCCGCTTACGCTGAAGGGAATAGTTATGGTAATCAGATAGAAGAGACGAGCGCTTATACTTTTTATGCAAACGCGCTTTTTTACGAAGAGCGCAAATAATAGAATGGTTAAACCATTCAGGGTAGTCACGACTAGAAATGACACGATAGGGATCATTCCGATTAATTATATCATCAAGAATGGAGTGTAATTGCGTCGATGATTCATTAGAGCTTTTACTGCTAAAAAATTCAAACCAGTTAACATTACCGAGGTCACAACTCATCTGCTCGTAGTTTCCCTTATAGAAATTGTATTTCTTATCCGTACAAATAAGAGATGGATTCTACTTCTACAATGGCGCTACAGTTCAAATCGGACCTTGGCCTACTGATATTCAGGTTCCTTAACATTTTTTATATTACTTATTGTGGAAGGGTTGTTCGCCCTTTGCACAACCCTCTTTCTACGAATTTTTCATTTTCGTAGATTGAGGTGACTAAGGTATATCCAAGCAGGCAATGTGCTGGAATTATATATTGCGTCGACCGGGATTTGAACTCACGACCTTCGCATTACAAGACCAACACGCTACCTACTAGGCTACACCCTAGCTAGAGATGGATTACATAACTCTATTTGCAGGTTGATCTGAAGAGGGGGATGATAAGGGTCGGATGGCCCTAATCCACTAAAGGTGTCAACATTGATCCGAAAAGCATTGACATTGGAAAGAATCAAGTCCTGGATCTTCCTCCGATGATTTGTGTTAGTATTTTGTTAAGTAAGTGAACACAGGTTCATAAAGTGATCAACACACAAGTCTATGCTAGATAAAGACAATGTAGGGTGTGACCAGTCCGCTTTCCATTGTATGTAGGGTAGGTTGAAGTCACCACAGATAAGAAATGTCGAGGTAGCGCCAGCTGCGTTGACAGTTTCCGAAAGGCTGTCAAAAAACTTTTCAATCATTTCCACTGCACAGCAACAAGGAATATAGACACAGCATATATATAGGTATCGACCATGAGAGACTTGAATTTTGAGGAGAAGGTGCTCTATGGGAAAAACATCAAAGTCCGGACAACTCGACGTTGACAGCGATGAAAACTCCGCCACCATCTTTTTTGATAGAGCAATTAAGATCACGGTCTTGCCTGTGAACAGTGTAACAATTCGGGGAAAATTCAGAGTTAAAAATTGAAGGCATTAATCACGATTCAGTGATACAAAGAATATCAGACATACTCTCCAGAAGGGATACCATGAAGTCATCCAACTTGGTATTAAGGCCACGCACATTTTGGTAGAGAATAGTGAGATTATTATTAGATGAGCTAGAAATGTTAGCAAAGCCTGATATATTCTTGTGAACATTAGATGATGATGGATTGATAGCTACAGTTAGTACAGCTGATGACAGCTGGACACTTCTCTCGTAGACGCATCGTAGGCCAAACGAGACACAAATAGCTGTCTGGGAGGTTCAACGACACGTAGCGTAGGTGATGAGTTAGAACCGGCCGGTACATTCGCCGATGAATTTTTGAAAGGCGTATTAGTAGATGGCAGGGACTAAGCTCCCGGTACAACTGCAGGATTCGGCGAAAGTATCGGTTTTGCAGTAGTAGGTGTCTTAACTTGTTTTTTCGAACATTTAGAACTTGCATCAGCGCTTGAAGAAGAAGAAGATGCAGTGGCAGCAGTAGCGCTCCTGGTGATTCGAGCACTATGTAAAGCCTCCTCCGATGACGGCAGAGAAACTCGAAAATCGATATATAATACTTTTACCAAAATTTTGCATTTGTATGGGAGGGGGTAGAAGGAGTATAAGGATCAAAACAAAATTTTCCATGGTCAATGATATTTCTATTATTATATTTTCCACAAAACTTCAAGTGGATAGCTTCGACAATTTAAAAAAAAAATTGTTTAATTGAAATTTCAAAATTTCGTAAAATTTGTATGGGAGGGGATAGAGGGAGCAAGGGTGTAGCCTAGTGGGTAGCTTGTTGGTCTTGTAATATGAAGGTCGTGAGTTAAAATCCCGGTCGGCGCAATATATAATTCCAGCACATTGCCTGCTTGACACCTCAATCTACGAAAATGAAAAATTCGTAGAAAGAGGGTTGTGCGAAGGGCTAACAACCCTTCGACAATAAGTAATGAAAAATGTTAAGGAACCTGAATGTCAGGAGGCCAAGGACCGATTTGGGCTGTAGCGCCATTGTAGAAGAAATGGGAAAGAAGGAATGGGGTGAAGTTGAAATTGTTTTTCAAAACTGATTGCAATTATAAACATAACAGATTTATGATTGGCTAAAAGCCCAATCATATGATCCTCTAGATGAGATGGAAATGACTTCAATATACCGTAAAATGTTTCATCTCAAATTCTTTCGAATAATGAATAGAGACTTGCATGGGAGGTAGTAGAAGTAGAGGGAGAGGTTTGTATTTTTAGTATATGACACCGAAAATGGCATGGAAAATGTTTTTTGCTGAATTTAAAGTTTTTAGTTTTCATTATTTTTAAAGAAATTGGTCAAAGTTTTCCTTAAATTGGGGCATTTGTATGGGAGGTGGCAGAGGAAATGGAGCGTTTAAGATAATTTAGAAACTGCTTATCAGCATCATCAGCATCCTTATCACCATGCTTTGATTCAATTTCAAAGTTGATAGCTCTCATATACTTGAAGGAGAAATGCTTTTCTTGAATTTATAATACAGATATTTGTATGGAAGGTGGTAGAAGGAGTGAAGCGGAGCTGATAATTTTTTCTAAAACTTATTTCAATAATTAAGAAACAAATGCTGGCAAAATTTGAAGTGAGTACTTTTTCTAGTTTGAATGGAAATCGATAAAATGCATTTAACATAAATTATGCATTTGTATGGGAGGGGGTAGAAGGAGTGTACGGATCAAAACAAATTTTTTTTCACATTATTCATATTTCTATTTTTATATTTTATACAAAATATCAAGTTGAGAGCTGTAACGGTTTCGAAGAAAAATAATTTAATTTAAATTTCAAAATTTCGTGAATTTTGTATGGGAGGGGGTAGAAGGAGTAGGGTGAAGTTGATAATATTTTTAAAATAAATTGAAATTATAGTAGAATTAATTCTGACAAAATTTCGTTTTTTCAGCTTTACTAGTTTCAATGAAAATTGAAAATATGTATTTTTCATAGTTGTTCATTTGTATGGGAGGGGGTAGAAGGAGTAAGGGGATCGGGTCAGTGTTCCGTGATATTAATGAAATCTATATCATAACACTTTGACCTAAATTTCAAGTCGATAGCATAAATATTTTCAAAGAAAAATTAATTTCTTAATATTTCGAAATTTCATGAAATTTGTATGGGAGGGGGTGGAAGGAGTGGGAGGATGTAGGCTATTCACGAACTTAAAGTTACTTTTTTGCTAAAAATAACATACAAAAATTTTTAGCACTATAGCTCAAAGCTTTCGAGAGTTATGCTGTAGACAGACGGACAGACGGTCACTCGGAATTGAGGTTTTTGAGCGACAACAAATATTTCTGTACCCTTGGCGGCTTTGTGCGAACGTTATTTCTTAGCGTAACAAACGGTAAGGCAAACACACTTAACTCTCAGATTTCATCTAGAGTATAATAAAATTAATTCTGCGAAAATGCTTTTTTGCAGTTTCTAGTTTTAATGAAAATCGAAAAATGAATTTTTAAAAATTGTACATTTGTATGGGAGGGGGTAGAAGAGTGGGTGGTTCGGATCAATATTTTGTGATGTTATTGATATATAGATCATTATACTTTGACCCAAATTACAAGTTGATAGCTTAAATATTTGCGAAGAAAAATCAATTTCCTTAAATTTCGAAATTTCATGAAATTTGTATGGGTGGGGGTAGAAGGAGTAGGACGGTGTAGCCCGTTCAAGAGCTTAAAATTTATTTGTTGCTAAAAATAAAACACAATAAGTTTCAGCATGATAGCTCAAAGCGTTCGAGAGTTATGTTGTAGACAGACGGAGAGACAGACTGTCACTCGGAGTCGAGGTTTTTGAGCGACAACAGATATTTCTGTACTCTTGGCGGCTCTGTGCGAGCATTATTTCTTAGCGTTACAAACGGTAAGGCATACACAATATACTCAAGAGTATAAAAATCACTGAACTTACCACTTGCTCGAGTTTTTCATGCGTCTTGGAAGATAGCGCGTGTGGTCGTGAAGTTGCCAGAGAAAGTCAGAAGTAACCCTGGGTCCAATCGGGGTATATCTTTACTCCTGGTCCTTGGCAAGGTCTTAGAGAGGATTATGGTCGGAATGAGAAAGAAGCCTATCTGGCCTCGGAATGGCAGAACGGCTTGCGCGCCGGGAGATGCACAGAAGATGCGTGGATGCATGTGAAAGACTCGGTGGCGAGAAGTACAATACGTCCCTGGAATCTTTGTGGATTTCAAGGGCGCGTTTGACTAGTTGAACTGGGATGCAGTGCTTGATAAGCCACGCGACTGCGGCTGTCAAGAAATGGCCTTGTGGCAGAGCTATGAGTACGCGTTACTGTGTGGGGGAGGTAGGGCTGGGCTGTCCTCAAGGCTCCATCGTTGGTCCATTCATGTGGAACCTAATAATGGATGAAATTTTGACAAAGCTCTCGAACTCAAGCAGTGTTGCGGCGTATGCTGATGATTTTCTCATATTGGAGGAAGGAAGTTCTCGATCTGAGCTGGAGCTTAAGGGTACGGTTCTAATGGCTACCGTTCTGGAATGGGGCCAAAAGGTGGGAGTTGGGGTATCGAGGAAGAAGACAGCGATAATGTTGCTGAAAGCCAAATTGTCGCACTAGCGTCCTACCTTGATAGATGGAGCCAGGCTCAGATATGTGACTAACGTCAGGTATCTGGGAATCAGAGTGTCAGAGCGGTTGAGGCTCGAGCTGCATCTGCGAGAACTCACAGAACGTCTCACCACCACTGTGGGTCAGACCCGCAGAGTTCTACGGAAAGAAGAGGACCCGTGCTATTTACTCGTGCCGGCGAGTAATCCTGCGGGCATGTATACCTGTTTGTCGGACAGCTTCTACTGAAGCCATGCAAGTACTCCTTGTTTTTTCGTCATTGGACTTGGAGGTGAAGCGCAAAGCTATCACCTACAAGATCCGGAAGGGTGTCCCATTGCTGGCTAGCGATTGGTTAACTTGTGAAGAGAATGAGGAAAGGAGCCTTCGCGAATGCAAAGAACTCCTCGACCTCTGGGTGGCAAAACAAGTGGACAGACAGCGAAACGGCAAGGTGACTCACGACTTTATAGGACTCGCGAACTCTGCCAGGGATAACTTGGACATTGAATTTCCTATCAGTCTGGGTTATCTCTTGACAGGCCATGGCAGCATAAACTTTTACCTCCTTCGGGTGGGTAGAAATAAAATTGAGGGTTGTACATGTGAAGCTGAGCTCGAAAATTGGTAGTACATATTGGGCGAATGCCCAAGAAACGCTGACATACGACACCTCGAAGATATAGGGATAGTGTGCAATAGGGAGAACCTAGATGTGAGTTGGTGCCTGTCGAGTCGACAAACATTTGAATGGCTCCCACAAGCTCGGAGCCATTCAAATGTTTGTCGACTCGACAGGCACCTCACGAAGCATTTAGTAGTAGGTGGGCTGATACGGGAAGACCCAGAAGAACGTAGGGACTTAGGAAACCTTGAGAGCAGCACAGGTTCATTCACTTACACGCTGGAAAGGGATGAGGCCTGTTATCACATACCGGGTGAACGACCAAGGTCAATTCCAGTATAACCTATGGGGACTACCAACCCCACGCTCCCGAAGCGGAGTGCTACCATTCACGGGCTTGCAAAATGACCTAAACTGGGAGTCAATCAATCAATCAAATTCCTGTTAGGACCCCCTATAGGGGCATAGGACAGAAACAACTCTCTTTCACAAGGCGCGATCCTGAGCATCGGCCACAAGCTATTACCAGGATTTCTTTATTCCTCTGATCTCCTGCTCAACTGTGCTCGCTTCCAAGTATTGCATGGTCGACCAACCCGACGTCTTTCTTGAGGATTATAATCCAGAGCCTGTTCGGCGATGTTTCGCTCTGGTTTCCTCAGCGTATAACCGATCCACTACCTTCGAATCTCAATACCTATTTTAGTCTGGCCAGTTGTACTCCAAAGTTCGTCGTTGGAGATCACTTCTGGGCAGAATATTCCTAAAATGCGTTGAAGGCATTGGTTCACGAAAGTCTGCAGTTTCTTGGTAAGTCGAACGGTCACTTTCCACGTAGTACAACCATATAACAACACGGATTTGACGCATGCGTCAAAAACTCGCAGCTTCGTTCGAAGAGAGATCTCTCTTAACCTCCAGAAAGAGGAAAGAATACCGAACGCCTGGCGAGCTTCATTTAGCCGAGTAATATACCTATATAATAAATAAGAATAAATAAGAATTTTATCATCAAGGCAAGGTTTTCGGGAGTATTTGTAGAAACCGCAAGTCATCTTTTCCAACATGGCTTTTTAAGGGGCAGGTCAACTGTTTCCAATCTTTTGGAATATTTTACTTTCATTTGGTAAAAATGTGGTCAAAGAAAGCAGGTGGACTCTATATACACAGATTTTTCTAGCGCCTTTGATGTAGTTGGTCACAGTCTGTTACTATTCAAGTTAGAGCGTTATGGAATTAGAGGTGTTTCTTGTAGTACTTATCGGATTGTATACAAAAAGTTAGATTTTCATCGCATCTATCCAAAATAGCTACAGTCTCCTCTGGCGTTCCTTAAGGTAGCTTATTTGGGTCCCTTTTATTTATACTTTTTATTATTGATGTGCCATTACTTTTGAACGAATGTAACTTATCGTTTTACACTTATGACTTAAATATCTTCAGAACTAGCAAATTAAAAAAAAAAATCAATATTATTATTATTTTTTATTTGACATGTCATGGAGTGACTCTAATCTAAGTAAAGCACAAATGGGCTTTACGTTCCAATTAATGACTTTCAATAAACATTTCTTAGAGTAATTAATAAAAATTATCAATCCTTTTTTTTAAGAAAAAATCGTATGCCATTACAAGCCACAAAACAAATTCGGCATAGACGATATCAATCCATTTCTTTGCACGCACTTAATTTATGGAACTTTTGGAATTTACGAAACCGGGGAATTGCGAATTCCCGATCCAAATTTCGGTTTGGATAGCAACGGTGGTCAAGGTATGAATTTTTTTTTTTTTTGTAATTATTTCGCCAGAGAAAAAAATTAATTTCAAATTTACTTCAGGAAATTTTCGAAAATTCAACGCTCTAAAGAAATTGAATCCAAATTTGAAAACTTTAATTGCCATCGGCGATCAAATCTCGTCAAAATACTCCGCTATAGCAGAGGATGTAACTAAAACACAACGATTTGTTACAAGTGTTCGAACATTTCTATTAAAATATGAATTCGATGGACTGGATTTTATTTGGATTTATCCGGGACTTCTTGGCGGTAGACCTACAGTTGATAAGACTTATTACACGAATTTTCTTTTAAGAATTAGAACAGAGTAAGTAAATAAAAATACATTGAAACATTTGTCGATTCAAATATTGAGTTTGATTTTTTTCGAATTATAATATTTGTATGGGAGGTGGTAGAAGGGGCCATAAAACTTTGAAATCATCGTATCTCTTCACATTTTAAAATAATTTGTATTCCTCAATTCCAGATTTAATCCTTACAAGCTCTTGCTCGCTGTAGATGTTGCTCCACATCAATCTATTGCCGATCAATCTTACAACATCCCTGAAATTATCAAACATGTGGATTTCATAAATATTATGCCGTACAATCAACATGAACATTTGGAAACTGTTGCAAGTTTAAATACCCCGCTATATGCTAGTGAAGTTGATGTTACAGCATTACAGAAACAAACAAATACCATTGCCATTATAAATTATTGGCAAAGTAAAGGTGGGTGCAAGTAAAAGGGTTTTATTTTATTATCACTAAAATTGAAAATTTCAAATGTCAGGTGCACCTGCATCAAAACTGCTCTTGGGATTGTCATTTTACGGACATACATACACGCTGGCGGAACCAAATAAAACTGCTCCAGGATCACCGAGTATCGGTCCGGGTATTACCGGCTCAAATTCCAATACGCCCGGATTGATTTTCTACAATGAACTTTGCGATAAATTGAAATCGAAAAATTGGACCGTAGTGTGGAATGATGCCCAAAAGGTTCCCTATGCTTTCAAGGACTACCAGTGGATTGGCTACGACGATCTCTCAAGTATCGAACATAAGACTAAATACGCTGACCGCTTTAATTTGAGCGGTGTAATGGTCACGTCTCTATTCATGGATGATTACCGGGGTATTTGTGGTGAAATTCATCCGTTGTTGCGAATGATCAACTCAATCATTCGTCCTGAATATATTATTTTGGAATCTTTCGAGCGTCCAACTGCGATAAATGATTGTCCAGTAGATTCTCAAAGTCCAAAAGTGACTGAAATTTCTGCCGAGTGCCCAAAAGAACCAGAAAAAGAATGTGATTGTTCTACAGCTATTCAACATCTAACTTTGCCAAAAACATGGAATTTCCCGTCCCCAATTAAAAGAACGGATGGTCGGCCAACTATTTTGCAAATTATTTATCCGTAATTTACAATTTCAAAATTATTTTCAGTACTATTATTTAATTTTCAGAGTTGCAAGACTTGGAATCTTATTCGTACTTAGAAATTTCAAATCAATATGTAAATAAAATTTTTTTTTTTTTTGTTTTTTTGTGAATATTTGAATTAATATAATAAAAGTACTTTGAATTCTAATATGCGTTATTGTTTATTTATTACATGAAACCCTAATTTGTTACCGCGTTCCACATCCCCGTTTTCCTGTTGGGCAGACAATTGACGAGCTATACATCGTTGTGCACTCACAATTTTCATACTGAATCTGAACAACCCGCTGACCATAGTTCTATGTGCCTGGTATTAGATTCGTTTCGGTATGGGAAAATGGAGTTTTTTTGGACAGCTGCGAGCGCATGCACAGTGACTGAACATTTTATTTGGTTACTACTCAACTGAGATTATGGACACCAATTTGAGAGATAGACTCACGGTAACATATTTTCGATGCAGAATATTTTTGGTTGAGTCGAACCATTAGATATATTGAACAGATTCTAACCGGTAGATTCAAAATAGGATTTCAATACACAAAAGCTTTGATTTTTCTATACGATCCGGTCATAGCAAGATAGCATCTCGAGAATGGAATTCTTCAGTTGCTGCACGAAAGGTGAATAAAAAACATAACAGAATTATGATTGAGCCTAAAGCCCACTCGTGCGATACTCTAGATAAAATGGAAAAACGTTTAAATATATCATCTTAAATTATTTCACATGACTAGTGACACTTGTATGGGAGATGGTGTATGGAGATGGTAGAAGCAGGGACGGGGAAAGGTGCATGTCAAATTTTTCAATATGGCACCGAACATGGAATGCCAAATATTTCGTACTGAATTTAAAGTTTGTGGATTTCATAATTTTCAAGGAAATTTGACATTGTTTTCCTGCCGTTGGGGTATTTATATAAGAGGTGGCAGGAGAAGTAGAAGGTTGTGTTTAATTTTGTAACTGCTTATCAACATCTTATCGGCATGTTTTGTTTCAATTTTAAAGTCAATAGCTCTTTTATATTCCAAGAAGGGATGCTTTTCTTGAATTTCTGGTGTAGATATTTGTATGGGGGAAGGTAAAAGGAGTGAAGGGAAGTTAATATTTTCTTAGAATTTATTGCAATTATTAAGATTCAAAATCTAGTAAAATTTGAAGTTTCTACCTTTTCTAGTTTTAATGGAAATCGAAATAATGCATTTAGCAAAATAATGCATTTGTATGGGAGAGAGTAGAAGGAGAACATGGATCAAAACAAAACTTAATGACATTTGCATTATTATTCTTTGCTCAAAATTTCCAGTCGCTCGCTTTTGCAGTTTCGAAAATAAATAATTTAAATGAAATTTCGTAAAATTTGTGGGAGTGAAGTTGATAATTTGTTCAAAATTGATTGCAATTATAATAAATGTAATTCTGGGAACCTTAGATAGTTTCAATAAAAATTGAAAAAAATGCGTTTTTCAAAATTGTGCTTCTGCATGGGGGTAGAAGGAGTGACTGAATCGAATCAATATTTGTTGACGTTAATGATATCATCATTACTTCTTCTACAATGGCGCTACAGCCCAAATCGGACCTTGGCCTCCTGATATTCAGGTTCCTTAACATTTTTTTTTATTACTTATTGTGGAAGGGTTGTTAGCCCTTCGCACAACCCTCTTTCCACGAATTTTTCATTTTCTTAGATTGAGCTGACCAAAGTATATCCAAGCAGGCAATGTGCCGGAATTATATATTGCGCCGACCGGGATTTGAACTCACGACCTTCGCGTTACAAGACCAACACACTACCTACTAGGCTATACCCTAGCTTTTACATCATTACACTATGACATAATTTTCAAGTTGGCAGCTAAAATAGTTTCGGAGAAAAAAAAATCATTTTCTTAAAATTTCTAAATATAATGAAATTTGTGGAGAAGGCAGGGAGGGAGGTTAGGAGAGAGGGCATATATGACCCATTCACGAACTTAATGTTTCTTTTTTGCTAAAAATTATGAATGATTGAATGGTACGAAAGGCGATGTTTGAGTCAACGAGGATGACTTTCGATTCGATGGTGTGGTATCTTCGCGAAGAAGAGTATGATGGCGCTTCTTACATTGCATACACGTATGCTTACTAGGACATACAGAAACCAAGTGCCATTGGCCTAACCAGTTGATGCATAAACCCTTCGCCTCAGTGCTTTCTTATTTTGTAGGATGATCCATGGATGAGAATCGCGCGCACTGGCAAATACTGTACGGCTGGAAGCATATCATACGATTTTGCTTGGAAGCAGAATGATAGGCAGAGTAACCGGCTATTGTTATACTAGAATATCTAGGCCCTTGTGTATGGTTTGACGGGCTAGATGACTTATCTGATATCGCCTCCAACATCCCCCTTATCTAAAATCACGCAGTTCTTTCTAAGTTTGGAGATCTGTTCGTGTGCTCAGTCCTTGCTCCCATAGTGAGCGGGTTTCGATTGGTAGCTTTTGAACTGTAATATACACCAAGAAAACGTCCCACATATCTACTTTAACTCCTAAGTTTTCCAAAGATTGCAAAAATTCTTCAGAAGTGTGTTAAAATTAGGGCATCCATGATAAATGTTAACGAAAAAATTGGTTTAATTTTTAGAGGACCCGAATTCTCTCTAGAGTTTATCACTTAGAGTTCTACGAGGTCACTTTAGAGGTCAACGTCACATGGACGGTTCAAAATCACCTTAGAACCATAGTCACTTTTAACTTTAAAATCACTTTAGATCTCAAAAAATTACAATAGTTAACAATATCAGGAGCACAAATTCAAGTTGTACGAAATCACTTTTAAATTTGAAAATCACTGGACTTCAAACATAGTTCATAGAAGTTTCTTTTCACTGTAATCACTTCAGGATTCAATATTTTTAATTTAAAAGTATCCGGCTCGACGGACATTTAATTTAAAAAAAGAAATAAAATGGTTTGGTTTCAAATTTCCTAAGGTGTCTTTATTGCGACGGGTCGAATTCAATTCTCAATTTCACAGTTTTGAAAAAAATAAAACTATTAACTGTAATAGTAAAGCTAGGGTGTAGTCTAGTGGGTAGCGTGTTTGGTTTACAATGCGAAGGTCGTGAGTTCAAATCCCGGTCGACGCATAATTCCAGCGCACTACCTGCTTGAATATACCATGGTTACCTCAATCTACGAAAATGAAAAATTCGTAGATAGAGGGTTGTGCGAAGGTCTAACAACCCTTCCACAATAAAGAATGAAAATGTGAAGGAACCTGAAGTTCAGGAGGCCAAGGCCCGATTTGGGCCGTAGCGCCATTAAAGAAGAAGAACTGTAATAGTTTAAAATAGTTTTAAAAATATAATTATGTACAATAGGCAAGGGATTTTAATCTCATTTTAAATTTCAACAAGAGATTAATGTTATTGTTAGGTATGAGCGAAAATGCAGCGAGCAATTTTAATTCGTTTTCATGATAAATATTTTTATACCTTAACGGAATACAATAATAATTTCAGTGCTGACTATTACTTTTCAAGTTTTTGTGATTTTACGAATGGTTTATGCAAATGTTGCTGTTGTCGGCATTTTCGGTAGAGTAGTGTGGGTAGAGTAGTGTGGGTTGAGTAGTGGGGGCTTGATCGGACATCTTTGATTCCGTCGGTTGTAGCGTAGTGCGGGGCTAGGTGAGACGAGACCAAACATTCTCCCCCCGTTGAAAGCCTTCAAAATATTGAGTTTTGCTTTTGAATTACGTAGTGTTGATTATATATGTAGGAATAGAGGCAGAAGGCTGGATGGGGTAATTTTATTCAGGACTTGCGCCTCGGTAGTTTATGGGAAGAGCGCATATTTTAGATAAGGAGGGTTTGTAAGCCCCTTCTCTGGTCTTCAAAATTACGACCCGAACAATTCCGTCAGTACCGGGATGTATCCTGTGGGTTTAGCAACCTATCAGGCGCGTCCTCAGGTGGTGGATGGAGGACGCCGCGGTGTGTCGCAAGACCCTCGTCCGCGGTTAGCATGGCAATAGCAAGGAATTAAGTTTGACAGTTATACTCTCTTCAACAAGCTCATCGGACACACTTAGGCAACCACCACGTTGTGAGCCTAAATGAATGTACATGCTGAGGTGGATATGGCAGCAAATATCTTTTCTGTAAAAACCATGCCGCGAACCAGCCCAAAAAACTATGAGATGGCCCTCAGTCCCCGGCAAAAGAGGGTGCTAATATCACCGGGTCCGAACGCGGTTCGGGAGCTACTAGAACGGTGCAACCAGGTTCTAGTAGGTGCTGTGCTACTGGCAAACTCCCAGCATACTGAGTCTTCCATGTCAAAGCTCAGCGATCTCGCTTTTATAATGGCATTAGAGGATGCAGACTCAGAACCGAGTAAGCCAATGGAGATGAGTATAGATGTTGGTCACGCTTCGACGTCGACAATATCCTGCACAACTATCTCGGCTAACCTTGCTACTGAGACGATCCAAACCCCTCAATGCGGAATTAGCAACCGAGCCCGTCTCCTTGCTAAAACCACCCTAAAAAGAAAAACTGCAAAAGAGAAGTTTGACAATGCGGTAGAGGCTAAAGTGGCTGCAATTCAGAGTCGACTGTCTTCCGGGACGAACATTTCACAAGCTGCAGAAGCTTCACGCCCAGCCAGCGTGCCGGTCGAAGTGATCAGAGTCGAGGCGAAAGGTCTTAAGACCCCAGCAACGTCTCTGATTAATAGAGCTAGTACTTCCGAAGCGAATGTGTACAGAGTAGTAAAGCCTCCGGCGAAAGAGTCCTTACAAGCTCCGACCACTCCGCTGAAAGGAGTATCAAGCCTTGCAATGGATAGCGCTGTGGCTCCGAAACTGTCGGCAACAAAAAGGATAAATATGCTCAGAAGGGCAGCCCAACGAAGCAAGACTCATAGCTTGACTCCGGGTTCCCAATCAGCTGCGACTCCCATTTTGCAGCCGTCAGTGGAAAATGTTGAAGTGGTTCAAATAGTTTCATCCCCGCTGGCTTCGGGAAGATCGGTTCATGGCACCGCCTCTAGCAAGGCCAAAAAACCCTTGTCTGCGGGCACAGTTGCCGGTAAGAAGCTTGAACCACTGAAGCAGGATCACAAGCGTATCCGTTCGGATGATAGTAATACGCCGATACCTGCAGCCAAAAAGAAACAGCCGAGATCGGCTACCTATAGCGACGTCGCTAGGAGTTCCCTCCAGGCAGCAGTCATTAACACCAACGACTTGCTAGGCATTATACATACCAGAGTCGGTGAGGCCTCAGATTTACTCTTCATTGAGGAACATTCTGAGGGAACACCTCTTAGGTAATCCACCAGCTAAACCAAGCTTTTTGAAGTATGACTTCGAGCCAGGTTATCTTAGGATAACTTGTGCTGACCAAAACACTCTGGTCTTCCTTAAGGAGGCGGTTCCCAAGATGAACGAGCTCTTGAAGGACATCAAGCTACAGGTGGTGAAAGGTGCCGAGGCTCCTAGACTGACAAAAGTGTCTGTATGGATCCCGGGTATCATTGAAGACCCTGAAATCCTATTGCAAGATATTAAGCTGCAAATCAATCTTTCCACGGGGGTATGGAAGCTTTTCCATAGAGAACAAAAAGACAAGGGCCAACTTCTTGTTTTCGGAATCGACCAAAGCTCCTTGGAAAGGTTGTCTGTAGCGAAAGGTTGCGCGGATTGTGGACTCAACAAGGTCCACTTCAAACTACCGAAACCAAACGCGGCCAACCTCAGAAGCCGGCAAACTCAGAGTGGTTCAAGCCAATCTACATCACATTAGAGTGGCGACCGCCACTCTCCAACAATACCTCTTAAGAGGTTACTCGGATGTTGCACTTGTCCAGGAACCGTGGTTGAGTGGCTCTAACCACATTCTAGAATGGTGCAATAAAACTTTTACGGTCCTTTACGGACCCAAAACAGGTAAGCTACGGACATGTGTCGTTGCGAAAAAAGCACTAAAATTAACTTTAATTCCGTAATTCAGCAGCCCAGACCAAACAACGACGCTTTGGGAGAGGTCTCTTAACGGAGCACCGCAGCCAGTTAAGCTGGTTTCATCATACCAGCCATACGACGCAAGGGTTGTTCCAACGACTAACCTGTGCCAGCTTATCCAGTCCAACACAGGGGACTTGGTAATAGGTTGTGATGCCAATGCCCATCACACCTACTGGTCTAGCACAGACTGCAACGATCGCGGTAAGTCTATTCTAGAATTTCTTAGCATGAACAATCTAAATGTTTGTAATATTGGTAACAGTCCCACCTTCATAAATAGAGCCAGAAGTGAGGTTATCGACCTGACTCTTGCAACTAACTCTAAATCACTAATGGTCCACAACTGGGAAGTTTCGAAAGAACCATCCTTGTCAGACCACATGTGGATAAGATTTGAAATAGTGGGATCAACAAAAAATAGCCGGTTGTACAGGAATCCAGCAAGAACTGATTGGGTTAAATATCAGGAGCTAATAAACCAAAGACTACCGGCAATAGTTCCTTACCCAATAAAAACAACAGATTCCTTAGATAAAAGAGTGGGTGGCATGTTAACAAATATACTAACAAACTCATACAAGAGTTTCTGGCCTCAGAAGTCCGCCAAAGATAGTAAGAACACTGTCTGGTGGAATAACGATCTCGATATCCTTAAAAAACGAGCAAGGAAACTCTTTAACAAAGCTAACTCCAGCAAACTTGACACAGACTGGGACAAATACCAAGCAGCACTTACACTGTATAAAAAACAGCTAAGAGCCGTCAAACAAAATTCATGGAAGAGATTCTGCGAAGAAATCGATAACGTCAACGAAACTGCTAGGATAAAGAGGACCCTATCCAAAGACCCATACATGCCTGAATTACTGGATAAAGGCAATGGTTCATGGATGGGGTTTAGCGGCGAGTCACTTGAACTTTTAATACAAACGCATTTCCCTGGTTGCTTTGAGCCCCCACCACAAAGTTCATATGCCGATCGCATTCTAGCTAACTCAGAACTAGTAGATACAGTCGTAACACCAGGAAACAAGTCACCAGGGCTGGACGAAGTCTATCCCGCGATGATCCAGAACGCGGATGAAACAATAATTCAGTACCTGGTAGACATATATAAAGCATGCATCAGTCTTTGTTACATACCGAAGTTATGGCAAGAGGTTAAGGTAGTTTTCATACCTAAACCAGGTAGAGCCTTCCACAACATCCCGAAGACTTTTCGACCCATCAGCCTGACTTTATTACACCAAACGTTTAATAATATAACACTCATGGAGTAATATTTAAATTAATTTATTTATAATTAATGTTTCTTATTTACTTATTATTTAAATTAACATTTTAAATATTTATTATTATGTTAGTGATAAAACAATGTGGAATTAATTTTTAAAATAATTTTCAATTATATTTTATCTAATTTTTTATTTTGATATCTTTTCTTTTCAACACGTCGCTTACTACTGATAATTACTAGTGCAAAAGCATTTTTATATAAATTGTAGAAATTTTAAGTAGTAGTCCGATTTAATAACTGAGTAAATTAAATGTCGATATCGCTACAACTTCGTTCCTTCTTAAAGGCCTAGAAAGACTGGTGGACAGCTACCTGCGGGCAAATCGGAACCTCTCGGTTAGATGCCCCCACCAACACGCCTATCTGAAAGGTAGATCCACTGACAAAGCATTGCATGTGACGGTAGCCGCCGTAGAGAAAGCTTTCCATCAAAAAGAGGTTGCACTCGGTGCCTCCCTAGACGTGGAAGGCGCGTTCAACCACTTCAACATTGATGCAATACTTGAGGCCTTGCGCAGCCATAGTGTGGAACCTCTCCTGACTGCATGGATAGCAAAGCTTCTTCATTCACGGAAAATCGTAGCACGAATGGGTGACGAGACAAGAAAAGGCTCTGTTCACAAAGGAACGCCACAGGGCGGTATAATATCGCCTCTCCTTTCGGTCCTAACAGTGAATGAATCCCTTTCCATCTTAAATCAGAACGGCTACCCCACAATAGCATATGCAGACGATCTTGTCATCATGCTAACTGGTAAGTTTGAGCAAGTTCTAAGAGACCTCATGCAGTCCGCTTTACAACTGTCAGACAGCTGGGCACTAGATAAAGGACTTACTATTAACCCCCAAAAAAACATATCTGGTCTATGCTTTCAATCCACCAAACATTCGAGGTATCAATATGGTCCTCTCGAATCAAGTTAAATATTTAGGTCTGATTCTTGATAGCAAATTATCCTGGAAGGCCAATATTCAAGAACGAGCAAAAAAGGCTACGGTAGCCTTCTTCGCTTGCAAGAAGACATTCGGTTTGAGATGGGGCCTTAAGCCGCACCTCATCCACTGGATGTATGCCAGTATTGTTAGACCAATTATTTGCTATGGTGCGCTGGTGTGGTGGCTGGCGGTGGTACTAAACACCAACCTGGCACCCTTACAGCTGATCCAACGGATGGCATGTCTGTGCATAACAGGTGCCCTTAGAACCACACCGACTGCAGCTCTGGAGGTGATTCTCTCACTACTTCCACTTGATATTTTTATAAAACAAGCAGCGGGTCTAGCAGCCATTAGATTAAAAACCACTAAACCGTGGTCAGCGCCACAAATTGGTCATGGAAAAATTCTAAACGTCATTAGAAACGCAAACTCCCTTTTAAACCGCGAGTATGATTGCATGAACCAACCGCAGGTTGAGAAACGGAAGTTTCACATTAAGTTTTCTGAACAAAACGAATGGTCAACAAATACAATACTCAGCACCTGTATAGGCTCTCTAAAACTAGCCAGGGGACAGGTGCAGGGATTTATTCCCACGACCTCGACATCCAAACTTCATTTCATCTTCCAGAACACGCGACAGTGTTCCAAGCAGAAGTATTAGCCATTAACGAGTGTGCAAAAATTATTCTTGATAAGCAGAACAGTCTCGGAAATTGTTACATTTTCGCGGACAGCAGGGCTGCACTTCAGGCACTCCAATCCTACAGGACTACATCCAAACTAGTGTCCATCTGTAGACACAATTTAAATCGCATAGCGGCCATAACGGAAGTTTTTCTAATTTGGATACCGGGTCATAGTGACCTGCTAGGTAACGAGGCGGCAGATACGCTTGCACGGCAAGGATCTGCAAACATCAATTCCATTAAGAAGTCAGTCGATGTAGCACCAACAGTGCTGAAGACTAGCTTCAAACAGACTATTTTGGATTCTTTCTTGGCGGGGTGGCGACAGCTGGAAAGCTGTAAAACGGCCAAATCCTTTTGGGAAGAACCGAACAAAAATATTACAACTCAGCTGTTACAACGTAGTCGCTATAGTATCCGAATTATTGTCGACCTGACCACAGGCCATTGCTTGCTAAGGCTGCATACATTTAGGATGCGGGTCGCGAGCGACAGCTTGTGCAGAGGTTGCGAGCAAGACGAAGAATCTATCGAACATTATCTTTGTCACTGTCCGCAAATCTCCAACAGTCGTCTCCTTTGTTTAGGCTCTAGATTCTTCTCAGAACTAGACGACCTCAGAGGCGTCCGACATTCGAGCCTGCTAAGGTTCGCAAACCAAACCAAGTGGTTAGAGCAAGAGGAGTGGCTTCTAACTTATAACAATAGGGGGAGTACAATGGGCCCAACTAGATGGCCTCAGTGCTTGTGGTTCCGTGCAACCACCCTCCTACAACCTAAACCTAAATCTAAACCGGGATGTAAATCTATAATTTGCACCATCGGCCAGTGTGATGGCGAAGTTCGCTCATCTTTTATAATAACAAGGTACCCCAAAACCGACGTTTGCTAGGGTTCGATTCCATTTAGGACGCTATTATAGGCGTCCTAGGTATTCGGTTCTCCATCTCTTCCAGAATTATTGGTACATATGATATACTAAGTGCCATCTTCTTAGGCAGTGCTTATTGCCTTCGAACAACGATGGCTCGGGAACTGAAATAAAGCACTCGCCGACTAAAAAGTACCCAGGCATAAGCGATGATAAATAGTCCGGAAGATGAGTGATCTCGCAAATCGGTCTAAAATTCGATCATGCCTCGATCTGGGCTAACAGTGTGCTGAATTCTTCAAAGGTCAGTAATGAACATCTAGTTACAACATCCCGTCCTAACTGAACACTCATGAGCAAGGCTTTCATGTTACCAATCTCTAATTCGGTGGATGGTGGGTTTTTTAAACATGAAGGCCATTGATGATCAGATAATTTAAGCCACATGGGTCCCTCCCACTACAAACTGCATCTAGTTATTTCTGTTAGATGTATACCATAAGCAGCGATGCCGGCTAGATTTTCCTTTGAAGATATTGCTTCGTAAAAGTTCATGCATTTTTGACACTCTACATATTAGCGACGAAAGTTTTCCACTTTGAAGGGTGGCTCCTTAGCCAAGGAAGAACAATTTCCAAATCGGTCTAAGCGTGTAATTTCAGGTTTTCAATTTGTGCAGTGTTCAAAATCTATTTCATGAGTTTTTCCAGCAATTGAGCGCCACAACGTTCTAGTCTAGGTAAGGACATTGTTTTAATATGCACTACTTTAGCCTTAGTTGATATCAATGCCATCTTTCTGATTCCGTTTTTCTGTACCCATACGTAAGCTACCGCTGCGTAAGCTTTTAATGAAGCTTCGCTAAAGCTATGAATTTCTACAAATTTATTTGCATCGAAAATGTTGATCCGTCGTGGAATTTTAATATCCGGAATTTCCTTTAACGCTTGGCTGGAATTTTATAAACATTTTTTCGAGATATCATCAGTAACTGGTTCGTCCCATCCAATGGCGATAAGCAACAAGCTTTGAAGAAAAATTTTACCTACAACAGTTATAGGACAAAGCCAGCTAAGTGGATCAAATAACTTAGCAATTTCCGCCAAAATTCGGCGATTCGTAATGAGTCCAGAAAATAGCTCCAACCGGAATCCAAAAGAGAAATTATCGCTCACAGGATGCCAGCGTATTCCTAACGCCTTTATGCTACTGTCCATATCTAGTTCCATGGGTAGATAGATTCCTCTAAATATAAGGGAAAAGTTTCTTAGTATCTCCGTGTTGTTTGAAGCCCACATCTGCATTTCAAATTAAGCAGATTTCATTGTAATGATATTATGTTGCTATTTCTCCAATGCCTATGCCGTTGTAAATTCGCCGGTAATCAGATCGTCTACGTACACTCATTTGCGATGGCTTCGGTCGCAATAGGATGTTTTTGTGGCTAATTGTTTCAATGTGAGTAGCGAGAAAGGGTGCGCTCTTGGTGCCGAATATCACTGTCAAAATGGTTTTTTTTATTATAACGTGGGGAAAAACATCGAAAGCCTTGAACTACGGGACTTAAACCCGCTAAAAACCCCTCGCCTAACCCACTACTCCCCAGGATTGCCGTTAAGTATTGCGTCAGAAGGAGGGGGGAAGCTCAAACGTCAATTTACTGTCACATGTAATGTCTTAAGTCACCCTGTATATGTCACTACCTATTTTATTTAACTATCAACTGGTCTAGTTGCTGTAGGCACTTCTGTCTCAAATAGTTTCCTACGTAATCTTTCGAGTCTCCTTAGCTCAATGAGAACTATCACACAGATCTAATTCACCGCATTCCAGATTTCGCTGCTGCTCAGCATATGTGGAACTATGTTGTCGGGGTTAATATTTACTCCAACGATGTCCTCGACTCTCCTTCTGTCCATTTCATAGACTGGGCAGTGAAAGAATACATGCTCTGCATTTTCCATTGTAACTGTAGAGCTAGGACATGACGCCGAGGAGTTATGGCCATATTTGTGCAAATAGCTTCTGTAACAGCCATGCCTTGACAGAAATTGGATCATGTAGTAATCTACTTCACCATGCTTCCTTTCGACCCATTTGTCTATGTCTCTTATGAGTGTATACGTCCAACGGCTTTTGCTTACGGTGTTCCATTGCAGTTGCCAGGCATTAGTACTTAACCGTTGGTCTTCTTTTTTCTCTTCCACTGTTAAGCATCGATTTATCGTATTCTTTTTGTAATATAATCGTTGTGCTTCACCAGCTAGTATATCTGGCGGCAGTAAACCAGGTATGACATTCGTGGTGTCAGATGAGATCGTGCGAAATCCACTGCAAACCCTTAACGCACTTACTCTATGGGCTTTTTTTAAACAAATTCGCGTAAGTTTTGTATTGTAGTGCTCCACTCCATATCGGTGCATCATGCATTATGATACTTCGCGTCACTCTTGAAAGAAGTATCCTCCTGTTTTGGCTTGGTCCTCCAATGTTCGCCATTGTTCGGCATAGGGCGGAGTTCATTCGTCCTGCTTTTGCGCAAACTGTCTCGATGTTCGTATTGAAGGATAATCTTGCGTCAATCATAAAACACAAGTATTTAGTGGAGGGTCGGGATGCGATTTCAAGTCCATCTATATTTGACGTTTGTTTTCTGCTTGTAATAAGAACTACTTCTGTTTTTTGTGCAGCTAGCTCTAGATTAGACGCTCTAAGCCAGTTCTTACTGTCAGAAATCACGTTGGTGCTTATGTTGTTGGTACTTTGTAAGTCTTTCGCTACCACAGTAATTGCGTAGCCAATTATTTTTACACCTCACCTCCTGGTACTGCAAGCCGTAAGATGTCATCATATTGTATATTCCATAATACGGGTCCAAGTACTGAGCCCTGTGGGACTCTGCATATTATGTTATACTTCTTCACTCCTTCTTCGATATCATATAGTAATAGTACGATATAGCTCCTGACCATTCGTATGAGGTATGGTGGAGTTCCCAATTTTAGTAGAGCATTCATGGTGTGAGGCCACGTCGAATTGAATACATTTTTCACATCTAGTGTTATTATAGCGCAATATTCTTTAGATCCATTCTTCCACCTACTGCGTTCAATAGCCTTTTTATCAATGTCTATTACTTTTTTTATTGCGTCGACTGTAGAGCGCCCTTTGCGAAATCCATATTGATTCTCTGAAATGTTTCCACTCTCTTTTAGATGTAGTTCTAATCTGTTAAGAATTAACCGTTCTATGATTTCCCTAGTGAGTCAAGTATGCACAGCGGCCTGTATGAACTCGGCTCTTCGGGTGATTTGTTTGGTTTCGGAAGTAGAACCAAACGTTGGCGTTTCCATATTTTGGTAAAAATGCCATCGTGTATATTTCTGCGAAGACGTCTGCGTTGAGCTTTATAGCTAGTTTAATCGCTCTATTCGGTATGCCATCTAACCCTGGTGATTTATTGTTCTCAAGCCGCTTAGCTGCTTGAAATAACTCATCCGCAGTCACCACCGCTGATTCGTTATTGTTAAGAATAAAACTAATTCTTTGTATATTCAAGAAGAACGAAAAAGTCTTTTATTCAGTAAAAGCGACAAACGTGGAAAAAGAAAAACTGCAAAAAGAAAAGAAACGTCCGCACGCGACGAGGTCTGAGATGCAAGAAAGCGAAAAATAACGAGTGCGAATAGTTCTTTCCCTTTTGCCTTACATACATAAACAAAATATTGGGAGGCGTTATACACAAACAGTTTCTCAAAACTCCCTCTCGACTCACAATATTAAGAAAAAATTACATTTCAATGAAAAAAATTCAATAAATGCCAATTCGTAATGAAAAAGTTTTAAATTTATCATTAGATAAAGCCTTTGTCAGAATATCAGCTGACTGATCGTGAGTTGAAATATATCTTACGTTAATTTCGCCTTTTTCTTGCTTTTCGCATGTAAAGAAAAATTGGACTTCAATGTGTTTAGTACTTTTAATTGATTCGGGGGTTTGCACAATAGTTATCGCTCGTTGACAGTAGTAGTAGTTGACAGTATAATGCTATGGGCTGCAATTCTTTTATTCCACTGTCGTGAAGCCTGTTTAAGTCCGTATAGGCTTTTATTTAACAAACATACTCTGTTGTCTTTCTTGAAACCGCTGGGCTGCTCCATGAATATCTGCTCCTCTAAGTTCCCATGTAAACATAACAGGGCTACGATTGCGCGTAAAGCGCAATCTTACGATACTCTAGATGAAATAGAATTTTTTGTGATCCCAAGAAATTTTGTATGGGTGTTAGAAGGGATGATAGCATTCAACTAATTTTTTCTCCATCATGCTAAAGTAGCTATAAAATGTTTTATACAAAATGCTTACTCCAAAAACTGAATGGCAACTGAGAAAATTAGTGAGTTTGATTTAGTGAAAATGTGCAGTTTGTATGGGAGGTGGTAGAAAGAGTGGGGGGATTTTTTCAGAAATAACTAGGAATATTATAAAATTGGCATCCCTAAAATTTCAGACTAGTGCCATTCATACTTTTCAAGAAAATCGATTTTTTGTGAAGTTGTGAAAATGTGTCATATTGTATGGGAGGGGGTAGAAGTAGTGAAGAAAATCAAATATTTTTTTTCTCATTTTAATAATAATATTAATTAAATATTTATTACAAAATATGAGCTCAACAAATGTTATATGTTCTGAGAAAATCGGCTTAGAGCATTTCAGGAAAAAGTGTAGTTTGTATGGGAGGGGGTGGAAGGAAAGGGAGAAAGTAAATAATTTTTATACTGTAGATTTAAATCATTAAAAAAGTAATATATACCAAAATTGAGACCAATAGCTTTTATACTTTTTGAGTTAATCCATTTATTGCCAAATTGCGAAATTGTGTAATTTTGTATGGGAGGGGGTAGAAGGGGTGAAGCTAATCATCTCATTTTTTTTGACCTTACTAACAATTTTAAATAAATATTTGGTGCACAATTTCAGCCCGCTGAATTTTATAAGCACTGAGGAAATTGGCTTAGAGTAATTCATGATAAGTACAGTTTGTATGGGAGGTGGTAGAAGGAGGGAGAGGACACGCACAATTTTTATATGATAGATTGATATTATCATAAAAGTAATATATTCTGAATTTCAGGCCAATAACTTTTATACTTTTTGAGCAAATTCGTTTATTGTCAAATTTCGTAATTGTGTCATTTTGTATGGGAGGGGGTAGAAGGGGTGGAGCGATTTGGCCCGTTCACGAACTTGATCTTACTTTTTTGTCAAAAACGACGTGTACAAAATTTGAACTTTCTAGCTCAACGCGTTCTCAAGCTAGAGAGCGCACGGACGGACGGACGGACATCCGGTTTTGAGATTTTTGAGTGATAACATTAACTTCTGTATCATTCATTTTTTTCTCCGAGCCTTATTTCTTGGCGTTACAAACCTTAGAGCGAACTTATAATACTCTCAGATTCCATCTAGAGTATAATGAAGGAGTGTTAGAAGGGGTGATAGCATTGAACTAATTTTTCCCCATCATGCTAAAGTAGCTATACTAATATTTTATACAAAATGCTAACTCAAAAAATTGAATAGGAGCTGAGAAACTTAGTGTGTTAGATTTAATGAAAATGTGCAATTTGTATGGGAGGTGGTAGAAAGGATGGGAGGATTTTAGTGATTTTTTCAGAAATAACTAGGAATATTATAAAATTGACAACCCTTAAATTTCAGATTAGTACCAATCATACTTTTCAAGAAAATCGATTTTTTGTGAAGTTGTGAAACTGTGTCATATTGTATGGGAGGGGGTAGAAGCAGTGAAGGTAATCAAATATTTTTTTGCTGATCTTAGTGATAATGCTAAATAGGTATTTCTTACAAAATATGATCTCGAAAATGCTATATGTTCTGAGAAAATCGGCTTTGAGTATTTCATGAAAAAGTGTAGTTTGTATGGGAGGGGGTGGAAGGAGCAAGAGGACGCCAATAATTTTTTCACTGTAGATTGAAATTATTATGAAAGTAATTCATCCCGAAATTCAGACTAATAGCTTTTATACTTTTTGAGCAAATCCATTTATTGTCGAATTGCGAAATTGTGTCATTTTGTATGGGAGGGGGTAGAAGGGGTGAAGGAAATCGTCTAATTTTTTTTTGGTCTCACTAGCAATTTTAAATAAATATTTGATGCACAATTTCAGCCCGCTAAATTTTATACTCACTGAGGAAATTGGCTTAGAGTAATTCATGACAAGTACAGTATGTATGGGAGGTGGTAGAAGAAGGGAAAGGACACGCATAATTTTTATACGGTAGATTTATATTGCCATAAAAGTAATATATTCCAAATTTCAGGTCAATAGCTTTTATACTTTTCGAGCAAATCCGTTTATTGTCAAATTGGCCAATTGTGTCATTTTGTATGGGAGGGGGTAGAAGGGGTGGAGTGATTTGGTCCGTTCACGAACTTGACCTTACTTTTTTGTCAAAAACGACGTGTACGAAATTTGAGCTTTCTAGCTCAACGCGTTCTCAAGCTAGAGAGCGAACAGACGGACGGACAGACGGACAGACGGACAGACGGACAGACGGACAGACGGACGGTCAGACGGACTGACGGACATCCGGTTTTGAGATTTCTGAGTGATAACATTAACTTCTGTATCATTCATTTTTTTCTCCAAGCCTTATTTCTTAGCGTTACAAACCTTAGAGCAAACTTATAATACTCTCAGATTCCATGTAGAGTATAAAAACGCTGTCTTTACGTCGAATTGGTGAACCACCAAGTTCTCTGCTGCTGATATAGATAGTAGAGTACGAACTGAACTAAACTTGACCACTGGAGCAAAGGTCTCAGCGTAGTCAATTCTTTCCTTTTGTGAACATCCTCTGGCTACGAGTCTTGCTTTGTATTTATCAACTTGTCCATTTGCTTTCAATTTCTTCTTGAAAACCCTTTTATTTGTTACGATATTTGTGTTTTGTGGCCATTCAACAAGTAACCAGGTCTCGTTGTCTTCAAGTGATCGGAGCTCAGTATTAATAGGTTCCAACCATTTGTCTGCATTGTCAGCCTGCAGAGCTTCTTCGATATTAACTGGTTCTGTGTTAACCATAAAGGTTTCCGCAATTGTTGCATCGCTTGCGTCTGGCTCAGTGGTTGTTTCCTTTTGCTTTGGATATGGTGATCTCGGAATGGGAAGTCGCGGGTTCCTATACTTCGTATGTGGTGTCGATGATTTCTCAGCGTCTTGAGAAATTTCCTCTGCATCTTGCTGTATTGGATTCACTGATGCTTGAATCGTTTGCTGTCCATGTGATTCTGTCAAAATCTGTGGTTCCGAGATTTCGGCGAAAATCACGTCTCTACGCACGTAAACCTTTCATGTTTCGGGGTCGAACACTCTGTACGCCTTGTTGCCTTCACTGTATCCAATCATGATACATTTCACAGAGTTAACATCCCACTTTGTTCGTTGATCCTTTGGGATATGCACATAACAGTCACAGCCAAAAATTTTCAGATGATTCACTGAAGGTTTTTCTTCAACCCACTTCTCGAAGGGTATCGAACCTTGAAGATTCTCAGATGCCGTTCGATTCTTGAGATAGACTGCTGAATTTACCGGTTCTGCCCACAAATGACGGGGTAAATTTCGCATGTATAACATCGATTTCGCTGGCTCTATGATTGTCCTATTTTGACGCTCGATATATCTATTTTGCTCAGGAGCTCGTGGGGCTGTCACTTCATGCTTGATTCCAGAAGATAGTAACAACCGATTAACTGCTGCATTGCAGAACTCCTTACCACCATCTGTCCGCAACTTCTTGACATTTCGTCCATCAGCCCAAACATCCACTATGAACTTTTTTATGTTTTCGAGAACGTCCGATTTTTCCTTCAGAAAATATACAAAACAATATCTCGAAAAATCGTTTTTTAATAATAAGAAATAATTTGCACCTCCCAGCGAAGGAGTGGTCATTTTTCCGCACAAATCTGCATGAAAAACTTCACCCGGATTGCCAGCTCTTCTTGCACCAGACTTTGGAAACGAATGTCTATGTTGTTTACCGTACACACAACCGACGCAAAAAGGGTCGTCTCTCTTTGGATCGAACTTTAAACCAGTCACTGTTTCGCGATCTCTCATTTGTCTTAATGTTTTGTAGTTTACATGTCCGAGCCTTTCATGCCACAGTTTTATTGATTCGGAATTCACAACGTTCGTTTCTGCATCGCCGCGAACTGTCACTAAATTCAACATATATAGGCGGTCTCTTTTCTCACCATCTAGCACAAACTCATTGTCTTTATAGAACACTACTCGTTTTCCTCCTCGCTCGAAAATCACTGTCATTCCCTTCTGAGTTGATTTTGACACAGATAAAAGGTTTTTCTGTATCTCCGGCACAAATAGAACATCAACAATTGTATGAGTAATTCTTACGCCATTTGAGCTTATTGTTTGAATATCTACGTCGCCTCTCCCTCTGGCATCAATCAAAGCTCCATCTCCCACTCGTACAGAGTAACTTTGCTCAGGAAAAAGCTTCAAATTTTAAAGCCATTCCTTGCGAAAAGTCATGTGCTCTGTCGCACCTGAATCGGCATACCATGCGTCGTCTGGGTTTGTGTGATGCTCCTGTTGTGAGTCCACGTTGAGTAGATGAGCTCCAGCGTTGTTCTCTAATTGTGTGCGCTGGCGGTTTCGGTTCTGTGTGCGTAACCCTTGAGTGGCGTTAGACTGCATGCTGTCTCGATTTTGCTGGTCGCGCGATTTCTTCCTACACTCTCTCGCCCAATGTCCAGCAATTCCGCAATAGTTACAATTGCCTTTTCGTATGCTCCCTTTGGTTTGGTTGTTGCTCGTTGTAGACTTGTATTGGTGACCGAATCTCTTATTTCCTTTTGCTTGGTATGCTTCCGAACTATGACTGTGCTCTTCTCTCGAACGTGATGGTAAGAGTGCCTCTTCGTTTACCAAATGATCCGTTAATCGTTCGATTGTCTGATCGCGCTTGGAAACTGCATACCATGCGGTCCTCACGTGATCAAATTTTGCGGGAAGGCTGCCCATAATTTTCGCAATTATAACTGCAGCTTGCTGTTCTGAATCCATTTCCTTAAGTCGTTGAGCTAATGACGTCACTCTTGCCACGTAGACGCTTACCTTTTCGTCAGTATCCATTTTTGCATTCATGAATCGATCAAGCAAAACTTGTACCGACTGGCCACTTCTCTCCGCATGAACAGTTTGGAGTCTAGTCCACATTTGAGAAGAGGTAGTACAGTCTGACATGTATTTCAGCTGTTCTAACTCAAGACTACGCATGAGAAAAGCCGGTGCCTCAGCGTCTTTTTCCTCCCAACTAGCGGCATTCTCTTCACTCCGAACTAATGTGCCTAGAATGTAGGGCTTCAATTTATTTTCAGCCATGAAAATTTCCATCTGTCTTCTCCACAATTGATAATTGGATCCATTGAACCTTTGGATGTGGTATGTCCGCGTCTCTGCCATTCTGACTTGAATTGTTTTTGGCTCAGCCTGTGTCGTTATATCCGAAAAAACACTATTTGCTTGCACTCGCGATTCACCAGAGTCACTCGAACTTTCAGCAAAAATTTTCCCGAGAAAAATCACTTGTTCGTCTTTGTTATCACCCATTCAGTATAAAACGTTATTTGATTTTTAAATCATAATTTGGGCAGTCGCGACTCTGGGCCCATAACCTGTTAAGAATAAAACTAATTCGTTGTATTTTCAAGAAGAACGAAAAAGTCTTTTATTCAGTAAAGGCGACAAACGTGGAAAAAGAAAGACCGCAAAAAGAAAAGAAACGTCCGCACGCAACGAGGTCTGAGATGCAAGAGAGCGAAAAATAACGAGTGCGAATAGTTCTTTCCCTTTTGCCTTACATACACTATACATAAACAAAATATTGGGAGGCATTATACACAAACAGTTTCTCAACAGTTATTTTCATTGGGGCTTTCTATGATTACCGAAGCGTTTCAGGAATAGCGATTCGATCACTTTCGTCATAAGTATCGGACGCGTTAGTGCTTGTCCCCTTGGTCCCTTCAATTTCCACATCACTATCTTCTACATATACTCCATCCCATAAGTTACCGTTCATATTGTTACAAAGTTCTCTAAAACATTCTTGTGTACTTTCCTTAATTGCTTTTTTAAGATGTGACCAGACTTCTTTTTATATGTATACCGTTAAGTGTACTACTATTTACGGTTGTTCTTTTCCGTTGCAGCTGTCGTCTAGCTTCCTTAGTTCGATTGACGTTTCGTTGATATATTTCTTCGCATCGATGTTCATCCGGTGTCAGATAAGTATTTGATGGTGCAATGAAAAACACTTAAAAATTAATACCTCGACAATCTCTTAAGCTATATAATTGAAACGAAAATGTATTCCTTAGCATGCTTTGCTGACCGAAAAAGCTATGCCTAACTAACGGCTTCCCGATGGTTTGCCACTTTTAAAGATTGTGTGCGACCTCATTTCCGTTATTTCGCTACCAATCAATTTATCAACTTGTTTCAGGAGTGATTTGACTGATCCAGGTTTAAACAAGGATCGTACATTCCCAGTTACGAAATAGTTTCAGAGTTTTTTGTTCCGTTTGCCAGATCGTTTCCGAAGTTTGGTTTTTTTCTGAAATGAAACGAATGATAAAAGTAAAAATAAATATTTTAGTAACGTTGAAAAATTTTGACTTTTGAGTTTAACTACGTTCCGAAGTAGGTTTGTAACCAGGCTGGAGAAGTTTTTTGGTCCAAAGAAATTTGAGACGAATTTTGAATCACAGATTCAAACCCAAAAATATTCACCACGAAACTTCTCAGCAACAACAATTTCACCAAATTTCAATTTATTCACCAGCTTACCGTAAACTGCACATGACAGTATCTCATTCATGAAATTCCTCAACTGACAGTTCGCGATAGTGCTTGCGCAATTATGAACTATTTAATTTATTTAATTTTTTCCTAAGATAGAAAATGTTGCGTTTGGTGCTGAGCGGTTGCGGACGGACCGATTTCCTGCGGTAAGTTCTCCCGGCAGGCTGGAGTTCAGAGTTTTAATAGGATCAAATGGAGAAGTGCGACGAAATGACGGGTGAGATGTGTAAAAACATTTGGCGCGCTATTCCCGAATTATTGCGATTTCAGCCGGTGCTTCCGAGATCGTGTTTTTCCTGCAGATTGAATGATAGCAAGCGTAGTCGTGCTCCTGAATCCTCCAGAAATGCACGTAAAGTACTGTGCTACAAGGAGTGCTAACAAGTAACGGAATCTTGGAGAATTTCAAGGGCGCATTTGACTGTTCAAGCTGCGATGTAGTGCACTTTGGCTGGAATTTCGACGAAGTTTATTTTTAGGTGGCCTGTGATCGCGTAACTTTTCCATGTTTTTTTTCCAGTGCAACTTATTCAAACGTTCCGCGCCTCCGAATAAATCTCACTGCCAAAACGAAAGACTTTTTTAATCACCAGCATTTCGTGAATACGCCAAAAAATGCCAGAAACAGCGGTGTCAGTTCAAAGGTCAGATTACTGCTGCTGGGCGGATGCGGAGTCTCTGTCGGATTGGCGGTGAAGAGTCGCGGATTTTTTGCTCGATGCGAAGCGAATCGGTTAGCAGGTTGGTTTTTCAATTGAATTTCAGCATTTTTAATTCAGTTTCCTTTCCCGCCCAGGTGTGACGGCCAAAAGCATCCGCGAAGTTGACGCGAACTTCGATTGGAAGCGTTTCTGGACGTACCTGAAGCCGCACCTGTTGGAATTCATTGGTGCCATAATTGTAGCACATCCGGAGCACTTAGTCCGTCGTGATTCTAACCGGGAATGTTCTTTGATTTCAGGCCGCCCTTGCCGTTGCCTACTTTAACATTCAAATTCCGAATTTGCTCGGGAAGCTGATTAACACGCTATCCAAATATGCCGGCTTCGTGGTCAAGGATCCGCACTCGAATCAATTCTTCAGCGACATCCGAAAGCCAGCATTCAATCTTTTCGGCATGTATCTCCTACAGGTTAGTCCTTGCCGTGCGATCCCGTTCCGGTTAACATGATTCTCTTTCAGTCCGGCTTCACGTTCCTCTACATTCTTTTGCTGAGTCG
Source organism: Chorisops tibialis (assembly GCA_963669355.1). Classification (NCBI taxonomy): domain Eukaryota; kingdom Metazoa; phylum Arthropoda; class Insecta; order Diptera; family Stratiomyidae; genus Chorisops; species Chorisops tibialis. Next base: position 177,900,770 of record OY770262.1, on the reverse strand, counting down.
AATCGGCGAACGGATGGCTGCCAAGCTGCGTCAGGACTTATTCAAGCAGATCGTCATTCAGGATTTGGCGTTTTTCGATCGGAATCGAACGGGCGAGCTGGTCAATCGGCTCACGGCTGACATTCACGATTTCAAGTCGAGCTTTAAAATGTTCGTGTCGCAAGGACTGAGGAGTCTAGCTCAGCTAATTGGTGGATCGATCTCGTTGTTTATGATTTCGCCGCATATGGCCGGGATTGCTTTGGCTGCAGTTCCTGCTGCTGTAGCTTTTATGTCGTTGCTGGGTGGTGCGCTAAGGAATCTTAGTAAGAAGGCTCAGGCACAGGTAATTTTTTGTAGTCGGGTGGAAAATTTGATCGATTTGATTTTTCGGTGTTTTAGACCGAACGTGCAACTGCAGTTTGCGAAGAGGCTCTGTCCAACATTCGAACGGTACGATCCAGTGCATGTGAGTACGAAGAAATCGATCTATTCGAAAAGGAGACGAATAATGCGGCCGAACTATCGCAAGAGTTGGGCTACGGAATTGCAGTCTTCCAAGCGCTGACGAATTTTTTCCTGAACGGGTGAGTTTTGACAACATTTCGGGACAATGTTTAGTGATTCCTAATTTGTTGGCTTCTTTCAGGATGGTTTTAACAACGCTCTTCTTCGGTGGGCATCTCATGTCGACAGACAGTCTGTCACCCGGTCAGCTCATGGCATTCTTAGTTGCTTCACAAGGCGTTCAACGTTCGCTGGCACAAGGATCAGTTCTATTGGGCACATTGATACGAGGAATGACCGCTGGTACAAGAATTTTTGAGGTAATCAATTTCAATCGACTCTAAAAACAGTAGGGATAAAACTTTTAACTTCCTTAGTATCTCGCCATCGAACCACGAATCGATTTACTCAAAGGCATTATGATTCCCGATGCCCAACTCAAAGGTGAGATTCGCTTCCAGAACGTATCATTTTCATATCCAACACGAGAGGACCAGGTAATCATTTTTTTTCCGAATTTCCGTCTCAATTCTTCACTCAATTTTCAGATGGTATTAAAAAATTTCAATCTAACATTGAAACCTGGCGAAACAGTCGCCCTGGTCGGCGCTAGCGGCTCGGGAAAGTCCACTGTGGCCGCCCTTCTCGAGCGTTTCTACGAACCGTCATCGGGTTCGATAACAATCGATGGCTACAATCTACAATTAATATCGCCGTACTGGCTCCGATCCGAACTGATCGGTTTCATCGAGCAGCAGCCCGTTCTCTTTGCTACCACAATTCTCGAGAATATCCGTTACGGACAGAAGAACGCTACCGACGATCAGATCTATGAAGCTGCCAAGCTTTCGCAATCGCACGATTTCGTAATGGCCTTGCCCGAATCGTATAGTACAAATGTCGGTGAGCGTGGTACACAGTTGAGCGGTGGACAGCGGCAACGGATCGCAATTGCCCGTGCTCTTCTCAAGCAACCGACCATTTTAATTTTGGACGAAGCAACAAGCGCCCTTGATGCAGCCAGCGAAGCTGTTGTACAACGAGCTTTAGATACGGCCGTTGTGGATCGAACGACGCTCGTGATTGCTCATCGGCTATCAACAATTCGTAATGCCGATTTAATTGTAGTTCTGGATAAGGGAAAAATTGTTGAGGTTAGCGGAACGATGCGGGATCTTGTGATTCCTGGTTTCAAATTTTGTTGATTTTTTCAGATGGGAAAACATGAAGAGCTAATGGAACGCAAAGGATTGTACTACGAATTAGTGAGACAACAAGAAAAACAGGAACTGTCGGAAAGTAGAGCGCAAGGATGATAACACCCGTCCGACACACATAAAAGTGTGTGTGCGGTCAATTTAGATAAAATCCAATTTTGTTTATGATTTCGAGTTGATTATTTAGTTCGGACCAAAGTGAAACCAAAAAAAAAAAACAACGAAAAATTGGTGAAAAGTATGTAAAGCAATAACAAGAGAATTAATGATAAAGAATTTTACTAAAAAGGAAAGAAAAAGAAATTTCCATTGATACTTTATCATCGTAACCTCGACCTTCTTCTCAACAAGTCAATATAATAGCACACTTCTTCAGTTAATATTTTTTTTCGGCAGGTATTCAATTTCCCAGAACTTGCAAAGTTGGCTATCCAAGTCGGTTCGCACTATTCAGCATATTGTGAATTCATCAATTGGTGTAAGGAGTTCCACAGGAAAGCTTTGGAAAACCGAGGGTCTGGAGTTGCGTTTATTGTCGAAAACAAGTTTAAACACCAAGGTACCAACATCAAATTCGTCAATGAACGATTGTGTGCAAGCCGCATGCCCACGATCCAACGGAAGACAAATACGCCGAAGTTTAAGTTGATTTCTACAGCACCTAAGAATCATTCGACTCCATTCCTGTGACTTTAACCCCAAAGTGAGCAAAATGAAGACTTGCATAGGGAGAATTGGAAGACACAGTCTCCATAGTTTTAGTAGTAAACACGGTCTCAAGCTGACTGACTACGCCAGCAGCAAAAATCTTGTTGTAAACTCGACATACTTCTTACATACTCGTAAAAGAACGTAGTCATCACACTACGGACGAACATTTAAGCAAATAGACCACGTTCTAGTATAGAAAATGGCGGGGTAAATTTCGAGGGCTAACTGCGACAGACCATTATTTGTTTTAGCCATAGCTTCGGTATCAAACAGCAAACCTAGGACAAGCAAAACACAACCGCTTCCTAAATATGGCATTGAAAAATTCAAGGATGAGAAAGTAGCTGTGAAGTACGTATGGAGAAACGGTTCGCGACAATGCTGAACCACAACACCAGCATGCCAATAGAAGAAATGTGGCAATGATCAAAGATCATACAAAACTTTAACGGAACAGCACAACCAAATCTGCAGATAGAAAAAACGGAAGTACAATAATGAAGAAATTAAAAACATGAAAATTTTAAATTACACAACACAAAAATTGCGTATTTCCTAGTTAAAAGGATGAAAGATGGATACCAACTGAAGACGACCCTCTGCAAGGATGCAAATGGGAACATTATAAGTAATGCGGAAGATATAAAACGAAGATAAGCGGAATACTTTGGACACTTCCTCTATCCGAACCCATCATCTGCACGAACAGCAACAGACATAATAACATATTCAACTGATGTAACAGCTGATGAACGATCCTCTTTGATTCCTCCCATATTCGAAGAAATAAAAGCGACCGCGGGGCACAAATAAAATTCCAGCTGAGCTTCTGAAAGCCGGCGACACCTGCATATCACATCTCCTTCGCAGATTAGTCATGGACACATGGACGCAGGAAACATTTCCTGACGATTGCGGCAATTTCAATTTTTGGAAAAGGCAGCTGCGTAAACTACCGAGGCATATCTTGTGTACGTCTTATAAGGACTTGACGAAAATTCTGGAAAAGAGAATTAAGCCCCACGCTGACAAAGTAATTGATGAATACCAAGGCAACAACAACAATCGCCCACGGACCAGATATTCTCAGTCAAACAAGTGCTGGAGATGTGATGGGAACATACCATTGATGTGCTGGAAATATATGTTGACTTCGAACAAGCATACGACAGGAGCGTACTCTAGAAAATCATGTTGTTTTTTTTTTTTACAGAATGACCTGTGTTATAGGCAATTTCGGCCTTTACACAGTCATGAAGGGAAGGAATGGGATTGGGAAGGTTGGGGAAGGGGAGTGAGAACGACCGTAGCGAGTGAAGAAGCTGGTATATTGCTCAGTTGTACTAGCTGCTTACTGACAAATATTTGCAGATGTTATGGGGTACTGAATGATAGAAAGCGAACAGAAACCATCTACTGAGTATCTAGGCCTTCTTGAAGTGGAACTGTTTCACTTTTACACCGTTTCCCCATTTTATTGCGAATAATTTTTTATCACCAGTAGCAAATGAAAAAATTTGCGCTTAAAAAAATCCCGTCTGGAGTGAGAATCGAACCCACGACCTATTGACTGAGAAGCAAGCACGCTGCCCACTACGGGAGTCGGGAGTCGACCCAAAAGAGTAGAAAATGATCTAACTTCCAGTTTTTTTTTTGTTTTTTAAGTTACCGAGTTTCATTTAGGGGGTCACCCTTTAATGCATTGCACAATTAATTCGGTAAAGGTAGTGAATAAAATTTGGGTGTACTATGGAAATTAGGGTGGAGAGACACGGAAATGACGGTGAAGATTATTCTTGAAGGAATGGATGTTATACCTACTTAGAAAAACTTTAGCCGGCAATGCATTCCAAAGTCTGGACGTTCGGGAGATGAAGATGAATGACTGTCTATATTTCACTGTACGAGTAGGAATAGGGTTGACGGCAAACTCGTGCGCGCGTTTAGCTTGACGAGCATTTCGGGCAAAGGTGTAAAGTGAAGGAATGAGTGATCTAAGTTCAGCACTACATTTACCATGAAAGTAGCGATAATAAATGCTGAGTACTTCGACGTTTCTGCGATGTTCGAGAGAGTCAATAGAAACGGTAACAGTTTCATCTCCAATTAGTCGCAACGCATGTTTTTGGATTCGATTGAGCAGGGCAAGGTGAGTTTTGGGAGCCCCAGCCCATAAATGCGGATTGTACTCTAAACGAGGTCGAATATAAGTTTTGTAGATGGTAGCTAAGCTAGGATATAGCCTAAAAGATAGTGTGTTGGTGTTGTAATGCGAAGGTCGTGAGTTCAAATCCCGGTCGCCGCAATATATAATTCCGGCACATTGCCTGCTTGGGTATACCTTGGTCACCTCAATCTAAGAAAATGAAAAATTCGTAGAAAGAGGGTTGTGCGAAGGGCTAACAACCCTTCCACAATAAGTAATAATAATAAGATTTGGGCTGTAGCGCCATTGTAGAAGTAAAGATGATAGCTAAGTCGCGTGGAGTAAAATATTTTTTACATTTGCGAAGAATACCTAGGCGTTTGGAGGTATCAAGGGCAACATCAAAGATATGTTTGCTCCAATCAAGATGGTTATTTAATTTTACACCTAATACGATAAACTCATCTCATCGTCGCTGGAACATGACGTTTATGGGAAAGGTGACAGGCCTGTTTTTTAGCAGCATTGAACTCTACTCTATTTTTCCTGCCCCATTCCAGAATTAAGTCGAGGTCGGAGTTCAACGAACCGAATAACTCCCTGCGTTTAGAAGCAACAGATTGCTTGTGAGAATCCGCAGCAGAGTTAAATTCAAAGGTGTTATCTAAAGTACTGTTATCAGTAAAACTATGGATTGGATTGAGAGTTGAAGACAAAAGGTCGTTAATAAATACCAAGAACAGTGTAGGCGATTGGACAGAACCCTGAGGGACACCGGAGTTGATTGGGAAGGAGGCGGAAGTAACGCCATCTGATACGACTCGTATAGTGCGATTGGACAAGAAACTCTCAATCCATTGAGTAAAGGAAGCATCGAAGCCAATGACCTCGAGCTTAACAAGAAGACATTCGTGCTAAACTCTGTCAAAAGCTTTTGCAATGTCAAGTACAAGAACTTGACCTTCGCCGTATTTGTGCAAGCAGGAGTTCCAACGTTCCGTCAGGTAGACCAAGAGATCTCCCGTCGACCTTCCAGAACGGAAACCGTATTGGCGATCGTGGATGAGCTGTTTATTAATATAATGAACGATTTTGCGATTGACAGCAATTTCCATTACTTTCGAGAGCACTGAAGTAATGGCTATTGAGCGGTAGTTAGCGGGGTTCGCTTTGCTTCCTTTCTTGGGAATTGGCTCAACATTCGCAACTTTTCACAATTGTGGAAAGCACCCGGAAGATAGATGGAAAAGATTGCGAAGTGGCTTAGCCAGAGAAAAGGAGCACATTTTAAGGGTAATGAGGGGAATGCCATCAGGGCCAGCGGACTTGTGAATGTGTTGCAGAATCCTGGAAATGAGACGTGTGGGAAAATGTAACGAAGGCAGCGAAAAACCAGTGTTGCGATAGGAGGGCTTTGGTTTGAAGGTGGTAGTGTGGAGTTTCTCGCAAAGCTTGCTGCCAATAGGTTAGCTTTCTCAACAGGATCGACTACAGTACGGTCACCATCTACGAGTGACGGTGTTCACGAAGAGATGAAATGACCGTTGACCGTTTTTACAAAAGACCACAAAGATCTTGAGCCTTTTGGACTCTGGAGGATTTTCCGTCGAAGTTTTTGGTCGTAGTCAAATTTAACACGTTTTAGGATAGTATTGCAGGTATTTCTTGATTTAATATAGAGCTCTCTGTAAGTTGAAGTTGGATGATTTTCGAAAGTTTGAAACGACTGTTTCTTCGCCTGAATTTCATCAAGACTTTCGTTTGTAAACCAAGAGTCCTTCGACGGCCGGACTCTCTTAAGACTGAAAGGTAGAGCTTCATACCTTTTAGGGTGGTCTCGGTGACAAGCATTGAAGAACTTCTTTAGCGCCTCCCATTTGGCTCTTTTAAAATGACAAATAGTTCTTCGGGGTGCCTTAGCTGGCAGCGGTGTTAGTGTTGCAACCGGAAATTGTGCACGAATCAAGAATTGATCCGTATTACCAATTGGCGATGGAGATATTACAGAGGGAATATTTCTCAGGTTGGTTGGTAACAAATAAATCAAGAAGATTGAAGAATTGTCCTGCAATTTCAGGTAAACGAGTAGGCTCATTTACCAGTTGTGTTAATCCGTTAATCGATGCAAACAGCTCAGTATATTTAAGCCAGGCAGTGTTGTGAACATTGAAATCGCCCGCGATAACGATTTCAGCGTCAGGGCGTGCGTATATGGACTGGATGGAGGTCTGAGAGACCATCTACCTCACTAGCTGTTCTAACTGCATTCAATGCCGGGATTCTATAAATATAACAAAAATACAAAATGTGCGCCTGGATTAAAAGTTTTATCCAGATATAGTTAAATTCCGGATTGGAGCAGATTCCTAATTGCGGAGCCAAAAGAAAGGGCACATCATCGCGGATGTGGAGAGCGACACCCCGCTGGCGAAAAAATGCTGGAATAAGATGATATCCGGGTACAGAGTAAAACTGTTCGCTCGCCGGTAACACCTTGTCTAGTGCTACAATATCCGGTTTTTGTCATTGTGTATGAGTGTACAGAGGTTTTTGTAATTGTGTATGAATGTACAGAGAAAGACAAGCGGAACATAATCCCCGAACATTGACCCGGTCAATAATAAAATTGACCATAACCCATGGAAGAAAAAAAAAAGATTGAAAGAATATAAAAAAATCTATTAAAAAAAAAATTGAACCCAGGAAAATTAAAATAAATACTAAAAAACACAAAAAAAGGGAGAGAGAAAAAACAACAAAACGAATTAAAAAAAAATAATAATAATAAATAAATAAAAATCAAATAACGTAATCCCAAAGAGGAAAAAAGTACAACCAACAGCACATAAAAACAATAAACGGCTCGGGGTCCACAGTGATCGAATACAAGCACCGCGCAAGTTCTAGGCCTATGCAACGGAAACAGACAACACACAGAAAACCCCGGGTCCGTTACCCGACACTTAGCCGGGAATGATGATGGGATAATCCGATGGCTTCGTGACCCCCTCGATGACGCGCACAAATTAAAAATTTTGTAGTTAAAAAAGAAAAAGAAAAACAGCACTCGTAACAGAAGAACGATAAAACATCATAAAAACAATGAAAATTCGCACTAAAAAACGTGAATAGAACAATAAATGACGCGTATGAAATACAAAAAGAAAAACAAGGTGAGACGGCAGAAGCACGACCGGCACCCAGCGCTGTGCGTCACCCAAAAATGGACAACTGCCTTAAACAAGGGGAGGGCCTCGTACCAATGCTCTTTAACTTGACACTCGAATATGTTTTTTGGAAACTTCCCGTTGACACCAAGGGAACACTATACCTCAAATCCACACAGCTCGTAGCATATGCCGATAACATAGATATCCTTGCAAGATCTCTGGAGAGTGCTAAGGAGCTATTTATAAACCTTGATTCGGTAGCAAGTGAAGTAGGACGAAAACAAAACAAAAGTTATGACACAAACTAGGAAGAAGACGCCAATCAGACAAAATATTACAGCAGTGCCACCTGCGACGAATATCCCCCCAAAAGAACGGAAAGCTTTAAAAGAGCTTAAACAAACGAAGGAAATAGCAATTATGTGAGCGAACAAAGGAAACACAACGGTAGTCATGGACAAGGAACAATACGAGGAGAATATACGAGATATTCTACAAACAGGACCATATTACAGAAATGAAGAGAGATCCAACCGCTGTCCTCCACCGAAAATTAACCCTATCCGTCAATAAAAATCCCATATTAGACGAAAAATGTGCCAAATTAATCCCTTCAGACTCTCATACACCAAAAATATTCTACCTTCCGAAAATTCATAAGAAAATTCCGCTCCTCTAGTAGAGATTCTTCAGAAAATCTACTTGGTACCAACGGATATTTTAGTCAGCCTAGGCGTTAAATCACTGTTCACCAACATCCCGATTAAGGTCACCTTAAGTATCATCAGGAAACTCATTCCAGATAACAGGTACGACTTCATAGAATTTTGTTTAAATAATACTTTCTTTTCAGCTCTAGGGAAACTCTTCAAGCAAACAGAAGGAGCGGCTATGGGATGTCCAATTTCGCCGGTGGTAGCGGAAATTTTCATGGAGGAATTCGAAAAGAACGCATTGAACTCTGCTCCATTAACACCGAAATTGTATCTACGGTAGGTGGATGACACCTTTTCATTCCTTCATTTGGCAACATGGGAAAGAAGAGCTCGACAAATTTTTAGCACACCTGAACTCACACCACGAGAAAATTAAGTTCACCATGGAAACAGAAAGCAACGGGAAACTGCCATTCTTGGGTGTACTCGTAGAAAGGAATGTTGTGTCGCTAAGCTTCGGGGTATATAGGAAATCAACTCCCACCAACGCTCATTCACATCACCACCCAAGCCAGAAAACAGGCGTACTGAAGACCCTAATATACAGAGCTCGACGTATAACTGAAGGAAATCCGGGCAGTCTACGAAAGGAAAAGGAACAGTTGAATCGGGCATTCACAGGATACAAAGCGAGCGAAATTAACAAGGCGTGGAAACCGAAGTATCCAAGGACAACAGAACGAGAAGACACTGAAGAAGGAAATGCAGACAAACGATGGGTAAAACTACCTTACATCCAGGGCACGACGGATAAGATAGGAAAAATCTTCGAAAGTCCAACATCAAGACAACATTCACTACTCCGACTACTATCCGAGAAGGACAAAAAACCATTGGAGACTGAAGGAGTATACAAAGTATCGTGCGGCTCATGCGATAAAGTATACATAGGAGAAACGGGACGCACAGTCCAAACAAGGATCAACGAGCACACGGAAAACCCAGATACAGTCATCAGCGATCGCGGAACATGCAACGACAGAGGACCACACAATCGATTTCGACAATGTGCAAATTCTGGCCAGGACAAATCAATATTATCAACGAATAGTACGAGTAGCAATAGAAATTTCTAAACATCCACAGAACTTCTACCGAGACACCTCTCAGCAGAGACCGAAACGTCACGAATAATAAAGCGTAACAGTGTAGAATCCGGAAACTTTTCTGTCAATTCGAAATTCACTGTGAAAACATTCACCAAACCAAGGAAATTGGATTCCATATGAACTGAAGCCGAGAGACGTTGAACGCCGATTTCGCATGTGTGAAATACTGCTTGCCAGGCTTAAATGTGATGAAAAATGGATCCACTACGATAACCCAAAGAAGAAAAACTCATGGGGACCACCTGGTCATACTTCAACATCCAAACCGAATATTTATGGAAAAAAAACTCATGCTGTGTATTTGGAGGGATCAGCTTAAATTCGTATGTTATTGTGTCAAACCGGGCGAAACCATTACGGGAGCTCTCTACCAAATACAATTGAGCCGTTCACTGCACATATCGATTAACTCCACTTTTGAAATATTTTAAATTTTAGTGTCAAAGCACTTGGATTAGTCATAGCTTTTTATATGTTCAATAAATTAGATGAAAGCTACATCTGTATATATGCATTATCAATCAATCAAATTCCTGTTAAGACCCTCTATAGGGGCATAGGACAGAAACAACTCTCTTCCACAAGGCGCGATCCTGAGCATCGGCCTTAAGCTGTTGCCAGCACTTGTTTATTCATCTGGCCTCCTGCTCAACTGCTCGCTTCCATGTGGTACATGGCCGACCAACCCGACGTCTTCCTTGAGGATTATAATCCAGAGCTTGTTTTGCGATTTTTCGCTCTGATTTCCTCAAAGTATGACCGATCCACTGCCACTTCCGCCGTTGAATCTCAATACCTATTTTAGTCTGGCGAGTTGTACTCCAGAGTTCGTCGTTGGAGATTACTTCTGGCCAGAATATTCCTAAAATGCGCCGGAGGCATTGGTTTACGAAAGTCTGTAGTTTCTTGGTAAGTCGAACGGTCACTTTCCATTTAGTACAACCATATAGGTACATAACAACACGGATTTGACGCATACGTCAAAAACTCGCAGCTTCGTGCGAAGGGAGATCTCTCTTGGCTTCCAGAAGGGGGAAAGGATACCGAAGGCCTGACGAGCTTTATTTAGTCGAGCCTCAACATCCTTTTCGGCTCCGCCGTCCATGCTGACAATGCTTCCGAGATAGCAAAAATCTTGCACCTCTTCCACATCCTGTCCGTTAAGAACAATCGGTGTGCTTGCGTTCGAACCCATGTGCATGTACTTGGTTTTACGCACATTTATTTTCAGTCCCGCCTCTTCGCATTTAGAATGCAACGAGCGAACATTTGACTCTAAGTCCGAACGGTTATGTGCAAGCAAACACACGTCATCACCATAATCAAGGTGACTTAAGATGTTAAATAGTCTCCATTGAAAACCTTTACTTTCCCCACCTTCCAGTGCAGCTTTCAAGATGTCATTTATTACCACCAGAAACAGGGCTGGTGATAATATGCAGCCTTGTCTGACACCCGTTCGCACAGGGAAGCTCTCGGACAGCTCTCCTCTATGCAAGACGCGACACCTTGCATCTTCGTAGGATTCCTTAATCATAGCTATGACCTTATCTGGAATACCTCTCCTACGCAAAGCATTCCATATGTAATCTCGCTTAACGCTGTCGAAACCCACAAACATGAGATGTAGTGGCGAACCCATTTCGGCTGTGTGGTCGGACCCTTTACGGAATCCAGCCTGATAAACTTCAAGAGTGCTCTCGACGACATCACTAATCTTATTGAGAATTACCTTAGCCATGATTTTTGATACGGCAGCAAGTAGACGTATTCCACGCCAATTGCCACAATCCCGAAGGTCGCCCTTCTTCGAAATTTTCACATAGACGCCCTCCTTCCATTCAGTCGGATATCTTCCTTCATTCCACACCTTAGTGAAGAGTGGGAGGAGTATATCGGCTGTGATTTCCGGGTCCGCTTTGAGGAGTTCGGTTGGTAGTCCGTCTATACCTGGAGCTTTCCTTCCCGCCATTGACCGAATGGCGGAAACTAACTCTTCCTTGTCTGGGGGATCGTTCCTAATAGAGGATTGTTGCGGTTGGATGTTTGGAAGTTGTTCTGTTTCCGGAATATCTTCCTCTGACAAGATGTTTAAAATATCAGAGAAGTATTCCTTCCATCGCCGCAACTGATGTTCGGCGGTGAAATTCCTGTTCGCCAACTGTTTCATTTATTTATTTATTTATTAATCGCTTTGAACAAAAAGATAACATTTTCAATTATACAAAAGCAAAAATACGAGAGCAGTGATAATAAGATTTCAAACATTAAAGATTATAGTTTTTACTCTATTTTTAAATAAAACAAAAGAAGTAGTTAAAGATCCAAGTTGAAGTTGATCATGGTTCCTTTGCATTCTCAACATCGGGGAATGGTAGTAAATATCGAGTGAGGCTCGAGGAAGATAGAAGATATCTGAATTCCTGGTTGAGACTGTTGCCTACCGGAAATTCAGGTCGTTACAGAGGTAGGTATTAAGCAAGTAGTTGTAAAGTTTATAGAGGAAGCAAGCATCAAGAAAAGCCCGTCGTAGATGCAAAGGTTGAAGTTGAAGTGCTATAAGTCCATCATTGTAGCTGATATGAGGCTTTTTTAGTCTGTAGAAAAGGGTGCGAGTAAATTTACGCTGGACGGATTCGACGGCCGTAACATGGCAAGCATGGTGAGGGTTCCATACAATAGAGCAGTATTCTAAGACACCACGGACGAGAGTGGAAAATAGCAAGGCTGCTGCTCTTGGACGGTTAAACTGGACTGTCGTACGGAGGACGAACCCAGGAAGTCTGTATGCCTTCTTTGTAATCTCAGAATAATGATTAACGAATTTAAGCTTGCGATCGAAAGTCACTCCTAGATCCTTTATTGTAGATACTGCTACAAGGGTGGTTCCGTTAATAGAGTAAGTGAGGACAGGAGAGGTAGTCTTATACGAAAACTCCATAGCAAAACACTTCTCAATGTTCAGACAAATATCATTGTTATAACACCAACTGGACAAAGTCGACAAGTCAGTCTGGAGGTCCAAGCAGTCAGAATAAGAAGAAATTTCACGGAACATTTTGAGGTCGTCTGCGTATAAGAGACAATTTGATGATAGGAATTGGGGCAGATCGTTAATGAAAAGCGTAAATAGCAGTGGACCAAGAATAGATCCCTGTGGAACACCAGAGTTAGAGAGAAACTCAGCTGAAGAATGTCCATTGAACGTTATTCGCAGTCGACGATCAGTGAGGTAAGAATCAAACCAATTCAGGAGAGAGCCAGTGACACCGTACCTATCAAGTTTTGCAATAAGAATTTTTCTATTGACAGTATCAAAGGCTTTCGAAAAATCAGTGTATATGGCATGAACAGTGTTGTGTTGATCTAAGGATTGTGCTACGAATTCACATAAATTCGTGGTAGTTGACCTTCCTTTAACGAATCCATGCTGGACGGGTGATATTAAATGGTTAAGTTTCTCCCAGACCGCATCGTGGACTAATCTTTCAAAAAGTTTACCGAAGCAGTTTAAGGTAGAAATTGGGCGATAGTTGGCAACATTTTCGGTGTTTCCTTTCTTTAAAATGGGAACAACATTAGCTAACTTCCAGCAAGCAGGAAAACAGCCTTTCTCAAGTGATTTATTGAACAAAAGAGAAAGCGGCACCGAGAGCTCCGAAGAGGCAAATTTTACAAAGAGATTAGGAATCCCATCAGGACCGCCACTAGTCTTTGGATTTAGGGAGTTGATAATGGAGATAACATCACTCTCGCTAAAGGACAACCCACTGATGTGGTTCTGTGGTGGGATAAAAAAGTCATATGATAGGTCTTTGTTGGAAAAGGTAAACACAGAGGAAAAGTATTTGACAAAAAGCTCACACATTTCATGCGGAGTGGAAGTTGTAATATCCCCAAACTTAAGTTGGGAAGGAAAATAATGCTTTTTGCTACGCTTTCTAACGTGTGACCAGAACGGTTTGGTATCACTACGTGACAGAGACTCCTCAAGCGGAGAAATGTATTCAGAGAAAGCTTTCTTATCGAACACATTTCGAACGTTGCGGACTCTAATGATGTTATCATTATTCTGGGTGATTTTAATCTTCCGTATCTAAATTGGAATTACTCTGAAGCTGAGGATCATCTATTTGCGACTAATGCATCATCTCGCCTTGAATGTGATGTTATCGACAGGCTTAATGGTCTTGATCTTAATCAAATCAACAGTGTTCTTAATGTACGTAAGCGAATTCTTGACCTTGTTTTCGTTTCGGATCCGTCAAATACTGCACTTTTACGTTCTAGTTCTCCGCTTGTTCCTGAGGTTCCAGATCATCTAGCTTTAGAAGTTAATTTAATTTTAGAATGTTCTGACCATAGTTTTTCTTGTAAGTCGCATTTTAATTTTCGTAAAACTAACTTTGAAAAATTGCATTCTCTCGTAATTAATGTAGATTGGTCGTTTCTTCTTAATATTAATAATTTAGATGATTCTTTGTCTCGTTTTTATAATATTTTATTTGATTCTTTCCTGCTTTGTGTTCCAATCTCTATAAACAACATCAACTCTGTAAAGCGTACTCCCTAGTTTGATGAGCACCTGTGTCGTTTGAAGCGTGTTAAGAATCATCTGTGGAAAGCTTACTGTAAGACTAGGTCGTCTGCTTCTTACAATGATTTCTCAATAGCTAGGCAGAATTTTAAGCAATACGCGATTTTAGCCTACAACAGGTACATGGAGAAAGTACAAACCGATATTAAGACGGATCCTAAATCTTTCTGGGCTTTTATTAATTCTAAACGCAAAAATGATGGTTTTCCGTCGAGATTATCGTTTGATGGAAATTTTTCTGATGACCAGGATATCATATCTAATTTATTTGCCAACTACTTTGCTCAATCATTTATCCTGGACGATGGTTCATCGGATTTTTTTGCTTTGTCTAGATCCTTGCCTTGCTATACAGTCCCTCGCTGTAATTTTATAACAATCAGTGATGATACTATTTTTCAGTCCCTTAAGCAGATTAAAATATCCTATAGTTCGGGACCGGACGGGATTCCCAGTGCCATTTTGTATCACTGTGCTGATGTCTTAAGTCTCCCTCTTTTATTGCTGTTTAACAAGTCCCTTGTGTTAGGCGTTTTTCCACACATCTGGAAAAAATCTTTTATTATACCTGTTCATAAAAAGGGTAGCACTACTGATATTAAAAATTATAGACCTATTGCGAAGCTTTCAGCAATTCCTAAAGTTTTCGAATGCATTTTGACTCAAGTGATTTACTTTAATTTTAAATCTTCAATTTCTTCAAAGCAACATGGGTTCCTTAAGGGACGATCAACTGTGAATAATCTTCTCCTTTACCAATTTCGTAAGCCGCTGTATTGAAAATAAATCTCAAGTTGACTGTAAATGTATATACGGATTTCAGCAAGGCGTTCGATAAATTGTCTCATGAAATTCTACTTCTGAAATTGGATAAATTAGGATTTCCTCCTATACTACTACGCTGGCTTTGCTCATATTTGTCAAATAGAACTCAATCAGTTATTTTTAGAACTTGATTTTCCCATGATGTCATGTCTACTTCTGGTGTGCCACAAGGAAGTTATCTTGGGCCACTACTTTCCATTTTATTTGTAAATTACCTTTCCTTTGTTTTACCAAACACAAACTTACTTTTATATGCTGACGATATTAAATTTTTTAAAAAAATTGATATTGAAACTGATTGTTTATCTCTGTAACGTGATCTTGTTATCTTTCATGACTGGTGTGTTCGTAACAAGTTATTCTTAAATATTGATAAATGTAATGTCTTATAATTTTCTCGTAAACTTGTACCTATTTTAACTTCATACACTTTAAATAATACAGCCCTGAACCGGGTTGATCATATTTGTGATCTTGGTGTTACCTTTGATTGTAAGCTGAGCTTCACCTTGCACTATGATACTAAAGTGAGTAAGGCTAATAAAATGCTAATAAAATGCTTAGCTGCGTACGTCGTTATTCTCGTGATTTCAGTGACCCTTACGTACTTAAATCCCTTTTTGTCTCATTGGTAAGACCTATTTTAGAGTATGATTCCCCTATTTGGTGTCCACATTATGCTGTCCATATTAATCGTATTGAAGGTGTTCAAAAGCGTTTTCTTCGTTTTTCCTTGCGGTTCCTTCCTTGGAATAACCCTGAATCTCTCCCACCTTATTCTGAGCGTTTGAAATTATTTTGTTTAGATAATCTGTCCAGACGTCGAGAGGTCATCAATGTTTTGTTCGCTCATGGCTTACTCATAGGTAATATTGATGCTCCCGATCTGCTGTTACTTCTCAATGTCTGTGTACCTGCTAGATCTCTACGGTTTCATGACTTCTTTTATACTGCTTCTCATAGAACTAATTATGGGCAAGGGGAACCTCTTGATGTTGTTTGTAGAGATTTCAACCGTTATTATGAGCTTATCGATTTTAATGTTAGTAAAAATTGTATAAAATCGGCCTTATCTACTTTTGTGTCATAATTAAAGTAGCATTTTATTAATTCTTCTTTTATATTTTTAATGCTTTATTTATTTGTAAGTAATTTTTTATTTTTCTCTATTATATTATTGTTATTCTTTCCATTATTTTATTTTAATTATTGTAATTATTAATTAATTCTAATAATTTTTATTTTTTATGGTCAGTGGTATATTATAACCTGTCGACTATTATCTATACATATAAATATAATTGTAGTGTCTGTCTGTCTGTCTGTCTGTCTGTCTTTCCGGCTTTCACGCAAAAACGGCTGCACCGATTGCATTGAAACTTTCACAGATTATTAGCTCTACCTCTGGGAGTAATCTGCTTTAGGTTTTATTTTTCTCCCCTCACGCCTTCTACCCCCTCCCATACAAAGTGACTCATTTTCAAAAACTTATAATAATCAAATTTTCATGGAAACTATGAAAGCTATTAATTTGAAATTTAAAATATTATTTCTATTATAAATACAATCTTCAAGTATATAAATAGTTTGAATCCCCCAACTCCTTCCACCACCTCCAATACAAACTAAACTTTTTTATTAAATACTATACTCCAATTTTCTCAGTACATATAACTTTGATCGAGCTAAGACTTTGTATTAAATCCTTAATTAGCAGGGATCTTCAGAGAGAACCCAACAAAAGTGGATGTAAAAAGCGTAGGTAGCCACTTTGGACTGGTACATGGCCGGCCAAACCAGCAAAATCGTAGCCATCCTGCATCGGCTGAGATTTGTTAAGAAGAGGCTATGCCAAAAAGCCATTGATGTCGTAGGTATTTCGGCTACCTGTAGCAACCAACCTGCGTAACCTACTCACACATTCAAACAGTAAAATTTCGTCCCTAGCGTGGTATCTATCGTATATGATTAGCCAGCGTATCCTGCGGGGGCTATTTTAGTACGTAAGATGTGAGGCACAAAAACAATAGATGTATTAATAGGCTGGCGATTTGGTTGGTATTCGCACCTTAGGGAAATACCATATCTTTTACGGTTTTTAAAGTGCTTAGTGGGTACGACTTCTCGCTGGGTTCATTCGTTATATAGTATGTATTGTGTATTGTGTCAAACGTCAAGTGCTGCTTATGACGAAAACATAGAAAGTTTATCCAATTCAGTTTTTTCAATCATATGCTGTTGATCGTCTATAAGTGAAAAAGTCTATTGGTGATTTTTGACATTATATTTTGATTTTTGTCAGTGAGTAATTCTAAGTAAAGGAAGTTAAAATACGTACAAGTAATTATTAATTGAAATTAAGAGAAAAATCTATTGCTGCGTTTTAATATTATATTTTGATTTTGGCAAAAGAGGCCTTACACTAATAGTGATTTCTTTTCTAGAATTTAGTTCGCAGAAATTTTTTTGGAATAGAACATAAAAAGTGCTGAACTCTCAAGAAAATATGTAAGGGTTAAAACGAGGTAACATTTTTCGCAGAAATTAGTGTAAGCAGATTATATATGAAATATACCGTACATTACTATGAAAAGCACATTCTATCGATATTTACGCGGACGAAGTTGCGGGTATTTGCTAGTTGTAAATAAATAAACATGACAGGGTCACCATGCCTCCCTATGACGTGTTCTAGTCCAGTGTTGTCTGTCCAACCTGGGCGTTCATATCTCCTGAGATGATAATAATATCACCTCTTGGAACACGTTCGAAGGTGGCACTCAGTTGGCTATAAAACTCCTCTTTGTCACCAGATGTTGCGGTATTAGTTGGTGCGTAGCACTGTAGAATTGTGACGTTTCTGACACTGGTCCTTAGCCTGACGAAGATATTCCTATCCGAGATTGGTTCCCAGCTAATGAGACTGTTTCTCGCTCTCGGCGTAGGGACGAACGCCACGCCATTTCTGGCTTCACTTTCAGGGTCAATGTACAGAATAGTGTTTCCGCTAGGGTTTCGTTCTTCTCCTGATCCTGTCTACCTGACCTCGCTCAAGCCCAAGATTTGGATGTTATAGTGCTCACTGATTGGCGGTGCAAGGACCGAGTAACCCCAGCTCTTCTCCCGTCATTCAATGTTGGAACGTCCCAGAAGCCAATCATAGTCCGTATCCGAGGCGCTGTATCTGTTTCTCGTATCATTTAGGTGTTAAGATCACGAGTGATAAGCCCATGATCCAGTGAGTGTCCATTTGCCATTTTTAGGGCAAGCAGGACTGGCTGTGGGTGAATTCTACAGCCCCCATCCCACAGGGGGATGCATTATACAATACAATATTTATTTGACTTTGTATTATGAAGAGAATTTTAAAAAAAACTAAGTACATTATTTCATCACATTTCGTTTGAAGTGAACGGCTAAATTAATGAGATTGAGCCGAGCACTCAAGGAAAAACGCGCCCATTACTACTCCAGAAACGACAAAATTATTCTTCTACATGATAATGCTCGTAAGCATGTTGCGGTGCCGGTCAAAACCTATTTGGGGGGGGGGGCACTTAATTGGCAAGTCCTACCCCACCCGCCATATTCACCAAACATAGCCCCTTCCGACTTTCACTTGTTCCGGTCGATGGCACATGGCCTGTCTAAGCAGCGCTTAATCATATGAATATACTAAAAATTGGGTCGATTCGTGGCTATCCAAAAGATTAATGTTTTTCTGACGTGGTATCCGAATGCTGCCAGACAGATAGGAAAAAGTAGAGTCACTGTATAACTGAGCTACTCGGTCCAGGAGTCTGGCAGATGCGTATCAGAGTTGAAACCGTTAAGTTTGAATTTTTTGGTGTATATACATATTCGGTTAGATATTTATCAAAATGCAATCGGAATTCGATTATGTGCCCTGAAAAATTAATATCATTGTGCCATTCCATTAGAAACAGCCAAAAATTCAATTTTATTTTGCAATTTTCTGCACCCACACATCTTTACCAAACAGGTTTTTGGTCTAGTTTATGATTCTGTTTGTTGACACATGGCAGAAAAACAGCCCAACAGGGATTTTTGCAATCCATTCCCTTTTATTGAAAATCATTCAAATCGAGAAATCATTCAAATCGACCTAATGAATTTGCAATGCATTCTAAAGTAATGTGAATGCATTGCATAAAGTAGCAGTTTATTTAGGGAATTTGATATGCATTGCAAGGTAATGTGTGGAGATTGCATAAAATAAATGATCATCGTCGCCGCGCACAAAACGAAAGATTATTAATAGAAAACATGTCATATTCCGTTTGCTTTCTAATATTCCCGTAAAATTTTACAAGTTGTTCGTTGCAAGAAAAAAATCTTACTTTTCCAGCAACAAAATTAGTTAAATTATAGCAACAGAATTTAAAATACTGAATTCATATTAAAAGCAGGATCCAATTTCATCACATTTTTCAATATTAATTCAAAATGAATCGCTCCCTCAATGTTAGAATACCTTCTCAAAGATTAATTTGCTTTCTATTCTTTTGCAACCATTCCATCGTAGATTCTATTGCGATCATTACATTGTCGATTTTTTTTCCAATCATTACATTATTCATTCGTTTCCCTAGATTCCAATGTCGATTTTTGTACTGCAGAAAGTAGAAAAAACGAATGCTTGCATATAACATTGTAATGTTAAAATAATCTATGTTTTACGACAGGAAGTAGCTGTAATAGCTTCATGGTAAGAATCATCGGCGCGGTAATGATTCCACTCCCAACTGGGATATGTCAGAATGACTACACACAATGCCTTCTATAGTAGAAAGCCGAGTAACTGAATCCAACAACAACACGTTGGAGTCATAACAAACATGACAGTTCCATACAAATTCGAGCGCTTTTGTATGGAGCAGACACGGCGGGCTTCGTGAGAATCGCGTTTATTCTTAAATGCAGTGTTAAAGATAGTTCAGCTTTCTAAGGTACTTTATTGATAGTACTCGGCATGTAATTATCACACGTTGATATTAGTGCAATGGGTTTTTAATTGAAAAAAGTGCGATCAAAGTTAAATCTCGGCTTCTCACACCGAAGAAAATCTGTCACTCATATTGTGCAGAGTTCTCCGGTTAATTTTCACACAGAAAATTGTAGAATTTTAGTTATTACGAAAAAGTATGCACTCGCGTAATATTTTCGTGCTTAATTTGAACTAATTATGCTCTTTTATTGTTTTCGGCAAAACGTGTTTTTACGACAAGTTTGTAGAAAAATAATACAGGTGGTCTTGTGAAATGGAAAAATCCATGACGTCATACCCACTGGAGTCATTCAAGATGGCCGCTACGTCAGTTCTGCCCAGCTTGAGATGTAGAAAGCATTGCTACACAGTCTACACCTATTTTCACCAACACTTTGATCTTTCGAACATGCGGTTTTTGGTACCAAATTTTTTAGCACATGCGGTTTTTGTACTAAAATAGCTATCTGCCAGAGTCCTGGACCGAGTAGCTCAGTTATACAGTGACTCTAGGAAAAAGTAGTGGCTAGTAACGGAAAATACAGTGTACCAATAATGTCTTCGTACAGCAGCTATTTGAAACTCAAGTGATAAAAAACAATTTATTGAAGAAATTTGAAAAAGTTTTAATGCAGATTTATTCTATAAACATTTTTATTTAATTTAGAAACAAAAACTAATCCATTTCAATTATTCATTACAAAGTTATTAACTAAAAATAAATCAAAGTCGACAATTTGCCTCCAATAATGTCTTCGTACACTTACGAAACAGTTTATGAAAAATCTTAAAAACTATAGATACATTTTTTGTTAATATTTAGTTGGGTAGCCTTTATTTTTATTTACGACCTTAAGGTGGTGTGGCATCGATTCTACAAGTTTTTTTCCATAGCTTGGCTCTATTTTCGCCCATTCCTCCAGAAGAGCCTGTTTTAACTGAGGTTTCGAGCTAATATGATGATTGCTAATCCTTTTTTCCAGCATGTTCCACATGTGCTCAATGGGATTGAGGTCAGGACTTTGAGGTGGTATCTTAAGCAAATGTGGAGTTTTGTACGCCAAGAACATCCTAGTATTATGAGCCATGTGCTTAGGATCATTATCTTGTTGAAAGTAAAAATCCTTTAATAAACCCCATTTTTCAGCACTTGGCTCCAAATTTCTCTTGAGAATTTCAATATATGTATGTCCGATGATCCATGATTCCTTCAATTATTTCTAAGTTTCCAACGCCGCTGGCAGCCATATAGCCCCATACCATTACGCCGCCACCGCCGTGTTTTACAGTTTTGATGGTGTTTTTTGGGTTGTATGCTTCCCCTGGCTTTCTCCGCACTCTAAATCTCCCATCAGACCCAAAAATGTTGTATTTGGACTCATCAGAAAATATAACATTGCGCCAGAACTCGAGAGATGCATTTTGGTATTGCCGAGCGAAGTCCAAACGTTTTTTGCGATTTACTTCACTAACCAGTGGCTTTATGCGAGGTGTACGAGACTAAAATCCGGCATCAATCATGCATTTTCGTGCTGTTTCTGGATGAACTTCTTTTTGATTGGATTGACGGAGCTCTGCACTAATTTTTGGTGCATTTATGAACGGATCCTTGGCAATAATACGCTTGATTTGCAGCCGATCTGCATCAGTGAGAATTGCAGGACGTCCTGATTTAAGCTTATTCTCTACGCGGCCTTCATATTTAAAGCGCCCGATTACAGATTGGATAGTAGAACGGCTCCGGGACAGTAGTTTGGCTATTTTCGCGTATGATTTTTGCTCCTTTACGTGTAAATTCACTATAAGCTTACGCTCTTCAAACGACAAGTATTTACCAGGCATTATTTCGATTTATACTGAGCGAAACACATAAAATTTACATTTGACAGTAAACATACGTGTTTGTTTGTTTACTGTTATTACAATCCGTTATGAGTGGAAAATAATTATGATCGATAGTTATCAGCCAAGAGATCGAAGGGCAAGCGAAATCTTAAATTTACGAAGACATTATTGGAGGCAAATTGTCGACTTTGTTTTATTTTTGTTAATAGCTTTGTAATGAATAATTTAAATGGACTAGTTTTTGTTTCTAAATGAAATATAAATGTTTAATGAATAGATCTGCATTAAAACATTTTCAAATTTCTTGCAAGCTGCTGTACGAAGACATTATTGGTACACTGTATATTGTTGCATGTTAGCCCGTGTAAAGTGCCTGCTGTGCTCGAAGGTGACGTGAAGTGTCAGCTCTATTTCCTTATCGTCAGGTTGATGCGTGCGTCCGAGCACTGCAAGAATTGGAACGTTAAGGCTTGTTTACGTTTTCGCCGCGATAACTTTCACTGACAGCTGACAGATGAGTAATGAGTACAGGGTCGGTTTATAAAGGAAAACGAAGCCACGAAAATTCACACTAGCACCGACAGGAATATTATAAATTAACACATCATAGTTACAGCTGATTGCCTACACCACTACACATTGTAATAGACTTAAGATATAGCAAATGGAGAGGAAACGAAAGGCTGACGAAACACATACGAAACTCAGATGACAGGAACGATATAAAAAGTCGAGCCCTTTGGACGTGTAAGGAAGTCTAAAATTGGAAACGAAAGAATTAAGATCGGATGATCGCGTGGAAAGTCACGATCGGAGATAGAAAAGCGACAGTTGATAAACGAAATCTTTCTAGTGTGCGTGATGCCGCAATTCGCCATTCAAAAATTTATTCTTAAGGGGCTGTATATACTGAAAAGGCATTTTCGTTGAAGATGAGGTATTTTCGAATCGAAAAATTATATGAATAGATCAAAATTTTTGTAGTAGTCATAAATTGCCTGAAAAAGAGCCATCCGATTAGCTAGATGGCCAGGAGCTGACTGGAAAAAAATCTACTATGAAAATTTGCTTTACCTTTAAATGGTGATTAAAATCTAATTGGTTGCTTAATTTCTTTAATTGTTTTTTTTCGGCTCACAACAAATCAATCTTTATACTAATAAAGAAACAGGGTCGAATAAATATCATTTACAACATACATACAAAGAATTGAAAATCCAAATCAAGCTTTTTAGTAAAAAATAACTATTTCAGAATGGAATATTATTAATAAAAACCTTGACATTTGGAAAATTTTAACTAGTTCCCTCCGTGGAAAGGTTTATTTTTCGGTTAGTGCAAAAAAATTAACACTTCCTCTGAAGATATAATAAAATGTTTTTTTTGCCCTTTTATATATTTTTAGAAACTTCCTGCACGAATGTTTTAATAACTTCAAAAGGAATAAATTAATCATATTGCCACTAAACCAGTTCCCCCACCAAGGTTTTGATTTAAGGATATTCGAATAAAGTAGTTTATACGACAAAACTTTTAACTTAAATACGTGATTTAATGTTTTTTTTTTTTCAATATATTTTAGTTTTAAATTAACTATATCCCGAAATAATATTGTTCATTTTTGAATTACATTATCTGAATTTTTTTGCTTTGACGTACTTTGTACTACATGTTAATGTACCAATGGTGGAAATCTGTTAAATAAATAAGAATTCTTTCGGTTTGAATTGAATAAAACTATTCGAAGCACATTTAATGATCCCGAGCAAAATATTGTATGAGAGATTTCAGGTTTGCACGTACAATATCTAAAAGCTTTGTAATACCAATTTATCTCTATAAAGTTAGTAAATTTTCAATAGACGGTTATTTTTGTAAACTCTTAAGAAATTTTGCTACGCTAATAGTAAGAGCCATTCCGCATCCTTCAAACTAGGCATCTGGATGCCCCATTTCCCATGAATATTGAAAATTTTAGTGGATAATTTAATAATTTAATTTAATAATTAGAATAAAATAAACGCGGTGACGTAAAGTTTAAAAACCTTATATGAACTGCACCAAATCAATGACGAACTTGAGGAAATTCTAAATAATTCATCTAACCCTAAGTTAAAAATTACAATGAACCTACTAACACTGTTAACGATACCGATCTTACAAGAAAAAATCTGGTGCGATATTAGCACAGGAAAGAATTTGACCATTTGTTCCTAAAGATTAAGGAAAACAATTATTCGATACCATCCAGGTAGGCAAATTACCTCGAAATATTTCTAGTGAATTTCGATGCAAAATGTTGGGCAGAATCTTGTATCGGATGTCAGAAAAGCAAGGTACATCACCATACTCGAACCAAATTCGAACGATGCAATTTACCTTTTAAACGCTTCGAATAAATATTTAAACACATGAATTTTGTTAGACCTCTTCCACCTTCTGGCAGATTTAACTATATGCTAATTATTGTAGATATATGGTATATACGAGATGCCCAGAGTCTATCCCATACTTTAACAAAAACTGAAATTGTTGTCCAAGAGAGTATAAATCGTTTCGGCACGGACCAAGGCATCCAATTTGAAACGAAGCTTTTCTCTCAGTGTGTGAAAGTGATAAAATCAAAAACAATGTGAAAAATCAACAGAAAAAATTTTTCCAATATGTTCGCATTGAAAAAGCTAAAACTGTGTTAAATACTCCATACAACAAACCTTGTAGAGCAATTAGTACATTTCGGACAGTCTATGTACATTACTATTAGGGACGATCCCCCAGATAAGGAAGAGATAGTTTCCGCCATTCGGTCAATGGCGGGAAGGAAAGCTCCAGGTATAGACGGACTACCAACCTCCTCAAAGCGGACCCGGAAATAACAGGCGATATACTCCTCCCACTCTTTACTAAGGTGTGGAATGAGGGAAGATATACGACTGAATGGAAAGAGGGCGTCATTGTGAAAATTCCGAAGAAGGGCGACCTTCGGGATTGTGGCAATTGGCGTGGTATATGTCTACTTACTGCCGTATCAAAAATTATGGTTAAGGTAATTCTCAATAGGATTAGTGATGTCGCCGAGAGCACTCTCGAAGTTTATCAGGCTGGATTCCGTAAAGGGTCGTCTTGTACCGACCAGACAAATACCCTACGGATAATATTAGAGCAGTCAGCCGAAATGGGTTCGCCACTACATCTCATGTTTGTGGACTTCGAGAAGGCTTTCGACAGCGTTAAGCGAGATTACATATGGAATGCTTTGCGTAGGAGAAATATTCCAGATAAGGTCATAGCTATGATTAAAGAATCCTACGAAGATGCAAGGTGTCACGTCTTGCATAGAGGAGAGCTGTCCGAGAGCTTTCCTGTGCGAACGGGTGTCAGACAAGGCTGCATATTATCACCAGCCCTGTTTCTGGTGGTAATAAATGACATCTTAAAAGCTGCACTGGAAGGTGGGGGAAGGTAAAGGTCTTCAATGGAGACTATTTAACATCTTAAGTCACCTTGATTATGCTGATGACGTGTGTTTGCTTGCACATACCCGTTCGGACTTAGAGTCAAATGTTCGCTCGTTGCATTCTAAATGCAAAGAGGCGGGACTGAAAATAAATGTGCGTAAAACCAAGTACATGCACATGGGTTCGAACGCAAGCACACCGATTGTTCTTAATGGACAGGATGTGGAAGAGGTGCAAGATTTTTGCTATCTCGGAAGCATTGTCAGCATGGACGGCGGAGCCGAAAAGGATGTTGAGGCTCGGCTAAATAAAGCCCGTCAGGCCTTCGGTATCCTTTCCCCTTTCTGGAGGTTAAGAGAGATCTCCCTTCGCACGAAGCTGCGAGTTTTTGACGCATGCGTCAAATCCGTGTTGTTATATGGTTGTACTACGTGGAAAGTGACCGTTCGACTTACCAAGAAACTACAGACTTTTGTAAATCAATGCCTCCGGCGCATTTTAGGAATATTCTGGCCAGAAGTAATCTCCAACGACGAACTTTGGAGTACAACTCGCCAGACTAAAATAGGTATTGAGATTCAACGGCGAAAGTGGCAGTGGATCGGTCATACTTTGAGGAAACCAGAGCGAAACATCGCAAAACAGGCTCTGGATTATAACCCTCAAGGAAGACGTCGGGTTGGTCGACCATGTAACACATGGAAGCGAGCAGTTGAGCAGGAGGCCAGAGGAATAAACAAGTCCTGCCAACAGCTTAAAGCCGATGCTCAGGATCGCGCCTTGTGGAAGAGAGTTGTTTCTGTCCTATGCCCCTATAGGGGGTCTTAACAGGAATTTGATTGATTGATGTACATTATTTATTATTTTTTATTACTTACTAGCAAACGCCCACGACTTCGTCCGCATAAAAAACGCATTAATAAGCAATTGTTGAGAATGTAGTTAGTAATACATTATGTGGAATATATAATCCGCTTACTTTAATGGCTCTTTGAACACAATGTTTTGTATTTTGTTGGAGTCAGTACCATACATTATTAAGAATGATAGCATGATACTCGCATTTGAATGGGAGAGGCTCGTGATCAAATCAAACCCGTGATTCGAGATCATATGTATACGTGTTAAGGACATGTGAATAGTTGTAGCTTGTGTTAATTGAAAAAAGCCCAAATAAAATGACATTAAGCTTAAAAACATAACAGGACTTCGATTGTGCGTAAAGCCCCCATTATATGATACTACCGATGAAATCGAAATTTTTGTAATCTTAAGAATTTTTGTGTCGGGAGTGATAGAAGGGATGACAGTACTAAATTAATTTTTTTCACACCATGCTAGAGTAGCTATAAAAATATTTTGCACCAAATTTAAGCTTGAAAAACTGAATAGGTAACTTGAGAAACTTAGTGCATTGGATTTAGTGAAATTGTGCAATTTGTATGGGAGGTGGTAGAAGGAGTGGGGGGTTTTTGGTAATTTGTCTAAATACAACTATCATCACCATGCAATTGATATCTTTTGATTCAGATCAGTTAGATTCACACTTTTAAAGAAAATCGAGTTTTTGCAAAGTCGTGAAATTGTGTCATATTGTAAGGGAAGGGGTAGAAGGAGTGGAGCTGATCGGTTAATTTTTCCCGATAATAATAATTATGCTAATTAAAGATTTAGTACATTATTGGAGGCAAATTGTCGACTTTGTTTTATTTTTAGTTAATAGCTTTGTAATGAATAATTGAAATGGATTAGTTTTTGTTTCTAAATGAAATATAAATGTTTAATGAATAGATCTGCATTAAAACTTTTTCAAATTTCTTGCAACAATTTATTGTTTTTTATCACTTGAGTTTCAAATAGCTGCTGTACGAAGACATTATTGGTACACTGTACCTTGAATAAAAGGTAATGTAGTGCTCTTTCGCAATACATTCCTAATTTTTGATAGAAAGCAGCGGAAATTTATTTGTACTCGTAATAATAATAAAGTATTGTGATCGACAGCACAGACTGTGCTAGTAACGAGCGACCAATTAAAAGATGTCCTGGTGTCAAGGCTTCTAAATCGTTGGGATCGCTAGATATTGGTGTTATCGGCCTAGAGTTGAGACGGTCCGGCGGTCCAGATGTATCACTTCCAAATATGCGCAGTCCTTTTTGATTCGAGTATTTTATTTCTGCTCTAAAACTTTGATCACCACTTCCTGAAACTACTCTATTTGACAGTTTGGAATTTTCGAAATCCTGTACTGATTTAGCAAAGACAAGAACCTTTTTTTTCTTTTTTTCTTATTATTTTTCGGAATTTTTCTTGCTCCAGCTTAAAGTTATTAATATTTACCTAATAAAAAGCCCAAAAAAAACCAAATTTATTCACTTCTCAGTTCCAAACGTCACGACAAATTCTAATTTAATTTCAAACGATTAAAATAAACACACCGTCTAGTACTACACCATGTCCAATCTAGGCGACATCGCGAAGAGATTGTTGATTTGTGCAACTCCAGAGTTTTGCTGCTGTCAGTCCGCCATATTTGTGATATCGCGCCCTGCATATTTACACATTTTCGCGAGATGGCATCAAATTTTCCATGTTTTTCGATTTTCGCGATCCAATAAATGAGTGAAAAGTGCGCAAATTAGTCGCGGACGAACGCCTGCCCAACGAATTGCCAGCGAAATTGCGCGAAACGCGTCCGATAGAGTGGAAAAACGCGTTTTAATTCTCGCTAGTTCCGTGCGCCACCAAGTTGCTGTGTTCATTCCTATTTCACGCATTTTTTTCGTTCTTCTATTGTTGGCCGATTCCGTCCTCCGCGCGCGGTTCGCTCCTCCTCGTCCGGGCAAGAGGGAAAAGGAAATTCGGTGCGAGAAAAATTCGAAACCTGTGCGGAAACCTTTTCGTGGGTGAGTGAAAAAAAAAACGTGCGGTTGAAAAAGACCTGGGAAAACGGATTTTCAACATTGTTGTGTCTACGGGACGTACGCACGCCCCTGGCCCTTAGGCAGAAGCCCCCCGTCCGAGAGAACGTAACTTCTTCGCCGCCCCGGGACGCCCAGCTTGCACTCGGATCGCAAAATGGGAAATTGCCTACGCGGCCAGAAACAGGACACCGACAAGGACAAAATCGAGCGGCAGAATCCGCTCGAGGAGCTGCCCGTCCTGCAAAATGTCATGCAACAGACCCCGCCGCAAGAACAGATCCGGCCCGTACCGCAAATCCCCGAGAACGAGCCGACAGGCACGAGTGCGAAGATTTTCGTTGCTCTGTACGACTACGACGCCCGCACCGACGAGGACCTCAGTTTCCGGAAGGGCGAACATTTGGAAATTGTTAATGACACGCAGGTGAGTCTCGTCCTACCCAACCCGATTGTCACTTTCTCTTCGCAAACATTGCGACTGATGCACTCCGCTCAATTGCTTTACTCGACCCAACGCTCCCCCCCGATTACATCGAAACGTTTGATTGACCGACACCGAGCCGCAGCAGGTGCAATCGTCTGCTGCGATGCGGTGTGATTGAACTGTAAGCCAGTACCCTGCCGGCTGACTGCACCCAATTAGGAATTTTGCACAATGCACGATGCATTGCACCGGATGATTTCATTCGTCTCTTCCACCTCGGGCGCCCCGTCTTTCTCCCGGCCATCGCGATTGTTTTGGATTTGATTGAGTGACCAAAAGCAGGGTAAAAAAAAACAACATAAATAAAATAACAGAGTTTCACAGAACGACCTCGAACCCCCGCTAGTGAGTAATCGGGTGGGCGGCGCGGTTTGTAATCGTCGGATTAGGTGGTCGTGGGGGCTGTGCGCGTAAGACAGCGAACGGATGTGAGACTTTATCTATGACGTCGTGTGTTTCGGAGGAATTCGAACAGCGACGTCGCGCTATTCACGAGTGCTGGCTGGCACTCGTAAGTGGTTTAACTTTAATTTGTTTTTTTATTCCGTTTAGGATTATTGTCTGGGGTGGATAATCAGAATCGATCAGATGGCACTCTAGGAAAATCTGGAAATCTGCCAAGACCACCGAATCTCTGGGATCAGCGATATCGCACGCTGGAAGTTGATGAATCACTTGCGTTTCGTCGTTATCGCCGCATCAGTTCGTGATGATGAATCGGTTCTCCTGAGACTTTACGCGATGAAGATGTAAAGCAGTCTTAAAAGAAAATCGCTGGCTGAATGTTTGCAGTCAAAGGTGTTTCCCGAGCGAAATCCGATGGCTTAGCATCTCTCCTACAATTTCAGTGATTATTATTCCGTCGAAATAATGACGGGACTTAAAGGATTTGCAACACTTAACGCTACCAACTCTTTTCTGGCGTCATACTTTTGTCAGGACCTGGAGTAGTGCGGAAAGGGGTGTCCCAAATCATGACCGCTATTTTAAAATAAAGAAGAAAAATTCTATATTTAATGTTTATGGTATTCAATCATGCCGCCGTGATCAGGCGGTCCGAGTCCTCGCCTTTCAAGGTTTAACTTGTTTCGCCACCAACAGCTTGCCAATTTTGATTTTGAATAGTCCTCGATTTTATGTTCCTCCCCAATTGAGTTCAAATCCGGAGAGATGCAACACCACGACTCTATTTTATCTTAGGCGTTGTTACGGTCGAATCTGCAGAGAAGAGAAGAGGATTGTTAGTAACTTGTCTTGAACGTATTCTATTGAATTAACTCACGCAAATCGTTCATCGGGTATCCCCTTGCGGATGCAGCTTCACGGGATCTCGCTTAGTTGAGGCTAGAAAGAAAACGTACACTCGAATTTATTGGTTTGTAGAAAACATTTGTTCACTGGTAGAAGAGCTGGAAGATGATTAGCGAAAGGAAAATGTTTTATTAGGAACTTTGAATTACTAGGTTTATTTAGCTAGGATAGAGAGCGTGAATGGTTAGGATTAAGAATTATTAGGACTCGGTTAGGGTAACGTAGAAATTAACACACAACATCGAATACAAACACGAATCACATCACTTTGGGCAGAATACCACATTGAAGATAAAATACAACACGGAGGGCAAGTCACAACCCTGGAAACGTAGACAAAAACACCACCAATGTAAACACAATCGATTAAGCAGATCGGTTCGGACCCGTGCTAGACCGTCGTGTGTATAATATCAAGGTAGCAAATGACGAGGAGAGAGAGGTCGTTGAACGAGCACAACTACTAACGAAGTAGAGGAAGTAGTTTTAGAGGAAAGTCGGTCATCGTCGGGAAGGAAACGCTGGTAGCTGTAGCAAAATGGGGGTTAAAATTTAGTGGGGAGAAGGATTCATTATGTGCTTTTCTAGAAAGAGTTGAAGAGCTTAGGACGGCTCGCGAGGTATCCAAAGCGACATTATTTCGTTCAGCAGTGGATTTGTTTGAAGGCAAAGGACTTATTTGGCTAGGATCAAATAAATCTAAGTGTAAAAATTGGGATGAGTTGGTAGGGGAATTGCGAGCGGAATTTCTACCTCCTAACTACGACGATAGGCTTATGGAGGAGATTGAGCGTAGAACTCAGGGGAGGGATGAGTCGATAGGAGTCTATGTAGCTATAGAATAGAACCTTGGATTTTTCAGCTGATGTCCTCAACGAATAGATCGTTGGCCAGTACCTTGGTAATGAGGTACGGTCAACGAAATTTAGGCTCAAACTTTCGAGATTTCGCTACCACGTTGTTTTCTTGATCTATCGTACTTTTAGCGTGGTTGCGGTCAAAACGTATCTCTACCAGGCGCTATGTTTCTCAGTAGCGTGGGGTTCATTGATGCAAGGGAAGCAATGCTTACCTTACGTTTTGCCCTATAGCTTTTCTAAACTGAATAGAAAAGCTAAACTGAAATCAGCACGAATATGAAAATTTATTAAAAAATTTATTTAAAAGAAAGCGCGCATTATATTCGTCTACCACTGTTTACAGCATTTGCTCATGACAGCATGTTTTCTCACCCTTTTTCCGACCAACGAAAGTTGAAAGACTTCCACAGGGCAAAAGATGCGATTTTAAAAACGCATATACAAGACCGCCGTCCAATATGAGCAAAATTTTCTCGTGCGACGAGCGCAAGTTCGACTTCAATAGGAAGGGGAGATGCGTCGCATTAAAATGCTTCCACCTTTCCTCTCATTGCTTTTATTCGCATATACAAAAGAACGAGACCGCCAGCCAATACGAGTAAAATTTTCGCTCGCGGCGAGTGCAAGTTCGACTTTCATAGGAAGGAGAGATACGTTAATGCAATTGCTTCCAGCCAGTGCTTTCAGTCGCAAGCTCTGGCTCTCGATCAAAGTATTGCCAGTATTGAAATTTTTGTACTAGCTGCAAAATGATCAGAAAGAAAATTGTGAAGAGGTAGAACTGGTAAAATTGCCCGTATTTGTCGTGCTTTGAGCGGAAACGGATCGGTTTAAACTTTGGCAGATCGGGCGACATATTTTTTGGACGTCTTTACTTTTTTATTAAGAAAATAAAAACTAGGAGCTTAAACTAAGGCTTGAATTAATTAATTATTCAACATTTTTAAAGCTTATATTTATAAAAAAAGGTTGAAGGGTCTCTCAAGGCAAGACGTCACTAAAATATTTCTTCGAATTCCGGTCCGTTACAATATGGATTATCCGTTAATTTAATAATTCAGACGCTTTAAGCTCCAGGTTGGTAGTAGGGGTGAATGTGTATTTTTTTTGTATCACGTTCGTGACTCCTCGGTGCTCTCAACAATAATAATGTTTCAAGCAGCTGACGAGAGAGGTTTTAGTAATATTTATAATATATTGCTTAAGCGTAATAAACCAATATAGTTGAGAAATGATTGCTTCCATTAGCTATGAAGTCACGCCACGCCTTTGATGTTTCTTCATGAGATATTCTGAAGTTCTGGTTTTCTTTTGGTGCTGGTAGTGGCTAGCTCTGTACGCGCCGTCGTTATGCGTTATGGGGTTAAAATAAAAGTAGCTAGCTATTAAAAGTTAACTGGCGAGCGAACCTGCAAACTTGATGGACTTGTTGCACTGGACTTGAAACGAAAATCAATCAATCAAATTCCTGCTAAAACCACCTATAGCGGCATAGGACAGATACAACTCTCTACTACAAGCCGCGATCTTGAGCGTCGACTTTTAGCTGTTGCCGGGACTTGTTTACTTCTTTGGCCTCCTGCTCAACTGCTCGCTTCCATGTGGATCGACCCTTTTCGGAATCCAGCATGAAAAACTTTGAGAGTGCTCTCCACCACATCGCTAATCCTATTGAAATTTACCTTATCCATGATTTTCAATATGGCAGTAATTGCCACAATCCCGAAATTCGCCCTTCTTCGGGATTTTGACAATGACGCGCTCCTTCCATTCAGTCGGATATCTTCCTTCATTCCACACATCAGTAAAGAGTGGGAGGAGTATATCGGCTGTTATTTCCGGGTCCGCTTTGAGGAGTCTATACCTGTGGCTTTCCTTCCCGCTATTGACTGAATGGCGGAAACTATCTCTTCCTTATCTGGGGGATCGTCCCTAATAGAGGATTGTTTCGGTTGGATGTTTGGGAGTTGTTCTGTTTCTGGAATATCTCCCTCTGACAAGATGGTTAAAATATCAGAGAAGTATTCCTTCCATCGTCGCAAATGGTGTTCACTCATAATAAGGAGAGTTCCGTTGAGATCTCTCACCAGGTGGTTGGCGCTGAAATTCCAGTTCGTCAACTGTTTCATGATTTTGAATAGTGAACCCATATCCCCAAGGTAAGCCGCAGATTCTGCCTTGTTGGCCAGATCTTCAATGGCCCTTTCTTGTCGCGTCCAACAGCCTTTTTTTTAGCTGTAAGCATTGTTGTAGTCCTGTCTCAAGTTGGGTGTTCTTTGATAGACATCTGGTTGATGATTGCCAATTTGGCTTTTTGCCAACCTTGTCCCATATGTCTTGCGACATCCAGGGTTTCTCACCGCTTTGCACATATCCCACAGATTCTTCAGCACTAGTTAGAAAAGTGTTTCTGGTTGCCTCCCAATTGGCGTCCAGTGTACGCATTTCATATTCACCCAATGTGGATGACTTTTCGCGTAGAATAGTGGTGTATTCGCGTTTTTTATTGGGATCTCTAAGTTTATCCACATTAAGCTTGCGCTTCATTTGAAGAATTTGTGGTCGTCGAATAGCTGCTGTGCACAATCTTATGCAGCAACTATCAAGTGGCGATCGCTTCCCACGTCAGCTCTAGAGATGGGAAATCTGACTCTTTTCATTGAGTCGACTCATTTCAACTCACTCACTTGATTGAGTCGATTAAAAAGACTGCTTCAAAAGAGAGTCACAAGACTATTAGAGCCTATTTTCTTTCTAAATGAGACAAGTTCATGATAATTTTGTCTATAAATCAATATTCATCCGTCAATCATTTTGTTCATAAAAGAAAGATTTCCGATCTTATATTACTAAATAAGTATATTGTTTTTCAAAAAAATTTAGATGCAAAAATAAAAGACTTTTCGTAATATATATTTGTAGATTTGAAAGAAAATATTTCCGGATTCTACACTGTTACGATTTATTATTCGTAACGTTTCGCTCTCCGCTGAGACCTATTACAATCCGAAAATCTTTTCTTTCAATTCAAAATGCACTGTAAAAACATTCATCAAACCAATATATGTATATAGATATTTACAGCTTATAAACTAAAATCTTACTACAACTAGTCATTACTCATATGAGGAAAATATGGCTTACAAACTATATTATAAAAAAAAGATATAAATTCAGACATAATGTAATATTTTTTAAAGTAAAAATGTTAAATAAACTAAAATTACAAATTACAGTGCAAAAATAAAATTTGAGTCACTTTTTGCGGTGATAGTCGAGACCTCTTTTCAGTTAAAATATTTCCACTTTTGGAAAATATACGTTCACATGGAACCGATGTGGCGACGATGTTTAGTCTTCGTTTTGCTATTTGGAATAGTCTTGGAACAAAAAAAAAATGAAATTGCGTTTGTATTACACAGCCACTTATCAAAAGTCTTCCTGTGCACGTGTCCAAAGCACGCACAGCGCATCATCAACCGACACCTCAGCTCAACGCATACAATGCAGCAAAACCACAATTCGATGTCGGCGACTCACAACATAAACCACACATACCGCTCGTACTCATTGGCAACTGTGTCGCAGCGTAATCGCACTTCGCACACTTCCTGTGCCATATACAAATGCATCATCGAGTTGGTGTAGTGAGGTGACACAATTGTTGCAATATAACTCTTATGAGGTGAGTCGCAACAGTCGCCTCAGTAAACTGACTGGCACATTTCGAGTGACACACTCCTGAGTTGCCCATCTCTAATCAGCTCTACGCATCGCTCGCACATCGAGAAGACATCTTATCCATCGGAGACTTTTAGTCAAATGGTCGATCTGGTTCTAAATAACTTCATCAGGGGAAACCCAAGATGTTTTATGGTGACTCTTGTGTGGAAAATGGGTTGCTCCGATGACCATTTGTGGAGTACTACAAAACTCCACAAATAACTCGCCGTTTTCGGGTCTCTTAATCCAAGGTCGTGACGCGTCGAACAAGCTCTCCATGCTTCCCCATGACGTGTTTTGGTCCAGTGTTGTCAGAGCGTTCATATCTCCTGAGATGATAATATCACCTCTTGGAGCACGATCGAAGGTGAGACTCAGTTGGTTATAAAACTCCTCTTTGTCACCAGGCGTTGCGGTATTAGTAGGTGCGCAGCACTGTAGAATTGTGACGTTTCTAACACTGGTCCTGAGCCTGACGACGATAATCCTATCCGAGATTGGTTCCCAGCTTATGAGACTGTTTCGCCATTTTTAGCTTCACTCTCAGGACCAACGTGCAGAATGGAGTTTCCGATCGAGGTTTGTTCTTCTTCTGATCCTGTTCACCTGACCTCGCTCAGGCCCAAGATTTGGATGTTATACAGCTCCATTTCACGGTCGATCACTGATTGCAAGGACCGAGTGACCCCAGCCCTTCCCTCGTCATTCAATGTTTGAACGTTCCAGAGGCCCATCATAGTCCGCTTTCGAATGCCAAAATTCATTACCGTAGAATCCATCCGTGTCCGAGGCGCTGTATCCATTTTCCGTATCAGTTAGCTCTTATGATCACGGGTGATAAGCCCATGATCCAGTTAGTGTCCATTAGCCATTTTTAGGGCAAGCAGGACTGGCTGTGGGTGAATTCTACTGCCTCCATCCCATAGGGGGATGGGTAGTTCAAGTCCGTGGAGTCGCTATTCTCCAAAGATAGTTGCATGAATTGGTAAAGCTCATCTTACAACTACCCCCCCTGCGGGGAAACGAAAATACTGACACAAAATCGATCAGAAAACATTAACTAAGGACAGAACACACAGTATGGGGATTGGTCATACGTGACCATTCCATAATTCAGTTAATACTTACGAAAGTCAGATGTCAAAGGACAATGAAATAAAAATGCTGGTCAGCCGACGGGAAAGTCCAGAGCCAGCCAAAATATACACTGGTTAATTGTACCGATCCGGCCAGTATGAATGCCGTTTTCCATCAAATGACGGCACGAATGAATGTTACGGTAACGTAGCTGATCGTATTACCGAATTAATTCATCCTGTAAAAGACAACATTGAGAGTAGCCATGCAGCTGCGTCTTTGAACCAAATTAATATTCAGACGTTTGGCTTCGAAATAGTCGCCACTGCCACTCCCGCTTTTGTTGGCAATGTCAATAGATTCAGTAAACTCGTACTGGACTTGCAGCTGAGACTTCGGCGGATGTTACGTCTTTTGCTACCTTAACAGCCAACTTAAATCGAAACGTCACTCTTTCACAATATTCTGCCTAACCAAATCGGAAGTGGTATCCAGTCCTTGCGAACCTGGTAACCGCTGAGCGCCTGACAGCCCATGTAAGGATAATTTCTTCAAATTGGAATCACCAAGCTTGCCCGTGATAGACAAAAAATTCTAGTGGACGATGTAATCGTTCACAAAACCTTAATCGTGGATCTACGTACCGGTCGAGTGGAGCGGTTTCATTTTCGTTTACTCCGAAATCTGTGCGGAAATCAGCAATCATTCTAATAGGGGTAAGCTCAGAATACTCGCCAGAGGAATTCTTTGAAGATATAAAATATAGATTGAACCAGTATTTCAGTTCTTTTAATCGCAAATTCATCGCGACAAAAGAATATAAAGCTCGAACTTTTCAAGATTACGAGGGTCGATCAATAAGTACCCTTGTTTGAAAACAGGTGGAATTCCTGAGAGAAATTGACATTACCTTCGTGTAGTGTCGAATGACACCATAATGAATTTCAGACTGATTCAAAGTGAAGTGCGCAATGGGTCGCTGGGTTTCAAGTGAAAATCAAACTACAAGTTCCCTTTAATTTAAAATAACCGCAAACTTTATTAAATCAAATTTACTGGATAAAGGCGATGGTTCATCGACGGGGTGGCGAGTCACTTGAACTTTTAATGCAAACACATTTCCCCGGATGCTTTAAGCCCCTGCCACAAAGTTCATGTGCCGATTGTATTCGAGCCAACTCAGAACTAGTAGATACAGTCGTGCCCTCAATTCCTTCAAACCTTACAAGTCACCAGGGCTGGACGAGCATCCCGAAGGCTTTTTGACCAATAACCCTAACTTCGTTCCTTCTTAAAGGCCTGGAAAATCTGGTGGACAGTTACCTACGTCCAAATCTGCCCTTGCATGGACGCCTACCTGAATGATAGGTCCACTGATACCGCCTTACATGTGACAGTAGCCGCCGTAAAGTAAGCTGCACTCGGTGCCTTTCCCGACGTGGAAGGCGTTTTTCACCACGTCAACATTGATGCCATACCTGAGGCCTTGCGCAGCCATAGTGTGGAACCTCTCCTGACTGTATGGATACCTAAGCTTCTTCGTTCACGAAAAATCGTAGCACGGATGAGTGAAGAGACCAGAAATGGCTCTGTCCACAAAGGAACGCCACAGGGCGGCATAATATCGCCTCTCCAGTGGATCCTAACAGTGAATAAACCCCTTTCCATTTCAAATCGGAACGGCTACCCCACAATAGCATATGCAGACGATCTTGTCATCACGCTAACTGGTAAGTTTGAACAAGTTCTAGGGGACCTTATGCAGTCCGCTTTACAACTGTTAAACAGCTAGGCACTTGATTAAGGACTTACTATTGACCCTTAAAAAACACATCTGGTCCTCTTCTCCAGAAGAAGAAGACCATATGTTTTCAATCCACCAAACATTCGAGGTATCAATATGGTCCTCTCGAATCATGTTAAATATTTAGGTCTTATTCTTGATATTATTCTTCAAGAACGAACAAGAAACCGTAGCCTTCTTCGCTTGCAAAAAGACATTCGGCTTGAGATGAGGCCTTAAGCCGCAATATTCGCCCAATCCGCGCTCCGAGTAATTTCCGGCTCTATCGCCTTTTTAATCACCGACTGACTCTTTCGCTGTCCATTTTCCGATAACTATCGCGACTTTCCAAGCGAGAAGTTTCAATCAATGACTGACTTCCGCCCAAAATGTTCGCCTTTCCGGTTCCTTTCGTTTGCGTTTCGTGTGTGTTTCGTAAACCTTTCGTTTCCTCTGCATTTCGTGTCTTAAGCATTATGTAAGCATTTCGTCTATTAAAAAGTGTAGTAGTGTAGGCGATCAGCTGCAAGTATGATGTGTTAGTTCATAATATTCCCGTCGGCGCTAGAGTGAATTTTCGTGACTTTGATTTCCTTTTGTCATCCAGCACTCGCATTACTCATCTGTCAACTGTCAGTGAAAATGTAAACACGGAACTGGATTTGACATTTTGTGCAAAGTTCTCCCGACGACAAGAAAAGAACTGGAAATATCCGAAGACGAAAACAAACGGCGAGCGACCGGGGCCAACATGTAACAATACTGTTGCGAGCTTGGGGTTCGCCAGATTCCAAAGGAAAACACAATTCGTTTAAAAATAATGAATAATTTTATTTATTGCACTTTATACACAATTTCCCGATCACTTCACTAAATTCGCTCTAAAACTTAATTCGTACAACTCAGGAACACTGTCAATCTATCACTTTCGCTTATTTACACCGATAGGTGTTTTCCATGAAACTTTCACTCAGTAACTGCCTAACTTGTCGTGAGCTCTGGCTATTTATAATGGTTTTATCCGAGTCTCGAACCTTCTCTGGTGTATGTGTTTCTGTTGCGTCTGGACTATTCTGGAAGTGACTAGATGGCGTCGGGTGTCATTGTTTGTGTCTTTGAGAATTTACTAGAAGTTTTTACTATGGCCCTCTACATGTTGGAAGAATATTCTAAATAGTTCTGGCAGATTTGAGAGAGATCATTGCCAGATCTATAACATTACCCTCTCCTTAGTCCCTGTTCGTCCCGAACAGAGTCGTTCATTTCCGCAATGGCACCGTGGTACTTTGTTAGTCGGTCGAGATGTACCACTTTCATTTTTGTACGAGGTTTTCGCTGATTCCATCCATCCTCTGGTTCGATCGTTAACCTCCGAATGGTTTTTCCGGCTTCTTTTTCCTTCTCACGTTCGCGTTCTTTCTCCGTTTCCTTTTTGCGCTCATTCTCCTCCTTAGCGGCACGTTTATTCGCATGAAGTACTTGACCGTCACGACTTCTACCCGTTCGTTCGCGATCCTTATTCGATTGTCCATCTTCGCTTCCATGATCTTTCCCGATGTATTGTTCTTGTTGTAATCGAGCTTGCCGACTCGGGGTTTTCGATCGACTTCGGCGTCTTTTATCAAAACCGTGTGTAAGATTTGAACTCTGACGACTAGTTCTTGACCACGAACTACCTGCCCGATTTCCATCTTCGCATTGGTTAGCAGCGCAGCCGGAACAATAGTTGGTCGCTTTTCGGCAGTCGAGTCTCAAGTGTCCTGTCTGTCCACAATTCCAGCATCGGGGGGCACCAAATCTTTCGCTCCGTTTGGTGTACTCTGCTTTCTGACACATACACTCTTTTGCTCTTTCTCGGCCTCGATAATTACTCCGTGAGCTTTGCTTGGCAGCTTCGAACGTCAGCCCATATACCAAGGCTTCGCCTATCGTTTTCTTACCTGCCAATTTCAACGCCTGTTGCAGCTCTCTGTCCAGTACAGCATTGTTGAATGCGAAAACAGCCGTATCGTTGCGTTGCTCTGTTTGCGCATTGGGCAGCGATAATAATGTGAGTCGTTCAATATCGCGTGCCAGCTCCTGAAGTGTTTCACCATTCTTTTGAGTTCGGTTGTACAGCTCTATTTTGTAGATCTCTTTCATGCGGTCACTGCCGTAATGAAGATCCAATGTTTGGACTAACGTTGAAAAGTCTTGTTGTTGCTCCTGCGGAATCGTTTGAAGAACCTCTGCTGGTGGACCTCTTAGCGCCAATATAAGAGCTGTTCCCCGTTCTAGATCATTCCAATGGTTGTTTCTGGCGGCAGCCTCAAATTGGATCTTATAAATAGCCCACGGTGTCTGTCCATCGAAGATTGGAGCTTTGAAACCCTTATGCGTAACGTGCTCTGCTTTCATGACTCCGACTGCTTTCACGTTATCCAAGTCCCTTTTTAGGCGTTCGACTTCTTGTACAATCCCGGATATCTTTTCCGTAATTTGTTCTTCGAAGATTCGAAGTTTCTTCTCAACGTTTTCTTCTATGGCCTTACCCATGGTGTCTATTTTATCATTTTGCAGCTCCAATTTTTGGTTAAGGTCCTTTGAAGTCTGGTCTAATTTCTCTAGTTTCTGATTAATGTCGGCTGATTGTTGTTTAATGTCCACTGATTGTTGTTCAAACTTCTGATGCATGTCCGCTGATTGTTGCTCTAATTTCTGATTCATGTCCGCAGATTGTTGTTTAATGTCCACCGATTGTTGTTCAAACTTCTGATGCATGTCCGCTGATTGTTGCTCTAATTTCTGATTCATGTCCGCAGATTGTTGTTTAATGTCCAATGATTGTTGCTCTAATTTGTTCATCATTTGTTGCATTAACTGTGTTAGAGCATCCGATGTACCAGAGCACTCATCTCCACGAGCTTCTTTGATTTGGAACTCGAAACTATCTGCATCTTCACCCTCAGCCTGCAGTGTCTCGATCATACGGCTGACAAGTTCAGACTTGCTCCCTGTCGTAGATAACCCGCGTCTACCGAGCTCTTCTTTCAGCTCCGCTAATTTTAAGTCTTTTAAATAACGCGGCATTCTCACTACCGATTATTTTCCGCGATCGAATTCGCTTAAATTTACGTCACTAATTAAAGTCACTGCTCACTCGAGAATATTCGTTTTCACAAAATTCTCACTGTCCGTTCGAGAATTTTAGTTCCGCGATTTTACTTCGCTAATTTACGTCACTGCTCACTAAATTACCCGAGAATATTCGATTTCACAAAATTCTCACTGTCCGTTCGAGAATTTTAGTTCCGCGATTTTACTTCGCTAATTTACGTCACTGCTCACTAAATTACCCGAGAATATTCGATTTCACAAAATTCTCACTGTCCGTTCGAGAATTTTAGTTCCGCGATTTTACTTCGCTAATTAAAGTCACTGTTCACTAGAGCACTCGAGAATATTCGGTTTCACCAAATTCTCACTGTCCGTTCGAGAATTTTAGTTTCACTTTTCCGCTCTCACAAAATTATCCGTTCCGAGAATTTTTAATTTCACTCGCGATTTTTAACCCGAATTTATCCTTGGAATCCCACTCTTCTGACACCAATTGTTGCGAGCTTGGGGTTCGCCAGATTCCAAAGGAAAACACAATTCGTTTAAAAATAATGAATAATTTTATTTATTGCACTTTATACACAATTTCCCGATCACTTCACTAAATTCGCTCTAAAACTTAATTCGTACAACTCAGGAACACTGTCAATCTATCACTTTCGCTTATTTACACCGATAGGTGTTTTCCATGAAACTTTCACTCAGTAACTGCCTAACTTGTCGTGAGCTCTGGCTATTTATAATGGTTTTATCCGAGTCTCGAACCTTCTCTGGTGTATGTGTTTCTGTTGCGTCTGGACTATTCTGGAAGTGACTAGATGGCGTCGGGTGTCATTGTTTGTGTCTTTGAGAATTTACTAGAAGTTTTTACTATGGCCCTCTACATGTTGGAAGAATATTCTAAATAGTTCTGGCAGATTTGAGAGAGATCATTGCCAGATCTATAACATTCCAATTGTTGCGAGCTAGGGGTTCGCCAGATTCCAAAGGAAAACACAATTCGTTTAAAAATAATGAATAATTTTATTTATTGCACTTTATACACAATTTCCCGATCACTTCACTAAATTCGCTCTAAAAACTTAATTCGCACAATCCAGGAACACTGGCAATCTATCACTTTCGCTTATTTACACCGATAGGTGTTTTCCATGAAACTTCCACTCAGTAACTGGATAACTTGTCGTGAGCTCTGGCTATTTATAATGGATTTATCCGAGTCTCGAACCTTCTCTGGTGTATGTTTTTCTGTTGCGTCTGGACTATTCTGGAAGTTACTAGATGGCGTCGGGTGTCATTGTCTGTGTCTTTGAGAAATTACTAGAAGCCCTCTACATGTTGGAAGAATATTCTAAATAGTTCTGGCAGATTTGAGAGA
Source organism: Chorisops tibialis (assembly GCA_963669355.1). NCBI lineage: Eukaryota > Metazoa > Arthropoda > Insecta > Diptera > Stratiomyidae > Chorisops > Chorisops tibialis. The sequence continues at coordinate 177,858,845 of OY770262.1, read as the reverse complement.
GATCATTGCCAGATCTATAACATTACCCTCTCCTTAGTCCCTGTTCGTCCCGAACAGAGTCGTTCACTTCCGCAATGGCACCGTGGTACTTTGTTAGTCGGTCGAGATGTACCACTTTCATTTTTGTACGGGGTTTTTGATGTAATTGAATCCGATAGACGACATCGTTTAACCGGTTGATGATCTGGTAAGGGCCTTCCCAGTTGCGCTGTAGTTTCGGCGATCTGCCCTTCTGTCGTCTGGGATTGTATAGCCAAACTAAATCACCCTCTTGGAGTCCTGATGAATTCGCCCGTTGATCATACCTCGTCTTCATGCGGTCGGTCGCCAAATCAATTTTATCTCTGACCAGGTTATAAATTGTGTTTAGTCGACATCGAAGATCCGAGACGTAATCTTTGGCATTCGTTGGTTGGTCTGGTGGCACTCCAAACATTAATTCCGCAGGGACTCGAATATTCCTTCCGAAAATGACTCGGGACGGGGTTTCTCCTGTTGTTGAATGCACCGATGTTCTGTAGGCCATTAAAAATAGAGGGATGTGCTGATCCCAGTCCTGTTGCCTCTCGCTGACGAGTTTGGATAGGTTTGAGTTCAATGTCCTATTGAAGCGTTCCACCATTCCATCGGACTGTGGATGTAATGGAGTTGTCCTGGTTTTGTTTATTCCCAGCATTTGGCACACGTGTTTGAATATTTGAGATTCAAAATTGCGCCCTTGATCGGAGTGTAGTTCACGTGGAGCTCCAAATCTGCTCACCCAGTTGGTAACAATTTGTTCGGCGACGGTTACTGCTTCTTGGTTTGGAATTGCGTAGGCTTCAGGCCACTTGCTGAAATAATCAATGACCACTAGAATGTAGCGATTACCATTTTCTGATTCCGGAAATGGTCCAGCAATATCCACAGCAATTCTCTCAAATGGGACTCCCACGTTGTATTGTTGCATTTCTCCCCTGGATCTGCGGTGTGGGCCCTGACTTGATGCACACGTAGTACATTTACGGCACCAATTCTCGACATCATCTCGGAGATGGATCCAATAGAACCTTTCTCGTATCTTTGCCAAGGTTCTATTTACACCCAAATGCCCACCGGAGGTACCTCCATGATATTCCTTCAAAACCTCCTCGACTTTACAATGCGGGACGATGGTTTGCATGTGATACGACTTTCCGTCAGCGTTTTCCCATTTCCGTTTTAATAATCCGCCGTCTAGGTGAAGGGAGTTCCATTGTGCCCAATAACACTTTAAGGTTTCACTGAATTGTGAGATGTCTTTCCACTCAGGCCGTTTCATTTCGTCCTTCCATGCCATGATCGGTGAAATATCTGGATCTTTACGTTGGGCATCTTCCAGTTCTTGCTGATTCCATCCAGTCTTTGGTTCGGTCGTTATCCTCTGAATGGTTTCTCCGGCTTCTTTTCCTTCTACACGGTGACAATGCTTGCAGTTCGGTGGACAAGGACGACGTGAAAGCGCATCGGCATTTCCGTGGATTCTTCCTCTTCGATGAACAATCTCGAAATCGTAGGATTCGAGCCTTTCGATCCATCTGGCTACTTGGCCTTCGGGGTTTTTAAACTGAAGTAGCCATTTAAGCGATGCGTGATCCGTTCGAAGAAGGAACTTTTGACCATAGAGATATTTGTGAAAATGTTTTGTTGCTTCTACTATGGCTAGTAGCTCTCGGCGAGTTACGCAATAGTTCCTTTCTGATTTTGAGAGTACTCGGCTGTAGTAAGATAGCACTCTCTCCTGCCCATCGATCTCTTGTGATAGTACTGCTCCGATACCGACATTGCTGGCGTCAGTGTCTATGATGAAACCATGACCTGGTTTTGGATACGCCAGAACTGGGGAGTCGCAGAGTTGGTCTTTTATCCTCTCGAATGCTTCCTGGCACTGTTGACTCCATGTAAATGGCTTCCCTTTTTCTGTTAACTGATGCAGACATTTCGCCGTGTTAGCAAAGTCTTTTACAAATCGTCGGTAATATGTCGCTAAGCCTAGGAAGCTGCGCAACTGGTGTTTATCACTCGGAGTAGGCCAATTTTTCACCGCCAGTATCTTCTCCGGATCTGTCTTTACGCCATCAGCTGAAACGATGTGACCCAAGTACTTGACTTCTGCACTAAACAAAGTGCACTTTTTCGGACTCAGCTTTAATTTTGCCGCTCGCAGTCGCTGGAAGACTTCCTGCAGATTTTTTAGGTGTTCATTGAATGTTTTTCCGATAACGATCACATCATCTAGGTAAACGAGACAAGTTTTCCAACTCAGACCACGCAAAACGAATTCCATCAGTCTTTCGAACGTAGCTGGAGCATTGCACAGGCCAAATGGCATTACGATGAACTGCCATAGTCCACTGCCGACAGAGAATGCTGTCTTCTCTCTATCTTTTTCATCTATCTCCACTTGCCAGTAACCACTCTTCAGGTCCAACGTTGAGAACCATTTAGCATCGGTCAGGTTGTCCATGATATCGTCGATTCTAGGTAGTGGATAGCTATCCTTTTTCGTAACATCATTTAGTCGCCTGTAGTCCACACAAAAACGGGTACTGCCGTCTTTCTTCTTTACCAGCACTACTGGCGATATCCACGGGCTCTTTGATTCTTCGATGATTCCCTGATGCTCCATAGTTTTGACCATTGAATTGACTTCTCCTTGTTTCGCTAATGGTACTCTTCTTGGAGGTTGACGTATCGGTGTAGCACTTCCGGTATCTATACGATGTTTCACTAAGTTTGTTCTGCCATAGTCGTCATCACCGGTGGAAAAGACGTCGCTGAATCCTTCGATTAGATCTACTGCTTGCTTGTGTTGTTCTCCTCTAAGGTTGCTTGACTGAAGAAGTGTTGATGTTACATTGTCCTTCCTTCTTGGCTTATTTTTAGAGGGTACGTCATGTGGTTCTGCCTTGTCGATACTCGTCACCGCCGATATTGGTTCACAGCTGCCAATTACATCTCCTTTCTTTACGCTGGTAGTGCTGTCCGCAACGTTCAGGACTCTTATTGGTACCATCATCTTCTCATTCCTTTTTACGAGCGTTTTTCCTAGTATTAGACTTCGTAATGCAGGTGTCGTTTCCGGTTCTATGAGGTAGAATCGGTGGTTCCCGGGATCACCATCGAGCTCTGCCCAAATAATATTCTCAGATGACTTTGGTATGTCCGCATCTTCGCATAATACAACTCGCAGCTTTGTTGTGTTGGAGGATGTTATTTCCATCGGGATTTCAATATTCCGCCACTTCATTATTCGTTGTCCTAAGTCCAGCTGTATACCGTGTGGTTTCAGAAAATCCATTCCAAGGATACACTCATCGGTAATATCAGCTACCACGAATACATGCGAGAAGGTCAAATCTCCAAGCTGTATGTCACGAGCTATTTCTCCATGGACCGTTGTAGTTTCTCCTGTAGCAGTGCGAAGTGCGTACTTCTTGGTGTTGTGAAGCCAAGTACGATCTACGAGGTCAGATCTTAACACTGACCGTGTTGCGCCTGTGTCGACTGTTATGATGCAGTTTAATTTGCCGACTCGACCACTCATACATAAGTCGTTTTCACAACGATGTAGTCGAGAAACTGCGATGATGGTTCCGGGGGCGTCGATTCTACCAGCCAACTTCTGCCCCATGAAGTTGGCCTTTACTCGTTTCCCGGACTGTCATTAGGCGAAGCGTGCTCTCGTGACGGTTCGCCCCTTCCTCCTCTTTGTTTAGCAGCGCAGCCGGAACAGTAGTTGATCGCTTTTCTGGGTTTGCGGCAGTCGCGTCGTAAGTGCCCTGCCTGTCCACAATTCCAGCATCGAGGAGCACCAGATCCTTCGCTCCGCTTGGTGTACTCGGCTTTCTGGCACACACATTCTTCTACTATTTCTCGAACTCGATAGTTACTCCGCGAGCTTTGCTTGGCAGCTTCGAACGTCAGCCCATATACTAAGGCTTCGCCAATCGTTTTCTTACCTGCCAGTTTTAACGCCTGTTGCAGCTCTCTGTCCTGTACAGCATTGTTAAATGCGAAAACAGCTGTATCGTTTCGTTGCTCTGTTTGCGCATTAGGCAGCGATAATAGTGTGAGTCGTTCAATATCGCGTGCCAGCTCTTGAAGTGTTTCACCATTCTTTTGAGTTCGGTTGTACAGTTGCGTTTTGTAGATCTCTCGCATGTGGTCACTGCCATAATGAAGATCCAATGTCTGGACTAACGTTGAAAAATCTTGTTGTTGCTCCTGCGGAATCGTTTGAAGAACTTCTGCTGGTGGACCTCTTAGCGCCAATATAAGAGCTGTTCCCCGTTCCAGATCATTCCAATGGTTGTTTCTTGCGGCGGCCTCAAATTGGGTCTTATAAATAGCCCACGGTGTTTGTCCATCGAAGATTGGAGCCTTGAGACCCTTGTGCGCAACGTGTTCTGCCTTGATGACTCCAGTCGCTTTGACGTTATCGAAGTCTCTTTTTAGGCGTTCGACTTCTTCTGCAATCCCGGATGTCTTTTCCGTAATTTGCTCTTCGAAGATTCGAAGTTTCTTCTCCACGTTTTCTTCTATTGCCTTACCCATGGTGTCTATTTTATTATTCTGCAGCTCCAATTTTTGGTTGAGTTCCTTTGAGGTCTGGTCTAATTGTTGTTTAATGTCCGTGGATTGTTGTTTAATGTCCACTGATTGTTGCTCTAATTTCTGATTCATGTCCGCAGATTGTTGTTTAATGTCCACTGATTGTTGCTCTAATTTGTGATTCATGTCCGCAGATTGTTGTTTAATGTCCACTGATTGTTGCTCTAATTTGTTCATCATCTGTTGCATTAATTGTGTTAGAGCATCCGATGTACCAGAACACTCCTCTTTACGAGTTTCTTCAATTTGGAACTCAAAACTATCTGCATTCTCACCCTCAGCCTCAAGTGTCTCGATCATACGGCTGACAAGTTCAGACTTGCTCCCTGTTGTAGGTAACTCGCGTCTACTGAGCTCTTCCTTCAGCTCCGTTACTTTTAAGTCTTTTAAATAACGCGGCATTTTCACTACCGATTATTTCCAGTTTTTCCGCGATTCGAATTCACTTAAATTTACGTCACTGCTCACTAAATCACTCGAGATTATTCGATTTCACCAAATTCTCACTGTCCGTTCGAGAATTTTAGTTCCGCGATTTTACTTCGCTAATTAAAGTCACTGTTCACTAGAGCACTCGAGAATATTCGATTTCAGAAAATTCTCACTGTCCGTTCGAGAATTTTAGTTTCACTTTTTCCGCTCTCACAACAATTGGTGTCAGAAGTGGGATTCCAAGGATAAATTCGGGTTAAGAATCGCGAGTGGAAATTGTGTATAAAGTGCGATTAAATAAAATTATTCATTATTTTTAAACGAATTGTGTTTTCCTTTGGAATCTGGCGAACCCCGAGCTCGCAATACGTTAGTTTTCATTTGGTAGCCAGTTGTATTACACGTGTTTTTCGGTAAAATGGAAGGGAGAACATTATTGATCCGTAATTCGCTTTTCATTTTTCGGTGGAAAAAACATGCGAAGAAATAGAAGCGAAGTTGGATGCTGCCTATCGGGACCCCTCACCTCATCTGTGAAAGCCCTGAGTTATTGGTTCAGCGAATTTAAACGTCGTACATTTGGCCGCCCGACAGACGTAGTTACCGAGGAAACCGATAAAATGTCCCTCCCTCGTTTATTCCGCACAACCGATCCCAGATAATCGGCGTGAATCAGACGGAGCTTTATCGGTTCTACATGACTTTCCATTCTCGAACAATATTCTACGCAGATGATGCCATCCTCATCCTCTATATGTATGCAAATTTGTAAAAATTTTTTCTATTATTTTTATAGCACCGAACATAATTTTGGGGTGCGCCCTTTAATGCATTGAATGCACACTCGGTATGGAAAAAGTAAACGTTACAATTTACAAGTGAGTTCAAGGAGAGATTTGGACTGCGTTAATCTTCATGATTTGTAATTTGCTTATAATGCATTCCGTAGTCTTGATGTTCGGGTAATGAAATACTTCCTATACTTCATTGTACGCGTTGGTAGAGATTTCATGATCTCATGAGCGCTTGCAGTTTAGTGAGTATGCTTGCGAGCTGAGGTAGCGTCTTGGTCTGCAATGCAAAGGTCGAGAGATCAAATTCCCGTTGACATATAAGTACAATATCTTGGCTACCTCAACCAGCAAAAATGGAAATTCGTAGATAGAAGGTTGTGCGAAGAACTAACAACCCTTTCACCAATAATAAATAAAGCAACCTGAAGGTCAGGAGGTCGATTTTTGAGCTGTACTGCCATTGAAGAAGGAAAAGGAGTGAGGTTGGACCGTCCTTCGCTGCATTCACCGAGAAAGTATCGATAGTAAATGCTGAGCACATCACCGTTGCTACAGTGTTCCAGGGATTAATTGGAGGCTGTGTTAGATTTTCAAATTAGTCGGGACGCATGATCTTGGATTCGATCGAGAACTGCAAGCTGTGTTTTGTTTGCGAAAATATTTTTTGCATCTTCGAAGAACAATCCTTCCACAATAAATAATTAAAAATTATAAGGAACTTGAAGGTCAGGAGGCCAAGGCCCGATTTGGGCTGTAGTGCCATTGTAGAAATAAAAAGAAGAATGCTTGCCCCATTCGAGAATTGAATTGAGGCTTAAGTGCAATGATCCATTTAACTCGCTGCGTTTAGAATTCAGCGAAATAAACGTAGTCATAAGGAATTATGTTATCCACAATCCTGTCACCTACACAGTTATGAATTGGATTGATTTTTGTTGACAGAAGGTGAGAAGATTGGGGCGAAAAAACAAAGACTTGAGGGACTCCAGTTTCGATCAGAAACGGTTTGGGTAGTAAGCCATCCATTGCAATGTTCAATACATTTGACAAGGATAGTATCGAGTTTTACTAATAAACCTTTATGCCAAACTCTGTCAAAAGCTTTGGCAATGTCAAGAGCCAGCAAAGTAGCTAAAAACCACTGAATTTATGGGGCTCCAACATTCAGTTCGAAAGACTAAGGGAGATGTCCAGTGCAATATTCGAAGTGGAACCCGTATTTTGGCGATCATGGATAACGACTAACTAGTTTGTGATTGTGTTGTTGAAAGTTATGGAAAAAGATCATCACTTTCGCTAACTCTAAAGTGACAGTTATAGGGCAGTAGTTCGAATGAATCGCTTTATTTTCTTTTTTAGGTATTTCTCCACTTTATGCACGGTTGAAAACTGTTGCGAAGAGAATGATTGGTGAAATGGACAGATTTGTGAGCATTGGGCTTCTTCAGTATCCTGGAAAAAAGAAGCATTCGAATGTGAAAAATCAGAATGCGGTGGTTTTGGCGATTGATTTGTTGGTGGAAGTTCCGAGGTTCTTGTCAAACTCGCAACCAGAAGATTAGTTTTCTTAATAGGATTCGTAATAATTCAGTCACCATCTATAAAAGGAAGTGTAGGAGATCTAATGAAATTTTGGCTGACCGTTTTAACAAAGGACCAAAAAGATCTTGAGCCATTCGGGATTTCAAGAGGATCTTCCGTCAAAGCTTTGGGTCATGTTAGAACTTAACACTTTTCAAAATGGATTCCGTTAAGAACACTCGATGTGCTTTTGCTCGATGTACATGTGCTTATTATTTTACTAGGGCATACAACCCGTTGAAAAAAAAAATTTTTTCAACTCAAGCGTTGAATCAAAGTTATTTGAAATTGTGATACTTTTACTGAAGTCAAATCGTAAAAAAAAATCCGGTCGGCAATCGAACCCGGAGCTGTCCGCGTTGCAGGCGAGTTCTTCCACTGAACTACCGATACCTACGGAATTATCTTGCCAAAACTTAGTCACTTACTTGACGTTACTTCAAATATATGCACAGTTTTTACTTATTATTATTATGATGATGATACACATTTGTTACCAGTCCTGGACCTTTGCATTGTTCGTCGAAAGTTGAAGCTGAAGAAAGCAAAATGCTGCGACAGTCAAAAAGGCGTCAGGATGCGATACTTGATACAGAGGATCGAGGATAGGTTGTGTGAAGCAATCAGATATTTTCCCGGTGAGTGGCGTTAAATTTCTTTTTTTTATGTCCCAAGCAGACATGGATATCACATCCAGACCTTGAAGAAAAAGGATGAACAATTATTCACTTCAAATAGTTGTTTTCATTGGGTTTGTTTTACTGGGCACAATTTTCGTTGTTTAAGACTACGCAACTGCGAATCGTCAAATGAATGAAAAGCTATTAGGGTACGGACACAATAAATACGAGATGCCACACGTGTTTTTTTTACCGCGAAATCTTGCATATAACAATCAGGCAGACAGAAATCTCATGCTCAGTACCACCAGCTCATAGTAACCATTTCCCCCTCGGAATGAAAAGGTTTTCTTTTACTATCCAAAAAAAAAACGATCGAGCGCAAACGAGTCAGGATGGCAAAAATGACAATCGCATTGCATGTACACAAACCAAATAAAAAAAAAACACCCGGTCATAGAAAACCAAACCAAAAAGGTCAATTGTTTTCTTTTTTCACACGATATTTCTCAGATAAGCAATCTCATCAATGAAGAACGTAAAGCTCTTATCGGCACAGTGGACTGCAACATAAATTGGCGGAACTTCCAATAGCCGCAACTCACATGTCCCACCTCTCCGCGACGAGACCGAAACTCAGAACAAAGCCCGCCAAACAAATCGCCGCTTACCCAGGAAACCGCAGCTCAGTGACCACTTCACACGTCCCACATCTAACCGATCAAAGCTCGCTAACCAAATCGTAGTCGCACTTCACCTATGATCTATTCATTGATTACTATACCTAGTCAAGTCGTAAATATTGGTACACAGAAAAATCGACGCCAAATGAAAACGAATTAATATTTTTCAAAACTTATTTTTTTTTTTTTAATTGGGTTATTCAATGGCTACAAATTTTAGAACAACGTATTCGAAATGACTTCCATTTGCCTTCCAGCACGACTTGAGACGATCTAGCCACTCATCGATCGCGAGACGCACTTCATGCATGGGAAAATTGTCCACTGCACGGACAAGGGATCGCTTCAACGACTCAATATTTGGGTGTCGAGTAGAGCAAGCTATGCCCTCTAATACGGACCACAACTTGTAATCCAACGGGTTGAGGTCTGGACTATCAGCTGGCCAATCATCCGTTGATATGAAGTCCGGAACGTTGTTTTTGAGTCACAGTTGTGTTGTTTTTGCCTTCTGAGCTGGGGCAGAGTCTTGCTGGAAAGTCCACGGCTTGTTGGCGAATATTGATTGGTTGAGAAGCTTCACAATGGGTTCCAAGACGGTCGATTGATATACTTTGACCGATGTTTTCACTCCTTTCTCGCAGAGCTCGGAGCTTGGTAACGCCATCGTAGCTCACTCCCCACCATACCATTTGGTCCATGGGATGAGTTGGGATGCTTCTCTGGATGACCGAGCATACACACGATTCTTCTACGGTGAAGATTTTCTCAGTAAACAGAATTTGTCTGTGAGCGTTCTTCGCGTACCGGCTGCGTACCGCTTTCGATTTTCGCTTGCGTTTTTCCTTCAATGCGACCGTGAGCAGGTGTCCAGTGTGTCGTTTGTACGCGCTGAGTCCCAAATCTTCTTTGATAATGCGAGACATGGATTTTTGCGAAATTTGCATTTCCCGTGACAAGATTTTCTGTTTTCGCAACGGTTTTCGGTCGAAAGAGCTTCCATACGAACGACGTTCATATGAAAGCTCTTTCGTTGCTAGCGCTGGGGCTGGGTGAGGTACGACTGCGAGTTGTTTAGCGAGCTTTGATGTGATCGATGGGTTTTGAGATCTGATCGGTAAGGTGGGACGTGCGAAGTGGCCAATGTGGGTAAGCGGTGATTCGTTTGGCGAGCTTTGTTCGGAGCTACGATATCGTCGGGGTGAGGTGGGATCTGTGAGTTGCTCGATTAATGTGCGAAAGCGAACAAAAACTCTGGGATTTATGGTGATGATCATTGCATTAATTTTATTGGCGATAGACCGTAAGCAGTAGGCATTTGCTCTGCTTTCCTAATTGCAGTTCTTTTAAATTTTCAATCGCAATATACGATTGCTCTTTTAAAATAGCAGTGAAAAAATCGCAGGTACGTAAAAGAGCATACCATCTCTACTCTGGATTATAATCCCCAAGGAAGACATCGGGTTGGTCGACCATGTAGCACATGGATGCGAACGGTTGGCCAGAGGAACAAACAAGTCCTGGTAACAGCTTCATGCCGATGCTCAGAATCGCGCCTTATGGAAGAGAGTTGTTTCTGTTCTATGCCCCTATAGGGGGTCTTAACACGAATTTGGTGACACGTGTTTTTTTAGAACTGACAGTTGAAACGAGAAGCGATTTCACATTTTTGTACTATTTCCTTGCAGCAATTCGCCTACTTGTTTGAATTTACTTTTCTACGTCAATTTCTTTCGTCGCTTTTACTCTGTTTAGAACTGTAGGCGACGCGTGATGAACGGATTGAGCGCGAGAACCGATGCGAGCTTGTCTGCAACTTAAATAGTTAAAGCCCAAGGCTAGGGTGAAGGCTACTGTGTAGCGTGTTGTGTTGGTCTACAATGCAAAGGTCAGAGGTTCAAATCCCGGTCGACGTATAATTTCAGCACACTACTTGCGTGGTTATATCTTGGTCACCTCAATCTGCGATAGTGAAAATTCGTATATAGAGGCAATCCTTTGACAAAAATAAATAAAAAGAAAGCGGAACCTGAAGGCCTGGAGACCAAAGCTCGATTTGGGATGTAGTTCCAATTTAGCAAGCCCAAAGCGATACAGCTCTCTTCCAAATTTTCATTGTCTCTTCACTCACTTTCTCTGGGCGTGCGTAGACGTAATTTCTTTTGTTTGCTTTAAATATTTCCTTCGATTAAATCAAAAGACAAACGAATTCAGCACCAGGACCAAAATAGACTAATAAGCTCGATTCGGTCCTAACTATTCTGATTTATATAAATCCTCTGTTTCGTCATTGTGTACCACAACTCTATGCCCAGCCAAAGCTTGAATTAAAATTGATGTCCAATCATATCGAACCGAAGATCTTAGCTCAATCAAAACGGATATGACATCACAAAACTCTTCACACCCAAAACCTGTTTAAATCCTCGACAATTGGGACGTTGTTCCATAGAAAAATTATTTCCCACACACCATACCGAGGGAGGATTTTCATTTTTCATATTCAACAGTTTGCCAATTTACCCTGCAACCAACACACAATAGCCGCAGTATCTCATTAACATTCTAAAACGCATTCCGCCATGACTTCCTGTAAGCTGCATAGGAATTCGATGTGTGCTTCTTTTCATTTTGTCCCCGGACGTCTTCGCCATTTTATTGCAATAAATAAAAAACTGATAAGGCGAAACTGCACTGAAACCCTTACACAAATCTATGCCCCATACTCTGTGCAGTCTTCAGTTTTGAAGATAAGAAAAGTATTTCGTAGCGATATGAACAAGGCCTTATCTCGAAAATGGTAAAACACATACGGAGATATGTGGAATTATGCATAACGATAAGCTTAATCTCCATAAATCTGATGAGCTTCGGACCAAGACGGCTAAACTTCACTTTCGATTGAGCCTTGAACAAATAATTTTTTCAAATTGCGGTATCGCTGCTCTGATTCGAATATCGAAATTTTTCTTCGTTTAATAATTTTCTCTGATGCAGTATGGGTTAGGCAATACCTGAGACGGGGCCAACGAGTTTCCCATATGGTTGCTTGTGGATGATATCATCCGATTGCTATTTCCGGAAATTCTTATCGTGCTAACTGAGAAAGAGAAGTTCATAATTCGCTTGATTTGAGCAAAAATGTTTACATTTGTTTTTCTTTTCGTTTCACGGTGTTAATAAAAATAGATACGAGATACTGCACGAATATAAGAAGCCTAATAGAGCAAAAAAAAATTGGAGCTTACACATGTTTTCTTGTATGGAACGTACCGTGTCTGAGATCTTATTTTTAAATTATGTACAAACTAGGACAGTTGTTCGAAAAGTTCACGGTTTTGAAATTATAGACACAATGACTTTTAAATCGTCTGGAATTTCAATGCAGTTGGTTTGAAGTTTCTCCAAATTTTCGATACTCTACCAGAAAAATAATTCATTATGTTTTTATTTCTAAAAAAAGTAAACAAAATATCAGATAGCGTATCAATTGTAAATGATTGTATTGTCGAGTTTCATGAATATGATGCGCAGTTTGATAAACTGATCGTATCTTGCAGTTTAATTGCACATGACATATCAAAACTGACCAAAAATTTGCGCAGTCAGATGCCAAATTAAATACAGTCATTAAGTTACGTTACGGTGCGCTTTTTTGTTCAATCTCGCGCATGCATCAAGTAACGCAAGAGAATCTTGCTCAAGCGCATGCGTTTTATTCTTGAAATTTGATGATTCATACAATAGCGCTAGGCTATTTGACGGATATGGGGATCACGTGCGCTATTGAGAGCGATTTGCTTACACGCGATATTTTTTCTTTGCAAACGAATAGCAATCTACTAGGAAGCAAAGTAAAGAAAACATTTTCAATTTTATTGAGAATAATACAACATTCGATACACATGTTACGTCATTTTCGTGCGCTAAGCGCATGCCATCTAGCAGAAAAGCGCAAGCATTAAGATGAATGACACAAAACTTTTTGCATGCGTTTTTCTTCTAGAAGGCATGCGCTTAGTGCACGAAAATGACACAAAGCATTTATAACTGGAACTTTTACATATTTTTTTTTTAAATGAAATTTTAAAATTGTGAAGTTCTTAGCTGAAAATTTCAGTTAGAAATGTTTTGTTTTTGTGTTACCGCTCTAAATAGCGCACATGATCTTCATGTCAGCCGGAAAGCCTGGCACTATCAGATCATCAAACTTCAAGAAAAAGCCAACACGATGTGGCAAAATTCTTTTGCGTTGCTGCCTGCGCTTGAAGCATGCGCAAAATTGAACGAAAAAGTGCATTATTATTATTATTACTATTAGGGGAACGCGTGAGAGCACTGCGACCTTCTTGGCCTATTGTGCGTTCATAGCCCCTTCACCCTATTATATCTCAATAGCTTTAGCTAATTTGAGAATCTTTAAGGGAGCCGTATTGGCTAGCTCCTCCGTAGAAAGGAAACCCTTTCCAAGAAGACTGTCTTTTCCTAGCTACTGCTTCACAGTGACATAGGATATGCACTGTCGTTTCTGAGTCCTCGAGACAAAGGCGACAAATGTCGGTTTCAGCTAAGCCCATATTTTTGAGGTGGTGGTTTACTCCACTGTGCCCCGTCATTAGGTCGATTAGAGTACTAATATCCTTCTCGCTGAATTTTAGAAAATCCTCCACTTTGTTTTTTTGTGGTAGGATCAGTTTTTTTGAAATTGACAAGCCTGGAAATCTATTCCAGTAGATTTTATGTTCTTTTTCTACCCACTTTTTGAGTATTGGGTTGGAGTACCCTTTTGCTTTTCCGCAGAATGGCTCTGGACCAATAAAATTTGTTTCTGCGCCGTTTTTTGCAAGGCGATCAGCCTCTTCATTTCCCTCAATTCCCATGTGTCCTGGTACCCACATTAAGGTTACATCATTCCTTTTCCCCAGGGTGATTAGGTTTTGAAGGCATTCCCATACTATCTTCGATTCGTGTTTATTGGATGCTAGAGCTTTGAGAACCGCCTGACTATCCGATAGGATATACATGGATTTATTGCGATGAGCTCTCCTTATATTTTCTTGGATGCATAGCTCCATTGCAATTAGTTCGGCCTGGAAGATTGTGGCTTCTTCACCGAGTGGTTTTGACACCGAGAAGTTAGGACCTTTGACTCCGGCTCCTGTCCCCTCAGAGGTGCGAGAGCCATCTGTATACCAGATGGTTGATCCCTCTACTATTTCAGGTAGCATGGATTGCCAGTCCTTGCGTTCTCTGATTATAACTTTGAAGGGGGTTCCAAAGTTGAATTTTGTCGGCATCGCGTCCGATAATGTGGAAGTTAAAACCTCTATTTTTGGGTCTTTTAGGATTTTGAGGTGGCCTCTAAAATCCCCTGACTTATAATTGTTTTTCTCCTGTATGCGTAACACTCCTTTGATAGCTTCCTTTTTTATTTGGATATGTATCGGAGGGATGTTAAGGAACATTTCCATTGCCGCTGTCGGACAGGTTTTCATTGCACCTGTGATACCAAGGCAAGCTAGCCTTTGGATTTTTTGTAGCGTAAGCTGTGCTTTCCTTTGTAATATGGAAATATTTTATCTACTCCGGCTGATTTATAGGGTTTGAAGGTGTTGATCGCCCATCTGATCTTTTCCGGAGTGAAGATTTTACCAGCAATACTTTTGCTGAATGTAGTTTGACGATACATCCTTTCCTCTACCTCTAAATCTTCATTATTGTTAATTAACTTGCAGCCTGGGAAATGTGTTGCCAATAACACTTAAGAGTTTCCATGCTGCTTTTGGTTAAGGACCCATCTAGTCTCTCTAATAGTCCGATGTCTGTCGGGGTGTTTTATTATATCAGTAAGGGACTCTCTATATTCGTCCCAAGTACCAAAGGTTTTTACTCTATTGAACAATTTTCTAGTTTGTTTGCATTTTGCCGCTAATTCCTCGTTCCACCAAGGAATTCGTTTGGCTCTTTTTTTGTGTAGAACAGGACAACTTTGCTCGTAAGCATTGTTAATATTGTTTACGAGTTTATTTGTGATTTTATCAATGCAGTCTGGGTTGCTTATTGTTTCCTCCTCGATACCTATTTCGTACTCTAGGACTGACTGGTAAAGATTCCAGTTGGTACGTTTAGGGTTTCTGTATTGTTCTATGTAACTAAATGAAGTCTTAATATCAAAACAGATGTGCCTGTGGTCTGATAATGAAGCTTCTTTTGATACGTGCCAATTTTCGCACTTGTCAACCAGGCAGGGGCTTGTTATGGTTAGGTCAAGTACTTCCTGCCTTTCTGAATTTATGAAGGTCGGTGTGTTACCTTTATTTATTATATCTAGGTTGTTAGTAGTAAGGAACTCCAAAAGTGACTCACTTCTTTTGTTGATATCACTCCTTCCCCAGATAGTGTAATGTGCGTTGGCGTCACAGCCCAGTATTACCTGTAATTTGTGGAGTCTGTATTCCACTAGTTCCATGACGCCTTGAGGTGGAGCCTCTAACTTCTCACCAGGAAAGTATGCTGAGGCTATTATTACCTCTTGAATCCCTCCTGCCTTTGGTATTTTCACCAATACAGCTACTAGATCTGTACTAATGAAACTTGGAATGATTAGGTATTTAATTTCAGATGATATAAGAAGTGCCGTCCTTGGCCTCTCGCTTCTTTTGTCATAAATCAACTTACCAATTTTATGTGGAATTCCAATAATTTTACCCTGCACGGCCCTTGGTTCTTGTAGGAGGGCAACATGGAATTCCTCTCTTGCAAATCTCCCCGTCAGTACGTCCATGGCCGCTGCTGCACGATGAAGATTTGCCTGAAGAACTTTAATGCTATTCAGGGTTTTGGCCATCGTCGGTAGATTGCGGCTTGCCGCTTCTGAACTGCTACGGCTAACTTAGGGCGTAGAGTCACACTCGAGAACTTATACCAGACTCGGTGCCCCTTCTGTTTAAGCCCCTCCATCGATTGGCCGTCGATGGAGAAGGTTATGATTGTATTTGTGCCCTCTTTCCTTCTACTAAGGACTTTCCAATTTGAGGCGCACAAACCTACGTTTTGCGAGTCGATGAGGGTTGTGATTTTCTCTGTCGAGTCTTCTTCTTGGGGGAAATATCCCGTGACTATCTCTAATCGCGGACCGCTCTGATGGTGGTGGAGTCATCTGGCTTAATGTTTTTGGCTATTGTTTCAAGCCACGATGCGGTTTGTTCGCCTCCGCACACAATTAGCATCCATCCTGGCTTGAGGCTAAGTCCACAAAATTGTGGCCTTATTCCTTCTATGGCTGCTGTTGGAATGCTGTCCAGGATGGATTTTTGGATTGCAGCTAGCTGCTCTGGAGTAAGTATTTTGAGCGGATGCTCGGTGTGTATAATACCCACCTTTACTCCTTTGACCGCGTCCCTGTAGCTTATGCCCGACGCAGATGGCTGAGCATCTTCTACCGGTCTATGCATGATTTTATTCGCGGTCTTCTGCTTTTTATTTACATTTCCGGCGGCTGGCGGTGTTGTTGATGAGGTTCGACCTCTTTTTGTCGCCATTTTCTGTGCCGGTTCCAATGTGCTTTGCATTGGCATGCAGGCAAGGTTGCGGTGGTACATATACCTTCTTCTAGCGGCCCCGCTTAACCTTTTTTTTCTCTGTCAGACTCAACTGCTTTAGCTCTGCTAATAGCAGTTGTTCGTCCGATTGTGGTTTTTTTGCGGTTTTGCTATCCGCTCTTAGTGGCGGTTTTGCTATCCGCTCTTAGTGGCGGTTTTATGTGCTTTTTATTGACCGAAGGATTACCCTCTACAGTCAAATCAGGCATAGTTTTTGGAGGGGTGCTTGTTTCACTACCCACTTCCGTTGCGTTATTAATCGCTGTTTGTGATGCATTGGGGGAATCAGCAGCCCCTTGTTTGTTTTTGTTATTAAAATTTTTATTCATGTTCCCACGAGTAGCGCGAGAAAGTAGAGTCACCCGTAGCAGAGCTCCGCATTACTAGGGGAAGGCTAATTTAAACTGGAGGGCGCCTGGTATCCAGAGTTCGCATATTAATGGTTAGTTACCCACTAACCATTCATCCATTGGCATATGCTGTTCCACCGTGGATTAGGGGATTTTTATATACGAGGTTTAGTCCTCTAGCGTTTATAATGGTCACCATATAGGTAGTACGTACACCTGCGAATCACTACAGGGATAAATCCCCTTGTAACCATAGAGCTTCTTGAGAACTGTCTGAAACATGACCAGTCCAGATTTCAATAGGCTCCATGCTGTGATAGGATACGGAACCGACAGCTAGCTGAGCGATTTAAATCCCCCCCATCACATCCGCCAAAGACCATCGATAGGATACGGAGCCGACAGTTATCTGTTCGACATGTTCCCCCCTATCTTGATAGGATATGGAGCCGATAGCAAGCTATTCGACTTATTCCCCCCTATCTGTAGATCTTTTAGCATTACCCAGTCTGCACCACGTGGAGGTGATCTACTCAACAAACGAAAAAGTACATCGTATGGACGCATTTTAAATTGCATTTACGCATATGTTGCATGTGCGTCATTCAACTTAATGCATGCGGTTTTATTCTAGAAGGCATACGGTTAGCACACGAAAATGAGGCATCGTGTGGACGTACCTTAAGTAGCTTGAAATCATCTTATGCTCGCTTGTTCCCGAAATCTTATCCCCACCAAGTTTTTCGGAAAACAGATTGGCGAGCTTTTATGCTGTATATGGACTCCAGTATTGAGTTCCTGCCCCGATTTGAAAATACAAACCTGACTAATGCAAAAATAGACGAATATTTAGCATACTTCAATCAAGCAGTTTTGTAAACTAAGGACAACCATTCCACTTCAGAACCAACCTGCCGCACCATATCCAAAAGGCTGTTTGAAATCCGCAACTGTTGGTGTAAAGATCTTTAATTGAGGTTGGAAAGGAATTGCTTTATATATAATCAAAAAACCTCAGTAATCGAATCCAACTCTTATCACAGGATATCGATAGTCAAATTAATTTGCACTTTATTGTTGAATTCGAAAAAAGAGATTCAAATGTTTGAAGCCTAGTCCAACGGTGTATAAGGATTTTAATCGCATTGTTGGTAGGAATACGCCTAAAGAATTGCCAAAACTTACTGATGGCACCCATGTTATTTTTTGTATGACTGCTGATGACATAAGTTTTTCTCTTTCATTGCAGTTTAACAAATATCTTTCGTTACGCGCTTTTCAAACATCAGAAAAAGATCTTTTATTGTAACAGTTGTTTTTTTTTAGAGGAAGAGAACTCTGAACTTTGGAGCGATGATAATCCACAAGCCATTGTCGAAATACCATTACATCCAGATAAAGTCACCGTTTGGTGCGCTTTATAGGCCGGTGGAATCATTGGTCCATATGTCTTCAAAAATGATGACGGTCAGAACGTTACAGTCCACGGTGAGCGGTACAGAGACATGATTACTAACATTCTCGTGCCTCAATTGGAAGGCATTAATGTCGCAGACATGTGGTTTCAACAGGACGGCACCACATGCCACACAACATGCCATACAATTAATTTACTGAAAGAAACATTTGATGATCGATTATTTTCACGAAATGGACCTGTTAACTGGCCACCTCGTTCGTGCGAATTGACGCCGTTAGGTTTTTTCTCTGGGGATATGTAAAGTCCCATGTCTACGTCAATAAACCAGCAACTATTGAGCACTTGGAAACCAACATTTGACGCGGTATTGCCGAAATACAGCCTGATTTATAGCGAAAAGTGTGTGAAAATTGGACTTCCAGATTACGCCATGTACTGGCCACATGCTCGAAATCATATTTAAACATTAATGCTATAAAATTATCTTTCGAATAAAGCCAATTTCATGGATATTAAAAACATTTTTCAAAGAGTAGCACTGTTGACATTTCCAAGCTGTCAGGATTACCTAAATTTTTTGAAAGTATCTCCCCTTTCAACTAAGGAACATGGGTTTCTCAAAGGTCGATCAACTGTGACCAATTCTTCTTCCCTTTTTCGTAAACAGCGCATAGAAGGTAAGTCTCAAATTGACTGCATATTCATGGATTTCAGCCAGGCGGTTGACGAATTGTCTCATGAAATTCTTCTTTTCAAATTGGATAAATTAGGATTTCTTCCTATAGTACTCCTATGGCTATGCTCATATTTGTCGAATAGAATTCAATCAGTTATTTTTAGATTTTTTTTTCTCGTGATATCAAGTTTACGTCTTGAGTGCCACAAGGTAGTCTCTTGGGCCGTTAGTTTTCATTTTTTTTTGTAAATGACATTTCCTTTGTTTTATCAAACACTAACTTACTTTTATATGCTTTTTAGAAGAACAGATAAACTGTCAGCTTTTGACCGTTTTTATGCACCGAGAGAAACTTCCATCGGACACTTTCGCTAATACTAAACTAGTATTGGCCGAAGATAATAAATCTATAGACTTCTTGGGTTGAGGTACAACTGTAATCAACTTCTCGGACGGTCCGAAATCGAACCGCGAAGAAATCGACCTTCATTAATAGAAAATACCTAAAACAATTAATCAAGCTTAAAGACGAAACGGTGGCGCAGGCGTACATGTCAACACTGGATCAACACTTGAAACCAATATATGAAAACATCCAAAATATACCAGTAGAGAATATTTGGATGAAAATAGGAGACGGCATCAAATTCTCCGCAGAAGAGATATTAGGATATCAAGCACGGCGAAAAAATAATGATTGGTTCGACCGAAAATGTCGCGATGCAATCGATAGAAAGAACGACGCTTACAAAAACACGAGCCAAAAAATATAGATATGATGAGCTTAGGCGATATGCGAAAAAGACCTGCAGACGAAAACAAAGGAAGTACCATAATGACAAGATATAAAAAAAAGGGACGACTTACTTGCAATGGCGCTACAGCCCAAATCGGACCTTGGCCTCCTGAATGCTTTGCCTCCATCCATCTCGGTTCAGTGACCGCGTCCTCCAGTTAGAAAATCTTCGCAATGATTTGCTGTCTGCGTCAATCGAATCCTCCCAGCGCTTCCGTGGTTTTCCGACCGGTCTTTGTCCGTTGACTTTCCCTTTTAGTGTGCGTTTGGGAATTGTTCCATCATCCATACGCTCCACATAACCAGCCCATTGTAACTTCTTAAATTTTATAAGGGTTGACACTTCTGGATTGTCGAAGATGGCATACAATTCTTTATTGTATCGTATTCTCCAGATCGAGTCTTCTCTCACAGGTCCGAGGATTGTTCTGAGGACCTTTCTTTCAAAGGCGTTAAATAATTTGTGGGACCCCCGAGTTAATGTCCACGTTTCGCCGCCATAGCAGGTCTTATGATCGCTTAAGTTTTGTTTTCCTGTGTACGTTCTTGTTTTTAATTATTGGAAATATCGAATAATACGACTTGTTTGCCATCATTATCCTTCTTTTGATTTCGATGAGTTCGCTTCCATCCTTCGATAGATTCGCTCTTAGGTACATAAAGTTGTCTACGTTTTCTAGGTTTTAGTCTCCTATTGTAATATTTTATCTGATTGGCGTCCTTTTCCTAGTTTGTGTCATAATTTTTGTTTTGTTTTACGTAGTCCAACTTCCCTTGATTTACAAATAACTCCTTAGCATTCTTCACAGATCTGGCAAGGATATCTATATCGTCGGCATATGCTACGATTTGTGTGTATTTTAAGTATAGTTGGTGTCAACGGAAAGTTTCCGAACGACATATTCGATTGTCAAGTTGAAAAGCATTGGTGCTAGGCCGTCACCTTGTTTAAAGCCGTTGTCAGTTCTAAAGCACAAAGACAAAAACTTGGTCATTACGTCCAGCTCTAAATCCGCCTTGGTATTCACAAATTACTTTGTTAGCATAGGGCTTAATTCTCTTTTCCCGAATTTTCGTCAAGATCTTATAAGACGTACACAACAAAGTTATTCCTCGGTAGTTTTGGCAGCAGAGTTTGTCATCTTTTTTATAAATTGGGCATATGATGCTTTTGTGCCAATCTTCAGGAAGTGTTTCCTGCGTCCATATTTACGTGACTAATCTGTGTAGAAGATGCGCTATGTCGCCGGCTTTCAAAACCTCAGCAGGAATTTTTTCAGTGCCCAGCACTTTGTTGTTTGGGTGGCTCCTCAGGGCTGTTTTTACTTATGTTTTTACTTCTTCGGGTGTGAGAGGACTCAAAGAGGATCCTTCATCAGCTGTTACCTTAGTTATACCTGCTATTATGTCTGCTGGTGCTGTTAGTGCCGATGATGAGAAGGTGTGCATCCTTGCAGAGAGTCGTTTTCGGTTGGTATCCCTCTTTCATCCTTTAATTTCGTCATTATTGTACTTCAATTTTTTCCGTCTGCATATTTTGTTTGAAAATCGCCTAAGATCATTATATTTGTCCCATTTGGCTCGTGTCGGCCGTTCTGTTAATATTTTGTAAGCCGACACATATTTCGCAACTAAAGTCCTTATTAGGTTGCGAGATATTGAGGGAGTACGACAAAACTTCAGCCAGTAATGCACTCTCGCACAAATTTGAGGTAATGCACAGTGGCTTGAAAGTTGTTAAATTGCTAACAGACAGCATGCCTTCCCAGCTAAAAGAATCGAGCAACGGTTCGGTTCTTAAGACTTCAATTCAGACGAATGGTCCCACCGCTGCATTCTATTATATGTACATATATGCGGGTCTGGGCATAAACAAGATGGCGGTCGCTTAATTTGACACAAAAAGAAAATTGCTTACCCCACTACCTGCTTTTTGTCATTACGTGGCGTTAGCTCAACTTAAAGAAAAATGAAAGAGACATATCCATTCACCCAGACGGACAGACAGATACCTAGACCTAGAAAAACGGACAGGCAGACACCTAGATCGGCAGACGGATAAACAGGCAGACAGACAGACGGAAATACGGACAGACAGATAGCCAGACGGACAGTCAGACACACCTTCAGCGAAGAACTTATGTGCTGGCTTTTTCGCTTACTAATATTTGCGGCGATTAAGAAATATAGCTAGGGTGTAGCCTAGTGAGTATCGTGTTGTTCTACAATGCGAAGGTCGTAAGTTCAAATCCCTGTTGACGCATATTTCCAGCACACTGCTTGGACATAGCTTAGTTACCCCAATCTACAAAAATAAAAATTCATAGATAGAGGGTTGTTCGAAGGGCTAACAACTCTTCCACAATGACAAATAAAATGTATAGAAACCTGAAGGTTAGGAGGCCGAGCCCGGTTTGGACTGTAGTGCCATTGTAGAAGAAGAAGAAATATATTACTCCAGATAAGCAACGGTTATATTCGTTTGGCGACGTTCACGTCTTATATGTCCTACGCGTCCCCAACTTCGTGCTACTCTAGGTCTTAAATTCTGACTTCAGCCCCCACTCAAGGGCTTTCGTCCACCCTAGTTATGTTTTCCACGAAACTGATCTGGAGACACATTCGGAACAACATATTATCGATTTACTTCGTTTACAGCAGTCACGTCTCAAGGGCCCTGACTGGCTGCAATTCCGAAATCGAGAAACTTTGTAGCTTATGCTCTGCTTATTGGGCTTTCTTTCTTTCCGCATTCGCTAACCATTTGGCGACTCTTGTTTCTTGACACATCCTGAGCAATACATTGCTGTTGATTTGGTTCTACTGTATTCACCTTGTTTCCACACTCCCAACAACGTAACATAGTACGGTCCTTCGGTAACTTTTGTTTTGTTCTCACCTCTGGCACAAGCATTCCTTGGTCCCAGTTATTTTGCGGACTCAATTACTATTACGCGAAAGTTACGTGGCAGCCTCAAATGTAAAAGCGTAAGCCAAGGCTTCCTTCGGTGTTGTCTTTCGGACCATTTTTAACGCTTGCTGTAGCTCTCTATCTTGCAGAGCATCATAGGACCATACCTTGAACGCTTAACGTGAACGTACCGACAGAAAGCCACCAGTTCACGGCTGTCTTTAGCAGTCACGGATTGTTTCTGACGACAATCATTAACGCCTGCATCCTCCAAGCTTAACGCTAGTCATTGACCAACGTGTCTCGGCAGATGATACCAGTCTATGCTTCTTCGTGTGTTCTGCAATCTCACTGGTAAAAGCAGGGCCTATCTATAACCTTTCCCAATCTTTGGATCATGGGATCCGGTTGAAACGCAACTCCACGTCGAGCACAAGGTTTGCACTGGGCATTCCAAGAACCTGTATGCTGTTTAAGTACAGCAAAATAGGAGATGCTCTACCTGCGATGTAGGTGGTAAACCACAGCCACTACGTGTACTCCGAAGGGACCTCATCCATGGCTGTATTGGTTTGCCCATACCCCGTCGCATCGATCAGTCTCAAATCATTCATGCTCATTCGTATGACCGATGTTCCATTCATACCGTCTGTGCAGCGTAAGATTTTGCTCTCCTATGTTCTACTATGACACCGGGGGGCTGAGATCCAATGTGTCACCTCGAACATAAGATCGCTACTTTCTTACGCAAAATACCATGTACTACCAATTCGACTCTATAAATAATACAATGTCAGTTCTGTTAATCTATGCTTCAATTAGCTTTCGTCAGGTTGCTACGACGGCTAAACCGAGCTCCTGCACCTCACACACCTACAGCCAGCTTAATATCCACATTTAAGGATCAATTTTCACTTCCTTTGGTCGGTTACGCAGTCCACCTATGACTTCTCGCCTTCCTCAGTCCGCTACTACTTTCACCCAGACTTCCGCATTTCACCTGGCTTACTAGTTGCTACTAGACTCCACATACCGCAACAACATTCAACTTTCAACTTTTGCATCATTATATACTTAATTATTGCTTCGATTTTTGCAACCTTCAGTTAGCTAATAAACCGTGCCGGCTATACCGGACACCTGCTTTTCGCCTCCTTCAGTTAACTACTACTCTCTTATATTCTTCATTCCTTCATTCATTGAGACATGATCGATACAACTTGGTACAGGGTTGCCAATACTTTTTCTCGTAGTACCAAGTTTCAAGTCCTTGGTGAGGACCTTCGTGAAGCAGGCTTCACTTCGGTCTTAGTTCACACGCAACTTGATACCGATCGAACAGCTCGGGTTCATGGAGTTGCCACGCTCCAAAAGAAGTTACTGGAATCGCCGTAGCTTTCTGGACCAGCACTTACTTCCCTGTGATAGATAGGATTCGGAGCCCCCCCCCCACCTAAATGGGTTTGGGAGCTGACGGTCTGTTCAACTTGATTCCCCCTATCTGTGTAGGTTTCGAAGCCGATGGTAATATAGTATAATAAATTGGGTTAGATCAATTCAATATACCTACCAGTCGACTTACTCCCCCCTACTTGCATCTACTTTCGCTGCTTAGAATACACCGTACAACTAATAGTTTCAGCATTAGTTCAACAAATAAAAATCTAATTTTCCTTCATTGCCTCTTATCCTTAGTACAATATATAAAACTCAGTTGGATATTCAACCATCAGGTTAAAGGTCCGCTTATAACACCGATAGCTTCATGTCTTCACTCAGTTATTCCTCAGTTCCTCGGTTCATCAGTTCCTCGGCCTACCCTAAGTCTGAGACGGCAGCACCTCGGTTCCTCATTCCATTCCCTCAGTTCCTCGGCCCATAGGTTTGGACGTTGTCCACCTCTATGGGTGATAAGTTTCTAAGCCGACACAATACGTTCAACTTTATCCCCCCCCTCACCCCCACCTAAATTGGTTTCGGAGCCGACGTTAGTATGCAATCTTGTCCCTCATCGATGGGTTGCGTAGCCGATGTAATATATTGCAATAAGTTCAATAAATTGAACTCAAGGCAACTACACCGACGGATTCCCCCCCATCTGTAGACCTCTTAGTGCTATCCAGCTTGAACCACGAGGAGGTGGGTCTACTTCGCAAGCCTTGCAGAGCATCACTACCGATTCGTTTGCTGGATCCATGCTAGGGAAGGATAACAGCGCCAGCCTTTCAATGTCCTGAGCAACTTGTTGCATGGTTCCGCCGGACTTCTGCATACGATTACGGAGTTGCGAACATATAGATTTCACGCATGTGATTTCCACCGTACCGGAGGTCCTAGATCTGCACCAGAAGCTGAAAGTCTCTGTGCTGTTCGGCTGTGGTGGTCTGCGAAATTTCAGCAGCAGATCCCCGTAACTCCAATATCAAGGCCGTTACTCGTTTCTGATCCCTGCAACGATTGGTATTAGCCGCACCTTACATTGAATCTTGTAGATGGTCCAAGGTGTTTGATCATCCAAAACTGCAGTAATCAGGCTTTTATGAACAACTCTTTCGGATTTGATAAAACACCAGTTGTTTTCACCACCTCGAAGTCCTTTTTCAGCCGATCTACCTCACAATTCGATTTTTTCAGAGTATAAGCAGATCTTCTCGGAATCGTTGTTGATTTTGATTTCAAGAGAGCTGGTCATTTAATTTCTCTTCCAGCATTTTGCGATGCTGGAGGAGTTTGGCTTCCAATTGTTCTTCAACTTGTTTACCTAGTGCGTTTGTCTGAAGGCATATTTTCTGTATATCTTCTTTTTAGTTCTCTGACCTGTTGACTGCGAAGGTCCATTTTATTGTTGAGATCATCCTTTAGCTGTTGGTTTTGCTGGTTGAAATCGTTCCATACCTCTTTCGCCTGTTGGCTTTGGTAGTCCATTTTCGGCAGTATTTGCTGCATCAGCTGTATCATCGGGTCTAAAGATCTAGAGCTTTCGCTGCACTTTGCTGTACGATTTGCTGTTCGGTCTCTTGCACGATGGAAAACTCATAACTATCGACATTGTGTCCCTATACTTCCAATGCTCCATCTTCCGGTATACAAGCTGTCTTGTTCGAGTTCCTATTTCAACTCCGTCACGTTCAAATCTTTCAACTAACGCGGAATTTTTAATTCATTCGCGACATAAAATTTAAGAATTTTCGACACAATATCGCGCCGCGAAAACTCGATTTCAATCATCGAATCCCGCTGGAAAATTTTCCTCGCGGTCACTTTTCGCGCGGTAAAATTTCTCGAAAATTCGTTCGAGAATTTTCTACGCGATTATTTCTTTCACATTCGCGAATGCACGACTACTTAATCTTGTTCCACAAAATTCTCACTTTGTTCGTTCCAAAATTTTCGACACTATTGCACTGTCGCAAATCCCACTCGCGATTTTTACTTGAAATCCCAATTCTGACACAAGCTCAAGTGCGTCAGGGGTCACTAGATTTCAAGTAAAAATAAAACTATTTCGATTTTAAATTAAATAATTGCAAACTTTATTTATCGCCTTTTTATAATACACTTTAAAACTGTTTGTTCAATATTCGCGCTACCGATCACACGACTTAATCGCTTCCCCCTCTCACTCGCTATAACAAGAAAATTTGTTTTTTTGTAAATTTGTGAAAAAGTTGCACATTGTATAGGAGACGGTAGATGGAGTTCCATATTTTACTGAAATACAAAATATAACCACCTCCCACACAAAATGCCCGAAAAAATCAATTATTTTGAATTATACGGAGCTTATTGATGTTTTTTTTATAACATACCATTTCCATGATACGTAATTATAAAAAATTGCAAGCAAAAATTATAAACTACCCCTGGACCCTTCTATCACCTCTCATAGAAATCTCAAAATTATTTTTTTCGTGTTTAGTTCCTCTGAATGCTCTCTCTGTCTTTCTTTATCATTTAATTTCAAAACGTAACTAGCAAATATTATAAAATACTTCTGGCCCCTTCTACCACCTCCCATAGTAATTTCACAATTATTGTTTTCGTGGTTTAGATCGTCTGAAAGCTTTCTCTCTCTTTATTTATCATTGAAAAACTTAACGAAACATTTGCATCCTAAGCTACATAAGCCGCTGCATCGATTGTACTCAGACCTTAACAGTCACACGATTCTGTTTATTTATAAAGGTTATCAATATATACTTACAAACCTGACTACTAATCGCAACCGTCAAGGCCTTTAATCATTCGGCTAAGAACATTAGCTCGATACTATCATTCCAAAAATGCATGCATTTCCATTGAATTTAATTGTTAGAAAAAATATAATCGAAGAGAGATTAACAAACGATTAATCGTTACATTGGATGAAAAAAAAATTAGAATCAAAATGTCAGTCACGTCACTCTCTCACTCCATACTTCCCTTGATGGGGTCACTCTCGAACCACAAAGTTTCTTCTCGGTTCGAAAAACCGATAGATCCTTATCTCTAATAATTTTAAGCTTTCATAGCTACCAAAAACATGATGCATTCAATGCGATGAGGTAGAAGACCGCATTTGACATTATTTTTAATTTTTTTGATCAAACACGAAATTAAAATGTGCAAAATATTTTAATGTGCTATGACCTCTCAATTAGTTTCTGCAACGTAAACGTGCCTTGAATACCGAAAAGGCCTGGGGAGAAGCCCCAGTGTTTGCTTCCGACCACCCTTTACAATTATTGATCGAGTAACCTCATTTTTAATTTGTTTAAACCGATTCTGAGGTCATGTTTGTTGTTAAACGTCTTCCGATGCATATTTCTATGTTCGGATTAAACGAGGCCGCTGTATGAACTAGGCCCGAAAAAGATAGAAGACGACCGATGTCGACTTATCAAAGTCAAGGCAATTTTTTCCTATCTTTTTGACTTCGATTTTATTTTCTCAGATACTAAGTGTGCGACCTATAAGATACGGCGTCTAATCTGCAGTATACTGGGATATACTATGAATTACTTCGGAGACTGAAAAGAAAAGAAGAAGATTTTTATTTAAATCGATTTTTGATATTCGATTATTTAAGGCGTTTTAATTATTCTGAACGAGTTTTTTCTTCTTCTTTTTTATTGTTTATTTATTCGAACTGAGATAGCTACCAAGAAAAAAATCCGTCACGTGATAACCAGTTTCTTAGATATATACAGTCTCAACTGCAATATAAATCCATGCAGGTGTGTAAAAACAGACAAATTTATGAAAATAGAAAGGTATAGATCCAACTTTTGATATTCTGTTCTGCGATAGTTTTTGTGTTTTATATGGATTCGAAAAAAAATATGTAAAATTGATTTCATGGTCGATAATTATCATTTTTATCGGAAAAAAACAGTTTTGTGCTGATTTGAAATCAGAAATCGCCAATTCTAACGAAATTTTATGTGTTTTCTTAAGCCGTACTAATGAAAGGAAAAAATAGTTCTATGTGTAGCCATGGATTTAATACCTAAGGAAATTTTAATTCAAGCTATAAATGGGCATAAGCGGAATCTCAAAAGGAATTCAATATCATTAAAATTATTGTTTATTAGTTTCACTCAAAGCTAAGGTGTAGCCTAGTGGGTAGCGTGTTGGTCTACATTGCGAAGGTCGTGAGTTCAAATCTCGATCGACGTATAATTACAGCACACTGCCTGCTAGGATGTACCTTGGTCATCTCAATTTGTGAAAATGAAAAATTCGTAGATTGATGGTTGTGCGATGGGCTAACAATCCTTCCAAAATAAGTAGTGGGGAAAAAATGTTAGTGAACCTGAGGGCCAGGAGGGTAAAGCCCGATTTGGGCTGTAGTGCCATTGTTGATTTAGAAGTTTCACTCTGGGCTCTTCAGAAAATTGGGTAAAAATTATTCCACAACACGGGAATCGCGATAAACCTCAAATTGAAATTTTTAAGTATTTAACTCGCTATACTCTAGAGCTTGAATTCTGTCAGCCAATTGAACGTTTGCGAACCGTAAAAGGCGTCTATTTGTCAAACTTATCCCCTTGCGGGGTGGGGGCAATAGAGTTCGCCCACAGCTAGCTCTAAAAATGGCAAATGTTCCGGCTTATGACCCGTATTCTCAAAACGAAAACTGATACAGTGCTCCAAATACAGACGGATTCTACGGTAACGACTAGGATTGGATTTCGGAACGTTCGTAAGATGACGGGGTCGAACTTGTCGAACTTGAGTAGTTTCAAAGCAAAGACAATTTCGTGATATTTATATGGTAGGTTGTAGATGGAGTGGCGGTATGTGGCTCATACATGAACTTAAATTTTCTTTTTACTAAAAATTACATGGTAAAATTTCAGTATCTAGTATCTAGTATACAAATAAATACAAACTCATCTATAACTTCTACCACCATAGTATGATACAGCACAAAAATATTATCGGCATCATCAGATATTAAGCTTTACGGCATTTTTCTTGCCATACTACATAACCATCCAATTCATTTTTCCAAAATCCCATAAGCAAAAAGTATAAACTGCCGCATTAAACATTGAATGGCGTACATGTGAATCCTTTTCTTTCCCAACAAATGTCATCTTAAAAGATATCCCATTGTATTCTTGAATTCGGTTGGCCATTCTCCCTATTTTTAGAGAAGACTTCCTGCTGTTAAGTCAATGTCTGGTGTATCTTTGACAAGCACATCCTTAAAAAAAACGGGTGCTATAAAAAGGAAAAGGATAAAAGGGAGCATAATGCAGTAGTTCAAGTACGTAAGCTACACAAAGGGACGAACGGTGCATAGGAAGAAAAAAAAAATTCACAAAAAAGGAGGAAAAAGTGACTGAGAGGTATTCTCTCTTATACATCAGTACACTCGCCATATGAAGTATGAAGTGGGACTGTGAATTTTGTTCGTTCTTTCTTTTAGCAAAATTTCTAAATTTCTCGATTTTCATTCTGATGCAGTTTCGGGCGAAAACCAGTTGACCTGAAAAGTTCAAATTAAAAGACTATTTGTATATTCGCCAATGTTGAATTTTTTTATGGGACACATCACTATCTAAAGCAATTTGTTCAGTCAGAAGAGTGGAAAGCGTCGGCGGACGTTGTTTTTGAAGTGCTGAATATCATCAGTGAGTTGGTAAGTCAAGTCTATTGTGCTACACATCAGGGTTAAATGTATTAAATTTGATCACGACCAAAAACTTCAACGGAATTCCGTAGAAGGGCTCTGGACCAATGAGGGTAGGTTAAGGACCCTTCACTTTAAAGTTAGTCTGCTGTTTCGTTTCTTTCTATGCTTTGTTCACCATGCAGCCAATACAGAGAGAGTATTTTTTATTGAAACCGATGGTTCCCTGACATTCTGTCACAAGTTTCGAATTTACTGTATATGAGGTTAGGGTCTTTATTGATGCCTGGCTGCCCGTAAGAATGTTTAAGTTCGTTATCATACCAGCGTTTATGGACTTATCACCCGTGATCTTAAAATGTAACAAATACGAGAAACGGGTACAGCGCCTCGGATACGGACGGATTCTACGGTAACGACTTTTGGAATTCGAAATCGGACTATGATTATCTTCTGGAACGTTCGAACATTGAACATGGAAGGGGTAGGGTCACCCGCTCTATCATCATCATCAATGGCGCGACAGCCCAAATCGGGCCCTGGCCTCCTGAAGTCGTCGCCTCCAATCGTCTCGATCCAAAGACCGCGTCCTCCAGCTTCTTAAAATGGCTTTGCTGTCTTCATCAACCGAGTCTTCCCATCGCTTGCGTAGTTTGCCTACTGGCCGGTTACCACTCGCTTTGCCTTTAAGAGCACGTTTCGGGATTCTTCTGTCTTCCATTCGCTCTACATGGCCAGCCCACTGCAGTTTACGTAGCTTGATAAACGTTGAAGCTTCTGGCTCGTCGTAGAGTTGATACAACACATGGTTGTATCTTATTCGCCATTCCGTTCCTTCCTTCACAGGTCCCAAAATTCTTCGGAGGACCATTCTTTCGAATGCGTTAACTGCTTTTTCGGAAGTTCGCGTTAATGTCCACGTCTCGCTGCCATAACAGAGCACAGGTCGTATAATAGTTTTATAAATCCGCAGCTTATTGTTCCTGTGCACTTTCTTGGATTTCATTATTGGAAGTACCGAATAATACGTCTTATTTGCAAGCATTATCCGTCGTTTGATTTCGTCTGTTTCATTATCGTCCCTTGCTAGATTAGCCCCAAGATATATGAAGTTGTCCACACTCTCCAAATTATATTCCGCAATTGTTATGTTTTGTCTGATTGGCGTTCTCCTTCTTGTTTGCGTCATTACTTTTTTTTTGCTTTCATTAATGCGCAACCCGACTTCTTTTGCGGCGGAGTTAAGATTGACAAATACCTCCTTAGCACTAGGGAAGGATCTTGCTAGAATGTTAATGTCGTCAGCGTATGCTACTAGTTGGGTGGTAGTAGTGTCCCGTTGGTGTCGACTGGGATTTTTCGCACGACATACTCTAGTGCCAAGTTGAAAAGCATAGGAGCTAGACCATCTCCCTGCTTTAAACCACATTCCGTTCGAAAGCTGGTTGTGGAATCGGTTTGTATTCTCACTTGGGATTCAGTGTTCGTCATTGTGAGTCTTGTTAGTCGGACTAGTTTTGGAGGAATTCTAAAGTCAAGCATGATTCGGTACAGTACGCTCCTGTCGATACTGTCGTATGCTTGTTTAAAATCTACGAATATTTGGTGCACGTCTGTGTTATATTCCCAGCATTTCTCAAGCACCTGTTTCACCGAGAATATCTGGTCTGTTGTAGATCGTCCGGTTCTGAATCCGCCTTGGTATTCGCCAATTATTTGATTAGTATAGGGCTTAAGACGACGTTCAATTATTTTTGTCAGTATTTTATAGGACGTCCACAACAATGATAAACCTCTGTAATTCTCACAGCAGAGTTTGTCTCCTTTCTTGTAAATTGGACATATAATGCTTTTTCGCCAATCGTCGGGTATGATTTCCTCTGTCCAAATTTTGCATATCATGTTGTACAGTATTTCAGCGACACAGTTTCCACCGTTTTTCAGAAGTTCAACTGGTATTTCCTCAATTCCCGGCGCTTTGTTTCGTTTTTGGTCACAAAGGGCTGCTTTGATTTCAGCAAGCGTGGGTGGTATCGATGATGGTTCATCTTCGTCAGTTGAGGCTTCAATTGAAATGTTGTCTGTCGTTATCGATGCTACTGGGATGGGATTCAAAAGATGTTCAAAGTATGAAGCCCATCTCCTTTTGATTTCTTCTGTGTCGCTGATGATATTGCCCTCTGCGTCTTTGCAGAGACTGGTTTTTGGTTTATATCCCTTTTTTAAGTCTTTTACTATGGCGTATGCGTCCCGCGTTTTATTTTTTCTCATGTCGTCGTCCATTTTTTGTATCTTGTCATTATGGTACTTCCTTTGTTTTCGTCTGCAGGTCTTTTTCGCATATCGCCTAAGCTCGTCATATCTTTCTTTTTTGGCTCGTGTTGGTCGTTCAGTAAAAATTTTGTAAGCTTCGTTCTTTCTATCTATTACGTCGCGACATTCTTGATCGAACCAATCATTATTTTTTCGCCGTGCTTGATATCCTAATACCTCTTCCGCGGAGTATTTGATGCCGTCTCGTATTTTCATCCACGCATCCTCCACTGGCATATTTTAGATAATTTCATATATTGGTGTCAGGTGTTTATTACTTGCTAACATGTAAGCCTGCGCCACCGTTTCGTCGTTAAGCTTGTCGACATTGAATTTGCGAGCTCTACTCGTTTTCGAATATCCACGACAAGCTATTTTGCATCGATACTTAGCTCTGACTAGATAGTGATCAGAGTCACAATTCGCACCGCGGAGAGTTCGTACATCAAGTATGCTGGAAGCAGCCCTTTTCTCAATTAGAACGTGGTCTATTTGGTTGAAGGTGTGACCATCTGGTGATGCCCACGTTCGTTTGTGAATATCGCGATGTGGGAAGCACGTAGAGCTTACTATGATATTTTTACTCTCTATACACCACCAAAACTTAAAAGGAAATTCATTGATTGATCATAACAGAGCCCAGTAAAGATTGGTAGTGAAATACTGATATCCAGTTAACCATACTTGGTTTTTGTTTCTATTTTAATGCATTTTGAATGGGCTCAACTAATTTTGTCCAGTATTTCCCGTATTGGTGATATAGTGCGATAACTAGCATTGTTTAGCTAAGAGAGGATATCATTCATCTCTAACATCCAAAGTAATGGTGGCAAAACCCCTCCTTGTGGTGTTCCTTATCCACTTGTTTTGTCCTAAAGTAATTTCTTTTATGTGGCAGTAATTTGTCTAGCCATCAGCATGCTATGCATTCATTCGGTAAGCATTGAATTTACACCATTTGCGACATTGCGACGCATTGGTGTATTTTATTGTACAATCATGAAAGCACCCAAAGTATCCTCCTTGAGTACCAGTACCACTTTTTTCATTTTTGATACTACCGTGTACAAGTGCCTTTTGCATAGACCGTCCTTTCATGGAAGCATGTTAAGAAGAACTGAGGTCTGCGCTGTTTACGATGGTCTAAATTGTCGGTTATTGTCAAAGCAATTATGCTGCGGCAGAGTTCCATTTGAATTTCTACACCGAGGAAGTGACTATACAGAAGCAGTTCCAGTGTTTCTGCCGATAAGGCGATCCATGCAATGTCGATCCTTTTAAGGACCTCGACCACGGAAGGGTCTGTTCACAGAATTTTCTTGCGGTTTCAATTACTGAGTCAATAGTTGCGCAAAACTGTTTCCAAGATTGCCTCTTTTCCTTCCGTGCTTAAGCCCACTCAACTCGCCTTTATAAGCTTTTGAGACAGTTTCTTGCTTACTATTGCGTGCGTTAGATGCTTGAAGCTTACCGTTCCACCAAGAGTTGGCTCCATTTCTCACTTCACACCTTTTCATTGGGTAAGCCATATCATAGCTTCACAACTCCGCATTGGTTACGAAGTTGATGTCTCCTGATACGGTATCGGCTCCCTATTAAGTATGTGGGAATGAGGGAACCAGGATTCTAAAAGTCTGCCAATTTGTAGCTCTAGGATTGCGATACGAGGACTCCCTCCTAATGTCTACTGTGAAAGTTAGCCGACGGTGCTCAAATAGTGACTCTTCTCGAGAAATCACCCGATTTTTTTAATTCGCATGTCGATGAGGAAGATACCACACTAACGTCGATAACCATCCTCGACTTTGGTAACAAATTGCTACTTATATTCAATCAATCAAATTCCTGTTACGACCCCCTATAGGGGCATAGGACAGAAACAACTCTCTTCCACAAGGCGCGATCCTGAGCATTGGCCTTAAGCTGTTGCCAGGACTTGTTTATTCCTCTGGCCTCCTGCTCAACTGCTCGGTTCCATGTGTTACATAGTCGACCAACCCGACGTCTTCCTTGAGGATTATAATCCAGAGCCTGTTTGGCGGTGTTTCGCTCTGGTTTCCTCAAAGTATGACCGCTCCACTGCCACTTCCGGCTTTGAATATCAATACCTATTTTAGTCTGGCCAGTTGTACTCCAAGGTTCGTCGTTGGAGATAACTTCTGGCCAGAATATTCCTAAAATGCGTCGGAGCCATTGGTTCACAAAAGTTTGTAGTTTCTTGGTAAGTCGAACGGTCACTTTCCACGTAGTACAACCATATAACAACACGGATTTGACGCATGCGTCAAAAACTCGCAGCTTCGTGCGAAGAGAGATCTCTCTTAACCTCCAGAAAGGGGGAAAGGATACCGAAGACCTGACGAGCTTTATTTAGCCGTGCCTCCACCATTTTCGGCTCCGCCGTCCATGCTGACAATGCTTCCGAGATAGCAAAAATCTTGCACCTCGTCCACATCCTGCCCGTTAAGAACAATCAGTGTGCTTGCATTCGAACCCATGTGCATGTACTTGGTTTTATGCACATTTATTTTCAGTCCCGCCTCTTTGCATTTAGAATGCAACGAGCGAACATTTAACACTTAAGATGTTAAATAGTATCCATTGAAGAACTTTACCTTCCCCACCTTCCAGTGCAGCTTTCAAGATGTCATTTATTACCACCAGAAACAGGGCTGGTGATAATATGCAGCCTTGTCTGACACCCGTTCGCACAGGGAAGCTCTCGGGTAGCTCTCCTTTATGCAAGACGCGACACCTTGCATCTTCGTAGGATTCTTTCATCATAGCTAATACCTTATCTGGAATACCTCTCCTACGCAAAGCATTCCATATGTAATCTCGCTTAACGCTGTCGAAAGTCTTCTCGAAGTCCACAAACATGAGATGTAGTGGCGAACCCATTTCGGCTGACTGCTCTAAAATTATCCGTAGGGTATTTGTGTTGTCGGTACAAGACGACCCTTTACGGAATCCAGCCTGATAAACTTCGAGAGTGCTCTCGACAACATCACTATTGAGAATTACCTTAGCCATAATTTTTGATACGGCAATAAGTAAACATATACCACACCAATTGCCACAATCCCAAAGATCGCCCTTCTTCGGAATTTTCCTTACATCCTTCCATTCAGTCGGATATCTTTCTTCATTCCACACCTCAGTAAAGTTGGGGAGGAGTACATCGGCTGTTATTTCCGGGTCCGCTTTGAGGAGTTCGGTTTGTAGTCCGTCTGTACCTGGAGCTTTCCTTCCCGCCATTGACCGAATGGCGGAAACTATCCCTTCCTTATCTGGGAAATCGTCCCTAATAGAGGATTGTTGCTTTTGGATGTTTGGTAGTTGTTCTGTTTCTGGAATATCTTCCTCTGACAATATGTTTAAAATATCAGAGAAGTATTCCTTCCATCGCCACAACTGGTGCTCACTCATATTAAGGAGAGTTCCGTTGACATCTCTCACCAGGTGGTTGGCGGTGAAATTCCTGTTCGTCAATTGTTTCATGATTTTGAATAGTGAACCCATATCCCCAAGGTAAGCCGCAGATTCTGCCTTCTTTACCAGATCTTCAATGGCTTTTCTCTTGTCGCGTCTAACAGCCTTTTTAAGCTGTATATGAGCATCGCGGTAGTTCTGCATCAGGTCGGGCGTTCGTTGGTTGACATCGGGTTGAGAGATGATTGCCAATTTGGCTTTTTTCCAATTGCCAACCTTGTCCCATGTGTCTTGCGACATCCAGGGTTTCTCACCGCACATATCTCACAGATTCTTTAGCACTAGTTCAAAAAGTGTTTCTGGTTGCCTCCCAATTGGCGTCCAGTGTGCGCATTTCATATTCACCCAATGTGGATTACTTTTTGCGTAGAATAGTGGTGTATTCGCGTTTTTTGTTGAGATCTCTGAGTTTATACACATTAAGCTTGCGCTTCGTTTGAAGAATTTGTGGTCGTCGGATAGCTGCTGTACACAATCTCAAGCAGGCAACCATCAAGTGGTGATCGCTCCCCACGTCAGTTCCACGTTTCGCTCGCACATCGAGGAGACATCTTCTCCAACGGCGACTTATAGCCAAATGTTCGATCTGGTTCTGAGTAACACCATCAGTGGAAACCCAAGATGTTTTATGATGACTCTTGTGTGGAAAAAGGGTCCCTCCGATGACCATTTGCCGAGTACTACAAAACTCCACAAATAACTCGCCGTTTTTGGGTCTCTTAATCCAAGGTCGTGACGCGTCGACCCAAGGGTAACCATGCCTCCCCATGACGTGTTATAGTCCAGTGTTATCTGATCCAACCTGAGCGTTCATATCTCCTGAGATGATAATAATATCACCTCTTGGAACACGTTCGAAGGTGGCACTCAGTTGGCTATAAAACTCCTCTTTATCACCAGATGTTGCGGTATTAGTTGGTGCGTAGCACTGCGGAATTGTGACGTTTCTGACACTGGTCCTGAGCCTGACGACGATAATCCTATCCGAGATTGGTTCCCAGCTAACGAGACTGTTTCTCTCTCTCGGTGTAAGGACGAACGCCACGCCATTTTTGGCTTCACTTTCAGGGCCAATGTACAGATTAGTGTTTCCACTAAGGGTTCGTTCTTCTCCTGATCCTGTCCACCTGACCTCGCTCAAGCCCAAGATTTAGATGTTATAGTGCTCCATTTCACGGTCGATCACTGATTGGCGGTGCAAGAACTGAGTAACCCCAGTTCTTCCCCCGTCATTCAATGTTCGAACGTTCCAGAAGCCAACGGTTGCATAAACCAGGCGGAGAACATTGTTCTTACGGCCAGTTTACTCTCTAAGTGACTAATTCACTTGATTGCTGGTATGTACACGATACACTGGAGCGAAAACGGTATTCTTGGGAATACCGTTTTCGCTCCAGTGATTTTGGGAACACCTCCTACTTCCATATGTTTGTCCAGAGGGTTTGTGATAGTTTCCTCTACAGCAGTCAGGTTTACATCTAAAAATTACTCATCGGAATCTGTCAAGTCTAGAAGCGACATCTTAAGATTATTCGCAGCTATGGCACTAAAATACCGAGTTATCTATCTGGCTTTCTGCAGGGATCTCTGTACTGTCGTCCAGTCGGGTGCCTCGTGGGTGCTTTACGCTTCCGATCTTCCTCAGTTTTTTCTCTGAATTGCTACCGTTCTTCCTGATGCCCGAAGGATCCGGCAGCGTTGGTTCAGAATCACTAATTACATTACAAGTAGTGGTACTAGCAATAGCTTTGGCTTCCTCTCCTTTATACAATCTTGCTCTGTCGCATTGTGTCGTATGCGCGCAATCGTTCGGGAGCTCGGATTTTTTTCCGTGCGAGCCAGAGTGGTTCGCAAACGTTTCCTACAACATCGGTCGTTTTTTTAACATGGACTAGTGGCGCTGTAGAGTTAATGGCGATTGACTTTGTTACTTAAATGTCTCATCGTCACTTATCAAGTCGTCCCCAATCAAAGTGATATATTTTAGCGTTGCATCGCTTTGGAAGATGCTGCCAAGGACTGTACTCTCACTCATCCTCGACTTGATTTTTTCCAATGTAATGGTTCTCGCATCAATGTTAACACCTTGATTGAATTAGTGCCACCCGACCCTTATCATCCCCTCCTCCAGATCAACCTGCAAATATTGGTAAGGTTAAGAAATACAATTTCTACAAGGGGCACTACGAACAAATTAGTTATGATCTTGGTAGTGTTAACTGACTTGAACTCTTTGATAACAAAAACTCTGATGAAGTATCGAAGCAACTATACTTCATTCCTGATGATATCATTCATCGGAATGTTCCCTACCGTGTCATTTATAATCGTGACTACCCTGAATGGTTTAACCATTCGATTATTAGCGCTCTTTGTAAGAAAACGCGCTTGCATAAAAAGTATAAGCGTTTTTCCCTTCTATCTGATTGCCATAACTTTCCCTTCAGCGTAAGCGGGTCAAATCGGATATCAAGAATGATTTCTCTGTATATATTTCCTAGCTATTGGCGGCAGAGGGACATTATATCCATCATCAATTCTCTAGATTCAAAAATCGGTGGAGGACTGATGGGATTCCGGATTTTGTTTTTGAAAACTGTCTCCTCGAAGCTCTCCGTACAACTTTCTCTATTGTTCAATAAGTCACTTAAAGAAGGCTCGTTTCCTGTTTGCTTGAAGTTAGCTAACGTACTACCCATTTTAAAGAAAGGAGGTACCGAAAATTTTTAATGATCGTCCCGATTTCTACCCTAAACTGCTTCGGTAAACTTTTGAAAGATTAGTTCATAATGTAATCTGGGAGAAACTTTATCGTTTGAAATCACCAGCCCAACATGGATTCGGTAAAGTCGATCAATTTCCACCAATTTATGTGAATTCACTAATTTCATTGCTAGATCTTCATAATACTGTCCAAGTCATATATATCGATTTTTTAAAAGATTTCGACACTGTTATTTGTAAAATTCTTATTTCAAAACTTGAACGGTACGGTGTCTCTGGCTCTCTTCTGAACTGGTTCAATTCTTACCATACGGATCGTCTTCTTCGAATTACGTCCAACGGATACACTTCTACTGAGTTTCTTGCTAACTCTGGTGTTCCGCGGGGATCGATCCTTGGTCCTCTACTATTTGCTCTCTTCATAATCTGCTCCAATTTGTATCTTCTAACTGTCTCTTATTCGCTGACAACCTCAAATTATTCCGGAAAATTTCGTCTAACTCTGACGGCATAATCCTCCAGGCTGATGTGTCTGCTCTTTGTTTCGTTGGTGTTCAAACAGTGATATGCTTTTGAACATTGAGAATTGTTTTACTATGGAGTACTCGTATAAGGCTACCACCTCTGTTATCTCTTACTTTATTAATGGGTGAATGCTTACAGCAATAATTTTTTCGATATTACTAATAAGGCATACAGACTTGCTGGTTTCATCCTCCGAACGGCAGTCCAGTTTAACCGTCCAGGAACAGCTGCTCTCTTATTTCCCACTCTCGTCCATAGTATTTTAGAATACTGTTCGATCGTCTCACCATTCTTAGCATGTTGGGCAATCGAATCTTTTCATTGTAGATTCACTCGAACCCTTTTCTACAGATTAAGAAATCTTCATATCGACCACAATGGCAGACTTGAAGTACTTCACCTCCAGCGGCCGCATTTACGGTGGACCTTCCTCGATGCTTGCTTCCTCTTCAAGCTCTGTAAGTACTTGCTCAATACCCTATACCCACCTCTGTGACGATTTAAATTTTAGAACAGGAAAAGTTTCAACCAGGAATTCAGATATCTTCTCTCCTCCTCGAGCCTCTTTCGATATATACCACCACTCTCCGATGTTAAGAATGCAAAGGAAGCATGATCGACTCCAACTTGGTTCTTTAACCACTTTTTTTGCCTTTATTGCAAAATGTTTAAATTTTTCTCTGAGGTATTCTTTTATTTTCCTTTTTGTTTAATTGTAATTGTAATCTTTTTGTTCAAGAGCTCAAGTAAATAAATAAATCAGTAATATGATCACTTGCACGACTTAGGAAATACCAAAGCCTCCCGAGTCCTTGTCGGTAATCGCAGCTTCTACCGTCATTTAGAAATTTCCACCCGTATTTTCTTTCTTACTTCTACACCATAAAGGGTTTTCCCCGAACCGTTTTTCTTTATCCTAGTGTTGGATGTTCTGGAGGAGAAGAAAGGATTTTTGAGTAAGGAAATGGTCATTGGTGTAAAAATCAACACTACAACAACATTCATTACGGTCGTTCTCACTCGCCTTCCCCTACCCTCCCAATCCCATTCTTTCCCTCCATGACTATGTTTTTGCATTGCACATAAAGGCCGAAATTGCCCATAACACAGGTCTTTCTGTTAAAAAAAAACTTTCTCGTTGTCGGCAGCTATTTATTCACAAAATAATGCTTATTCGTCAGATTGTCGACCCCTGATCAGTGTTTCACTATCCGCAACCAATGGACGCTCATGGTGCTATGCAGCTTTGCAACAGGGGATAGTCTCAAAAGTACCTTCCACATCAAATGCTCAATACGGATTAATCAAGATTAAGAAGGTGCTGTATGTCAAGCAACATTCTGATCGATTTTGTTTTTTTGTTTCTGCGGAATTTTATTTAAAAGCAATTTGGTTCAACAATAAAGTTTTTTTTGTTTTTTTTTTTTTCTTTATGTTATTTACAATAAAAAATTGTTTTTTTCTAAATTACAGGGTGACTGGTGGTTAGCGCGAAGTAAGAAAACACGATCAGAAGGTTACATCCCATCGAATTACGTTGCCAAATTGAAATCGATCGAAGCAGAACCGTAAGTACAAATATTTTACTTTAATTTTCGATATAAGAATTAAACTAAAAAACGGAAACGGTTAAATTTAAGTGATTTGAAAGACAGAGTTGTTAAAGTATCTAAGATTATGTAATTTTTTTATACTTTAGATGAAATCTGAGAGTATTATAAGTTTGCTATCAAGTTTGTAATGCTCGCACAGAACCGCAAAGAGTACAGAAATTTATGTGGTTGCTCATAAATCTCAAAACCAGTTGTCCGTACGTCCGTTCGTGCGCACTCTAGCTTGATACCGCGTTGAGCTAGGAAGTTTAAATTTTATGTCCATCATTTTTCACAAAAAACTAAGGTCAGATTCATGAACGGGCTAAATTTCTTAACCCCTTCTATCCCCTCCCATACAAAATAACTCATTTTCAAAAATTTACATTAATGAAATTTTCTTGGAAACTATCAGGGCTTATTATTTGGAACATATTACTTTTATCATAAATGTAATCTTTGATATAAAAATTATTCGAATCCCTCCACTCTTTACACCACCTCCCATACAAACTGCACTTTTTCATGAAGTACTCTACCAATTATCACAGTACGTGTTACAGTTATTGTGCTCTACTAAGATTCAAAAAAAAAAAAAAAAAATTACTGATTAGCTTCACTCTTTCTACCCCCTCCCATATAAAGTGACACAATTTCACAACTCTACAAAAAATCGATTTTCTTGAAAAGTATGAATGTTATTGGTCCAAAATTTGGGTGATGTCAATTGCATAATGTTATTGCTAAAAAAAAATCACTAAGAATCCCTCACTCCTTCTACCACCTCCCATACAAACTGCACAATTTCACTAAATGTAATACGCTAATTTTCTTAGTACCTACTCAATTTTTAAAGTAAAAATTTAGTACACAACATTTCTATAGCTAGTCCAGCATGATATATGAAAAATTAATTCAATGCCGTCACCCCTTCTACCACTCCCCATACAAAATTTCTCAAGATCACAAAAATTTCTATTTCATCGTAGTCCTGTTTTATTACTGAGATCGCTCGCTTTCTTATTACCTCTTGCGTTGCTGCTCTGTACTTTACCACAACCTCCACGATCGTGATTGATATTGCCATGATCGATGAAACGATCATTTTCCAATCGTTGAGTCTGGCATTTTTCCTACACCTCACCACCTTGAGATATTGCAATTACGAATTCAGAAATCATCCAAGTGCTACGCACAGTTGGCATAATTTCATTTTAAATTACTTATTACTGTTTTTCCTTTTTTAATTTTCGTTCCATTCTTCTTCGCTACGATCAGCAGGGCGACGACTTTTCATATCGTTCATGCTTTTTAATCGCACAAATAAAAACACTGTGAAAATATTCGTTTTTCTTAACAAACTAAAAATTATGAATTCAATACGGCACTGATCCAGAGATTATGTGACTCGAAACTAAGCTTATAATTAAGTAAATCGGAAAAGTAAAACAAAACAAAACCGGAAAAAAGTAAAAACCTGATTCAGTAAACATATCTAATTGAGAATAACAAAGTCTTGAAGCAAGAGTAAAAGTGATCGGTTGTCTTAACTCGCTATCTTGTCTTTGCTTTTAAGTTGCTTCCAATTATTTCCAAGATATTCCAGCTTGTAATACGCCAATGGGTAGGCAATTTTTTTTTGTATCTTACAATTCTTGGCACGATCGCGCTCCATGGCTTCATTTTACCGCGATCGCGCATCAGTGCTGCTGTAGTTTTTCTTTCTCTGCCAGAAGAAGATTGAGAAATACAGGTGTCGAACTTTGGACAAAAATCAAGAACGCAAGATATCATATCTGATCAAGGCTAACCGAATAAGTAAACTTATTAAGTAATTGGACATGGCTCGATCATATGTGCCATCGAAGAAAGGTCGTTCTTTGGAAGGATTGAACTTTAGATCGCGATGTACTTGGACGGTTGTATTTGTTTTTCTAATTAAAATTTGAAATTGCCAAACTGCGATAACTATTTATAGAACAAGTACGTCATGAACTGTGACAACGTTCGAGATGGAAGTTGATAGCTTAGTTCTCGTGTCATGGTTTTCACAATTTTCGCGACATTAATTGAGACAGGTTTTCCGATTGACGTGGTTGTGTTGTGCAAGAATTTTTTGTACTATCTTGCTATAATTTAGATGAAATCTGAGAGTTTTTTTGTAATGCTATGAAGTAAGACTTTAGTAGCTGAAAAACCTCGACCGTCTGTCTGTCAACTTAATAACGTTCGAACGTTTTGAACTATCGAGCTGAAAATTTTCCCATGTCATTTTTGACAAAAACGAAAATTTTAGTTCGTGCCTGAGCCACATACCCCCACTCGCTCTACCACCTCTTATATACACTTTACGATATTTCGAATTTTAAAGAAATTCATATTTTCACTACGATCTGCTCACCAATTCCACCTCCTTCCATACCAATGCATGATTTTTCGATTTTTTTTAAAAAGCTAATAATTAAACTAATAATTGTAACATTTGTTGAAACTTGATTGAAACCAAAGATGCCGAATCTACTTGGCACCATCAGATCGTGCAACCATCTACAATTTCGGCCTTTATGTGCAATGCACAAACACAGTCATGGAGGAAAGGAATGGGATTGGGAAGGTAGGGGAAGGGGAATAAGAACGACCGTAACGAGTGGAGTAACTGGTATATTACTGGTATATTTTTCAGTTGCACTGGCTGCTACTGACAAATATTTGCAGATGTTATGGGGGACTGAATGATAGAATGCGAACAGAAACCATCTACTGAGTATGTAGACCTTCTTGCAGTGGAACTGATTCACTTTTACACCGTTTGTCTATTTTTTATTTCGAATAATTTTTCATCGCCAGTAGCAACTGGAAATTCGTACTAAAAACATACCACTGTCTGGAGTGGGAATCGAACCCACGACCTATTGACTGTGAAGCAAGCACGCTGCCTGATTTGGGCTGTATTGTCATTGAAGATGAAATATTGACCTTAGCCAGATTGTCGACAGAGCTACACGTATTCCTGATATTGCAGGCCAAGCAGAAAGTTTTGACATGGATATGTCTAATGGCTCGACTCAACTAAAAATGTTGGGCATCAAAAAATATGTTACCGTGAGTCTATCTCTCTAATAGTCACCCATAATCTCAACTAAGTAGTAAGCAAAAAAAAAAATTCAGTTCACTCACTGTGCATGCGCTCGTAACCGGCCATACCGAAACGAATCTTAAATAACAGGTATGCAGAACTGTGGTCAGCGAGTTGTTCAGATTCAGTATGAAAATTGTGAAATTACAATGGTATTTATATCGCCGAG
Source organism: Chorisops tibialis (assembly GCA_963669355.1). Classification (NCBI taxonomy): domain Eukaryota; kingdom Metazoa; phylum Arthropoda; class Insecta; order Diptera; family Stratiomyidae; genus Chorisops; species Chorisops tibialis. The sequence goes on along the minus strand of OY770262.1, from coordinate 177,815,278 downwards.
CGAAAGAATTGTCGCCGACTTTTATGTTTGCAACTATACTATGACCGCCTGGTATATTTCAGGTCCGATTTTGTACGCTAAGCGGTCGTATTGCCGGCCGCAATTGTGCTCTAATTTTTCTCCGGGGAGGACAGTACTGTTTTTTTCCCTACTAATGATTATGTGCGCCTGTTGGTCGTAGTTTGTTTTGTGGGATTTTCTTTTGTCGGCTGCCCGGGTTTTGAGTTTTGTGTAAGTGCTTGGGGAGGGGAATATCTTTAAAAAAGGTTAATTCAAAATTTTTGGCATCACCTCATCTACCCCCTCGCACACAAATTTTAGCAATGAAGAATGATTGAATGTATTTAGGATTGAGAGGATGGAGTCGAAGGTGGCGTTGAACATTTACTTTGAATTGTTAGAAGCACTGCAGTCTAATGGAAATACGGAACTGGAAAGTGTCTTTCATATTCGTACGATGCGGTGAAAGGCGGAGGAGAGTGAGTCTCATCAACCCAGATGGAATGAAGTATTTTCAGCTGCGTTCAAGGTATTTAGTTACATTTAACGTTGCAGAATGCTGGCAATATCAAATGTGCTCGTTTCAAGATAGATTTTCCGTGATTTGAATACTTACCATATTTAAATCAGCAGATTTGGATATTGACTCTAGGTCGTCATTCAGTGATTGGATAATGGACCTAAGCCGATCAGTGAGGTCAAAGTCGGGAGCTAGATATGCAATAGCATAATAGTAGGAAAAGTCAGTGGTACTGCCCTCGGTAAAGCTATGGATGAGATTTACAATCAATCAATCAATTCGGGACCTCCGTGGCGTAGTATCAGCTTTCTCCACAGCCAATTTGTCGTGGGCTTCATTCCCACTCCAGGTAGCAGGACTTTTCTAAGCATGAATTTTTCAGCTGCTACTGGGATTTAAAAATTATTCGAAATCAAATGGCAAAACGATATAAAGGTGAAACAGTTCCACGCCTAGAAGGTTTACATACTCAGTAGATGGTTTCTTTTCGTTTTCAATCATTCAGTCTCCCATAACATCTGCAAATATCTGTCGGCACTAGCTAGTACAACTGACAAAAATACCAGCTTCACCACTCGTTACGGTCGTTCTCACTCCCCTTTCAGTACCTTCCCATTGCCACTGCCAAATGGAAGAGTCTGAAGCAATGTCTATAGTTCTTCTGATTCGTCTGAATGCTTTACAATAAATGTTGAGTAGTCCTCCTATAGTCAGCGATAATGTTATAAACGAAATTATTTATTCTCCATTGCTAGCAATCAATCAAATTCCTATTAAGAGTCCCTATAGGAGCATAGGACAGAAACAACTCTCTTCCACAAAGCGCGATCCTCAGCATTGGCCTTTAGCTGTTGTCAGGGCTTGTTTATTTCTCTGGCCTCCTGCTCAACTGCTCGCTTCCATGTGCTACATGGTCGACCAACCCGACGTCTTCCTTAAGGATTATAATCCAGAGCCTGCTACCTCAGCCTAAATCCTAGTTTAATTGTAGAACTGCTATTCAGTTTAACAAGGCAGCACATAAAGCTTCACTGAAAATAATTGGCGATTCTTTAAGCAAAAGAAAAACGCTTGGAAATTAACAATACGACGAATACAAACCGAAAAATTTTGTGGGTCGGCTCAAAATCCTAAAAAACCCGAATACAGAGGTCCTAATCTCAACATTATCGGACACTATGCCGTATAGCTATAATCAGAGCACGCACGAGGCTTCCGTGGCGTAGTGGGCAGTGTGCTTGCTTCTCAGTCAAAAGGTCGTGGGTTCGATTCCCACTCCAGATGGGATTTTTTTAAGCGCAAATTTTTCAGTTGCTACTGGTGATAAAAAAATATTCGCAATAAAATGGGGAAACGGCGTAAAAGTGAAACAGTTCCACTTCAAGAAGGCCTAGATACTCAGAAGATGGTTTCTGTTCGCTTTCTATCATTCAGTCCCCCATAACATCTGCAAATATTTGTCAGTAAGCAGCCAGTACAACTGAGCAATATACCAGCTTCTCCACTCGCTACGGTCGTTCTCACTCCCCTTCCCCAACCTTGCCAATCCCATTCCTTCCCTCCATGACTGTGTTTGTGCATTGCACATAAAGGCCGAAATTGCCTATAACACAGGTCATTCTGTAAAAAAAAAAAAAAAAAAAATTTTCTAACTGAGATGGAAGAGGGAGACACCATCTAGTATACAGATGCCTCGCATATCTCACAGGAAACTCGAGCCGGAGTTAAGGGTCCCAAACATTAGTACAGCTCACCGCAAAAAAAAAGCATTTTTTTATCAGTCAAGTAGTTCTCAAAACCTTAGCATTCAACAAACACGGATCCAGATTGGTTTGGGATTGCCTTCAAAACCTAACCGTACCGGGAAAGAGGAACAAGGTAACCTTAATGCGGGTCCCAGGGCACATATGGATTGAGGGAAATGGAGAGGCAGATCGCCTTGCAAAAAAGTTGCATAAAAACAAATTTTATTGGACCAGAGCCATACTGCGAAAAACCTTAAGGTCATTGCAACCTTATTCTTGGAAAGTGGTTACAGCGTAGAATTTTCTGGAACAGAATGCCAGGTTTATCAATTACCAAAAAATTAATCCTACCACTGAAACTGGAAAATCCTAAGCAAGAGTCACATCAGTTTCCTGATCGGCCTAACTGTGAAGTAAATAACCACCTGAAAAATATGCGTCTAGTTGATATCGACATCTGCCGCATCTGTTTTAACGGCTTAGAAAAGACAGAACATATCGTATGTCACTGCGAAGCAGTAGCAAGGAAATGACAAAAAGCTTCTAGGAAAAGGGTTACGTACAACAGATGAACTAGTCAAAATGGATTCCTTAGACATACTTAAATTACCCGAAGCTAGAGATGTGTAGTGGTAGCTAGGGTGTAGCCTAGTGGGTAGCGTGTTCGTTTACAATGCGAAGGTCGTGAGTTCAAATCCCGGTCAACGCATAGTTGGATATACCTTGGTTACCTCAATCTACGAAAATGAAAAATTCGCAGGTAGAGGGTTGTGCGAAGAGCTAACAACCCTTCCTCAATAAGTAATGAAAATGTTAAGGAACCTGAAAATCAGTATGCGAAAGCCCGATTTAGGCTATCGTGCCATTGAAGAAGAAGAAGAGATGTGTAGTTCACGAACGAACTAGTTCATTTGAACTACTCAGTGCATTGAATTCAACGAATTATTCACTAAATTTTTCACAATTAGTTCGAAATGAACTGGTAGTGAGTATTCCGTTCACAATTAATTTTCGCATACAACGCATTTCCAAAAGCAGCATTTAATCCATACAGCTATCGATTGTTGTTATCGTCAACTTAATACGATTGTATCTCACTCGCGCAGAGAACGAACTATATCTTGTGGAACTAAACTGATCAAACTGGCGCTGTTTGTTCTAATGAGTATGTCTATGAACGAACGAAGAGCTCAATACGATCGTATCTCGCGAAGAAATGTAAACGTTTAGTTCGAAGACAGTCTACAGAATTGTTTGTTTAGCTTGCGAGCAAACTATTAGCTTTTCAGTCTTTTGTTGTTCTTTTTTGTTACTCTCTGCTACTCACTTTTTTATACCTCGAGAACGGATATTTGAATTGAGTCGGGTGCACCTTTGAGTGATTTTTGTTCATATTTTTTTTTGACTTGAGGTACAAATGTTTTTGCAAATATCTTCTGTGTTTTTTATTCGTTTCCTTTTTTTTACTCAGGATATGCAAACACAGATTTTTGCATAAATCTCGAAAACGACTGTTCGGATTGAGGCAGGTGTAATTTTTTTTGTTTCCTCTTTTTTGACTCTAGACATGTGCTATGTGCTGAATTTTGCGTTTTTTTACAGACATTTCGAGATCGACTGCTCGAATCGTGTCGAGTAACACAAAGAACTAGTCTTTTTAGTGAATACGAACTAGTGAACTAGTTCAGCAAAAGAACAATTTTGCCCATCTCTACCCGAAGTTATCAAGTTGTGGTAGAGTAAAGACAATAAACGCACAATTGGCCGAAAAGGTCGCATTGCTCTCACTTGTTCTCGAATAAATTATAATTAGTAAAAATACGTCGGTGTAGCCTTGTGGGTAGCGTGGGGCTCTACAATGCGAATGTTGTGAGTTCAAATCCCATTCGACGTATAATTTCAGCCTACTGTCTGCTTGGGTATTCCTTGGTTATATGACAAAATTCGTATGTAGAGGTTTCTGCGAAGGGGTAACAACCCTACCGTAATAAATAATAAAAAATGTTAAGGAACCTGATGATCAGGAGGCCAAGGCCCGATTTGAGCTGTAGTTTCAATACGATGAGAAAAATATCTACACAATCAAAAATTAAGATGAAAAGTTGTTAATTGTCCTAATGGTTAAGGCTTTTGGTTTCTTGTTCGTAAAGTAAATTCAGTAAATTTTGTCTCCTCTACACTAGCATTGCTATTCAACAACGACATGTCGTGACTAATTCTAGTCTACTCTACAAATGATTTAACAGCACATTTTACTGTCAATTCTACCAACGCTACTAACATAGTATACGCTCCTCCAAACATCCTTAAGGCAAATCAAAACTCTTTCAAGAAATGTGTACCGAGTTCTTAAGAATCTTGATCGTCCTCAAAAGCTGTTGTCCCGTCCTTCCTAAGCCTTCTTCCGACTTTCGCTATTTTCAGGCACGGTTCCCACTTCTTGGAAGCTTGCAGATGTTTGGCTCATTACCAAAAAAGGTTCATGTAAAAATCCAGCTCAGTCCAATTGCCCCATTCCTTCACTCCTTTCGAATGTAATAGAAACAGTCATTCATCAAAGAGTGATGAAATATCTCGATCATGATATTATCAGTAACCGTCAATGGTTTCCGCAAAAAAACTTTAACTGGCGATTTCTTAACAGTTTTAACCAAGTTTTAAAACAATTTGTCAATTTGTTGTTGCTCTGGACTTTGGATAGAGTATGGCTACTCGCTCATTTAGCCAAACTCAACGGAATTAGTGTAAATGATTTCCGAGTGCGATAGATTGATAGCTTTTTAACTAACTGTTCGATTCGTATCATATTGAATAGTGTTTTCTTCTCCTTATGTAGTCAACTCTGGGGTCCCTCAAGGCTCACTACTTTTTCCGACTCTCTTCTTAATTTCCATAAATGATTTGCTTTCAACATCGACCCTATTTCATTTTTGCTTATGATCACATCATCAATTTCTACTACCCCTTCGCTCAGATGACTCTGACATACAACAAAGAAGTGTGATTCGATCACTAAACAAGGACTTCTCAGATCTAGTCGAATGGAGCGTAAAGAGCATGGTTGAGCTCAATGCGTCCAAAACATAAAGCTGGACGCAGTGGTTTTTGGCATCCTGGTCTTACCTATGTCTCCAAAGCTTATGATCCTGGACATCACTGTCACGGAAAATTTCTGTTAGAATTATTATTCTAAGTGAACATTCAAGTTTTTCGGTGCGCTGAGGCGCTTACGAGTTGCTGATAATCTACAAGTCCTTTATGTAATAAGGCCGAGGCTCGAATACAATTTCCACCTCCGGGCAGGCGTGATATTAACTACATTGCCTTTTTCTCTTTTAATGAAAACTGTTCTCGAGAAATTTTCATTCTCTTGCCTTCTTGCTTCTCTCGCCAACGTAACACACACCGAATATGGAACACACTTTGTTTCCAAACCAATACAACATGCAGAAGTGCAAGGCGACTATCAAGCACCTCTTTTAAATTAGCAATACCAAACCTTGGTTCACTCCTTCCTTGTCACCTCTTCACCGATACTGTGCCTCTGCTCACTAATTTTATCCTTTTTCCTCTTGCTCGTGCGACCAAAATCACGTACAGTGAAATATAGACATTCGTTGCTCCCTCGATCTAGCAGAATGTGGAATGCGCAACCCACACCATTTTTTCCAAATGCTTACAGTCTCAAGACATTCAAAAAGGACTATCCAACGGGTTCTGTTTTCCTATCTGCGACCAAAATCACGTACAGTGAAATATAGACAGTCGTTGATCCCTCGATCGAGCAGAATGTGGAATGCGCATCCCACACCATTTTTTCCAAATGCTTACAATCTCAAGACATTCAAAAGGACTATCCAACGGGTTCTGTTTTCCTATCCGTCCTATTTCGTTTATACTGAGTCCTGTTTTCAAAGAAAATATTTTTATGAATTTGTTTTTAGTTTCCGTCGAAGTGATCTGCTTCGTCAAAATAATTTGAATTTTTTGACGCTTGGGGTTTTACCCAATTTTTATTTTTACACAAAAAACAATCCTGAGTTGATTTACATTTCATTTGAACTGTTGTAGCAAACCAAAAATTTTGCAGCGACGTCATTTCCCAAGTTTTATCAAATCAATTTTTTATTCGATCGCAAAATTTTCGGAGAAATTGGCATTGAATTATGAATTTGGAAAATAACGAAAACAAAGTATTGCAGCACTTGTTTTCACCCATAATCGATCGCGGTCTTAACCCACTGGTTGATGCAATTACAAAACTAACTCTCATGTGGGTGAGGCAGGCTAAAAGAAAGATACGGGATGTCAAGAGTAACTTGAATTTCGGTCGCAATCAATCTAATCACTATTATTAATATTTTTATTTTCTTTCTTGCCTATTCATAAAAATGATTACTTCATTAACACCCGGAAATTTAACACTTTATTTTTTATTTTTTGTCTTCTTATTCACTGTCTCGAAAATTGATATAAATTAAATTTTGAGTATTATGAAAAATAAATTGACAAAGAAACAAATTAATTGAGATAAAGCGCTATAGTGACATTTTTGTTTATAAATAGTTTTGCGTTTTTATCTTATCGATATGTCCACCAACTAACTACCCATAAATGTAATAAAGAAAGAGCTGACCACTCGCATGATACCTAGAGCGATATTATGAAGTATTTTATTATAAGTTTAGTGATCTATGAAAGTGAAAGCTTGGACCTAAGTATTTGATCAGACAGAGATGCAAAAAAATTGAAAAAAAAATTAAATAAATAAAAATAACAAACAAAATAAACAAAATATAAATCAAAGAGATGTCTGTGCGGTTACATCGTTACCGTCCGCTGTCTCGCACAATCAAAAAAGATTTAATTTTTTATCGCACGCGTATGTTTGCAAGAGAGCTGACCACTGACCCAATCATTTTTATTTGTTTGGATAGTGAACAGTCGATTCTGTTTGGAATTGGACACGTTTGGCGAAAAGCCTTGATAGGAATTGCTTATCCTTAAGTTTTGAAAGCACAGTCCAATAATGGCCTCTATGTTATTCTGCCTATTGCTCTTTTTGATGGAGCAGGTAGGAATACCCCAGAAGGGTTCTAGATCTTCTGGACGTTCAGGATTTTTTTTTTTTTGATTATCGAAATAAACTTAGGGAGTCACCCTTTAATGCGCGATGCACAGATAATTCGATTTTGGGGCCCCAGCTCAAACATGCGAGTTGTACTCAAGACGTGATCGGAAATAAGCCTTATAGATAGTAGCCACTTCGGAGGCAAAAAAGTATTTCATACACTTCCGCAGAATGCCCAGACGTTTTGAAGCAAGAGCAACTTCGTAGATGTGTTAGTTCCAATCAAGGCGGTTGTTAAATTTAACACCTAGTAACGTGAAGTCTGCAGAAGGTGACATCTGTACGCCGTTTAAGGACATATTAGCGGCCTACATCGGAACATTATGCTTAAGAGATAGATGACAGGACTGCGTTTTTAAGGCATTAAACTCTACTCTGTTTTTCCTGCCCCATTCCAGGATTAAACTGAGGTCAGGTTCAAAGACTATTGAATCATTACGGCATGAGGCCACTGATGTTCTACGTACCTCCGCAGGGGAATCAAATTGGAAGGTGTTTATGATGACTAAAAAGGGTAGGAGATAAAACTGAGTCCTGAGGGACGCCGGAATTAATGGAAAAGTGTGCAGAAATTACTCCATCTAGCACGACTCTAATAGAGCGCTCGGAGAGAAAACTCTCAATCCATTTAAGAAAAGCTGTGTTAAAACTGTAGGCTTTTAGCTTGACTAAGAGACATTTGTGCCAAACTCTGTCGAACGCTTTATCAATGTCAAGAGCAAGTACATGACCTTCTCCGAATTTTTGGATGCAGGAGTTCCAACGCTCGGTTAAATAGACAAGGAGATCGCCAATAGAACGTCTCGAAATTCATATTGGCGGTCTAACCTGCGACGGACAGCAGTTTCCATTAGCAGGGTTCACTTTGCTTCTTTGCTTTCTTAGGAATCGGCTGAACATTCGCTACCTTCCAGATCTGAGAAAAGCACCCTGACGAGTAAGAAAGATGATAGCGATTACGAAGAGGTTCAGCTAGAGAGGAATCGCAATATTTAAGGACAATGGGGGATGCCATCAGGCCCAGCTGATTTGTGAGTTCGAAAACGAAGTGGTGGCAGCAAGACGCCCGAGTCCGACAGTGGAAGCTTAGTGTCTTGCGAAGTTTGCTTCCAAAAGGTCGCCATCAAGAAGAGGAGGTGTTGCGGGCGTGCTGAAATTGTTATTGACAGATTTCACAAATGACCAGAAAAAGAGTTTTTGAGATTCTCAATGATCTTGAATCGACGTTTCTGGTCATGTTCAAATTTAGAAAGCCTTAAGATTTTATTGCAGGTGTTTCTTGACACTTTTAATGGGTCCAGTCCACAGTCGGATTGTTTCCTTGCAAACTGGTCTGCAGTTTCGTTTTCTTCTATGCCTTGATGACTAGGCTCCCAATTCAAATAAATTTGAGGTTTGCTTCTTAGCTTGGATGTGTTGTTTTGTCCATCTCCTACTGTTCCCATGTTTTCATTTAGTGCTTCTACCATCATGAAAAATTTTGCCTCTGATTTGATAAAGATTTGCAGCTGTGTAACTTCTAGGAGATCCTCTAACGCTGCTGTGGGCCATGATCTCGTAGCTCTTGGTCTGTTGTTTCGTTTTTTTCTACGCCTTGATGATCAGGCTCCCAATTCAAATAAATTTGAGGTTTGTTTCTTAGCTTGGATGTGTTGTTTTGTCCATCTTTTACTATTGGCATGTTCTCATTTAGTACTTCTACCATCATGAACAATTTTGCCTCCGATTTGATAAAGATGTGCAGCTGTGGTCCTGGAGATCCTGTATTGCTGCTGTGGGTAATAATCTCGTAGCCCCTGGCATGATCTTTCGTTTTTATCAATGCCTTCATGACCAGGCTCCCAATTCAAATAAATTTGATGTTTGTTTCTTAGCTTGGATGTGTTGTTTTGTCCATCTCTTACTATTGCCATGTTCTCATTTAGTACTTCTACCATCATGAACAATTTTGCCTCCGATTTGATGAAGATGTGCAGCTGTGTAAGGAGAGCGTCCATACATCTGCTCTTTCGTTTTCTTCTATGCCTTGATGACCAGGCTCCCAATTCAAAGACATTTGAGACTTGTTTCTTAGCCTGGTTGTGTTGTTTTGTTCATTTACTATTACAATGCTCTCATTTTGTACTTCTTTCATCAGGAACAGTTTTGCCTCCGAATTGATGAGGATGTCCATAAGGCTATTTTGGGCGCTCGGCTCGAACGGCATGGCGGCAGTCGTTACTTGTGCTAGGGTTGTGGGATGAGTGATACCAGATGTAGAAAATTTGAACATTTGGGGTGATAAAAGGATTTTTTTTTATCATTTTGAGGAATTTACGTTAGTGTTTAAAGGGGTTTTCTACTTAAAAGAGGAATGACTAAAAAAATCGGACTTGCCATCATTGTGTTACACATACTAGGCCAACGAAATTAAGAACGATTCACACGCGATTACTTGTTGCATATAGTTTCTGCAAAGGGTATTAGAGGCGGTTGCTTCCATTTGAATTTCTGATTTTCAAAACTGGCTTACCCATCCCTGCAATATGATTTGGCAGTGATTTTAAATAAACGAGTACCTAGTAATAAATAAAATGTAAAATGTCCTTAAAGCACCGAAACTTTACATCACTACTACCAGGCATCACTTAAGTGGAGATAATACTCCTCTCTGCTATTACAGCCCAAATCGGGTTTTGGCCTCCTGACCTTCAGGCTCCTTAACATTTATTTAATGTGATAGGGTTCTTAGCCCTTCGCACAACCCTCTATCTACGAATTTCCAATTTCGATTTAGGTGACCAAGTTGTGTGCTGAAATTATAAGTCGACTGGGATTTGAACTTCCGACTTTCCCATTGTGGACTAACATGCTTCCCACTAGGTTATTCCCTAGTAGTAAGTATTTCCCTCTGAACAGTCTTATTAGATGGGAAAGTATTTCTTCTTCCCCAAAAAAAGTTGTTCATATCCAAAATAATTTTCACGTGTTGCTGAGGCGGCCTGGGTGGGGGCTTCTCAGCTAGCTCTCACGTTTTTGAGGACACATGATCTCTTTTTGTAGGGACCGCTAATTCGACGCCGCAGTGGATGTTTCATGCCGCTTGGCGCGTCTTGCAAAGGATGTTGCAGTCTTCGCTGTGCAATCCTTCCTAGTAGGGGCTTGTCACTGTTCTAATCTTGTGCTGTCTTAGTTGCTGCAGGGTTATATGGTTTTTGGATCGGTATATGAGAAGATCCGTTATGTCAGCCTCGTGGATAGGCTGACTTCCCCTATAAGCACGTATGACACTCCTGGATTCTTGGGTTTCAATTTCTGGGAATGTGAAATTTTTTAGAAAGTAAATTATGGTAACAGGACGAATGAAGTCACTATGTGGTGGAAAGTACATTCTCTTCGTCTGCGGCTGCGGCATTCCACTATCCACGATCCGTGGGCTGGTATACAGTTCTCTCGAACGTTAGGGGTGAGGTAACCTGACCAACCCACATTGGCATTACGTTTGATGTAAATTTACTCCAAGCACGTCGAAAGTAAGCTGATTTTTCATACAATTAAACTTTCGACGAAACTACTAGTTTCGACGAAAGTCACTACTTTATGTATATTTCAAAGTACAAAGTATTTTTCATACAACGAAAGTCACTACTTTTGACGAAAGTTACTACCTTTGACGAAAGTCACCACTTTCGACAAAAGTCAGCACTTTCGACAAAAGTCACCACTTTCGACAAAAGTCACCACTTTCGACAAAAGTCACCACTTTCGACAAAAGTCACCACTTTCGACAAAAGTCACCACTTTCGACAAAAGTCACCACTTTCGACAAAAGTCACCACTTTCGACAAAAGTCACCACTTTCGACGAAAGTCACTACTTTGTTAATATTTCAAAGTACAGAGTATAAGATGCACAAAGTTCAAAAATCCGTTCCTGCGAATGATCCAGTCGTCCAAAAACGATGAATTGAATCCATCCGAAAACTTTTTCGTTTCACTTTATATTAGATATAATGCGGGCGGATGCAGATTAATTGGCATTTATTAAAATATAAGTTTGTTATAGTAAAAAAGAAAAGAGAAAAAAGAGTTTTTTTTGTTTTTTTTTAACTCCAAGTTGAATGACATTGGACTAGTTTTGATGCGATTCACAACGTGTACCAGCTAATCCTGAACAGTGCACAATTTTTACAGGTGGGTAGTAGATCATTTCGAAAATTTTAATGGACAAAGAGGATTATTTGATAGGTTTGTGATTTTGCCGGAAGTAGATTTCTTCTTCGGGAGAGAAAGATGCATTTCTTGAATATATTTTTAACTATATTTCAAACGTAGAGTATTTTAGACGTTATATATTGTACAATACATACACGTGTTGGCAGTATTATTGAAAATTTTCCACATGTCTTCAATTATTTGGCATTAATACTTTCTATTGAAATGACAAATTGCAAGTAATCCAATCGATTCATGACACGTAAAAATAAAAATAAAAATCATGAGTAGGCATTATAAAATAGATAGTTTTTGATTCGTGGAAAAATTTTCGTCGACAAAAATAAATAATGTGAAAAAAACACAGCCTTTTGATTTTTGTCGTATCGTAACAAGTGCAATACAAGGTCGATACGAACAAATTGTTCGTAATTATTATTGTAGCGTTGAGCTGATATCATCAATGAGAGAGATATGCATAAATTTTGTTGTTTTTAAACATAGTTGACAGCAATCCGTATAATTTACATTACCTTCAAATTTAACATAAATAAATTTATTATCGTTTCGATTGTGTAAGAGGGTAATGCTCTGGCAGGTGTACATGCTCGAAAAAACAATGCAGATTGTAGTGGAAAAATTTGAACTCTGTTAAAAGCTTTTCGGTTTTTTTTTCGTAATAGAAACAAATTTAAGACTGTGTACCGGACTAAGTTTTGGGTCAAATTATTTGATATCGAGGTATTTTAGATAGATATAAGAATTCTAACAATTATTTATTGTTTGTGGGCAGGAGATGGTAGAAGAGGTGATTTTTCTGTCGTTTGAATAACCTAACAAATTATTGATTTGCAAGTTGGCTTAACGCGCGTGGTCAAGGTGCGAAGAAGTGGGCGGATTTTAATGAGTTTCGCTGAGGCAAGAATCATCATACTGTACTATGCGTTTACTTTGACGCCTTCAATAAGATGGACTAAATCGTCAGCAAAAGTTATTAGCTTTCCGTGCAATTGTTGGTTGAACATTTACATATTATAAAAATAACATGGGCCCCAAAACAGTACCTTGTGGAATGCCGCAACTACACGTAAGGTCTGTTCTGCTTTTCTTTTTGATTTGAACTTTTTGTTTGAAAAGGTTGTTGTTCCACCCAACTAATCCATTTCAAGTTGAAATTCATTCTGTAAAGTTTAGAGATAACTTAAGTTTCGCTACCAAAGTCAGGACTGGAGCCACCACTGATATTGGAAATTATCGATTCAATGCCACTTGAGATGATGCCTTCTATGTCCGAACTATACAGGGTGTTTGGTACCTCGTGCATAACCTTGTAAGGGGTTATTCCTGGATATATTTTGAGCAAAAAAAAGTTCTACGGAGATGGTCAATTTTCAATATCCACGGAGATACAGGGTGATCAAGAAAAGTCCTTCGGACCTGTACCCTCACTCACTCAAAACGCTTTATCTTGAAAACTAATAATCGCATTTCAAAGTGTTATAGCTTGTTTTTTAGGGAATCAAATTATCTTTCATTTGGTGTAATAGTCCGTATTGTACATGTACCCAATCCTGAGGTATTTGCTTCAGACCAGAAATTTTTGATAATTTGACCCTCAAAATTCTGTGATCAATGTAGTTTTTCTCAAAAAAACGCATTATAAAAATGTCATTTTAATGTTATTTTTTTATGTGCCATATTATTGCCTACAAACGATGTATACACTTGCATTGCATAAATTTCATAGTTTAGAAAAAAATATCATTCCAATAGTATAGCACTTTTTTCAAAAAACAAGAATATGTTGATCAACACTCTCCGCTTGAACTAAAAGAACTTAAGAATGGTTTTTATGGTTTATTTCAAATTTCCTTAATTACAATAAATGTTCAAAATGGCTACCTTCATTTTGAATGCACGCTAAAGCTAGTTTTGCCAGTGTTCTCTTTGTGTTCATACTCCTCAACTGCTGCCTTACTTCTGATGCTGCCGCATCGATTCTGGTGTTTAGATCCTGCAACGTTACTACTTCCGTTGCGTAGACAAGGTCCTTCATCCGTCACCATCCAAAGAAATCCATAATAGTTAAATCAGGAGATCTTGCAGGCCAGTGTATCGGTCCATTTCTACCGATCCAGCGATTGCTATAATTGGAATTTAACCAATCTCTGATTTGTCGGCCGTAATGAGCTGGAGCACCATCGTGTTGGTAAAACATGGAAGCCAATCGTTGCAGTGGCACATCATCCAATAACTCTTGTAGATCATTTGTCAAAAACTGCAAGTAATTGGAACTATTTAGGGTAGGCGGATGCCTAATAGGACCAATAAAATCGTTGCCAATCACACCTGCCCATAAATTGACACTGAATCTGTGCTGAAATTATGCCTCTCTTCTTGTATAAGGATTGCTCTCAGCCCATGTGTGTAAGTTGTGGAAGTTTGTGATACCGTCCCTGGTGAATTGGGACTCATCAGTCCAAAGAATGTTGTTCATAAAATTCTCGTCACTTAGTTGTCGTTCAAGGAGCCAATTGCAAAACTCCATCCTTTTGGGCAAATCAATGGGTACCAGCTCCTGCACTGGTGTGTGGTGGTAGGGATGCAACCGCTCTGCTTTTAGGACACTCCAAACTTTCCACGTAGAGACGTTTAACTGCAATGCCAAGCGTCGGACAGCGTCGTTGTGTTGAAACTCATTTTAATTTAATTCATTTCCTCGATAATTTAAATACTACTTAAAGGACATTCATCGATAATTTAAATAGTAATTAAAGGACACAAAGTATATTTCAGTTTAACAACATTTCAGGTAGTTTTTTTTAGAACGAGGGTTGGTTTATGGCATATTTTATTTTTAAGCCATATGTATTATCGCTTATTATCTGGAAAACGGGAAAACCTAAGTCATAAGTATGTATGCATCTTTTGTATGCAATGATATGGCACATAAAACAACAACATTAAAATGACATTTTTATAATGCGTTTTTTTGAGAAAAACTACATTGATCACAGAATTTTGAGGGTCAAAGTATCAAAAATTTGTGGTCTGAAATACCTCAGGATTGGGTACAGGTACAATACGGACTATTACACCAAATGAAAGGTAATTTGATTCCCTAAAAAACAAGCTATAACACTTTGAAATGCGATTATTAGTTTTCAAGATATAGCGTTTTGAGTGAGTGAGGGTACAGGTCCGAAGGACTTTTCTTGATCACCCTATATCTCCGTGGATATTGAAAATTGACCATCTCCGTAGAACAATTTTTTGCTCAAAATATATCCAGGAATAACCCCTTACAAGGTTATGCACGGAGTACCAAACACCCTGTAGAATAGTTTAGGCTCGTGGAGGGGTTGGACACCAATGTACGTCGGCCACCAGTGGGTCCATTATACGCCTCCGTGTTTTTACCATGTGGACTAATATATCATTCAGTCAGCCCGCTCTATCGGTAAAACTAATGAGCTTCATCCGTTCAAGGGATCGGAAATCGTTCAGCTCGGTGAAGAATTACTTTCCGAGAGTTCGTCTTCGAATCGTTCGAACTATAACAGTCGCGCAAAAATTGTTGTTTGGCAGTATTTTTGCTAATTTTCGTAAAATGAGTGTTGAAAATTGTAGCGATTTACTCAGCGTTCGAGTAGGTGTAGCATTATTTTTCGCGAACGGTTCAAAAACGAATCACGAAATCTGCAGTTCGGCCGAAAATAGGTTGAAGAGATTACTTTCGCGTTGGTGATTTGGAGATTTCGTCTGAAGAATCTTCATTGTAGTACAGATGGGATGAGGAGCTTTCAAGTTGTCGTTGTGAACCGTAGTTGCCTTGCAATCGGATACTATCCAAATAAAGGAGAGCGGTTTCTCCGGCTTCAGCCGATGGGTAGGAATTAAGTTCAAAACCTCTTATTGTCAGTAGTCCTGAAGCGGTGAAGGATTTTCTGTGGCGGTTTGAATGTTTCCTTGACGATAATATATATCTGATCGGTTCTTCTGTAATTTGGATACCTACCATCTTAAAATTTGTAGAACATAATAATGAATGGTCACCGAAGGCGCTTTGATCAAGGTCAAAGCTACGTTTGTGGGATACAAAACAGCACTGTTTTCGATTCATTCAATCCAACTCGGCTCTCATCACCCCAACTGAAATTGTTAGTTGTTTTAGCCTGGGTGTAGCCAATTGGGTACCGCGTTGGTCTACAATAGGTAAGGTTTGAGTGGCGGCCTTGGACACTTTTGGGTCCATAGTGATACCACTTACAAACAAGGAAAGCCTAATGTATCCGTGCATCAAGTGATGCTGTGAGTTCTTTGTTGAGTTCATAGTTTTCTGTTGTCGCGTCGAAATTTAATAGATTCCGCTTACCATAGCTTGAGACCTGCTTGAGGTCGAGGAAGAATGGTGCACCGAGGGTTTTAACCTTTCTTGCGAGTTCCTTGTTGAGCTTAAATGCTTCCATTGCCGCGGCGAAATGCAATATATTCCGCATATAACAGCTTGAGACCTGCTTGGTGTCGAGGTAAAACGTGTACCGTGGGTTTCAAGTCTCCCTCTAGCATGAGCCGGGCAGTTACACAACACGTGCTCCACCGTCTCCCTTTCTTCTGGCTGTTTACGATTTCTGCAGAGACCATGCGTTACCGAACCCATTCTGTAGGCTTGTGCTCCAATAAGGTAATGGCCGGTAACAATACCAACCAGTGTCGCACCTTGCTTCCTTCTTCTTTTACAATGGCAAGGTCTAATCGCACAACCCTCTATGAATTTTCATTTTTGAAGATTGGGATGACCAAAATGTACCCAAGCAGGCAGTGTACTGGAATTATGCGTCGACTGGGATTCGAACTCACAGACCTTCGCACTAGGTTACACCCTATCACCTTGCTTCCTGGAGAGTTTTGTCTTCTTGATTTCGTGGTCTTACAGGTTGTCGTTCTTTTTCACTTGGCTTCGGCTAGATTTATCATCCACGCGTCTATAGAGTTTTTGACAATATGATTATAGGTCAAGGTTACCACCTCTCTTTGCTAGTTCGTCCGCTACTTCATTGCCTGTTATGTCACTGTAGCTCGGAACCCAGTATCTTTCTTTTGTTACAGATATTCTGTTGTACGTGTTGATAGCTGAAGGCTGTCTTAGATATGATAGTACAGAACTTTTTTTTTGTATAATTTGGAGAACACGTGAGAGCATTGCGACCTTCTCGGCCTATTGTGTGTTTGTTGCCCCTTTACCCTACCATAACTCAATAACTTTGGCTATTCTAAGTATCTTTAAGGGAGCCATGTTTAGTTTCTTGGTAGAAAGGAAACCTTTTCCAAGAATATTTTGCCTTTTCTTAGCTACTGCTTCACAGTGACATAGAATGTGTACTGTCGTTTTTGGTTTTCGAGACAGAGATCATGCTGGTGATTCCACCTGCTTACTGTATTGCCAGAATTTCTCCCTGAAAAATGCTGCAGTCATTCGGCAAACTGAAACACGAGTCCTTTGGTAGGTCAGGTGAATACACTGCTGTGCCCAATCCTCCTTCCATTTTGGATCCGTCAGTATATAGATTTCTTGATCCTGTAAGGACTCAGGTTCTTGTTGCCCAAAGTTCTCAGTCTTTGCAACCATAGAATCCGTGGTTATTGCAGGTAGACTTATGTTACTACTTCCGTACGGGCGCGTTTTAAGTTGCTTGAAGCCACTTCTTCAGTCCCTTAAGCTGGATGCCATGCTTCTTGCGAATTGGTCGATTGACGTTGAGCGATATATTTTCAATATTTTGCTTCTATGTAAGCTTGCGATCTAAGATACTTTGCATGGTTGGTCAGAGTGAACTCCGTGTTTCATATTTTCGGTAGCTTAAACTCCTGAGTTTTGGCTTATTAAAGCAGTTCGGATTCTTGCGTGTTCCTTAAGTATGCCAGTAGAGTCAGTAAAACCTCTCCTTGTGGCGTTCCTTCACTGGTGTTTTTGCAGGAGTGTGCTTTATCCTATTCCGACGATGTAGATCTTAGTAATGTTTCGATTCATGCGCTGATCGTTTTATTTACTTGAGCAGAGTGGAGAACCTCCAAAATATCTTCGTTATATTGTTGAAAGCTCTCTTTATGTCTAGGAATCTATTTAGAGTATACTCCTTGTACTAATCGATACCTATCACACTTCATGAATGGCTGTTTCTACCGATTTTCCTTTAATGTACGCGTGATGAGCTTGGGAGAGATGTCCTAGGTCTATGGTATCCCTGATGTATACATTTAGCACCTTTTCTTGCGTTTTTAAAACGAAAGACGTATGATTTCTGGGTCGGTAGTCCTTAGCGTTAACGTGGCTATTCTTACCCGTTTTTGATATGAATACCACGCAAGCATCCCTCCATATTTGGGGCACGTAGTTTAGATTGAGGCATCCCTTGAAAATCGTTGTAAGCCATGGAATCTCCAGCTTTTCTATATTTTGTATCATGGATGGTATTATTCTATCCAGTCCCGGTGATTTATAAGGTTCGAACGAACTTATTGCTCACCACTAAGATGTTTATTGTGAGAAATCCGAGAACGTTCTCCAGCCGCGTGTCGTTTACTTCTAAGTAGTTGATGTCGAGGTCCCAGCAGCCGGGGAATCAAGTGCTTAAGAGCGCTTCAAGTGTTTCCTTGATGTCCTTTGTCCAACTTCCATCCGTGTTCTTGAGTAAGGCTGACGGAGCAGGGTTCTTGGACATAAGTTTTCTAAGTCTAGAAGCTTCTGAGGTTTCGTTTCGCCCAGTACGCTTTGTGACGTATGAACATTTTTAAGTGTTTCGCTCTCTGTTCTACCGTGATGGTTGAGAACTTTTCGGCGTGTCCTTAAAGGACGCGCCTTTTCAAAGGCATATTCCAGAGTGTTTGTTAGAATGGTTTAGGTGTATTCCAAATTACTTGTTTTCCAAATATAGTCCGGATTCCTATTCTCTATATTGCTTTTGAATATATTTGAGTACAGATTTCAGTCTGCTTTTGTCGGATTTCTGTACACTTTATTTTGGAGTAATCGCCACACCCAACCCTTTGTATCATTGGTCGGAGAACGATGGTTTGTCAACGATCTTCCAATTTTTCAACCTACATCCGTTCGAGTGTTATGTCAAGAACGCTTTCGCTAGTAGGGTCATAGGTTGGCACGCTACTGTGGTTACCGATTAGTAGTTTTATGTACAGGGTGGGCCAAATACAATTTTCTTTTTAAAAATGCAATAAAATTAATTTTTTTTCCATGTATTATGGCTTCATTAGTAAGAGCAAACATTCCCATTAATGATGAAACACAACTTCGTTCAAGTGGCTGCCTCGGCTGGCTTCGCAGTAGCGCATTCTGTCACTCCAATTTCCCAAGACCATGTCGATGGTTTCGGGCTGTAGCTCACGGATTGCTTAGATGATATTGGCCTTAAGTGCTTGAATCGTTTCTGGATTGTTGGCATAACATCGGTCCTTCACGGTTCACAAGAAAAAAAAGTCCAAAGGAGTCAAATCGCAGCTCCGAGGCGGCCAATTGACATCGCCTAATCGGCTAATAACACGATTTGGAAATTTCGTGCGTAAAAGATCGATTGTGGCATCGGCTGTGTGGCATGGCGCGCCATCCTGCATGAACCAGAGGTCGTCCAAATCCATGTCTTCAATTTCAGTAAAAAAAAAGTCGGATAACATGGCTCTGAAACGTTCACCGTTGACCGAAACGTTGTTCCCAGCCTCATTTTCGAAGAAAAATGGTCCAATGATGCCACCACTCCACAATCCGCACCAAACTGTTACTCTCTGTGGATGCATTGGCTTCTCGACAATAACCTGCGGGTTTTCCGAGCCCTAGATGCGGCAATTTTGTTTATTAACTTAGCCTCCGAGATGAAAATGCGCCAGAAAAGATGACTTTTCGCCCAAAATCGTTGTCCAATTCATGCTGCGCTAAGGCCTAAACTGTGTAAGTGAAAAGCGATTCATTTCGTTCCGCGGAGGTATGATACTGACTTTCTGTCAAGATTTCGAGCGGGAAACAGCTTTTAGTGTCAAAATAACCTGTGATTTAAAAAGAAACCACTGGATGGCCCACCCTGTAGTATGTCCGTGTTTTAAAGCGTTATACCTGCCCCTAGAGCTTAAACCACACGGTTGTATTTAGCAACACGGGTTGTATTGCAACGGCAATCTTTAAGGCCCCAGGTAAATAGACCAGCAACTTACCAGCAAGAGCATGTATTGTCTAGAACATTTTATCCGGAACGAAGTACACACTGGTAGATGCGAGACCTATCTCAAAGTCAAGGTGCCTGGTTTTACTCACGCAAGTTCATGTTGAGAATCCGGATATCGAAGTATACCGGAATAATCCTCTACCAGCGATGTGGGCGTCAACCACCGGGCACTATTGCCCTGCATTCTTTTATCCTTTGCACAAACACACTAGCACATCATCAATATCTAAAAGATGACTGCAGACAGAGACAATCTGCTCGTGGTATCTGATAACCTCTGGTGGGGCTCCGCAGAGATTGGATGATCATGATCACATATATATGTGACCTCTCCCTGCTTCGGTCTAGCTCTGGTAAGCATGATAACGATCGAACTGCACAGGTCTGTGGAGTCTACTTCTACAATAGCACTACAGCCCAAATCGGGCCTTGGCCTCCTGTCCTTCAAGTTCCTTAACATTTTTCATTATTTACTGTGGAAAGGTTATTAGACCTTCGTGCAACTATCTATTTGTGAATTTTTCATTTTTGTAGATTGAGGTCACCAAGGTATATCCACGCAGGCAGTGTGCTGGAATTATGCGTCGACCGAAATTTGAACTCAGCTTTTTAGACCAGCACTTACTCCTCTGTGGGACCGATTAGTAGGTTAGAATTTAATATGAAGAGTAGTTGTGACTCACCTCTTTCGTTAATATCCCCCCATTTTGTGTGGTAAAAGTTTGCGTCTCCGTCGATTTCGAGGTTAGAGATGGCATGTCATGGGCCATGTACATTGATGCGATTGACAGTGGCGGCTGCTGACGAGTTAAATTATGATAGTTTCGCCATCTCATAGTAGACGATACCCTACTGATCCCACTAAATGCACAGCATCGTCTTCCATCTGAAGCGATTTGGTCTTAAAGAAGATGTTGATGGTTGGCTGTAATCAACCCACGATTTCTTGCGCTTAGAATTGTCCAAATATTTCCGCTTTTCATCGCCAGTCCCAATTTGATGCAGGAACGACTTTCTTCTTTGCTTGGCGAGTAAGATTTCGCATGTGTTTTGGCGTATCTCCATCTGCCTATCGTTCAATTCATGCGGCACGAATTTTCCGAGCTCTTGAACCTTCCCCATTGGAACGTAGATGATTGGAAATGGCTGGTTGAGTAACACCCCGTTACTTGGTAAGCACTTTTTGCGATTGCGTATCGTCCTCGTCAAAAAGACCCTGTAATTGATGGTCAACCTTCTTGGGCCGATTTTCACGCTTCTTATCGCTCAGGTCAAAATTACCGTATTTGAATCGACGAAACCAATCTCTGCACATTGTTTCCGATAAACCACTGTCACTATAGGCCTCCGCAAGCATTCAATGGGATTCGGCAGCCCATTTCTTCCAATTAAAGCAGAGTCTGCCACATATGCTCTTTTCTGTAGGTTGTTGAATGAAATTGGAAATTGCTGACGATGTGCACTGATCAATATTGACAGATATCATACTCATAAAAAAAATATGGCGCGTCCATGGTAGCTTAATACGCTCACTAACGCCATCTACGAGCAAACAGCGGATTTAAACTTATGCACCTGGTATATTTTCAGAATATTGTCTGTCTGACTATATCTGGGATACCTCACTCTGCAAAAATTAAAGTTCTTAGATAGAGGGCTGTCCGAAGGTCTAACGCAATTTGATTTTGAGGTAACCAACACAAGCAGGGAGTCTTCTAAAATTATATGTCGATCGGGGTTTGAACTCACGACCTTCGCATTGTATACCAACCCACTACCTACTAGGCTACACTCTGGCTAAAGAAAGATAGAAGGTCTTTAATGAATATAAGAAAGAGAGTGTGAGAAAGATCCGAGTCCTGATGGACACCAGCCATAATTTTATGAGAAGACGACTCTTACTGATTGGATAAAAAATGACAGTTTAATGTTCGTAAACCTTTCCTTTAATTCGGAATACACTGTAAAAAACATTCACCAAATGATTTCAAGGTTGTAAAAATTGAAGAACGTAACTATTGCGACTTAGGATTACAATGTAAAAATATTAACTGGACGTCTTCCTTTTTGTCACCTCTAATACAAAAATACTATTTCGACCATTTTTATTAAATCAATTGGAATCGAACACTTTCAAATATATTTAAATCAAATCTAAACCAAAGATTTTAAAATCCTTCACTCCTTTAATCCTCTCCCATTGAAAAGTATAATTTCGACTAATTTCAAAATAAAACTAATAACCATTATATTAAAAGCTGCGAACAGGAAATTTGGTGCGAACACTTTTCAGAACAAATCTCCCGAATCAGAAATTTGCATTGCGGTGCATCAACATCCATGAGCGCTTATAATAATAATTCGCTTACTCAAATCTAAAAAGCATTCGAGCGTGCACTTTTGACGCCTACCCTAACTCAAATACACTCTTGGGGCTTACCAAAAAAATGTCTTGTGCTACTCCACTCCTTTCTCTCTTCAAGACAAATTAAAGTTCAAGTGGATGGCCACTACTCTTCTCCCCTCCCTATCGACAATGGAGTTCCACAATGTTCTTCCTTGTCGGTTGTTCTATATAACACCTATGCTAACCTACTTCTTCGCCACCTCGCCAGTTCACATACTAATGTAGACTTTGTTGGTGCCTACGCCGACAATTTTTACATCCTCTCATCAGGCAATCACGCTGCGGTCCAGAGCGAACTCCAGGCCACCTATCGCTCTCTGGATATCTGGGCCCAGCAAATAGGTGCAATTATTCCCTCCTCCAAAATTGAAGCGCTCCATATTTGCCGGAAAAATTCCTGCACCTGTCATACTATCGAAATTTCAGACTCCTTAATCCCCCTCCAACACGAACTTCGTATCCTTGGTGTCATATTTACATCCAAACTATCATGGACTCTACATGTAAACTCACTTTCCGATCGCCTCAAAACTATTAATAACCTGCTGAAAATGCTGTGCTCCAAAAAGAAAGGCCCTCACTTGGAAGTCGCACTTCATATCGCCAAAATCCTCACCGGTGGCATTCTACAGCACGGCATCACATCCTACTCCTGGACTTCCCAACAAAATAGAAATAAGATAGATGTGGCAACCAATCAGTGCATTCGGACGGCAACGGGAGCGCTTCGCGCCACCCCCCTTCCATCTCTCCGTATCGAGGCACAATTCAGCAACTTCGAAAATACCTCCCTTGCTAGATCTCTCATGTTGGCAAGCAAGACACTATCATCCCCTTCATACCCACTCCATATTACTCTCCTTAATGAATACAACTCTCTTTTACCGCCTTCTCTCCATCCCAGACCACGTCAACTTGCTTCCTCCCTAACCCGAATTGCATCCTATCTTCACGAAAATCACTACCCTATTCCACAATCTACACTAATCTCACCACCTGACCTTTCCATAACCTCACCCCGAACTCTTCCCTATCTTCCCACATGCGACATATCGCTCTCTACTTACCGTAAAGAAACCACTCCAGCCTGTACATACCTTTCCCTACACAAAAAATCCCTGGAATCCTCCGCCAATAAGCTAATACTCTACACCGACGGGTCCTTCTCCGACAGCATTCCATCATACGCAGTGGTGAAATACTGCGGCGTTAATCCTCCCATCATTCTTCACCAAGGCATGCTTCCCGAGCACTCAGGTAGCTACGTAGCTGAGCTGGCGGCACTCTATATCGCCATTAATATTTCAAGTCTCCAAAATTTGCCCGCAGTTATCTATAGTGATAACCTTAGTATCATTCGAGCCCTATCAAACCCCTTTAACAAATGTCCCTCTATCACCATACTACGAGAGGCCCTTTCCTTATACCCCTCCATCTCAATCGGATGGGTTCCCGGACACGTTGGTATTCCTGGTAATGAAGCAGCTGATGCTGCTGCCAGAGAGACCCTAACTCTACCCTTGATTACTGAGTCCCCGAGCTTTCATCTCATCATTACAGCCATTCACAAACACCTTTCCCGCACTCGTCTCGAGAACTGCTGGTGTGAGGACACTTCTTTCCTTCACTCACATAACCCTTCTATTAAGCGCCCAAAATATCACTCTTCTTATTCTCGGCAAGATTGTATACGTCTATTACGCACGAGACTAGGACGTTCCATATTTAGCTGCGAACACTATTACGGACACCCTCCTAAGCTCTGCTCTCACTGCAATGGACGCACACTGTCGCTTAGACACATCATACAATACTGCCCTCTTTCATACATCACTACTAACGCAAACCAGAATCGTGACTTACAAACTGCTTCGCTTTTAAATCCTTCATCCTCATCCACAATCCAGAACGTGAAGAAGGCTCTAGTCCCACACGGATTATGGGAACAAATATAATACTCCTCCAACCCACTAATAGCAAAAGTTCGATCTAAGTTAAAATTAGTCTTAAAATTACGCAATGCAATAATAAATATAATACACGAAAAATATAAATAAACAAATAGGTAAAAGCTGATATGTATTAGTATGTAAATTAATGTATTCATAAATTTAAAAAAAAAAAATTATAATAATAATAATAATAAATTTATCTAATAACCATTAAGACTAGATATATAAGTTAAAATTAAGACATTATAACAAAGGCGGCGCCATATGGCCTGTGTTGCCCCGACGCCCTTAAACATGAATTGTCATCGACAGACTGGTCTTCCCTTTTCTTATCTAATGATCTTGATACGGCCATAGCGTCTTTCTATGAGGTGATCTTTGAAATTGTCGAAAATCATGTCCCCTCAATCAAACTAAAAGATAAGGTATCAGAACCCTGGTTAGATAAAAACCTCAGGTCACTGCGGAATAGAAGGAATAAGCTTTTTAAAAAGCTTAAGAATGGGAGCGCCTACACTCTTAATCTTCAGAGTAGATATGACACGGTGGCATCCGAATTCACTTTTAAGTCCCGGATTGCGTATGAAAATTACTTAAAAAAAATTGGTGAAGGCATTATAACAGACCCTAAAAAATTTTTCGGCTTTGTTAATACAAAACGTAAAAACTCGGGCTACCCTGTAAGCATGTCCAGTGGAATCAAGCAATCTTCCTGCCGGCGTAATATCTGCAATATGTTTGCTGACCGTTTTCGCGAAGTCTTTGGTAGCCAGACGGATTCAATCCAAAACGAACCCGACATTTCAATTCTTTCACTAATTGACAATATCTCATTGTCCACTGAGGAGGTGTTTGATGCTCTTACTACCATCGATATCAAAAAAGGTCCAGGTCCTGATCTTATTCCTCCCCTATTTCTATCAAAATGTGCACACCAACTTTCATCACCTCTTCACTTCCTCTTTAACAAGTCACTGTCATTGGGAATTTTCCCATCAGTCTGGAAATCGTCGCATCTCACACCCATCCATAAAAATGGAGACAAACGCAAGGTTGAGAACTACAGAGCTATAGCAATTCTATCAGCTATCCCCAAATTATTCGAAAAAATTATCTGCGATAAATTGACCACTATGATCGACCCTATTATAAACGAACAGCAGCACGGCTTTAGAAAAGGGCGATCAACAGTGACTAACCTCATGAGTCTTGTATCTGATACATTATGTGCAATGGAAAAGGGACATCAAAGTGATGCAATATACCTAGTCGTGCCATAAGTTCTGTCACACGTATATGGGCAATTTTTGTATAAATGAAAAAGAGTTTTTGACAAAGGAAAATATATTTTATTTTGGCATACTAATGGAAGTAAAATAAGCAACAAATTATTCAAAGTGGCCGCCTTTAGCCTTAACACAGCTCTTTAATCTGTTGGGCCAGTCATCGATAGCAGTACGCACTGTTTCTAGCGGAAAATTAGCTACTGCTTCTGTCAAAGATCGCTTAAGGCTCTCGATATTTGGGTGTCGTCTCGTGCACACCATGGACTCTAACTCCGCCCACAGTTTGTAGTCCAGGGGATTCAAATCTGGGCTCTCAGAAGGCCATTCCGTCGTCCTTATAAACTGTGGAATATTGGTTTCCAACCACGCTTGTGTGGTTCGAGCTTTGTGGGCTGGCGCAGAATCTTGCTGGAAAACCCAATGTCGATTGTTGAATAGCGTAGAGTTCAGCGGCTTCACACATCCCTCCAGGATGTCCGTTTGATAATTTTTCGCTGCAGTTTTTACGCCTTTTTCGCAAAAATGAAGCTCGGTGACCCCTTCGTAGCTGACACCCCACCATACCATGACTGATGCTGGATGATGTCCTCGCTGTACCCTAGTGGCAACTTCTCGGGCTTCTATGGAGCTGTGGGCATACACCTTATCATTTTGGCGGTTGAAATGTTCCTCCACCGTAAAAATTTTTTCATCGGTAAATAAAATTTCTCGATGTTTGTTGTTGCCGTACCGCCGAAGGAGCTCTTTCGATCTGGTGCTCCTAATTTGCTTCAACTGCTCAGTCAGCAAATGTCCCGTTGATCGTCGAAAGGCACTCATCCCGAGGTCAGATTTTATGATGCGAGACATACTTCGGGTGGAGATGTTCATCTCTCGAGCCATGATTCGTTGTTTACGAAGCGGATTTCGACGAATTCGACTCTCGACCGCTTTGATGGCAGCAGAAGAACGTACATCACGCGGACGTCCAGAACGAGGTCGATCTTCAATAGTCTGGATCGCGTTATATCTCTGGATCGCACGATACACAAATCTTTGCGTTATTTTTAACGGGCACAACAACTTGAAAATTTCACTCGCGGATTTTCCACACTTATGTAGTGCAATCACTGCAGTTCGGTTTTCTATTACACCCCATTCCATCTTCACACGTTAACGAACACACTTTAAATGACCATCAACTGTCAACAACATTATGACGTTTATAAAACTGGCCGATATTGAAATGTCACTCATAAAATAAAGTTGTTGCGAATGTGAGAAATTATGTGACAGAACTTATGGCAGGACTAGGTACACAGACTTTAGTAAAGCTTTCGATAGAATTGATCACAATATCCTGACTTTAAAATTAAGAAAAATTGGTGTGACTGGACCCTTACTTGATTGGCTTAAATCCTATCTTAGCAACAGGACTCAATTTGTTAAGTTTCAGGGCTTTATTTCCAAGGAAATAGGCGTGTCGTCGGGTGTACCCCAAGGAAGTCACTTAGGACCTCTCTTATTTAATATTTTCATTGCAGATCTTTCGGAAGTATTAGAAGGTATTCCACATTTGTTATACGCTGATGATCTAAAAATATATCATGTCATATCCTCCCCCGCAGATGCTGTATTCCTGCAATCCAAGATTATTGCTTTAAATGAGTGGTGCGGCCAGAACAAATTAGAGCTTAATGTCGGTAAATGTCACGTGATAAGTTTCTCACGCAAAAAAAACACATGCTACCATAACTACTTTCTAAACGGTACTGAGCTTCATCGAGTAGGATAAATTGAAGACTTGGGCATTCTACTCGACACTAAACTCTGCTTTAAATCTAACTACAACAGTGTAATCTCAAGAGTCAATAAACTTCTCGGGTTCATTAAGAGGAGAGCTAAGGAGTTCAAGAATGTTTGGGTCACCAAATCATTATTCTGCTCTCTTGTTCGCCCTCTTTTGGAATATGCATGTCCCATTTGGGATCCTTTTTTTCCAGATTTACAGCAACAGAATAGAATCAATCCAAAAGCAATTCCTTCTGTTTGCCCTTGGGGACTTGTATGATCCGAGAGACTTCGAGAACCTCCCACACTATGCAGTTAGGCTACATTTGTTAAATCTTTTACCTCTTAGTTCTAGAAGAACTATGCTCACATCTTGTCTTACCTTAGACGTTTTGAATGGCGATATTAAGGTTGACCACCTTAAAAATAAAATCAGACTCAATGACGATGTCAGGCTGACGAGACATTCAAAACCTCTTAAGGAATACCTACATCGTACTGACTACGGTCAAAACGAACCAATTAACAGGTGTTGTAGAACATTTAACAAATTCAGTATGCACTACACACCTCCAATTAGTAAGCCAGCATACAAACTGAGGCTGCGTTATGCTTTATCAGACAATCCACTTCCTTTTTAATAATCCTTCCATCAGTGCCTATCATATTAATTGTATTATAATTTAAATTGTTTTAAGTTATGTTAAACTAACTAAATTAAGCTAATCATTTTTATTATGTATTACATTGTCTTTGATAAATAAATAAATAAAACAAAAAATTGTGTGAAGATTTATGTTCATACAATTTAAAAATAAATAAATAAATAAAATGCTTGAGAAGATTATGTCGTCTCAAGTTCACGAGCTTATAAGAGATAGAATGCCGCTCTCGTCTTGGCAATCTAGTTTTCGCCTATGTCATAGTTGTAAGTTTGCTCTTGTAAAAGTTACATTAGATATTCAAGTTTCTCATCCACAGTAGAATCATGGAAAAATAATGCTTTTTCAATTTTTGAAAAAGTGCGGTTCTATTGGTTAGTAATGTTCAGCGGCTTCAAATCAGAACCGAGTTATCTTCTGGATTGTTTTTAGCACGAGGTGTTCCACAAGGCTCTATCCTGGGACCCCTGCTGTTTAATCTATATATTAATGATTTACCAGAAGGAATTCAACATTTTTTAATTAATATTTATGCAGATGATATACAGCTGTATTTAAGTATACCAATAGATCTAGCTGAGTGCGCGGATTAATGTTGATGTTGCTTGTATCTCTGATTGGGTTTGTTTTGGTGTTTTCAGAAATATTTGTGATAAAAAGAGAATTACTGATTAAGAGGGATAAAGTCCTATGTTTGCGGCGGTTTGTTTCAAATTCTTGGTTTATGGTGATAAACGAGAACCGTAACGAATTATTTGGCCAGGAGGTTTAGGGTTTTCCAAGGCCCGAGCCGGACATTCAAGGGTTGAAAATTATGTTTCGAATTACCCTTCGAAAAAGTTAAATATTTGAAAAAAAAAACGTCTTGCCTAACATAATCGATTCTATCCGATCGAGAAGGCAAAACGAAACAATTATATTTACTGTAATAAGCTTACAGCGGAGCTAAAATTCGAATATTTTTGCTAATCATAATATCTAATAAAATTTGGAAAGCACATAACAAAGCATATTACAATGAACGATATTTAACATTACAATACTTTAAAAAAAAAATCCACAAAATGACCTTCCTAATGAATTTACGAAACATTCAATGTCGTTTAATAAAAATCTTAAACGAACAAATCTTACCGAATGGGCAATTTGAATCAATGTCACGATCAATGATGATTTTCAATAATAAACACAGTCGTTTCGGTAATTTACTATGTACGTACCTGCTACTACGAAAGTGTAAAAAGTCATAAGTTTCAAAATACAAAATTTGCCAAATTTTTACAATCAAAC
The DNA here is from genome assembly GCA_963669355.1 of Chorisops tibialis. NCBI lineage: Eukaryota > Metazoa > Arthropoda > Insecta > Diptera > Stratiomyidae > Chorisops > Chorisops tibialis. Next base: position 177,786,091 of record OY770262.1, on the reverse strand, counting down.
TACGGGCTCAAATTTATTTCGCATAAATATTTAAGTATATCATAAATCTAATATTAGCTTAGATATGTTTATGAATCACTGGCTGTTATGAATTATTCACTAATCAGTGGCTTCCTGATCGTGCGGGTGATAATTAAATAAGATAACATAAAAAAAAATTAAACGTTGCATTTACTCGAGTTGAGCACTCTACCAAAAACCATGAGACGAACAACTCAAATTATGACATACAAAGAATGTCATACAGTTTCATAAAAATAAACTCGATAATTTCAAAAGGAAAAGTTGACTGTTATTCGGGCATTACTCATTCGATCTTATAATCATTTTAATAAACAGATTTTCGCTACTTGCAAAAAAACAAAAATTTAAAATAAATAAATTGTGAAATGGTCCAACGAAAAAAAAATCACTTGTCAACTTTGATCGATAGTATACGACGACGAGGAGAGGAAATTAAGAAATTCGATCTTGCCATTCAAAATTTTGCGTGTAAATTAATGACGACACATTCAAGGGAAAACTTTGATTGTCGAAAAAAATACGCAGAAATGAATCAGAAAAAAGGATTTCCCAAAATATTCGGTTACTTTCAAGGTATTTATGCATAATTGATGCGATAATTCCTACGTCATTAAAAACCAGTTACCTGCATCTATATGATTGGCACTCGTTGATCATTTCGCGGAAACAAGGTCGTTGCTTTTCATTCTTATGAATTAAGTTCGGTTTTTTGCTTTGGGTTAATTTTATTTAACCGGAAGATTTTGGAAATCTCAAATATGTGCTCTTCGAAGAATTTTGGGAAAGTTTTTTCGAGAAAGGACAAATATTAATTGGGTTTCACTTAACTGGTGAATTCCTAGATGACCTCTAGGGTGTAGCATAGTGGGTAGCGTGCTGCTTTACTATGCGAAGGTTGTTAGCTCAAATCCCGATCGATGTAGAATTCCGGCAAGCTACTTGAGTTAGAGGGTTGTGCGAAGGGCTAACAACTCTTCCAAAATAAGTAATGAAAAAATTTTTAAGGCACCTGAAGGTCGGGAGGCCAAGGTCTTATTTGGGCTGTAGCGCCATTGTTGGTTGGTGATGAAACACATAGGCATTACTGAGTTCTTTCCTTGGACTACATCAATTTCTGGGAAAACTGTGCTTGAACTGTGGGAGATAGTCGAGGGCGTGTCCCGAATTAAATCTCAGAGGTCGCCCGGTCTGGAAGGGATGGAGAGATGTGCTGGAGAAATATGCTGGAGCGCATGGTTCAGCATTCCTGCACATGTCGAGGTGGTATTCAGGAGCTGCTTTTACGAGTGGTGCTTCCTGTGTGCATGGAAGAAAGCCAGAGTCCCCTGAAAAACTGAACAGTAACACGAGGTCATATCGAGCCTGCTTTCAGTTTTAGGAATCGGCTGAGTAGTAACCTCTGCCTCTACCCGGCAATTCGATTTTCGGGAGGGAAAGAGGATGTGTGGGAATATCTCAAGGATAGTGTGCGATGCAGTAATGCGAAGTCCGTCCTTGTGATATTCGTGGATTTTAAAGGATGCCTTTGACCTCCTGGAGTGGGGGGCAGTATTTTGGAGAAACTGCATGAGATAGGGTGCCAAGAAATGGCCCTTTGGAGGAGCTACTCCTCCGGCAGGATGGCCAGTGTGGCAGGTTCCCAGGAATACTTGTGCATAGAGGTGACATGCGGATGCTCGCAGGACTCAATTTGCAGCCCACTCCTGTGAAAAATGATGATGGGCGGGCTTCGTACCAAACTTGAACCGTAAGGTAACATGTGTGCGTACGCGGATGATCTGCTTCTCATTATGTTATGCTTGAAAATAAGAGCAAAAATCTCATGCGAATGTAGACGCGTTGGAAAGGTATGTTGTGGTCAGCATCAGAATGAAAAAAGCCGTTAGGATGTTCCTCAAGCTAGGATGTAGCCTAGTAGGTAGCGTGTTGGTCTTGTAATGCGGTTCAAATCCCGGTCGGCGCAATATATAATTCCAGCACATTCCCTGCTTGGATATGCCTTGGTCACCTCAATCTACGAAAATGAAAAAAAAATGGTAAAATGAGGGTTGTGCGAAGGGCTAACAACCCTTCCACAATAAGTAAAAAAAAATGTTAAGAAACCTGAATATCAAGGTCCGATTTGGACTGTAGCGCCATTGTAGAGTAGATGTAGATGCTCCTCAAGGGGAAGCTAAACCGTAAACGTCACCCATCATTAGAGTTGGTGAAGCGCTAGGCTCAAGTAGGCTCCAAAATTGGGACATTCGCCCAGGAATCTAAACAGCGATATATGTTTAGATTTCTGGGAGTTCCTGTCGGCGAATGTCCCAATTTTGGACGCCATGTATTGAAGCTCAATCCTCGCATATTGAGTATGTTAGGACAACTCCGAATAGTTCTGCGTAAAAATCGGGAACGCCTGTGCGGCGTAAGTTGCTTCAGCTTAGAACGATGCTGTAAAGACTTTTGTTGGCCGCAGACAAATACTGTTCATTCATCGAATTACATTATTACATTTATTATTACATTACATTTATTGAGGTGGCCGAGATATACCCATGCAAGTAGTGTGCTGAAATTATACGTCGAGCAGGATTCGAACCCACGACCTTCGCACTGTGGACCAACACGGTACCCACTAGACTACACCCCAGTTAAACATGTTTTTAAGTTCAATTTAGTTGTTTTGGTGAATGTTTTCATAGTGCATTTCGAATTAAAAGAAAAGATTTCCGGATTCTACACTGCTACGCTTTATTATTCGTCACGTTTCGGTATCTGCTGAGAGCTCGATAAAGGTCTCAGCAGAGACGGTCTCTGCTGAGAATTCGATAAAGGTATAATGTAGAATCCGGAAATCTTTTCATTCAATTCAATTTAGTTATTTAAACCAAAAATATAAACTTTTTTTACAATTTTGAAAAAAATCAATTTTCAAAAAAATAATAATTAGATTTTACTGATTGCAAAAAAACTCCGCCATAGACGGTCCCAAGCTCGGTTTGAGAAAGGAGGAGGGAACATGGAGTTAACCTGAATGGCCAGTAACACCAGTGCGTCTCAGGAAGTAGGCAAAAAGTATGACATAGTTGGACTCGCAGCATAGCTGTGAGAACTCCAGCATGTCATATTTAGCTCAAAACTCCCACCCTTTTTCTACTAGGGTGTAATAAATAAGTAGGACCGGTCTTCCAGGTCGGGGTTGGGCGAGGCGCCGACAACGCATCACCGGAAAAAGAACACTGTCCAGAAACCTGAAGAACAGCCTCGGAAAGGATGGACTCAACGGCAACGACCCCGCAAACGAAAAATGGACTACACTATTGGATCTTAGAACGTTCGATCCTTATTTAGGACAAGAGCTCTGAAAGAGTTTATCGAAGAAGTGGCAAAACACAACATCACCATAACTGCCATCCAAGAAACGAAATGGCTCGGTAACGAAATCATAGACATGAGATCACACACAATCTATCCAAGTGGAAAATTGTCGGGAAGCAGAGAGTTTGGAGTCGCTTTTGTCGTTGACAAAAAATTTAAACAGCAGGTCACGAGCTTCAGACCAGTAAGTGAAAGATTGTGTGCAATCCGAATAAAGACTGAATTTTTCAACACTTGATCAACGTTCACGCACCAACAGAAGACAAGGACGATATAACTAAAGACGAGTTTTATGCCACCCTAGAGACAACCTATGATTCACTGCCCTCGAATGACCTAAAAATTGTCTTAGGGGATTTTAATGCAAAACCCGGAAAAGAGGAGGCTCATAGAAGAACAACAGGAGGGCACAGTCTCCATGATATAACCAACGACAATGGCCAACGTCTTATTGATTTCGCAAGCAGCAAAAATATCATAGTAAGCTCTACGTGCTTCCCACATCGCGATATTCACAAACGAACGTGGGCATCACCAGATGGTCAAACCTTCAACCAAATAGACCACGTTCTAATTGAGAAGAGGGCTGCTTCCAGCATACTTGATGTACGAACCCTCCGCGGTGCGGATTGTGACTCTGATCACTATCTAGTCAGAGCTAAGTATCGATGCAGAATAGCTTGTCGTAGATATTCGAAAACGAGTAGAGCTCGCAAATTCAATGTCGACAAGCTTAACGACGAAACGGTGGCGCAGGCTTACATGTTAGCATGTAATAAACACCTGACACCAATATATGAAGATATCCAAAATATGCCAGTGGAGAATGCGTGGATGAAAATACGAGACGGCATCAAATCCTCCGCAGAAGAGGCATTAGGACATCAAGCACGGCGAAAAAATAATGATTGGTTCGATCAAGAATGTCGCGACGCAATAGATAGATAGAACGAGGCTTACAAAATTTTTACTGAACGACCAACACGAGCCAAAAAAGAAAGATATGACGAGCTTAGGCGATATGCGAAAAAGACCTGCAGACGAAAACAAAGGAAGTACCATAATGACAAGATACAAAAAATTGACGACGATATGAGACAAAATAAAACGCGGGACGCATACGCAATAGTAAAAGAAAAAAAAGGATATAAACTCAAAACCAGTCTCTGCAAAGACGCAGAGGGCAACATTATCAGCGACGCACAAGAAATCAAAAGGAGATGGGCTTCCTACTTTGAACATCTTCTCAATCCCACCCCATTAGCATCTATAACGACAGACAACATTTCAATTGACGCCTCAACTGATGAAGAAGAACCATCATCGACACCACCTACGCTTGCTGAAATCAAAGCAGCCCTATGTGACCAAAAACTAAACAAAGCGCCGGGAATTGACGAAATACCAGTTGAACTTCTGAAAAACGGTGGAAACTGTGTTGCTGAAATACTGCACAACATGATATGCAAAATTTGGACACAGGAAATCATACCCGACGACTGACGAAAAAGCATTATATGTCCAATTTATAAGAAAGGAGACAAACTCTGCTGTGAGAATTACAGAGGAATATCATTGTTGTGTACGTCCTATAAAATACTGACAAAATAATTGAACGTCGTCTTAAGCCCTATACTAATCAAATAATTGGCGAATACCAAGGTGGATTCAGAACCGGACGATCTACAACAGACCAGATATTCTCGGTGAAACAGGTGCTTGAGAAATGCTGGGAATATAACACAGACGTGCATCGAATCTTCGTAGATTTTAAACAAGCATATGACAGTATCGACAGGAGCGTACTGTACCAAATCATGCTTGACTTTGGAATTCCTCCAAAACTAGTCCGACTAACAAGACTCATAATGACGAACACTGAATCGCAAGTGGGAATACAAACCGATTCAACAACCAGCTTTGGAACGGAATGTGGTTTAAAGCAGGAAGATGGTCTAGCCCCTATGCTTTTCAACTTGGCACTAGAGTATGTCGTCCGAAAAATCCCAGTCGACACCAACGGGACACTACTATTCAAGTCCACCCAACTAGTAGCATACGCTGACGACGTTAACATTGTAGCAAGATCCTTCCCTAGTGCTAAGGAGTTATTTGTCAATCTTGACTCCGCCGCAAAAGAAGTCGGTTTGCGCATTAATGAAAGCAAAACAAAAGTAATGACGCAAACAAGAAGGAGAACGCCAATCAGACAAAACATAACAATTGCGGAATATAATTTGGAGAGTGTGGACAATTTCATATATCTTGGGACTAATCTAACAAAGGACGGTAATGAAACAGACGAAATCAAACGACGGATAATACTAGCAAATAAGACGTATTATTCGGTACTTCTAATAATGAAATCCAAGAAAGTGCACAGGAACAATAAGCTGCGGATATATAAAACTATTATACGACCTGTGCTCTGTTATGGCAGCGAGACGTGGACATTAACGCGAACTTCCAAAAAAGCAGTTAACGCCTTCGAAAGAAAGGTCCTCCGAAGAATTTTGGGACCTGTGAAGGAAGGAACGGAATGGCGAATAAGATACAACCATGAGTTGTATCAACACTACGACGAGCCAGAAGCTTCAAAGTTCATCAAGCTACGTAAACTGCAGTGGGCTGGTCATGTTGAGCGAATGGAAGACAGAAGAATCCCCAAACGTGCTCTTAAAGGCAAAGCGAGTGGTAACCGGCGAGTAGGCAAACCACGCAAGCGATGGGAAGACTCGGTTGATGAAGACAGCAAAGCCATATTAAAAATGAGCAGCTGGAGGACGCGGTCTTTGGATCGAAACGATTGGAGGCGACGACTTCAGGAGGCCAGGGCCCGATTTGGGCTGTCGTGCCATTGATGATGAATTGCAATTGGCTTGATTTCGCAGTGGTCATTAGGCGTTAGATAGTGTCTAAATAATCGGGCGTGTAAGCCTAGCATAATAGTTCAGAAAAATAGGTAGGCACTATTATAATTGCCGAAATATTCAGCTAAAACATTTTTTTTTTCGCCATTGCAACTATATTTCACGGTTTCGCTTATTCAAACTATTGAACTCTTCTTAATTCGGAATAAGCTAAACTGCAAACAAGTTATGACGAAAATTTCTCAACAATCTTAAGAAGATTACTGCGTCTAAATTCTACACAAGGTTAAACTATACTTGCCAAATTTTTAATATTACAATCGATATTGCTTAATTTAATTTTTTTTTTTTTCATCATTGCTATTCTCTCTTTTTCTTCTTAAGTTTTGCATTAAAACTATTACAAAATGTTTTTTCAACCTTCAACCAGCATTCTATTCAATTTAAAAATGTTACGGAATATTATAATAAAATGGATCTTAATTTTATATTTTAGTTAAAAAAAAAAATTATTCGAAATATGAATTTTTAAAAATCCTTCGTTTTTCCAATTGTACATTGCATTTTGACACGATCATTTTCGATCATGCTTGTTGTTTTATATTGCAATTTTATTAAAAAAAATTGTTAATAATAAAAATGAAACTAGGTAAAGTTATCAAGGTGTCTTGCATCTGTGATGTAAACCTTACGTACTTTTTAAAAAAGAAAAAAAAATATTCAAGACACGCGATCGCAATAGCCAATGATCATCTCGTCATACCCCTGGTATATAACATAATTTCGAAGCGTCATAAAATAAACTAAAGCGTGCTATCTTGTGTATATCTTCACTGTTTCTTTTTTTTATTTTTTTTTTATTGTATTCTTGTCATACATAATTCTCCATAGTATTGTTGATCAATGACGAATTTTAATTTTATTTTAAAATAAAAGCAAAAATTACAATGAAAAGTTTATCGAAACTGAATCAAAATTTAGTGCATTGTACTATATAATATATTGTATATTTATATATATATATATATTTATTTATTTTTAATTTTAATCTTGAAAAGTACACGTAAATTGAAAATTGTCTTTGATCGTGTCACGATCAATTAAATCAAAACCGATTCGATTGCATCCCATTTATGATCGGTTTTGAAATTTTTATGATCGGATCAGGGTATTCAGTGAATTTAGCATCAATCGCAGCTACTGGTTTGTAGTTGCATTTCCTAGTTTATCTGGAATTACCCGAGATCCAATATAATCGAGAACTAATTTTTAAACAGATTTATGCAATTTTATTGGTGATCGTTTTAATATGAGCGATATTTAATTTGGTATTGTAACAACAATGCATTCCAATGAAATTTTTAAGTGACCTTATTTTTCTCAATATCAAAAAAAAAAATAATAATAATAACATGGAACGAGTGTGGACCTTTGTTTAGGTCGTATCGTAGTCATGAATTTGCATAAAATTTGTAATAAAATTCGATTTAATGGGGAAAACCTGAGCGTATGTAGATGATTAATAGAAAATAATATTGAGTTCTTGAAATTGCAATTGTTATGATCGTGACGTAGTGAAGGAAAGTACGTGATCGTGCAATAAGAATTTTTTTTTTAATGACATGGTTCAATACTTGATAACGTCTTTTCCATAACCTCTTAGATTATTTTTTATTTTTATTGAGCAGAGAAAATTTTAATATTTTTTAGAAAAAACCTAACCATCTCTTCCATAAAATTTTTCAAACTTTAAAGAACTCTAGTTTTCTTCAAAACTACAAAAGCTACATATCAACTAAAAAATTGGACACTACTTTTTCAATAAACATGTTTTCTTCAATTTCGTTTATAAAAAAAAAGGAAGAGCATGGGTGATAAGACTGAGTCTCGAGGGATGCCGGAAACAAAAGAAAAGGAGAGAGCAGTAACCTCTTCGACTCGTAGAAAGTTTTTAGACAGGAAGTTCTCAATTCATTTAAGAAAGGATAAAGTAAATCAAAAATAAAAGGCATTACATTAAAAAAGTTTTTATTTTAGATTATATTTATTGTTCTTCCATTTTAGGTTTTTTTTACATTACTTACATCCTTTAATAAAGAACTTGGCATTGGGTATCCTTTTCTACTGAATTTGAAAGTAATGCACCTGTGGAGAACCGCCTGCAAAAAATAATCTAAGAAATAGGTAGGCACAGGTGGCTGCCCAGACGCACATAGACCATAAGCTGGTCCGTTGTGATGCCACAGGATCTCAAAAGAGACTCATACTCGGTGAACAAACCGGAACATCCTAAAAAGCGTTGAGGTCTTCTGTTTTCCGCATTTGCCAGATTACTGAGACTATCGAAGAAGTGTGCGCCTGGTTGCGTCTCCTTCTTCTTGAGAGAGCAGGGCAAGTACATAACAGATAAAGAATTGTCTCTTCCTCATCTTCGCAGCTCCTGTAAAATCATTAAACGGAAGCCTAAGTCTCTGAAGATGTCCCCCTGTCAGGCAGAGTCCTGTAACGACTTCTACTACGGAGCTGATCATCTGCCTGCTTAGCGAGATCAGTCTACCAGAGCGTTTTAGAGCCAGTACTGGTAAAATCTGTCTGGTGGTATTACAAGTAACACCATTTGCCCATCTGTAGTTGACTATGCTGGTTGCATCCAACTTAAGTTGCAGCTAATAAGTTGCGATAGGCATACTCAGTTTCTCTTTCTCAGATTGAATCTGCAAGGTGGTTCCGTGTCGGGCGATTTCGTCGGCCCTGCAGCTCTCCAGATTGACCCTATGCCTAGTACCCAGCATAGGAAAATGTTGAATTGTTCAGCCATCATCCGCGCGATAATCAGGAAGACGCGCGATAATCAAGAACGGTCTTGAATGTAGACATGATTGGTTTCAAGGATTTAATAGCGGCCTGGCTATCAGTGAAGATGCCAATGTCTTTAGTAGATACTAAAGGGTGGTCCAACCAAAACGCACGATGTTAATTGTAAATAAAACAAAAAGTTTTCAGAGAATTATCTTAATATTTTTTATTATGATAGAAGGATCTATGACAATTATGTGTGAAACAAAATATCGCCGAAATGCTCGCCACGGCTACGGTGGCCATCGGATAGAAGGTCCATATTTTCAATGACTCTGAGACATAATTGAGGTTCAATGTCGTTAATGTGCTGAATTATCTCATCCTTTAGCTCTTGAATTGTTCTTGGCTTATTGACGTACACTTTTTCTTTTAAATATCCGCAGAGAAAGAAGTCCAACGGTGTCAAATCACATGATCGTGGTGGCCAATTAACATCGCCACAACGCCATTGAATTCCTCGCGCAAAAGCCATTGTTTCGTTGGCTGTGTGGCAAGTGGCACCATCCTGTTGGAACCACATATTGTCCAGGTCCATATCCTCAATTTCTGGCCACAAGAAGTCCGTTATCATCTCGATAGCGAACACCATTCACGGTAACTGCTTGGCCGTCCTCATTTTCGAAGAAGTACGGCCCGATGACGCCGCCAGCCCATAAACCGCACCAAACAGTCACTCTTTGTGGATGCATTGGCTTTTCAACAATCACTCGTGGATTCTCATTTGCCGAAATGCGGCATTTCTGCTTGTTAACGAATCCACTGAGGTGAAAGTGTGCCTCGTCGGTGAAGACGATTTTCTTTGGCTCTTCTGCCACACTATCGCGAACAACAGCAATGTTTTCCGGAGAACGAACTGGGCGAGCATGCACAGGTGAGTTCACATTTCCTGCAGACCCGGTTTGCTGAAATTTGCGCACAATTCTCCCGATTGTGGACACATTTGGTCGATTATGCTGACCAAAAAAATCACGAAGTGCACGAAATGCATTTTGATTTGAACGCCCATTTTCGTAAAAGGCTTCAACAACCTTAACGCGCTGCTCAATTGTGTACCTCTCCATGGTTGAATTTGTCAAACACTGAAACAAAGAAATGTCAAACTAAGTTTGGCGAAAAACTTGACGTTAAGGTGTGACTCACAATTAACATCGTGCATTATGGACCACCTTTACATTACACTTATGCCAGGCCAAGGCTTCTTTTATCGCCATCACTTCTGCTTGGAACACACTTCAATGATCCGGAAGACGGAAAGATATGCTTAAGTTAAGCATTGCGGAGAAACCACCTCCTCCCACTCCAGTTTTAGTTTGGTAGCCATCAGTATAGAACGATATAGACTCTTCCTCTCATATTTCAGCTGCCTTCCACTCTTGTATCTAGGAGATGACGGTGACGAATTTAGTATCAAAATCAAAACTTGGTAGAGTGTAGTCTGCGTTTTCGGTTTAAATTCTCGAAATCTTGCAAAATTAAGGAGTGACCAGTTTGAATGCAGGTCCACTGGCGAGTTTTTATAAGGCGGGCGGCTGCACTTGCATCCATCTGTTTACCAATAACATCGAGAGTTAGCAGATGAATCAGTACTTCTAGTGCTGCGGAGGAGGTTGTTCTCAGAGCCTCACTTATGCATAAACTTGCTGTTCTCTGCACCTTGCTGAGAAGAGTGCGGTTTGTCTCTGTCTTTAGGGCAGTCCACCTCACAAAGCAAAATGGGCATGATAACAGCAATGTAGAGCTAATGCACTATTTTGGGCTCTCTTACAGGAGTAAAGCGCAACCGTAGCTTTTTTATCACGTTCCTGAATATTCGGTTTCCAGCTCAGTTTCCTATCCAAAATAAGGCCCAGATATTTTGCTCTATCTGCAAAAACAAGATTGCTATCATCCATGGGGAGTTTTGTATTTCCGTGTGAAAAGGACTGGCTCGGTTTTGGATGGGTTTACTCCCAGTCCACATTCACGAGTCCATTTAGAGAGTATTGAGAGGGCATTTTGCATAACCTCTCTCAGAGTACTCGGGTGCTTACCAGAGATGGATATAGCAACGTCGTCCGCATTAGCAATCACTTTACAGCCTGCCTCTTCTGTCACGTTCCAAAGAAGTGGAGAGTGGACCCTGCCTTGCGGAATACCTCTACTGACAAACCTTCTAGCGGATGCAACGCCCAGTTTTGTGCTGATAATCCTAGATTTTAACATCAAATTAATCAGCACGCCAAGCGATGTGTCCACCTTCAGAATTGAAAGTGCGTTCGTAATTACTTCTGGTCTTAATAATGCTTAGAGATTTTCAATATGGCATACGAGTGTGTAGGGTCGTTTCAACTGATTTCCGCTTCCAGTATGCGTGTTGAGCTACTGACAACATTCGCTGATGTTGCTGCATCTGCGCTATGAATCGTTCTATGGTTTTTAGAAAGAATGAGGATAGACTTATAGGTCTTAGGCTAGGAGCTTCTTCCCGCTTTGGGAATAAAAACCACTTTCACCTCCTTCTATATATTAGGAACATGAACCGGTCGTAGACAACCTTTGAGAAAACGTCCAACCAGGGAAGGATGATATCTGAGGTGTTTTAAAATTCAGCAGGTATTATGCCATCCGGTTCTGGGGATTTATATCATTTGAAGCTACGTATTGCCCATTGGATTTTGTTCCGCGTGATTATAATTGCAGAATCGCCCACTGGAGGCTTGAGCTCTTCCCGGTGCGGAGCGACTGTAGAGCTACCCGAAAAGTGAGTATTTAAGCCCTTGTGAGGGTAGACACAACCCCTTCAAGAGCAACGGTAGTATCCGAAAGGCTTGGAATTTCGGAGAAAAGGTTTTCCTTGAAAGTATCCCTGTACTTGGACCAATTAGTCTTCCTGTAGTTCATGAAGACTGGTTTATCAGAATGCTGGTCATCTAAACCAAATTGGAAGAGTCGATGGTTTGAGAAGGAATGTTCATTGGACACTTTCCATTCCCCAACCAATTGCGCGATATTCTTTAAGACTAGGATAGTCTAGGACATTGATGTCGGAGCTACCCCATACTGTATGATGCGCGTTAGCGTCACATCCAATAATGAAGTCTTCTTTGAGGCTCCGTGCTTCAGCAATCAGACCTCCCAGATTATCTGGGGGGAGTGGCCCAGGGTGATCATGAGCCGGATAAGCCGAAATCACCCAGTAGTTTTTTCCTCTCGTTTCGAGGCTGGCTGCAACAATATCCTGGTTACTGTGACGAGGGAGTGGAAATATGTTTAATGTGCTCTTCGCAAGAATACAAGCGATGTTCATTGAACGAGAAGGACCCAATATGTTTGACTATCAGGTGTTGAATTAGAATTTCTGAAAAGTATAAAATAATTATCATTAGAATATGTTACAAAAGAATTTTCATAATCGTACTTACTTTCGATGATGCTACAGCTCAAATCGGGGCTTAGCCTCTTGCGTTATAACCTGTCTATGTTTAAATATGGCAAATGAACTTTCACCAACAATAAACAACCAGAAAGGCACAGGGCTCTACCTGAGATCTATCATGTGACTTCGTGGTTCTGTCTGACAGTCACGTACTTACTGGTTGTCTAGTGGTGGGTTTTTCAGTGCACACTCAGTCACCCCTCCACCAACTGATCAGTCTCTAGCAAAGAGGCTTAGAGAGCAGTATGATAAATTTCTGTAGCTTTTGCTGTGTTTACTGATATTGCGCGACCGCCTATTTTGAAATTTGAAAAGCTTTATTTCAATAAAAATTGTAGACACGAAGGTTATGTTTCGAACAGAACATTCGACAAACGCTGCACGACCGATACAAAAAAAAATGGAACTAAATTCAAAATAATTCAAAATATGCGGTCTTAATGGGACACCCCTTAAAAAGTTCGCAATAACAGCAATTGCTGCAAATAAGGAGATGAGACACCAGCTTTGATTTGCGTCGGTGTTCTCCGCAATGGAACCCTAAAGCCTGCAAAACTAGAATGTCATTTAAAAATAGTTCATCCTGACTTGAGTGACCAGTCACCTGAATTCATCGCTGGAAAATTAGAAAAATTAAAAAAAATGGAATTAGAGAAAGTGGTACACCATATGAATCGTCTAGCTAGAATCTAGCCTAATGGGTGGAGTATTGGTCTACATACAATGCGGAGGTCCGGAGTTCAAATCCCGGTCGATGTATAATTTTAGCACACTACTTCCGTGGATATATCTTGACCACCTCAATCTGCGAAAATGAAAAAAAATCCTAAATAGACAGGTCGCGCGAAGATGAAACTATTCTTTCACAAAAACAAATAAGGTTCCTTATCTGCTGGTTAGGTGGTCAAGGCCTGATTTGGGCTGTAGTGCCAATTTTTTTTTTATGTGTCACCGGAACTAGAGGGGTTGCCCTTTTGTACTGAAGCACAGCTCCGGTGAGGGGGGAAGGATATTGGTTGTTATTTTTGGAAAGTGTAGTTCTAGTGTTGACTCAACATAGACAAAAACCATATCTCAGTATCATTATTTATGACACTCTTGAATATTACGTTAATTGAAAAGATTTGTTGCAGGAAACTTATCTTAAATTAATAAGTTCTACATACCGGTCTCACCTGACGCAGGACTCCGAAGGGTCGACTTGGTCCTCCGCCAGCGCGGTGCCGATTTTGTTACGATTTTGTTTTGTTGTGCTTTGATTTATTTATTTATTATTTTGCAATTTATTATTTTATTTTATAATGATCTGTGGAAAATGTTCTCTTCCCCTGGATAGGGAAATGAACAATGATAAATATGGCAAGATCATTGAATACGTTGGAATTTGTGTACGTTCCTTCCATCATTTATGTACAGACTCTGCCTCGAGTTTCCAATCCGCATCCGGCTTTACATGTTTTGATTGCAGTAGTATTAAACCGTGTCATGTGCATAAACTTCTTCATGTCATCACTACATGATTAGATTCAATGAGCACAGCTCTTGTATCGTTGAACAATGATTCTATGTTCTAATAAAGTCGGTGGAATCAGTGATACGTTAACCATCCTGAATAACTGCTTCGACGACATCCGTGAACATGGAACTCAGATTGATAAGGTTGAGTCTTGTTGCTCTCATGCAAAATGACGTTTCGAAAATGTCAAAAATAGTTTCAAACTGGGATAGCAAATTGACATCCTTATCCAATAACATTACCGATCTTTGCTCTAGCTTCACTGAGTGCAGCGAGATTGGACCTATTTTAGGCAACGTGAAAACATTGCACAAATTAGATCTGTTAAATGATAACGTGAAACTACTATCATCTAATTTAAAAATTTCGAAAGAGCATGTGCCAGTTGCTAGATCCAACATTGACTGTCAAACCGATCCGAATACCTCATCCTGCTCTATTGGCTGCCAGACTGATTCCAAGGCGTTGCCTCTACCACTTTCCAGTGTATTCATATCACAGCCACATGCAGTAGACAAGAAACGCAGAAAGAGCACGAAAACAAGTAAGCACACTCGACGGAAGGATGCTAAATCTCCTAAAGACGTTCACCCACGGTCGAATCTACATGTTGATGACAACGGTACCTTCCCATCATGTGATATATCGAACCAAGAGAACGTTCCTGAGTCTGATATTGCACCACAACGTAGAGCTACTGCGATTGATTACGACAACAACCAAATTGATATTGTGCCTAAAGCTTCGACTACGTCAAAAGACTTCCGCTGTATTTTACGAGCCGCTGTGCAGCCAAAGTTACTTTTTGTATCGCGCTTAGCCTCTGACACCACGGAGAAGGAAATTGCTGATAACGTTCTCGGTATTTTGCGTTGTGCAAATGTTGACGTATCACCGAACTTAGTATCCTGCAGAAAGATTACTCCAATGTCTAGCGGTGTTGGCGCGAGAGTTTCTTCATTCAAGGTTGTTCTACCGGATGCTTGCTTTGCCCATGTTGTGTCATCGAAACTATGGCCGAAATCTACCATCGTCCGTGAATTTCTGCACCGAAATCGTCTTTCACGCTTACCATCTCAAAATCCATCGTCAAAAAACGGGCAAGCTCTCACATCTCGATATCTTACAGCAACGTAAGCGGGATGTGTACGAAGACTTAGGATCTATATCTCGCTGCTGCTGTTTGTTCCTTTGACATCGTGTGCATTTGCGAGACAGTTGTCCTGTCAGTTTAAAGATTCGGAACTTTTCGATTCCGACTTTGAAGTTTTTCGTCGTGACCGCCACCCCAACTTACTTGATCCACCGGTTGGGGGTGGAGTTCTCTGCGCTGTTCGTCGCCGGTTTGCTTCTACGATAGTCGATGTTCCAGGAACCGAGAATCTAGAGTTCTTGTGTGTAGCTGTAACACTCGGAAACCGCAAGCTGTACGTCGTGACTATATACATCAGATCGCCTTCACCTTCTTCAGTTTACGATGCGGTTTATAATGCGTTTGAAACCTTGCTTGACCTTATGCATCCATCAGACGATATTTTAATTCTGGGCGACTTTAATTTACCACAAATACAGTGGCTACGCTCTGATGACAATGAGGTTTGTATGTCGTCTTCGTGTTCCTCCTGTACTTACTTACTTACGATGGCGCTACAGCCCAAATCGGACTTTGGCCTCCTGAATGCTTTGCCTCCATCCATCTCGGTTCAGTGACCGCGTCCTCCAGTTTGAAAATCTTAGCAGTGATTTGCTGTCTGCGTCAATCGAATCCTCCCAGCGCTTTCGTGGTTTTCCGACCGGTCTTTGTCCGTTGACTTTCCCTTTTAGTGTGCGTTTGGGAATTCTTCCGTCATCCATCCGCTCCACATGACCAGCCCATTGTAATTTTTTAAATTTTATGAGGGTTAACACTTCTGGATTGTCGAAGATGGCATACAATTCTCTATTGTATCGTATTCTCCAGATCGAGTCTTCCCTCTCAGGTCCGAGGATTCTTCTGAGGATAGATTTGCCCCTAGATATATGAAGTTGTCTACGTTTTCTAGGTTATAGTCTCCTACTGTAATATTTTGTCTGATTGGCGTCTTTTTCCTAGTTTGCGTCATAATTTTTGTTTTGTTTTCATTAATGCGTAGTCCAACTTCCCTTGCTACCGAGTCAAGGTTTACAAATACTTCCTTAGCACTCTCCAGAGATCTTGCAAGGATATCTATGTCGTCGGCATATGCTACGAGTTGTGTGGATTTGAAGCATAGTGTTCCCTTGGTGTCAACGGGAAGTTTCCGAACAACATATTCGAGTGTTAAGTTGTTCCTCCTGTGCCCGACATGAAATACAATTTGTGGATAACATGCTTGCTACTGGACTTTTCCAAATGTGTCCGATTTCGAACGATCATAGTAGATTTTTGGATTTGATTTTCTCATCTGATGGCAGCCTTATGACGGTTGATAGATGTCACAGCCCTTTGCTGCCTGACTTGCCAATCCATCCTGCGGTTCACGTAACATTCATCTCTCGGACAGAATTTACGAATTTGAAATGTATTGTTAATAATTATTTTAATTTCGCCAAAGCTGATTTTGAAACTTTAAATCTTGACATATCCAACTGCGATTTTTCGCCTGTGTTGAATGAATCTGATGTTGACAAAGCCACTTCTAATTTTTACACTATT
Source organism: Chorisops tibialis (assembly GCA_963669355.1). NCBI lineage: Eukaryota > Metazoa > Arthropoda > Insecta > Diptera > Stratiomyidae > Chorisops > Chorisops tibialis. The sequence goes on along the minus strand of OY770262.1, from coordinate 177,769,370 downwards.
TTAAATGGCAGCTTTCTGCAGAGCTCCTTCTATATTTAAAAAAAAAATATTTTGCGCGATGTTATCGACCAACTTCGACGATTTTTTTTCTAAACAAATCTATAATTGGTTTGGTGAAAGTTTTCACAATGTATTTCGAATTGAAAGGAAACATTTCCGGATTCTACACTGTTACGCTTTATTATTCGTGACGTTTCGGTCTCTGCTGAGATAAAATTTAATAAAGGTCTAAGCAGAGACCGAAACGTCATGAATAGTAAAGCGTAACAGTGTTGAATCCGGAAATCTTTCCTTTCAAATCTATAATTTAACTTTTTTTCAATATCAAAAATGCTGTGAAGAAGAGGAATCCGGAATAACCAATTGCAACAAATAATTCCCCACAACCTAACACAAAAAAAAATTAACATTCCTTAAAGCACACATTCCACTAACAATGCCATGAAAGAAATCGAAAATATTTCAGTGGGAATAACTATGAAAAATGAATCAAGAAAACCATTTAACCTGCATAAAATGAAGGCAAGGAAAGGCACTAAGGTAGAAGGTAACAACTATGTAAGAAAAATAAAACCAATCTAACAACATGCATCTTCGAGCGTAATAAACGGTGCATAAGCCGACAGAAGATAGAGGTAAAGAACTTGAATGTAAGTTATAAAGCACGGCCTTCCCAATTCGTTGAACCCAAAATCGAAAATGTCTTAGTTTGTTTTTTTTTGTTTTTTTGAAACAATATTTCCAGGTAATGTGCTATGCATGGTTTAGAGTTGTTTGTTGCATTGTTCAACAAGATAAATGCGATTTTTACTATTTCCTTTATAAGTATAAAAAAAACCGATTTCTTCAACTAGTGAACAACGAGATGACCAACCAGTCTTCGGAATAATACCTTGATAGATATTTAATTGAATCTTTAATTCACTAAAAGTCAAGTACAAGTAATAACGGCAATTTGATATCTGTTTTGTTATGTTGATCATCATTAACGTATTCATTTGATTAACAATTTGTTAAGAGAATTTTATTGATGTAATAAAAATTAAAACTTTTCATACTATGATGTGATGAAGAGGAATTTAAAGGAGCACACAATTTATTTGTCGCGACAGAAAATTCAATAAAATTGTACAGAACGGGCGCCAAGCCGCCGTATATACGTTGCTTATAGCGAAAACTGCCGACAGGCTATCTGATGCAATTTTTTTGAACAAGTTTTTTTTATCGGAAAATGAGATTACATGGATCTTACAAAGTTTGCTAAATTACTAAAATAGGGCTTGCTACACAGATTTTTAAGTCTAATTTTTCAGTAAACTACAAAATTTTAATATGAATTACATAATTACTAAATGAAAATTGTCTTAATAGCTATATTCCAGGAAAATCCCAAAAAAAAACTGGTTTTACATAATTTTAGATAAATAACACAAAGGACAACACAACAAAAGGACGGACAAAGAGTTAGCATAAGACTAAATCTATTACATTATTACTTAAAATATTAATAATAATGTTTATTGGAATAAAACATTATAATGTACATTAAAACATACATGCTACATACTTATGATATTATAGAGGGAGTTAGCTTTAAAGTGTGTCATAAACAAAATCAAGAAGATTATTAGAATTGAATTTTCTATTATAAAACATCAGTTTATTATTGAACGTAAGTTTATTATTGAGGTGCAAAAAATAAAGGAAAGAAGCAGAACAATTTTTATTTATAAATTTTTCAAAATGTGAGCTGTAGGTTTGATTTAAAAAACTGACATTGCTTATTCTATTTACGCTAGATATATTGCAGGCTTCAAGTCTGGAAAGAAATTTAAGAAGTAATGTTACGAGAAAAATATCTAATCTACAATATCCGTCAAACTTAGCGTAAAGTTCAACTCTAGGAATTCTAACATAGACATCATCATCGAGATCCCGATTTATGAATGCAATAGCAGCAGGAAGACACTTATAAAGAATGCTTCTTTCAAACCTTCTTAACCTCATCATCTGAGCAGAAGAGACCGAGCACCAGGCTACAAAACCATATGCCAGAATGGGTCTAACCATTTGTCTATAAAGTAGGAACTTGGAGGCGACACTAAAAGCATTTTTTTTATAGAGACCATGAAGAGCAGCAGATAACACTCTACCCCTGAGGATGATACTGTCTACATGTTTGGTAAAAAAGCATTTATTTGTAAAAATGACACCAAGACATTTAAGTTCATTACTGACCTTAATGCGATTTCCATTGACAGAAATAATGACATTATCATTGTTCTTAAATCTCTTGTGGTTTCCCCCAATCATACTCTCACTTGTTCTGAAGAGCGTTGCACAGCACTTATCCGTGTTTAGCTTAAGCCTCCATTTATCAAGAAAGGAGCCAATCTTCACCAAATATTCATTAAGATTTTTGATAAAATAGGACACTGTTCTATTGGGCTTAAAAATCAGTACATCATCCGCAAAGAACAGAGTCTTGTAGTTGGTGACATGGTCCAGAGGAAAGTCAGATAAGTAAATATTAAAAAGAATGGGTCCCAGTATAGATCCCTGGGGAACTCCGACCCTCATTAGACGAAACTCAGATACAGGATCATTCATCCTAACAGCAATCTTCATGTCTGACATGAAACTCAAAATAAGCCTGCTCAAGCTTATCGAAAAACCAAATTTAACCATTTTAAAAAAAAAGATCAGCAATCCAGACAGTGTCGAAGGCTTTAGAAATGTCTAGAGAACAAGCAAGTGTGGGAGCCTTTTCCCGGAAGCCCTCATGAAGAGACTCGGAGAAGAGACATAGCGCCTGAGATGTAGATCGACCACGCACAAAACCAAACTGATGCATAGGAATTATGTTGTTTTCAGAGCAGAACCTTTTCTCCTTAATGACACATTCGAAAATCTTTCCCTCATTGTTTAACAGTGACATGGGCCTGTACTTAGTAATATCAGTTGATGGACCAGGGTGCTTAGGAATGGGGGCAACCAAAGCCTTCTTCCAAATCCCAGGGAAATAGCTATAGTTTATAGCATTATTAATCAGAATAAGCAAAAATTTACATATTCATCAGGTAGTTTCCTTATAATAAAGTTGGGTATACCATTGATACCCGAAGATTTTTTTATTATTTCTGGATTTAATAATGGATTTAAGCGTGTCGAAATCATTAAACTCCCCATAGCCTGGATGATCTGTAATGGATGATCCATCGGCTCTGAGTTGATTATTGAAATAAATGGATGGATTACAGTCTAACTGCTTAAACCCGTTAGCAAATACGTCAATGGAATCACTACCATTAGAGGACTGTGCAGCTAAGGAATCATTGTGAATAGGCGCGAAGTGTTCCACAAAAGCAGCAGCGCTGTCAACATCATCAGTGCAGCCATTCAGAACTGGCACTGGTTTTCGAGTGAAACCTCCGGAAAGAGCCTTAGCCTCCCGAAAAAAGTTAGGGCCAGGTTTGCAGTTCCTAAGCCTGCCATCAAAGTACGCAGTATAAGCTATACTTATTAATTCCTTTATAATTTGAGATAGTCTTTTGATCAGTGACTTAAGAGTACCATTAGGTCTACCCTGCCTATTCCAGACTCTTCTCATCATCTTCTTCTCAGCCAACAGCGCAAGATTATTATCACCAAGAATTATTAGGCTATCAGCTCTGACTTTGATCCTTGGTATAGAATCACACATGATTGCATTAAGCTAATCATTAATTCTGGAGATATATTCATCAATTCCGGTAATTGACAAATTACGGTTATAAGGAACTTCAATTCCAGAGAATTTCTGAGAAACAGGCCTTTTCAACTTTTTCCAGTCAGTCTTCCTATAATTATAAGCATAAGTGGGCTCAGTCAAATCGAAGATCGGGAAAGAAATTATGAGTTCAACAGCCAGATGATCAGATTGGAAATCCCTAACACCAAGAAGCCCACTAGAATGCCCAGAGAGAATTGATAATGAACAAGATATAATAAAAAAGTCGATAAATTAGTAAGAACTCCCAGCCACTCGAGATGGGGAGCAATAGTAGGCATGCTTTAAGTCTAGCAAACCAAGACTATCATCCATCCATTTGAAAAGCAACTGACCATTCTGATTATTATAAGGATTAAGCCAAGAAGTATGCCTAGCATTGAAATCTCCACCAATCACAAGCTGACAATCAGAATTAGAAGCAAATATATTAAAATCCCCAACTACAATTCGGTCACGGACATACACAGAAATCAAATTGAGAGGAGATGAACCATTACATACTCTGATAGCAGTAAATTCAGTGCCTAGAATGCCATTAAAATTCAATTTGTTAAACCTGTATTTGTCCTTGATAAGAATAGCTGTACCCCCTCCCCGAGTAAGCCTATCTGTTCTGACAAGGTTGTAATTAGAAAATTTAAGTTTGTGCCTAGGGTTGAGCTTAGTCTCAGAGAGTAACACTGCATCAGGTCTGTATTCTTTTAAAAAGGAATCAAGCTCATGCCTTTTATGTTTATTCATAATGGAACTAACATTAAGAGAATACATTTAAAAATTAAGGTTGCTGAACTGAGCCATGGTAATTTCCAAACATAAAACTGAAGATAAGATAACTTCCCTCTTTTCGGAGGTGTTAGAAGCAGCATTAATTTTTCTTACAAAATTTTCAAACCTGACTCTGGCTGCATCAAAAGAACAGCCAAAAGAGGGATTTTTAAATTCCTTGGATAAGCGAGTGGTAAATCCCAACATAGAATTACCCTTTTGCACAATCTTATTTATATGCAAGCTAAAATCAAGTTTATGGTCAAATGTAACACCTAAGTCAATAGTAGAATTGACACGATTCAAAATACAGTCATTAAGACTATATATTATTACAACCGGCGAGACTTTCCTAGTAAATGACATAACATGACATATATCCACATTTAAACGAAGATCATTGTGGCGACACCAATTACTAAAATTAATCAAATCTTCCTGAAGAAAATTGTCCGAGTTGGAACTAAGAGATCTAAAGATCTTAAAGTCGTCGGCATAAATAAGTACTTCCGAGTATTTAAGCACAGACGCAACATCATTAATGGCCAAGACAAACAAAAGTGGCCCCAAATAACTTCCCTAAGGAACACCAGAATGCGCAACAAATGGCTTAGAAGTACAATCACGAAAAAGAACTTGATAAGTTCTATTAAGTAGATATGACTTAATCCAACTGATAAACCATGTAGGAAAACCCAGCATGTCTAATTTCAATAAAATAATTGAATGGGGCAATTTATCGAAAGCCTTACTAAAATCAGTATAAATACAATCCACCTGCTTACCCTCCTCAATTTCTACAATGGATTTATTCGTAAACTCCATCAGATTGGTGACTGTTGACCTGTTTTCGACAAATCCATGTTGTTTACTTGAAATCAGGGATTTACAGTGAAACGACAGGCACTCATACACCACAGATTCAAAGAGCTTTGGAATAGCTGACAACTTAGCTATTGGTCGATAGTTGACAACAGCAGATTTTGCACCACTTTTGTGAGTCGGTATGATAAAGGAGGCCTTCCATACATTCGGGAAAATCCCAGATTCTAGCGACCTTTTAAAGAGGAGAGAGAGTGGCTTAGCAATAGAGAGACAGCAGTGTTTAAGGACAACTGCAGGAACACCATCTGGGCCAGGAGAAGAAACATCCTTAAGGCGAGAGATATGGTCAACTATATCGTTATAAGAAATCGGTATACCAGGCAACGTAGTTGAACAAGTACCTTTAAAATTATCAAAGTACGACATATCAGGGATAAAGTCACTACCAGTAAGCTGCAGTATTCTACATAATCAGGCAGGCTTTCACCGGGGAAGTGCACTCGTAAAACGGGATATAAAATTCGATTCCCGGTATCCTTAGATTCAACGGGCTTAGACTATAGATGTGCCTCTAGAATTTTAAGCTTCGGCATCGGCACGCTTATAAATTTACCCCGACCTAAAGTTTCAAGTTTCATCGATAAGGAATTCGATAACGATTCGATTTCAACATCCGATACCGGAACATGAACCCAGAACCCATCGAAAACTTTGTTGTAGGCTGTTTTTCTGTAGGAGACTGAAAGTTAGATTAGATTTGTAGAGGAGTTTTACACCAATGGACATGGTAGTGGTCCCATTGTACGCCTCCCTTTTTATACGTTGTGAACCTATTCCTTTAGGCATCCTGTTTTACCGGTGAAACTAATAAGCTTTTTCGGATCAATGGACGGTATTCGAAAATTTGTTTTCGAATTGTTCGGAGGAATGGCCAAAGGCAGAGGAACTGCTCTACGGTCTCATCCTCCTCACCACAGCCTTTAAAAATGTTATCGGTTCTAAAGTGAATTCTTCGAGAGTGTTTTCTAAGAAGACAGTGGCCCGTGACTATACTTACATTTCTGTCGATTTTTAAAATTTAAATTGTTTTCCTTCTTTCATACCTACTTCATGGCATCTTCGTGGTGTTACACGAGTCGCCTTTGTTGGCGAAGATTATCTTATTGCCTCCCAAGGCAATGCCAACATTGCTTGTTTTTTCGACGGTAGAAGCGGCAGATCTGTTTCTAGCCAGCCTCTCTGCCATTTCGTTTCCTTATACTTCCCGATGACCCGGAGCAAAACAAAGTCACAGAGAGCAGCTCTTCCCAAATCTTTCAACATATCCATACAATGGTTGAAGGATCTTGAATTGCACCTGTAATCAGAGAGGGCCTTCAGTGCAGCTTGGCCGTCCGAGTAAAAACTAACTCGTTTACCATTTATTCCTGCACGCAATGCCAGTTTCGCACCTTTCCGAATAGCCATTAATTTCGACAGGAAAGCCATGGCATTTTCTGTTAGTTATCTGGAGATTTGTAGATTAAGACAATTCTCGTTCATCTTCAACAACCTACAAATCTCTCAATTTTCCTATTTTATAAAGAATAGTTCAAATAATACAGTCCAAAGAATTATATCAATATTAAAAAAAAAACATAACAGGACTACGACTGGGCGTAAAGCCCAATCGTGCGATACTCTAGATGAAAGAGAATTTTTTTATTTTAAGGAATTTTGTAGGGGAGGTGGTAGAGGGGGTGACGATATCGAACTAATTTTTTCACATCACTCTAAGGTTGCTATCAAAATGTTTTATACAAAATTTAGGATTCAAAAATTTAATTGGTACTGAGAAATTTAGTGTATTAGATTTAGTGAAATTGTGCAGTTTGTATGGGAGGTGGTAGAAGGAGTGTGAATTTATCAATGACGTTTTTAAAAATAACTGTAAACATCATTTAATTGACATATTTCAAATTGCAGATCAGTAGCTTTCATTTTTTTCAGGAAAATCAACTTTTTGTAAAGTTGTTGAATTGTGTCAAATTGTATGGAATGGGGTAGAAGGAGTGAAGCTAATCGCCTAATTTCTTTTTGGTCTTACCAATAATTCTAAATAATTATTTAGTGCATAATTTCAGATCGATAATTTTCATACGTACTGAGTAAATTTATTTAGAATATTTCATAAAAAAGTGCAGATTGTATGGGAGGTGGTGGAAGGAAGGGGAGGACTCAACTAATTTTTATACACCAGATTGAAATTATTATAGAAGTAATATATTCCAAATTGAAGATCAATATCTTTCATGCTTTTTGAAAAAATCCGTTTATTGTCGAATTGCGAAATTGTGTCATTTTGTATGGGAGGGGGTAGAAGGGGTGAAACTAAATGTCTAATTTTTTTGGTCTTACTAATAATTCCAAATAAATATTTAGTGCGAAATTTCAGCTTGCTAAATTTTATACGCACTGAGTAAATAGACTTGGAGTATTTCATGAAAAAGTACAGTCTGTATGGGAGGTGGTAGAAGGAGGGAGAGGACACGCATAATTTTTATATGGCAGATTGATATCATCATAAAATTAATATGTTCCAAATTTGAGACCAATAGCTTTGATACTTTTCGAGCGAATCCGTTTATTGTCAAATTGCGCAGTTGTGTCCTTTTGTATGGGAGGGAGTAGTAGGGGTAGAGCGATTTGGCCCGTTCACGAACTTGTCCTTACTTTTTTGTCAAAAACGACGTGTACAAAATTTGAACTTTCTAGATCAACGCGTTCTCAAGCTAGAGAGGATACGGAAGGACGTACAGATGAACGGACGGACGGACGGGCGGACAGACGGACGCACAGACGGACGGGCGGACAGACGGACGCACAGACGGACGGACGGATGGACGGACGGACATCCAGTTTTGAGATTTTTTAGTGTTCATATGAACTTCTGTATCATTCTTTTCTCCGATCCTTATTTCTTAGCGTTACAAACTTTGTGGCAAACTTAATACTCTCAGATTTCATCTAGAGTATAATCACCGAATTAGGCTCACCCTTCTTCAAAATTTCATAAATATTTAATAGGTCGTGTTTTAAGAATCGCGTCGTTGTACCATATCTCCTTCTTTCGTAGTAAATTTTATCATGGACACAGCCTCTTATCTCCGAAAAGTAGTCCATTTAAAAGAAATTTTAAAACTTTTTGTTTTTGCGGCTTACATTGCCCGATGCCCTCAATATTTATTTTCCGTGTTGAAACTGGAATTTTTCAAGATGAAAAATAAAACTCCTCAAAATATTAAATTGTCAAAACAATCAAGACCTAAAATTCGATAAGTCATTAATTACTTTGTCGATCTTAAATATATCACATATATCTTAAAAACAAATTCCAAAAAATGGTTTTTCACTTTGTGCAAAAATGACACATCTGCAAACAACATCATCTCTTGTTAATTTCCGCAGAAATGAAACATACCTGTACCAACACATTTATATGATTTAATGAAATGTCTCTTTTTTCCTCTCTGATATTATTTTCTGTTTTTCCATTGAAAATTCACGACTTTATGTGTTTATTTATATACGTTGCATAAAATAATGCAAGTGTGTTTTTCGATAAAAGATCGAATCACCTTCGAAAGTTACTCGGTTAGGAAAAATTATTATTTTCGAAGAAAGAACAAAGAGTTTCGGTTAAGAGTAAATTACCATCCTGGTTGATTGGATTGCATGTTTTCAGATACGGCGAGTATACATGTCTGTAGAGATTTTCGTATGCTGTTGAAAAAGAAATATAGATAATCGGAAACCTGTTTCCCAAAGATATAACATATACACACAATCTTGCGAGAATTTGTAACACACGATTCTGTACGCGACCAAAAAACAAAACAAATTTTATTCGCCTTTTCCGTTTTTGTAATTATTTTTTGTTTCGAACACGGCATTATTACCGTAGGAGGAGCAGAAAAATAAAACAGCAGAGAAACAATGTTACAGCATGTTCAGCCACATTTAAAAAACAAACGTTCTGGAAGGCCGTTGCACCGTAGTGTGTTACCTTTTCAAAATTTACTTTCGGATAAGTAAAACTCAAAAGTTTTATTATGGGTGCTCCGTAGTCTTCATCTTCCTTTTTTTTTACAAATCAGGCCTTGGCTTCCTGACCTTCAGGTTCTTTAACGTTTTTCATTACTTATTGTGGAAGGGTTGTTAGCACTTTGGACAAGCCTCTATCTATGAATTTTTCATTTTCGGATCGCGATTTAAATTCACGACCTTCGCATTGTGGACCAACACGCTACCCACTACGCTGCACCATGGTCTTCATCTTAAAAAGTGAATAATATGACCTAAAGTGCTCCGCCATCGTTTTCCTCGATAATTATTTTGCGTCGAGACTCATTTTTGCAGAATGCTCTTCTAGCAGCAGCATCGTAACTTCTACTTCTTCAATGGCAGCCATAAACGGACCTTGGCCTCCTGATCTTAAGGTTCCTTAACATTTTTCATTATTTACTGTAGAAGGGTTGTTAGACATTCGCACAACCCTCTATCTATGAATTTTCCATTTTCGTAGGTTGAGGTGACCAAGGTATACCCAAGCGGGCAGTGTGCTGGAATTATGCGTCGACCGGGACTTAAACTCACGACCTTTCGCACGCTACCCACTAGGCACCACTAGTTTTCTTAAAAATGAAATATTTCACCAGGTGTCCACGTCAATTTCACCACATCGCCTTTTTGCAAAAAACAAAAGTGAAAATCACTCCGTTCTCATCATCCCAGAAAAAGTTTTCCGTCTCAATGATCGTCGCAACCCTCTCATATGAAAGGTAAAACGTAAAACTTACTTTAAGTATTTTACACCACTAATGTCTTACCCCTACACTATAACATGTTTCAATCTCGACTGGCAGACGCAAGCTAGGAAATTTACATGAGGCAAGTACTTACAGCTATAGTATAGCCTAGTGGGTAGCGTGTTGGTCTTGTAATGCGAAGATCATAAGCTCAAATCCCGGTCGGCGCAATATATAATTCCAGCACATTGCCAGCTTGGATATACCTTGGTCACCTCAATCTACGAAAAACTCGTAGATAGAGGGTTGTGCGAAGGGCTAACAAGCCTTCCACAATAAGTAATGAAAAATGTTAAGGAACCTACATATATGTCAGGAGGCCAAGGTCCGATTTGGGTTGTAGCGCCATTGTAGTAGTAAGTACTTACAAGAGTTTGTCACAAGAAACTTAAAAAATATTCTAATACCAGTGTTGCCTAATCAGTGCGAGTGCTTCCAGCGTTAGGCTCTATGATATGCGATTCATGTTATTTCTGAGTGTTTTTCATAAATTTTATTGTTTTGAAATTGTTATCTTGCAGCACAGACCCCTCTATAAAGCGCCGCATTTATTTCGTCAAGAATGTTAAAAAACGTTAATATATGTTCGAGTCATTTTTATCCTCCAGAGTAGCGTTTCTCAAAGTTTTCCAATCAGGACCCCCTTTTAAATTTTGTAATTTTCGCAGCCTATAAAAGCATACATTTAATATTTAAAAATATTGAAGTTAAAGAAAAGATTTCTTTTCTTTCATTTCGAAATGCACTGAAAACATTGAAAACATTCACCAAACCATTGAAGTTAATATCAAACAAATTTGATTAATCGCGTGAAAAATAAATAAAGTGCCAACAAGTCGGGCGAAACTTTATTATTCTTGGGACAAGTTGCGGATGCGTGGAAAGACAATATGCAGGTTAGAGTGGTTAGGGAAGACTAACTGAAAGAGGGTTCTTGGGCAGGGCAGTTGTCAATTTAACACTTTGCGAAAACGTTCAAAAGCTCCAGTACATACCTATAATCAATATTTCATTCGTTTATTTATGCAAGTTTGAGTTTTTATGAGGGGAAGGGTGAGGGGTGATAGTAAGAGTGGGTGGATGTTAATAGTTTTTGAATTGATTGCTTGAATCACGTCCACTATTCTCTGTATAGAATGTCAGTTTCATAGACGAAGTTGCATATAATTTTCATAGGATTCGGTGTATTTTACGTTCTCGAAACCAACCATTTGTATGGGAGGGGTAGAGGAGGTAGAAGAATCGTAAAATTTACGTTTGTTTGTTTTTTTCATTGTACATGAAACACCTTGTGCACGTTAGACCCCCACTTCGGTGCACGACAATTTTGGAACAAATTATATTACATATTATTAAATTATATTGTTTTCTACGTATATCAAATAGATGTATCGACGTGCAAAATTTAAACTTTGTATCTTTTACCAGAGCCTTAAAAAAATTACTCAAAATTTTCAACATTTTTGCTTTCCACCTCCCTCCCCTTACACCCCCCAACTTAAATTTCTTACCAAAATTAAAGATTATATAGCTCTATAATCTGACAATATTTTGATTTGATATCTGTACTCAATTTTGAGATATAATGATTTGTAGTTTTGGAAAGTGCGCCATTTTTTAAATGCTCCTTATTTCCCTCCACTACTATTATCTCCACATGTTATATTTTTTTCATATTTTGCTAGTTCAGATTAGTATACGTTTCAAGTTTCAATTACATAGCTTAAGAGGCAACCGAGATATTCATTTTTAAGTGTTTTTCTTTGCACCCCCTCCTGACCCTCCCCCTTACAATAATTAGCCTCTTTCTAAGCTGATTCTGGTGGATCTATTTATCAGCTTAATGGTCCCAAAATATGAATTTTTTGTGATTAGTATTTTCGAAGATATAATCAATTTCAATTTCAAATTCAAATTCCTGTTAAGACCCCCTATAGGGGCATAGGACAGAAACAACTCTCTTCGACAAGGCGCGATCCTGAGCATCGGCCTTAAGCTGTTGCCAGGACTTGTTTATTCCTCTGGCCTCCTGCTCAACTGCTCGCTTCCATGTGTTACATGGTCGACCAACCCGACGTCTTCCTTGAGGATTATAATCCAAAGCCTGTTTTGCGATATTTTGCTCTGGTTTCCTCAAAGTATGACCGATCCACTGTCACTTCCGCCTTTGAATCTGAATACCTATTTTAGTCTGGCCAGTTGTACTCCAAAGTTCGTCGTTGGAGATCACTTCTGGCCAGAATATTCCTAAAATGCGCCGGAGGCATTGGTTTGGTAGTACAACCATACAACAACACAGATTTGACGCATGCGTCAAAAACTCGCAGCTTCGTGCGAAGGGAGATCTCTCTTAACCTCCAGAAAGGGGAAAGGATACCGAAGGCCTGACGAGCTTTATTTAGCCGAGCCTCAGCATCCTTTTCGGCTCCGCCGTCCATGCTGACAATGCTTCCAAGATAGCAAAAATCTTGCACCTCTTCCACATCCTGTCCGTTAAGAACAATCGGTGTGCTTGCGTTCGAACCCATGTGCATGTACTTGGTTTTACGCACATTTATTTTCAGTCCCGCCTCTTTGCATTTAGAATGCAACGAGCGAACATTTGACTCTAAGTCCGAACGGTTATGTGCAAGCAAACACACGTCATCAGCATAATCAAGGTGATTTAAGATGCTAAATAGTCTCCATTGAAGACCTTTACCTTCCCCACCTTCCAGTGCAGCTTTCAAGATGTCATTTATTACCACCAGAAACAGGGCTGGTGATAATATGCAGCCTTGTCTGACACCCGTTCGCACAGGGAAGCTCTCGGACAGCTCTCCTCTATGCAAGACGCGACACCTTGCATCTTCGTGGGATTCTTTAATCATAGCTATGACCTTATCTGGAATACCTCTCCTACGCAAAGCATTCCATATGTAATCTCGGTTAACGCTGTCGAAAGCCTTCTCGAAGTCTACAAACATGAGATGTAGTAGCGAACCCATTTCGGCTGACTGCTCTAATATTATTCGTAGGGTATTTGTGTGGTCGGTACAAGACGACCCTTTACGGAATCCAGCCTGATAAACTTCGAGAGTGCTCTCGACGAAATCACTAATCCTATTGAGAATTACCTTAGCCATAATTTTTGATACGGCAGTAAGTAGACGTATACCACGCCAATTGCCACAATCCCGAAGGTCGCCCTTCTTCGGAATTTTCACAATGACGCCCTCCTTCCATTCAGTCGGATATCTTCCCTCACTCCACACCTTAGTGAAGAGTGGGAGGAGTATATCGGCTGTGATTTCCGGGTCCGCTTTGAGGAGTTCGGTTGGTAGTCCGTCTATACCTGGAGCTTTCCTTCCCGCCATTGACCGAATGGCGGAAACTTATCTGGGGGATCGTCTCTAATAGAGGATTGTTGCGGTTGGATGATTGGAAGTTGTTCTGTTTCCGGAATATCTTCCTCTGACAAGATGTTTAAAATATCAAAGAAGTATTCCTTCCATCGCCGCAACTGGTGTTCACTCATATTAAGGAGAGTTCCGTTGACATCTCTCACCAGGTGGTTGGCGGTGAAATTCCTGTTCGTCAACTGTTTCATGATTTTGAAAAGTGAACCCATATCCCCAAGGTAAGCCGCAGATTCTGCCTTGTTTGCCAGATCTTCAATGGCCTTTCTCTTGTCGCGTCTAACAGCCCTCTTAAGCTGTATATGAGCATCGCGGTAGTTCTGCCTCAAGTCGGGCGTTCGTTGGTTGACATCGGGTTGAGAGATGATTGCCAATTTGGCTTTTTTCCGCTTGCCAACCTTGACCCATGTGTCTTGCGACATCCAGGGTTTCTCACCGCTTTGCACATATCCCACAGATTCTTCAGCACTAGTTAGAAAAGTGTTTCTGGTTGCCTCCCAATTGGCGTCCAGTGTGCGCATTTCATATTCAATCAATGTGGATGACTTTTCGCGTAAAATAGTGGTGTATTCGCGTTTTTTGTTGGGATCTCTAAGTTTATCCACATTAAGCTTCCGCTTCATTTGAAGAATTGGTGGTCGTCGGATAGCTGCTGTACACAATCTCAAGCAGGCAACCATCAAGTGGTGATCGCTCCCCACGTCAGCTCCACGTTTCGCTCGCACATCGAGGAGACATCTTCTCCATCGGCGACTTATAGCCAAATGGTCGATCTGGTTCTGAGTAACACCTTCAGGGGAAACCCAAGAAGTTTTATGATGACTCCTGTGTGGAAAAAGGGTCCCTCCGATGACTATTTGCCGAGTACTACAAAACTCCACAAATAATTCGCCGTTTTCGGGTCTCTTAATCCAAGGTCGTGACGCGTCGACCCAAGGGTCACCATGCCTCCCCATAACGTGTTCTAGTCCAGTGTTGTCTGATCCAACCTGGGCGTTCATATCTCCCGAGATGATAATAATATCACCTCTTGGAACACGTTCGAAGGTGGCACTCAGTTGGCTATGAAACTCGTCTTTGTCACCAGATATTGCGGTATTAGTTGGTGCGTAGCACTGCAGAATTGTGACGTTTCTGACACTGGTCCTGAGCCTGACGACGATAATCCTATCCGAGATTGGTTCCCAGCTAATGAGACTGTTTCTCGCTCTCGGCGTAAGGACGAACGCCACGCCATTTCTGGCTTCACTTTCAGGGCCAATGTACAGAATAGTGTTTCCGCTAGGGGTTCGTTCTTCTCCTGATCCTGTCCACCTGACCTCGCTCAAGCCCAAGATTTGGATGTTATAGTGCTTCATTTCACGGTCGATCACGGATTGGCGGTGCAAGGACCGAGTAACCCCAGCTCTTCGCCCGTCATTCAATGTTCGAACGTTCCAGAAGCCAATCATAGTCCGTTTTCGAATGCCAAAAGTCGTTACCGTTGAATCAGTCCGTATCCGAGGCGATGTATCCGTTTCTCGTATCATTTAGGTCTTAAGATCACGGGTGATAAGCCCATGATCCAGTGAGTGTCCATTTGCCATTTTTAGGGCAAGCAGGACTGGCTGTGGGTGCATTCTACAGCCCCCATCCCAGAGGGGGATAGTTAGCTGAGGTCCGTGGAGTCGCTAGTCTCCAAAGATAGTTACGGGAATTGGTAAAACCTCATCCTACAAATACCCCCTTGCGAATATATAATCATTTGAACAAAAAAAAAATTCGGCCGACAATTTGTTTTTAGCGTCCCTCTCCCCCCCCACCCCTTTTTCCGACGCCAATGTATACACAAATTACATTATTTTTAAAGTTTGTCCCACAATCTTCATCATATCTCTGCTGATTTTCAGCTTCCCATCTGCATTCGTGGTGGAGATATTGGCAAGTGAAGTTTTACTCTCAATCATAATTCTGTTGTTTTTGAAAAGCCAGTTGCTTCGCTAAAGATTGCGTATCACTCAAAATTTTACTTTTCGCAGTAAGATGGTTTTCCATTTGAACCACAATTTCAATTTTTTTATAGTTGATATTGGTGCAAGTTTTATATTTTATTTTAGATTTATCATGGAATATCAAGAAGAAGAATCATCTTTTTGCAAAATATCTTCATAAAACAAAATTTTATGTTAAAAAACGTTAAACACCAATTTTTTAAACAACCAAACAAAAATCTCAAAAAATTATCGAAAACGAAAAAAAAAAAATGTTACATTGAACCTATCAAAAATTCACATAACGTCACAATTACAAAATCTTAAGTAACATGAAATCAATACAGAAAAAAACAACTACTAGCCAACTTGTAATCGATAAATAATATCGCAAAATGACCGAGGTCAAAATCGGTTTTTCATTAATTTTCTAGAATGACGCACATTTTTAAATGGCAAAACATTTACGTACACAAATGTTGCCCAACACCTTGACAAATTGTTTTTGTTTTTTCCTCTTTCTCTTGTCACCTATCTAGCGTGCGATCTAATTTCTTTTTATGTCATTTTGTTTTGTTTTGATTTGATTGAGTGATACTGTTTTTGGTCTTGTCTCGAGGTTAACTTTTCTTTAAGAAATATTTGCATGGCGCATAAAGTACAAGGAAATGTTGTAATCTATGCATTTTAAACGGTCAAGTTAATCGAACTTGAGATCATTAGCGATCTGTTTTTTTTTCTAGTAGGTGGTTTTATAGTAAAACTGCAATATTAATTTATATGAATAAATTTTCGAGCGAATAAAAATGTCTGTCGCGATACATCGTAAGTCTTTTCATTTCGAAAATTTTTAAAAAATTCTTTTATTAAAATAGTTTTTAATAAGCTCCGTTTTATGAGTACAAATGTTCACAATCAATACTTTTGTATGCCTAAATTATTCAACTACGATGGAAACGTTTTATCCTTTATCTGTTCGACCGACTCGCACTCGAACGAGGCGACATCATTGGGATAATGATCACAAAGATGGATTGAGAATAATGGAGACGCTTACATATATTCTTGTAAATCACTTTAAATTAATCCCATGATTTCCGATTAGAGAAACAATTATATGCACATTATTGTTTTTACTGCGTTACTTTCAAAGACCAGGCCCAAATCCATGTAAAAATAATCACTTCTTCTTAATTGATTTATCATTAAGAAGAATTCAATCTAAGAATAGCATCTGAAGTTATTTTTAGACTAAATGGATGTTAAGATATTAATGAGTCTGTAATAATACGAGAATAATCTGATACAAGTGGCGTCCAAGTTGTCTAGACTTTTCGATAAAGTTATTAAAGCGTAGTACCGACCCGAAATAGATTTGCCCTTTAAATGATTTCGCTAAATTAATAACCCCTGATTAGTGGATTTATTGAGTTCTTAAATGAAGATACCAAAAGAGTTCTATATTTGTGATTTTAAAATTTTGCACCTTTACTTTATTTCTGATCTTGCAGAACAATAAAATAAAACGTATGAAATAAATTGCACTGGCACTATCTTCAGTAAATTATGAAACGTTGTTAATTTTTCGCAGTAAACATCGCGAGATGTGCTTGGGGTGCCCCAGCCCAAATTTGTAAATTGTACTCTAAGCGAGGTCGAATGAATGCTTTGTAGATGTTATCAAGATTGGAAGGCGTAAAATATTTTTTACAGTTTCGACGTTTAGAGGCATCAAGAGTAACTCTAAAGATGTGTTGGCTCCAATTAAGGTATTTATTAATCTTCATGCCTAGGAGAGTAAAATCTTCCGAATAGCGAAATTGTACGCCGCCAAAGAATACATTGGAGGACAACGTCGGAACATCACGCTTGAGGGATAGACTGTGTATTTGTTGCGTCAAACTCTACCCTTTTTTTCCTGCCCCACTCCAGGATTAACTTGAGGTCTGAATTCAGTGAACCAAATAACTCAGTACGTTTGGAAGTAATGTCTGCGTGAGTCCGCAAGAGAGTTAAATTCCTTGACGTTATCAAGAGTACTGTTATCTGCTACTGTAAATTGGATTAAAAGTTGACGACAGAAGTCGTTGATGAACATAAGGAATAGAGTAGGAGATAAGACTGAACCTTGAGGGACGCCGCAGTAAGATCAGTTGCAGATGGGATGGGAGGGGACTGCCCAGAAGGTGATAGTGTCGAATTCCTCGCGAAACTCGCTGCCAATAGATAAGCTTTATTTACAGAATTAAGCACGGTGCAGTCTCCGTCATTGAGAGGAGGTTTTGAAGAAAAAAAGTTATTGTTGACCGCTGTAACTGATCATTCGTAAGATCTCGAGCCTTTAGGGCAATCAAGGATCTTCCGCCGAAGTTTTTGGTCATGCTCAAATTTAATACGCTTAAATTCATATTTGCAGGTATTTCTTGATGCATTGAAGTGTTATCTGTTAGCAGGTGCTTCCTTAGCTTTCAAAGTTTGAAACGCTTATTTTTTGGCCTGTATGGCATCGAGACATTCTTTGTTGAACGACAGCATTAATCTCTTACGACTGGAGAGTATCTACAGGTTCATACCTTTAAGAATGGTCTCGGTGACAAGTCTACAAGATTCATCGCAGTTTTTGGAATCGAAGCACAATTTTCAATCGAACGCACTGAGGAATTCGTTTGGGACTCCCCAATTAGCTCTATTAAAGTGCCAAATGGTTCTTCGGGGTGCCTTGGCTGACAGCGGGTTTAATGTTGCAACTGGAAATTGTGCACGAACCAAGAAGTGGTCCGTGGTTCTGTCTTCTCTCTAGATTTCTCTCTCATAAGAGGACTTACAGCTTTAGCGAAGTTTTTGTTTATGCTCAAATTTAACACGCTTAAGTCCAGATTTGCAGGTATTTCTTGATGCATTGAAGTGTTGTATGTTAGCAGGTGTTTGGTTATCAGGCGTTTGGTTAGCTTTAAAAGTTTGAAACACTTATTTGTTTGCCTGTATGGCATCGAGAAATTCTTTTGAACCAAGAGTCCCTCGACAGCCTTACTCTCTTACGACTGGAGGGTATGTACAGGTTCATATCCTTAAGAATGGTCTCCGTGACAAGTCTAAAATCTTCGTCGCAGTCTTCGGAATCGAAAAACAATATCGAATCAAAGGCACTGAGAAATTCGCTTAGGACTCTCCAATTAGCTTTGTTAAAGTTCCAAATGGTTATTCGGAGTGTCTTCGCTGGCAGCGGGCTTAGTGCGGCAACCGGAAATTTTGCACGAAACAAGAAGTAGCTCGTATTTCCGATTGGTGATATGACGGAGACAGAATTTTCCTCAGGCTGGCTTGTTAGAAATAAGTCAAGAAGCTTAGAAAATTTGCCTGCGACGTCTGGTAAACGATTTGGATGGTCGTTAAGGTAAGCAAAGAGCTCAGCATTACGCCCCTCTAAATATGTGGTAGAGTAATGTTTGAACTTTCTAATGCCGTTATCCTGCGCTTTCGGGAGTTGAACAGAAGTGGTGAGCTGACTGGCATATCAAGCCTTCTAAGACGTTTGGGTATATATTAACATAGTGTGCAATATTTTTAAACCGATAATGAACACTAGCAGAGATATCGTTTTGTTATTCCACTAATAAAAACTCCAACAACTCAAGAGCTCCGCACTTTAGACCAATACACTAGTCTACAGTGCGAAGCTCTTGAGTGCGGGGTACTTCTAGGCCACCTCAAACTACGAAAATAAAAATATTCGCAAATAGAGGGTTCTGCAATGAGAAATAAATGTTAAGAGCTCTGACGGTCAGGATACTAATAAACCAATTTGATTCACTGATTGATTGAAAAGAAGAGAGTTCAATCGACAAAGTTGTAATAACTCAATTTCCTCGGCTCAGAAATTATAAAAACTAGTGATCTAAATAAAATACGAGGAAATACGGAACCTACTATTCCCTTCTGCCACCACCCATACAAACCGCAGAATTTCGCGAAATACAATACACTAGAGATATGCAAAAAAAATGCCTTTTGGTTAACTAGTTCACTAGTCCTAACTCACTTTTAGCTAGTTTAGTTCATTGGGTTGAGGCGGAAACTTCAAAATTCAGGGTTTTCCGGATATCTCGAGTCAAAAATAAATAGGCATTGAAAAGGAGAAAAATTATCTATAAGAAACTGCAAAAATAGGTTTTTGGGTTTTCAAGCCTAAGCAAGGTAATTAGTAGAAAAAATAGGAGACCCAATTCGATCCGAGCTGTCATTTTTGAGATATCTAAGGAAACAGCAAACAATTTGTTTCTACAAATATCTCGAGTAAAAAAAGACAATTAGCTATAAAAAAAACATACCTCACTCGATCCATAGCTATTTAAAAAAAAAAGTGTTATGCTACACTTAGGACGAAAAGCTAGTTCGTTTGTGAACTAAAATTTGTTTTTCAAAAAAAATGTATTCCGCTCTCGACTTTACATATCTTCTTGATCGTATTAAGTTGATTGTTCGATTGTGACCTCAGTCATCAGTGCTCCAGTCTGAATATTTCGTACAAGAAGGCCTAGATACTCAGTAGATGGATTCTGTTCTACTTCTCTGCATTGGTGCTACAGCCCAAATCGGACCTTGGCCTCCTGCCATGCAGGTTCCTTAACATTTTTCATTACTTATTGTGGAAAGGTTGTTAGCCCTTCGCACAACCCTCTTTCTTCGAATTTTTTTCATTTTCGTAGATTGAGGTGACTAAGGTATGTATATCCAGGCCGACCGAGATTTGAACTCACGACCTTCGCATTACAAGACCAACACGATACCCACTAGGCTACACACTAGGCTACACCTAGGATTCTGTTCGCTTTCTATCATTCAGTCCCCCATAACATCTGCAAATATTTGTCAATAGCGCCAGTACAACTGAAAAATATACCAGCTTCTCCACTCGTTACGGTCATTCTCACTCCCCTTCCCTAGCCTTCCCAATCCCATTCCTTCCCTCCATGGCTGTATTTGTGCATTGCACATAAAGGCCGAAATTGCCTATAACACAGGTCATTCTGTAAAAATGGCAGATACGTTCCAGCAAAAACCGTGTAAAGAAGACATGCCACTCATAGTAAAATCAAAGATATGTTAATTCAAAATGCACTGTGAAAACATTCACCAAACCATATGTTCCAGAATTTAAAAAAACCGTGTAAGATGAAAAAATAACTACATACTGTTTAGAAAACCGTGCAAAAAAAAAAAATAATGAAAGCCCATGTTAAGTTAATTCTATAAAAAAAAATTCAAAATTTTAATGAAACATAAAACTTATTTAGTAACTATCATCACTAAAAAGCCAGCACGTTTATTGCTGACAAGAGCCACATCGCTTGATATGTCTAACACGTTTAATGAGGTTGAACCTATTGAAGACTCCCGTTCTTTAATAACGTCCTTTGATGTTGGCGTTCTTTTTATTAAGAAATCTGTTTACCTAGTCGTGTTATAAGTTCTGTTACAAGGAAAAATTTTCTGTAGAAAACAAAGACTTTCACTTTGTAAATTTATGTTTTCAGGAAATTTTTCGAACAGTATTACAAATTGTTAAAAAGCACAATTATTCAAAATGATTTCCTTCTAACATAGAAACAAGACCGGAGTCTGCGTGAACGGTCATTAATTGAATTATGCACCTTTTCCCGTGGAATTCGTCCCTTGCCTTGATTAGAAACCTCTTCTAGCTCTCCAAATGCGGGTGCCGTCCTTGGTAGGCCACTTCCTCAAGCGTGGACTATAAGGAGTAGTCCAACGGATTGAGGTCTACGCTCCCAGAGGGCCAATCTGAAGAACCTATGAGATCAAGAAAGTTTTTCTCAAGCCACAGCTGAGCTGATCTAACCTTGCGGGTGGGTGCAAAATCCTGCTGGAACACCCAATTTCATCCCCTACACATGGTCTCGCTCAAATACTTGACAATACGCTGTAAAATATCTTCTTGATAATCAATAGCTCTAGTTTTGACGACCTTTTCATAAAAAAAGGAGGTTTGTGGTGCCTTCAAAGCTGACTTCCACCCAGACCATCAATAACGAAGGATGATGAACCCTTGGTATCTGCTCAACTTTTTTCCCGTACTTTCCGAAAGCTGGAGCATAGACCGGTCTTTTGATAGTAAACTTTCTCGTCAGAAAACAAGATGGTGTGATGTTGATCATCCGCGTAACAAGTAAACAATGCCTTTGATCCTTCTATCCATTCTATCCATCTAGATAGCTCGCGATCAAAAATTGAATTGGTGAATTTAAGCTTGATGGAAGGTTATCAGCTCGATGGAAGGTAATAAGCTTGATGGAAGGTAATCAGCCAGGGAAAGAACAGGTCATTGATTGTTCAAAGAGAATTAGCAAAGCCCGAGCATGTAGCAGAACTTATGACAGGACTAAGTACAGTTCTTGGTACCCAGAGGTACAAACCGGCAAACTACGTTGAAACTTTAATGCATGTTCTACGTTAGTATGATGAGTGAGAAAATGATGCGCTATACCTGTCACAAATTTCAAAACCTCGCGAATTAAACAAGGACTGTACCTAGTCTAGCCATAAATATTGTTACAAGGTTTGGCAACCCTGCAGAAAGGAACCGTTATATTGCATTTCTTAAAAATTTAGCTAATCGCTATAGTACGCTTGTGCTTGATGCATTTGTCATCATTTGAGTTTAATTTTTAGTGTAGTGAACATGGATTGGGGTGACAAAGAAAATAGAATTGCTGTGATTGCACTTCATAAAATAGGAATGCAACCAAGTGATATTTTCAAGACTCTGCATACCCTTGGTATAAGCCGAATGTTTGTATATGGGGCTATTGAAAGATTTAATGATACGTCTGGAGTAAGTGACCGTGAAAGAAGTGGCCGTCCGCGAACTACTCGAACACCTCAAGCGGTTAAAGCCGTGCGCGAGAGAATTCGCCGTAATCCTCTTCGGAAACAAAAAATTTTATCGCGTGAGATGAAAATACCCCAAAGAACAATTTCACGTATCATCAAAAGTGACTTGGGGTTAGGTGCTTATCGTAGATCTACCGGGCATTTACTAACAGATTCGTTAAAAAAAATAGAGT
The DNA here is from genome assembly GCA_963669355.1 of Chorisops tibialis. NCBI lineage: Eukaryota > Metazoa > Arthropoda > Insecta > Diptera > Stratiomyidae > Chorisops > Chorisops tibialis. The sequence continues at coordinate 177,746,711 of OY770262.1, read as the reverse complement.
GGAAAAATCAAAACGATTACTTTGCCGGTACGCAAACCAAGAACACCGTAAAATTTTGTTTACGGACGAAAAAATTTTTACTGTCGAAGAAACATTTAATAAACAAAACGATAGGGTTTATGCTCGCAGTGCCAGAGAAGCTTCTCAAGCTGCCCAAAAGGTTCAAAGAGGTCATCATCCAGCCTCAGTAATGGTTTGGTGGGCTGTTAGCTACAACGGGGTGACAAAGTTGCATTTTTGTGAGAAGGGCGTCAAAACGTCTGCCAAAATTTATCAAGAAAGTGTCCTTGAAAGTATAGTGAAACCTCTCAACACGTCATTATTCAAAAATCAGCCTTGGAGTTTCCAGCAAGATTCTGCACAAGGTCATAAGGCGAAGTCAACCCAAAAATGGCTTGAAGAAAATGTTCCAGATTTTATTAAAGCTGAAGATTGGCCTTCCTCTAGCCCAGACCTGAATCCGCTGGATTACGAATTATGGTCTGTCTTAGAGCAAATGACGTGCTCTAAAAGACATCCTAATATCGAATCCTTAAAGAAGTCTCTTACACATGCAGTTGCCAACTTTCCGATTGAAGTCGTGCGTGCTTCCATAGATAAGTGACCAGCTCGATTAAAGGCTTGTGTAAAGGCAAAAGGCAATCACTTCGAATAACTTGTTGCAATTTCCGTTGTTGACAATGCATTTAATAAATAAACAATGATTTCTTAACATATAACACCTCTTTTATTGAACAGTGCTTCAAAAAGTTTGTAACAGTATTTATGGCTAGACTAGGTATATACAAATGTAAAATGCAGCTGATATAATAAAATTCGGGAACTTCCTACCTGAATTTTGTTTTTGTATCGTATACATTTTATGTAAGACGAAAAATTTGAATTTATTTAAATTTTTTTTTTTTTCCAAACGTGTTAGAAGGAAAAATTCGTGTAAAAAAGTGGTCCTTGTTCTTCTTCATAGCCCGTGTTATTTCAAAACCGTGTAAAAAAAGACCGTATAAAAAAGAGTTGGGTACTGTAATACTACGCACAAATTTTCATACTAGATATGGTAAGTTCTCTTTGCGAAAGGCGTGTTCTATCGTGGTACTTTGCTTTTATGCTGTATTCATTCGGAATACATCCTTCATTGAACAACATGGGCTTGTTGCCTTGCGACATTGTTCGATCCTTTGTATTCCAAAGCAAACAATGGAAACACGCAAAGACATAAGTAAACAATGGCAACAGACAAACATCTGCTTGCATAGAATGATTACTGACTTTGCGGATGTGCCGGACAATGCGGTTATGCATGTGAACAACGAATTGCCAACCGAATATGTAACCCCTTAAACTTCACATTGAGTCAGATTACTACTAGTTCATTTCGAACTAAATGTGGGAATTTTAGTGAAAAGCTCATTTAATTCAACGATGTACATATTGTTGCGAGCTAGAGGTTCGCCGGGATTTCAAGAAAAACACAATTCGTTTAAAAATAAAGGATAATTTATTTATTCGCACGTTTCACTTTAATTCGCACTTTTAATTTAATTCTTACTATACGGCACCACTGATATCGCGTTCTTGTACCGGTTCACGTTCTCTCGCAGATGTTGCTGAACTGACTGCTCGCTGACAGCTACCATGTTTTTATACCATTTCCCCTTTTTCTAGAAGCATCTGTCGTGGAGGTTTTCGGGTGTATGTCTCGACTATTCTAGATGGCGCTTTATACCATTTCCGCCTGTTCTAGAAGTTACTGTCGTGGATGTTTTCGGATGTATGTCTCGACTATTCTAGATGATTCTCTCCTTAGTCCCTGTTCGTCCCGAACAGAGTCGTTCACTCCCTCAATGGCACCATGGTACTTTGTTAGTAGGTCGAGATGTACCACTTTCATTTTAGTACGAGGTTTTTGATGTAGTTGAATCCGATAGACGACATCATTTAACCGGTTGATGATCTGGTAAGGGCCTTCCCAGTTTCGCTGTAGTTTCGGCGATCTGCCCTTCTGTCGTTTGGGATTGTGTAACCAAACCAAATCGCCCTCTCGGAATCCTGATGGATTCGCCCGTTGGTCATACCTCGTCTTCATGCGGTCGGTCGCCAAATCAATTTTATCTCTGACCAGGTTATAAATTGTCTTTAGTCGACATCGAAGATCCGAGACGTAATCTTTGGCATTGGTTGGTTGGTCTGGTGGCACTCCAAACATTAGTTCCGCAGGGACTCGAGTATTTCTTCCGAAAATGACTCGGGAGGGAGTTTCTCCTGTTGTTGAATGTATCGATGTTCTGTAGTCCATTAAAAATAGAGGGATGTGCTGATCCCAGTCCCGTTGCCTCTCGCTGACGAGTTTGGATAGGTTTGAGTTCAATGTCCTATTGAAATGTTCCACCATTCCATCGGACTGTGGGTGTAGTGGAGTTGTCCTTTTTTTGTTTATTCCCAGCATTTGGCACACGTGTTTGAATATTTGAGATTCAAAATTGCGCCCTTGATCGGAGTGTAGTTCGCGTGGCGCTCCAAATCTGCTCACCCAGTTGGTAACAATTTGTTCGGCGACGGTTACTGCTTCTTGGTTTGGAATTGCGTAGGCTTCAGGCCACTTGCTGAAATAATCAATGACCACTAGAATATAGCGATTACCATTTTCTGATTCCGGAAATGATCCAGCAATATCCACAGCAATTCACTCGAATGGGACTCCCACGTTGTATTGTTGCATTTCTCCCTTTGATCTGCGTTGTGGGCTCTGACTCGATGCACACGTAGTACATTTACGGCACCAATTTTCGACATCATCTCGGAGATGGATCCAATAACACCTTTCGCGTATCTTTGCCAAGGTTCTATTTACACCCAAATGCCCACCGGAGGTACCTCCATGATATTCCTTCAAAACCTCCTCGACTTTACAATGCGGGACGATGGTTTGCATGTGATACGACTTTCCGTCAGCGTCCTCCCATTTCCGTTTTAATAATCCGCCGTCTAGGTGAAGGGAGTTCCATTGTACCCAATAACACTTTAAGGTTTCGCTGAATTGTGAGTTGTCTTTCCACTCAGGCCGTTTCATTTCGTCCTTCCATGCCATGATCGGTGAAATATCTGGATCTTTACGTTGGGCATCTTCCATTTCTTGCTGTTTCCATCCATCCTTTGGTTCGGTCGTTATCCTCTGAATGGTTTCTCCGGCTTCTTTCCCTTCTACACGGTGACAATGCTTGCAGTTCGATGAACAAGGACGACGTGAAAGCGCATCGGCATTACCGTGGATTCTTCCTCTTCGGTGAACAATTTCAAAATCGTAGGATTCGAGCCTTTCGATCCATCTGGCTACTTGGCCTTCGGGGTTCTTAAACTGAAGTAGCCATTTAAGCGATGCGTGATCCGTTCAAAGAAGGAACTTTTGAGCATAGAGATATTTGTGAAAATGTTTTGTTGCTTCTACAATGGCTAATAGCTCTCGGCGAGTTACGCAATAGTTCCTTTCTGATTTTGAGAGTACTCGGCTGTAGTATGATAGCACTCTCTCATGCCCGTCGATCTCTTGTGATAGTACTGCTCCGATACCGACATTGCTGGCGTCAGTATCTATGATGAAACCGTGACCTGGTTTTGGATACGCCAGAACTGGGGAGTCGCAGAGTTGGTCTTTTATCCTCTCGAATGCTTCCTGGCACTGTTGACTCCATGTAAATGGTTTTCCCTTTTCTGTTAGCTGATGCAGACATTTCGCCGTGTTGGCAAAGTCTTTTACGAATCGTCGGTAATATGTCGCTAAGCCTAGGAAGCTGCGCAACTGGTGTTTATCACTCGGAGTAGGCCAATTTTTCACCGCCAGTATCTTTTCCGGATCCTTCTTTACGCCATCAGCTGAAACGATTTGACCTAAGTACTTGACTTCTGCACTAAACAAAGTGCACTTTTTCGGGCTCAGTTTTAATTTTGCCGCTCGCAGTCGCTGGAAGACTTCCTGTGGATTTTTTAGATGTTCCTTGAATGTTTTTCCGATAACGATTACATCATCCAGGTAAACGAGACAAGTTTTCCAACTCAGGCCACGCAAAACGAATTCCATTAGTCTTTCGAACGTAGCTGGAGCATTGCACAGGCCAAATGGCATTACGATGAACTGCCACAGTCCGCTGCCGACAGAGAATGCTGTCTTCTCTCTATCTTTTTCATCTATCTCCACTTGCCAGTAACCACTTTTCAGATCCAACGTTGAGAACCATTTAGCATCAGTCAGGGTGTCCATGATATCGTCGATTCTAGGTAGTGGATAGTTCGAAACATCATTCGGTCGCCTGTAGTCCACACAAAAACGGGTACTGCCATCCTTCTTCTTTACCAGCACCACGGGCTCTTTGATTCTTCGATGATTCCCTGATGCTCCATAGTTTTGACCATTGAATTGACTTCTCCTTGTTTCGCTAATGGTACTCTTCTTGGAGGTTGACGTATCGGTGTAGCACTTCCGGTATCTATACGATGTTTCACTAAGTTTGTTCTGCCATAGTCGTCATCACCGGTGGAAAAGACGTCGCTGAATCCTTCGATTAGATCTACTGCTTGCTTGTGTTGTTCTCCTCTAAGGTTGCTTGACTGAAGAAGTGTTGATGTTACATTGTCCTTCCTTCTTGGCTTATTTTTAGAGGGTACGTCATGTGGTTCTGCCTTGTCGATGCTCGTCACCGCCGATATTGGTTCACAGCTGCCAATTACATCTCCTTTCTTTACGCTGGTAATGCTGTCCGAAACGTTGAGGACTCTTATTGGTACCATCATCTTCTCATTCCTTTTTACGAGCGTTTTTCCTAGTATTAGACTTCGTAATGCAGGTGTCGTTTCCGGTTCTATGAGGTAGAATCGGTGGTTCCCGGGATCACCATCGAGCTCTGCCCAAATAACATTCTCAGATGACTTTGGTATATCCGCACCTTCGCATAATACAACTCGCAGCTTTGTTGTGTTGGAGGATGTTATTTACATCGGGATTTCAATATTCCGCCACTTCATTATTCGTTGTCCTAAGTCCAGCTGGATAGCGTGTGGTTTCAGAAAATCCATTCCAAGGATACACTCCTCGGTAATGTCAGCTACCACGAACACATTCGAGAAGGTCAAATCCCCAAGCTGTATGTCACGAGCTATTTCTCCATGGACCGTTGTAGTTTCTCCTGTAGCAGTGCGAAGTGCGTACTTCTTGGTGTTGTGAAGCCAAGTACGATCTACGAGGTCAGATCTTAGCACTGACCGTGTTGCGCCTATGTCGACTGTTATGATGCAGTTTAATTTGCCGACTCGACCACTCATACATAAGTCGTTTTCACAACGATGTAGTCGAGAAACTGCGATGATGGCTCCGGGGGCGTCGATTCTACCAGCCAACTTCTGCCCCATGAAGTTGGCCTTTACTCGTTTCCCGGACTGTCATTAGGCGAAGCGTACTCTCGTGACGGTTCGCCCCTTCCTCCTCTTTGTTTAGCAGCGCAGCCGGAAAAGTAGTTGATCGCTTTTCTGGGTTTGCGGCAGTCGCGTCTTAAGTGTCCTGCCTGTCCACAATTCCAGCATCGGGGAGCACCAGATCCTTCGCTCCACTTGGTGTACTCGGCTTTCTGGCACACACATTCTTCTACTATTTCTCGAACTCGATAGTTACTCCGCGAGCTTTGCTTGGCAGCTTCGAACGTCAGCCCATATACTAAGGCTTCGCCAATCGTTTTCTTACCTGCCAGTTTTAACGCCTGTTGCAGCTCTCTGTCCTGTACAGCATTGTTAAATGCGAAAACAGCTGTATCGTTGCGTTGCTCTGTTTGCGCATTAGGCAGCGATAATAGTGTGAGTCGTGCAATATCGCGTGCCAGCTCTTGAAGTGTTTCACCATTCTTTTGAGCTCGGTTGTACAGTTGAGTTTTGTAGATCTCTCGCATGTGGTCACTGCCGTAATGAAGATCCAATGTCCGGACTAACGTTGAAAAATCTTGTTGTTGCTCCTTCGGAATCGTTAGAAGAACTTCTGCTGGTGGGCCCCTTAACGCCAATATAAGAGCCGTTCCTCGTTCCAGATCATTCCAATGATTGTTTCTTGCGGCAGCCTCAAATTGGGTCTTATAAATAGCCCACGGTGTTTGTCCATCGAAGATTGGAGCCTTGAGACCCTTGTGCGCAACGTGTTCTGTCTTGATGACGCCAGTCGCTTTCACGTTATCGAAGTCTCTTTTTGGCCGTTCGACTTCTTCTTCGAAGATTCGAAGTTTCTTCTCTACGTTTTCTTCTATTGCCTTGCCCATGGTGTCTATTTTATTATTTTGCTGCTCCAATTTTTGGTTGAGGTCCTTTGAGGTCTGATCTAATTTCTCTAGTTTCTGATTAATGTCCGCAGATTGTTGATCTAATTTTTGATTCATGTCCGCAGATTGTTGATCTAATTTCCGATTCATGTCCGTTGTCACAGCTGATTGTTGATCTAATTTGTTCATCATTTGTTGCATTAACTGTGTTAAGGCATCCGATGTACAGGAGCACTCCTCTTTATGAGCTTCTTCGATTTGGAACTCAAAACTATCTGCATCCTCACCCTCAGCCTGGAGTGTCTCGATCATACGGCTGACAAGTTCAGACTTGCTTCCTGTCGTAGGTAACTCGCGTCTACTAAGCTCTTCCTTCAGCTCCTCTAATTTTAAGTCCTTTAAATAACGCGGCATTTTCACTACCGATTATTTCAAGTTTTTCCGCGATCCGAATTCACTTAAATTTTCTCCACTAATTAAAGTCACTGCTCACTAAAGCACTCGAGAATATTCGATTTCACAAAACTCTCACTGTCCGTTCGAGAATTTTAGTTCCGCGATTTTACTTCGCTAATTAAAGTCACTGTTCACTAGAGCACTCGAGAATATTCGATTTCACAAAATTCTCACTGTCCGTTCGAGAATTTTAGTTTCACTTTTTCGCTCTCACAAAATTATCCGTTCCAGAATTTTAATTTCACTCGCGATTTTTAACCCGAATTTATCCTTGAAATCCCACTTCTGACACCAATTGTTGCGAGCTAGAGGTTCGCCGATTTCAAGTAAAACACAATTCGTTTAAAAACAATGGACAATTTATTTATTCGCACTTTTATATAATTTCCCAATCACTTTGCGCTTTACGACAACACTGTCGCGTGTTTACTATCGCTTTTCTTGCACCGGTTCGCGGCTCGATCATTAAAAATGACTAACTAACTCGCTGCTGACAGCTCCGCGCTTTTTATAGCAAATCTCCCTAGTTCTGGAAGCTTCCGTCAGGTGGTTATAGGTGTGTGTGTGTCTAGACTATTCCAGATTGCCTACATTCTGGAGTATACGGGAAGTTGCTGGAAACTTTGTTTATGGCCTTTGACAAGTTGAGGGACTTTTCTCGATGTTTCTGGCAACATCCAAATTGCGTGATTGCAAGATCTATAACACTACCTTGAAACTTTAATGCACGTTCTACCTTAGTATCATGAGTGAGAAAATGATGCGCTATACTTGTCAAAAATTTCAAAACCTCGCGAATTAAACAAGGACTGTATATAAAAATGTAAAATGCAGCTGATATAATAAAATTAGGGAATTGCCTACCTGAATTTTGTTTTTGTATCGTATACATTTTATGTAAGACGAAAAATTAGAATTTATTTAAATTTTTTTTTTTTCAAACGTGTTAGAAGGAAAAATTCGTGTAAAAAAAGTGGTCCTTGTTCTTCTTCATAGACCGTGTTATTTCAAAACCGTGTAAAAAAAGACCGTATAAAAAAGAGTTGTGTACTGTAATACTACGCACAAACTTTCATACAAGATATGGTACGTTCTCTTCGCGAAAAGCGTGTTTTATCCTGGTACTTTGCTTTTATGCCGTATTCATCCGGAATACATCCTTCATTGAACAACATGGGCTTGTTGCCTTGTGACATTGTTCGATCCTTTGTATTCCAAAGCAAACAATGGAAACACGCAAAGACATAAGTAAACAATGGCAACAGACAAACATCTGCTTGTATAGAATGATTACTGACTTTGCGAATGTGCCGGACAATGAGGTTATGCATGTGAACAACGAATTGCCATGTAGCCCTCTAAACTTCACATTGAGTCAGATTACTACTAGTTCATTTCGAACTAAATGTGGGAATTTTAGTGAAAAGCTCATTTAATTCAACGATGTACATATGTTACATGCCATCATCATCAATGGCGCGAAAGCCTAAATCGGGCCCTGGCCACTCTGTCAATCTTTCGCCACCACAATTTCATAAACAAACATAAAGACAAAAGGCAAAAAAGTACGCAAACAATGAAAACGGGCAAACACTTGCATGTATGGAATGATTACTGACTTTGCGGATGTGCCGGACAATGTTATGCTTGCATGTGAACAACGAATTGCTAACCGAATATGCAGGTTTCCAAACTTAACATTCAGTCAGCTTACTACCAGTTCATTTCGAACTAAGTGGGAGAATTTTAGTGAATAGTTCGTTTAGTTTATTGGTGTAAATAGTTCGCTCTACAATACACATACAATTTCTCAGTACCTATGAAATTTATGAAGTTCAAATTTAGTGTACAATATTTTTGTATCAAGTATAATGTAAAGTGTATATCCATTAGTTCAACGTGGTAGACCATCTTCCATACAAAATAAAATAATTCCTTGAAGTTTACAATAATCGTTTTTCCATCTAAATTATGGCATAATCGTAGCTCTGTTATGTTATTTTGAAAATTCCTTTCCAATAAAATTATTCAATTTCTTCGCATTGTCATCGAGAAATTCTGTAAGATAATTTCTTGAAAGTAATCAATAAAAAGTGCTCATACAGAAATTGATTATGATATAAGTTTTAAAAATTTATCTAGAAAAAAAAAAAAAAAAATAATTAATTTTAATTGAAAAGAAATTTACATTTATCCTCCAATCCGAACAATAATTTTATCACGCAGCTTCTTAGTAAGCTACTGGAGAAAAAATAATTTCAAGTACATTGAATTGCATCAGAACGCGATCTGTAAGCCGATGTTTTCTTCGAATAAAAATCAAAAGATTTCAAATCGTTTTGTGGAAGTTATCAATGTTATAATTAATGGAATTGACTTTTAACGACATTTTTAATTGAGTTTTTTTTTACCTTCTTCCCTAGAATACTGTTGAATTGAAAAATTAGAAATCTGAAAATGAATTAAATCCTAATTATACGAATTAATCGGAGTTCGAAAGAAAAAGTTTAAATTGATTTCGAAAAGGATTTAATGACATTAATTTGAATTACATTAATTTATCTTTTTTTTAATTAAATCTTCTTCTTTGAATGGTCGAAATCGGGATTTGGCATCCTTACGTTCAGGTTCCTTGTCAATTCTTTGATATTTTGAAAAGATATACATATGTAGCAGCTACTCACGCTTTTAGTGTACTGAAATCATACGTCGACCGGGATTTGACCTGAACATTGTAAACAAAAACCCACTAAATAAAACTAAATTATTATCATTGAAGTCAGTCGTCAGAATTAAATTAAAAGTTCAATTACACCCGCAAAAAAAAACAATAAACATTAAAAAAAACCTATTATATACGAATTCAATCATACATTATTAAACCATAAAAATTAGTAATGGAGAAAAATATTTCGTAACAAATAAAATGCATTGTCAATTTTATATCCATCGCTATAAAAAAAAACATTTCAATTCTCTCTTAGCGTATTATTCAATTAAACAATCGTTTAGGGGCTCTCGCCGCATGTGACATTTTCTATCGGTGTAATTAAATAACATAAAAGCCCTCGATGCATTTTTTATTTAATATGTGATAAACAATTCAATAGATTAATTCAATTTTATTGTCATTAATGGAAATTGTACCGTATTCAAATAACAAATGGAAAAAACTAAATTGCATCACTCGAATATAGGAAGTAATTATTTTCGGAAATAGATAAAAACGTCAATAGAAAACGATTGAATCTTCAATGTACATAAGTAGCTGCTGTTTTAAAAATTATGTATTCAATATTTTTTTGTTTGTTGCATATGAAAAGTCGAACATTAGAATATGTCGGACATTTTCCTCTTCCCGTATGGAGAGATGAATATTTTTGCTAAATTAAAATGAATAAATTGCACCCTCATAAGCGATAAATGGGTACGATATGAAATTGATCGTTTTGTTTATTACATAGTTCTACGATTCAAGTAGTGTTGTCTATTCACGTTGGATACTATTCTTCAATACGTGCTTTATTTATTGCAATTTAGATTGTTTTCGATTCGGATATTTCAATTTCCGGTTTTACTGTAGGTAAGAATGAGCTATCAATAATAATGTTGTTGTCAATGTCATGTGAACTCTATAGTATTAAGAGTGTCAATCGAATGTTTGCAATTTGAATTATAATAGAAAACAGTGGTGTTATTACACTCATGCATCAGAATCTTTTCGGTATGCTTTCGCCTTCGAAAATTTGCAGTTTCATGACATAATTAGGAAAATAGAAAAAAAAATTCAAGGTCAGTTCAAGGTCATGATTTAGAAATTTAAGTATGCTGAGGCTAACGCCGAAATGGCTTCGCTACTACATCGGATGCTTGTGGACTTTGAAAAGGTTTTCGATAGGGTCAAGCGAGGACTTCGCTCTTATCATTTCAAATGCTTTTTTTTCTGGTTACGCCAGGAAGGTGTGGAATCTTCGTTAGAATACCAATAGCCCGTGCCATTGGCATGCACGATTCACATACTTGATCCCAACAGAACTGTCAGCCGATATGTGCCTGCGTACTAAACCACACCCCCGCGCACAGACTTCAACCACTCTCCCCGCGGGACTGCCGTTAGGTATTACTTCGCGGGGCTGGTGCTGGCTAGCATTTTATGCTGTGCCCCTTAAATTGCTTCTACTCTCCTTTCTCTCTCGATTCTCCGAAGATCCTTTTGTACATTCGTTACGAGTGTGCAAATTTCCATCCAATTTTCCTGTGATTCCATCATATAGTCAATGATGAATGGTGGACTTGGAATACTATTTCTCCAACCTCCGAAGCGACTGCAGTTGAAAACCGCGTGCTCTGTGTCTTCTTCTTGATCTGGGCAATTTGGACAAAGAGGCGAATTATCGTGTCCGAACCTATGTAGGTATTTGCGGTAGCCTCCGTGACCTGATAGGAACTGCGAGATGTGATAGTTGCAGTGCCCATACACCCGCTTTGTCTAGACCTCAATTTCAGGGGTTAGCTTATATGTCCATCTGGCTTTTGTAGCGTTGTCCCACCTGGCTTGCCACATAGCTATTGATGTTGCCTTTTTCTCTTCTTTTATTTCCCTGGCAACAGCTGCCTCTTGTTGGATCGAGAATCTTCTTTCGTAGATCCTTAGCATCTCATTCGCGAGAATGTCAATGGGGATCATTCCGGCTATGACACAGGCTGCCTCGTCCGATATTGTTCGGAAACCGCTGATTGCTCTTATCGCACATAGTCTATATGTTGATGACATCTTTTTCCTTGTTTCCTTTGTCGCTAGTGCCGCCGCCCAAACCGGAGCAGCATATAGGAGAACCGAGCTGACTATTCTCGAAAGTAGTATCCTTCTGGCATATCCTGGTCCACCGATATTTGGCAGTATTCAGGAAAGGGCTGCCTGCATTTGTGACGCCTTTTTGCTCGCGAAGTCCACGTGAACTTTAAATTTTAATCTGTTATCGAGCATAACTCCTAGATATTTAATTGCCTCCTTGGATCTGATGATTTGACTGCCGACCTGAATGTTCACTTATTCAATTTTCTTTCGGCTTGTTATTAGAACAGCCTCCGTTTTGTGATCAGCTAATTCTAAGCCAGCGAACTCTAGCCAGTCTCTAATTTGTGATACGGCTTCATTTGTTGTTGACTCTATTTCGTGGATGTGCTTAGCCACGGTAACAACAGCGATGTCGTCAGCGAACCCGATTAATTTTACTCCTTGTGGCAACGATAGTCGAAGAACTCCATCGTACATAATATTCCACAGGAGAGGGCCTAGTACAGATCCTTGTGGGACTCCCGTGGTGACGTTGTAGTACCTTAACCCCTCATCAGTTTGGTACCTCAACTTCCTGTTGGTGAAGTAATTTGCAATTATTCTCAACATGTAGTGTGGTGTATCCATCCTGACTAACGATCTGTTTATGAGTGACCAATCTGCCAAGTTAAAGGCATTTTTAATGTCCAGTGTCACAACTGACGATATTTTTTTTGTCCCCCATCGCCATCTTTCTCCTTGTATCGCCACCGCTGCAGTATCGACTACCACTTTTATGGCATCAACAGTTGAACGCGATTTCCTAAATCCGAACTGGTGGTCTGAGAGTGCTCGTTTCTTCTTTGCTAGTACGAGCAGTCTGTTGTTAATAATTCGCTCAAGGATTTTTCCCAACGTATCAAGTAAACATTTTGAGCGATATGACGATGGTTCTCCAGGAGGTTTGTTAACTTTTTGTAGAAGTACCAAATGTTGGAGCTCCCATGGCTGAGGAAAGACTCCTTCCTCGAACCACTTTTGCATAGTTGCTATAAAGATGACGGGCCTCTTTCGAATAGCAACTTTTATTGCCATATTTAGGAAGCCATCGGGTCCAGGTGCCTTGTTGTTTCCCATCCTTCCGCATGCCTCAAATAGTTCCGCCGACGTAATTGCAGGGATTGATCTCTCTGGATATGCTACACATAGTAGATGGCCTTTGGGCGAACAGGTGCTCTACTATTGATCTTAGCATTATCGGGCAAGTCAGGAGTTGCTTGCGAAATTTATGTCTATGATGAAGCCCATTCCTGCTTTGCGATACGTGTTTGTCTGGCCGATATTTGCAATTCCTATTTCCAGTGGTGCAAATGTCTCGAGCAAAATGCGTCCTCTAGCATTGGTGAGCCTGCTACCCCACTCTGTTGCCCATGCATTGAAATCACCGCCAATGAACACTGGAGTTTTACCGCGTGCGTCGGCCGTAAGATTATCTAGCATTGTCTGGTATTCACTCGCATAACAGCTGTAGAAATGAATTCCATTTATTTTTGCTCGTACGAAGCCCTCCGCCTATTCACTGGTTTGTTGGAACGCGTGTTTTCCACATATCCATATTGCCGTTAGCTTTGTTTTGTCACAGATCCAGATATTTCCGTCGAGATTCTTGTACGGTTCGCTAATCAAGACGATATCCGCTCCCTCGTCCTTAGCAATTTGTGACAGGATATCCTGCGCTATCCTACAGTGGTTCAGATTAATCTGTATTATCTTCATGATTTTTTACTTGTGATGGCTCTCCTAAAAATCGGGCATTTGCTGCTGCCGGCTACATGCTTCGCATTTTCTGGATGATCCTTCCTACAGAACATACATGATGGCTCCTTGTCACAACTTTTCGCAATGTGGCCTTCCGTTCCACATTTCCTACAAAGCTTGGAGCAGTCTTCTCCGTTTTTTCACTGCCTGGCTAAGTGACCAAATTCTAGACATTTAAAACATTTTGTAAGTTCCGCTCGTTCGCCTATGCGGCAGTTGACCCAGCCGATCTTAACTCTTCCAGCTTCTAACAACTTTCTAGCGTTTTCTGCAAGACTGACTGTTGCTGTTTGCGTTTCGCCGTACGCCTTTCGTAGAGATAATATGTATGCTTGCGAAACTCCTTCGACTCCAAACTGAATTTTGATTGCTTCGCTTATGTCATCTTTTGTGGTGGCTTCATCAACATCTTTAATTTCGATGATAGAACGGTGCGTGAGGGACCTTACACTCGCTTGCTCTGCTAAGGCTTCCCTAATGGCGCCTTTGAGTTCGGCAGTAATGCCTCCTGTCTCTTTAAGTTGAATTAGGAGTTCTCTCTTTTGCGTCCTTCTGATTTTCTGGAAGCAGTATCCAATTTAGGGTCTGCCTTTACCTTGCGTAGTATCTGCGCATACGAAAGTTCACCCTTCGCTTCGATTACAATAGCGTCAGGTCTAGTTTTTTTGGTCCTGACGATCTTCTTCCTGTCGGCTTTTGCCCTACTCTCTTGTCATCTGCATCTCTCGCTGCTTTTTGGCAGTCTTCTTACAAAGCGCTATTGACCATCCATCTTCTCCTGTTGATTGCTCACTAATCAATGGAGCCTCAGTGAAGGTCATGGCATCCTTATTCAGGTTTTTTGCTGCAGATGGATGTTTCTGTTTCCGCTTTAGCTCTTTATCATTTCAAATGCAAAGAGACAGGACCGAAAATAAATGTGCATAAAACCAAGTATGTGCACATGGGTTCGAATACATGCACACCGATTGTCCTTAACGGATAAGATGTGGAAGAGCTCCGATGTTTTTGTTATCTTGGAAACATTGTCGGCATAGGACAAAAATCGTTCTCGGCTCCTAATTGTCGCCAGGACTTGTCTAGCCTCAGCTGCTCGCTTCCATAACAATACGGATTTGACATATGGGTCAAAAATTGGCAGCTTCGTGCGAAGGAAGACAATTAACATTTTTTTTTTGTATAAATAAACATTTTAAGATATATCACATTCGACAAATTTACTGAAAGTCAATTTTAAACCTGGTTATTTCACGTCGAAACAAAATGAATGAAAACTTTGGCGCGCAGTCCTGAAAAATAGTATTTTCTCAGCTCGTTGTTGATATTTTTTTCCATTTTTTTTTCTACATTAAAGTAATATCAGTGGTGTTCGGGGTAAAGGGTTACATGTCAATTTCTTGTGAAAATGGGTATTTATCATCAGTGCCCTCAATTGATCTGTTTCTACTTTGATGTAAAGAGAAACAAGTCCTTAGTTATACGACATCATGAAATTTTGCTATGTGGAAAATAATGCGCCTTGAAAATGACAACAGTCAGTTTGGGCAGAGGGTTTTAAGTTAAGATGTACTCCTTTACCCAATAATTTGATCATCTGTCTTTGTGTAAATAGATACATATCAACTTAACCTGTTACCGAGCAACCGCTTTATTGCTTGTTTTCTACATTTTTTTTCGATAAAAGTTTTGTTTTAGTTGGATGCAGCTAGTGCGGATGACCGGGAAAAAATTCCTTCCTGGTGACCCAAATGCCGAAGAGGCAAAGAAAGTCTTGTCAGAAGACGAAGTTTATAAGATTTGAAAAAATGCAATCGTTTTTTTAAATAGTATAAAAAAATATGTTTGCATTTAAGTATATTTTGTTAATGTTGAAGTGCGCTCGAACTCCGCCATAGACGGTCCCAAGCCAGTTTGAGAAAGGAGGAGGGAACATGGAGTTAACCTGAATGGCCAGTAACACCAGTGCGTCTCAGGAAGTAGGCAAAAAGTATGGCATAGTTGGACTCGCAGCATAGCTGTGAGAACTCCAGCATGTCATATTTAGCTCAAAACTCCCACCCTTTTCTACTAGGGTGTAATAAATAAGTAGGACCGGTCCTCCAGGTCGGGGGTTGGGCGAGGCGCCGATAACGCATCACCGGAAAAAAAAACTTTCCCGAAACCTGAAGAACAGCCTCGGAAAGGATGGACTCAACGGCAACGACCCCGCAAACGGAAAATGGACTACTCTATTGGATCTTGGAATGTTCGATCCTTATTTAGGACAGGAGCTCAGAAAGAGTTCCTGGAAGAAGTGGCAAAACACAACATCAACATAACTGCCATCCAAGAAACGAAATGGCTCGGTAGCGAAATCATGGACATGAGATCACACACAATCTATCCAAGTGGAAAATTGTCGGGAAGCAGAGAGTTTGGAGTCGCTTTTGACAAAAAATTTAAACAGCAGGTCACGAGCTTCAGACCAGTAAGTGAAAGATTGTGTGCAATCCGAATAAAGACTAAATTTTTCAACACTTGGTTGATCAACGTTCACGCACCAACAGAAGACAAGGACGATATAGTAACTAAAGACGAATTTTATGCCACCCTAGAGACAACCTATGATTCACTGCCCTCGAATGACCTAAAAATTGTCTTAGGGGATTTTAATGCAAAAGTCGGAAAAGAGGAGGCTGATAGAGGAACAACAGGAGGGCACAGTCTCCATGACATAACCAACGACAATGGCCAACGTCTTATTGATTTCGCAAGCAGCAAAAATATCATAGTAAGCTCTACATGCTTCCCACATCGCGATATTCACAAACGAACGTGGGCATTACCAGACGGTCACACCTTCAACCAAATAGACCACGTTCTAATTGAGAAAAGGGCTGCTTCCAGAATACTTGATGTACGAACTCTCCGCGGTGCGAATTGTGACTCTGATCACTATCTAGTCAGAGCTAAGTATCGATGCAAAATAGCTTGTCGTGGATATTCGAAAACGAGTAGAGCTCGCAAATTCAATGTCGACAAGCTTAACGACGAAACGGTGGCGCAGGCTTACATGCTAGCATGTAATAAACACGTGACACCAATATATGAAGATATCCAAAATATGCCAGTGGAGAATGCGTGGATGAAAATACGAGACGGCATCAAATCCTCCGCGGAAGAGGTATTAGGGTATTAAGAACGGCGAAAAAATAATGATTGGTTCGACCAAGAATGTCGCGACGCAATAGATAGAAAGAACGAAGCTTACAAAATTTTTACTGAACGACCAACACGAGCCAAAAAAGAAAGATATGACGAGCTTAGGCGATATGCGAAAAAGACCTGCAGACGAAAACAAAGGAAGTACCATAATGACAAAATACAAAAAATGGACGACGACATGAGAAAAAATAAAACGCGGGACGCATACGCAATAGTAAAAGACTTAAAAAAGGGATATAAGCCAAAAACCAGTCTCTGCAAAGACGTGGAGGGCAACATCATCAGCGACGCACAAGAAATCAAAAGGAGATGGGCTTCCTACTTTGAACATCTTTTGAATCCCATCCCAGTAGCACCGATAACGACAGACAACATTTCAATTGAAGACTGACAATGATGAACCATCATCGATACCACCCACGCTTGCTGAAATCAAAGCAGCCCTATTTGACCAAAAACGAAACAAAGCGCCGGGAATTGACGAGATACCAGTTGAACTTCTGAAAAACGGTGGAAACTGTGTCGCTGAAATACTGCACAACATGATATGCAAAATTTGGACGGAGGAAATCATACCCGACGACTGGCGAAAAAGCATTATATGTCCAATTTACAAGAAAGGAGACAAACTCTGCTGTGAGAACTACAGAGGTATATCATTGTTGTGTACGTCCTATAAACTACTGACAAAAATAATTGAACGTCGTCTTAAGCCCTATACTAATGAAATAATTGGCGAATACCAAGGTGGATTCAGAACCGGACGATCTACAACAGACCAGATATTCTCGGTGAAACAGGTGCTTGAGAAATGCTGGGAATATAACACAGACGTACACCAAATATTCGTAGATTTTAAACAAGCATACGAAAGTATCGACAGGAGCGTACTGTACCAAATCATGCTTGACTTTGGAATTCCTCCAAAACTAGTCCGACTAACAAGACTCACAATGACGAACACTGAATCCCAAGTGAGAATACAAACCGATTCCACAACCAGCTTTCGAACGGAATGTGGTTTAAAGCAGGGAGATGGTCTAGCTCCTATGCTTTTCAAGTTTAAGTTTAAGTTTATTTAATTGCCATAAAATTACATATAATTGTTCTTATAACTAGTTATGATTTCATGTTTTTTTTTTTTTTTTTAATAATTCCGTACTTAAAAGTAAACCCGTTAGAACTGTGAAATAATTTAACGTAGTTTTTTTTTTTGTAATGAGATCTTACTTAGTATAATGTAATGCTATGTAATTAAGAATACTAAATTATTCGCATTGGCAACGTATGCGATAATTCAATGTAGTTCAGCTTAAACCTATTGCACAATCCCAGCTTAGAAATAAAGGAAAAAAAAGAATTCAATAAAAATAAAAGGGAAGAAATAAATTTATCCGTACATATCCATTTACAGATGTATTACATAATGGCTGAAGGCCAAGACATAATAATAGTAATTTAGACAATGTGTTATTTAAATATATATACATATATATATGTATGTATATATATATATTTTTTTTTATCCTCGATGATGGCTTGAATCTCTGGTAGCGTAGAACTTTATAATGTTTTTCATATTGGCGATTGGACTTGCGAGCTCTACGTTATCTAACAATATAATTGGTGATAAATAGAAGTTATCCACACTTGAAGTATTCGGCTGATCAAATAGTTTTTTTACAATATCATTAGAATGTTCCTTGATTTTATTTATTCTTTTGTTCCATAGTTTGGTTACGTATGTCATTAGTGGTACTGTTTTCGATTCACTATGTAGGCAATAGTTAGAATACCGTCTTGTTCTACTTCTGAAGTTTTTAGAGAGACAGTGGCGTAAGGTTTTCCTCTCGAATGCTTCCATTTTTTTTGCGATGCTTGTAGATATACCAAACCAAACTGGGAAGCCATAGGTTAAGATCGGTCTTATCATTTGTTTATAAAGTAGCAGCTTACTTTTCTTATTAAGCTTGGATTTGTTGTGGATTAGGGGCCCTAGCATATTGTATATTTTATTAGCCTTACTCATGGCTATTTTCGCGTGGTTGTTAAATTTAAACAAATTGTTAAAGTGGATCCCCAGGTATTTTAGGTTTTTTTTTAAGGGTATCGATGTTCCATCTAGATCTAAGTTAAGACTTATGCTATTTTTAACGGTATTTCTACGACCTTTCCCGCTAGCGTTTCTGAAGCAAATCATTGATGATTTAGTAGGATTTATTGTTATGCCCCAGGTACGATAATACTTATCAATTTTTTCCAGATGGCGTCTAATATTAATTAACCCTATTCGTGGGTCGGGAGATGGAGAATATATAATTGTGTCATCGGCGTAAAGTAAAGCTAGTGACTCATTTTCAGCAACATGAGGAAAATCGTGTAGGAATAAATTATATAGTTTAGGACCAATTATTGATCCTTGGGCAACTCCTGATTTCACTTCAATTAGGCTTGATTTTTGGTCGTCGATTTCTATCTAAAGTTTTCGTTGGTCTAAAAAGCTGTAAAAAAGTCGGAGTAAATTCATTGGTGTATTTACTGTTATAAGTTTGTATAGAAGGCCGCGCATCCAAACTAAATCAAAAGCCTTTTTAACATCTAAAGAACACACTACTGTAGCCCATTTTTTATTTAAGTTCTGGGTTATATCGCTATGTAGTTTTAAAAGTGCATGTTCTGTCGAGTGGTGCTTTTTGAAACCGAATTGTTCGTTTGGAATAAGGGTGTGCTCATCACAAAAGTTATCAAATTCCCGAGCCATTATTCTTTCCAGAATTTTCCCAACGTTGGATAGCAGCGATATTGGTCGGAAATTTTCTATGTCGTGAGAGCTTTGGTTTTTCTGTATTGGGATTATTTTTGCAAGTTTCCATTTCTCTGGAAAGTAGCCGTTATTAATGCAATTGTTTAGAATAACCAAGAGAAAGTTTAAAGCTTTACTAGATATTCTTTTCAGAATAAAATTTGAGATTCCATCTGGTCCAGTAGATTTTTTATTGTTTAAGCTATGGATAATTCCGTCTAGATCAACATTTGTTATAAAAGGCGAGTCTATTTCTGTGTCGTTAGATGTGCTATCGGTTTTGAAAGTCTTTAAGGGGGTAAATAAATTATTACTTAAGTTGGTAGCTACAAAGGCTGAGACAGTAATGGTGACAAGTTCCGAGTTTATAGGATTGTAACTGGGGATTTTTTCAGAGTAGAGATTTTCGTAGAAGTTTGCAAAAGCGCTTATTTTATCGGATGTTTCTTCATATACAGTTGTTCCAACAGAAATCTTGTCGACGCTGTTCACTTTCGATTTACCAACAATCTTGTTAATTTCTCTATATATCTCTGGGCCGGGTTTGAGTTTCTCTAATTTCTTTTGAAATTCCTTGTTGAAGTGATTGTTTATTTGCTCATCAATGATAGTGGAGAGCAGACTGATTCTGTTGCTTAGCTCTCTGTATTCTTCGTTAGCAATAAAGTTATTACGTTTCAAAATCTTTTTAACATCTTTGTTCCACCTCTTTCTAATGTCAAAAAGCTTTTGGACATCTCTAGGGAGTTTTTCATAAAAGCGATTTTTCGTAACTAATTTTGAGTTGTTTTCCGTTATTTGGTTAATGATTCCATTGAATATTTCAATTTTTGAACTTATTTCCTCATTACTGAGGTTTTTTTTGCTGTTTATATGTTCTAGTTCGAATCTTTCATCCATTTCATTTTTAAAGGTTCCCCAATTAGTTTCAGAGAAAGAGATAAATGTTTTTGGGGTCTGTAGCTCTGGGCTGAACTCTCCTAATACAATTTTTGATTCGACCGCGTAGTGATCGGAAAAGGAGGTCAGCGTTTTACATGTTGGAATAGAGATGAAAGCATTGGCTAGGTTATTTGATAGCATAAAGAAATCTATACAACTGGAGCTTTGGGGATAAGTGATTCCGTTGGGGTAAGACATTGTCAGGTTACTAACGTGACTATTTTCGTCAAACCATTTGACGAGTGCTCGTCCGTTACAGTTTGTAACACTGTTTCCCCATAGTGGGCTTTTAGCATTCCAGTCTCCTCCTACTATGACTGCAGAGTAGGTATTATTTATAAAGAGGTTATTAATTTGGCTTAGAAAGTCTGTTATCATTATATTGGAGGTTTTAGTTGGGTGAAAGTATATAGACACTAACAAAACATTTTCAATCATGCCTACATTGTTTTTTATCTTGAGTGTCGTCGCAGTGTGAGCTATATTATTTAATCCTATGTCAACTATGGACACTTTAAGAACGTCTTGATATACCTAGTCCTGCCATAAGTTCTGTCACATAATTTCTCACATTGGCAACAACTTTATTTTATGAGTGACATTTCAATATCGGCCAGTTTTATAAACGTCATAATGTTGTTGACAGTTGATGGTCATTTAAAGTGTGTTCGTTAACGTGTGAAGATGGAATGGGGTGTAATAGAAAACCGAACTGCAGTGATTGCACTACATAAGTGTGGAAAATCCGCGAGTGAAATTTTCAAGTTGTTGTGCCCGTTAAAAATAACGCAAAGATTTGTGTATCGTGCGATCCAGAGATATAACGCGATCCAGACTATTGAAGATCGACCTCGTTCTGGACGTCCGCGTGATGTACGTTCTTCTGCTGCCATCAAAGCGGTCGAGAGTCGAATTCGTCGAAATCCGCTTCGTAAACAACGAATCATGGCTCGAGAGATGAACATCTCCACCCGAAGTATGTCTCGCATCATAAAATCTAACCTCGGGATGAGTGCCTTTCGACGATCAACGGGACATTTGCTGACTGAGCAGTTGAAGCAAATTAGGAGCACCAGATCGAAAGAGCTCCTTCGGCGGTACGGCAACAACAAACATCGAGAAATTTTGTTTACCGATGAAAAAATTTTTACGGTGGAGGAACATTTCAACCGCCAAAATGATAAGGTGTATGCCCACAGCTCCATAGAAGCCCGACAAGTTGCCACTAGGGTACAGCGAGGACATCATCCAGCATCAGTCATGGTATGGTGGGGTGTCAGCTACGAAGGGGTCACCGAGCTTCATTTTTGCGAAAAAGGCGTAAAAACTGCAGCGAAAAATTATCAAACGGACATCTTGGAGGGATGTGTGAAGCCGCTGAACTCTACGCTATTCAACAATCGACATTGGGTTTTCCAGCAAGATTCTGCGCCAGCCCACAAAGCTCGAACCACACAAGCGTGGTTGGAAACCAATATTCCACAGTTTATAAGGGCGACGGAATGGCCTTCTGGGAGCCCAGATTTGAATCCCCTGGACTACAAACTGTGGGCGGAGTTAGAGTCCATGGTGTGCACGAGACGACACCCAAATATCGAGAGCCTTAAGCGATCTTTGACAGAAGCAGTAGCTAATTTTCCGCTAGAAACAGTGCGTACTGCTATCGATGACTGGCCCAACAGATTAAAGAGCTGTGTTAAGGCTAAAGGCGGCCACTTTGAATAATTTGTTGCTTATTTTACTTCCATTAGTATGCCAAAATAAAATATATTTTCCTTTGTCAAAAACTCTTTTTCATTTATACAAAAATTGTCCATATACGTGTGACAGAACTTATGGCACGACTAGGTAGAATGGCCGTCCCTTGGAGAGCATCATTTCTCAGGGTATTATATTTTGAAATTTTTAGTTTATCCTTAGGTTTCAGGTGTGTTTCACTCAACAATAATATTTCTGGTTTGTTTGTAGCTATGAAGTCATTTAGTGATATCTTCTTTGCCTTGGATCTTAGCGACCTAACATTCAAAATTGTTACCTTAATGGGATCTCCGGCCATTGCATATTCCAATAAAAAATTGCATGTAGCGCCCTTGTTTCTCCTCCAACGTAGTAGATTTATTGTAAATAGGAAGAAAATCATTAATTTTTTTAAAAAGATCGATGAAACTAATACCAAAAAGTTCGAGAGATTGATCTAAGAAATTGGAATTGTCGTTGTTTCCCCATTGTAAGGGAACTGCCCAAGCAGACGTTGCTGGAACGGAAGGGTGTGCAGTTCTAGTTTGGTTTGAGATTGCTGTGTTTACAAAGGCTCTATTTACTTCCCGTTTTTGTCTAGCTTCCAAAATTTTATTTTGCCTAAACTTTAGTTGTTCTACGTACTTAGGACAGCCTTTGTAGCTTGCGGGATGACCGATTTTATTGCAGTTGACACAATGTGGAGGTGTAGTCGACTCTGTCGTTCTGGAACATTTGCCAGGCTCGTGTTTCTCAGGGCATTTAACACACCTGTAATTAATTACACAGTTCCTTGAGACATGTCCAAACCGTTGGCAACGATGGCATTGGACAATACCACTGGTTCTCAAGGATTCCCAGGATACTTTAACGTTAAAAATGCTTTTGATTTTGAGGATATCCTCAATTTTTAATCCAGGAGGAACTTGTACTAGGAATATACCTAGCTGTTTACCTAGCCTCTTTGATCGGGGTGTAGCAAAGTCTTTCACGGAAATGTCGCACATTTCCGGGAGCATTGCAATTAGTTCCGATTGGATCTCTGACGCTTTATATGCCCAGTCTAAACCCTTCAGAAGCAGAATGGTATTTTTTTTTTCTTTCGGAGTGTAAGTGAAAGTTTCGATGTCAGTTTGATTTTTAATATTTTGAAACACGAAACCATGAACTTCTGGATCATCAACAAAAAGCTTGCACAAGTTTTTTCCGGTCTTGACTATGCGGTAGTTCAATTGTGGATATTTTCTTTTTAGCTCAAAATTAAGTGCTTTTAAATCAATGTCATATAACATAATCGCGGGACAAAAATGTTTACGTTTGCTATTATTGACTAAATTACTATTATTACCTGATCGAAAATTTCCTACGTTACTATTTGTCTTATCTAATATGGAATAGTAGTTCGTTCCGCTATTCGATCCACTGTTGATAACCGTGCGCTCAGCTGATGATTTCGAGTTCGTTCTTCTTCTTTTGATTAGCTGCCACCCGCCGTCGTTATTTTGCATCGAACTTGTCGCGCTTGATTGAGAGGTAACGTTCGAGTCTGCTGCATTGTTGTTGTTTCTAATAGCATTTGAGTATGCTGTATCGTTGTTTTTGCTAGCCATATTTAACAGCTGTCTTTCTTCTAGCGTCATTTCTATCGAGTCAGTGTCCGAATTTTGGGTGCAGTTATTTTCACATGTTTTTTTTATTTTCACTTTTAGAGGGTCATCCTTTGCGTTAATCAAAAGAGCCTTGTATTGAAAATTTTTCCCTTTTTTTGGCTTACATAGCCGGCTTTTTTTGTCTTTTGGCCCGATTTTTATGTTTTTTTTTTGTCACCGCACGCAGAAAAAGTAGAATATTCTATCCTTTAAAGAGCACAAGTTGAAATAAAACTTTAGAACTATTCACTTCGCTATATGGAACACGACGTCTGACCACTTCGGATGCTCAATTGCAACTCCTATGCTTTTCAACTTGGCACTAGAGTATGTCGTCCGAAAAATCCCAGTCGACACCAACGGGACACTACTATTCAAGTCCACCCAACTAGTAGCATACGCTGACGACATTAACATTCTAGCAAGATCCTTCCCTAGTGCTAAGGAGGTATTTGTCAATCTTGACTCCGCCGCAAAATAAGTCGGGTTGCGCATTAATGAAAGCAAAACAAAAGTAATGACGCAAACAAGAAGGAGAACGCCAATCAGACAAAACATAACAATTGCGGAATATAATTTGGAGAGTGTGGACAACTTCATATATCTTGGGGCTAATCTAGCAAAGGACGGTAATGAAACAGACGAAATCAAACGACGGATAATACTAGCAAATAAGACGTATTATTCGGTACTTCCAATAATGAAATCCAAGAAAGTGCACAGGAACAATAAGCTGCGGATTTATAAAACTATTATACGACCTGTGCTCTGTTATGGCAGCGAGACGTGGACATTAACACGAACTTCCGAAAAAGCAGTTAACGCATTCGAAAGAAAGGTCCTCCGAAGAATTTTGGGACGTGTGAAGGAAGGAACGGAATGGCGAATAAGATACAACCATGAGTTGTATCAACTCTACGACGAGCCAGAAGCATCAACGGTCATCAAGTTACGTAAACTGCAGTGGGCTGGCCATGTAGAGCGAATGGAAGACAGAAGAATCCCCAAACGTGCTCTTAAAGGCAAAGCGAGTAGTAACCGGCCAGTAGGCAAACCACGCAAGCGATGGGAAGACTCGGTTGATGAAGACAGCAAAGCCATTCTAAAAATTAGCAGCTGGAGGACGCGGTCTTTGGATCGAGACGATTGGGGGCGACGACTTCAGGAGGCCAAGGCCCGATTTGGGCTGTCGCGCCATTGATGATGTTGAAGTGCGCTCGAGGTCACTCGATTTCAAATGAAAATAAACACAAACTTTATTAAATCGCTTTTCAAAAATCAATATAACACTTTTCGTTCACAATATGTCGGTTTAATGTTCGCACTATTCGCGCTGTCGATCACACGATTTAATCGCTTTCCAAACTTCGTCTGAGACCCTTTCACGAACGCTCGCCTTTTTGAAACACAGCACAACCATTCTTGAAGATTTTCTTTTCTGGCTACGCCAGGAGCGCGTGCCTGCATATTATTTTTGCGCGCGTGCATAGATGAGTGTGCGCGAGCATTTTAAGGTCACAAACAATTGACGATCGCAGCTAGTCGATAAGTAGTCCAATGTATGTGCGTGTGTGTTGAAAATATTAGAAGTTGAAGATCGCAAATATTCGATGAGCGGCCTAGTGTTGGCATATAACGTTAGCTCCTGTTAACCCGAACAGAGTCTTCGCTGTCATTAGTAGTATTTCGCCAAAATGTCAATTACGTCACCAGTCTTCCACATCATCATGCAAGCGCATCCATTAGAATTTTTCCCTGACTTTGGCTAATATTTTATTCATACCCTGATATCCTCCAGAGGTTCCTTCGTGATACTCTCTTGGGATCACCCCAACCTTGGAGCATGAATCGATGGTCTGCATATGGTGCGATGTTCCATCTACGGATTCCTATTTGCTTTTCAATAATCCGTCTTCCATGTGGGAATTCCACTGTGCCCAGTAACTTTTAAGAATCACGCTGCGCTCGTAGATATCTTTCCACTGAGGTCGCTTCGCTGTGGTTTTCCAGCTTTTCCAGACGAGAGTACGTCACCATTCCCAGAAATCTGAGTAGCTGATGTTTATCTTGCGGTATAGGCCCATCCTTAAGTACCATGATTTTCCCTCGATCAGTTTTAACACCGTCAGCTGATACGATGTGTCCCAAATATTTGACTTCTGAGCAGAGTATACTTTTTCGGACTAAGTTTTAGTTGTGTTGTTAGGAGACGCTGGAAATATTCTCGCGGATTCTTTAAATGTTCCTCGAAGGTCTTTCCGATAACATTCACAACATCAAGATAAACGAGACTGGTTTACCAGCAAGCCTATCCTTTTGGTCTGTTTCTATTTGTCAATACCCGCTTTTCAGCGATTAGAACCATAGTGTATCAACTAAAGTATCTGTGATATTATCGACTCTTGGCAGTGAATAGCTGTCTGTAGTTAACGAATTTTTTTATCGAATACTACCATCTTTCATCTTTTTCAACCAGTACCATCGGTGATGTCCATGAGCTGTTTGTATGTTCAATGAGTCCTTGCAACAATTGAGTTGATCACTGAATTCGCCTCTTCTTTCTTCGCTAACGGCACTCTTTTCAGAAGTTGACTTATAGATAGGTACAGCACTTCCGGTGCCTATCCGGTGTTTGACAATGTTCGTTCTTCCGTAATCTTCATCGATGAGATACGCTGCTTGTTGGTACAACTCTCTTTGAAAATTGCTTGACTGAAGAAGCGTGGATTTTATTTTGCTTCTATTTTTCCGTTTGGTGTTCTGCGTCACATACTGTTTCTTGCTTTCATCGATCCTAGTTTCCGCCAGAATTGGCCCCCACAGTTACTATCACAAATCCTTTCTTTACGCTGGTAGTGCTCTCCGAAAGATTTTTGTTGTTGTTCATTTATCTAATATTAAACTTGTAGCGCTGGTGTTGTTGCCACTTCAATGAGGTAGAATCGGTGGCTCCCAGGATCACCATCGAGTCATGCCCAAACATCGTTTTCTGAACCTTTTTTCTTTATGCAATATCACTCTTAGCTTGGCTGTGCTGGCAGATGTTATTTCCATTAACATCTTAGTGTTACGCCCCTTCAATATTCGTTGTTTCAAGTCCAGGTGGAAGCCGTGCGGCTTTAGGAAATTCATTCCCAGTATGCATTCGTCAGTGATGTCAGCCACCAGAAAACGTGGGACCTTCGTGTATTCTCCTGAAGCTGTTTGAAGTGCGGGCTTTCGTTGCCTTCCAATCGTATTCATATCTGATCTCAGCACGACTCTCGTAACTCCGATGTCGATCCTAACTACACAATTAATGTTTCCGATCCGACCACTCATGCACAGATCTTTTTCGACAGGATGAATTCGGGAGTCGGCGATGATGGTTTCGGTTGCACCTAACCTCTGGTTCTTGAGTTGGCTTTCACTCTTTACCCGGGTTTTGCACCCGTCATGAGCGCGTGCAACATACCGAATATATCTGGTATTGAGAAAGAAAGAAGGGGTGGATAAAATGCTAACCCCAAAATTTCTACACTGTTTGAGGGAGTCCAAAGAATCTTTTATAGTCTCATTTTCAATTAGTCAGAAGCAATGCTCTTGAATTCGATCGAGCTATATTTTGGATGCTCCAGCCCATTTGTGCGAGTTGTACTCAAAACGGGAACAGTGCAAGTTTTGAAGATATTAGTTAGATCGTGAAGCGTAGAATACGAAAACATCAAGACGATTGCAGGGCACCAAGCGCAACATCAAAAATATGCTTGCTACAATTGAGACGTGTAGCCTAGTGAGTAGCGTGTTGTTCTACAATGCGAAGGTCGTGAGTTCAAATCCCGGCCGACGCATAATTCCAGCACTCTGCTTGCCTGGGTATACCGTAGTTACCTCAATCTACGAAAATGAAAATTCGTAAATAGAGGGTTGTTCAAAGTGCTAACAAGGAACCTGAAGGTCAGAAAGCCAAGGCCCGACTTGGGATATAGTGCCATTGTAGAATTGAAACGTTTATTAAGCTTTATGCCAAAAAGTTTAAATTCTTCTGACGAGTACAACTTTTGAACTCTGCTGACATCAATGACGATTAAAAAGAGATTGGGGGATGAAACAGAACCTTAAGGTGGAACGTACGGAACGGAAGTCGTATTGGCGAGATAATAAACTAGTTTGCCATTGACAGATGTGTCCATTAGTTTCGACTGCACTGAAGTGATCGCTGTAAGTCGGTAGTTCGAAGGAATCACGTAGCCTCATTTCTTTGGGATTGGGACATTCACTACTTTCCACATGATTGGAAAGTGTCTTAAAGAGAATAACAGGTAAAAAAGATTGCAAAGGGGTTTAATCAGAACGGAAGAACATTTTTCAAAGGTAAGTGGATGCCATCATAAATATTGATCCGCTTGAGTACCCTGCAGATAATATGCGCTTGAATGTGAATAGCTGATAGTGGAAAAAAGTTATCTCCGCTGCACGGAAGTACATTAAGATCATGGATATGTATAAACCATTTAATGGGCTAGGGTGTAGCCTAGTAGGTAGCGTATTGGTCTACAATGCGAAGGTTGGGAGTTCAAATCCCGGTCGACGTATAATTGTAGCACACTGCCTGCTTGGCTATATCTTGGCCACCTCAATCTGCGAAAATGGAAATCTCATGGATAGAGGGTTATGCGAACAACTGATTCTTACTGTACTCGCCGCAGGTACCACCCTGTAATTTATGGATTATTATCACACAGGCTTCGACGAGCGGAAATTGAACGCTTATCGTCGTTTGTACGTTGCGCTATCCGTAGTCACAAATGATCGAGGTCCGGGTTAGCGAGTTCGTGCATCTGGTCCGCAGTAAATAATCGATTTTCGGGTCGACAAATGAGAGCCAAAATCGTTTTATCACGTTTATTTCTACGTCTCATTCGATGTAGCTTAAAGGCCGATTGTGCTGTTGACGAGTCCGTCGATCACACTAATATTCGATCGAATCATGCATGGTTTTCCGATGTAAACACGAAGAATGACCGAATGACGAAAGACCGCCAGTCTCCTCAATTTGAGTTTATGGACTTAAGCGCGAGCGTTGGTCAGTTTAGCGGTACGATGGCCGAGATAATGGCCACAGGCCACATACTCGATCATTTCGGCAAACATTTGAGACCTTCCTCTCTCTATCTTCTGCAAGGCGCGCGATCCTGAGCAGCGCGCCCCACCACTCCTCTGGTGTTCTGTTTGACGATGCAGAATCCAACAGCAACACAAAACTCAAAACCCGGGCAGCCAACAATTGAAAATCCTAAGAAACGGGCTCCGACCAACAGGCGCGAAAAATATCAACCGAGCAGTAGGCGAAAAAAAAAATTTCGACCAGCTCGGAAAAAAATTCGGCCAAAAATTTTGCCATTTTCACAACGAATGACATCTGAGCAGCTCGGCAAGGCATAGTTCTGCGTGCCTGGTGTTTCGGATTCAGTTCGGTATGGAAGAAATGCGAATTTGTCGGCAGGCTGCGAGCGCATGCGCAATTAGTGGACTGAATATTTTTCAAGAGGAAGAAAGAGAGTGTGAGGACAAGGAATCTTGCTTTGGTTGCTTGATGCTGAGTTATGGTCACCGGGTTTCTCCGACCAGATTTTTTTTCGAGCAAATGTTTTGAATTAGCTAACATTATTGTTTTTTTGCTTACTGCTCGGTTATGATTATGGGCGCCTGTTAGAGAGATAATTCGCAGTAACGAATTTCGGGACGCACAAAATTTTTGGTTCAGTCCAGCCATTAGACATATCCATGTCAAAACCAAAATGTAGAGGTTTTGAGTTGAGAGAGTTTCTTGCGAAGCTCTCAACAGGGTTTGTAATAATTAGATCACTATCCGTAAAAGGTGGTGGACAGTTGTCAATATTGTTATAGATCTGGCAACCACGCAATACTGATCTTTCCCAAATATGCCAGAATTTTGTAGGACAGTTCCCCAATATGTAAAAAGCCATAATTAAAGATCTAGACCTTTCCAGTATAGTCGAGACACACAACCGACGACATACACCAGGAAGGTTCGAGAATTGGGGAAAAATGGCATAAAAGTACAAAGCCTTCAGACAGCAGGCAGTCAGTCATTCAGCGACATCTATGGAAGGCGCGAACTGGTGCAAGAACGCGATAGAACAATATCGGTGGTGCCATAAAGTGCGAATTAAGTTAAAGTGCGAATAAATAAATTATCACTTATTTTTAAACTAATTGTGTTTTACTTGAAATCCCGGCGAACCCCTAGCTCGCAACAATATTATTGCCGAAGTATTCGATTGGCAGGATATAAAGAAACTTAGTCTTTAGTCATTGGTTGAACCGCGGAAGCTGTATTTTTTGAGTGTTAATCAGATCCGTTCATTTCCACGAACGAGGAAACTTACTTTTATCTATTCTATTGTTGTCAAGATCTGATTGATAGTCTTTTCTTTTAAGATACGAATACTGATATCTTTCATTGCCCATCAAAACTTCGTTATGTCGTTTTAAATTAAATTAAATTAAATTTATCTACGTTTTCTGAAAATCTCAACAAAAGAAAATACCTAAACATCTACTGATTTCTATTCGATTATATCTCGTCAAAATCTATGATCAGATTTATTAAAATAAAAAATACATTCAACATTAATAATTACGACAAAAAAAAATAAATGTTGCTGAATAAATTGTGATCTCGAACTTTGATCGTAAAATCTGGGTTTGCCGGAAGAAAAGATCATTTAAAAATTATCGTTTTTCTGAAGCGATTTGATTGAAATTTATTGATTTTAATCGATTCCCGGTTTTTAAGTATATCGGGGTAATTTATGATGACGGTGTCGTTGTCATTTCTCTGTGCTCAAAAATACGGCACGGCATCAGAAAGTGGTGATCGAGTCGTCTCCAAAAATATTAAAGATTGCACGCAGACATATCGGAATTTCAAGAATTTTAAGCTTTACGATGAAAATTTAATTGGATTTGGTTGGGCTTTTTTTGTTTGTTTATGATTCGAATAATTGCATGAAGAAAAAGCGCATCTCTCGAGAAGAAAGATGAGATTTTATTCGGTATTTCTTTCTGATGTAATTTATGAGAAACGTGCGAGATGCACCGTATGGTTCAGTATTTCACTGGTTATATGTTCAAAGAGTTGTTAAGATTTCCTACTAGGTAGGTGCGCATGTAATGTCGTGACGTCGCAATAGTAATGCTTTTATCTAAGGTTACTGCATAACCAAGATTTTGGTGATATAATCGAAAAACTAGGAGATATGTCGCTTCGCTAAAGTGGTTGCAAACTATTATTTTCGTCGAATTCTGATGTAAGTAAAACAGTGGAAATTGTGCGATTTTTTATACCTGGCGAACGAGATAAATGAGTTTAATTCGTATTATCGAATTTCGAATTTTGATTTGACACATTATTTTGTTTATGTTTACATGGAAATTAATTTAAAATCCTCAAAAATTTTGATTAATTTTAATAAAAAAGTGATTTAGTTTTATTCGGAATGAAAGTTAACCTCGAATTCCAAAACTAAAAGCCTATTTAACACATTCAAATAAATTG
Source organism: Chorisops tibialis (assembly GCA_963669355.1). Taxonomy (NCBI): domain Eukaryota; kingdom Metazoa; phylum Arthropoda; class Insecta; order Diptera; family Stratiomyidae; genus Chorisops; species Chorisops tibialis. The sequence goes on along the minus strand of OY770262.1, from coordinate 177,715,474 downwards.
TTTGTTGTCAATATTAATGGTTAGTAAAGCAACTGAATGGTTGGCGCCAAGACAGGTTAATCGTTTTGTTTTTTTATTTTTATTATTAATTGAGCCATTACAATCATGAACATTGGAAAATTTGAATATTTTCTTAAGTAATATAAAATTACATAACTAATTCATTTTTTTTTCTTTTCTTTTTTTCAGGTAAGTTTCAATCTAGTGAATATTTCAAACGAATTTTGATAAACTTAAGATAAGTATGAAAAATGTTAATTATAAGGAAAAGGAGTGTATTTTTGCGTGTTGTTTTTATTTTGAAAACTATACCTGTTATGGTTTGGGATGATTTTAAATAAACTATTTTCATTCATAAATATTTATTAAATAAAATTTATACAATTTACCGAGAAATTTATTCTATTGACCTTTATCAAAATAATTGTATACTGATCAAATTACCAATAATCTAGTCAATGAAACTCCTGATAGCTCAAGTCACTCAAGTTTATTTGAATGATTTCATACACGAAAGCTAAAGACCTGCAATTTGGGACTTTGTTGGGTTCCGGGGCATTGAGATATATCTGAAAACGAAATGGCGGACAAGCTGGACAGGAGCGGAGCTGCCGCTACCACCGTTCAGGTAACGGACATAGAACCATATCTTGCTTTGAAAGAAAAGATTTCCGGATTCTACACTGTTACGCTTTATTATTCGTGACGTTTCGGTCTCTGCTGAGACCTTTATCAAACTGTCTCAGCAGAGACCGAATTCGAGAAACTCATCGGGCATTACGTGCATTTTATAGTGCTCATAATCGTCCATTCTTCTTCTTCTTCAATGGCACTACAGCCCAAATCGGGCCTTGGCCTCCTGACCTTCAGGTTCCTTAACATTTTCATTATTTATTGCGGAAGGGTTGTTAGCCCTTCGCACAACCCTCTATCTATGAATTTTTCATTTTCGTAGATTGAGGTAGCCAAGGTATACCCAAGCAAGTAGTGTGCTGGAATTATGAGTCGACCGGGATTTGAACTCACGACCTTCGCATTATAAACCAACACGCTACCCACTAGGCTACACCCCAGCTAATCGTCCATTAGAGCGATTAATTCGTGAAACAATGGGTAGTTTTCGCTATAAGTTTACTCTAAACGATAATACACATCCCGTAAGACCTCGTAATGTGCGCACACTACGGATTGATGGTGTGCAGCGTAGTGTTGATGTTGACCCAAATGTGGCATGTCAGTTTATCATCGTGCTCAACAATTAAACTTGTACCCATCCACTTTTTGGAAAATTTTGCGTAAAGATCTTGGTTTAAGTGCTTACAAGGTTGTAGAGGAATTGAAGCCACGCGATCATCGTTCGCGCCGTACATTTGGTGAATGTGCCGAAGGAAACATTACTATTGATCCACAATTTCATTTGAAAATTTCGTTCAGTGATGAAGCACACTTATGGCTAAATGGCTATGTCAATAAGCAGAATAACCGCATTTGGTGCGATGATAATCCACAAGCCATTGTCAAAACACCATTACATCCAGAAAAAGTCACCGTTTGGTGCGCGTTATTGGCCGGTGGAATCATGGTCCATATGTCTTCAAAAATGATAATGGCGGGAACGTTACAGTCAACGGTGAGCGGTACAGAGACATGATTACTAACTTTTTCGTGCCTAAATAGGAAAGCATTAATGTCGCATGACATTTAGTTTCAACAGGGCGGCGCGATATAATTAATTTACTGAAAGAAACATTTGACACACGAACTGGTAACGTGGTTCAATACTCTTTGCCATCAGTTCGCCGAAAGTTGTGCGGTATTTCCCACTAATTTAGATGACTAAGTCATTCGTTTAGGCGACAGTGCAATAACTAGCAGCGTTTAGCTGCGACAGAATTCCATTCACGGCTAGCAGCCAAAGTAAAGGTGACAAAAACCCCTCCTTGTGTTGTTCCTCTATTCACTTCTTTCGCCCTAGAGTCGCTTCCCATTGTGACAGTAATTTCCCTGCCCACCAACTTGTTATGAATCCATTTAGTGAGCATTGATTTTACACCATGTGCGATTAACGCGTCTATTAGCGCATTGGTGCATATATTATTGAGCACGCCCTCTACATCCAGAAAAGCACTCAAAGTAAACTTCTTGAATTCCATAGACATTTCAATTTTTGATTCTAACGTGTGCAGCGCCGTTTCCACAGACAGTCCATTCATTTAAACATGTTGGGAAGGACTGACGTCGGCGACGTTTACGGTGCTCCTTATGTGTTATCAGTCTTTCGCAGGGTTCTTAGGAAGCAAGATGACAGACTTATTGGCCTGTAGTCCTTCGGCTGTGTTTGACTACTTTTATTTGCCTTCAGTATGAAATCCACCTCCACACCTCTATCCACTTCGTAGGCATATATCTTAGAAGAATACCGGGCTTGAAAATGTTCACCAGCCTTACAACAATGCTGTCCGGGCTATGCCGTAACATTGCAGTGATTATTATATGTGGTCTCGCCGACTTAAAGGGCTTGACGGTTTTTATTGCCCACATTGTTTTTTCTTTGGTTATAATTTCATCCCCTATGCGAGGAGCGGCTGAATTGTTACTACCTATACCCCGTTTATGGTCAAAGCAATTCCGCCGCGTCAGAGTTATGTCCGGATTTCCACACCCCGAGAAGTGATTATCCAGAAACAGTTCCAATGTTTCCGTCGACAATGCGCTCCATGTACCATCGCTCCTTTGCAGAAATCCGACCATGGAAGGACCTTTTGACAAAATTTTCTTAAGTTTAGCCGCATCGTTTACAGAGTGAATAGTTGCGCAGAACTGCCTCCAAGATTGCTTTCTTGCTGTCCGTACAGAGTGCTTGAATTCACTGAGCGTGTTAAGTAACTGACTGGGAAGCCTATCCCAGTCAGTTTTTTGCTTAATATTTCGTCCTTTATTTTGAAGTTTCTTCTTACGACGTAGTGTATGAAGCTTACCATTCCACCAGGAGTTTGTTCCATTTTTCATTTTAGGTCTTTTCATGGGAAAAGCCATATTGAAAATCTTCACCGAGAAACCATCCAATCTTTCACCCCGATAGTCAACGACAGGGATGTCGTCGATAACCGCTGCCCTGGCTTTGGTAACAAAGGTGAACTCGTAACCTCTATTCGCTATCATCATATTTGTCCAATTCAACAAGTGACTCACGTCTTTTATTTATATCTGGGCTTCGCCATAATGAATGATGCGTATTCGCATCACAAGTCAAAGTCAGATTCTGTTCCGTGAAACTTACTAGCTGTCGGGATATTTCCGATGAAGGTGTTGTTATTGAATCGTACAGCATGTAGATTGTGGCCAAGAGAACGGCTCGGTTGGAGCCGTTTACTACACTTTCCCAAACTACAACGTTTGATCCCCGCTGCAAAACTAAGAGAGCTTAATTAATTTAAAATCTTTCTTAGTTCCTATACATGAACGCAGCAATGAATGAGCGTCAAGTCGCTCCTACCCTGACGTAGATGAGCCTGCAGATCTCAGTCACCGCTGCACTGTGGTGGAGTTTTATCTGCAACGCTCTGGCCATCACTACGCCTTTTTCCCAGGATGAAGTGAATTCAGTCAGTCAGTACGAAGTGCACTAAACCTTCTGAAGTTCAGTCGATACCGTTTTCCACTTTGACATCCCTTTCGGACTTTGCCATCTGACGGGTCTTCCAACTTCTCATATCGATGTCGTTCTGATTCCTAATCCGTCGTAGGAATAGCGACGACTCGATATTCCGGTCTTTCCATGTAAAGCTGTCGTGGATCAGACGTGGAACATTGCCCTTATGAACTACGACCAGCCTTGCTTTGACGGTTTCATTCTACTTACCGCTTTTGGGAGGAAGTCACTTGAACGCTGGACTGTACGCGATATTCTAAAAATACCTTGCACCCATTTCTTTCCAGTGAAATCTGATTTTGTTAACATCTCCTTGGTCCATGTGTTCGTCCAGTAGGTTCTTGACCTCTACCTCTGGCTCTATCGCGGACCGTTTCTCTTCTGCCAATTTTCCCTCGGGAGTTGCCAAGTCTACGAGCCTCATTTTAAGACTATCCGCAGCCACGGAATTTTAAGGCCGATCCACGGATTTGGCTTTCTTCGCAGCTCCTTTCGTTTAGCGCTTGCCGATTCAGATGAAGAAGGAATAATCATCTTTAGGTCACGCGGGTGCTTTGCGGTTACAGCCTTCTTCGGCTTTCGCTTCAATTCTTTACCAATCTTCCTGATGCCCGAAGGATCAGGCTGCGTCGGTATATAGTCAGCGCATATTAGATTTGAAGAGGAATTGGCAGCTGTAGTCACCTCTCTTCTGCGCAGTCTTGCTCTATCTCATCGGTTTTTTCCTTGCGTGCCAGAATTGGTCTTTTCCATCCGCTTCCTTCAACAACGGCCGTTTAGCGACAATGACCAGTAGCTCGAGAGTCAAGAACGATTGACTTTGAAGATTCAAGGTCTCTTTATCACTTAAAACTTCATCCCCAGTCAGATGCAGATACATCGCTATCAGTCGAAGGAGTAGTTGTTTCCATTGCAACAGCCTGCTTAATCACTGCTACGTTGAATGGATCAGTAACATGATCACTTCCATCACCTGGTTTAAACGTCGTGAATGCTATTCTGCTAAGGAAGTACCACTACCTCCCGAGCCCTCGCCGGTAGTCGCAGTTCCTACCGACACTTGGGTAGACATCCCTACCAGTATTGTTCTTGTCACGTCCTTCATGGTGGGTTTTCCCGAGCCGAGCTTTTCTTTTCCGTCTATCAACTTGCAAAAAAAGACGTTGGGATTTGATGTGGAGGATAAGGGAAATGGGCTACTAGGATTAGGGAATGTTTTTAGGGAAGAAACTATTTGGATGAAAAACATTATCTATGTCCGCGGCTGCTTATTTGCAAAAAAACTTATTTGGCAGCTGGCTGACCCCTAGTCCGATAGTCCACTATCTGCAACCTGTGGACTCGCGTAATGGCATACAGCTCTCCAATCTTCAGGCTGAGAGAACCTGACGAGTGCCTTGGAACGGAAGTTAACTGCAGTCAATCATGGAAAACGCCAAGTCAAGCAGTGTATCCATACAATGACGTACACTAACTCGAGTCAATTATAGTTAGCCCTTTAGAGTATTGCAATTAAGATAAGCATCGATATTTAAAAGCATAAGTGACGGTGAATCGGTCATATTTTATGAAAACCAGTCCTTGAGAGAAGTTCTTCTCTGTGTCATGAAGTTTAGCAGTGTGAACACTTAAAAAAACATAACTGGACTACGATTAGGCATAAAGCCCAATCGTTCGATACTTTAGATGAAAGAGAATTTTTTGATATTAAGAAATTTGTTAGGGGTGGAGGGGGTGAGGACATCGAATTAAATTTTTTACATCACGCTAGAGTTGTCATGAAAATGTTTTATACAGAATTTAGGATCCAAAAATTTAATAGGTACTGAGAAAATTAGTGTATTGGATTTAATGAAATTATGCAGTTTGAATGAGAGGTGGTAGAAGGAGGGGCGAATTCTTAATGACTTTTCAGAAATAACTAAAAACATCCTGTTTTTAACATGTTTTAAATTGCAGATCAGTAGCACTCATACTTTTCAGGAAAATCGACTTTTTATGAGGTTGTGAAATTATATCAGATTGTATGGGAGGGGGTAGAAGGAGTGAAACTAATCGCCTAATTCTGTTTGGTTTTACTAATAATTCTAAATAAATGTTTAGTCCACAATTTCAGCTCGATAAATTTTATATGTACTGAGTAAATTTTTTTATAGTAATTCATGAAAAAGTGCAGTTTGTATGAGAGGTGGTGGAAGGAAGGGGAGGACTCAAATAACTTTTATACATTAGATTAAGATCACCACGAAAACATTACATTTCACACTTCAGATCAACAGCATTTATACTTTTCGAACAAATCCGTTTATTGTCAAATTACGAAATTATGTGATTATGTATGGGAGGGGATATAAGGGGTAATCGTCTATTTTTTTTGATTTTACTAATAATTCTAAATAAATATTTTGTGCATAATTTCAGCTCGATAAATTTTCTACGCGTTGAGTAAATTGGTCTAGAGCATTTCATAAAAAAGTGCAGTTTGTATTGGAGGTGGTGGAACTTCTGTATCATACATTTTTTTCTCCGAGCCTTATTTCTTGGCGTTAAAAACTTTTTGGCAAACTTATAATACCCTCAGATTTCATATAGAGTATAAACATGCACCAGAAATATCAATCAAATTCCTATTAGGGGTATAGGACAGAAACAGCTCTCTTCGACAAGGCATGATCCTGAGCATCGGCCTTTAGCTGTTGCCAGGAATAGAAATATCGGAGCACCTTAGTTCAACAAAAATCCGCTTAATTTTTCGAGAGAAACTTGAAACTTTAAAAACATAAAATTTTAAATTTCAGTGGACTGCTAATCTAGTAGCGAGAAAAAGTTCAATTAATGGAAAAGTGCAAGTTATGGAAGTTTTGATTAAAACAGATTTGGCTGTAACTCCATGTAAAGTCGTCGTACGCTTATAGCACCAGTTTTTGGGAGTATGTTGTGTACGTTAAGCGAGCGTCAATTGTAATCTTATGAGCATCGAAAATTGTATGGGGCTGAAATTTATGTCATTAGAAAGTTATTGTGCCATAAATGTGAACAAACCAAAAATGATGTTTGTATGTTGCCGTCAAGACAGGTAAAATAAAGTGAGAACAGACAAGTGCGATCCCATTTCAGTACCATTCGTGCCCAATGCTGCTTGATTTCGGTGATCGAACCAGTAGATCCAGTGCACTGCATTGAACTTTCACGCAAGCTTTTTTAGGCAGTAAATGTGGAAATGGAAAAGTGTCCAATTAAAGAATGCCTAATATTAGGCGACGGAAAGGAGGGAAATGCAACTTATATGTAAGAATTAAGAATTTGTGTACAACTAAATTCCAATTAATTATGTCAAAAAAAAAAACAGGCGATACTAGTCATAATAAATATTTCAAATAAAATCTGAAAGTTTACCATGGCTGTGCTTCAAATCGAAAATCGAGTAATAGTACGATCGAAAAGAGAACAACAACCACTTCCACTAACCTTTCTATCGCCATTAACTTATTCTTTTCGAATTAACATAACCATACGAAAGCTCGACCTAAGCATTTACCAACAGATTAATTTTATATGTATAACTATACATTTCCGTGAACCACATTTATGAAATTATCCTTGATTTTTTCTTCTTCTAATAATAATCTCATAAAATTATGGTAATAGAGAAAATATCTGGTTCACTATGCATATTTAAGCCATTACCAATGAAGTTCAATTACAGTAGTAGAGAATTTCCTACTCAATGTCAAAATTATGGCTTCCGAAATCATTAAAAAATAAAAATAAAAAAAAAACAATGGTTAAGTAAATAAGAATCTCCATAAACTTTCATATTCATAATTCATACGAATTAGCGAACTTGTAATGCAAGCATTTTAACGAGAGCTTTATTAGATTTGTTGTGATGATTTGCTAGAAAATATTCTTTCGAATGTTTTTATTTTTTGTTTTTATTATAAATAGTTAATCTCAGCAAAAAAAAAGTTAATTAAATTAGCATCAATCTTGGTAATATGATCGCAACCTGACGTACAGAACTTTGTTATTTGAAGCGAAAACGTGTAAATCTCTTGGTTTTTTTGGTGGAGTTTTTTTTTTCAGGAGTCCGCAAATGTATTGTTAAATATCATCGGGAAGTTTTTTCTTAATTGATATTAATTTTTTTCAGAATTTTGCAATGTTTGAGTGGAGAGGGTGTGGGCAAATAGATATGCTAATCGCAAAGAAGAACTAAGCCATCACGATCATCCTAATTATATTTCATAGTTTAAAAAAAAATTCAATATGATGAATTATTATTTAATGACGATTGATTAAATAAAAGCTCACGATTCTTATGTATGATGTCATCGCCGCATATAAAATCTGTATAAATTTTCAGAAATTTTTAATTTGGCGGTACCTTAATTTCAAAGCCACGATTCATTTCGAATTTGAGCATTTTATGCTGTAATTAGTGCGATCTTTGTGATGTAGATTCAGTGTTGCCAAACGAAGGTATTTGTTCCTAAAGTAGAGAAAATAGGGCTTTACATTATGTTGAACAATTTCCTATAGGAGCATTGGACAGAAATAGGGCGCGTTCCTAAGCATCGGCCTCTAGTTGTCGCCAGTCCTTGTTTATTTGTCTGGCCACCTGATCTACTGCTCGCTTCTATGTACTACATGGTCGACCAACCCGACGCCATTATATTCCAGAGCTTGTTTAGCGATGTTTTAATTTCCCCGAAGTGTGACCAATCCAATGCCATTTTGCCTTTGTATCACAGTGCCTATTTTAGTCTGTCCAATTGTATACTCCAAAATTCGCCGTTGGAGATCACATCTGGCCAGAATATCCCTCAATTACGTCGGAGGCATTGGCTACGAATTTCACGCATGCGTCAAACACTCGTAACTTCGCTCAAAGGCAGATCCCCTTCAACCTCGAAAGAAGAGAGGGTAACGAAAGCCTGGCGAACTTTATTTATACGAGGCTCAATATCCTTTTCGTGTCCACCGTCCATAATGACATTGCTTCCGAGGTAACACAAATCTTGCTCCTCTTCCACATCTTGATCGTTAAGAACATTCGGTGTGCTTGTGTTCGAACTCATATGCATCCATTTGGTTTTAGTCCTCTTTGCATTTAAAATGCAACGAACCAAATTTTTGACTCTAAGTCCGAACACAGGTCACAGCATAATCAAGGTGACTTAAAATGTTAAGCAGTCCTCACTGGAGATCTTTATCCTATCCACCTTCCAGTGCAGCTGTGTAGATGTCATTTATCACCACAAGAAACAAAGTTATATTAATATGCAGCCTTGTCCCGTTCGCACACGTTCCTCTATCTAAAACGCGTCATCTTGCATCTTCGTAAGATCATAGCATCTTGTCTGGAATACTTCTCCTACGCAAAGCATTTCATATGTAATCTTGCTTAACACTATCGAAAGCCTTCTCGTAGTCCACAAATATGAGATGTAGTACCGAAGATATTTCGGCGAACTGCTCCAATATTATCTGTAGGATTTTTGTATGGTCTGTAAAAGACGACCAGAATCCAGTCTGATAAACTTCAAGAGTGCTCTCTACAATATCAGTCCTGCAGTAATTAGACATATCAATCTCGAAGCTCACCCTTCTTCGGTATTTTCACAATTACGCCCTCCTTCCATTCAGCCGAATATCTTCCTTCATTCTACATCTCAGGGGAGGAGCATATCGGATGTTATCTCTAGGTCTAATTTAAGGAGTTCGATTGTCGATAATTTATTCAATCCTTTTCAGATGATGGTGGCAGTGCGATACAGACATCGCACGGAAAAATTCATTCAAATCACACACAACAGTGATTTCAGCCCTACGCGTAAAAATTGAATTTCGTAGGCACTTTATATTGGAGATGACCAAAATGACTCCTTTTTGTGAACTAGTTTCTAGTTCTTAATTACTGAACGGAATAGTTCTTTTCTTTAGCGAGTTTAGTTCATTTCAAAAAATAAGCAAGTAAAAGGGATTAAAAGTCATACCCGACTCGAGCGGCTATTCTCACGATAAGTGAAACGAAAAAACATTCCCGGCTCGATCCGAGTAGAGATATTCAATACGCTCTAACACTACTCTTCTAAAAGAGTTTGGAAATTGCATGTACAGGCATTGCGCGGGAAATTTGAATTTTCTCAATTCACAACCATAATGAATGGCTATTTACAAAATCCATATTTATTTTGGATTTTAATGAGTGAATCTATACAAAAATTTGTAATTGAACGCAAGTTTGTGCTCATGTCCGTAAATTTGAAAACAGTCGAACTCAAGCCAACTGCAATTTTGACTGTTTTTCAGATTCTTATGTTGCCTTCTTGTTCTTCTAAGCTCACGAACTGTTGGTATTATTGCATTGACCCAATTCTTTTAGAGGTTGTTGTGTGTGTGCATAGAGTACCTCTAGATCCGAGTAGCTGGTCTTGCGTTATCTGAAAAAAAAACTGCAAAACTCAATTTTTCGCAAATATTTTGAGTCAAACTGAATTTTGCAGCGTAAAAAAAGGAAACAGTTACACCCAACTTGTTCTCGAAATATTTCCAAATAAAAAAAAATTATTTTCCAGGCTGCAGTGCGTGGGCAGACTGCTATGGTGTAGCCTAGTGGGTAGCGTGTTGGTTTAGAATGCGAAGGTCATAAGTTCAAATCCCCGTAGACGTTTAATTCCAGCACACTACCTGCTTGGGTATACCTTGGTCACCTCAATCTACGAAAATGAAAAATTCGATGATAAGCCTAAAAAGCCTTCCACAATGAACAATGACAATTGTTATGGAACCTGAAGGTCAGGAGGCCAAGGCCAACTTTGGGCTGTAGTGCCATTGTAGAAGAAGCAGTGGGATGGAAAAGCTAAGAGTTCGTTTGTGAGCTAAAGTTTCATTAGTTTGATTATCTACAAACATGCCAATTCAAACAACATATATTCTGTCTTCGAACTAAAGGCGTTATACTTGCGATCTTACAGTTCGTTCGTGAACTAAACATATACCTGAACGGTAGAAAGAGAATGCGAGCATTAACATCGGCGTCAGCGTCATCGTCGGCCGACTATTGAATACTCGGCATTAAACGTTAAATCTTTCAAAAGTTTTATCCACATCCTGGCTTGTTATATCTTTAGCATGACTTCGAACTTTTTCAATAAAGCGTTCATTTGCACTCTTTTGCATCGATCTTTAAGGAAAACAAACAATTTTCAGTTAATCAATGATTTTCGGCTCCCGTTCACTTAGAAATTGTAGTAATTCGATGCCAGCAACGACGCCGGAATTCTAAAAAGATGTCAAAGCCGATGCTCTATTTTATTACTATCCTGAGGGCCCTATGATAGCACTGTTGACACGATGGCAATGCCATTGACGTGTATACGAAAAGTCGACAAAAATTTCATTTCCATTCTAAGCCATCGACACAACTACGAATTCGTTTTCATCTTTTCCTGGTATCAGCCTGGCGATAAACGCACATTATATCAAATGCATTGTCAAGCGAATATGCAGCCTTCCCGAACTTTGTATTCAGTCTGTTCATTACCAGTTCATTTCGAACTAAATTTGTGAATTTTAGTAAATAGTTCTTTTAGTTGAACGATGTGAATAGTTCGATTGAACTAGTTCACAAATGAAGTTGACATCTGTACTTTATATGGGACGTTCATTATCAGTTCATTTCGAACTAAATCTGTGAATTTTAGTGGATCGTTCGTTTTTCTCTTCTTTTTTCTTTGATGGCAGCCTTTAATTTTTGTAGCAATTTAGCATAGTATCCCCCTGTGATACTTTATACTTTTTTTTATAGTCGATCATTGAAACCTTCTCTGAATCGCAAACAAAAAGTGGCCATGATTTTTCCAGCAGATTGTACGAACTTCTTGGGGGATGAAACGTTTTTACGGAGTCACTGCATTGATTCAGGCTAATAATGATGAACCCAAATTTCGTCCGGGTCAAAATTTCATCCCTGTTCTCGCTATAGATATCCAAAAACAACAAACAACAGCATGCTCGGTACCCATCTTGCGCTGACTTTAGACATGCCAAGATGATAGTGGAGGATATTCAAAATGGTTGTATTCGAAACTCCAACCATTTTTGCGATCTGTTTCATCTTTAAGCGAGCATCTTCAAGAACAAGTTTCTTCACTTCTTCAATGATTGTTGAGGAAGTGGCCTCAATCGGTCGGTCCGAGTGTTTATCATCTTCAATTGACTCTCTGCCGTGACTAAATAAACTCTGCCACTTTTAAATCATCGTTTTTCCAGGGCTTGAGTCATCATAAACAGCTGACATTTCTTCTAAAATGATTTGTGGCGTTTATCCTTGCTTGGTAAGGAACTTTATGACCGCACGAAACTCAATTTTGTCCATTGCTAGCGTTTTCTTTTTCATTGACTTGTTGATTTGGCGATAACTGAAATGTTAGTGATTCGATTTGAGAAAACTTTGTATTAGGCAAAAATATTTATCCTCCTCCCTTGTCCATTCCTTTCAATTCCGCGAAATTTTTGACCTCCCCTCGTACAGTGAGAGTCCATTTACCATTTTTTGGAGCAAGCAGGACTGGCTTTGGATGAATTCTAGTGCCCCCGGAAATTTTGTTTTCTGTCTTCATTTCAACATAAACTTCAGTAGCTCAGAGCGAACGTACTGGCTGGGTCTAAATAGTCAATAATTTAATCGTTAAAATTTGTGTTTAATTTCCGAAATCAACAATTTTACTATTTTCGTTAACATTATTTCGAAGAAATCAGTTTTATTTATATATGTAGAATACCGACAAATCATGATTTGGAATTAGCTATACTTCTGCTAATGGATCGAAACTTAGATATTCTGTTTTAACTTTTTCTGCAGTTGACCATAAAATTCGAACTCAGATCAACAATTCTGAATAATTTTTATTTTGTTTGGTGAATGATTTCACAGTGCATTTCGAATTGAAAGGAAAAGATTGCCTGATTCTACACTTTTACACTTTATTATTCGTGACGTCTCTGCTGAGACTGTTATCAAACTGATCGACAATTCATGAACTAATTTAACCATGAATTACCCTTCGCACACCCATTTAACTCCCTTTTGTATAAAATAATCTTCTGTAATTGTTGATCAGTTTTATAAAGGACTCAGCAGAGACCGAGACATCACGAATAATAAAGCGTACCAGTATAAAATCCGGAAATCTTATCTTACCATTTTTTTTTTTTTCAGAATTTGTCAAAAATTTTAAATTTGTTTTGAAACATTTTTTCTAATTCCTAATCCTGATAAGAGATGTTGAATGACATTCTAAATATATTTATATAGTTCCAAAAATAAAAATAACTAATTTCACTACAGACCTATTTGGGCCTTGGCCTGCTGTTCTTCAGATTCCCTAAAATGTATTTGTTTGTATTGTATCCTGAAAGGGTTGTTAGCCCTTCGCACAACCCTTTATTTATGAATATGCATTTTTGCTGATTGATGTGCTGAAATTATACATCGACTGTGATTTGATGTTCCGATCTTCGCATTGTAGACCAAAACGCTACCCACTAGGCTACAACCTAACTTAGTAATAAATCAATACCCAACTTAAGTATAGTATTTGCCTTACCGTTTGTAACGCTAAGAAATAATGCTCACACAGAGTCGCCAAGGGTACAGAAATATTTTTTGTCGCTCAAAAATCACGATTCCAAGTGACCGTCTGTCCATCTGTCAACAATATAACTCTTGAAAGCTTTGACCTATCGCGCTGAACTTTATCATATGTCGTTTTTGGCAAAAAAGAAACTTTAAGTTCGTGAACGGGCCACATCCCCCTACTCCTTCTACCCCTCCCATACAAATTTCATAAAAAATCAAAATTTAAAGAAATTGATTTTTCTCCGAAACCACTTCAGCTATTGACTTGAAAATTAGGTCATAGTATACTGATGTGAATATTCTTAACATCAACAAATATTGATATGATCCCCTTAATTCGTCTACCCCCTCCCATACAAATGCACAATTTTCAAAAATGCATTTATTCGGTTTTCATTGCAACTAGCAAGGTTAAAAGAACCAATTTTTGTCATTATTAATTTTATTAGAATTGCACCCAATTTTGAAAATGTAATTAAATTATTTATTTTCGAAACGTCAAAGCTATCAATTTTAAATTTTGAGCAAAGTATTCTGTTACAAATATCATTGATGTTAAAAAATTTTATTCGAATACTCCCCTCCCATACAAATGCTCAATTTTGGTAAATTAAATCGGTTTTCATCGAAACCAGAAAAAGCACAAACTTACAATTTTGCCAGAATTTGTCCCTTAATAATTGCAATAAATCTAAAAAAAATGAACTTCGCTTCACTCCTTCTACCACCTCCCATACTGTTTCAACAAAAGTATTTCTCCTTCGAACATATTAGAGCTGTCGACTTTAAAATTGAAACGAAGCAATGTGATTAGGACATTGATAAGCAGATTCAAAATCATCCAAAACCTCCCACTTTCTTTGCCACCTCCCATACAAATGCCATAAAATCAGACAAAAATTGTTAAATTTCCTCGAAAATTATGAAAGCTATAAATCTTAAAATCAGCATAAAACATTTTATATACAACGCTCGGTGTTATATACAAAAATTACAAACCTACCCTCTGCTTTTACCACCTTCCATACAAAAGTAATTATTCACTATTCGAAAGAATTTGAGATGACATGTGGGCCGGTACATTAAGCTCTTTTCCATTTCATCTAGATTATCATATAATTCTGTCATGTTTTTCTTTCTTTTTGTTTCACTAAAATTAAAATCCTTAAAGTCTGGCAATGCGATCGTAACGCTCGAAAGCCAACACCTGGATGGAATAGGTATAATGCAAAAGGTAAATTGTTTGCAGCAAAGAGATACAAGAAACGTGCTGCACAAGTATACCATTATAATGTTTAAGGCAACAAAAAAAAAAACAATTTTTTTTTTCTTCTTAACATATAAAGTGAATTTTCTTTACGGTCTCTACAAAGAAAAAAAAAACTCACAACCTTATTACTCTTTAAGTTAGAGTTGAGCACCGAGCGGCGAGTATATGTCGCGTCTCAAATACATAAACGAAATCACCTGTGAGGTGAGCGCAAATAAGACGGTGAACCACTTGAAAGACACTGGGTCTCAAGTTTCTTAACATTTTTCCATCTACCTATAAAGTAGTCGTCTTCGAATTCACGGGCAATATAGACGTGCTTTAAAGTTTTTTCCTTCAAAAAACAAAAAAATTTATAAATAAAATAAATTTGAGCTTCGATTTTTTTTTAAATATTTTTCGAGCGTGGTGTCTTTCTTTCGTGTGTGAAACAAATTATCTATTCGGTTCCTCTTTTTTTTTATGTTTTTTGGTTTTTTATCGCACGTCTTATATTTATCGCTGTGAAACAGTTTTGAAGTAAATGTTCAAAAAATTGTCAAAAATTTTGAAATTTGAATAAACTCCCGCTTAGAACATTAACGAACGAATTAGAACTGAAAATCGATACGTAAAAAACTGTGCAATAAAATAAAAAGGAAACTAGTGAAACTAGGAATAAGATCGTGTCCTTGTAATATTTGACGTCAAAGAATGCATCGACGAATCGGTCATTTTATGTAAAAATCGTTACGATAAAAGTGAAACAATGCGAAAAAATGTGAACTAATAAAACAAATCGCGGGCTAATAACTACTTTAGTTGGTTTTTATTTATTTTATTTTTTTATTAATTTTTGAAATATTTATTCATCGTGTATAAAGTCATGGAAAAGTGATTGGATATGTGAGTGAGGCCGTTGCGCGCAGCCGTAATCTTTACCACTTTTTTTTCAATCTTTTTTCCATCTTTCAAAATGCAATTCTTATGTGCTCGTTTATTTGTTGTTGTTGCTGCTGCTGCTGCTATAATTGTTGTTGTTTTTTTTGTCGTCACAAGTGTATTGGTGCTAGTTTTATTGTTATTGCGCAAATAATTCAATAATATCAAATGGGCAATGAAAAAAATTTTTTGTGCACAAAATAAATATATAAGCGCATTCACAAAACGGAATCAAAAAAAATTTTTGTGTTTTTGATTTGGTTGCATAAAAGTGTTAAATTTGTTGGTACAAAAAAAAAGAGAATAATCAAAATTTCAGGTAGTAATTGGTAATTTTTAAAATACCCATTTCTGGAGTAACTGATTTTTCAAAATTTCTGAACCAATCCGTTTTATTTGATTGTCGGAAAAACTATTTTTATAAATTTTTCAAAAAATTTAATTTTTAACAAACAAGATTCGATTTCATAGTCTTTCATTTACTTGCATTTATTTTACTTTTAACAAAACTTTAAATCATTGGAATCAATTTAATTAAATCTGGTTCATGCATTCATTGAGTGTATTTGACAACAATTGCATGAAGAGAGAGTTTTCTTCTTCTTCGTTTGTCTCTTTTTGTTATAAGAAACAAAAGTAAACCAGAACTATATGCTAATTAAATGGTAGCCGAAAAAAAAGCTGCGGTTTTATATGAGTTTTACATTTCCGATAACATATTCGTCTTATTTTGGCTTAGTTTTTATTAGAGATTGTTTTCTTCGGTCTGTAAAAGATACATATAAATTTCCGTTAGCTTAGATTTCTATCTATAGAATAGTCAGCTGATATTTTATCTCAGATTTACCCTCTATTTTTTTACACCACAGTATCTTTAGGAACTTTGTTTTTTCTCCTTCAAAATTAACTTTTTGTCGTTTCAATCAATATCCTATTAACACCCCTTATAAGGGCATAGGACAGAAACAGTCCTTCCACAAGGCGCGATCCTGTGCATCGGCCTTAAGTAGTTGCCAGGACTTGTTAAGGCCGTTTTTGAATGCCAAAAGTCATTACCGTCGAATCCATCAGCATCCGGGACGCTGTAAACGTTTCTTATATCATTTAATGTTTTTAGATCACGGGTGTTATAAGTCCATGATCCAGAGACTTTTTCACTTTGCTATTTAATGTGAATTTATTTAAAAAAAAAAAAAAATCAAAACGGTCAGGTCAGATTGAATTTTGACAATCGAAATATAAGCGGCGAAATTAAATTTTTTTTACTCTACCTTGAAAAATTTAAGTTAAAAAGAGCAATACCCTTTGAAAATTAATAGGTCGAAAAATTTAATTTTGCTTAAATATTATTTCTTGAATATGAATGATAAAATTTTTGTTTGGGACTTTTGTCAATGACATTAAAATTAGCGTCAAATATTTGCACTAAATTTAGATTTATATGTTTCCGAAGTTTTAATTGTTTTTCGCTAATATTCAATAGTTTCGATTATAAAAAAATTCAACAATAATAATAAAAATTAGCATATAACGGACATTATTACGTATATTAAATTGTTCAAGTCAACTTAGGTAGACGTATAGATATAAATTTTTGTAATTTGATGAAATTTCCTGTAATAAGCGTCTCTGGATTTTGATGAAATTTTTTCATTATCGTTGGTCGAACTTATAGATGTTGGAGCTTTAATATTATTCCCCTCTCATTGGAGTTGTGCTCCAGTACAAAAGGGCAATCCCCCTAGTTCCGGTGTAACATAGGAAAAAACAAAACAGAATTATGATTGCGCGTAAAGCCATAACACCGAACGTACTATACAAAATGTTTCATGCTGTATTTAAAGTTTATTGCTTTCATAATTTTCGAGGAAATTGAACAATTTTTGTCTGAATTTATGGTATTTGTATGGGAGGTGGCAGAGAAAGTGGGAAATTTTGAATGGTTTTGAAACTGCTTATCAACATTCTAATCACATTGCTTTGTTACAATTTTAATGTCCATAGATCTCATATGTTCGAAAGAGAAAAACTTTTCTTGAACTTATAATATAAAAATTTGTATGGGAGGTGATAGAAGGAGTGTGGTGAAGGCGATATTTTTTTTACCTTTTATTACAATTATTAAGGGACAAATTCTGGCAAAATTTTAAGTTTCTACTTCTTCTAGTTTCCATGAAAATCGGTTAAATGCATTTACCAAAATTCTGCATTTGTATGGGAGGGGGTAGAAGGAATATACGAATCAAAACCAAATTTTTTGATATCAATCATATTTAAAATAGTATACTTATCTCAAATTTTAAAGTTGATAGCTTTGACGGTTTTGAAGAAAACTCATTTAATTGAAATTCCGAAATTTCGTAAAATTTGTATGGGAGGAGGTAGAAGGAGTGAGGTAAAGTTGATAGATTTTCCAAAATTAGTTGCAATTATAATAAAATTATTTATGGCAAAAATTGGTTCATTTGGCTTTGCTAGTTGCAATGCAAACCGAATAAATGCATTTTTGAAAATTGTGCATTTGTATGGGAGGTGGTAGAAGGAGTAAGGAGATCGGATCAATATTTCTTGAGATTAATGATATTTATATCATTATACTATGACCTAATTTTTAAGTCAATAGCTGAAATAGTTTCGGAGAAAAATCAATTTCTTTAAATTTCGAAATTTCATGAAATTTGTATGGGAGGGGGTAGAAGGAGTGGGGGGATGTGGCCCGTTCACGAACTTAAAGTTATTTTGTTGCTAAAAATGACATAAAACAAATTTCAGCGCAATAGGTCAAAGCTATCGAGAGTTATGTTGTAGAAAGACGGACAGACAGACGGACAGACAGCAACTCGGAATCGAGATTTTTGAGTGACAACAAATATTTCTGTACCCTTGGCGGCTCTGTGCGAGCATTATTTCTTAGTGTTACAAACGGTAAGGCAAACACAATATACTCTCAGATTTCATCTAAAGTATAAAAATGGATAGATCATTCCTCAAAACGATAACTTCAAATCTTCTCAATGAATTTCGTAGAGTTGAGGAAAATGTTTTCTCAAAAATTGCCAAAAATTTTAGCAGTGCGCTACTTTTTATCAATTTAAATCTCGTAACTAAATGAACGAGGACCGCCTTCTGGCCAGTTTCCTTCTCCTCCTCCCCCCTCCCCCCTCCTCACCATCTTACTGGTTTTACACTGCTCCCTTTACACTTTCGTACACGGCTTTGTACAAGATTCTTCAAGAACTCAAAATTCAAAAAATCCTCTCTGGCCAAGCCTCTGCACAACCTTTCCCATCTATCCCACTCTTCTGAGTGCTGTCCAGAAATGTGGAAAACTGCAAACTTTCAGTTTCAATCCCCAAGAAAGGAAGCCATTACTTCAGTATTCTCGAAAGTTATGAAAACTGATTTCAATCGCCAAATTGTTAAATATTTAGAGAGTAATCACCTCATTGACGATCGCCAATATGGATTCCGATCGGGCGGGTCTACAGGGGATACCTGATCAAACGTTGGAATTCCTGTATCCATAGATATGGAAGGGCCGCAAAGGCCTTTAACAGAGTTTGGCATGATTCCCTTTTATTTAAGCTAACAGCTATCGGCTTTAACGCTTTTCTAGTCCAGTGGATTAAGAGTTTCCTTTCTTATCGATATACACGAGTTGTATTAGATGGCGTTTCATCTTCTTCCTACCCAATTGATTCCGGCGTCCTCCAAGGTTCAGTCTTATCTCCTACCCTATTCCTTATATTCATAAACGACCTTCTGTTGTCACCTCTTAATCCAATCCACAGTTTAACAAATTACAGTACTCTTGATAACGTCTACGAATTTAACTCTCTTGCGGGCTCACGCCGACATTCTGTAACTTCCAAACGCAGTAAGTTATTTAGTTCGCTGAACTCAGAAGTCAATCCTGGAATGGTGCAGGAAAAACAGAGTAGAGCTTAGCGCTACAAAAACATAGTCCTGTCATCTATCCCTCAAACGTGATGTTCCGGTGTTGTCCAGCAAAGTTTACTTTGGCGGTGTACAACTTTGCTCTTCGGAAGATTTTACTCTTCTAAGCATGAAGTTTAGTAACCAATTGGAGCCAACAAATCCTGGAAGGTGCTCTTGATGCTTCCAAACGTCCAGGTATTCTACGAAAATGTAAAAAATATCTCACGCCTTTCTATCATGCTAACATCTACAAAGCATTCATTCGACCTCGCTTAGAGTACAATTAACATGTTTGGACTGGGGCACCTAAAACACATCTCGCGTTGCTCGTTTCGACTGATTGGGCTGAACGCGCCCACGAATATACCGTCCAAACTTCACCGTTTCGGACAGTGAAATATAGGCAGTCTTTTATTTTTCGAACTACAAAACTGGAACGCAATACCCGTTGGTGCCGCAATGCTTCAAGAGTAACGTCCACCAATCTTTTTGTCTCTCCTCGCCCATACTCCTTTAGTGTCCATCATACTCCTCCCTATTCCGAATCAGCTGTGCACAGCTAATTCAATCTGAAAAAGAGAAGCTGAGTATGCCTCTCGCAACTTTAAAGCTGCAACTTAAGTTTTATGCGATTAGCAAAGCCAACAGATGGAAAAACGGTATTACTTGTAATACCACCTGCCAGATTTGGCCTGAGCTGGATTCAAAACGCTCTGGTAGACTGAGATTTCGCTAAGCAGGCAGGATTAGGTCTGTAGTAGAAGTCGTTGCAGGACGCTGCCTGGTAGGCTTAGCCTTCCGTTTAATGATTTCTGCAGGAGCCCTGCTCTCTCTAGAAGAAGAAGACGCCACCTAGGCGCATACTTCTTCAATTTTTAATTCCCCTCGTATCTTAATTTTCCGTTTATAAAAGTATTAGGAAAGACTGTTAAGAAGAAACAGACTCCAGCGTGGTTGGTATGGTATTTGGATCGGTTCCATTAGTATAGATAGTAGTATCATCGACAAATATAGCAAATTCGTACTTAGAATGTGATAGAATATATCAGCTGTGAAGGCGCTGTATAGCGTAGGGCTTAAACCAGAGCCTTGAGGGACACATGCATGTATGTTACGGTTGGATGAAATACTGGATTTAATCTTCATTGCGAAGATTCTACCAGCTAGGAACTACTGAACTATCTTAACGATGTAATTAGAGAAATAGAATTTTTGTAGCTCATATCCTTCGTGCTAGACCGAGTCGAACACTTTTTCGATGTCCAGTGTGATCTTCCCTACAGATTCCTTTTCTAATAACGCTTTCTTGATGCATTTTATGACTCTAAAAAGTAGATGGTTGGTAGAGCGCCAACGTCTAGAATTGAAAGTCGAAGAGGATTTTGGATGTTCCAAAGACAACATATTTCTGTCGAATAATTTGCTTGGATCCTTCCCAGGTCTTGCAATCGGGATAACTATGGTGTTTTTCCAGTTCGCTAGAAAAGGATTTATTAGAAAAGTTGATTTTATCGAAGCTACTCGACAATTGTAAATAAGTTTGGAAGTAATATGGCCAGCCTGAAATGAATGCTGCCTTGGCTTCGACTGTGTGAACTTCGTATGAATCAAAAAAGTTAATTTATAGCTCTGTTTAAATTGGTATGCAGAATTTTTTGAATTCAATTGCATACAATTTTTTATCCGCAAAGTAGAAGGCGAAGCTAGTACCTCCAACTCTTACTTTCTTTTAAACCGGGTCAGGTATACAGTAACTAAATTAAATTATTAACGATTATTGTTTTCTTATCTATCCCACCCAGAGGAATGGGCAAGTCCTGGCGACAAGTAAAGGCCGATGCTCAGGATCGCGCCTTGTGGAAGGGAATTGTTTCTGTGCTATGCCCCTGTTGGGGGTCTTAACAAGAATTTGATTGATTGATCTATTTTTATTTTCGTGAAAAATCATAGAATTTCGGTCATTTTTTCTACCAGTTACAAATACAAATGTCAAACTGTAACCATTTGCTTGAAATTTATAAAAAATATAATCTTATAAGTAAGTCACCATGATTACTGTACTCCCACGTGGCTTTGCCTTAATACAATCCATACGATATTTATCTAAAAATTTCTGGTCTAATTTTTAAGCAAGTTTATTTCTAATCTTATGAAATTCTTTCCATGAATTTCGAATAGATTCATCTATAGGCAAAATAATTTTCGTTACCATTATTAATTGGTTCGGTCACCGGGTGACACAACAAACAAACAACCCGCTTTGGAATATTAAAAAAAAATTCAATAAAGACATCATCATTTTGATGTTTCTATAGCTGTTTCTTATGAAAAGTACATACATAATACATAAAGACGAAAAAATTTGCATAGTTCGTGATTGTAAGATTTATACAAAAATAATTGTTGATCTTCTTGTTTAGAGTAATTCAAAAGAATTGTGAAAAAAAACACTACAAAATATGCCAATATTTTGGTTGCCCATTGTGAAAATTTCTCACATTTTTCGGTCGAAATACGTTTTAATATTAATCAAAAATTATTCATCGATTAATGCATTGAAAATGTGTCGCATCTACGTCATATTTTGACGTAGTTTGGAATGTTTTAAAGAAAGTACAAATTAAGATGTTATCCACGAAATAAGCGTGTTTGTTTGTATTGCCTTTTTTTTTTGTGTTGGAATTATTCTTATGCAATATTTTCAAATTTGTGTGAAATTAAAAAAAAAAAAATTGAAAATTGTACTGCTTTGGATCTTTATTTGTATTTTAAAAATTTCCTAGAGAGAAAAATGATAAATAAGTTGTATCTTAATTGGCTGGTTGTAGTACGGTCAGTGTGGAAATATTGACAAATAAAATTCTAACAACGTAGTTCAAAATCGATCAACATCGATCTGTTTTTGGTGATTTTTTTTACCACTTATGGGAAGATACCGGTGTTGATCAGATTCGGTTCATCCAACTTGACTATACGAAACAATAAATTTACTAGAAATTTGGAAATCGAAAAGAATGTTTTATTTCGCGATTTTCGAGAGAAGAATTTTATCAAAATTCTACATTATCACACATATAATTATGATACTTAAGTTCAACCATGTTACCAGCCTCAAACTAGTTGGACAGACATCGAAATGGTCTGTTAAATCGCAACTTCTATGGGGAAATTAGATTGTCGAATCTGCTTCGAAAAAAATAATTTGGAATCAACGTGTTTCTGCTTTGTTAATCGTGACGTTTCGTTCTCTGTTGACACATTTATTAAACTGTTTGATATTAATCTGAGCAGACTCTGAAAATTCCAAGACACCGAAACGACTTTGCCTCGGACGTTAGACCGAAAATTTCGCCACAGTGAAGGACAGTGTTAAAAACGACCCTCCATTCGTCACCGTGCTCAAGAATTCAACCTCACCACGTCCAGACTGCAGCGAATATTGACGAAAGATTTGGCTTTGCATGCGTATAAGGTTCAGTTGACTAAAAACTGCTGCCGGCGGACCACCAGCAGCGCCGTACGTTCTCTAATTGGGTCTTGGAAACAAATCCTAAACTTCTTGTTGATGGATCCAATATAACGCCCCATCCTCTCTTTTAGCCGCCGTTTTGGTACTGAATTATCTTTCTTGGCCATCTCTATTCGATCTTTTTGAGGTCATAAATAGAGAAACTTAGGCTATAGTTTCCTTCCTTCTAGGACTAGTTTTATGGCTTCTTCACTCCCCCAACTCGCCCCTCAGTATTCCTCTTATAAACGGAGGCATCCTGATGACCTGAAACGCAGAATTCACATTTTTTTTAATTTTTTTATCGAAATAAAGATACCAAGATGTTTCTTTTCTTACTGAAACAAAAACAAAACGTACAAGTCAATAGATGCGATTTCACTGGCTTGGTGGCAGATATAGCACTGGCGGTCAAGAACGAATCGTTTCCGGTTCGAACCCTATCCGGTCTTACGCCGCTCTCTCCTATCCTTTTGCAGGTTGAGTTGACCAATAACAATTTAATTGATTCTAGTTGAACAATTTTTCTGTTCCTTAACTTTCGAACTAGATTTGAAAATGAAAACTAAATTTGACAGAATGTTAAGAAAAAAATCACAAAATTTGTGTGTTAGAGGGAGAAAAAATTTCATATATTTCTAAGTTTTCGCTTTCGCTTCACTTGCTATGCAAATTTTTCACACTGGATTTCAATTTGAAACGCCGTGGCTTGCATCATTTCGAAGGGGGAAACCTTGTCTTAAATTTCTAAAATATTATTGGGAGGTGGGTAGAATGATAGACTTCGTGTAGTCTAATGGCTAGCGTGTTGGTCTACAATGCGAAGGTCGTGAGTTCAAATCCCGATCGACGTATAATTCCAGCACACTGCGTGGGTATACCTGGGCCACCTCAATATGCGAAAATGAAAAATTCGTAAATGCAGGGTTGGGCAAAGGGTCTTTTACAATAGTAAAATGATAAAGTTAAGGAACCTAAGAGTCAAAATGCCAAGACACGATTTAGGCTGTTGTGTCATTGAAGAAGACGGACAAATATTATAAAAGAAATTCTTAAAAAATTTCGCGTTTCTACCTTTTCTAGTTTTAATAAAAATCGAATGAAGGTTTTTCGAAAAAAAAAAATGCATTTGTATCAGAGGGGTTGGAAGGAGAGAGCAGATCGGAACAGAATTTCGTTATACTTTGGTTAACTTTTCAAGCTAACAGCTGCGCAAAAAAATTTTCTTTAAATTTTGAAATTTACGTCTTTGAATTTCGTTCTGTATCCTTGCACAACGATTTTTCACGGTCATAATTTCTTTTGAACTTTAGAATTGGTCATTTGGATAGTTTTAGGGATACGGTATCCTGTTGGAAAGGTTTAAATTATTTGAGTATTTTATTATGATTCAGATGTATGCGATTTTTTTCAATTTATCAATTCCATTATTAATAGATTTTTGCTTAATCAATCAACCAATCAATTTCCTATTAGGGAGATAAACAGTTCTTCTAGCTAGGGTATAGCCTAGTAGGTAGTGTGTTGGTCTTGTGATGCGAAGGTCGTGAGTTCAAATTCCGGTCGGCGCAATATATAATTCCGGCACATTGCCTGCTTGGATATACCTTGGTCACCTCAATCTAAGAAAATGAAAAATTCGTAGAAAGAGGGTTGTGCGAAGGGCTAACAACCCTTCCACAATAAGTAATAAAAAATGTTAAGGAACCAGAATATCAGGAGGCCAAGGTCCGATTTGGGCTATAGCGCCATTGTAGAAGAAGGAGAGACAGTTCTCTTTTACAAGGCGCGATCGCGAACCGAGCATCGGCCTTTAGTTGTCGCCTGCGTACCACCATTTCACAGAGTTATTTGCCAAATTATTCTTCTTCTTCAATGACACTACAGACCAAATCGACCTTTGGCCTCCTCACCTTCAAGTTCCTTAAAATTTATTTGTTATTGTGGAATGGTTATTAGCCCTTCGCACAAGCCTATGAATTTTTCATTTTCGCATATTGAGGTGTGCCAGATATACCTACGCAAACAATGTGCTGGAATTATACGTCGACTGGGATTTGAACTCACGACCTTCGCATTGTAGGCCAACATGATACCCACTAGGCTACATCCAGGTTTTTTTTTGCCAATTTACCCACAGTTTTTCTTTGGTTTTTCTAAAGTAACTAATTACTAGTTTATTGGCTTCGATCGAATCAAATTGCTTACGAAGAATCTAATCGAAAATTTATGCTAGTCACTATTTTACAATTACGTTAAAATTAATTCAAACTGTTCCAATCATAAAATTATCGTGGTAAAAACCATTGAAGTCGTCGTCAAACGTGTTTTATTCTTAGAACTGTGCTTTAGGTTAAATGGATTTTTTTTTCTGACTCTGACCTACTATATTCCGTGCTTGGATTTTTGTCGAGAAATTTCTTAGAATTTTCAATCGTCAAAAATAATTCTTGAGACAATTCCAAGAATTATTATCAAAATTAATATCGGACTGAAATTGCTGGTAAGAAAGAATTTAAATCCACTTTAGTTTAAAAAAATTGTAGATTGTTGTGCTTCATCCAGCCCTGCTATCTACATATTAATGACCTAGATCAGAGAGATTAGAGTTCTTCTAAGACGAAGAAAGCACATTGTAGTAGAGTCCGGCACAAATGTCAAAATAGACACTTGCGAATTCATCTAAGTACTATAAGTTTTAAGTTAAGTGATTTTCTTTTGAGAATTTTAATTGTTGCTTAAAAATTTCTTGTTTGTGACTTTTTTTGGTGTTAATCAAAAGGGCCGACACTTTTTCAAATTTCGCTCCAAACGTAGGGCTTCACCTTGGTCAAACTATGATAAAGCGATTCTAGTATGCCATGAACTAACTATAGCCAAAATATATATCTAGCTTAATGCAACGATATTCAAATGGATTTCTACATACCTTCGGGGATGCCTGAGTGCTCTTCAAAAGGTAACCAAGCCATAAAAAATTTATGACTTTTTACTTATTGATCTGTAAATGATGCAATCAATCAAGGCGCGATTCTGAGCATCGGCCTTAAGTTGTCTGGCCTTCTGCTCAACTGCTGACTTTTTCATGTACTACATGGTCGACCAATCCTTCAGGACTATAATCCAGAACCTGTCTGGCGATGGTTTGCTCTGGTTTCCTCAAAGTGTGACCGATCCACTACCATTTCTGCCTTTGAATCTCAAGGCCTATTTTAGTCTGTTGAATTGAACTCCAAAGTTTGTCGTTGGAGATCACATCGGCCAGAATATCCCTAAAATGTCGGACTTCCTTGTAGTACAACCATAAAACCACACGGATTTGACGCTTGAGTCAAACACTTGCAGCTTTGTATGAATGGAGATCCTTATTAACATCCAGAAAGGGGAAAAGATAGCAAAGTCCTGACGAGCTTTAATCTTACGAACTTCAACATCCTTTTCCGCTGCGCCTTCCAGACTGACAATGCATTGAAGGTAATGAAAATTTTGCGCGTCTTCCACATGTTGCCCGTTAAAAGAATATTGAAGAACTTGAAGGTCAGCAGCGCAATTCCCGAATTGGGCTTTCTTCTTCAATGGCGCTAAAGCCCAAATCGGGCCTTGACCTCGTGACCCACAGGTTTCTTTACATTTTCCTTATTTATTGCGGAAGGGTTGTTAGCTCTTCTCACAAGCCTCAATCTACGAGATTTTCATTTTCGTAGATTGAGGTAACCAAGGTACATCCATGCAAGCAGTGTGCTCGAATTATGCGTCGACCGGTTTTTCAACTCACAGCCTTCGCTTTGTAGACCACCTCTCCACTCACTAAGCTACACCCTAGCCGAATTGGGCTTTAGTGCCATTGTAAAAGTAGGAGAAAAATTCTACACATTATCTAGAGATATTTCTAAAATATTTCCTACAACTTAGTCTTCTTTACTCTCGAATCACAATCTTAACATACAAATTGAATAATCCGAAATAATCATAATAAATCAAACAATTTTATGTCACATTTAAACGGAATATTTTGGAATAAGAAACATCTAATAACATCGACATCAACTATAATTTCTGATTAATTCAATTTACACTTAAGGAAATGTTTGTTTAGTAATTTCCATTTAACTAATATATTCTTAAATGAAAAACCTGATTTACAACATTCCATAAAATTGAATTAAAAAAATTGTAGTTGCAATGTACAAAGTACAAATTTTATTACGATTAATAAGGCTAGTGAACTAACGACGGTTTTATTCAAATCTATATGGAAATACCAAATGAATCATAATATAGATCGTTTGCGTTGCAATTCTAACATAGTTATAGCAAAAATTATTTGTAAGCAGGAAATATAATGAAATCATGAGTTTTTACGATACATATTTTTATTTTTTTTATCGATTTAAATTTTTTGGTCACAATCAATGCATGGGATTCCACAGGGATCAGTTCTTTCTCCGGCTCTGTTCTTGATTTTCATAAATGACTTGCTGTCATCAACATCGAAATTTTTCTGATGACCTACCACGTCACCAACATATCATTAGCCCGTCTATCAACTCCTAAATATAACGTAGGATCACTGAAAAAAATCCTGTCAGATGTTCTCGAATGGATGCGAAAAGAACTTTTGTGAGTTCAATTCGTCAGAAATACAAAGAAGTCTCATATCTCTCAAGCATTATAAAAATTGTTGGCAATGAGGTCTTACCTATGTCTCGAAGCCTGTTGGTCCTGGGCATTACTGTCACGGAGAGCTTTTATTGAACCGACGATATATTCAACACTGCTAAGGCAATATCCCAATATTTGGGTGTCCTTAGGCGATTCAAGAAAATTTTAATATCTTCTGAACTGCTGATAATCTACAAGTCCTTTATAAGGTCGTGGCTCGAATACTACTCTCACCATTGCACTCTCCTATCTAGATCGTGTTCAATATCAGGCTATAAATTTGAAATCCTGAGCATCATTGTCACGGAAAACTTGTGTTGAATAGAGCATATTTTCAGCACTGCTAAGGCCACATCCTAGTGATCTGCAAGTCCTTTATAAGGCCGTGGCTCGAGTACAGCTCCCACCACTGTACTATCCCATCTAAGTCATGTTCAATTTCTGGCTATAAAATTGATAGGCTGAGCCTGGGCATCACTGTCACGGTAAACTTTTATTGAAGCGATCATGTATTCAACACTGCAACATCCCAGGCTTTGGGTGCCCTTAATCGACCCAAGAAAATCTTAACATCTTCCGGGCTGCTGATAATCTGTAAGTCCTTTTTAAGGCCGTGGCTCGAATACAACTCTCAGTACTGCACTTTCCTATCTATCCTATACAGGCGTAACGTTTAATGGAAACTGTTCTCGGAAAGTTCACTGTACGAACGCACGACTATGTTCTGAAGCCTGTTTTCGGTCGCACAGTAAAATTCTGATGTTAGTTCATACACTCTTCGACACGAAGTTGGAAGGCACTGGTAGACACACCACCCGATGTTTTCCGAAACACCTCAATCTATAAGATTCAGTGATAGAAGGTTGTACCAATGGCTGAAACCCCTTCTTAATTACCAAATAAAACTGTCAAGACTCCTGGTAGATAAGATGCCAAGACCCAAATCAGAATAAAACATTTCTTCTACTTCTACAATGGCACTATAGCCCAAATCGTGCCCTGGCCTCCTGCACTTCAGGTTCCTTAACATTTTCATTACTTATTGTGGAAGGGTTGTTAGATCTTCGCACAACCCTCTATTTCCGAATTATCATTTTCGCAGATTGATGTAACCAAGATATAGCCAAGCAAGCAGTGTGCTGAAATTATGCGTCGACTGGGATTTGAACTCACGACCTTCACATTGTAGACCAACACGCTACCCACTAGGCTAGACCATATACATATAATCAAACATTTCAGTGACCTGTAATTATTTCATTCTATTATAAAAACTGTTTTATAATTAATACCACTTTAATAATAATCCCGAAACCAAAAATAAATTTTATTATTGCAATTCAAGACAAATATTTAAGTAAATTAATAACGACCTCATAGTCGGGCACACTTTACACGCTATTCAAATTTATGTCGTCAGTTTTTTGTTGTTGTTTTTTATCGTTATTTCTATTTTTCCACCTGTTGCAATAATTCGTATTTTATGTGTTTTTTTTTTGGCACGATTTGAAAATTATAACGGCAGAATTTCTTGGTGATAGATAATTGCCAGTTAATTACCAGTGGCCAATAAAATAATAGGAAATTCACAAATATTTGAACATGGGCGGGGCGATCCAAAAATTAAAAATTGGGTCAGTGATTTTATAAAATTTATTTTTATTACCCATTCATTCAGATTGAATTTTGATTTTCGTAAATTGATATAAATACAAAGATTTGAACTCAAGATTTTTGGACTTTAGGTTAAAACGCTAGGTCTTCATATCAAAGACTTTTAATTGAAATTAGATTCTCGATTGGAATTATTCTTTGTATTATGTGCAAAATTTTACTTGTGTAGATAGTATGCACAAAATGACAGGATTCCTTATTTTCATACTGTTCTGAAAACGTAACGTTTCGGTCTCTGCTCAGACCTTCATCGAATTGCTTAATGGGGGCACGGAGATTACTCTGAAGTGTATGAAGTTTATTTGTCTTCTTCAAACCCAGTTCGATAAAGGTCTCAGCAGAGACAGAAATGACCCGATTAGTAAAGCAGAACAGTATGAAATTTGAAAGTCCTAACTTCATTTCTATTTCTTCAATGGCACTACAGCCTAAATCGGGCCTTGACCTCCTGACCATCAGGTTCCTTAAAGTTTTTATTACTTATTGTGGAAGGGTTGTTAGCCCTTTGCAAAACCATCTTTTTACGATTTTCTTTTCACTTTCGTAGATTGAGGTAACCAAGGTTACATCCAAGCAAGCAGTATGTTGGAATTGGAAAGCAAACAAAATAATTCGTTAAAGAATCGTTAATGAATTACATTAACAACCAATTTGATCATTGACGTGCGTCGTTAACGATTCATCTAGCGGACTAATTGGACATTCGTTAATGAATTATTTTTAACGATTCATTAATGAATTGTAAAACGCTTACAAAAAACGAGCATATAAGCAAGTATATAATCGTTATCAATCAATCATTAATGTGTCGTTAATGATTTAATGAATATCGTTAACGATTCATAAACGATATTTGTTATGAAAGATTAACGATGAATCAACGAACTTGACACACAAGCACACGCGGTCTCCTCTCCAGCCATTTCACCGATTGCACGGATTAATTTTTGACTCTGTTCATGCGGCGCATGGTGTAATGAAAACTGCTTGTAACCACTAAACTATATATATAAGAGAAGATCGAGACTGAGCGACCCGCTTTGTTTGATTTGCTTAAAATCATAATGCAGATTATTTGTTTTGTGGCATTTCATGCTCGTTTAAAGATCGTTATTTGCGAGCTCTCGTTAAATTGTTTGCTGAGTAGGCTATAATATAGTTACTCCATGGGACACTAGAGGCGCTCTACCATAGTTTGGTAAAGGTAAAGATCGTTATATGGAGCGAAATTTATAAAAATGTTGACCTTTTTCTTGATACGTTCTTAACATCAAGAACTGTGCGCAGTTTTTACAACAATTTTGAAGAAACAATTTATCTTTGGGTGAATGAAATTGGCAAAAGAAAACCACTAAACTCACCATTCCTCGAATGGTGAAATGGAAAAGGTGAATTCGTAGGTTGTCGATTGTGATATTTCTGCCAGACTCTGATGCAGTGTGTCTCCTTCTTCTATAAAGTGACTCTAGGCTATACCATAGCTTTTCCTTGGAATGTTCCATTGTAAAAAAATGTATCAATTTCTGAGATTGCGTTGAAAATTGTATTTGAATTTTCGAGGAATCCCATTCATCTCTTCAAAAAAATAGAAAATAGCTACCAATTTTCAATTCTTCCTCCCTAATGTCCTCATAATACAAATGATCATTGGCAACTAATTATCAGTTGTAACAGCCAATTTCTTTCATAAAATTTACAAATCCAACAAAGTCTAAATCTCGATAGCTAATTGCAATCACCATCACTTCGTCATCGTCAAATCAAGTTTAACCAACCAACAGGTTTTTCTGACCTTCCTAAATTCAATCTTCATCAGTCTCATCATCATCAAAACATAATCTTAGAGTAGATCTGTCCCAAATATGTCTAAATTGCTTCAAAATTCAAGTATAAAATAAGATTTACCTAAGACGTACATTTTATTTTCACTATTTTTTGTGCCATAAAAATTAAATCATGAAAAATAAAATCGTGTAAGAAGTCAGTCGCTATGCATATTTAATAATACTCGTATTATGCATTAATTCATAAAATTTATTTTTTCTAGACAAACTTTTTACGAAAGTGCATTTCAAAGTTATGTACACAAACACATAATAAATTGTAAAAAAAAAAAAATAATAAAAAGAAATGATAGCTGTGTGCTTAAATTTAAGTATGTCTAAGCACGAAAATCAAGGTCTAGCAGTGTATTTCTTATGCACTTTTGTACATCATTTCATCAACAGTGAACAACACTTGTAAAAAACGTTTTTTATCTTTAGAAAAAAATAAAAATAAAAAGAATGCATTGTTTTTTCTACACGTATAATATATAGTGGAAGTCTATATAAGATTGTGGTCAACTCAAGATTTTTGTATAATTTTTGAGAAAGCTACTTGAGTTGTCACTCATCGAGTCTTAAAATATATCCCAGTTAGAAAAATTTAAGTTAAATCGAAAATAGAATTAATTTCTGTTCCCTCGGAAAGATTGTTTCGGTGGACGGCGGAGCCGAAATAGATGTTATGGCTCGATTAAATAAAGTTCGTCAGTCCTTCAGTATCATTCTGGAGGCTAAGAGAGATCTTCCAAAAATCTGAGGGTGTATGATACATGAATTTAGCGTTGTTATATGGTTGTACTATATGGAAAGTAACCGAGCTTACCAAGGAACCGCTTACATTTGTGAACCAATGTTTGGAAGCACTGGTTCTGAAATGGTAGCTGTTAGTTTATGGATATTCAGGTCAGATGTGATTTCCTACGATGCTCTTTCGAGTAAAGTGTTTGATACGTGAACTCGGTATTGTTATATGGTTATACTATGTGGAAAGTAACCGATAAGCTTACCAAGGAACCGCTTAAATTTTGAACCAATGTTTCGAATCATTGATTTTTAAAAGGTAGCTGTTAGATTTTCAGACCAGATGAGATTTCAAACGATGCACTTTGGAGTAAAACTGGATAGACTAAAACAGTCATTGAGACTCCAAAACGGAAGTTACAGTGGATCGGTCACACTTTGAAGAAAACAGAGCGAAATTTCGCCAAAACGAGCTTTGGATTATAATCCTCAAGAAAAACATCGGGTTGATAGACCATGTAGCAAATGGAAGTCAGCAGTTGAGCAGGAAGCCTGTGGAATAAACAACTCCTGGCGACAGCTAAAGGCCAATGCGGGTCGCGCCTGGTGAAAGAGAACTGCTTCTGTTCTGTCCTGTAGGAGGCCTTAAAAGGACGTTGAAATCAATCAACCGGGAAAAGAAAAATCCTTAAAGTACCTCAAAATTAAAACATTCTCTCCACGGACAGAAATTTTCATGGTCAAACTTTATTCAAAAAATGTCCGTTTTACATAGTTGTGTGATTGGTAATGCATTTCCTTATACTTCCAAATCTGCAAAGTAAAATTCTTGTTTCCTTATTAATTTTTTTTTATTAAACTTCCATTACCAAAAATTTTTGTTTTAAATATTACTTAGCGTAAAAGTTTTTTTTTTACCAAATTCACATTACACTCTGAAATATTTAAAAAGAAAAAAAAAACCATTTGGAACAGATAGATCATTCATGATACAATTATAATAAAAATCAAGGTCATTTCAAGGTCATAGCAGCGGAAATTCAACTCGGTATTTTAACAAATGCAAAGTGCAATCAACATTAAAAGCAATAAAATATCGTTCAGAATCTCCAACATTTTAAACTAATTTCTGAAAAATACACGTTGTGAGTTGTAAAAAAAGAAATTAATGAATTTACATCTAAGTAATTAATGTCGGGGCCGTACAATTTTCCCGCAAAATATCATAACCAGGATTAAAAACAATACCAAATCCAAAGAAGCAGAAAAAAATTGAATAATCTGAAATTTTTAAATTAACTACATAAATTTACATGGATAGTAAAAATATGATTTATATATGAACGAAACAGCCGTGATAATTGACACATTTTTTTCAAATTGCATACAATGTCATTGAAAATGACTCTCAATAGCTAGGGTGTAGCCTAGTGAGTAGCATGTTGGCTCACAATGCGAAGGTTGAGAGTTCAAATCACGGTCAACGTATAATTCCAGCACACTGCTTGGGTGTATCTAAGCTATCTTAATCTGCGAAAATGAAAATTCGTGGATAGAGGGCTGTGCGAAGGGCTACCAACTCTTTAACATGGTAATGAACATGGGAGAAAAGCAAAGCCGATTTGGACTACAGCCCAAATCGGCTTTGCTTTTCTTGCATTGAAGAAGATGAAAATCTTATTACAGCTCGCAATATAGAAATTAAAAGTTGAATTTCATTATTTTTATTTGTCAATCTTATTATGACAAACTCCACTTTCTCAAAAAGAAATAGCTCGATCAATTTTTCGTGGCGGAAAAATCGTGAAAATTGAAAATATCAAAAGATTACGAAATATTCAAATATTTGGATAATAATGTTATGCGGAAGAAGGTACGTTTTGATGGTTGGTTGTAGCTTGCATCATTTGTTTATTTTTTTTTAGAGTCGCATTATTTGTGATTTCTCTAGCCATAGAATTCGACAATTTTTTTACTTTGAAATGGAAATCGATTTGAACTGGGTGTAGCCTAGTGGATAGCGTGTTGATCTACAATGCATAGGTCGTGAGTTCAAATCCTGTTTGGTGCATAATTTCTGCACAATGCCAACGCAATATGCGGAAATGAAAATTCGTAGGTAGAGGGTTGTGTGTAGGGAAAAAATCGTTCAACAATAACAACTCTATTTGAGCTGTAGTGCCTTGGACGATAAGGAACATCATGTAGTAGGGTCTTTTTGTCAAATTTAAGACAATGTATTGAAATGCGCAAGTGGTTTACTGGATTTCAAGTAAAAATAACCACGAAACTTTATTTATCGCTTCTAAGATTAACTTAAACTATCACAAACACTTTTTCCGTTCATCTTTTATCGCCTTCATATTAGCGTTGTCGCGCTCCGTCGTCAATCCCATCGTCATCGGCTCTTTCGCTTCCGAATCCGAACATCGACTCCGACTCTTTAACTTTCCAAAACTTGAATGCCATTATCGCGCCTTCCCATCTTGACTGTTAATCTCCACCGTCGATCCCACGACGTTCTCTTACTGGATTCTGAATTTCGATCACAGGACTTACTCCCGCATATCGATCAAAGCACAACTGACTGCTTTCACAAATGCCCGCCCTTTTTATTTATTTATTTATCAAACAAGACAATATAATACATAATAATAATGATTAGCTTAATTTAGTTAGTTTAATTAAGTTATGTTAAACTAACTAACTTAATACAATTTAAATTATAATACAATTAATATGATAGGCACTGGTGGAAGGATTATTAAAAAGGAAGTGGATTGTCTGATAAAGCATAACGCAGCCTCAGTTTGTATGCTGGCTTACTAATTGGAGGTGTGTAGTGCATACTGAATTTGTTAAATGTTCTACAACACCTGTTAATTGGTTCGTTTTGACCGTAGTCAGTACGATGTAGGTATTCCTTAAGAGTTTTCGAATGTCTCGTCAGCCCGACATTGTCATTGAGTCTGATTTTATTTTTAAGGTGGTCAACCTTAATATCGCCATTCAAAACGTCTAAGGTAAAACAAGATGTGAGCATAGTTCTTCTAGAACTAAGAGGTAAAAGATTTAACAAATGTAGCCTAACTGCATAGTGTGGGAGGTTCTCGAAGTCTCTCGGATCATACAAGTCCCTAAGGGCAAACGGAAGGAATTGCTTTTGGATTGATTCTATTCTGTTGCTGTAAATCTGGAAAAAAGGATCCCAAATGGGACATGCATATTCCAAAAGAGGGCGAACAAGAGAGCAGAATAATGATTTGGTGACCCAAACATTCTTGAACTCCTTAGCTCTCCTCTTAATGAACCCGAGAAGTTTATTGGCTCTTGAGATTATACTGTTGTAGTGAGATTTAAAGCAGAGTTCAGTGTCGAGTAGAATGCCCAAGTCCTCAATTTGTCCTACTCAATGAAGTTCAGTACCATTTAGAAAGTAGTTATGGTAGCATGTGTTTTTTTTTGCGTGAGAAACTTATCACGTGACATTTACCGACATTAAGCTCTAACTTGTTCTGGCTGCACCACTCATTTAGAGCAATAATCTTGGATTGCAGGAATACAGCATCTGCGGAGGAGGATATGACATGATATATTTTTAGATCATCAGTGTATAACAAATGTGGAATACCTTCTAATACTTCCGAAAGATCTGCAATGAAAATATTAAATAAGAGAGGTCCTAAGTGACTTCCTTGGGGTACACCCGACGACACGCCTATTTCCTTGGAAATAAAGCCCTGAAACTTAAAAAATTGAGTCCTGTTGCTAAGATAGGATTTAAGCCAATCAAGTAAGGATCCAGTCACACCAATTTTTCTTAATTTTAGAGTCAGGATATTGTGATCAATTCGATCGAAAGCTTAACTAAAGTCTGTGTATATTGCATCAATTTGATGTCCCTTTTCCATTGCACATAGTGTATCAGATACAAGACTCATGAGGCAATACGACGTGTTCGCTGACTGTCGCCGTCGTCGCCCAAACGACGACGTGTTTCGCTGATTATCGCCAGTCGTCGCCCGTGCGACGGC
This sequence comes from Chorisops tibialis, assembly GCA_963669355.1. Classification (NCBI taxonomy): domain Eukaryota; kingdom Metazoa; phylum Arthropoda; class Insecta; order Diptera; family Stratiomyidae; genus Chorisops; species Chorisops tibialis. Next base: position 177,679,601 of record OY770262.1, on the reverse strand, counting down.
ATGTTTCTGACTATCGGCTTGGCGATGTGTTCCTGAATTGTCGGCTCTCGTCAGATATTGTCTACCCTCGTCGAAGTTTGTTGGATACCCCCTCGGATATTATCGGCCCTCGTCGGAGATTGTCGACCCCGTCAAATATTGTCGGTTATCCGTCGGATATTGTCGGACATTGTCGACCCCGTCAAATATTGTCGTGCCTCGTCGGGCACTGTCGGCCCTCACCGAGTCAATGAGTAATATGTGTGCGTGTGCAAAATTCTAGATAGCTGAAGATCGCGAATATACGATGAAAGACTAGGGCAGACAGGCAACAGTTTGAAGCAGGGCTGTAGTCGTAAATAGAGCATATTTTCTAAGCGTAAAAGCGTGAAAATTCATAGAAAGAGGGTTATGCGAAGGGCTAACAACCCTTTCACAATAACAATTGAAACGTTGAGGAACCTGAAGGTCAGGAGGCCAAAACTCAATTTGGGCTGTAGTGCCATTGAAGACGAAGTTTTTTTAAATTACTGCTGGAAAACTGTCTTGAACATTGCCTACAATGCTAATCCAAAATAATACTCACTTCATTACTATGCATTCTAACATGATTTTACAAGTTCTGTTGAAATATAATTGAATACTATTCTTAATTTTTTGGACACAATATAAAAGCAAAATGCATGGAAAGCAATGCTTTCCTTGCTTCAGTGGACGCATTGCCACTGGTTTATTTAGAATGTAGAAAAATTGACACGCGTACCTCTATTTGCTGTCCTCGCTTGAGGACAGCCGGCGTTAATGAGTTAATAACATACACAAAATATTCCGTTCGATAAAATAAATATTTATTTTAATTACGATTTCTGTAAATTTCGCCGGTCAGCTTCTGAAAAGTTGAATTTGGATCACGAAATCAATTAATTTGGCATTTTTGACAGTTACAAAATATATGACATGACATGTAAACAATACAAATAAATAGTAAAGTACCTGCATAAAAATATATCATTTAAATTCCATGAAAAAATACACTAATTTAATGGACTTTGATTTATGACAAATTTGCATTTTTTTTTTGTATTTATGTCACATATCTTACGCGCGTTCTTGAGAGAATCGTCACCTATTGCGACTGTTCATTGCAATTGTTTATTTATTTTGGTTTTTTTTTGCAAAATGTTTATTAAGACAGCCTTTAGATTCAGTTTTTCTACGCTTCAACACTTTTTTTTGCCGAAATGTTTGTGTATGGCGAAAGTATTTGGCGCAGAATTATTGAATGAATTTTGAATTGTCTTTTGTTGAAGAAATGGTTCAATAAACGGGTGGATTTTTTTCTACGAAATATATTTTCAATATGTTTGGATTCGATTAAAAATGGTGGAAAATACGAAATTCAGTCATCTTGTTTTGTTTTTTTTTAATTCTACAACCCACTTACCCATCAAATTATAGCATTTTATCAGTTTTTAAAAAAATTTTTTTCTGTTGTCTCTGATTGAAAAGTGCCCCAAAAAACTCATATTTCTTGTAGAGATTAGCAAAATAGTTCCTTTCGGTGAACTAGGTCAGTAGTTCTAGTTCACTATGTAAAATAGTTTTAGTTCAGTCGTTACTAGAGGGAACTCAAAATATTTTACTAGTCGACGACTACAGAAATGATTGTTAACACAAAATATTATTTTCAGTGTCCAACATACAGTGTATCTTAAATTAATTATTTTATGTTTCGTTTCTACTGCTATTTGCGAAATTCTGTTCTTTGTAGATGACTCAAGGCAAAACAAAAGGAAAGGATAAGAAAAAACTTACAGCCGGCTCGATCTGTAGGTAGGTCTGTAGCGACAACCAGTATTCGGTTTGTGTCTTTATAACATTGAACATTATTCCAAGCATCAGTCTGGCAATGAACGTCCTTAACACAAAAGCAGTCACTCACACTCTGCCGAATTTCCGTCATCAGAATTACGTAAGCAATCAATGCAAACATGCTGGGATGCTATTTTGGAAGTGACAAACTATGGTTCCTGAATTTTATATTCAATCAACTCAACCAGTTCGCACTAAATGTGAGAAATTTAGTAAATAGTTCGTTTAGTTCTGTGATGATATCCCTATACAGAAAAAGTTCTCATCTACTAAACGCCATCCCGAGCATCGGCTTTTAGTTGTTGCCAGGATTTATTTATTCCTAGGATCTCCTTTTCAACAGCTCATTTACATTAGTCTTTCTATACACGAAGAAGAAAACACTCTGTAGTAGAGTCTGCCAAAGATGTCAAAATCGACACCTGCGAATTCAACTTCCACAATTCAGGATTTGTGCCATTTTATGGTGCTTGTAATCGTCCATCTGAGCGTGTAATTCGAGAAACTATGGGTCGTTTACAGTGCGCATACAACAAGCAATTGATGGTGTGGAGCGTAGTGTTGATGATGATCCAAACGTGTCAATTCGTCATCGAGCTCAACAATTATCGAAAAAAATTTATGGAAAATTTTGCATAAAGATCTTGGTTTACGTGCTTGCAACATTCAACTGGTACAGAAATTTAAGCCGGTTATAATCCTGAGCTTGTTTGGATGTGTTTTGCACTGGTTTTCTCAATGTGTGACCCATCCAGTGCCAATTGTACATTTGAATCGCCAGGATGTATTCTGCTAATCCTAATTGGTATCCAACGTCAGTTCGAGAGTCTATTTTGATAGAGGTTTCATCGACTATTACCATGAACACTTCGTTAATTTGGCTGCTTACAATTTCGGAGACAGTATTCGTTTTTCGTTGTTCCTAAGATTTTTATACTCTAGATGAAATCTGAGAGTATATTGTGTTTGCCTTACCGTTTGTAACGCTAAGAAATAACGCTTGCACAGAGCCGCCAAGGGTACAAAAATATTTGTTGTCGCTCAAAAACCTCAATTCCGAGTGACCGTCTGTCTGTCTGTGCGTCTGTCTACAGCATAACTCTCGAAAGCTTTGAGCTATAGTGCTAAAAATTGTTGTGTGTCATTTTTAGCAAAAAAGTAAGGTCAAGTTCGTGAACGGGCCAAATCGCTCCACCCCTTCTACCCCCTCCCATACAAAATGTCATAATTACGCAATTTGATAATAAACGGATTTGCTCGAAAAGTATAAAAGTTATTGAACTCAAATTTGGAGCATATTATTATAATGACTTCAATCTACCGTATAAAAATTATGTGTGTCCTCCCTCTCCTTCCACCACCTCCCGTACAAAGTGCACTTTTTCATGAAATGCTCTAAACCAATTTACTCAGTGCGTATAAAATTTAGCGAGCTGAAATTGTGCAAAAAATATTTATTTAGAATTATTAGTAAGATCAATAAAAACTAGATGATTAGCTTCACCCCTTCTATCCCCTTCCATATAAAATTACACAAATACGCAAAAAGTATAAAAGTCATTAGTCTGAAATTTTGAATATATTACTTTCGTGGCGATTTCAATCTACCACATAAAAATTATGCATGTCCTTTTCCTCCTTCCACCACCTCCCATACAAACTGTACTTTTTCATGAAATACTTTAAACCAATTTACTCTGTGCGTATAAAATTTATCGAGCTGAAATTTAGCAGTAAATATTTATTTAGAATTATTAGCAAGACCAAAAAAATTAGATGATTAGCTTCACCCCTTCTACCCCCTTCCATATAAAATGACACAAATACGCAATTCGACAATAAACGGATTTGCTCGAAAAGTATAAAAGCTATTGATCTGAAATTTGGAATATAATACTTTTACGACAATTTCAATCTACTGCATAAAATTTATTTGAGTCCTCCTCTTCTTTCCACCCCTCCCATACAAACTACACTTTTTCATGCAATGCTCTAAAACAATTTACTCAGTACTTAGAAAGCGTATCGAGCTGAAATTGTGCATTAATAACTTATTTGGAATTATTATTCGGGCCAAAAAAAATTAAAAGATAAGTCTTACCCCTTCTACCACCTCCCATACAAAATGGCGCAATAAACGGATTTGCTCGAAAAGCATGGATGCTATTGATCTAAAATTTGAAGTATATTACTATTATGATGATTTCAATCTATCATATAAAAATTGTTTAAGTCCTCCCCTGTCTTCCACTACCTCTCATACAAACTCTACTTTTTCATGAAATACTCTAAAACAATACCTCAGTGTGTATAAAATCTATTGAGCTGACATTGTGCACTTAATATTTATTTAGAATTATTAGTAAGCCCAAAAAAATTAAGCTATTATATATACTCCTTCGACCCCCTCCCATACAATCTGACACAATTTCACAACTTTACAAAGGCGGATTTTCCTGTAAAGTATGAATGCTATTGATCTACAATTTAAAATATGTCAAAAGCATGATTACGGACTCGCTCCTCCTTGTACCACCTCCCATACAAACTACACAATTTGGATAAATCCAATAACCTAATTTTCTCACTAACTATTAAATTTTTTAATCCTAAATTTTGTGTAAAACATTTTGATAGCAACTTTAGCGTAATGGGAAAAAATTAATTCAATGTCGTCAACCCCTGTACCACTTCCCTTACAAAATTTCTTGAAATCAAAAAATTTCTCTTTCATCTAGAGTATCGCACGATTGGGCTTTATGTCCAATCGTAGTCCTGTTATGTTTTTTATATTATTTTCAATTCGGTTCATGGCTTTTTTAGCGACATCTCGAACGGACTTTGATCTATTTCTTGATATTATTTTCTAATTATTGGTGTGGTGAATGTTTTCACAATGCATTTCGAATTAAAAGAAAAGATTTCCGGATTCTACACTGTTACGCTTTATTATTCGTCTCTGCTGAGACATATAAAGATCTCAGCAGAGACCGAAACGTCACGAATAATAAAGCGTAACAGTGTAGAATCCGGAAATCTTTTCTTTCAATTTCTTATTATTATTCAATTTTTGTCTTTAATTCTCTGATGCTCCTTTTATAGTACAAAGAAAAACTGAAAAAAAGGGAAAGCTCTGGTTCATAAATCACCACACTAACCTTATTACTTTATTAAGGAAACAAATTCCAAATAAAAGCGATATCCTCATTAATTGGCCTCAATCATAACTCAAGACTCGGAAAAACAATCAAACTTCCGATTAAAACAATATCATAATATCGTTTTAATACGCACTGGCAATATATCAATTACAATTTCTGATTCAGAATCGCTGTTATTCAAAAACAAACTAAAGTACCGACTTCTCTATAACAAAATCAAATTTAATGATCAACTGCATTAATAAAAATGTTATTTTACCTTCATAAAAAAGATCATAATTGATGTTAACAAAAAAAATAATGAATTTCATCTTCCGCTTATAAATTCAACACTTTATACTCATGTCTGGTTAAACCGAATCACAAAGTACATTATTAATCAGCTGAACAAATTATTATTATTTTTTATTGAATGCAAATAATTTTCGGAGAATTTTTGAAGAGCATTTCACTTAGTTAAAACATATTTAGAAATAAAATATATGCAAGGCCAATTGTTGTTTATATAGATTTATGAGGTGTGTACTTTAAGCTAAATATATGGCATGCAGTTTGAACTGCGTTTTTTTCTGGGCAAAGCTAAAATGTTTGCAAATCGACAGCATTGTAAAAAGTTAAAATGACTTTTAACATATGTATGTCGTTAATAAATAATTCGTAGTTTTTGTTCCAAGAAAATTTATTAATACATAGCGTGCGTTATTCTTCTTCAATGGCGGTACAGCCCAAATTGTGCGTTGGCCTCCTGACCTTCAGGTTCTTTAACATTTTTATTATTTATTGCGGAAGGGTTGTTAGCCCTTCGCACAAGCGTCTATCTACGATTTTTCCATTTTCGTAGATTGAGGTAACCAAGGTATACCCAAGCAAATAGTGTGCTGAAATTATGCGTCGACTGGAATTTGAACTCACGACCTTCGCATTGCAGACCATTACGCTACCCACTAGGCTACACTACACTAGCTAGTGTGCATTATTACTTTATGGTCAATATTGGGTGATTTCAATTGGCTTATTGTTAAAATTGGAAATTTCCACGAGTCGATAGGATGTAGGGACCGATTATTGTCTAGAATAAAAAAGGAGATATAAACTATATTCGACCACCTTATTATTATCTCGATTTTTCGTGAAATAACAATTTTCTGGAAACCTGGCAAATCTGCTTTTTGACCTTTCCAAGTAAGGCTGTATCTGGATCAAAAGAAAGAATAATTATATCTTTAAAAGTTATTCTTCTCGGATCTTGATCTCCTGGCTTTCAGTTTCCTTTACATTTATTGGAAAGCTTGTTAGCCCATTCTGCATCTCTCATGATTATCTTTAATTTGGCGGATTGAGATGGTCCAGATATTTCAACGCAGTGGGTGTGCGTCGCCCGGGATTTAAAACACCCAGCCTAACGAATTTTATTGTAGTCATAAAATTAAATTCATACAAAAGAGAATTATCTTCGGGCATGACAACGAACGCTAGGGTGTAGCCTAGTGGGTAGACCGTTGGTCTTATAGTACAAAGGTCGTGAGCTCAAATCCCGGTCGACGCAGTTTATAATTCCAGCACATTGCCTGCTTGGATATATTTTTGTCACCTCAATCTACGAAAAATGAGAAAATCATAGACAGAAGGTTGTGCGAAGGGCTAACAACCATTCCACAATAAATAATGAAAAATGTTAAGGAACCTGAATGTCAGGAGGCCAAGTTACGATTTGGGCTGTAGCGCCATTGTAAAAGAAGAATGACAACGAATTATGCGAATTATTTTGATGAATGGGAAAAAATTCTAAAGCACTATTGCAATATTTTATCGTATCTCAAAATTTTAGAGTACTGAATTGTGTGGTACAGAGGGAAACGAGATCTGACTGATTTCAAAACCTATAATCGAAATTGTTAGGTTTCATATATTCGGGGAGATAAAATTTCAAACGTCTACGCTGTCTAGTTCTCAAGGAAATCCTTAAAATTCATTTTCTAAAATTGTGCATTCGTAAGAGAGAGTGTGGAAGGGGTAAGCAGATCGGAATAAGTTTAATTGTATTCACAACAGAATATTTTTTTTTGCCGCATTTTCTAGTCAATCACTTTGATAGTTTCGAAAAAAAAAATAAACTAATTTGTAATTTTTGTGAAATTTGTATGAGAGGAGACAGAACTTAAATTGTGTATTCATAATGCAATAAATTGAAATTCTCTATATAAACTTATTAAACCGTATCGCAATCGCGCGTCTATCGTTTTTAATTACTCATTCACGTAGTTGAACTCTAATACCTCGCTTCCGTTCTTGCTCTCCCTTTTGTATGCCCTTTCTTAAAGTTTACGATTTTTCCAAAAATTTATTCGAAAAATTGTAATGAGAAAGCTAAAATCAGTAAAATATTACAAAATCAATTGAAACATCATAATTAATTTGAAAGCTAAATTTTTGCAATTTACTCACCTCAATTGAAAGGACTTGTCAGTAAAAACTTTGATTTCCATTGCAATATACGTAGATATAATCATAAAATATAAAACGTGTTTTAAAACAATGATGAAATGTACAATTTAAGTCTTTATAATAATAAATCACCGAAGTAACAACATAATGCAAGCACCATCGGTGCAGATTACAGCACATTATATGTTATATATTTCACTCTGATCTTCATAGATACATCTCTTTCAATTCCTTTTAATACGTTACTTACATCCATTTGAAAACTTATCTGCTTTTATAAACTATGTTGTAATAACATTTTGTTACTGTCGTTGATTTTTTTTTTCTCTCTGAGGTAATAATTTTAAAATTGTAAATTTTTGTTCTCGCCAACACACGCGAACATGAATTGTTGCAAAAATCTTTGGTTTATTTTTTTATAATTTCAACGAGACGAATATAAAAGATACTTTCGTTTAAAGTTTAAAGTAACAATTCAATAGTAGATATTTACTTCCTTGACAGAGATATGGAAATGATTTTTAACTCTTTTTAATAATCGATTACTGAATGGATTTTAATTGATTTTTAAAAGTGTACATCACTTGTAACTTCAATTGACTGATTTTACTGCAAAAAAAAAAAAAAATTGTTATATTATTATTGCTATTATTTATTGCTAGTTTTTTTGTTTAAGTGATCTGTGATAAATTTTTTGTAGCATAGTGTGTGGGATGGGATTAAAACCTTTTTGCTTATTTCGAAATTGCGTCAGTTGCACGTTGTTAATATGTTCAACAAAATTAATGTTGTTCATTTTCGCAACAAGCGAGATCATGTTAGTTTTTAGAATCCTTGTCCCATCATCTCTGTTTATTTTCTATATAAGCTGCCACCGGTGGTTACTTTTCTGGGTACTTTTAACGTATGTGGAAAGTTACGGATGTTCAGCTAATTCCCAAAGGAAGCCTGACTGAACCAACCAACTTCCATTACTTCAGTGCACTGAAAGTGATGGAAAAAAATTACTCCATATTTCGGGGATAAACTGCTAATACATTATCGTTATGGGTTCCGTCCTGAAAGATCGGCGAAAGATCATTTTTGGTCTACTTGACAGAGCTTTGGAATTCATGCATACATAAATACGGCCAAGATCATGTTCTCACATTTGACATGACAAAAGCTTTTGACAGAGTTTGACATGAATGTCTCCTGCTTAAGCTTAGGGCCTTACACTTCAATGAATTTAAAGGTTTCTCTCTTATCGTTTCCGCGGTGTAGAGGGCAACGTGCAATAGATCAATAGGTTGTGGGTTCGATTTCCACTCCAGGCAGTAGGGTTTTCTTAAGTACGATTTTTTCAATTGCTATTGGCAATGAAAAATTATTCGAAATAAAGAAAGATCATTTGTGGTGTACTTGACAGAGTTTTGGAATTCATGCATATATAAATACGGCCAAGGTCACGTTCTCGCACTTGTCATGACAAAAGCTTTTGACAGAGTTTGACATGAACTCTCTCTCTTAGTTAAGCTTAGGACCTTAGACCTCAATGGATTGAAAGGTTTCTCTCTGATCTCTTCCGTAGCGTAGTGAGCAGCGTGCTTACTTCATAGGCAATAGGTCGTGGGTTCGATTTCCACTCCAAGCAGGATTTCTTTAAGCACGATTTTTTCAGTTGCTACTGGCGATGAAAAATTATTCGAAATGAAATATGCAAACGATCTAAAAGTGAAGCAGTTCCACTTCTAGAAGGTCTATCTATTCAGTAAGTGGTTTCTGTTCGCTCTCTATCATGCAGTCCTCCATAAAATCTGCAAATATTTGTCAGTAGCAGCCAGTACAACTGAAAAATTTACCTGCTTCACCCCTCGTTACGGTCGTCCTCACTCGCCTTCCCCTACCTTCCCAATCCCATTCCTTCCCAGCATGACTGTGTTTGTGCATTGCACATAAAGGCCGAAATTGCCTATAATACATGTCATTCTGAAAAGTATTATTGGATGGTGCTAATTTTTGCTTCGTGCCAACAGATTCTGGCATCCCTCAAGGCTCAATTTTATCTCCTACACTTTTCTTAGTTATCATCAATGACCTTCTGTCGTCTACTCTCAATGCAATTTATATTTTTGCGAATGATAGTACTTTAGGCAATGTGTATGAGTTTTATTCTGAAATAAAACAAGCACCGAATTTATTCCGTTCTCTAATCTCTGATCTTATCTTAGTCCTGGGATGTAAAGGAAAAAAAGGGTTAAGATCAACGCTGGCTATTCGGATTATTTTACACTTTTAGACGTCAAAGTTAATGATCACCTGAATCGGGCCCACTCCCAACTACCTATCAACCATCTAGAAGGCATACTTTCGACCACGCTTAGAGTACAACTTGCATATCTGTGCTCATGCTCTAACATTCGTTGCGTCTGATTCAATCGATTATCTCGAGCATCGAAGTAATCAGCATTTACTATCGCGCTAGTTTCATGGTAAATGCAGTACGAAATTAATCGCACTGATTCCTTCTATCCATACTTTTCCACCGGAGTACAACGTCAATCCTTTGCCTTCCCGTACAGTAGACTTTATAAAACCGAGGCTCGAACACAACTCCCATATCTAAGTAGGCGTTGCGAAAACTAAACTCTTCTGTCTACTCACTTACTTACGATGGCGCTACAGCCCACATCGGGCCTAGGCCTCCTGTATGGTACGCCTCCATTCTTCTCTGTTGAGTGAATCCTATAGAATCCTTTCATCGCTTGCATGGACTTTCGGTAGGTCTTTGTCCATCAACTTTGCCCATTAGTGTGTGTTTGGCAATTATTCCGTCATCCAACCCATTGTAGCTTCTTGAATTTTATGAAGATTGACACTTCTGAATTGTTCAAGATGGAATACAATTTTTCATTCTCCAGATCAAATCTCACAGGTCCGAGGATTCTTCTAATGACCTTTCTTTCAAAGGCGTTAAGTAATGCAAAAATGAAGAATGTTCGTGGTTTCTCAAGTAATTTAATGGTGACTAAATTTTATGATCTAGATGAAATCTGCGAGTATTATAGTTTGCACTGAAGTTTGTAACGCCAAGAAATGCTCGCACAGAGTCGCCACGGATACAGAAATACATATTGTCGCTCAAAAATTAGCCTGTCCGTCCGTACGCCCTCCAGCTTGAAAACGCGTTAAGCTAGAAAGCTTAAATTTTGTACACGTAATTTTTGGTTAAAAAGTAAGGTGAAGTTCGTAAACGGTCCAAACCGCGCCACCATTTTTCCGAAAAGATTACACAATTTCTCAAATTTATTTGAAGTCAATTTTCTCGGAAGATATAAATTCAACTGCTCCGAAATTTCAAACTTGCCAGTGTCATGATAAATTTATTTGTTTCTTAAAAAAAAAATTCTTCCCACTAATTCTACCACCTCCCATAGAAACTGCACAATTACACGACATAGAACACATCGTTTTTTTCCGATATCCATAAAATTTACGATTAGCAATTTTGTAGTACTATAAGTTGATATGAGAAAAAATAGGTTTCATGGCACCATCCCTTCGAACACCTCCCATACAAAATGAAAAAATTTCATAACTTTATAATAAGTTAATTTTCTTGGAAATTATATCAAAGGTAGTTCTCTGAAATTTGAAAATAAACACATTTTCAGTAATATTATTTAATTTTTATAAAAAAAATTGAAATACTTCCACTACTTCTACTCCCTCTCGTACAAACTGCACCATTTCATGAAATGCAATGTACCAATTTTCTCAGTACCTATCAGAGTTATGAAGCTCAAATTGAATACAAAAGTATTTTGGTAGTGATTTTGGTGAGATGTAAAAAATATATTCGATCCTGCCACCCTTTCAATCACCTTTCACTCAAAACAGCGCAATTTCACAACTTTAAAATGTGTCGATTTTCTTGAAACGGTATCAAGGCTACTGATCTGAAATTTAAATCAATATCGATTTTAGATACTTTTGGAAAAATCGTTGAAATTTCTCCACCCCTTCTGCCACCTCCCATATAAAAGTCGCATTTTAGCGATACGCGATAAAACAATTTTGTAAAAAAATATGCTTTAAATAAGTAAGTAGATTCCTGATATACAACCACCTCTCACAACCCCCTCCCTCCCTCCCTCCATCTTCTCCACAACGTGGAGTCAGCGGGGTTTACTATTTCCGTCACTGTCACGGTTAATCGAAAACGTCTTATCCTTTATATTCAGTATTTAGAATAGGATAGAAAAAGGATAGCGCGATTTGGTCAACTATTGAACTTGAGTTCATTAAGATGTCAAAATTAATGTTAGAATTTTATTTGCGAGGTGGAAATGAGAGTATCGAAATTATGCTAAGAAAACAGACCTTTTTTTTTTTGAAAATAAAATGTGGTGAAATAAAAATATTTTCTATGGGAGATGAAATGAAATTTTCTATTGAAAAATCTTAACGTCAACTCGTTCAATTTTCTGCGAATCTGACGGCATTATTAATGAATTGAAATGCCCCGTTGTCGCCATGAGGAAACTTCTAAATAAATACATTTATGTAAAATTATCTAAATTTAAAAACAAAAAAAAAATTATCTTAATCTTTCTCAATAGAAAAGGGTTGCCGACCTCCAAATTTTAATCTAGATCACATAATTATCGAACACTAAAAAAAGATTGATTCAAAATCTTTCACCTTTATTTTTGGTTTGATATACAAGTATGATTATAATTGGAAAGACGGGGAGGCGCGTTGGCGTCTAAAAACTAGTTTTGGGTAATTTCACTAAACTCGTTCTGATATCTTAATTTTGTTTTTAAAGATAATAGTCATGTGTTGGACTTATAAAAAATCTGTATGGTTCCATTATATAACTGTTTTCATACTCAGAATATAAGAGTTAAGAAATGGGAGCCTATTAGTCTAAGACAAAAAGTTAAGTTATGAAAAAGACAACTCAAAATTTTTTTAATACGTTTAGTATAATAAAAACTTCTTGATTTAAAAGGAATGAATTTTTAATAAAATTAATAATAACTTGTTTTAACAGCTTTCTTGTTTTGAATCTCTTAGATTCTTTTAAAATCTGCATAGATTTTTGTTTGTTCTTCGCTTAAAAAGTTCAAACTCATTTCAAGGTTTACACCAATAAAAGTTCATACAGGATAAAAAAGAATTATTATTAGATAGTATTGTTCTGCTCATTTGCATTTTTCAATTAAACGTATGAAAAAAGTCTGTCAAGATTACTTTCATCTGCAAACCTATTTTTGGAACTGCGAGTACACGATAGAAAATCGCTGATGTAGATAAGAAACAGGATACGGTAGAGTAGAGTACCTTGAGGGACGCCGAAATAAATTGGGAAGCGAAACATTATCTAAAACTACACGAATAGTAGTGCGTGGTGCACTCAATTCATTGAGTAAATATGTGGTCTTGTCTTTCATCTGTGCCTGGCTTTGTCAAATATTTTAGACATAGACCGAGAACAGGAAGTCAATTTATTTTTTATCTATGGTTGCAACATATGTTATTTCTTGTTCTAAGCCATTCTTAACTTTACAAACATTAAACTTAACTCGTTATCCTTCAAAGACCTCAAATCTAATAAATCCAATAAATAACTTCTCCTCAATGAATTTCTTTATTATTTGTTTTATTTCAATGTTTGCACATAATGTTTTGGATTTTTTTTTTGTATTACCTATAAAGAACTTGTTCCACCTTCAAACAGGTTCTCTCTGTTCTGCAAAGAAACCCAGTAACAAACTTGCGTTGAACTGTCCTTTTAAATCTTGCTTTAAAATAATATTAAAACCAGAATGGATAGCTTCATAATTTTACTATTAAGTAATAAGATTTAATCGAAACTTGAAAAAATAAAAAAATACGATACATATAAATTTATGATGACTAACAAATTTTAACAACTATGAATGATTTATTATTTTACACCTCATCTCTTTTATTGTGATTTTTTTATCATTTCGATCAAATTGTGGGTGACATCGTCTGGGATTTAATTTTGCGACCTTGGCGTAAAAGGAGCTTTGACATTTTTATCTTTAAAATGGTTTTATCGAACCATAATGTTGTCTTGTTTTATAACATAGAAAAGAAAAATTCATATTAAATCATTAATGTTTTTTTTATCTCGGTTATAAAACGATAAATATCAAATTTCAATCAGCTTATAGACAGAGGGAGAGAATCGAGGGAAGAATTACAATTTTTTTTTTTTAAATTCATGATGCAAAATTTTCTGATTTAATCAGCTTTTAAATATCGAAAATTTATCGAACCGCGAATGAAGGTAATCGAGTCAGATTTGAATTTTTGTTCAGAGTAATAAAAATCGTCTTTCAAAAGTTTTTAACATCAATTCTTATTGTGACTGTTTTCCTAGCAGCCCAGTAGCTTATAACTTTGAAACAATTTTAGGTTGTTTTTTTGTGGTGGTTAACATTTAGAATGCAGCAGACATTTGGAAATGTTCACTTCCTTTTATTTAGTTTCGATGACATTTAAGTATTTAAGAGTTGTAGGTTTTTTTTTAATTTTTGTTAAAGCGGTTATCATAAAGAGGTTGTAGAAGGAGAACAGATTTTCTCATAAGTATTGTTGCGAGCTAGGGGTTCGCCGCGATTTCAAGTAAAAACACAATTTGTTTAAAAATCAGTGATAATTTATTTATTCGCACTTTAACTTAATTCGCACTATATGGCACTACCGCCGCGTACTTTTCCTATCGCTTGCACTGGTTCGCGTCTTCCATAAATGTCGCTGAATAACTGCTTCCCGACTGAAAGCTTCGTGTTTTTATACATTTTCCCCCTATTCTCGAAGCTTCCGTCGTGTATGTCGTCGGGCGTATGTCTCAACTATACTGGAAAGTTCTAGATCTTTAATTATGGCTTTTTACATATTGGGGGATACTGTTCTACATAATTCTTGTCTTTTCGAGAGAGATCGATTTGCTTAGTTGCCAGATCTGTAACAGTATATTCTCCGAATCTAATTTCGTGGGTCCACTACGTTTTTGTGGAATAGTACTCAGTATTGAAAAAAAAATTAAATTCAAATTTGACGAAAATAACAGTGTACTCTTCACTGAGATTCGGCACCAGGAAATGAGCATTCTAAGGTTGTTAATGCAAAAAAAAAATCGTTTAAAAGAACTTCTGAAAATCTACAACTAAATAACATTAAAATTAGAAGAAAAGATATCCGGATTTTACACTATTTAATTTATTATGTATAACGTTTCGGTCTCTGCTGAGGCTTTTATCAAATAAAGATCTCAGCAGAGACCGAAACGTCACACATAATAAATCAAACAGTGTAAAATCCGGCAATCTTTCTTTTAATTTAAAATGCACTGAAAAACATTCAACAAACAACTAAAAAGAAATCAGACTAAACTTTTAGTAGTTATCCTAATTGAACACTATCATATGAAAAAAAATTCATATAATTCGACTCAGAGGAGATTTTCTGCAGAATTTTCATTTAGCAAGAGAAAAAACCAGACCGCATTATCTTTGATTGTGAACCACTCGTATTTTGGTCAATGATTCATGAACATAAGATCCATTCTGCTTAGAGATGGGCAACTCATGAGTGAATCAAGTAAAATGTGCCAGTCAATGCTCTGAGGCGACTGACCACAAAGTTGGATCGCATCAATTGTGTCGGTAACAATTTATCCACCACACAACATTGCATCATATAACAGGGTAAGTGTGCGAAGTGCGTTATTGCGCTGCGAAACAGTTGTGTGCAAGTAGCGTGGTCTACATTGAATCGCCGAAATTTCTTTTGATGTGATCAAATGCGATTTGCTGCTTTTGATCGATGTGATTTTAAAGAGTCGACACGGGCATAGGGCTTTGATGAATAACCGCGCACACAAACGTAATTTGATGATTTTTATATTGCTAAGCGATATTGTTTTGGGCTATTGGTTCTGAGTAAAGGAAGACATAGCAAGCTACAGTTATATTTTATGAAGAAGAAAGAAGCGCCGTTTTCATATGTGTGCGGCTGAAATCTTATGACTTTTTTGAAATACTCTTTTAGATCGACTCAATTAAGTGAATGAGTTGACTCAACGGAAAGAGTTAGATTCATTTCATCACTGATTCTACCTCGTGATATCCTTCTTCTTCCTTGTTAATGAAAATTAGTTTTATAATTATAGAATAATTAAATTGAAACAATTAATTTAATTTAAATAGCAAGATTAGCTAAATCTTTAAGAAATCACGAAATTTTTAGAATTACTCTGTGTCACTTTATTCCCAGCGATACTAAAAACTTCAAATATTGGCAAAATTCTCGCCGAAATTGTTACGAAATGGGCTTACGCGATTTGAAAATGTGATAATATGATATAATTTCGAGGTGATAATAATCCTAATTCTGTTATGTTTATCTCGCTCTTTTTGATATCCTGCCTAAAACAAAACCCCTAAATCTTGACTGCTTGATGATAGGTTCGTAGTATGAAAATGGTCGGGGATTGGTATTGTAGAAAGTTCAAGTAAGATAAGTTCGACTGACTTTTGATTTTATCGAGGACAATTAATTAACTTTCTGGTAAGGGTGTCTTAGGGACATAGTGCAGAAAGAGTTCTATTCCACAAGACGCGATCCTGAGCATTGGTTTTTAATTGTCGCCAGGACTTGTTTATTCCTCTAGCCTCCTACTCAACTGCTCGCTTCCATGTGCTACATGGTCGACCAACCCGACGTCTTCCTTGAGGATTATAATCCAGAGCCTGTTTGACGATATTTCTCTCTGGTTTCCTCAAAGTGTGTCCGATCCAGTGTCATTTTCGTCTTTGAATCTGTATGCCTATGTCTGTCCAGTTGTAAATGTTTAAAATATCCTTAAAATGCGTCGGAGGCATTGATTCTTGAAAGTTTGAAGTTTCTTAAGTCAACTCTCCAGTGCTCTAGTACAACGATTTCGAGGTATTAACTCAAAACACTGAAATTTCCTTCCACGCCATGATGCCACAACGTCTTTACATAACATACCAAGTTATTTACTTATCATTTTCATAAAATAGGCAGCAGGTTTGATTTCGAAGCGAATTTTTCAGTTGCTAATGGCTACCAAAAATTCGAAATAAAAGGACTGCCAATAATAATATTTAGCACCACTTCTAAAGGTTATCATTGTCAGTAAATGATTCCTGCTCGGTTTCTTTCATTCAGTACCATCTACCAACCAAGTTCATAAGTTAATCAACCCCCTTAAAGGAACATAATACAAGAGCAGTGAAATCCTGAGGGCAAGCCTTTAGTTGTTGCCAGAACTTGATCGTATTTCTCTAGCCGCTTTTTTAATTGCTAGTTTCGATGTGGTACGTGGACGACCAACTCAACGAAGGGTTATAACGTTGCCGCATCGCTAAAATTTTGTATTAGTTCTTATCAAAACTTTTACAGAAATTTATCTCAGCTGTTTAGCCATTCAGGACATTTATCAATAGTTTGTCTTAGCTCCATCTTTGTCTACGTTATCTTCAAGTATACTAAACTCAGTTTTTATAACAATTGTTAAAGCGAAGCTAATTTATTCAAATAATAAAGCTTATTGCTTGACATTTGAGGTAGTCGTCATGGTAATTTTAAAATATTTTGACTACGCCAAAAAATGACGTCTATTCCACCCTGTCAGCTCAGTTAAAAATGCCCTTATATTAGATTCTTCTTCTTCTTCAATGGCACTACACTTCAAATCGGGTCTTGGCCTCCTGACCTTCAGGTTCCATAGCTGAAAAGATTGTTTGCTCTTCGCAAAACCCTCTATCTACGAATTTCATGTTCGCAAATTGAGGAGACCTAGATATACCCACGTAAACATTGTGCGGGAATTATATGTCGACCAGGATTTGAACTTCCGGCCTTTGCATTGTAGACCAAAACGCTACTCTTTAGGAGGCGACGCCTATGTAAAATTTGATTAGATGGCAAAGTGAAATTAGTTTCTTGTCCTCTATTACTGCAGCTACTTAAGAATCTTTTGTGTTTTCACCCCGAAATAATGTTCTACATTTTCTTATTGTCCCGTGCTAGTAAGCATTGAATAAATCTTAGATGAAAACTTTAGATACGTTTCTATTTCGCTGCTTTGAGCAGTTAGTGAAAAGCGCTTAATTTTTTGCCGATTTGTGCAGTGAGTAGAAATCGCATTGGTGCTGCACTGATCAGCAATACGTTTCCCGTGTGCTTCCGACATCAATAAAACAAGAGCTTCCTGCTCGCTTCAAAATTGGCCTCTAGGGAAGTGTTTTTCTCTTGCTTCCAGATCGAAATTAAAGAAACATTTCCTTCTCGCTTCAAAATTCGTTTCTCGGAAAGCAGTTGTTTCCAGATCGGGGTTAAGGGATTGCTTCTTTTTGCTTCTTTCGTGAGCGTTTGTCTCACTTCCCGTGGGCATATGCCTCCCAAATACTTGAAATACTTTTTAACGACGCTACTGTACTAAACAAATCCAACCTGGCAATGCTGGTTACATTTCAGAAATTATTTTCAGATAATTTTCACTAGTTTCCTCGAAAAATTAAATAAAATTTAATTTTTTTCTAAATATCTCGCTAGATTTTAATGAGGATTTAAATCGAAATATGTAATATACTCAGTAGCTAGAGTGTAGCCTAGTGGATAGTGTGTTGGTCTCGTAATGCGAAGGTCGTGAGTTCAAATCTCGGTCGACGCAATATATAATTCCAGCACATTGCCGCTTGGATATACCTTGGTCACCTTAATCTACGATAACGAAAAATTCGTAGAAAGAGGGTTGAACGAATGACTAACAACCCATAATAAGTAATGAAAAATTTTAAGGACTCTGAATGTCAGGAGGGCAAGATTCCATTTAGCTAGGGTACAGCCTAGTGGGTAGCGTGTTGGTCTACAATGCGTGAGTTCAAGTCCCGGTCGGCTCAATATATAATTCCAGCACATTGCCTGCTTGGATATACCTTGGTCACCTCAATCTACGAAAATTAAAAATTCGTAGATAGAGGGTTGTGGGAAGGTCTAACAACCCTTCCACAATAAATAACGAAAAGTGTTAAGGAACCTGAAGGTCAGCAGGCCAAGGCTCGATTTGGGCTGTTGTGCCATTGTAGAAAGATTCTATTTGGGCTGTAGTGCCACTATAGGAGAATACACTCAGTAAGGTAGGGTGTAGCGTGTTGGTCTACAATGCAAAGGTCAGGAGTTAAATCCCGATCGGAATATTATTTCAGCACACTACTTGCGAGGGTTTATCATGGCTACCTCAATCTGCGAAAATTAAAATTGGCAAATAGAATAAATGTTAAGGAACCTGAAGGCCAAAGACCGATTTGTGCTGTAGTGCCAATAAAGAACAAGAAGAATATACTCGATAATAGATCATGACTCACTATTGATTCCGACAAGAAGTCAACGCAATCTTTATTCAGATGGAATATTTCACTGTTGTCGGCTTTTTCCCTGTGCCTAGATAGCTAAGAATTGAAAATGGTTATTGCACCTAGCTAAATAAATGACTGATCTGTTTTTTTCTTGCAATAAAACAGCCTAATTAAATAAATTGTTGAACGAATTAAAAATTGGAGAGAAAAAGATGCCGACAATCCAAAACGAAAATTTCATACAACTGGTTGTGGGGTGAATTTCAAATCAAATAGTTCGATGGTGACTTCGAAGAAAGGTAGCAATAGCTAAATATGAAATAAAAATTAATGAACTATTGTCGTGTCAATAGTCAAGAATAGTTTGGGAAGATGTGACGGAAGAATGAACAAAACGCAGAGAAAAGTGTCTGAAATGGCGGTGAACGTTTTTCTTAAATTGCTGAAAATCGTATTTGTCTGAAAAGAATTCGCCTTAAAAATTGAATGGTACTAGCTTTCATCTTATAACCCTAGGGGTAGCGTTTTGGTTTACAATGCGCGAAGGTTGTGAGTTCAAATCCCGGTCGACATATAATTTCTGCTTATACCATGGTTACTGTAATCTACGAAGATGAAAATTCGTAGATAGAGTGAAGGGCTAAAAACCTTTCCACAATAAGAAATGAAAATTTAGGTAACCTGAACCTGATGCCAAGGCCCGATTTGGGCTGTAGTGCTATTACGGAAGTAGAAGAAGAAGTAGCTTTCATCTACAAGCATAAGGTTATTTGCGTTCAATAATCGACTCATGTCTAAAGAAATGAAGTTAATTGTAGATATAACTATGGATTTAAAAAAAATACATAAAATCAATATTATGAAAAAAAGAAAAAAAAAACTCACCTAGTAATTTCTTCATAAAAAAACAAACAAATTACATGTACATGTAATAATATAAAATATATTTATCGGTACGTATCAATTAAATTGTTAATAATTTGTACACTGTTGCATTGTACAAACTCTGTCTACCGGTTGGCTAGAATGCCTTATTATTATAAATTTTTCCTTGATTATGAGTTCTTGTAACTTAAATAATGGTATTTTATTAAAATAATGACATTTTTCAATTGCTTTAAATTATATACTCTTGTGTTTCTTCGACAGTACCTTGTATCTAGGCGAAATTTTGCGATTGTGTGTATTGTGTTTAATTCAACGTTCGTAGAGATTCGCTAAAGGTATAGAAATCTTTGTTGTTACTGAAATATCTGTAATTCGTTTGTCTATACGATAACTTTCGAACGTTTTGAGCTATCGAAGCATAATTTTTGACACTGATATGTTTAATGGCTCGACGCAACTAAAAATTTTGCATATCACGAAATTCGTTACCGTGAGTCTATCTCTCTAACAGGCGCCCATAATCTCAACTGAACAAAAATATCGATCAATTGAAATGTCCGTTCGAAAAAAAATCCGGCTGCTGAGTTATGGGTGCCTGGTATTTAAGGCCGGATTTTTATGAGAAAAATTTTGCAATTCCCTCAATCGTGACCTGTTAAAATTTAATGAGCCGAAGATGAACGTAAACAGGGTAGCGGCAGCTCACGACGGTTTCGGTGACATTTGCTCGAGACGACAATAAAAGGAAACGCCCCTTACTAGACATCGTCTACATTTCGCGAAACACTTCGAGAGAGGTTTTCTTCTTTTTCGTTGTTTAATTTTACCTTCTGCTCGGATGAGATTATGGGTGCCTGTTAGTCCGAGTTCATTTTATGAGATTTTCACTTGTTGGCTGCCCGGGTTTTTAGTTTTGTATTTTTGCTTTTGCACTCTGCATAGTCGGGATTTTCGACCGCGTAGCGAGAAGGCGAACGGAAGACCAGAGAAGGTGTCGGGAGGCCTCGCTGTTTAGGATCGCGCGCCTTGCAGAAAATAGAGAGAGAAGAAGCGGGTGGTCTTAACTGTGAGTCGATCCCTCTCACTTGTGTGTATATACATATGTATATATGTAGTATGTATAGTAAAATCCACAGTAAAAAAATATGGGTTTAATTTCAATGTAATCTAGTTTGAATATATAGTTCCAGTTAAAAAACATAACAGAATTATGATTGGGCTTAAAGCCCAATCATATGATACTCTAGATGGGATGGAAACGACTTTAATATACCGGAAAATATGTCATCTCAAATTCTTTCGAATAGTGAATAGAGACTTTTGCATGGGAGGTGGTAGAAGTAGAGGGGGAGGTTTGTATTTTTCGTATATGACACCAGACATGGCATGCAAAATGTTTTTTGCTGAATTTAAAGTTTTTAGTTTTCATTATTTTTAAAGAAATTGGTCATAGTTTTCCTTAAATTGAGGCATTTGTATGGGAGGTGGTAGAGGAAGTGGCAACACTTATTCCAATTATTAAAAAACGAATTCTGGCAAAATTTGAAGTTTGTACTTTTTCTAGTTTGAATGGAAATCGATAAAATGCATTTAACAAAAATTATGCATTTGTATGGGAGGGGGTAGAAGGAGTGTACAGATCAAAACAATTTTTTTTTGCATTGTTAATATTTCTATTTGTATACTTTATACAAAATATCAAGTTGATAGCTTTAACAGTTTCGAAGAAAAATAATTTAATTTAAATTTCAAAATTTCGTGAAATTTGTATGGGAGGGGGTAGAAGGAGTGAGGTGAAGTTGATAACTATTTTTAAAATAAATTGCAATTTTAGTAGAATCAATTCTGACAAAATTTCGTTTTTTCAGCTTTACTAGTTTCAATGGAAATCGAAAATATGTATTTTTCAAAATTGACCATTTGTATGGGAGGGGGTAGAAGGAGTAAAGGAATCGGGTAAATATTTCGTGGTATTAATGACATCTATATCATAATACTTTGACCTAAATTTCAAGTCGATAGCTTAAATAGTTTCAAAGAAAATCAATTTCTTAATTTTTCGAAATTTCATGAAATTTGTATGGGAGGGGGTAGAAGCAGAGGGGGGATGTGGCCCATTCACGAACTTAAAGTTAATTTTTTGCTAAAAATGACACACAAAAATTTTTAGCACTATAGCTCAAAGCTTTCGAGAGTTATGTTGTAGACAGACGCACAGACGGACAGACAGACGGAATCGAGGTTTTTGAGCGACAACAAATATTTCTGTACCCTTGACGGCTCTGTGCGAGCATTATTTCTTAGCGTTACAAACGATAAGGCAAACACAATATACTCTCAGATTTCACCTAGAGTGTAAACACTTTCAGTGTGAAATTTAACTAAATAATATGGAGCAGAGTTTTTTTTTTATTTTACTCATAGTACCTAATAAATTCAAAAAGGTTAGTTGAAACCGTTTTCTGAAAGTCAATTTTATTTCTGACGTGTGGTCATTTTGGCAGACTACTTCCAACGAAACACTACCACATTTCATTAAACAAACAAATGAAAAGAACAGCATATTTATGTTAAAGTAGTTAGAATCTTCAGATATTCGCGTCAGAATGTTCTTAAATTTTAATGTCGAATATCAAAAAATAGCGAATCTAATCTGGAATACCAGGCGCGCAGAACTATGGTCTCTGGGCTCCTCAGATTCTATTCGGTAGAGAATTACGTAGCAGCAACGAGCTTAGGCTTCGCAATACACCATTCACTTCAAGTACTACAGCAATTGGAAAGTTTCAATAATTTCCAGTATTACGTACGCCGAAAAGTGTATCTCAGCGTAAATGAGAATCGCGCACCCCAATATATACAAAGACATATCCATGTTCCTTATGTACTTCCGTGCAGCGGAGGTCATTTACATTTTTTTCCGTCTGATTCTTACCAAATAAAGTTTCATTAAGTTCACGTAATTTTTCACCTTTTCATAGAACTTCTCTTGGTTTTTTATTCGAAATTTACGGCCCGTTTTAAAATGCGATGCGCACAAAATCACCTTCCATACATATCCACAATTTCACAATTTAGAAGTACATGAAATGTGGACAGCATTGATTTTTTTACTTACAATAGATCTTTAGCAACTTTACTCTACTGCTTTCATCATCGTCCATAGAATTTTCCTATATTTTCGAAATTCAATCAAAGCATTTTCCGTTCGAAAAGCATAAACTTGATAGCTATCAACTTGAAAAGTAGTACAGAGCGTACTGATAAAAATGCTGATTAGTAGTTCGAATATCTTCAAAAGAGACTTCATAAGCAGACGACAAAAGTGGCGGCTCGTCAGATTAGGCAGGCGACGCACTGGCTCCCCAAAATAAATCGCCACGGCTAAATATGAGCTGACTTTTATTTAGGAGGCAATGTCGAACGTTGTTGTTAAATATTTTTTTACAGTTTGTGAGATACTCGTTTCTTTCTAAAAACATAAATTCACAAATTTCCAAATTGCCAAAAACCACTTCACAGTCAGGTTTTGATAAACCAAATTCAACTGCGTATCACTCAAATTAAAGGTTGTAATTTGTCTGCAATCGTACCTCATTTTTAGTTGTTCAATTTGGTCTAGTGGAACCCCAAAAATCTAAAAAAAAAAAAATTTTAAAACAGGCGTAAATAGGCGAATTTTGTTATTTTTACTTGCCTTAACGGCAACATAACATGATTTGTGGTTTGTGCATACCTATGGCACAGTATCTTTTAAATGATTTAAGTTTCATTCCCCTCCATTTGTAATAAAAAAAAAAAAAAACTCGGACAATTATAGATTCTCACTTATTATTATTAAGATTGTTAAAACTACGCTTGATTCCTGGAAATTTACGAATTTAAAATCTATGATGAATTGATGAATTACTTAAACAATAGTTAATTGTTTTTTTTTTTTTACAAATATAATTTTTCAAAAGATTAAACAAATTCAAATTTTACCTGTGAAGTGCAGAGGTAGTGGCCAAAAGAGTAGGTAGAATCATGTGATTCCTTAAGTGTAAATATAACACTTGAATTATGAACTTTTATTATACCGACAAAATTGTTGAACTAAATGAAATGGTTCAATTTTTTTTGCCTTTTATTTCTTCGATGTGGGTCTGTAAGTACACTTATGGAATTTCAATTATTAAAATTCACTATCATATTAAACTTTCAGGAGGCAAAAAATATATCAATGCACTTTAGTTTCACTTTTATTTCAAGCAATTGGCTGCTAAAGAAATTAAATTGTCTTTTAAATTGAAATTATTGAAGTTTTAAGAAAAGGGAACAATTGCTTGTGTTGTTAAATTTGACGGAAAAAAATTTTATTCAATCGGGTTTGTGAATGTTGTCACAGTGCATTTTAAATTAAAAAACAAATTTTTAAACTTCTCTGATTTGGTTGGGTGAAAAACCACAGTGTATTCAATTATCAAATTGTTTGATAAAGGTTTCAGCAGAGACCGACCCGTCACGAATAATAAAGCGTAACAGTGTATGAATCCGGAAATCTTTCCTTCCAAAATGTAAAATCTCCTAAGTGCATAATTTCAAACAATGTTTCAATGCAAAACACATACAAAATAAGAACCGGAAATCGATTAACATTATTATTTTAATCTGAAATCTCGGAAATCTCTTCATACGTTGCAAAAAATGCAGTCTGCATCATTTTAAGTTAAATTTGCATAAGCAAGTTACATGACATCGATACATAATATAGCTTAACCCGTGTATCTCTAGAGTAGAGTAGGTAACATTAAGAAAACAAAAGTAAAAGAGGTTAAGTGATGACATCCTATAAAACTGCAACATGTTATACGCTAACTATTTGCAGTATTATACAGTACATAGTCATGACTTAAAGATCGGAGATCTTAAAGAAAAGATCCATCTTATGGAGTGTTGTACGAACATAGTCTTTTAAATGCACATAACTAACTATCTAAGCTTAGATACTGAAATGCTGAAAGAGATAAACAAACAAGTAATAAATCTGTAGTTTATGTTTGATTGGAAAAGAAAAAGATATGATCGGTACAAATCTTCAGACGACACAATAAGGTGACTGACTTTTTAGCATATCCGTCAATCATTTTCTTCTTATTTTTCGCCGACTTCATCAATTATTGCCTGATCAAATAATATAAAATGCATTTTTTTTTTGTTTTCTGAATGCAATAAAATCTTACAGTTAGAACTATCACTAGTTTGTTATTTGTAGAAAGTGGATAATAAAGAAAATAATAAAAATATCTACTACTTCTTTTATGAAGAATTCGAAAATACTAGTAGCGTAAATTTTATTTTTTTTTTCCACATAGTTTCTTCGTATAGATTTTATCAAAGCAGAGTAGGCTACGGTTTCAAGTAGATTTATAGACGGAACTACGCTGGTCACTGGCTGGTGAGTTTGACGACCAAATATGGGACACCATGTGCTATGACTTTGTGGCAGTTATTATAGAAGAAATTATTTCATTATGATAAGATGATCGGTTTCAATGGATTTTAGTTTTGATTTTTGTAGTAATACAGAATTTTGTTTTTTCATTTGTTCATTTAAATGTCTAATGGGATAAAACATAAATATTGTGTGTTTGAATCCTAGATAATACATAATTTCAGCTCCGTTCTTGGAATAGTTGTGTTTTAGTACAAGTGAATCGGTCATTTGCCAGACTTTATTTGCCGGATTCAGCATTTGCCAGATTTTTCACATTGACTAAGCTCACATTTGCATTTACCCATAACACAAAATTTCTCATCGTTACAGGGCTGCAACAGCCACATTTATAACTAGAGCGTATAAAAATTTTGTTTTACTTTATGGACGAATCATGGCAACAACTTAAAAACGATGCTCAGATCGTGTCTTGTAGAAAACTGTTTCAGTCCTCTCTAGAGGGGATCTTAACAAGCAATTGATTGATTTCCTTCTATAAAAACTCAGACATCAGTTTTCAATGTCTTCTTCTTCACACCTTCAAATTACCAAACATTTCTCTCTGTTCACGAGTTGTAAACCCTTCAGATAATGAATGAAAAGTTCAATATAGCTTGAAGTACAAAGAATTGCGACAAAAAAAATATTGAGTGATCAAATTTGTGAGATTTTTGTTAACAATTTTCTGGCAATAATATTTATTGAATGACAAAATTTATGCTATTTTAACGGCAATTTAGTCACCACCGAAATGCGAGAACCTGAATGAAGCACAGAATTTCTATGATCGTTTAGCGTAAATGCATGATCCGAAGTCTTCCACAACGAGGGTGTGACATTACGGTTGTATTTAGAAACGCCCCTGGTTTGGTAGCAGCTTACACCTATTTGCAGTTCGGCATTCATACTGCTGGATACGAGATCTATCTAGCATCTCTGCCTATATGTGAAGGTCAAGGCGCCCGGTTGCAAACGCAACTTAACACCGAAAAACGAGAAGCAAATTCCAATCTTCGCTGCCCGCGATGTAGACATAACCTTCACCACTATGTATTCCCCGAAGAGACCACAACCATGGATGAGCGATTCATCCTATCAATGTCGCATCAGTTCCACTTTCCACCTCTGATCACTAGATGGTCGATCTATGCCGTCATTTACGCTTCAGATTTTGTTCCCTTTGGTTCAGTACTTTAGTGGTTAGGGTGTTGGTCTACAATGCAAAGGTCGTGAGTTCAAATCCCGACCGACGGAGAATTCCAGCACACTGCCTGCTTGGATATACCTCAGCCACCTCAATCTACACAATGAAAAATGCATAGGTAGAGGGTTGTGCGACGGTCTAACAAACCTTTCAAAATAAATAATGGAAAATGTTAAGGAACCTGAGGGGCAAGAGGTCAAGGCCCGGCTGTAGTGCCATTGTAGAAGGTTTTATACTTTGACATCTGAAGGTGTGTACTCCAGAAGTGTCATTTCGATCTCCTCGGTTCTGGCTCTCTACCAATTACATCGACGTATCAGATTTTGCTTCGCATCATCAGTTCGCTTACTTACCAGGTCGTTACTCTCTTCCCCAACCATGTATCACCAGTTCATTTAGTCTTATTTCACTCCGTTTTCACTACCTTCAGATCACTAGTTTACAACCCACCTCAAGAATGCTGACTGGGAAAGTATTTAGTTCTCTACAGTCCGCTACTAATTTTGCGTTTAACCCTTTGGAATAATAACTTCCGATTTCACTCCTCTTGTTTCGTTACTATGTAAGGCATTTCACTCCCTTCGGTTCGCTACTTTCATCATCGATTTATTGTTTTGCCAGTTCACCAGTTTCTTCAGCTCTTCACCTTCGTCATGAATACATCTCTTTAAGCTTCTGATTACACTTCCTCGGTAAGCTCCTGACTATACTGGACCCCTGCGTTTTTCTTATCTTGATCGCAACATTGCCTTGCTTAAATACTCCTCTACTACGGACCAGGAGGACCGTGATACTGAGCTTTTTGCCTCCATGAACGGTTTAACACAGTCGGTAGATGAGCCTACTCGCTTACCAGATATTGCAGGATATTTTTCCAATCTTCACCTTTTCCTAACCAGCCAGCCAGATAAATATTCTGTCTCTGTCATGTTCCCATGACTAATTGAAGATACAGATCACTTCTTATTTCGTCGACGATTCCCAGTTGCACCACTTACACAACTGACAATCAAGGCACCTCGTAGAAACATTTGGCCAACTGAGGTGGGCGCTAAATGACTTCTTCAATGCCATTAATTGGAAGTTGTGCTTTAATTCCGATGACTGCGATCTAGCTTGTAGACCTGTCAACAAAATTATCCTGAATGGTATGATACATACCTCCCAGTCATAAGAGAGTCAGACTGTCGAAGGACTTTTGGTTCAATAATGATTGTTTCGATGCCATTAAGGCCAAAAACAAGCATTTCAAATCTTTAAAGGCAATAAAACACCTGCAAACAAAGAACTCTCCGTCAAGAAATGCATACAAATCCGTACTTAAGCGTGTTTAATTTGCGCATGACCAAAACCTTCGACGGAAAATTCTTCAGTGTCCTAAAGGTACGAGGTCTTACGGGTCATTCGCCAAAATAGTCAACAACAATTGCATTTCTTCTTCAATACTATTCCCTTGTTGATGGCGACCGTACAGTGATCGAAAAAGTCAACTTACTAGCAGCAAGTTTCGCTAGAAACTCGCCCCTTCCGCCTTCAATCCAATTGCCTACCGCCTTATATAATTGAGGTTTCTCACTGCCCAAACTTCGCAATCTTTTCTAGTCTTCTGGGGCACTTCAACGTGTCTGGAAAATTGCGAATGTTCAGCTAATTCCCAAGAAATGAAGTAAAGCGAAACCCACCAACTAATGCCCGATAGCCATTACTGCAATGCTCTCGAAATTAATGGAAGCTGCTGTCAATCGCACAATTGTTCAATACCTTGAGGATAACCAGCTAATCCATGATCGCCAATATGAGTTCCGTTCTGGAAGTTCGATGGGCGATCGTTTGATCTACTTGACAGAACGTTGGAACTCATGCATACACAAATATGATGAAGGTTAAGTTCTCGCACTTAACATAGCAAAGACTTTTGACAGAGTTTGGCATGAATGTCTCATATTCAAGTTGAAGAGCAGACCTGACTCCATTGGGAAGCTTTGAGTGAACTCGTTTTGGATTTTTACTTGTTTTCCATCGTGGCTTTTATTAACTGAACTAGTTTCGGTGGAACACCTAGTTCAATCGTTATTCTGTACAGGGCATTACGGTCGACACTATCGTATGCTTGACGAAATTCGACGAACAGTTGGTCTACATTAATATCATGTTCCCAGCATTTTAGTAGCACCTGTTTTACTGAGAATAACTGGTCCATTGTCGATCGTCTGGATCTGAAGCCACCTTGATATTGTCCAATGATGTTAGCGTATTCACTGAGTCTTCGTTCGATAATTTTCGTTAAAATTTTATAAAACATTTTCGCAACGCAGACGGTCTCCCTTTTTGTATACAGGACATATAATGCTTTTCCGCCTCTGATAGCTGCCTTCTCTAGCTCGTGTTCATCTTTCGAGAAACAGTCGATAGGCTTCGTTGTTCTTGGTGATCGCGTGATCGCTTCTTGACATTCCTCATCGAATCAGTCTTTTCATTTTCTCCGCTCTAAATGTCCTGAAGCGTTTTCAGCTGCGCGCTGAATACTATCCTTAATGTTCCATCACATTTGGTCAATACTTTCTTCAGGCTCAGCCTGAGTTAATACCTGAATATGAGTTTTGATTGTGATCATGTATTCCACTTTCGTTTTGTCGTCCTTCAGTTTTTGCATATTGAGCTTAGGTGCCCAGCTCCTTTTAGCGTGGCCCTTGTTAGCTATGTGACAGCGATATTTAACTCGAACAAGAAAATGGTCCGAGTCACAGTTCGCGCCAATTAGAGTCCTTACATCTAGAATGTTGGAGGCAGCCCTTTTTTCGATGAGAACGTGGTCAATTTGATTGAAGGTGTGCCCATCTGGTGGTGCCCACGTCATTTTATGACTGTTTCTATGCAGGTGGAGCTTATGACTAGGTTCCTACTGCTGGCGAAGTCAATAAGTCTCTGGCCATTGTCGTTTGTTTCATTATGGAGGCTATTCCCTCCTGTCACGCCCTTATGAAATAGTTTGTTGCCAATTGTACCGTTGAAGTCTCTTATTAGAATTTTCATGTCATTCGGGGGCAACCCGTCAACCTCGTGCTGTCAAATCGGGCATAGAATTTGTCTTTAATGACATCATCTTTCTGCTCTATAGGAACATGGCAGTTGATAAACCAAACGCTGAAGAACTTCAACTTGAAGCGGATCAAACAGATGCGTTCGTTGATCGGTATAAATTTCGTTCCGAGTTGTTTGAACGAATTATAAGGCGACACCGAATTCTCTTCTTCCTTGCTTTTTGCCGCTGATAAAAATCGTGTGCCATTTCATTTCTTGGAGAGCGAGGATGCTGACGTTGTTACGAGACATCTTCTGAAGAAGTTCATGCGCTGCACCCGTACGATAGAGTGAACTCACAGTTCAAGATCCAAAAGAATAGTCCATTTTCCGTTACCGTAGTCGTTGCCGTTTGATCCGTCCAATCCGAGGCTGTAATAGGGGTTGCTGGACACGCGAGTTTATTTTTTCGGGGAGACGTGGTCAGCGTTTCGCCCAACCTCGGAACACGCGCCTTCGCCCTTCTACGGCTGCTGTTTTGAACAAAACACCCGGTGGTTACCGCGAGGAGGTGGAGATATGATCCAGTAGCAGAGCTGTTGATGTTGCTTACAGTGGGTTTTTCACAGAATTTATGTAACGTCATGTACCAGATCTCGATTACGCTCTGTGACACTTACTACCATAGCATAGCATGGCAATATAGGGTGACCCCCTAAGTTATAGTCGATACATTAAAAAAAAAAAGGTATCCCCCACTGTTATACTCCGTTCGCCCATCAGTTCAACAACCTTTAACTCTCAGTCAGTTCAGCTTTTGTAACCTTCTCTAGTGCTGATAGCGCCATATATTAATCGGTAGTCGAGTCATAGATTTGAATGTTGGATAGCTTACTCATCCTGTATCAAGTAAATATATTCGATTAAATAAATTTTGAAATTTCTTCAAATTAAAATGCAACATTTCATTCTTATAAACATAACGCGACAATAAATAGCAGCACCAGCACCAACAACAACAAAAAAATATTAATAATGTTTTATTTATGTGCAATTTTAGGAAATGTGAACGCCAAAATTAAAGAAAAACAAAATGGTTTGAACTGAATCAAACAATGTAATAAAAATGTGATTTTTTTTTTTAAATCTTGCCATTTAAAAACCAATATTTATTTAATTTATTAAAAAATTTTAATAATCAATTAAATTAATTACAAAATTGTTGCAAATAAAAAAAAAAGTAAATAAATAAAATAAAAAAAAGTGTCGTAGTGCAATATTTAAAATAATTCCGAATACAATTTGATACTCTAAATGACTCACACAGATAGAAAAAAAAGTATTTAATTATTTATTCATAAATGAATTTTTAATACAAACGCTGTTATAATTTATTTTTTTACCTTCGTGTGTGTTGGTTTTTTTTTTTTTTTTAATTCAATTCTAATTGAAATCATGACGACAATGCCAGTAGTTTGGTGTTCCGATCCGAATTCAGTGAATAAAAAACCGACTGCGTTCGCTTTACATGGCATACAGCTTCAGGGTAATGTGACGGAAAAACAAGTCTCAGCGCTTCGCGAGCTTGTCAGTGCCGCGGCTGAAGGTCGACTAATTCTGCCGGCCGACGGAACATTTGTACTTTTGGATAGCGGTTTTAGTATCGAAAGTGCCGTTGTTAAAGAAAATAATGTAAAAAATGCAGAATGTGCTCGAGCCGCTACGAATGCTGATTCCATAATCACAGCGGATACTACGGCAACAATAACAGCAGAAGCTGTCACTAGCGGTGACAGTAGTGGTAGTTTTTTAATGCCAGTCAATAGTGTTCTAGTTAGTAATAAAAATAATTCAAAAATCGATAGTCATGAAAACAGCAACAAGTTTAGAGTTCGAAAAAGTGCAAATATTTTAAAAAGTAGTCAAATTCAAAATGGCCGCGGCCGCGCTAGTATCGATCATGGTGATAATAACAAAGAGAATATTGAACCACCCGATTATTTATTAGAACCAAAGTATTCAGTATTTACACCGCCGAATACCTGCGAAATATTGTACGAATTTTTATGTTGTGCCAAATGCATGAACGAATCAACGAAATGTTCGAATTTTCCGAATCGTGATAATTCAACGATTCTGAAACAGTACATGCGAACAACGTTCCATTCGAAAACCGAGCTGGATCCGGTCTATAGTATTGCGAATAAGTACGCTAAACGCTTTGTGCATTCGTCAAAGGTGAGAAAAAACTATAATTTTCCGCGACGATCGAGAATACCGCGAACCTCGAGGGTGTCGAACAACGTCAGTGTTGCCAGTGCGAAAAAACCGCCAGAAATACCCGTCTATGCGATTGTCAATAAGCCAAAACGTCATCCAGCCATAGTTGTGCCATATAATAATGCTATCGTCGATGCCACGCCTAATAATCCCAATTTGGAAGTTGATGGTTCGAACTTAGACACGTGTAGTCCAAAAGATGACGAATCGAACGTCGCCAATTTAGAAGAAGAAACCTTGCCAGGTGACGATCACACTAACAATTCCAGTCGTAAAACTAGCTTCGATTCGACATGTACGATTAGTTCAATGGATTCAGGCTTCATTGAAATGCAAAATACTTTAACGACGCTTCTGTGTAATGAAGCGGCGGCGGCGGCGACAAGCGCCATAGTTGCCGCCCCAGCGATCAATACAAGTGATTCTAGTTCGAATAATTGTGATAATCTTAATCTATCTGAAACTGTGACAATCTTAAATAAGGATAAAGGTGAGAAAATCGCACGACTCAATCGAAAAGAGTGCCTGACACAGTCCCGAAATAGGCGTCGATCATACGAGGAATTTAAGGCCCAGTTTGGTGGTAGGGAGAAGCTCGGATCAGCGGATGCAAGTTCCACTGTGACCGGCAGAACTGAATTTTTGACTGAAAAGGAGCGTACTAGACTGCGGCGAAGATCCTATCAGGAATTCCGGACCTTGTACGGTATCGATAAAGGCGCCAGTAATAGCAGCTTAGAGGTTATTTCGGAGCAAGAAAAAGATAAAAGTCTCAGTTTGAAGGACCTATTCAAGCCACAAGATTCGCAAAAGTCTGATATTGAAAATAAGAAGAACGACGAAGAGTCCGTCGGTCCGGCCATGCCCGAAAAGGAGAAGGCAAAACTTCGTCGGAAATCGTACGAAGAATTCAAAATGATGGTACGCGAATGTGATGGTTCCGCGAAAGTTTTCAAGCGACAGAATTCGAAACAGCGAAGCTTCAAATCGATTTTCGGTACCAGCGAAGAAACAACAACAAAAAAGTCCACACTTAAATCGATCTATAATTCATTTACAAAATCACCGGCGAAAAACAATGAAAACACCAAACCCGATCAGTCCAACGCGATTTTAGCGCTGCAAAAACAAAAGGATGAAATCTATAAAACGAATTTCAAAATTTACGATAAATTAATATCGTACGGTACAATTTACGATATAATTCAGCGTAAAAACGATATTTACAATATGACCTATCAAAAATACGATAAATACATGACGTACGGTACAATCTATGAAATCCTACATCGGAAAACTGGCTCGCCTGCCGGCAGTAGTAATCAAGCTGATAGCGGATTTCAACGGAAACGTGCATTTTCCGAGAAATTTTCGAAACGATCGAACATGAAAACGAAATATGCATCGCTGAAATTCAACGGTACGATTTACGATATTATTCAGAAACAAGTCGATATGACATCGGCCAACCAATCGGCCGTAACGGCTTCGACAGCTTCGATAAATTCCGATGACCGCGGCAGTGCCATGCAAATTTGTAAATACGGCACAATCTACGATATTATTCAGAGCGAAAAATACGATGCAATCGTTTTCGATAGGCAGCAGCTGAAAACTCGAAATCGGTTTCATGTTAGTAAAATTTTCGAAAATCAATCAAACGATGGACAATCGACAGCTACTAATGATTTGCTAACCGGAAATGATAAGACCGGTCAAAATCAATACAATCAACCGAAAACACCGAAATCGTCGAAAAAGAAAACAACAAAAATGCGTCGATTTTCCAACATCCTATCGTACAATACGAAAAACTGTGATATTATTAGCAAGAATGTAAAACCAATGAAATTAAATGAAATTCCGGCTGCGAAAGATTCCACCGATTTAACATTGATTCCATTAACGAGTCAAAACGATAGTAGCAGTGTACCGGCTGCTCCGCTAACACAATCGGCACAGGACGAACTATACGCACATATCAATCGGATGCGTTGTAAACGGCAAATTTTCAAATCGAATTCGTTGGACACGTTATCAGTGGTTGGCTCGTCCGATCTGAAAGCAACATCGAAAAATCCCATCAAAAAAATCTCACTTGATAATTGCGATCTGTTTCGATCCTCTACATCTGGTAATACTGACCAAAGTAACAGTGCCCACATAAAATCATCGTACACCCGACATAATGCCGAAAGTAACATTAAAAGTGATTTATGCTTATCGTCGTCGCTATCGTCCGTTCGTTTAGCCAGTTTTGAGACACCGACGCGTAATTTTACTACACTTATCGGTAATTTAACATTCAACTCGTCGTCATCATCATTGGCGGGTAATTTGCTTGGAAATAGTAGTGATTGTATTGCTAATGTTATTACGGTTACCGGCGGCAATGCAAACGTTAGTTGTAACAATAATGCTATCGGCGGTTCGCCTAACAACAACGGCAATTCGTGCGTGAATACTTTGCCGATTGGTGGAACGCAATCGATAAATACAACTTCAGTTCAACAGACAAGTAACAATACTGGTAGTATTAGTAATAATAACGATATTAAACTATCGCCAACATCGATACCGAAAAAATGTCTACTAATGAAAAAAACTAAATCGCGACGACTTTCGGAATTTACGAGAGGTGAATTTTTAAATGAAAAACCGTAAGTTGAATGAATTTTTTATATATTTTTTATTCTTCCTTTCTTTTGTAGTTGATTTCGTTTATATTTATTAGCATCTGGATAATATGTGTATGCTTTGCTTTGACGCATGCGTCAAATCTGTGTTTTTATAGGGTTGTACTACGTGGAAAGTGACCGTTCGACTGCAAACTTTGATGCATTTTAGGAATATTCTGGTCAGAAGAACAAGACAGACTAAAATAGACATTGCGATTCGGAGGCGGAAGTGGCAGTGGATCGGTCACATTTTGCGGAAACCAGAGCGAAACATCGTCAACAAACTCTGGATTATAATCCTCAAGAAAGACGTCGGGTTGGTCGACCATGTAGCACATGGAAGCGAGCAGAAGGCCAGAGGAATGGGCAAGTCCTGGCGACAACGCTCTTGATATTTCCAAGGCTTTTGACAGAATTTGATACAGCGCCCTCTTAATCAAACTTAAAGCTATCTCATTTTCTGGATTGAAAGTTTTTTGGTCTATCGTTTAATGCGTGTGGTATTGGATGGTGTGGTTGCCCCTTATAAAATTAACGCTGGTGTCCCTCAGGGTGCGGTTCTTTCTCGCACCCTTTTTCTAATATTTATTAATGACTTGCTATCTTCAACTTTCAATCCTATACATAGCTTCGCTGACGACAGCACATTAGACTTCTATCACTACAACACTGCTTCCCTAGCCCGATGTACTAGCTTAGTAGAACAACGTAGGTCAATCGTTGAATGACGACTTGGCTAAAATTCTTAGTTGGGGCAATACGAATCAAGTCGAAATTTAATGCTTCGAAAAACCAGTCTCTCTTGTGTCCCGCAAACGTGAGTCGAACCTTGATCCACTACCGAAGCGGAGTGCTACCGGTCACGGGTTTGCAAAAGAACCTAAACTGGGAGTAATTGTATACAATTACGAAACCTGCCCGGAGGTTTTCCTAGTACCACGGGTGTCGGGGAACCCATGGAGAAGGTTACTTCCACCCCCGGCAATTGAAGATAGCCCTTCGGGGAGTATTGTGGTGGCTGTGGTTTATCGCGGGCAGAGCTTCTAGAAGTTTGGCGTGGAGTTGCGTTTTTCCAACCTGGTGACCAACCATGACCAAGAGATTGGCAAAGATTTAGATTGGTCTCGCATCCAGCAATACGAATGCCAAACCAAACCATTTGGTATAAACTACTACCTTCAGGGGCGTTAATGGTTGTCGTCACAAAAACAATCCGTGTTGCTAAAGACAACCGTAAACTTGCAACCTAGCGTTGGGCTGTTTACATTAAAATGTCAAGATATGGTTCTAACCTTAATCCAATCACCTTCGGAGGTGACCCATTAACCAACTCTTCAAGTGTTAAGATGTCCGGTATCCAAATCATAGATAATTTATCTTGGAACGATCATATATTTAACATCGCCAAGGAAGTATCTAAATGTTTGGGTGGTAAAACGTTGTAAAAACTCCTTCACTGCTTCTGGGTTACTGACAATTAATAACGCCTATATTAGACCACGTCTTGAATTTAATTTCCACTTACGGGCGGAAGCTGTAAAAACTTCTCTTTCCTATCTGAATAGTGTCCAGTTTCGGACCATTAAAATTATAGGAGATTTTGACATCACTTTATCGCTCGATTCACTCGAGCATAGACGAAGTGTAAGCTCCCTAACCCTTTTGTATCGCTACTACAATGGATATTGTTGGGACGAAATATCTAATCTCTTACCCCCCACGTATGCCTTTACTCCGTAATATTCGACCTTCTTCACTCGCTTATAAGTATTATCTCAACCCTATCTTCAGTCGCACTTTCCGTGATTCATTTTTAAACCGGACTGTTCGATTATGGAACTCGCTGCTCATCTCAGTATTCCCGCATGACTACAACATTCAACAATTCAAATGAAATATTCATAGTCACTTCCGTTTCTATCCCCTTAATTCCCAAAAACCAATATGATTGATTGATTGCTATTTAATAAAATATTTAGGGAAAATTTTGAATTTGTTAGGTCCTGCTCTTTATCTACATAATTTCGGTTCTGAAAAATTTAATATAATATAAGCATCCGTTAAAAAGGATTTAGGGTGTAGTCTAATGGGTAGCGTGTGGGTCTACAATGTGAAGGTTGTGAGTTAGAACCAGTCGACGCATAATTCCAGCCCACTGCCTACTTGGGTATATCTTGGTCACCTCAGTCTACGAAAATGAAAAATTCGTAGATAGAGGGTTGTGCGAAGGTCTAACAATCCTTCCACAATAAATAATAAAAATGTTAAGGAACCTGAAGTTCAGGAGGCCAAGACACGAGTTGGGTAGTAATGCCATTATAGAAGAAGATCCGCTAAAAAGTGAACTTAGTGTCGGTCAAAAAGTTCTCAATATACTGACAGTCACAGCGTTTTTGTAAATTTTTTTCAGATTCTTAAACTTCTCAGTCACACAAATTATCAACCCCGTTGAGTATATGCACTAATTAAACATTTGGCATTTATTTACTCTAAACAATAGGCCGACCAAAGTTTAATATCATAATTAAACTGCAGGAAATTAACATCGTGCTTTTATTATCGGAATTATGCAATAACTTATTGAAAATTTATCACGTGTTGCATTAATTCGATATTTTTATAATGTTTTTATTTCCATTACAACGAAGGTTAATTTAATTTTTTTAATTTAGATCTCTCAATTATTGAAATTATAACATCTAAAACGATGGAGGGCAATCTTAAACGATAGGTTCGATCTGTTAGAGTAAAACCTAGGCTAGATATCCAAAATGGTTATTCTACTTTTATTGAGTAATATTACGGGAGGAATGGATTACATTCAGGTCAAGTGAATCATAATATTGCACTGCCTATATTACCTATGGTTACTAAAGCCTATTAAAAACATTTTTTATTGTTTGGTTTTGTGTTGTCAATAGTTTTCGGTTCAATGGTTTCCAATTAACATTGAACTATTTTGTTTTGTTGTTGAAAAATTAACATTTTGAATATGAAAAATGTCAACAGGTGATATTTTATTACTTTATGCGGGAAGTGTTAATTTAATTTTATTATTTTTTTTTTAATAATTGGGGAACACGTGAGAGCACTGCGACCTTCCCGGACTATTGTGCGTTTATTGCCTCTTTCCCCTACCATAACTCTATAGCTTTGTCTAATGTAAGTATCTTTAAGGGAGCCCTTACCAAGAAGATTGTGTCTTTTCCTAGCTACTGCTTCACAGTGGCATAGGATGTGTTGAATCTTCGAGGCAGAGGCGGCAGATGTCGGTTCCAGCTGAGCCTATATTTTTGAGATGGTGGTTTACTCCACTGTGCCCCGTTATTAGGCCGATTATAGTACTAATATCTCTCTTGCTAAATTTTAGAATATCCTCCATGATAAACCTGGAAGTCTATTCCAGTAGATTTTATGCTCTTGTTCAACCCACTTTCTAAGCGTAGCATTGGAGTTCCCTTTTGGTTTTCCGCAGAATGGCTCTGGACCAATAAAATTTGTTACTGCGCCGTTTTTTGCAAGGCGATCAGGCTTTTCATATCCTTCAATTCCCATATGTCCTGGTACCCACATTAAAGTTTCGTTGTTCCTTTTTCGCAGGATGATTAGGTTTTGAAGGCAGTCCCTACCTATCCTCGATCGAATTTAATTGGGAATTGATACGAAATGAGCCTCCGGGGATCTATTCCGCATTCAGAATTTTCATGAGACTCCTCCAGATCTGGACAGCACTTTTGCCCGCCGCTTAGGAGCTTGGGGTGGGAAATTCGACCCTGAGTCGCGCTCATCCTTAAGGGTGCTGTTGGAATTCGGGTGTGTTCCCACTTTAAATTTAATTTTATGCGTCAATGCCACGTGCCCTTCCGCACCTTCATTCACCTGCAAAACGAATTTCACGAATTACCGAATTTTCAAAAAACTTATTTTACTTCGAAACTATCAAAGCTATCGATCAGTGTAACGATGCCAAATCCCAGAAATTCTGTTCCGATCAATCACTCCTGTTATCCGCTCTCATAGAAATGCACAATTAAAAAAAAAGTATGATCGATCACACTGCCATTTCCCGTCTTTCCAGTTGCGTATTCTAAATTTCATCGTTGTGAGATCACATCTGGCCAGAATATCCCTAAAATAATACGTCGGAGGCATTGGTCCATGAAAGTTTCCAGTTTTTTGGTAAGTCGAACGGTCGCTTTCCATGCAGTACAACCATATAACAATACGGATTTGAAACAGGCTTCATACATGAATTTAAAGAAGGTAGAGATATGGAATTTTACCTGAATCTCTACCACCCCCCATACAAATTTCTCATTGTTTAGATAGATCGATAGGTTTTATTTTAATTTAATATTATTGTACTTCAATGTTACATTAAATAATTCAGAGATCAGACTGTACGCCTTACAACTTTAATTTACTTCTTTATTAGCGTCGTATTGTTACGTTGCTCTTTACGGTGCGTGGCATAAGTAATGACAATTTAGTAGAGAAAGGCAAGATGCAGACTGTATTGTATAGTGCCACGTAAAGAAGGTAGGAGTATCGTGTAAAAATGAAAACACAAAGTTTTTCTTATTCTACTCCTTCTGCAATGACGCTACAGCCCAAATCGGACCTAGGCCTCCTGATATTCAGGTTTCTTAACTGTTTTCATTATTTATTGTGGAAGGGTTGTTAGCCCTTCGCACAACCCTCTTTCTACGAATTTTTTCATTTTCTTAGATTAAGATGACCAAGATATACCCAAGCAGGCAATGTGCCGGAACTATATGTTGCGTCGGCCGGGATTCGAACTCACGACATTCGCATTACAAGACCAACACACTAACTACTAGGCTATACCCTAGCTAGGTTTTTCTTATTGGGAAGATTCTATTTTCAAGACCAACCAACGGTGCACATCGTTGTCACAACGCAACAAAACACAACGCACCTGGTGTGTTACACTGAATATACTTATAATCGACTTGGAAGGAACCAAGAATTTGCTACCCTGAAATTTGATTTTTTCGCGTTTCATGACTAAATTAGCCTAAAAATGCAAAAAATACCCAAATCCTTGTAGATAGATAGTCGTTAATTTTTCAATGGATTTTTCAATGGGTGTTGATCTCAGGCGAAATCCAATTTTTGGGTTTTAAGGGAGAGGCGGGGAACCGCTAGAACCGAAAATATTAATTTGAATATCTGAACCATGGCTCTAGCTAGAAAGTTCAAAATTTACACAGATATAGAGTGGTATGTAGGACAAACTTTGGGGGAGGGGGAGATTGTCTAAAAACAAATTGTCGGTCGATTTTTTTTTCAAATGATTATTTGTATAAAATTATTTAATATAAAAAGTTCGTATCTTAGGACCAATTAGGTGGCACATAGATCAACCATGATCATCTTAGAGGGAAGCCAGTACTTTTAAGGGAATCATCGGGGTGCAAATAAAAACACTTCGAAATTATTATCTCGGCTCTTAAGCTATGCAATTGAAACTTGGAACATATATTAGGCTATTCTAGTGGAATATGAGAAAAATATAAAATTTGGTCATAATAGTAGTCGACGGAAATGGAAAGCATTTCAAAAATGTTGTACTTTTCAAAATTTCAAACCGTTAAATCTAAATAATGAATACAGATAGCAAATTCCAATTTGGTCAAATTGACTACCAATATGATTTTTATTTTTGGTAAAATTTTTAACAGAGTTTTTGGGGATGGAGGTGGTAGATATAAAGCTCGAATTGAATATGGTATAACTAATAAAAAAATAATAACTTGAACCAGAACTGTTATGCACCGAAGGGGACCTTAACCTACCCAAGATGTTTGATGTGTAATGAAAAAAAAAAAAAAACTGAAAAAAAATACAAAAACTGAAAAAATAACACAAAATCGGAAGAAAAACAACCTGTCAAAAAAAACGAAAAAAAATTCAACTGCATCACAAATTTTAGGATTCCCTCACCTCAACTACCTTCTCCCATACAAGTGTTTGGTTTCGTGAATATAAAATACACCGAATTTCATTGAAATTCCATGAAACTAGCATTCTATACAGAGAATTTTGAACGTGATTCAAGCAATCAATTAAAAATTATTAAGATTCAGCTATCCCCTCTATCGCATCCCCTCCAAACAACTTTCATATATAATCAAATGAAATATTGATTATATATTGTTGGATTATAGGGATAAAAACAAATTTTATCTTTCCGTAAAGTACGAGCACGTCTGTTTTATTACAGGACAGGAAGTAGAGAGAGAGATCTGTCAAAGGGACAGCTGACAAAAATATAGAGGAGTGCGTTCTGATTGCAACACCCCAACTTATTAAATTATTAAAATTCAAATAGAAGTAATATACATATGTGGTGTACAAATTTCAATCAAGATATGGTTAATTCAAATATATATCTACGTTAACTTTAGTTCATTCAAGCTGATATAGAAATTTCAATCAATTTTAATTTTTAATACTTCTTAATACGCCGACTTTCTTAGTACAAAATAAATGCTTAATTGTTGATACAGCTTTTGTTAGATTATCAGCTACCATTTCTTCCGTTGGAACGTATGTAATTTTTATAGTGCCTTACTCGATCACGTATATGATGGTGACGAACGTCGATGTGCTTTGATCGAACCCTGAAACAGTCCGTTTCGGCCAATGCGATCGCACTTTGGTTATCGCATTCAATTACCATCGGTTCATCCTTCAACAACGAATCAAAGTCTTGCACGAATTGTTTGATGTAAATCGCCTCTTGAACGGTCGATGAAAGAGCCATGTACTCTGCCTCTGTAGAAAACAAAGCAATAGTAGGTTGCCTTCTACTTCCCCAACTTACAGCTGCGCCACTTAGTGTGAATACGAAGCCTGTACACGATCTGCGTTTGTCAATGTCAGATGCCCAGTCTGCATCCGAATAACCAATAAGTCCTTCAGTACCTGAGTAAGAAAGTTTAAAGTCAATAGTTCCTTTCAAGTACCTAAAGATCCGTTTGACTGCGCCCCAATGCGCCTTGCCGTAATTGTTGTTGAACCTGCTTACATCGTTGACTACGAAAGCTATATCTGGCCTCGTTCCTTGGGACAGATACAGCAAACTCCCAACAGCTTCCTGATATGGAATTTTACCAAATGATTCCGAGTCGTCATTTTCTATCATGTTGATGGACAGCTTTTGATTGTTATCACTCGGGGTTGATACAGGTTTGCAGTCCATCATACCGAACTTCATTAAAATAGTCTTTATGTAGGTAGACTGATCCAACGATATACCATTTGAGTTTTGGTCATAAGTTATATTTAGACCGACACAACTTTTTGCAACTCCGATATCCTTCATATGAAAGGCTTTAGACAACGAATCTTTTAATTTTTCTCGAACGACTGCATCTTTTCAAAAAATCAATATGTCATCAACATATATGGCTACTATTAGTTGACGATTTTTGGAATAAAAAATATAGGGATCCACTCTTGATTTCAAAAGTCCAAACGATTTTAGCGTTAAATCCAATTTTTCGTTCCACTGCCTTCCGCTCTGCTTGAGTCCATACATTGCTTTATTTAGTCTGCATACTTTCTTCGAACCGTCACTGAATCCTTCGGGTTGAACGATATAGATTTCCTCTTTGAGGTCTCCTTGAAGGAATGCAATTAACAGTCGTATTGAACTATATCGAACTACAGGTGAGTATGTTTCTGTGTAGTCGATACCGTACTTCTGTGAGCACCCTGTCGCCACTAATCGTGGTTTATGCTTTATAAAGTTTCCTTCGCAGTCTTGTTTCCTTTTGAACACCCACTTCGTATTAATGGCCTTTCTATCCGCTGGCAGTTCCACTGGTGTCCAGGTTTTATTCTCTTGTAGCAACTTGATTTCGTTCTTCATAGCTATTTTCCAATTTTCAGCGTCATTTCCTGAAAGCGCTTCTTCAACCGTTGTCGGATCTTCAGTATCTTCAACTGCAGCTGAGTATAAAAGGTTACTAAAGAAGTTAGTGGGCTTGTTGGCACGAGATGATGCACGTGTCTGTCGTGGTGGACTTATAGTTTCGTCTGGTACATATGATGGATCGTCGGACGTGCTCGTATCACTATACGAAGACTCGGATTGAGTTTCATCGGCTCCATTCAAATCCACGTCATTTTGTTTACGTTCATCATCAGTACAGTCCCCAACTGAAACGATATCATTTTGTATTTCAATATAATCATTTACCTTAACTTCTGGTTCCAGAAACACGACATCCCGGCTAATTGTAATTTTCTTAGATATGGGATCAATACATCTATAACCCTTTGTTGTATCGCTGTAGCCAACAAAAATTTGTCGCTTAGACTTGGCATCCCACTTCTTACGACATTGCTTAGGTACATATGTGAGTCATCACTGGTGTTCCGAAGATTCGTAAGCCTGATAAATCCATTTTGGCTCCATAACTCTTCTGGCGTCTTATCCTTTTGTTTCGGATGAACTGAATGATTGATAACATATGCGGCCGTATGGACAGCTTCCGTCCAGTATGATTTGTCCAAGTTTGCGTCGAATATGATACATTTAGCACGCTCAACTATAGTCCGGTTCACACGCTCTGCAGTCCCATTTTGCTCGGGTATATATGTACAGGTAGTTTGATGTACTATGGCAAACCGTTTGCACACTGAATTTATTTCTTTTTGACAAAATTCTGTGCCATTATCCGATCGAATTATTTTAATTTTTCCTTCGCACTGCGTCTCTACCATCTCCTTGAACTCATTTAACTTTTCGAATACTTCCGATTTGTATTTTACGAAGTACACGAAGACTGTCCTGGAGAAGTCATCTATGAACGTAAGGAAATATTTAGCACCTCCAATAGACGCTGTTTCCATAGGGCCACATAAGTCGGTATGGATAAGTTCCAATGGTTTTTTTGACTTGATGCCGTCCTTATCTTGATCGAATGGACGACGAGATTGTTTTCCAAGTAGACACGCGTGACAATTTTGAATCGATTTTTTATTTTCACTGAAGTGAACTCCGTTCACTACACCATTCCTTAACCTGCATAGATCTGCAAAGTTCAAATGGCCTAAACGGCGATGCCATCCAACCAAATTACCCGACGATGCACACATAGTAACGGCACTATCAGTTTCTATTCGATATAAACCACCCTTTGATTTAGCACTAACGAGTAATTTATCATTCTTGTTGTAAATTTTACAACTTTCTCGGTCAAATATAACCTTATTCCCTATTTTGGTGAGTTGCGAAACAGATAACAAATTTGTAGCCAAATCTGGTACGTGAACGACTTCTTTGACGTTTATAATGTTTTGGTTTATTCGTAATTTGACAGAACCTGCACTTGTCGCCGCCATTTTGCTATTATTAGCTGTCATTATTTCCGAAATTGGAGCTTTATGGAACTTTGAAAACAGTTTTTTATTTGGGCTCATATGTAGCGAAGCACCACTGTCAATGAGCCAATCGTTTTCGGAACAACTGTCTTTACCCGACGAG
This sequence comes from Chorisops tibialis, assembly GCA_963669355.1. NCBI lineage: Eukaryota > Metazoa > Arthropoda > Insecta > Diptera > Stratiomyidae > Chorisops > Chorisops tibialis. The sequence continues at coordinate 177,635,672 of OY770262.1, read as the reverse complement.
AATGTTGCTAAAAATGCATCACCTTTTGATTCCTTCCCGTCATTTTTAGCTGTCTTCGGCTTAACTGTGCACTCAAAACTTTTATGCCCTTTTTTACCGCACGTATAGCATTTAAAGTTTCGAATAAACTTTTTGGTACGCGAACTATATTTATTTTTATTTGCACCGAGGAATGCACTTTGAGTTTTACTACCATAATCAATATCGAGTAGTTTGGAATTTATGGTATCACCCGTGATTTTGGTTCCGCTACTTTCAAAGCCCATTATGAGTGGCTTAAACTCGTCACTAAGACCAGCCAACATAATCGCGCCAATCCATTCGTCCGATATTTGGAAACCGATTCCAATTAGTTTATTCGCGGTTGACACAATTTGGTTCAAATATTCGCCCATCGATCCACTTTCTTCAAGACGTATAGTTATTAATATTCTTAACAGACCGATCTTACGCGTTAGTCTCTGATCGTCAAATAGATTTTTAAGCACTTTCCACATTTTCGCAGCACTTTGAATATGGACAAAAATTGAATCTTCCACTGATAGTACTATTCTTGCTTTCGCCTTTTTCAATTTTGCATTATCTTTCTCCTTGACCGGATCGGTAATGCAGTCATCAAGGCCAGAAAATTCTAACACACTTTGCATGGCAAACTGCCATGTATGGTAGTTTTCGCTACCTTTCAATTTTTCCATCTGACCGACACCCGTTTCACCATTTTTCGACATCGTCGATTCAATAAACAAAAACGTGCTCAAACCGAAAAATATGCAACAAATGCAATTTTAGACTAACTAAACTCGGTCACGTATTAAATTAATTGCGGACGTTAATTTGCGGATTAACTGGGCCCATAACCTGTTGGATTAATGGGATAAAAACAAATTTTATCTTTCCGTAAAGTACGAGCACGTCTGTTTTATTACAGGACAGGAAGTATAGAGAGAGATCTGTCAAAGGGACAGCTGACAAAAATATAGAGGAGTGCGTTCTGATTGCAACATATATGTACTGGAGTTATTGATAGCAATCGCAATAAATTCACTTAGTCTTCGTTTCCGCCCTAACCTGCATATTGATTTGCCACGCATCCTGAACTTGTCCTAAGAATAATAAAGTTACACCACACTTGTTGGCAGATATTTTGCTTATAGTTCGCTAATCTTTTGTTCAGTTCTGGGATCTCGAGTTCTTTGCCATTGGTGCCTGTGATTATTCCTTTGGTGAATGAGGGTTTGGGTGTTGGTATCGAGTTCCAGGCTGTAATCGTTGGGTCCAATAAGTAATCGCTTTTGCAGTGCTGTTAAATCGTTAACCATGTTATCGATTCCATTGACGCGTAAATCCTTATGCCTTAGACACACAACACGAGTTAAAATACTTTAACTTCCATTTCGATATTACTAATGTCACTATCCAATATATAATTCAGCCTACTTCTATCAAAATTTCGAATTAAAGTACTTTAACTTGCAAGTCTAATACCATTGACACATAGCGCAGCATGATTATAATTTTGGCCTAAATTATCATTAAACGGCTGTGTGTCTTACGGTTATTTAGTTGAATTACCAAAATAGTGATTATTCATCAGCTAGATGCTCTCAGTTAAATCCTCTCATTTTTCTCATAATTTAGGCTATAAGGATGAAGAATGTACTAGAGCTGCCCATTTCATATAAGTTTTTTCGTGCTAGAACGAAGGAGAAAAGTCATTTTCAGACACTTTTGACTTTTATGAAATCGTGATTTAAACGCCCTGCTATAAAAGATGACTTGCAAACAATTCCAAAACAGGACTACGGATCGTTTTTCTTCTTTTGTGGCCTTGTAAAATTTGATTTCCTATTGGCTATGCATTTTAACTTTTTAAATATGACAGATGAGTGAGTGGCTCTTCTTTATTAGCATTGTGTCACCAATCTACTAACGATGAAGACGAACTAAATTACGAATTCTGGATTTGTTGTTGTTTTGGAATTTTTGGTCATCGTTCCCAATTTTAAAAGAAATTCGGACTAAAGCGAATTCAAATGGTGTCTGACGATACACGACTTTTTCTCACATTTTTCACAATTTAAAAAATTTCCCTTTTTATGAATTTTGCAGATAAATATACAAGTTGACTGATTTGCATCATATGCCAGATAATTGCAGATAACTCTTTCTCTGTTTTTAAACTTGCAGCATGTGTCTGATGTAAATTTCCGATAGGATTACTAAAATGTTAACCTACCTACATGAACTAAGACATACATTGTACACACATATGATACACCTATTCAGAATTTACCGTTACTGTAAGATTCATCCCATATCTCCCCTTCATTCGAATTAAATTCATTTCTTTTGTCAAAAACATACAGGAAAAAAAACATACCTTTCGAAGAAATCATTTCAATATATTTGTATGCGATTATATTAATAAAGAAAAATCAACCTAACGGCATTCTTGAAAGGTAAAAACTTTTTATAATGTATATTAACGGAAATTGAACTGGCAGATTCTATTTTCTAATTCTGACACTGACATTTTCTAATCATTTTCTTATACATGCCTCGCGTGCATAACTTGAATTTACTTTCAGTCATCATCACCATCATCATCTTAGTATTCTTCGTCGTGTGTCTCGGCGAATTATCAAGATTTCTGGTTAACGATAAAAACTCGATTTCAACCGGTTCGATATAAATGTAATTAAAATTATTAGCTAGCTATATGATGTGTGTGTGCTTCTTTATGCAGCGGGGTCACTTAAGCTAGTTTAAGTGTGTGAAAAGTTCATCTGGATAATTTTCTATAAAAAAAAATCTACGATTTATTCGGAATAAATTTTGACGATATAGATAAAGTCCAAATCGGAGGAAACAAGAATAAAATTTATGATGATTTTATGTGTCCGGTATTGCCACAGTTAGATGTGATTTAAACAAATTAAAACGATACTTGAATTTTGGGTTTTGAATTGAAATTATCCTGAAAAACAGGAAGATAATATAAACTCGTTTTATGTGTTTTTTTTTTTTATATTTATAATGCAATATTTATTAAGTTTTCTAAATTGAATTCATGGTCAATTACGCAAAAGGTTAGCTACCCAGATAGTCTGGTTAATTTTTTAACTTAATTTAGAAGTTGTTTTGAAATTATTAAAATTTTTGCAATCCCTTGTACCACCTCTCATACAAATAGCGCAATTAAAAAAAACATCCCAGCTAGGCAAATGAAACTTCATAAAAGATATTATCATAATAATTGAAGGGTCAAATGGATAAAGAGGTTATTCAACATTTTCATTATTTTAGGATAAACGCTTTCAAAGTTGTTTGAATGTCCATTTTGCAGTGTATTTGTTATCCAATCCAAACATTGTGGTATTGTCTATATCTATTGAAAAATTTATCAGCTTACATTCGTTTCAAATTTCTGTTTTTCTTTTTCGCGTAAAGTTCAAATTTAAGGAACAAAAATTCAAAAAATGTCGAATAACCCCTTTATCCACTTGCCCCTTCAATTGTATTAATATGCCCACAAAATATTAAATTTTCCTCACCCTCTCTCTACCATATAAATAGCAAACATTTTCGAATGTTAGCTGCTTTTCTTCGAATATATTGATATACATTTTAAGTAAAATTGTGTTCAATAAATGAGAATCTATCGAAAAACACTTCTACCACCTCTCATACAAATACCACAATTCTGGAAATTGCTTTAAAATTAAAGAAGCGATTATAATTTTAAAATCAACTTTCTCTCCCTCTGTGACCTATCATACAAATGTTTCTATTGAGTATTTTGAACGTATTGAAATAAGATAAACCTTTGTTTCATTTCGACTCAAGCATATGAAAGCGATCAGGACATATGAAAGCGATCTACTTGATAGCTTGATGTGCACGGTAATAACAATAGGAATTAATGGTCTCAAAATCATCTAAATCTCCCTTCTTCTTCTTCCACCTCCCATACAATTTAATATTATAAGGAATTTAAGATAAATTATTTTCTAGTGCATTAAACTCATATAGAGCCCACTCATTTATTTAATGTCTCAATAATTTAATATTAATAGTCGCCCAAATTATCCATAAATTTGGATAACTTGTTTTTTTTTTATTTATTTCTTTCCTAAAGCAAAAAAAAAACATGCTGCTAATTTTATTCATTGATCGAGTATTAAAATTGCACAAATTTGTCATTTTTTTGTTGCAAATTTTCTTTAACAAAAAAATAAATTAATTTATAATGGCGTCAAATGTTAATTAGTTATTTCTTATTCTCATTGAATTTGAAGGATATCCTAGAGTTAAGGCTATCTTTAAAATGCAGTTGTAATTATAGTTTGATGTTGCATTTTAATGAATTGCTTGTTGAATTTTATTTTAGCCGTTGTAGAATATTTCCATGTCAAGTTACTAAGATCAGAAGTATTTTTTAGAGCTTACGAAATGTATTTGTTTGTTAATTTAACGTTGATTTGAGTAATTTTTTAAATTACTTTATTATTCTAATAATAAAGTATTTTAATCGACACAAGAAAAAAGAAATTTGCTACCTTGAAATATTTTTTTTTCGCGTTTCATGACTAAATTAGCCTAAAAATGCAAAAAAAAATCCGTCCCGCCGTACGGCGTACATATGGACTCATATCTTCGAGAGCCTTAAAGGTAGAATGTTCGTTTTTGGGTGAATTGTTGATTAAGTAAGTGAGCTCTATTTTCTAAATTTTAGAAGAAGTTAGGTGGAAGGGGTAGGCGAGGGGAGGGAAAAAGTGAAAAACTACACTTGCTAATATCTCCACCACGAATGCAGATAGGAAGTTGAAAATCAGTAGAGATATAGAGAGGGTTGTGGGACAAACTTCAAAAATAATTTAAATTTTTTATTCATTGGCGTCCGAAAAAAAGGGGGAGGGGCTAAAAACAGTTTGTCGATCGAATTGTTTTTTCAAATGATTATATCTTCGAAATGACTTATCGTAAAATATTTATATTTTGGGACCATTGAGGTGGCACATAGTTCTATCGGAGTCAGCTTAGAGGGAGGCTAATTATTGTAAGGGGGAGGGTCAGGGGTGGTGCAAAGAAAAACACTTTAAAATGAATATCTCAACTATCTCTTAAGCTATGTAATTGAAACTTAAAATATATATTAAGCTATACTAGGAAAATACAAAAAAAAATATAATATGTTGAAATAATAGTAGTGGGGGAAATGGGGAGTATTTCAAAAATGGCGCACTTTTCAAAATTGCAAATCCTTATATCTCAAAAAAGAGTACAGATATTAAATCGAAAATTTGTCAGATTGTAGAACTACGTAGTTTTTAATTTTGGTAAAAATTTTAAGTTGGGTGGAGGTGTAAGGGGAGGGAGGTGATAAGCAAAAATGCCAAAAATTTTGAGTGATTTTTTAGAGCTCTGGTGAAAGATACGAAGTTTAAATTTTGCATGTGGATACATCTATTTGATATACATATAAAAATAATAATAACTTGATCCATAATTCTTATAAACCGACCCCCCCCCCACAGGTCTAACGTGCACAAGGTGTTTCATGTGCATTGAAAAAAACACATAGACTGAAAATTTTTGAGTGACATTTTAAGATAGAAACTTGAAAATTTGCGAAATGCATTTAAAAAAAATTCCTAAATATACGAAATATTAACTGGTCGAAACCTTTAAAACTTCTACCCCCTCCCATACAAAATTATTTTTTCGACCATTTTCAAGAAATCAATTATCACCTAACTATTAAAAGCTATCAATTTGAAATTTTGCACAAAAACTTTTAAAAATAGTTGAAATAAAATTGCGTCAAAAGTTTTGAGATCGCGCCTGTCCTTCTACCCCCTCCCATACAAAATTATGATTTCGACCATTATTAAGAAATCAATTATCACTTAACTATTTAAAGCTATCAATTTGAAATTTTGCATAAAAACTTACAAAAATAATTGAAATGAAATTACGTTAAAAGTTTTGAAATCGCGCCTGCCCTTCTACCCCCTCCCATACAAAACTATGATTTCGACCAATTTCATTAAATCAACTAATAACCAAGAAACTAAAAGCTACGAACTTGAAATTTTGTACAAGCACCTTACAAGACAAGCGAAATAAAACTTCATATCAAATTTTACGATTCCCCTACCTTCTCCGCCCCCTCCCATACAAATGTTCGGTTTCGTGAAAGTAAAATGCACCGAATTTTATGAAAATTCGGCTATGAAACACTTTCTATACAGAGAATATTGGACATGATTCAAGCAATTAATTAAAAAGCGATTAACATCCACCCACCCTTACTATTACCCCTCCTCCTCCCCTCATAAAAACCCAGAAACCTTTAAGCCCAGTCATAATTCTGTTATGTTTTTGTTTTGTTTTTCAGAATGGCGTGAAAGATTAATGGAAATGGGAATGTAGGGGAAAGGGGATTTAGAACGACCGTAACGTGTGGTGTATAAATTGATAGGAAAGACTTCCAGATTTCACACTGTTTGCTTTATTATGACGTTGCGGTCCCTACTGAGACCTTTATCAGTTTGTTAAAGGCATTGAACTTATTTTTTTCACATTATAATAGAGTAGCTGCGATAAAGATATTGATATAGAAATGTTTTATACGAAATTTAATACCCACTTACTGAGAAAATTAGTGTGCTAGATTTAGTGAAATTGTGCAGTTTGTATGGAAGGTGGTAGGAGTGGGGAATTTTAATGATTTTTTTTTAGAAAAAAAAAAAACACTATGGACATTATGTAATTGATATCTCTCGAATTTCACACCCGTTGCCTTTAAAATTTTTAACAAAATTATTTTTCGTAAAAAAAAAACATTGTGCCACATTCTATAGGAGAGGTGGTAGTAGCAGTGAAGCTAATCAGTTAATTTTTTTCGATCTTAATAAAAATACTAATTAAGTATTTCGTTGAGCTCGATAAAAGTTATACGTACTGAAAAAATTGGTTTACAGTATTTCATAAAAAGTGTTGTTTGTATGGGAGGTGGTGGAAGAAATGGGGAATCCAATAATACAGTAGATCACATTTAAAATAAAAATAATATTATATGTAATAACTCTTATAGTTTCCAAGAAAATTTGATTATTGTAAACTTTTGGGAAGAGCTATTTTGTATGGCAGGAGTAAAAAAGATAAGCGATTTGGCCCGTTCATGAACTTGACTACTTACATTTGATCGTGTTGATATTAATCTTTTAGTGAAAAACTTAGTGCTTTCGGAATTCATTCATCAGTTCTTAAATGGTTGTGTTCTTATTTGAGCGGTCGTAAGGAGCAAGTATTAATTGAGTCATTCAAGTCTAACATTATAAAGGCGAGGTCGGGAGTGCCCCAAGGAAGTCACTTAGGACCTCTTCTATTCCTTATATTTATAAATAATATCGGTCAAATATTCTGTTATGCGTCATTCTTGATGTTTGCTGACGATTTGAAAATGTATGCCTCAATTTCAAGTCTTTTTGACTGCTTACTTCTTCAAGCGGAAATTGATGCATTGGTTTTATGGTGTAGAAATAATAATCTTGATTTAAATCCTTCTAAATGTAAAAAATATTCTTTTTACCGCCTTCTCACACCATTCTCTTTCGCATATAATATTGATGGAATAATAATTGACACTCCGGATATCATTTGTGATCTTGGAATTATGTTTGATCACAAATTTGATCCTTCTCCTCACATTAACCATATATGTTCTAAATCATTCAAAATGTTAGGCTTTATTAAAAGGAATTCCACTGATTTTCATGATCCTTTCACGTTGAAGACATTGTATATGTCGCTAGTTCGCTCTCATCTCGAGTATGCAATTGTTGTATGGAATCCTCATACCTCACTTCACCGGGCGCGCATGGAGCCCGTGCAGAAATCATTTACTCGCTTTGCGGTTCGTAGGTTTCACTGGCAAAATGAAATGCCTTCTTATAATTCAATATGTCTTCTTTTTGGTCTCCAAACTCTAGAATCTAGACGGTTTATTATTAGTGTTATGTTCGTGAAGGATGTTTTGAGTTACAAAATTAAATGTACCTCGTTGCTTACATTGTTCAATATCTATGTTCCTGGATGCTCCTTGAGAACTAGACCCCTTCTTCATATTCCTTCTCACAGAACGTCCTATGGCCAATATGAACCAATTACATATTGTTGTACTTGTTACAATAAAGTTTGTCATCTTGTGGAATTGACTTCTGATAGAATTGCTTTCAGATGTGACTTATTACGATTATCTTACACAATCGATTTGTAGTATCACATAGTTTTTATCTTTTCTTTTTTTATGTTAATAGTAACTTTATTTTTTGTTTTCTTATTTTACGCATAGTTTGTAAGGTTGTATAATTGTTAGTAGTCTGTTGGAGTTTTTTTATCGGTAGACTGAAATAAATAAATAAATGCTCTCAGATTTCATCTAGACTATGAACATGGGATACAAATATTGTGAAAGAGTTGATAGCCCTTCGTACAATCATCTATCTACGAATTTTGCATTTTCATAGATTGCGGTGACCAAGGTATTTCCAAGCAGGGGATTTGAACTCACATCCTTCCCATTGTAGACCAACGCGCTACCCACAAGGCTACACTCTAGCTCCATATATTTTTAGTATTCCGGAATTGTATGAAATTTAATTTTTTGCAAAACACATTCCACCTTTCCTCAAAGCCTTCAGACTGAGTTATTGGATTCTATGTGGCCTGACTCTCCTCCACAAAATACCTTGAGCCGCCGCAGAATGAAGACATGAATTCCAACGTTCTTTCGGATAAGTCATAAAATTTTCCTTAGAACTCTTGATTGGAATCCGTATTAGCGTCCATGGAGATAGATAATAGAATATGAGTGGGGCAGAAAGAAAGTGAACCAAGTCCATTTTTTCTGAAACTGAGTTAAGGATGTACTAAGTCCGTTTGAACTGTTATTTATTCAGTGTCCTGCTGAACCAAGTCATTAGTTCATCATGTTGCCAACAGAGTGCACTAGTTTACTTCAATACTGAATGATTTGTGAAATTGATCACTGAAAAAGTGAACCAAGTCCACATGGTATGAGATTCGGTGATAAAGTGAACTAAGTCGCAGCGCAGTGGCACTTTACAGCTCTCTTTATAAATAAAAATTGAAAATAAATTGAATTTTAATATTAATTTACAAGCAGTGGATCGTCGACTGCAACGATATGAAAAAAAACCATGTATTGTATCTGGCGACTGTCTTACGACGGTGAAACAATACCGCCAGACAATCCTAATTTTTAAAATACGACCTCTACCTCTATACGACGACAACACACCCTAATTAAAAGGACCGGACACCCCGAAGAAAAACCCATGTTTTGGCGACCACATGCTTAAAGATGCTGAATTTATATTGCTGAAAGGCTTTCTCTCCGTCCCACCTTTTTTTTTTTTTGCTGCAAAATTCATTTTATTCCAAGGCTAGCCAAGTAACGTGTACTCGTCAAAGGAATACGATTCCCATTTTAATTTTAACAATCGTGAGTTTACCCACGGCACAAGCAGTATATAGATTTTTTTTGATTTTGTGATGGATTTGGACACAGATTCTGATAAAAACATATTTTCAAGTGATGATTATGTTCCATCAGAAGATGAAAGGACCGAGTTTGAAGAACAAGATCTTACGGTTACATACTTTTAAAACATACTCAATAAAACTATTGTAAATATTGTACAACAAAACATTTGTTTTTGTTTTAGTTGTTCATAATAATAATGAGGAAGCATTACCAGTTATTATTCCATCCATCCAGTTTCATTATTAGATACTGTGGAGTATACCTAGTCCTGCCATAAGTTCTGTCACATAATTTCTCACATTGGCAACAACTTTATTTTATGAGTGACATTTCAATATCGGCCAGTTTTATAAACGTCATAATGTTGTTGACAGTTGATGGTCATTTAAAGTGTGTTCGTTGACGTGTGAAGATGGAATGGGGTGTAATAGAAAACCGAACTGCAGTGATTGCACTACATAAGTGTGGAAAATCCGCGAGTGAAATTTTCAAGTTGTTGTGCCCGTTAAAAATAACGCAAAGATTTGTGTATCGTGCAATCCAGAGATATAACGCGATCCAGACTATTGAAGATCGACCTCGTTCTGGACGTCCGCGTGATGTACGTTCTTCTGCTGCCATCAAAGCGGTCGAGAGTCGAATTCGTCGAAATCTGCTTCGTAAACAACGAATCATGGCTCGAGAGATGAACATCTCCACCCGAAGTATGTCTCGCATCATAAAATCTGACCTCGGGATGAGTGCCTTTTGACGATCAACGGGACATTTGCTGACTGAGCAGTTGAAGCAAATTAGGAGCACCAGATCGAAAGAGCTCCTTCGGCGGTACGGCAACAACAAACATCGAGAAATTTTGTTTACCGATGAAAAAATTTTTACGGTGGAGGAACATTTCAACCGCCAAAATGATAAGGTGTATGCCCACAGCTCCATAGAAGCCCGAGAAGTTGCCACTAGGGTACAGCGAGGACATCATCCAGCATCAGTCATGGTATGGTGGGGTGTCAGCTACGAAGGGGTCACCGAGCTTCATTTTTGCGAAAAAGGCGTAAAAACTGCAGCGAAAAATTATCAAACGGACATCCTGGAGGGATGTGTGAAGCCGCTGAACTCTACGCTATTCAACAATCGACATTGGGTTTTCCAGCAAGATTCTGCGCCAGCCCACAAAGCTCGAACCACACAAGCGTGTTTGGAAACCAATATTCCACAGTTTATAAGGGCGACGGAATGGCCTTCTGGGAGCCCAGATTTGAATCCCCTGGACTACAAACTGTGGGCGGAGTTAGAGTCCATGGTGTGCACGAGACGACACCCAAATATCGAGAGCCTTAAGCGATCTTTGACAGAAGCAGTAGCTAATTTTCCGCTAGAAACAGTGCGTACTGCTATCGATGACTGGCCCAACAGATTAAAGAGCTGTGTTAAGGCTAAAGGCGGCCACTTTGAATAATTTGTTGCTTATTTTACTTCCATTAGTATGCCAAAATAAAATATATTTTCCTTTGTCAAAAACTCTTTTTCATTTATACAAAAATTGCCCATATACGTGTGACAGAACTTATGGCACGACTAGGTAATAATAATATTGATATTGTACCTTCCACTTCCACTGGTATCCAAATAAGTGAAAATGCAATCCGGAGTACTAAAAAGAAAAGTTACAAGCAGATAGGTCGTAAGAGGTCGAGACATGAAGACTCCTAGAAACAAAATGTGAATAAATTACTTAGAAACTTGTGTGTGGTCAACCCTACACTACACGTTAAGGTAAATCTATACCAGCGAAAAAATTTAATCCGTGTAAGTGTATAGCGAATTGTAAAATTAAAATGACAGAGGAGCAACGTAGGATGTTTTTCAATTCATTTTAGAAACTTATAGATTATTCGAAGCAAAACACATTTTTGCGAGGCACTGTGAAAATCAAAGAACCACAAAGATGTCGCATTAGGGATGGAAGCAGATTCTCTAGGCCACGTACTTTTGAGTATTTTCTTGACTTAAAAAATGAAAACATTTTAGTGTGCAAGCAATTTTTTTTGGAAACCATTAACCTCAGTTGGGAAAGAGTGTACAGATGCTTATTAAAACCTGAGGTACATGTTGTCCTGGACGTACTGTACTTTACAAACATTTAAAAGACAACGATAAAAATTGTAGTAAAATAATGTTATACTGTTTTTAATATTGTTTCAATAAAAAAAACTTTATGATGAATAACAATTTTGTGCATTTTTATAATATTTTAATATCATTTTATGAGATTTAGGCTACCGACGCACGATGCGAGTTAATATATATTATCTCGCTTTTCGATATTACTAGTGTCATTATCCTATACATAATTCGGCCTACTTATATCAAAATCGGAAGTTAATATATATTAGCTTGCATCGTCTGTCGGAGGCATTACCTTATTAAAAAAAAAATAAATATTTTAAAATTAATTTGTGTTATTACTTTCCACGCCGACTAATGACTTATTATTTTCATATTATGAAAATAATGTCATAACTTGGACTTGGTCGAATTATGATGAAAAAAATTCTGAGTAAAAGTAAACCAAGTCCACATTTTTTTTTTTTTTTTAATCCAGCTGTGAAGCTAAAATAATGCAAATTTTTGAAAATAACAACTGGAAATAAATAGCATAGATACATACGTACAAATATCGACTTTAAAAATTTCAATACCTATGACAGGGAATTAATAAATGACTCAAACGCTAATGTTGCATTTTCTCGAAACGAACGCAAGTGGACTTGGTTCACTTTCCTTCTGACTCATATATTCTGGTAGTAGTAAATTAAAAGCTACTAGCCAAGATGTTAAAAGTCTTACAACACTACCCGATCTCCCCTAGATATTTATTTTTTCTGTCAAGATATTATGATAACAAGCTTTGTGTATAATTATATACTTAAATTATTACAAAATTTTGTGTAGAGAATGTTAAAAATATTTCGAAAATATTATATTATCAGAAATTAAAACTCTTATGCCAAATTTTAAATTATCTAATTTTTCAATCTTTACCGGTTATGTGGGTGATGTTATTTAAATAATTTTTGTTTATTAAATATTATATAAATAAAAGATTTATCAAGTTCAAATTAACATTTAATATTCTTTTGTTTAATTTTAATATTTTCGATAATATTTTTATACGTGTAATAAATTGCAAAATTATGAAAAAATAACAACAATATTTATATTTCCGACTCGACTCATCAAAAAATTATTAAATTTTACTACATTTGACCTCAATTATGATTTTTTTTGTAGTGTGAATGAAGAAAATTGCATTAAAGACAGATTAGACACACTTACCAACCAATAGAAATTAAATAAAGATTGGCAATTTATGAAATATGTTATAACTAATATCTCTGTTCTTTACTTGAAACCTCAGATGTTATGCTCATCATCAGTAGCCATTGTCTTGATGAGCGATCAAATAGCTTGTATAACACTTTTGCACTATGCTGATAGGTTAACTGCATTATTATTAATTTTTTTTTTGATTTATTGAAATTTTTGTTGAATCTTTTGTCATGAACTCGTTATCAAAATAAAAATACCGGACGTGAACTTTTGTAAACTAGTTGCAAAATAAAGAAAAACAGTTCGATTAATGTTTTTCCAGTGCACTGCCATCAGACGGAGCGACATTTCACCACACGACAAACTCAACTCAATTATCGAGAGTGTACCAAGACAGCAATGTCTGAATCATTTATTTATAAAATATTTTGATAAAGGTCTCAGCAGAGAACGAAACGTCACGACTAATAAATCAGAACAGTGTGAACGAAATATTTCCTAAAATTTTCATCCTTTTTTTTCGACATTAGTGTCACATTTCTACTTCTTCTTTTTCTTGTGTAATTGATTGTGGCCCAGATGTACTCACAAAGGCAGTGTGCTGGAATTATCCGTCGACCGAGATTTGAGCTCACGATCTTTACAGTGTAGACCAATTCGCTAATCACATGGCTACAGCATTCATAGAAATTTGAATATTTGTTTATATTTTTTTTTTGTATCTTTTGATGATTACAGTTGCTGATAAATTGTCGTTGCCAAAGAATTTCGACCATGTCGTAAAATTGTATAATCTTCTACCCGAAATTGTGTAAACTATTGCTACTATATCATACTGAAGTGCGCAAGGGGTCGCGGGATTTCAGGTCAAGAAATAAAACCACCCGTTCACTTTAATTTAACCATATAACTAAATCGCTTTTCAGTTAAGACTGCTTTTTTCGCTCACAAATTATCGCTTATCAATTTTCATTCTTTCGCTTTTTAAACTTCGACGCACTCGTCGACGGCTTCAAACCATCTTTTCCCATACATGTGGTTGGGTTGGCTTTCCATAAAATATTTCATCGTCGTACGATTTTTTTCTCTGTTAGGCGTGTGGTTATTATTGCTGAACATTCAGAATTAGTGTTATTGTTATCGCTCTTCTCGGCCGAGTGCTGTTAATTACTTCCATCAAGCATTTTCTCGTCGGTCGAATCTTTCCGTATGGTTGTTGTTGCTTCTTCTTTGGTTGGTCTCCAGACATACGATAACCGTACATGTTCTATCTGAATTACTTACACATGTTCTTTATAGTGTTCGCACGCACGCATTAATTTGATGTTAAGCAAGCAAAGCTGAGATTTTGTATTACTTTCGAGACTGCGAATATTTGATGAACGACTAAGGCTAACATGCAAAAATCCGAATTTTGTCGACGATTTTGGGTTTTTATCACAAACTTTGACAACTTTTCGGCATATTAAATAATTTTGTCGCACAATGCACTCTTATTCTACCGTACAAGATCATGGAAATTACAGATAAAATTTGATATCGTATTTGTATTAAATGAAAACTAATCTGTCTAACTATTTTAAAAGAAAAAGTGAAAATAATTACTAAAATTCAATTGAAATTCTACGAACCTATACTTAAAAAATGCCAATTAAAAATCACAATAACATTCTTTTAAAAAAAATATATAGATATATATAACACGTATAAAACTCCTTCAGTAAATTTTACTTCTCGATAACTACAAACATAATTATTTCAAGTGATTTGCACAAAGTGTTTCCGAAGAAAGATTCGAAGAAAACTCGGTGCTCTTTAAAAATTAGTATTATACATGCGTATAAAGATAAATATCGATACAGTAGTATGATGGCGCCAATTTCTCTTTGCATCATGTAGCACTGGATTGTAATAATAATAAAGTTGTATATTATTAAATTAGAGAAAATAAATCTCAAACTTTTTATAACTATAGTCAGCCATAGCGACTTAAATATTGATAGCTACGTAATTAATAGTTATGCTCGCGATACACAAGTACAGCTGATGGTTACGGTTAAAGTATTTCTAGAAAATCCTCATGGAAAGATATCCCATTTCACCCTGATACAAACAAAAAGAATGTCAATTATATGTGTGATATTGTGTCGTTTAAAATGGAGCATTAAATATCATAGACTTTTTTTTTAATAATAATTCACAGTTCTTATTGTAATGCTTGACGTTGTTTCACTATGGATTGAAAACAATTTCAGGAAATTTCTTTTAATTTTCTTCCGTGAAATTATTTTTATCGTAACTTTCGTATTGGTTTTAACATAATAATTCAATTTGATTAAAACAAAAAAAGTTTGACATTTTGGAATTTTAAAGTTTTTCATATTATAAAATAAAGAGGAAACTATTGTGATCATGAAAAATTACTACGTTTGATTTTTTCACGGATTTCAATGATTTTTCTTAAAGATGAAAAAAATGGTTTTCGTTATAAAGTCTGTCTGTGTGTTTCAACGACAACTTAAGTAAACCTCAAGGAAAGTTGTTGGGAAAGGTTGCTTAAGATCGGTCACAGCTCCGGACAGAGCGATATTGTTTTTGAGATCGCCAAGCGAAAGCGTTCAAAAATAAAATATTTAATTTGTTTTAATTTTATTTTTTTAGATTTGATCGAAAACTTTGTATGACAAAATTATAGAATTGCTTAAAACTATTTTTTTTAATCATTGTTTTTTTT
Organism: Chorisops tibialis; assembly: GCA_963669355.1. Taxonomy (NCBI): domain Eukaryota; kingdom Metazoa; phylum Arthropoda; class Insecta; order Diptera; family Stratiomyidae; genus Chorisops; species Chorisops tibialis. Next base: position 177,620,037 of record OY770262.1, on the reverse strand, counting down.
CCGTTTTATTGAACCGTGATATGCCGTATTTTCAGTCAGATAAAAAAAATATTTTGAGTAAAAGTTGTAGAGCTTCCAAAAATGGAAACTTTTTGTCATAAATACTTTTGTCATATTTACAAATTTTCGTCACATGTTTTTTAATTTACAATTTTTGAAATGTGTTACTTTGTACTCTGACGGGAAATAATTTAGTGGTCGAGGAGTTTTGCTGTAAATGCCTTTGTAATGTTAACCTTTACAATTCTGGAATCTCGTCAACTCTAATGGCTTTCCTTCCAATATGTTTCTTAACGATGTAGTCAGTACAGATCCTGCTGGATTTACCAACCTATTTTGTGATTATTTCCGTGCCTCGATAATATCCGTTGATAACTTTGCCTTTTGCCTTTTGCCTTCTTCGTCCTTCGTACTAAAATATATTTTTATTGAGACACTACTATTTTGAAATACATTGATAAAGTTGCCAATAATTTCTCCATTGGACCTGATGGTGTTCCTTGATCTGTGGTTAAAAAGTGTAGTTCATTCCTTTTACCTATCCGCGGATATCTGTTTAATTTGCATCGTAGTGAAGTTTTTCCTAAGTTATGGAAATACTCAACTATAATTCCTTTGCTTAAGTCTGGTGGTAAAGAGAATTTAGGTAATTATAGGCCTATTGCGAATCTTCCATGTGTTACTAAGTTATTTAAGTCCATTGTGTGGTGTACTGTATTTTATAGGATCGTTCCATGCCATGTAAAAGGCAGATCCAGGGCTGTAGTCGTAAGTCCAGCAGAGAGTATACACTGCTGTAAGGCTAGAGTGGCCACCAGTGACCGATTTTGCTAGCTTTATAAAATCATCAATAATATCGAACTGCAATTTAATTATCCCACGCACTTATAAAGTTGTGCTCCCAGTGCAAAACAAAGTTCGCGTGGTGATCAAAGAGTTTGCAATAGCAATTAAAGTATTGAAGTGCGCAAAGGGCCGCTGGATTTCAAGTAAAGAAATAAAACCATCAGTTTATTAAGTTCACTTTAATGTATCCGCAAAACTTTATTTAATGTAACTAAATCGCTTTTCACTTTCGACTGTTTTTTTGTCCACAAATTATCGCGTAACAATCTTTACTCTTTCGCTTTTTAAACTTCTAAACTTCGACGGACTCGTCGACGCCTTTTCATATTGCTTTTTCGCCGAATCATTCCCTATGTCGTGTTGTCTTTTTCTTCTCGGTTGAGCTCTGTTAATTGCTTCTATAAGGCATTTCATCATCGCCCGAAACTTTTCCTATTCATACAAGCCCATACGTGTGGTTGTTGTTGATTTCTATAAAGTATTTGATCGTCGTCCGAGCCTTTCCGTGTCGCCCTAGCGCAGTCGGCCGCTTCTCTACTCTGGCCGTGTTATTTTTGTTGGGAGCTTTCGATGATCGTGCGTGCTAGGATGCACGTGAATGTTGAAGTAAAGTATTTCACCCCTGTCCGAATCATTCTTCTATCGCCCAATCACTGTCGTTGCTTTCTTGGTAAATACCTCGCAGGTGTTCAGAATTATTTAGTTCTCGTTCAATGCTTTTTCCTGTCGGTTGACTCTATACGTGTAGTTTGCCGGTTAGTGAATGCTCAAGGTCCTCGAACACTCAAGGCAGTCGTCCGAGTTCCCTATCGGATGAGTGTAGTTGTTACTCTTTCTTGGTAAATCCATAATCGCGTGTATATTTGTTTTTGGTTGAAGACGCATAGCGTTCCTTAAAGCGTTCGTGAGGGCGCGGACGTTTTGCATTACTTTCGAGTACAGTGGAACACCGCGGATATATGATGAACAACTAGGGCCAACATGCAACAGTATTTTACACTGACTCTGAGTGTAAAATAAGTAAAGTTTTTAATATTATTTTTAAGGAAAATAACAAAAAAAATAATCATCAAAAATAAGAAAAGCTTAAAATCATATTACAAACATAAAAAAGAAATGAAAAAAACTTTATAAGTAGAAAAAAAAATATTTATTTTAAATAAATATTTTCCATAGATTTTGCTTAGTACTGTTTTTTCCATTTTTATTGTATACTCTCGATCTTGTGTCATATGAAGATCGGTGCTCACTTAGCCACGATTGGACATATTTTTCTGGTACCATGAAAAAGCAAAACATTTGAAATAGCCTATACCACCGTACAGAGCCCTGGTACCACTACGAGTGTACGCTTTTTCTAGGAAATGACAGCGTATAACCCGTATACCCTAGGACGACAGCCCTGGACAGATCCACTGTAACTAATCTTATAGAATTCTCGAACTTCTGTCTTTCTGCTATCGAAAACGGATAACAGGATTGCTTATACACTAATTTTACTAAAGTCTTTGACAAAATTTACCATAATATTCTTGTAAGCATAAGCTACGCCTGCTTGGTTTTCCTATATATATATTTTCGTTCTTAAGATTATGTCGTATTTTAGTGATCGCATTCAGAAAGTACAGTTATCTTCGGAAATATTTAATACTTTAGGTACTCCGCAAGGTAGCCATCTAGGTCCTCTTCTATTCCTTCTCTTTGTTAATGACGCGAGTTGGTTGGCGCGAATATCTTTAAGATTATCTCCATCAGCAATGATTTTTTGTTATTGTAAAATGATATCTTTTGATTTCAGGACTGGTGCTAACTTAACAATTTACATCTCAACATTAATAAGTGCATTACTGTTTCGTATTCCAAGAAGATAATATAACAGGATTACGATTGGGCGTAAAGCCCAATCATGCGATCCTCTAAATGAAAAAGAAATTTGTGGATTTAAAAAAAAAAAAAAATTATGGAGAGTGGTAGAAGGGGTGACGGCATTGAAATAATTTTTTCACATCATGATAGAGTTGCTATCAAAATGTTTCATACAAAGCTTCGAGAATTTCATAGGTTTTGAGAAAATTTTTGTATTAAATTTAGTGAAATTGTGCAGTTTGTGCGGGAGGTGGAAGAAGGAAGATTATGTACGTTAAATCTCTCAAATTTCAAACTAATAACATTCATAATCGAAGAAAGTCGCTCTGAAAACCCACTTTGTATGGGAGGGGGCAGAAGGAGTGAAGCTGATCAGTTAATTTTTTTTTTCGATCTTAGTAGTAATTCTAAATAAATATTTTGTGCACAATTTCAGCTCGATAAATTTTGTACGTACTGAGTAAATTGGTTTATAGTATTTCAACTAAAAGTGCAGTTTGTATGGGAGGTGGTAGAAGTAGTGAGGTGATTTAAATAATTCGTGCTATGGATTGATGCCATCATAAAAATAATATATTCTAAATTTCAGATCTATAGTTTTTATACATTTCGAGACAATCCGTTTATTTTGAAATTCCATTAATTACAATTGACTGATTTTGTTTGGGAAGGGGGAAGGAGGGTTGGAGAGATTTGGCCCGCGGCACGCGGATCATATTGCTGGTAAAGCGAACGCTATCGTCGGATTTGTTAAGAGACTATCGAAAAAATCTAATGATTTCTCTAAACGAAAATATTGTATTGTGCATTCGTCCGTTCTATCCTTGAATATGCAATTCCAATCTGGTCGCGATTTTACTCCATTCATGTAGAATCGAAGCAGTTAAGCGTCGTTTGTTCTTCAAGGACTTATCTGGTCCGATCCACTTTGGTTACCGCCATATGTTGATCTCTAAAATCTACTGTTTATGGATTCACTTGAGAATAGGGGGATACATGCTAGAGTTGTTTTTGATTTTGAAGTTATTAACAAATTGTTGTTTATGATTATCTTTAATGTTCCGCATCGTGCTCTGCGAAACTATTCAATTTTTAGAATTCCACAGAATCGCACGAACTACGGGTTTTACGAACCGGTTTCGTACGTGCCAGTAAACTTTAATAACTATTTCTCGCAATTGGATTTTCACATGAATGTTCCCGAACTGAAAAATTAGCTTTCTTGTGGTTGTTTTTGGTATTTATTTAGTTTATTATTAATTTAATTAATTTTTATACTCTAGATGAAATCTGAGAGTATATTGTGTTTGCCTTACCGTTTGTAACGCTAAGAAATAACGCTCGCACAGAGCCGCCAAGGGTACAGAAATATATGTTGTCGCTCAAAAATCTCGATTCCGAGTGACCGTCTGTCCGTCTGTCTGTCTGTGCGTCTGTCTACAGCATAACTCTCGAAAGCTTTGAGCTATAGTGCTAAAAATTTTTGTGTGCCATTTTTAGCAAAAAAGTAACTTTAAGTTCGTGAATGGGCTACATCCCCCACTCCTTCTACCCCCTCCCATACAAATTTCATGAAATTTCGAAATATTGAGAAATTGATGTTTCTTTGAAAATATTCAAGCTATCGACTTGAAATTTAGGTCATAGTATAATAATATAGGTGTCATTAATATCGCGGAATATTAAACTGATCCCCTTACTCCTTCTACCTCCTCCCATACAAATGGACAATTTTGAAAAATACATATTTTCGATTTCCATTGAAACTAGTAAAGCTGAAAAGACGAAATTTTGTCAAAATTAATTCTACTATAATTCCAATTTATTTTAAAAATAATTATTAATTTCACCTCACTCCTTCTACCCCCTCCCATACAAATTTCACGAAATTTTGAAATTTAAATTAAATTATTTTTCTGCGAAACGATTAAAGCTATCAATTTGATATTTTGTATAAAGTATACAAATAGAAATATTAATAATGCGAAAAAAATTTGTTATGATCCATACACTCCTTCTAGCCCCTCCCATACAAATGCATAATTTTTGTTAAATGCATTTTATCGATTTCCGTTCAAACTAGAAAAAGTACAAACTTCCAAATTTTGCCAGCATTTGTTTCTTAATAATTGAAATAAGTGTTAGAAAAAATTATCAGCTCCGCTTCACTCCTTCTACCACCTCCCATACAAATATCTGTATTATAAATGCAAGAAAAGCATTTCTCCTTCAAGTATATGAGAGCTATCGAGTTTGAAATTGAATCAAAGCATGGTGATAAGGATGATGATAAGCAGTTTCAAAATCATCTTACACGCCCCACTTCCTCTGCCACCACCCACACAAATGCCCCAATTTCAGAAAAATTATGACCAATTTCTTTTAAAATAATGAAAACTGAAAACTTTAAATTCAGCAAAAAACATTTTGTTCGGTTTCATATACGAAAAATACAAACCTCCCCCTTTACTTATACCACCTCCCATGCAAAATTCTCTATTCATTATTCGAAAGAATTTGAGATTACATATTTTCCGGTATATTAAAGTCATTTCCATCTCATCTAGAGTATCATATGATTATATTGATGATAATTCTGTTATGTGTTTTTTCGTTTCCAACTGCTTACATTTTTTGTGTATATTGTAGATAAAGTAATCAATTTGTTGATGAATAAATTAGTACTATTATTCACTAGCGATCAAGTGCTTGTATCTGACATAACTAAAGCGTTTGACAGAGTTTGACATAAATGTCTCGTAATGAAGCTAAAAGCAATCGGCTTTAATAATATCCTTGTGAAATAGATTGAAAATTTCTTATATTAACGCATCATACAAGTCGTAATAGATGGAGTTGCATCTTTCGCCTTCGCCATAAATTCCGACGTCCCTCAAGGCTCTGTTTTATCATTTTTGTAAATGACCTTTTGTAGTTAACTCGCAATCCATGCCCATTACTTTACAGGTGACAGTATTCTGGATAATATGTATGAATTCGAAACGATTAATGATGCTCACCGCGTCGCGGTGGCATCTAAACGTGCGGAATTATTTGACGATCAAATATGGCGGTTCAGAAACGTCACGTGGTAAGCTTAGACATCTGTCGACAACTGCTCATCATTAGATTTGTGAAGTTTTATCGGCGTCATATCCTTTTTGTTGCGCAAACATGTCGAAGTTTGAGCCAAATTCTCGTCATTTGCGGGAAGTTTTGCCTTTTGTTTTCAATTAAAAAAAATACTGCGGCTGAGGCGCGTCGAATGCTTTCAAGCACTTGCTTCGGAGCTGCTCTTAGTGGAAGAACATGCCGTGAATTTTAAAACTTCAAAAGCGGTGATTTTGACGCCTAGGACCGACATAGTTGTGGAAGAGAGGAAAATTTGTTGTGGTATCTCATAAGCTGCTGAAATTGAGGGAAACCATCACGGGAAACCACTATCGACTACAATTGATGCGTTTAGTCTAAGCGTTAAAGGGGAAACGACCACAGTACCAAAAGAGACACGATAAAGTGCTCGGCCACATGTATCTTGGGTTGGGAGAGGGGTCATATTCGCCACTAATAATGTTTTTGGCAGTTTTGAGAATTTTAACACCATAAACTCAATATTTTAAATACCGAATAAAAAACTGTTATCGTTCTTAATATATAGAAAATTTAACCCTCGTTCTGCTACTGCGGTATAGTCTTGAGATTAGTAACCTCCTTTACCACCACTTTCCATAAACGAATCTTTCGTAATTGCCTTGACAAATTGCATTTCTCTCTGTCTTATTTAAATGTTAATTTCGAACTTTACTTTGACACACTGAATAACCATTAAAAAATAAAACCACAATTAACAAGAAATTGTGGTTTTAAAATCACATTACCGTCACAATCATCATCGCTACCACCACGGTATATAATAATACAAGTCCTATCTAAATATTTATAATTTCTGCACAAGGTAAATTTTTTTTTTAATCTTTTATTTATGAACAACTCGATCAAATACGCATACACCTCTCGAACAGTTCCATAAAATTAATAAACGTTAAAATATTTTTATAAAATAAACAAAAAAAAAAACTGAGTTATTTTTAATTCCAATGAAAGCTAAATAAAATTCATCGACAAACATTTTGAAGAGGATAAACTAAATTACAGGGAGGATTATAGATTTTTAATGGGTGGAATCTTATTTGATTTGAATAATAATTCCATAGTAGTATTTAAGTGATTTTTTTTTTTTGGTGAAATTAAAGTTACTTGAGATGCACTTATATAGTTAATTTCATGGTAAGTTTGTGCTTTGGCATGCACGATAATTGTAAAATATCTCTTTTTTTATAACTACATGGTAAAATGTTATATCATTATCTCAGATATGTAATTTGGGGAGGATGATAGAAAAAAATTGCAAACTTACATTGTCAATGTCAAATGGATAGGAAAAAAAAATTTTAAAATTTCCGCAATACTTTTGATTGCACGTGCAGAAAAACTAATCAATTATTTTATTATGTAATTTAAATTTATTTAAAATTGCTATTTCCTGAAAAAGTGAGATAATAGCAGGGGTAATTATTATTTTTTTTTTTTTCAAATGAAAATCGTGTTTGCACACTATGGAAAACTTTCAAAATAATTTTTGAAATAAAAGAGTAAACATAATTCATTTAATTATATTTCATGTAATTTTATCATTTCTACCGTAGTCAAATTGGCTCGAAATTCATTGCAAATGGTTGATAATTTGAACATGAGTTGCATTATTATACCTAGTCGTGCCATAAGTTCTGTCACACGTATATGGGCAATTTTTGTATAAATGAAAAAGAGTTTTTGACAAAGGAAAATATATTTTATTTTGGCATACTAATGGAAGTAAAATAAGCAACAAATTATTCAAAGTGGCCGCCTTTAGCCTTAACACAGCTCTTTAATCTGTTGGGCCAGTCATCGATAGCAGTACGCACTGTTTCTAGCGGAAAATTAGCTACTGCTTCTGTCAAAGATCGCTTAAGGCTCTCGATATTTGGGTGTCGTCTCGTGCACACCATGGACTCTAACTCCGCCCACAGTTTGTAGTCCAGGGGATTCAAATCTGGGCTCCCAGAAGGCCATTCCGTCGCCCTTATAAACTGTGGAATATTGGTTTCCAACCACGCTTGTGTGGTTCGAGCTTTGTGGGCTGGCGCAGAATCTTGCTGGAAAACCCAATGTCGATTGTTGAATAGCGTAGAGTTCAGCGGCTTCACACATCCCGCCAGGATGTCCGTTTGATAATTTTTCGCTGCAGTTTTTACGCCTTTTTCGCAAAAATGAAGCTCGGTGACCCCTTCGTAGCTGACACCCCACCATACCATGACTGATGCTGGATGATGTCCTCGCTGTACCCTAGTGGCAACTTCCCGGGCTTCTGCGGAGCTGTGGGCATACACCTTATCATTTTGGCGGTTGAAATGTTCCTCCACCGTAAAAATTTTTTCATCGGTAAATAAAATTTCTCGATGTTTGTTGTTGCCGTACCGCCGAAGGAGCTCTTTCGATCTGGTGCTCCTAATTTCCTTCAACTGCTCAGTCAGCAAATGTCCCGTTGATCGTCGAAAGGCACTCATCCCGAGGTCAGATTTTATGATGCGAGACATACTTCGGGTGGAGATGTTCATCTCTCGAGCCATGATTCGTTGTTTACGAAGCGGATTTCGACGAATTCGACTCTCGACCGCTTTGATGGCAGCAGAAGAACGTACATCACGCGGACGTCCAGAACGAGGTCGATCTTCAATAGTCTGGATCGCGTTATATCTCTGGATCGCACGATACACAAATCTTTGCGTTATTTTTAACGGGCACAACAACTTGAAAATTTCACTCGCGGATTTTCCACACTTATGTAGTGCAATCACTGCAGTTCGGTTTTCTATTACACCCCATTCCATCTTCACACGTTAACGAACACACTTTAAATGACCATCAACTGTCAACAACATTATGACGTTTATAAAACTGGCCGATATTGAAATGTCACTCATAAAATAAAGTTGTTGCCAATGTGAGAAATTATGTGACAGAACTTATGGCAGGACTAGGTATAGAGGGTATCCTATTAAGACTGCCTTTTTTGAATTATTTTGAATTTAGCCCCATTTTTTTGTGTCGATCGTGCAGCGTTTACTGGAATACTTTGTTCCATATATAACCTCCATGTTTACACTCTTTATTGATATAAAAACATCTGAGCTTCTCAAATAAACACTGGTTTTTTTTTCAAATTTTAAAATTTGAGTCTCAATGGGACACCCTCCAACTAGGAAGAGTAAAAAAATAAAACACTGTATAATCTGTTCGAAACACTTATACACTTTTTTTTGGCGAAGCGTCAAAAAATTAAGAAGAACATACTTCCGCTGTAAATTATTCCATTCTTCATTTCTTCAATAGCGCTATAGTTATTTCATATCGAGTCTATGCGTAAATTGCTGTTAGCCATTCTTACAATCCACGAATTTTTGATTTTCGCATGTAGAGATGGACTAGATATAAAGCAAAAAGTGCAGTGCTATGGTGGAGCCTAGTGGGTAGCGTGTTGGTCTACAATGTTAAAAGTTAATAGGGCGGTTTTCATACACACAAGAGAGAGATGAATAATTCAACCTCTGTGTACCGAAAAGAAAATTTCAGATAAATTATGTACTACCGTATATATAAAGGGAACATTTAGCAAAATAGTAAGATTAATGTTACAAATAATCAATCAATCAATCAAATTCCTGTTAAGATCTCCTATAGGGGCATAGGACAGAAATAACTCTCTTCCACAAGGCGCGATCCTGAGCATCGGCCTTAAGCTGTTGCCAGGACTTGTTTATTCTTCTGGCCTCCTGCTCAACTGCTCGCTTCCATGTGTAACATGGTCGACCAACCCGACGTCTTCCTTGAGGATTATAATCCAGAGCATGTTTGGCGATGTTTCGCTCTGGTTTCCTCAAAGTATGACCGATCCACTGCCACATCCGCCTTTGAATCTCAATACCTATTTTAGTCTGGCCAGTTGTACTCCAAAGTTCGTCGTTGGAGATCACTTCTGGCCAGAATATTACTAAAATGCGTCGGAGTCATTGGTTCACGAAAGTCTGTAGTTTCTTGGTAAGTAGAACGGTCATTTTCCACGTAGTACAACCATATAACAACACGGATTTGACACATGCATCAAAAACTCGCAGATTCGTGCGAAGGGAGATATCTCTTAACCTCCAGAAAGGGGAAAGGATACCGGAGGCCTGACGAGCTTTATTCAGCCGAGCCTCAACATCCTTTTTGGCTCCGCCGTCCATGCTGACAATGAAAATCCACATCCTGTCCGTTAAGAACAATCGGTGTGCTTGCGTTCGAGCCCATGTGCATGTACTTGGTTTTACGCACATTTATTTTTAGTCCCGCCTCTTTGCATTTAGAACATTTCACTCTAAGTCCGAACGGTTATGCGCAAGCAAACACACGTCATCAGCATAATCAAGATGACTTAAGATGTTAAATAGTCTCCATTGAAGACCTTTACCTTCCCCACCTTCCAGTGCAGCTTTCAAGATGTCATTTATTACCACCAGAAACAGGGCTGGTGATAATATGCAGCCTTGTCTGACACCTGTCCGCACAGAGAAGCTCTCGGACAGCTCTCCTCTATGCAAGACGCGACACCTTGCATCTTCGTAGGATTTTTTAATCATAGCTATGACCTTCTCTGGAATACCTCTCCTACGCAAAGCATTCCATATGTAATCTCGCTTAACGCTATCAAAAGCCTTCTCGAAGTCCACAAACATGAGATGTAGTGGCGAACCCATTTCGGCTGACTGCTCTAATATTATCCGTAGGGTATTTGTGTGGTCGGTACAAGACGACCCTTTACGGAATCCAGCCTGATAAACTTCGAGAGTGCTCTCGACGACATCACTAATCCTATTGAGAATTACCTTAGCCATAATTTTTGATACGGCAGTAATTAGACATATACCTCGCCAATTGCCACAATCGCGAAGGTCGCCCTTCTTCGGAATTTTCACAATAACGCCCTCCTTTCATTCAGTCGGATATCTTCCTTCATTCCACACCTCAGTAAAGAGTGGGAGGAGTATATTGGCTGTTATTTCCGGGTCCGCTTTGAGGAGTTCGGTTGGTGTACCTGGAGCTTTTCTTCCCGCCATTGACCGAATGGCGGAAACTATCTCTTCCTTATCTTGGGGATCGTCCCTAATAGAGGATTGTTGCGGTTGGATGTTTGGTAGTTGTTCTGTTTCTGGAATATATTCCTCTGACAAGATGTTTAATATATCAGAGAAGTATTCCTTCCATCGCCGCAACTGGTGTTCACTCGTATTAAGGAGAGTTCTGTTAACATCTGTCACCAGGTGGTTGGCGGTGAAATTCCTGTTCATCAACTGTTTCATGATTTTGAATAGTTAACCCATATCCCCAAGGTAAGCCGCAGATTCTGCCTTGTTTACCAGATCTTCAATGGCCTTTCTCTTGACGCGTCTAACAGCCTTTTTAAGCTGTACCATATATGAGCATCGCGGTAGTTCTGCCTCAGGTCGGGCGTTCGTTGGTTGACATCGGGTTGAGAAATAATTGCCAATTTGGCTTTTTTCCGATTGCCAACCTTGTCCCATGTGTCTTGCGACATCCAGGGTTTCTCACCGCTTTGCACATATCCCACAGATTCTTCAGCACTAGTTAGAAAAGTGTTTTTGGTTTGCCTCCCAATTGGCGTCCAGTGTGCGCATTTCATATTCACCCAATATGGATGACTTTTCGCATAGCATAGTGGTGTATTCGCGTTTTTTGTTGAGATCTGTAAGTTTATCCACATTAAGCTTGCGCTTCATTTGAAGAATTTGTGGTCGTCGGATAGCTGTTGTACACAATCTCGAGCAGGCAACCATCTAGTGGTGACCGCTCCCCACGTCAGCTTCACGTTTCGCTCGCACATCCAGGAGACATCTTCTCCATCGGCGACTTATAGCCAAATGGTCGATCTGGTTCTGAGTAACACCATCAGGGGAAACCCAAGATGTTTTATGGTGACTCTTGTGTGGAAAAAGGGTCCCTCCGATGACCATTTGCCGAGTACTACAAAACTCCACAAATAATTCGCCGTTTTCGGGTCTCTTAATCCAAGGTCGTGACGCGTCGACCCAAGGGTCACCATGCCTCCCCATGACGTTTCTAGTCCAGTGTTGTCTGATCCAACCTGGGCGTTCATATCTCCCGAGATGATAATAATATCACCTCTTGGAACACGTTCGAAGGTGGCACTCAGTTGGCTATAAAACTCCTCTTTGTCACCAGATGTTGCGGTATTAGTTGGTGCGTAGCACTGCAGAATTGTGACGTTTCTGACACTGGTCCTGAGCCTGACGACGATAATCCTATCCGAGATTGGTTCCCAGCTAATGAGACTGTTTCTCGCTCTCGGTGTAAGGACGAACGCCACGCCATTTCTGGCTTCACTTTCAGGGCCAATGTACAGAATAGTGTTTCCGCTAGGGGTTCATTCTTCTCTTGATCCTGTCCACCTGACCTCGCTCAAGCCCAAGATTTGGATGTTATAGTTCTCCATTTCACGGTCGATCACTGATTGGCGGTGCAAGGACCGAGTAACCCCAGCTCTTCCCCCGTCATTCAATGTTCGAACGTTCCAGAAGCCAATCATAGTCCGTTTTCGAATGCCAAAAGTTGTTACCGTAGAATCAGTCCGTATCCGAGGCGATGTATCTGTTTCTCGTAGCATTTAGGTCTTAAGATCACGGGTGATAAAACCATGATCCAGTGAGTGTCCATTTGCCATTTTTAGGGCAAGCAGGACTGGCTGTGGGTGAATTCTACAGCCCCCATCCCAGAGGGGGATAGTTGGCTCAGGTCCATGGAGTCGCTAGGCTCCAAAGATAGTTACAGGAATTGGTAAAACCTCATCCTACAACTACCCCCTTGCGGGGATTATTATTATTATTAATTATTAGATGAATGATTAATATATAAATAATTTATATACATATTTATATAAATAATTTATTAATATATAATCTTTACATATTAATATATAATATATTGATATTTAATTTATTTCTTAATTTGTATATATATTATACTGTACTTCTTAAAATATTAAATACTAATATTTATCTATATGAGTATTATTATTAATTATTAGATGAATAATTAATATATAAATCATTTATATATATGTTTATATAATAGTAGTACATAATATATTATGTACTACCGTATATATAAAGGGCAGAACATTTAGCAAAATAGGGTATAGCCTAGTAGGTGGTATGTTGGTCTTGTAATGCGAAGGTCGGGAGTTCAAATCCCGGTCGGCGCAATATATAATTCCGGCACATTGCCTGCTTGAATATACCTTGGTCACCTCAATCTAAGGAAATGAAAAATTCGTAGAAAGAGGGGTTGTGCGAAGGGCTAACAACCCTTTCACAATAAGTAATAAAAAATGTTAAGGAACCTGAATATCAGAAGGCCAAGGTCCGATTTGGGCTGTAGCGCCATTATAGAAGTGTAGAAAGAAAATAGTAAGATTAGTGTTACAAATAAAGCCCAGCCTATTGTTGCAGCGGAATAAGTCAAAAAATAAATAAGTAAAAATAATTTCTTCTTTTTGAAAGATTTATTTATTTAATAAAATACATATACTCAGTCCAGAACTTAAAATATGTAATTCAATGAAAGAAGTCGATGTGTTTCTATGAAGGCTCTCTTATTTACGACATTCTTTGTGATGAATTTTAAAAAAGAACCCGAGCCGCACGCCTTTCAGGCGAGCTTACTTCCACAGATGCTGCCAAACTTATTTCGCTAAAATTTAGCCATCTACTTTATGCGAGTCACGTGATTTCAAATATATGCACAGTTTTTGCTTATCGTTTTAGATGGGTACTTTTACTGTTTTTATTTTACGATATTAGAACTTTCGGCAGTGCCCGGTGCACGCAGATATTTTGCTTATAATATATTATTATTATTTATGAAGCGACTTGAACTAACGATCTCCGTATTATAGATAAACACGCTACTCACTAGGCTATACGCAGGAGCTGAACTATAACATCTTAATAAGTGGGCAGTAATTTTAGAATCGTATGGTCTCGTTCGATGCGATATAGTTGTATAATACCTATTAACAAATAATAAACGTCAAGTCAATGCCCCTGAAATACTCGCCAAGCTGCACGCTCACACTGTGAGTACACTGTGAAGCCGTTGCCGTGGAGAACAGTGAAGCTCGGACGACAGTGTTGTAGAATTCATTACCAGGCAATCTCTTTTCCACTGAGTACAACCTCCAGCAGTTTAAGAACAACGTTCACCGCCACTTCAAACTCTTTCCACTTGTTTCCCTTACCCTGTCGAATTAACTGTGCATCGCGCATTAAAGGGTGACCCTCTAAGTTTATTTCGAAAACCATAAAAAAAAATGTTATAAACAGAAATCATTCTTAAATCCATAAATAAACATGTTTTTCTACAGATTATAAATATAAACAAAACACAAAATTGTATATTTCATTTGAATCGAGAGTAATACAATAGCATCGGTTAATTTTCAGGTCTTTTAAGTAACTTATGATAACTATATGCGTGCAACATATGAAATATAATTAATACGAGTATTGCGTTTCATAAAAAAATACACCTCGGTATGAAGAAGAAACATCAGGTACATATGTAGAAATATATGATTCTTCGATATGTACTGCATGATTTATATCTGCGATAAAATTAGCCGAACTTTATTTATACTCGTATGTAATATGAAATATACCTTAGACGCTTTATAGCTACATCAATGTGGTGTGAAATTTAATATAATAGGTTTGTCTGGTTGATTTTTAGTGGTTATATTAAATCATTTATGAAAATATTTATTGGTCGGTATGAAAACTGAATTTTCATATTTAAAAAGTAAATTTGAAAATAATTTTCGGAAAATTCTTCAAAGCGTATTCACAACGGTTTTCAAAAGTGTCTGAATTTAACCAGTGTTATCTCGCAATTCACAGATTGGATTTTCTATAGTAACAGACGGCTGAAATGGGTTCACCACTCTACATCTTATGTTTGTGGACATCGAGAAGTCGTTAAGCGAGACTACACATAGAATGCTTGTCCTTAACGGTTAAGATGTAGGAAATATGCAAGATTGTTGTTACCTCGGAAGCACTCGTTTAAATAAAGCTCGCCAGGCGTTCGGTATCCTTCCTTTTTTCTAGAGGTGGCGGTCATGTCAAATAAACGAGTATCGAGTAACAAATAAAATGTAACGATTACTTCCTTGAAGTAACGAATAGTTACCGGTACCGAAAAGTAGCGAAACTTGACATCATTATTGTGGAACAATCAGTTGGGGAATTTTTTTTGCCATTTCCAAATTTGTCTCTCTTGGAAAAAAAATTCGTCCTGGTCAAAATTTCCACATTCTCGAATTCGGTTGTGTGTTTTTTATTAGAGCATGTTCGTCGTCATCACTGATGATTGTATCTCGTTTTTCTGTAATTAACGTTCATGTTCGTTGATCCTAGTTTGAACTGTACGTCACATTTCTGCTATGTAGATATCGTATGGTACTTTGTACACTCCTTTGGCTTCTAAAGATTTTCTATCCTTCTGGTTTCTTCAAATCCCTCGGATAGTGAATGGTGTAGAGAACCAAACCATGAAATATTTTTCTTGCATTTGTATTTTTGTTCTTAACTGGAATCTTAGATTGATTGATTGTTTTCAATAAAAGTAAATAAAACTTTTCATAATTATTCGTAACACAGATAAAATATCGAAAATTTTAATTTTTTTTTCTTTTCTTTTTCAGGTAAGTTGATGTTCAAAAAATTTACAAACACTCAAAGCATTCGGCAGATAAGTATCAATGAAAATTTTGGTAATGTCTTTGGGTTGGATTTAGAGAAAAGGATTTGATACCAATACATACGTGATTCTCTGGTTTTGATATATTTTAAGAAAATGCCAATTTTTTAGCGAAATGTAAAAAAGAAAAATCACGTTCAAAAATTGTCTTTTTCTGAGTCAAGACAAAAATGTGTAGTGGAAGATTCTAAGCGCTCATAGAATGAACCGAAAACTTCAAAATGTAATCTACTGCTAGAAAGATGAATCTTAAAAAAAAAAATATTTTCAAAATTTCGTTTGGTATGTGCGTTTAACAAAACATAAATTTTCGTATATTTCGAAGTTTAAGAACAAAATCCGTGTGATTTCGACGGTGGAAAATTGGGTGGACAGTAGAGTGAATCGCATAACTTAAAGGCTTGTCCATGTATAATTGGGCTACAGGTTGTATCGATAGTGGTACGCATTATATTTGGAAATCTGTTGCTCAGCTTGCTTGTACAACGTCTGCATTCATTTTAATGGCGCAAGAGAAGAAAACTTGCGCTACAAAAATTGCACAAGTAAGCGAATATCTACAAAATGAAGAATAGAAATTCTGCAACTTTGAAATAATTTTTATAAAAAAATTAAATTTTCCAAAATTATGAATTAAATCAAATTTAAAAATAAGGCTTGAAAATTATTTTCAAACGAGCATTCAAAATTTAAACAGATCTCCACTTGAAAAAATATCAAAAAAGAAAAAGAAAACGGTCAAGATTGTCCGAAGGAAAACCTAAAATTGACGTTAACCAAAAATATTACAATCGAAAGCATATGTTGAATTTCAAAATCTATGAGAAGGGAAATAAGCACATTCCCGTAATATACAAACTCTAATGTGAAAAAAAAATTAAAAAAAAAAAAAAATAGAATGTGCATTCGACGAATGCAACATTTCGTGTCATTTTCTCTTTAAAATTGTGACGAGTGATTGGTGATGGCGCCAGCAGCAGCTTCATTGGAATCGCGTCGTGTTATAATAACGCGCCAGAGTAACATCACTCGGTAAAAACATAAATTACATTGCACATATTCCAACCTATCAACATAACATGTAATAAGATACATACCTGCTTATTGGAAGTTTGTACAAATGAAAAAGAAACACATATGTTAGGTGAGATGGGCAGGCAATTCTTGACTGTCTTCGGGGGGACTACAGCAACTGCGACGAACGACGACAGCGCTGTCGCCATCGCTAAAGGGAAAACAAGGTTCAGCGGAAAATTCGCCATCAGCGCCAATGAACATAAATTATTTTCATTAGGCCGCCGCTACTCGTTTATCCGCATTTTATATCGAAACGATTTGTTATTATTTATTTATACTTATCGCGGGACAAATGAAAAGCATAATTGCGGATCACGCTTTAGTCTAAGCATTCAAACGATTTAATAACGATAATCGCTGCTGCTGTCTGTCCACGCACTATCGATCGATAGGGTGTTTAGCTAATTCACGATGAAGAAAACACACGGATTTGACCACACTGTGGGGCTTGGGCGGTGACGCTGGGAGAAGGGAGGTATAGCTATGAGGTGCACCATGTCTACGTTATGGGAGCACCTCCGCCTAGAAATTCCGCACTAGCTTCTAGCTAATCTACTCTAGCTAAAATTAACTGCTGTGGCGGATGTACAGTAGACACTACCAACAGGCAATTACTGTAATCGTCCGATATAACGATATAAGTGTGTTACTAATCGGCTGATAATATACACGAGGTGATAGTATCGTCCGGTAAAAAACTACGATGATATATGATGAGGATATGTGATGGCGCCGTCGTACGACGAACTCGATGTACACTCACATATACTCCACGTATGCTTATTGGGAGCAAGGTTTATTTTTAGAATCCTATTTTGTAATATTTATCATTATATTGAATTATTTCGCGAAAATTATGCAATGTGAAATTTATGGAGATACTTCAGGTTGGTGAATGCAGTTTTGAGATGTGCTTTCGTATCGAGCAATTAAACGTATTGATTTTCAATTAAAAATTGGAAAGTAATAGCAATTACCATGTCTAATGGATAAAATTGTTTAGGGAAATAATGATTGATTAGATCGATAGTAATGCAGAGCGTCTGTAAAGCTATCGATTTGAAATAGAAATCAGATCGGAAGCTATAGAAAATCTTTTTCAAAAATTTATGTCAAAATGCGGAGGAAATTTCTGTTTCTTCTATTTCAAGTATGCATATTGATGTCATCTGCGAACTCATCAAGGATCGATTACTTTGAAGTACACTGGGAAAAAAATTTGCCCAAAACTTTAAAAACGAAGAAAATGGTGTGTGGATCGGGACAGGTATTGAGATACGGCTAAGCTATAAAGGAAAATGAAACAAATTCATCCGATATTCCCTCCAGTTAACGCAAATTCTTTAGATTACTGATTACCTTTGTATGGCAGACGACAGAAGGAATATGTGATATCACTGATTTTGAAACCACTGATCACTATTGTTATTACTATGCTCTCAGTTTATGCAAAATGCCCTCTTCGTCGTCGCAGCGCTACAGTCCCCTTCGGGCCTTGGCTTCCCGTAGCCGAAGTCTCCAGCGATCTCGGTCCAGTGACCGCGTCCTCCAATTTTGAAATCCGAGCAGCGATGAACAGTCTTCTTCTTCTTCAACAGAGTCGGACCAGCGTTTCCTGGGTTTTCCCACTGGCCTCCGGCCCTCCGTTTTTCCCTCGAATACCTTTTTAGGTATTCGAGTTTCGTCCATCCTTTGTACATGCCCTCTTAATATACTCTAAATGGAGTGTACCCACACGAAACTGAGGTAGTCCTTTCCACAAGGAAACACGAAATTCCATATGTTGACCCTCCTAACCTGGATGATACCAGTTTTTTTTTCGCAGATAGAGCAAAATCTCTGGGTGTTATTTTGGATAAGAATCTGAACTGGAAACCTAACATTCAGGAGCGTGTAAGCAAAGCTACGGTTGCGCTTTACTCCTGTAAGAACGTCATAGGTAATGCAGCCGAAAGTAGTGCATTGGCTCTACGTTGCCGTCATCAGACCCATCTTGCTTTATGGTTTGATTGTGTGGTTGACTACCCTGAAGACAGACAAACCGCACTTTCCTCGACAAGACCACAGAGCACAGTAAGTTTACCCATAACTGGGGCTCTGAAAACAATCCCCTCCGCAGCATGAGAAGTATTGATTCATATGCTACCTCTCGACATTATTGGTAAATAGGCTGCCCCGCCTCAAAGAAAATCGCCAGTCGACTTGCATTCAAACTAGGCACTCTTTAATTCTGGAAGATTTCGAGAATTTAACCGAAAACAAAGACTGCACTCTGCCAAGTTTGATTTTGATAAAAAAAATTTCCTCACAGTCATCTCCTCGAGACAATTTTTGTATTACGCTCACAACAAAAATCACAAAATAGCGACAGAAATACCACAAAATAATTTTGTTTTTCGACAAAATTGTGTGACAAAAGAGTTTAAATGTGTGACATTTGAGATTAAATTTGCGACATTTTTTGTCGGGAATTTATTTAACAAAAAATTTTCAAGATTTAGAATTAGCGAAAAACAATATGATAGTGCTCCGAAACATTTTCTTTGACACTAAGATAAGTTGTGAGCTCAAATCCTGATCGACGTATAATTCTAGCACGCTGCTTGCTTGGGTTTACCTTGATCACCTTAATCTATGAAAATGAAAAACTCGTAGATAGAGAGTTGTGCGAAGAACAATAAACAATGAAAAAAAATTTAAAGAAAAGATTTCCGGATTCTAGATTGTCACACTTTTTTATTCTTTTTGATGAAGGTCTTAGCAGAGACCGAAACGTTACGAATGAAAAAGCGTAACAGTGTGGAAATCTTTTCTTTCAATTTGGAATGCACTGTGAAAACATTTATCAAACTAATGGAAAAATGTTAAGGAACTTGAAGGTCAGGAGTACAAGGACTGATTTGAGCTGTGCCATTGTAGAAGTGGAATATTTTATTGAAACTACTAACGCGAATACAACGCTGAGGTAGCTTCTTATGCCAAACAATTTCGACAGATATTTGATAATTTTTGTTTTCTTCAATTACAAAAAAGTCACAAAATTGGTTTGGTGAATGTTTTCACAGTGCATTTTGAAATGAAAGAAAAGATTTCCGGATTCTACACTGTTATGCTTTATTATTCGTGACGTTTCGGTCTCTGCTGAGATAAGTTTGATAAATGTCTCAGCAGAGACCGAAACGTCACGAATAATAAAGCATAACAGTGTAGAATCCGGAAATCTTTTCTTTCAGTCACAAAATTGTTATAAACTGGTGAGCGCAGGGTTGATGCGAAGATCTGGTACATTATTCCGAAAGTCAGGGCTGAGGGGGGAGTCAGTCTCTGGGAAAGATATCATTCTTGCAGAGCTGTGATGAAAGAAAGAAAGAAATAGTAGACAGTTGGGTTCACGTTTCCGGTACATTTTCAAGCCTGCAAAATCATTGCCAGAACGTCCTGTGAAGTGCAGAACCGTTAACACGCCCTCAACATGCTTGTAAAGTCCGAAGGGAGCCCATTATCTATTGGCGGAATGGAGCCCTTCTTTTAACGTGGGATTTAAGATTGTACCGGTTGGCAACGTGAACACCTTCCGTCTTTTTTTTCATTACTTTCTTCATGGCTTTTCAAGGGTGGTGTCTTCCCCAAACAAAAAACTCTTCCCCACTCCCTGACTTGTCAGCAACAATGCTGTGAGATCTGAAGGAAGCCCATTATTTGTTGGGGTACTGCATTTTATTACACTGGTTTTAACCTTTCGGTCTTTTGATGACGTTGCTCCCTTTTTTTTATGCCACCGAGCTTCACTAAGGGAGTCACCCTTTAATGTAAAGCGCGGTATAGGAAATGAAATTTATTGAGGTGGAGATAGACAAAAATGACGATGGAAATTGTTCTTGAAGCACCGTAGGTTGTAGTTGTTGGGAAAAAAACTAACTGGCAAATCGTTCCAAAGTCTTGATGTTCGTGAAATGAATGACTGCCTATATTTCACTATACGAGAAAGCAAAGGTTTGACGGTATACTCGTGTGCGCGTTCAGTTTGGCGGGTTCTCCGGAGAAAAGTATACAGTGAAGGAATGAGTGCGCTTAGGTTTGTACTGCATTTACCATGGAAGAAGCGATAGTTAATGCGGAGAACTCCGGCATTTTTGAGTTGCTATAGAGAATCTATAGAAGACATGATGGTTTTAAGTTGAGGTCAGAGATTAAGTTGAGATCAGAGCTCAGTGAACTGCTTTTTAAATTCCGCAGCAGAATTAAATTCATAGGTATTGGCTAATGTACTGTCATCTGCAAAACTATCAATTGGATTGAAAGTAAACGAGATAAGGTCGTTTATGAGAACTAAGAAAAGTGTAGGAGAAAAAAGAGAACCTTGAGGGACGCCGGAATCAATTGGGTAGGAGGAAGAAGTAACGGCATCTAATATTACTCGTGTAGAGAAGTAACTCTCAACTATTGGACAATGCTATCATTAAAGACTGTGGCTCTAAGCTTCACTATGAGATATTCGTGCCAAACTCTGGCAAAAGCTTTTGCAATGTCAGGTAGGAGAACTTGACCTTCGCCATATTTATATAACCATGAGTTCCAACGCTCTGTGATGTAGACCAAAAGGTTTCCCGTCGACCGTCCAGAATGGAACCTATAGATCATAGATATTTAGGATTTTACAATTGACAGCAGTTTCCATTACATTCGAAAGTACTGAAGTAATGGCTACTGGGCATTTGTTCGCGGGGTTCGCTTTGCTTCCTTTCTTGGGAATTGACTGAACATTCGCAACTTTTCACATACGTGGAAAGCTCCCAGAAGAGTAAAAAAGATAGGAAAGATTGCGAAGACATTTAGTTAAACAAGAGACACACTTTTTAAGGGTAATGGGGGGAATACCATAGGGACCAGCAGATTTGTAAATATTGAGCTCTTGAAGGATCCCTGAAAGAAGTCTCGTGTGAAAATGCAGTATAGACAGTGAGAAACGAGAAGGATTTGCAGCAGGAGGCGATTGGTTTGATGGTTGGAGAAGAGAGTTTCTTGCGAAACTTGGCGGCTCCCCTCAAGAAACCGCCCGATGCAATTGCTCCATTTGCACATTAGTAGGGCGGGTCCTGGCTCTGTACCAGTTTTTAAGCCATTAGTAGGACGGGTCCTGGCTCTGTACCAGTTTTCAAGCCATCTGCCTGCAGAAAAGCGTGGTGAATAGGTTGTTGATAACAAAGCCGGTCCTACATGGTGCATTTTTGAGGGGCGGTTTCATCAATAGTAGACTAAAAATTTAAACTCTCTCACGAACTTTATGACCGCCACTTAAACCAAATTGTATCATTCCAAAACAAAAATATCTTATGACAATTTCGAAAAATTTGAGAGTATTATAATTTTGATCTAAAGTTTGTGACGCAAAGAAATAATGCGCGCACGGAGGCGCCAAGGGTGCAGAAATAATTGTTGTCGCTTAAAAATCTCAAAATCGGATGTCCGTCTGACCGTCTGTGCGCTCTCTAGCTAGAGAACGCGTTGAGCTAGAAAGTTCAAATTTCGTACACGTCATTAATGACGTAAAAATAAGGTCTAGTTCGTGAACGGGCTAAATCGCTCCTCTCCTTCTGCTTAAATAACTACGTATTCTAAATTTTTGAATAATCAAAACGATTTATTTAGTTTTTTTTAGCAACAAATACACGTTAAGATGATTCCAATATTTCAAAAAAAAAATTGACGTTCAAATCATAACAAATATTATGAGAAGAAATCTTTAAATTAAAATTTATGGCTTAGTGAATGTTTTCGCAGTGCATTTCGAATTGAAAGAAAAGATTTCCGGATCTAAATACTCAGCAGAGACTGAAACGTCTCGAATAATAATTCGTAACAGTAGCATCCGGAAAACTTTTCTTTCAATATTTGATTAGTCTGGAAAATGGAGCAATTTTGTCATGTATATCTTCTTCTTCAATGACGCTACAGCCCAAGTCGGGCCTTGGCCTCCAGACCTTCAGGTTCCTTAACATTTTCATTATTTATTGCGGAAGGGTTGTTAGCCCTTCGCACAACCCTCTATCTACGAATTTTTGATTTTCGTAGATTGAGATAACCAAGGTATACCCAACCGGGTAGTGTGCTGGAATTATGCGTCGACCGAGATTTGAACTCACGACCTTCGCATTGCCGACCAAAACGCTACACCCTAGCTTGTCATGTATATTGTTGTCAACATTATTATTAAAAATTTCGTGAAAATGTCTCAGACATTTTTGTCAAAATATTTTTGATAATAATGTGAAAAATTTAAACTCTTTCGTCACAAATTTTGTTGATAATTGACAATTTTCTATGACAATTCTATCGAAACTCATCTTTGAACTACAATATAAAAACTATGTGAATGTAGGCCAAATAGAAGTATACCGATTACAGAGTAGCAATATTCGCTATATCACTGAAAAGACTCTCAGCTGTAAAAAAAATATATCCAGGATTAGTTCTTTGGAAGGGTGCGGTATCTAATAAAATGATCCTTGCTGCAAATTGGCTTAGACCGGCCTTGGTTGATAAGCAGTTTCAAAATCACTCCAAAACTGTCCACTTCCTCTGCCAGCCCCCATACAAATAGCCCAATTACATAAAAGGAATGTCCAATTTCCTTGAAAATTATGAAAGCTACAAACTTTAAATTCAACACGAAACATTTTACATACCACGTTCGTGTCATATACAAAAATTATATACCGCCCCCACCCCCTGCGCTTCTACCACCTCCCATACAAAAGTCACTATTCGAAAGAATTTGAGATGATATATTTACCGGAACATTAAACTATTAAACATGACCACTATAAAACGATTTCATGTAAAAAGAAAATTAACAAAATTCTTGTTTTAAATTTTCATGAAGGTGTAGAAGAAGTATACTGAAATTGATAATTTTTAGTTGCAATTGTTATGAATCAAAAATTCTGGTAAAATTTTGTGTTTCTACATTGTTCAGTTTTTGAGAATACAACAAAATCTATTTGCGAAACTTATACATTTGTATTGGAGGGGGTAGAAGGATTAAGCGTATCGGAATACTTTAATTGTGTTCACATCACGTTTTCAAGTCGATGGAGTTTCGAAGAAAAAAAATTCTTTAAAATTCAAAATTTCGTGTAATTTGTATGGGAGGTGGTAGAAGGAGCGATATGGCCTTTTAACGAACTTAAACTTTCTTTTTTGTTAAACATGACGAAAATTCAACTTGATAGCTCAAACAGTTCGACAGTTTTTAGTAGGCAGACAGATGATCACTGTTATTCGAATTTTTTGAGCAACAACAATCATTTCTGTACCCTTGGCGATTTTATTTGACCCTTATTGCTACAACGTTGAAGTAAACACAATGTACTCCCAGATTTCATCTAGAGTATAAGAAAAACAGTTTGAACAGTCATTCCGAGCTCATTCTACTTACTCAAGATTTCATAACGTCTCCCCCCGAAATTCGCCTAATTAAGATTTTTTTCTCAGTTTAATCGATTTACCAGTGGCGTAGGTTGAATTCTCCGATACTGGTTTTTGGCATGAACAACTCTTATTTAACTTTCCCAACCGAATTGTTTTATCATTTAAATTTAACTAAAGAAAGCAAGGCATCTGTGGCTAACGCTCCTGTGTAGATTGGCTCTCTGTTAACCATGCTCCACCCACCCTCTCTGCAAAAAAAAAGTTGCAGCACCCTTTTTTTCAAAGTCTTAGGCTATTCCATTGTCATTTAACATTACTTAACTTTAAATTAATCCTATTACACAATAAAATTATTAAGTTCTATGTATACATCTTAATTACGAACACGTTACAAATAAATCATCTTGACCATTCCAAACGTGTCAACAAACTGATAAATGGGAAAAAAAATTAAAAGGTACAAAATGAAATATAAATCCACTTATGATGACTGTGACCTGGAATAGCTAAGTATGTACATATATCTCCGCACACGGTGACATTTATCTATGAGATTTCAATTCAATTATAACGAAATAACTTGTGGATAAATTTCTGATTCAAGCCGTGGAATGTTGTATACACAATTTTTCAGAAACTCCGACTTGCACCTTTCTTTCACCTGACGATCATTAAACAAAGCTGTAACAGCAATTATTTTCCAATAATTACGGGTCGACAGGTCTTCACTCTATAATCCTAAGTAGTTATCCAACGGTAGCGGCCAGAATTCCAACAAAACAATTATTTAACAATTAATAAAATCACTTTTAAGAGAAGGAGAGAGAGAACAAAAAAGAAGCAATAATTGGACGCACCAAAATGTCATAGAAATACACTTTTAATTCAGTCTTATTAACGTGCAGAACTACGTAAAGGTCAAAATCATATCAATTATTCATTTCTTTTCTTCAGAATTTAACATATCTTTGCCAGATTTCTGATAAGCAATTTAGAAGCTTGTAATGAGACAGTTCAATGTTATTGTCTATCAGCACCTGATTCTTCAATAAATAATTTCGAAAAATAATTGTTTATGAATAAAATGATCATAAAAATAAATTGAAAAAGGTAGACTACTACTGACTTTATGTAATATACGAATGGTGTAAACAAATTTAAATAATAGTAATTATTTGTTTAATGTAAATCTTATACACTTTATAGGTGAGAATCCAATTGAAATAAGATTGAAGATTTTTATTATAATTATAGTTCTGTATGAGATGTGAGTCAACAATTTTTTAAGTTCATTCAATTTTAATTATATTTTTATTTTTTTCTGGATATTTAATTATTAGATAGATGATTATAATTTAGTTCTGTAGATGTTTAAATGTCGTGGTATTAAGACCATATTAGATATTATTAAATAGAGTTTTGTGCGAAGGGCTAACAACCCTTCCACAATAACACAATAAATGTAAAGGAGTCCGATTTTAGCTGTAGTCAGTGGCGTCCAATTATCAGAGCGCCACGTTTAGTGATTGTCACTCCACTGGGTGGTTTTTCAAAACTGCTTCCAG
The DNA here is from genome assembly GCA_963669355.1 of Chorisops tibialis. NCBI lineage: Eukaryota > Metazoa > Arthropoda > Insecta > Diptera > Stratiomyidae > Chorisops > Chorisops tibialis. Next base: position 177,594,316 of record OY770262.1, on the reverse strand, counting down.
ATTTTAAAAATTTTTAGTTCTGAACTGCAGAAGAAAGAAACCAAATTTTCAAAATGCTGTAAATCAAGTAATATTTTTTTTTTTTTAAATCTTCCCGTGGATATTATCATTTTATAGCCAGGATAAAGCCTGCATAGTTTCAACAAGATCGGCTAAGAAGAGAAAAAGGTACCTCTATTTTCATCAACTCCCTTACGATTGAATCAGTTTTTTTTTTTATCAAGAATCTTAAAATATTTATAATATAGGGATCTATCTGCGTCAACTGTGAAGAGTTTTGCTTCTGATTCAGTACTGCTACTATGATCGTTAGTAAATTTTGTCGGATGGAGATGCCGAAAATTAAAACGATTCAAATTCGGGATAGGTGGAATAAGAAAATGTGCAAAATTGTTTTTTCAGAAGAATCGCGAAAAAAAACTTTTAATTTTTTTCTTGGTAGAAGATTCTTACGCTTGTTTACGAGAAGACCTTATTTCAAAGTTCGAGTATAACTTGCGCTTTCAACTACCTCTATGAACCACCGCTCCTCGGTGCCCTTGAACCCTGGGGAGTGCTACTAATGCCACTGGATGTAGTGCCATTGAAAAAGAATTTTAATATTGCAAGGATTGAAAAATGTTTGAAAGTTCTGGTCAAGTGCGCAATACTTGAGTCTGACTCCAGAAATACTTGTTACTTGCTCGAAGTACTTAAAAAGTATTAATATCACTATCAGAATTCCTTAATGCAAGGAATTGCCATAAATCGATTCCAAATTAAAATATGGAAATCAATTATCCTCTGGCTCATCATTTAGTGAAGGGACGAAACAAACAATAAAATCCCTACATCAAGTACATAAATAAAAATAAAATAAACAAAAATTGACAAAAAATTGGTATCAACTAACATTAAGTCTACGCTTTAAACATAATTTGTCGATAGAGAAGTCGAATGCATCAGCATTCTTATTCACTTCTCTCGCGAGACGCGAAATCGGCTCATTCATACCATAGTTTGTCCGGTGAAAGCAAATCTGAAGCAATCTAGGCTGTCTTGGTATATATCGACCAACAGCAAACTGCATCAATCCCAAAAGTGTGGAAGAATCAACTAAACCAGTAAGAAGTTGATGAGCAAAAACTACATCAGCTACCTCACGTCGTTTGGAGAGTGATGACATATTTAATAGCTTAAGTCGATCAATATAAGGAGGAAGACGAACTCTGTCATTCCAATTAAGGTGGCATAAGGCAATTCTCACAAATTTACGCTGAATTGATTCAATTCTGCAAATGTGCTCATCATAATAAGGAGACCAAACTTGAGAAGCATATTCAAGGTGAGATCTAACAAAGGTGTTATAAAGAATCAATTTAACAGAGGGATTTTTAAATTCCTTGGATAAGCGAGTGGTAAATCCCAACATAGAATTACCCTTTTGCACAATCTTATTTATATGCAAGCTAAAATCAAGTTTATGGTCAAATGTAACACCTAAGTCAATAGTAGAATTGAGACGATTCAAAATACAGTCATTAAGTTTATATATTATTACAACCGGCGAGACTTTCCTAGTAAAAGACATAACATGACATTTATCCAAATTCAGACGAAGATCATTATGGCGACACCAATTACTAAAATTAATCAAATCTTCCTGAAGAGTTGGAACTAAGAGATCTAAAGATCTTAATGTCGTCGGCATAAATAAGTACTTCCGAGTATTTAAGCACAGACGCAACATCATTAATGGCCAAGACAAACAAAAGTGGCCCCAAATGACTTCCCTGAGGAACACCAGAATGCGCAACAAATGGCTTAGAAGTACAATCACGAAAAAGAACTTGATAAGTTCTATTAAGTAGATATGACTTAATCCAACTGATAAACCATGTAGGAAAACCCAGCATGTCTAATTTCAATAAAATAATTGAATGGGGCAATTTATCGAAAGCCTTACTAAAATCAGTATAAATACAATCCACCTGCTTACCATCCTCAATTTCTACAATGGATTTATTCGTAAACTCCATCAGATTGGTGACTGTTGACCTGTTTTTGACAAATCCATGTTGTTTACTTGAAATCAGGGATTTACAGTGAAACGACAGGCACTCATACACCACAGATTCAAAGAGCTTTGAAATAGCTGACAACTTAGCTATTGGTCGATAGTTGACAACAGCAGATTTTGCACCACTCTTGTGAGTCGGTATGATAAAGGAGGCCTTCCATACATTCGGGAAAATCCCAGATTCTAGCGACCTTTTAAAGAGGAGAGAGAGTGGCTTAGCAATAGAGAGACAGCAGTGTTTAAGGACAACTGCAGGAACACCATCTGGGCCAGGAGAAGAAACATCCTTTAGGCGAGAGATATGGTCAACTATATCGTTATAAGAAATCGGTATACCAGACAACGTAGTTGAACAAGTACCTTTAAAATTATCAAAGTACGACATATCAGGGATAAAGCCACTACCAGAAAAGGAACCACTGAAGAATGTGGCAAAAAAATTACAAACAGTTATTTGGTCATTACTATTACTACCAAGGAATTGAAAAGAAGCTGGATAACTATCAGACTTACGCTTACAATTAACAAACTTCCAAAAATTAAAGGGATCTCTAATAATATCCGACTCCACTTTAAGTAAGTATTCAGAATATAAGCGATTTGATAATTCTTTGAATAAGTCATTATATTCTTCATACAAACGAAAATCAATGTCATTCTTCGTCCTAGTATACCTATTCCACGCTGCATTACGCGAGTTGCGAATCGCACGCAACTCACTCGTGTACCAAGGATACAACAATGAACTATTCTTACGATAAGTAAAAGGAACTGTAGCAACAAAAAATTGGTACAGAATATAATAAAAATCAAATATGGCACCCTCAAAATCAGGATTGTCAAAAATTTTATCAAAGTTAAAATTAGAGATAAGATAGTCCAACCGTGAAAAATCAGCTTTGTTAAAATCAAAAGTAAGCATTTTCTCACTAGGGCTAAAAATATGCTCCTCGTCAATCATAAGAAATATTTTAATAGGAGGGTGTAAGACATCAATGACCGAGATTGATGATAAGCTTTCTTCCACGGAACAGGCACAGTAGTCAGAATAAAAAACCAGGTCAAGCTGTCTTTCATAGGAATTCCGAACAAGACTAAGTTGGTGGAGACCAAGTGCAAATACACTATCAACAAAAAAACATTCAAGCGAGGACGAAGCATCAGAAACTAAGAGCGTAGAATCATCGTCAGAAAAAGACCAAGAAAGTCCTGGCATATTAAAATCACCCAGTAAAATGAGTTCGTCAGACATATTCATAGATCTATGAACAAATGTTAAACTGTCAATTGTTTTTTCGTAGAAAGTAAGGGGACTCGAAGGAGGAATATATGTCAAAAAGACTTAATTATCCTTATTGCTAAATACAAGTTTAACACACAAGATCTCTAGACAGTGAGGGTTCGGCACATCAACAACTACACGATTAATGCAGCTACGGACTGCTAATAACAACCCACCACCTTTCAATCTCAAGTCGGAAACATAACGATCCCTACGAAAGACTTGGAAGTCTGAACTAAAGAGTTCACTGTCAGTAAAACTACAGTTTAGTCCCGATTCAGTAAAAGCAATAACATCATAAGAAGAATTCTGGCTTGAAGCAAATATCGTCTGAGTTTTAGTGCGCAGTCCATTTACGTTTTGATAGTAAATGGACAATTGTCGGAGTTTTTTGGACCAGAACCCGGGGCTAATGCGCCGAGAAATAAATTCTTTGACAAATGCTCCTGACGGCCATGAATTACTATCTAATAATCGATTAAAAAGTTCATTATTGGCTATAACAATCTTAAAAGAGGCAATGGAGCTAGTCACTTTACTAATTTTTTCACATTTAACCATCGATCCAGCTAAAATAAATTTTTTTGAAGTTAAATAGTTAACAATATCATCAGGGGATGTTCGGCGATCAAGTCGAGAAATAAAAAGGGCTTTCGGACGAGGTACAGTAGTTAATACGTGTGGATGTGAAGGCAAAGTAGAAGCAAATTCAGTGCGATTAGTAACTGTGTGAGGCATTTGAGATCTACTCGAATACAATGGGGTAGACTTCGAGAGTGAAGGCTTTTTAGGTTTATTACTAGCAGAAGCTTTTGATGAAACTTCACTTTTTTTAGTAGAGGTAGAACAACTCACTGAAATCTTCTTGCGAGATGGACATTGATAAACTGCGGGACTATTAATATCCACTAATACCAAATCACAATTAACATCAACAGTCTTATCACCAGCAACACAATTCAATGCGTTATTAGAATTAGTGGAGTTAGTGGAATTGGTCGAATTAGAAATTTGTTTGCTGCAAGGCATAATGTTACAGCAAGTTGAGACATCAACCATTGTTGGGTTATCTGTGCCAGTCGAACAGTCAATCAAAGTTGGAATCTTATTAAGTGAATTAAAGAAATTGTTCACTTTCGAAAACGAACTAGATATATTATCTAGTTGCGCCTTAATCCTCGTCATCTCATCACCAATACTTGACATTTTAAATGATAACGAGGATAGTGACATGCTCCTACAGTCATGGCAATACCAATAAAGCCCAGGCGTAGAATTAAATCTATCGGCAAAAATATTGGTAAGACCGACACATTTCGCGTGATAGTTTCTACCACAGACACCAAAACACGTAAAAATGGGTGTCGAAGATTTCGACTCAATGCATTTGTCCGCATTGCACTTAGTACCCATAGCTACTTCTGCAAAGACTACTAATAAATTGCAAAGCAAAAATAAAAAAAAATAAAAGCCAAGAAATATGCAATTTGCAATTAAAATTACAAGCAAATTACAAGCAAATGATATGACTCCTAGTTATCAAAAACACAAACCTGAGGAAACTGAATTTAATTACCAATCAACAGCTGATCAAGTTTGACAGCGAGCTAATGTAACTAAAGTTACGCACACCCTTGCAAATACACAATGTTGCAATAGCAAACCGTATAGCGAAAACAACAACTACACTACACAATGCGAAACTAAGCAAAAGTAAAAGAAATCAAAACAGATCTAAACGAACGAAACCGGTCAAAAAACAAAGGAATCAAAATCAATCAATCACTGGAGAAACCAGAAGAGCCAGAAATGAAAGATAATATAAAAATAAAAATATAAAATAAGAAAAAATTCCACAAATAGCACTTAACACCAGTTGACACCTTGACGTACACAACACGACGAGATACTGTTGCGAGCTAGGGGTTCGCCGGGATTTCAAGAAAAACACAATTCTTTTATTTAATCAGGGATAATTTATTTATTCGCACTTTTACTTAATTCGCACTTTAACTGAATTCACATTTTAACTTAATTCGCCTATTGGGCACTACCGCCGCGTATCGCTTTTATCGCTTGCACTGGTTCGCGTCTCGATCTTTAAAAATGACTAACTCCCGACTGAAAGCTTCGTGCTTTTATATAGTTTCCCCCTGTTCTCGAAGCTTCTGCCGTGGATGTTTTCGGGTGTATGTCTCGACTATACTGGAGAGTTCTAGATCTTTAATTACCTACATTTTGGAGTATACGGTTCTGTAGGGAGTATGTCTAGACTATACTGGATCTTTGATTGCCTATCTTTTGGAGTATACTGTTCCGGTGTATGTCTATACTATACAGGAAGGTTCTAGATCTTTGATTATGGCATTTTACATATTGGGGGACTGTTCTGGCATATTCGGGAAAGATCAGTATTGCGTGGCTGCCAGATCTATAACAATACTTTGACATTTCAAGTACCAGTATATTCAAATACCAGTGCATTGTACTCGAGGATTACCAGTGCCTGTTAAATTTGCAACTTACTTCGGATTTTTCTTAAGGTAAATGGTTTTACAAACATACATTATTGACGTGAAAACTAATTTTTTTGAGCCAAGTCCAAAGCATTACTCCATCGATCTCTGTCTTGTGCCGCCACTCTCCGAATACCAGTCATGTTCAGCATCGTTACGTCCGACTGAGCACCATATTTCCATCGAAGATATGGTCGTCCGCGTTTGCGCCTGCCCTCTGGGTTGGATTAGAAAAACGACCTAATGACCGTAGCTGTTGGATTTTGATTTTTTACACCATCAGCTCGCTCTTATATCGTTGTCTCCAGACATCATAGATGTTAATCGAACCAAAGATCTTACGTAGAATCTTCCTTTTAAAATACCCTATCAAATTTTCACCATGGATATGATCTAGGACTCTGCGCCATATGTCAGTACTGGTACGATGAGCGTTCTGAATACCGTTACCTTTCTACTCAGTGTTTTCGATCGCATGTGTCTGCCTAATCCAAAATAACACCGGATATCTAGCATTATTCTACGCTGAATTATAAATCTGGCGTTGCTGCCTTCTGAGTTCATTTTCATTTAACAACCGATGTATACAAATTCTTTCACTCCCTCCAAGTTCTAGCCGCCAATGGTGACATTTTGGCGGATTATGTCATTGTTTATCGCCAACATTAACTCAAAAAGAAACTTGAAGTTCTCCCCAAATTTTAAGAAACTAGTATCGCCTGTGGTCAAAAGTCAACCAATCGTGTGTGTAAAATAACGAAAATCATACTTTCAATGTGAATTCGCCTAATATTAGGCATTCTTGAACACTTTTCCATATCCACAGTGCATTGGATCTACCGCTAGTCCGATCATCGAAGTTGAGCAGCAAAGAACAATTGTAGTACTGAAATAGGATCCCGCTTGTATGTTCTTTATTTGAGCTGGCTTAACGGCAACATACACACACGATTTTTGATTGAGCACATCTTTATTCTTCAACATAGTCCTCTTCAAGAGTAATACATTTATTCCAACGCTCCTCAAACATCGATGCCTTTTTTCTAGAACGATTTATTTTTCCCTAAAAATAAGCTTCAGTTTCGTCAATCACATTTTCATTGCAGGCAAATCTCTTTCCCTGCAGAATTCTTTTTAGTTATTAGTCGCTGAGAGATCCGGAGAAAACGGTGAGTGGGGAAGCAATTCGAACTTCAATTCGTGTAATTTGTGGCTTCTCGCCACTCTGGGGTGTAATGATTTATCCATGTTTCATCCACTGCCAAATACCACATGAAAAAGTCCTTCTTATTGCGCTTAAATAGCTCCAAGCAGTGGTTGCGCTTAAACAGCTCCAAGCAGCGGTTGCGCTTAAACAGCTCCAAGCAGCGGTTGCGCTTAAACAGCTCCAGGTAGCGGTTTGAATCGTCGACGCGTTATTGTTTTAGATCGACTGTGAGCAAACGCGGAACCCACTTCGAACAGAGCTTTCTCATGGACAAATGTTCATGTCAAATGTCGAATACACTTTTTTTTAGGAGACACCGGAACTAGAGGGGTTGCCCTTTTGTATAAATATTTCTTTTGTCATGCGGGAATACTGAGATGGGGAGCGAGTTCCAATTTCGAACAGCCGGGTTTAAAAACGAATCACAACAAATCAATCACAAACAGTACGACTAAAGATAGGGTTGAGAGAATACAAATGAGCGCGTGAAGCAGCTCAAGTATTACGGGATAAAGGCATACATGGTGATAAGAGATTAGAGATTTCGTTCGAACAATCTCCATTGTAGTAGCGTACAAAAGGGTTAAGGAGCTCACAATTCGCCTATGCTATCGAGCGATGAAGTGATGTCAGAATCTATTATAACTTTAATGGTCCGAGACTGGATACTATCCAGATAGGAGAGAGAAGTTTTTGCAGCTCCCGTCCTTAGGTGGGAAATAAAATTCAAGACGTGGCCTAATTTGGGCCTTGCAAACCCAAACATTTAGATACTTATAACAAAGCGAAATCATGCCATCCAATACTACACGCATTGAACGATTGGCTAAAAAATACTGCCTTCTAATATACGTAAATCAATTATTATCCGCAATGTAGTTATAAATTTTATTGCAATACAAATAGGGAACTTGTACATTATTTTTCAACATAGTCCCCTTGGTTTTCAACGCACTTGGTCCATCGTTGTACAAGCTTCCAGATGCCCTCGTAAAAGAAGGTTTTCGTTTGAGCTGCGAACCAGGAATGCACCGCTTCTTTCATTGTTTCGTCCGAGGTAAATCTGTGGCCCCTTAATGTCTCTTTGAGTGGACCAAACAAGTGGTAGTCAGAAGGGCAAGGTCAAGACTATACGAAGGATGAGCCAGTACTTCAGCCAGTTGAGTCTCTGGAGCGTTTCAGCAGTGTGGGCAGCAGTAAGTGGACGGGCATTGTCGGGCAACAACGCAACACCTTTTGACAGCAGTCTTTGGCGTTTGCTTCGAATTTCAGGCTTCAACTTGTCAGTAAGCATTTCACTGAACGCGCTCTATTGTTGTGCCCCTTTCCTGATAACGTTCCAGTACTACGCCTTGTGAGTCCCAAGAAACTGTAAGCACCAATTTTCCTGCGGATGGTTGGCTTTTGAACTTTTCCTTGGATGTTTCCATTCCATACTCTGCTATTTACTTTGCGACTCGTAATGCTGGATCCAAGTTTCATCACTAGTAACAATTTTGTCTAGGAAGATGTCACGTTCGTTACCATAGCGATCCAAATATTTTTGGCAGATGTCCAAGCGCGTGTGTTTATGCAACTTGTAGACAAAAAACCGATCACTGAACGTTGCTCTTCTGTGGTTCTTTTTTTTAATATAAATCATAACACTTGATGACCGTAACATTTCCGAAAAGTCCGTATCTTTCCGCATCAAATTTCAAATCTGTGTCAAAAATATCAAATTACAAAGGACGGAGCAGTATTTTTCTTTTGAAAAAAATTCCTTGCAAATCACAAATCACAGTTTTTTTTGCCGGATGTTATTATTGCCAAAATAAAAATAACAACTTTTTAATTTATTATAATTACAATCATCAATTTTTCTTCTTTTTCAATATAAAGAAAGCATTGATGCTTTCGCCCGGAACAAAATTCCCCCCCATACAAACACCCACAATGTAATTCAACTTATTTACTGTCAAAATAACACACGATTAATTGCCACAACCTCCTTAAAAATTTGGTTTGCACTCATTGCACTTTTTCTCTCTTCCGTTCTTTAACTTTTAAAAAGAAAAGAAAAACTTTTGGCATAAAATTCACCTTCATCATTTGTAAAATATCCGCAGATCTCGACCGATACAAAACCGAAGAATTTTTTAACAAATTATATGCAGACACTTGGCGCCACTTTAATATCTTTCGGAACAAATAAACAACAACTACTAAGGCCATAATCTGAAACAGAAAGAAAACATAATGAACATAATGGGGGGACAAAAAAAGCGCATGTACCTTTTTATATCATCTTAACGACCTTCACCCAATCAAACGACTTTCACCAAATCAAATCAATGATCGTTTTAGACAAAATTATAATTATTATGATCATTAAAATATGCATAGGTAGGCATTTCTTAACCTGCCGCCACAACCATTCCCCAAGCGACAGATTTCAACTTAATCACGGTTATCTCGTTCCGATTATCTTTCATAATAAAAAAAATTAAATTTTGCACAGATCTCTAAGATCAATCTTTTTATTTTCTTATTGTACAACAATCAATTCTTCGTAAAAACTCCTTAAATCTCTTTCCTACGAGTCCGGTGAAAGAAGAAATGACTCTCTAATGACACAAAACGATCAATCAGGTGTTGTGTATATGTTTTAAGTAGATCACTCGAGTTCGAAGTCTTTAAGATGATCTCCTGAGCTCGTTTAAAAAAATTTTATGATGTAATCGAAAACATGAAAACACGGAAGAAAGGTGCACACATGAGAAGAAAACGATAATGGTTAAATTTTCTTCTCATATTCTGAATTAGAGCAACAAGTTTTGGTATTTCCATAAATAAACTGATCATGATCGTTGATCAACATCGAGCCCAAGTGCATATAAGTCCATGTGCAACAAAAACAAAAAAAAAAATCTGACCAACTTTCTGGAAGGTTCCTCCGAATCGCGATCGAAGAACCAGTTTCCTGCTGAAAGAGTTGAACATACTACGATGTCGGGTGGTGGTTATTCCAATCTATTAATATCATGCAAACATGTCAAAATAAACATGAAACTTATCATTATTATATCACATCGTTTATACACATGCACGCATGTACAGATGTCGTGCAAGTAAGGTGTAATCGACCTGAAATAAATTTCATTTACCTTTCAACTCTTCGGTCGATAGACGGGAAGTGCATATTAATCCAGGGGAATGGTTTCCGAGGAGTTGTTGATATCGACCAGTACAATATAAATTTCCAACTCTAGCCGGAGGCTTCACATTCTTCTTCGGAACGGAGAGATGTACCAAAGAGAATTCCTTGATGGCGCCACTGGTTTAATTTATTGGCGCGTACTTTTTGCTGGACTGGAAGCATTGCATTTTTATTATTATCCACGAAGATCCTTTTACCATAGTTTTCCCACACTTGTTGCTCACAGTAGATTTCTTATTCGTATGCTTCTTAGCTTGAGGGTTCTAGCTAGCTAGGAAAATTTTTATCGAGTCGACTAGAATAATAGTATTGGGATTTGTAATGTATGTCTGTTGGTTCATTGAAATTGCATTTTTTTTATCGTAGGGTGTTTTTTTTTCTTTTTTTTTTTAAAAAAAGTTAGAAGAATACTTTTTCACAATAAATCATTTGGAACGGACAATTAAGTTATATTTAGAATTCCACTTGTATGTGAATTCATTGAACATGTTTCGCATGAATTGTTATTACTTGATGGATTATACATTCGATTATTTTTAGTCTCTAATTTTAGATATCATTTCGTTATTTACGCGATGAATATTTATAGTAAACAAAAAAATCAGATGAACTTATCGTACATTTTAGCCATTTTGAGTCGCTGAGTTGACCAAGTTTGCTAAACAAAAGTTCAAAATGTTAATTAAACTTAATTTTGAGCGTATGGAATAGAAGAAAGACAGTCAATCTCTCTTTAAAATTTTTAGTGTTTCCATCAAAATTTTATTTTCCAAAATTTCAAATTGGTCAAAACAATTTGGTGACGCCGGCTAGCCACCAAATTGAATACGCAATTTTGATATCAAACTCGAAATCAGTAACCGACAATTTCATATTGAATTCAGCGACTCCTAATTTTATTCGCTCTTCAAAATATAAATCACATAAACAACTCCAGAAACCTTTAGGTATAAATGCAAGTTCATTTTTTATCCTGCATCATAGAAATAAACTTCTCAATTTAATCAATTTTCTGCTAAGACCTCCTATAGGGGTATAGGACAGAAACAGTTCTCTTCCACAACTTCAGACCCAGCTAAATACTCGACTTCTGTTAATTCTCCACTCGGAAGCTTAGACCATTGGTTAATTTCCGCACGCTTCCCAAACTCCATCTCGCCGCCAATCATGCCAACTCTAAAAAAGTTGGTATGGCATTACGAAAGTGCCGATTGGTTCAGTCTTAAGAAATTTTATCATTCATTTGATTGGTCAATATGCTTCAGGAGAGGTGTTGAGTGTGCTTCTTCCGCAGTAAATGAAACCATCTTGTTGGACATGATGCTTTTCATCCCCCAAAGCTACAAACCAATCAAACCCAGTTCTAAAGCTTGGTTTAATGAAAAATGCAGTAATGTTTGGGATACGGTCTGAAGAGGCAGCTTACCGTCCTTATAAGCAGCTGCCATCTGAAGTTAATTGAATTAATTTCAAAAAAGAAAGGAATCTCTGTAAATCCAGCTAACAACGAGAAAAATATTTGCATGACCAGAAACTGAGGCAAAAAATCTTGAGATGTCCTAAGGGCAGCAAAAGTTTCTGGTTTCTCGCTCGTTCCATCAGACGTAGTTCATCATCAATTCCACCTTTAATCTACAACATTGAGCTTACTACGGATCCGTATACTGCGCTAAATTCCTCCTTACGACAAATTAACATTCGTCCGCGTAACGTATATCAAGTTCTTAAGAATCTAGATGCTAACAAATCGTCCGGCCCAGATAGAATCCCTCCCCTTGTCCTTAAAACTTGCTGCGCTTCTCTTGCTAAACCTCTATGCAAACTTTACCGTCTCTCCTTATCGTCCTCGACTCTTCCATCTTCATGAAAGCTTGCAAATGTTCAGCCAGTCCCAAAAAAAGAAGAACGCATAAATCCCGCTAATACCTCACTTCTGTCGAAGGTCATGAAAACAATTATCAACCATAGAGTTATAGAATATCTCAACAACAATGATATTATTTACGACAAACGGAGACCTTTTAACCACCCTCACTCTCACGTTGGAACAAGTGCATTCAGCAGTTTGGTGAATCTTGTATTATTGCTCTCGATATTTTCAAGGTTTTTGACAGAGCATGGCACAGCACCTTTTTAATCAAACTTATAGCTATTGGTTTGGGCGACTACCTTATTTCCTGGGTTGAAAGTTTTTTAGTCAATCCCTCAGTGCGTGTGGTATTGGATGATGTGGTTTCTTATAAAATTAACACTGATGTCCCTCAGGGTTCGGTTCTTTCACCCACCCATTTTCTAATATTTATTAATGACTTGCTATCTTCAACTTTCAATCCTATACATAGCTTCGCTGATGACAGCGCATTAGAATTCTCCTATCACTTCAACACTGCATCCTTAGCCCGATGTACTACCTTAGTAGAACAATATAGGTATATGGTTCAATCATTGAATGACGACTTGAGACTACAATTCTTAGTTGGGGCAACATATCGAATTTAATGCTTCGAAAACCCAGTGCTGTCTTGTGTCCCACAAACGTGACTCTAAACTTCAAGTGTTAAGATGTTAGGTATCTAAATCACAAATAACTTATCTTGGAACGATCATATATTTAACATCGCCAAGGAAGTATCTAAATTTTTGGGTTACCTAAAACGTTGTTAAAACTCCTTCACCGCTTCTGGGCTACTGACAATTTATAAGGCCTAAATTAGATCACGTCTTGAATTTAATTCCCGCTTATGGGCGGGAGCTGCAAAAACTTCTTTCTCCTACCTGGATAATATCCAAGTTGTATCATTAAAATTATAGGAGATTCATCACATCACTTCATCGCCCGATTCACTCGAGCATAGACGAATTGTAAGCTCACTAACCCTTTTGTACGCTACTACAATGGAGATTATTCGAACGAAATCTCTAATCTCTTACCCCATGTATTACTTTACCCCATAATACTAGAGCTGCTTCACGCAATCATAAGTATTCTCTCAACCCTATCTTCGGTCGTATTGTCAAATTTCGTGATTCGTTCTTAAACCGGACTGGTCGATTATTGAACTCGCATCTCAGTATTCCCGCATGACTACAACATTCAACAATTCAAAAGATAATAGCCATTTCCGTCTCTATCCCCTTAATTCCCAAAAACCAATATCCTTCCCCCCTCGCTGGAGCTGTGCTTCAGTACAAAAGGACAACCCCTCTAGTTCCGGTGTCACATAAAAAAATGGTGTAATCCAGAGTTTTCACCAGGAGCTGTTTATTCCTGTGGCCTCCTGCTCAACTGCTCGCTTCCATGCTACATGGTCGACTAACCCGACTTCTTCCTGGAGGACTATAATCTAGTTCTTGTTTGGCGATGTTTTGCTCTGGTATAAGGATACCAGCTGAGCCCGACGTGATTTTGAACGACGAACTTTAAAGTACAACTGGACAGGCTAAAATAGTCATTAATATTCAAAGTCGGAAGTGGCAGTGGATTGGTCGCAATTTGATCGATCCACTGCCAATCTGAATGCATATTTCAGTGTGTCCAGTTGTACTCCGAAGTTCGTCTTTGCAGATCACTTCTGGCGGCGGGTCCGCTTTGAGGAGTTCGCTTGGTAGTTCGTCTATACCTGGGGCTTTCTTTCCACCATCGACCGAATGGCGGAAACTATTTCTGGGGGATCGTCCCTAATAGAGGATTGTTGCGGTTGGATGTGTGGGAATTGTTCTGATTCTAAAATATCTTCCTCTGACAAGATGTTTAAAACATCCGAGAAGTATTCCTTCCATCGCCGCAACTGGTTCTCACTCACATTGAGGAGATTTCCTTTCACATCTCTCACCAAGTGGTATTTTTTTTTAAGCAGAGTATAACTTTGGAGGTTACCCTTTAATGCATTGCACAGCTATTTCGGTATTGGAAGATGATAAAATTTTGTCCTGTTATGGGAATTTTTGGGGAGAGAGATGGAAATAGCTGTGAATATTATTTTTGTAGTGCTGGAGGTTATAAAACGTCTGGACGTTCGTAAAATGTATAACTGTCTTAATTTCACTATACGAGAAGGAATGGGGTTTACGGTGTACTCGTGTCAGCGTTTGGCTTGACGAGTATTTCGGGGAAAAGTCGAAAATGGAGGAATCAATGAGCTTAATACCGCACTGCATTTACCATCGAGGTAGCGATAGTAAATTTCTGCGATGCTCGAGAGGCAAACCGTAACAGTTCCATCTCCAATTAATCGAAACGCATGTTTTTGTATTCGATCGAGCAACGCAAGGTGTGTTTTGGGTGCCTCAGCCCATAAGTGCGAATCGTACTCTGAGCAAGGTCGAATGAAGGCCTTTTAGATGATAGCTAAGTCGTGAGGCGTGAAATATTTTTTGCATTTTCGAAGAATACCTAGGCGTTTAGAGGCGTCAAGGGCAACATCAAAGATGTATTTGCTCCAATCGAGGTGGTTATTTAACTTTACGCATAATAGGATAAGATCATCTGAAGAGCAAAGTTGTACGCCATTAACGGCAAAATTAGACGACGACGCTAGAAAATCACGTTTAGACAACTCTATCCCGTCCCATTACAGGTTTAGGCCGAGGTCGGAATTCAGCGAACCGAATAACTACCTGTGTTAGGAAGCATCAGATTGTTTGAGATTCTGCGGCGATATCAAATTCAAATGTGTTATCTAAAGTACTATCGTTAATGAATACCAAGAACAGAATAGGCGATAAGACAGAACCCTGAGGGACACCGGAATCAATTTTGAAGGAGGAAGAAGTAACGGCATTTAATACTACTCGAGTAGTGCGTTCGGACAGGAAACTCTCAATCTATCAAATGAGGGTAGCATCCAGAGGCGGCTGGTCAGTAGGTTCACTTCTACAGAGAACCCCCTACTTTTTAATAATGCCAACATATCCATTCAAAAATAATTTTTCTTACAAACAAAAACCGATTGCTCGATAATTCATTCAACCCCCTTCCGATAATCAAATGCTTTGGCGGCGGTGCGATACAGACATCGCACGCGAAATCTCATTCAAATCCCAAACAACAGTGAATTTCAGTCCTACGCATGAAAATTTAATTTCGTAAGCACTTTATATGGGACTTCGGTGCAGCACACCGATGAACACGACGAATGAAAGGAAACAGGGCAGTTTCTGTGGTTGTTGCTTTTTTTTACCTTCGATGAATACTTTCAGTATTCATTCGCCTAATATTAGGCATTCTTTATTAGATTAGTTTTGCTAACTTTTCGTTAGGCGCAACAATTAAAAATGATCTTTAGAGCGCGGTCTACAATCATAGATCAATTTCATTTAATTTAAAACACTCAGCCTTGTACTGTTAGAGAACAGGAATTAACGATATAATTAATTGTTTATGCTACTTGCTAGTGTATCAATTTAGTGTTCTGTAAAATTCAAAGCTAACTAAACAATATTCTTAGCATTTTTGGTGAAGTTAATTAAAAATCAAACCGAGAATTTTCCCGATTGAACATCCATTCCAATTATGTACGGGCCGCTACTGGTAGCACCAAGGCCAATGATCGTTAGCTTAACAAGGAGACAATCATGCCAAACTCTGTCAAAAACTTTTGCAATGTCAAGCGCAAGAGCTTAACCTTAGCGGGATTCGCTTTGCTTTCATTCTTGGGAATCGGCTGAACAGTCGCAACTTTCCACAATCGTGGAAATCTCTCAGAAGAGTAAGAGAGATGCAAAAGATTGCGAAGAGGCTTAGCCAGAGAGCCAGACGTGCACATTTTAAGGGTAATGGAGGGAATAGCTTTAGGGCCAGGGGACTAGGTAATATTGAGTTTTTGTTATACCCTCGTTTTTTGTTGGCGTGTCCTAGTTTATCCACATTAAGCCTGCGCTTCATTTGAAAAATTTATGGCAAAATGGTCAATTTGGTTCTGAGTAACACCGTCAGGTGAACCCAATATGTTCTATGGTGACGCTTGTATGGAAACGGGTTCCTTCGATGACCATTTGCCGAGTACTGCAAAACTTTACAAATAATTTACCGGGTCTCTTAATACAAGGTCGTGACTCGTCGACCCAAGGCTCACCTATTACTTGTTCTAGACCAGTGTTGTCAAAACCAACCTCTCCTGAGATAATAATATCACCTCTAAGAACACACTTGAAGGTGGCACTTAGTTGGTCTTAAAATTCCTCTTTTTCACCAGGTCTTGCGGCATTAGTTGGTGCGTAGATCTGCAGAATTGCGACATTTCGGACACTTGTCCTGAGCCTGAAGACGATAAGACTATCCGAGATTGGTTACGACCGTTACGCTATTTTTGGCTCCACACTTAGGACCAACGAACAGAATGGTGCTTCCGATCGGGATTCGTTCCTCTGCTGATCTTGTCCGCCATTAGTGCTCTATTTCACTGTCGATCAATGATTAGCGGGGTATGAGCGGAGTGACCCCTGCCCTTCCACCGTCATTCAATGTTCAAACGTTCCAGAAGCCAATCGTAGTCCGTTTTCGAATGCCAAAAGTCGTTACCATAGAATCAGTCCATATCCGAGGCGCTGTATCGTATTTTTCATATCAGTTAAGTTTTAGGATCACAGGTCATAAGTAGGGATGGCAAAATCTGCTTTTTTCCAATCGCAGTGATCCACTGCGATTGCTCTTTTTCAATATCTGTGAAAAAGAGCAGCTCTTCCAATAGCAGTGATTTTTCCACCTCCCATGCTAGTGCGCAATTAAAAAAAAAAAATAGTAATTTTCTGCGAAATCCTGCATCTAACAATCAGGCAGACCCTCTCAGTACCACCAGCTCAGTGCGCATAGTGAACACTTCCCCCATTTCCCCCTGGGAATGAAAAGGTTTTCTTTTACTATTATCCAATGTACGAAAAAACGATCGAGCGTAATCGAGTCAGGATGGCAAAAATGTCAATCGCATTTCATATACACAAGTCAAATAAAAAAAACACCCGGTCATCGATCGCATCGCATATAACCAAATAAAAAAAAACACCCAGTCATAGAAAACCAAACCAAAAGGGTCTACTACATATGTATTTACTTTTTTCACACATTACCTCACACAAGCAACTTCATCATGAAAAACGTAAAGCTCTTATCGACACGGTGGACTGCAACATAAATCGGCGAAACTTGCAATAACCGCAACATGTCCTACCAACCGACCAGATCGAAACTCAGAACAAAATCCGCCAAAAAAACTCTAGCAAAGCGCATCATTGACCACTTCGGACGTTCCACACCTTACCTATCAGATCAGATCCCACCGATCAAAATATCGCTAAACAAATTCCTTATCAAATCGCAATCGTTTCATCTACATAGCTCCAATTCATTCATTCATTAGTCTAAAGCAACATCACTGAGAGCAGACACTGCTCGTGTTCTCAGTGTCAATATCAATCACCAAATATAGGTTTAATATCACAGAGCTGATGTATCGCTGATCGCAAGCGATATAACAGCAACGAAAGAGCAATCGAGAGCAGTCGAGAGCAATCGGAAAAACAACGTTCAAGCGATATAACAACAACGAAAGAGCAATCGAGAGCAGTCGAGAGCAATCGGAATAACAACGTTCAAGCGATATAACAGCAACGAAAGAGCAATCGAGAGCAATCGGAATAACAACGTTCAAGCGATATAACAGCAATGAAAGAGCAATCGAGAGCAATCGAGAGCAATCGGAATAACGACGTTCAAGCTCTTTCTTCGCGCGATTGATATTTAGCGGTGGGACTTGGGTAAAATTCGACTTCCATGGGTTTCGGGATCTGATAAGAGCTTTACGTTGTTCATTGTGTAGGTAGTGTCGTGTAAAAAACGAAAACAAAAGACCCTTTTGCTTTGGTTTTCTATGACCGGTTTTTTTTTTTTTGTTAATTGGCTTGTATTTGTATATATGCGATGCGGTTGTATATATGCCATGTGATCGATGACTGGGTGGTGTTTTTTTTTGTCTGGCTTGTATATATGAAATGCGATTGACTTTTTTGCCATCCTGACTCGATTGCGCTCGATCGTTTTTTCGTACATTGGATAGTAAAAGAAAACCTTTTCATTCCCAGGGGGAAATGGGGGAAGTGTTCACTATGCTGAGCTATGAGATTGAGTCTTGCTGATTGATAGATGTAGGAAAATTACGATTTGCTTAGCGATCTATGTGGAATGCGTGAGTTGCGGGACTAATATGCGAGTGCGAACAAAAACTCTGGAATTTGTAGCGATGATCATTGCGGCAATTTTATTGGTGATAGAACGTAAGCAGTATGCATTTGCTCTGCTCTTCTAATCGCAGCTCTTTTAAATTTTGAATCGCAATATGCGATTGCTCTTTTCAAATAGCAGTGAAAAAATCGCAGGTATGTGAAATAGCATACCATCTCTAGTCATAAGCGAGTGAGTGTCCATTCGCCGTTTTTAGGGCAAACCGGACTGGATACGGGTATCCCTGCGATGGTACTTCTAAAACAGCAAAATTTCAATTTTTCCATGGAATTTGATGACCAATTCGAAAACCGAGCCGGACTGTAACAGTTTCAAACATCTAATTAATCGACTTCATTATCGAAAAAAATACTCTAGTAATCTCCAACTTAACCATATATTTATAAAAGTAAAAAAAAATCCTTCACTATTTAAAATAATTACTTCCACGAATCAATCTACTTCGTCGTTTCACAATCTGCAATACCATTTTCAAATCAACCACTATCGTCGTCGTATCTATTTCGCTTTTTCTCTTGTATTTCCAAAACTATCTGTATGTTATTTTGCAAAAAAAAAAAATGAATAAAAATAGTATTAAAATATCTCGATGCTATTTTTAAAACACACCGAGAGTTAAACTAGTTGTCGCCATAACAACCATTAATGGAAAGTTTCAATAAATAAGTGCAACAACCAACGTTTTGTAAAAGAAAAATTTTGTGCTCTGCAAAAAAGAAATCTATTTATAAATAAAATATCGCGTCTTAGATGGACATCACATTATCCATAATATGCCCTATGCTGTTGATGCTGCATTTTAATGTTGCATTGCCAATTGCATGCAACAACCGCACAGCATGATGCATCATGGTGTGTGCACTCATTAGCCGATATATAGAAAATTTTAAGCGACAGAGTCTTGTTAGGTATTTTTCTACCACAAATCTAGATTGTGATGATTATGCTGTGGAATCTGTCTGTTTGTCCGAGGCTTTTTTTTAACTAACTAATATAATTAACTATTTTTTACTTCGTTTTATTTATCTACCTGTGAAATTCTGTAACTAGTGTTGTGAGATAGATATCATGGAAATTGTTTAAAGAAACATTGTATTTAATTAAATTGACATGAAATGTTAATTTATGTTTGACATCAACATTTTTACTTGATAAGGAATGGAAAAAAATGTTGTTTTTGTGTGTTGTTTCTTAAATGATTTTGAGTAAATAAAATTAGAATTCTATGATAATGTAATATCGTGATATTATTATGTTTGAATTTCTTCGAGTTCGGTAAAATTTTGAGTATGGCTGGGAAGAAGAATTAAGTTTAACATATTTCATATTTTATACATTAAAAACAACGTTTGCACTTTTTTTAAATAACCTTTTCCCTAGTTATGAAATAGTCCTTTCCAATAAATTACCAGCGAAACGGAAGAAAGATACTGCTTTGGTTATTCCAGCGAATGAGGGGTAACCAACAATTTTTCTCCAAAATGAAATCCGCGACATATTAATAAAAGTAACTGAGTCCGAAATAATAAAATTTTAAGCTGAATTAAAATAAATTTTTATCGGCTAACAGAATGTGTGTTGATTCCTGAAAATTCTGCTTTTTTTAAATAATGAAAACGGACATTAGAAATTGTGGTTCTTTGTAGAGTTAATTTCTTCCCACCATCAGAAAATTCGGCATTTTCTAAAAAAAGTACTGCATCTACTTGAGTTATTGTCGACACACAGACAGAGCTTACAACGAAACCTACTTTTTTGCATTCCTGGGATTCCAATAGGTGCATAGGACAGAAACAATTCTCTTCCACAATGCACAATACTCAGCACCGGCCCTTGGTTATCACCAGGACTTGTTTATTCCTCTGGCCTCCTGCTGACCTGCTTGCTTTCATGGTTCTACATGGTCGACCAACTCGACGTCTTCCTTGAGAATTATAATCCAAATCTTTTTTGGCGATGTTTTGCTCGAGTTTCCTCAAAGTGTGACTGATCCACTGCCTCTTCCGCCTTCGAATCTCTGTGCCTATTATAGTCCAAAGTTTGTCGTTGAAAACTACATCTGGCCAGAATATGCCCAAAATGCTTCGGAGGCATTGGTTCAGGAAAGTTTGCAGTTTCTTGATAATTTGAACGGACATTTTCCATATAGCACACTCGCAACTTCGTGCGAAGGAAGATCTCTCTTAACGTCCAGAAAGGGGAAAGTATAGGCCTGACGAACTTTATTTATACGAGCCTCATTATCCTTTTCAGCTTCGCCGTCCATGCTGACAATACTTCCGAGGTAACAGAAATCTTGCACCTGTTCCACATCTTTTCCGTTAAGAACAATCGGTACTTGAATTTACGCACATTTAATTTCAGTTCTTCTACGCAAAGCATTCCATATCTAATCTCGCTTAACACTGTCGAAAGCCATCTCGAATTCTACAAAAATTAGATGTAGTCGCGAACCCATTTCGGCTGAATGCTCCAATATTGTTGTCGAGCTTTTGAAGTCGTCAAAATAAGTCAGAAGTAGCCCTCGGTATTATCTGGGTATATCCCTGTCCTGCAGACAATTATGGTCTGTAGGTTAGGGAAAAAGTGACTTGTTTGGCAACCGACTGAATCCATGCCGGAGGAAGCACGAAGGATAAGTGTTCCTCGAGTTGAAGAGCTACTTCTCGGAAAGGTTAGCGTATGTAAGAGGCTTACGTGAAACTGTGCGGAAGGTTGTCTAGCGCGGCCTAGTGATGCAGTTCGCGGATTCACGCAGTTCCGTGGTAGATGGGAGCTCCAGAATTGAGCTCGTACATAAGAGTGCAATTCTTATGTTAACCGTTTAGGAACGTGGCCAGAGAGTAGGTTTCGCGATTTCATCGGAAAGAGCAGTGAAAACGTCAATAAAACTGAACGGGAGGGGTCTCAGGAACGTGACTAGTGTCAATTATCAGGGTTTCTTAGCGGTTGCCATTCGAGAAATCAAGAAGCGACCCGTTTCCGATGTCGAACAGATTCGCAGAGTTTTGCGACGCGAATAGGGCATTCTTAGCATACAGGTGGCTCAATATGTTGCGAAACCTTGGCAACTGGTAAAGGGGTTCGTTTGATTAACGCGACCCAATGTGGGATCCTGCGGGCATGTTTACTTGTTTGTCGTACCGCTTTCACAGGTGCAGGTACTTACGGATGTTTTGCCATCGGATGTGGAGGAGAAGCGTCGCATTATCATCTATAAGATGCGGAAGAGCTGCCATTGCTGGTCTCCAACGAAATTGGGAGGAGGAGCCTTCGCGAATGTAAAGAGCTGCATCAAGTTAAGGTTGCGTCAATGTGGCAAGTCAGGAGGGTTAATAGCATCTTGGGTCGGGTGACATTCAGATTTATTGGAAACGCAATCTTCGTAATAGAGAGCTTGGACTTTGACTTTCCTCTTGGTCTAGGTCGTTCTCTTAACTGGCCATGGACAAGTTCCTCCACGAACGGTCTGAGTAAGACCACAGGTTGTATTTCTGAAGCGACATCGGAAAGCTGGCGTCTTATCTTAGCTGAATTTCCAAGAAATGCAGACATCAATCAGCTAGAAATCATGAGGGTCACGAGGAGTGGGAAGGGACGGGATCTTAGTTGTTGCCTCGCAGATCACTGAGTACCTTCAGGCGCTAGGCTTTCAGAAGAAGGAGATCTCAGAGAGAAGAGAGGAAAAACTTTTCCTAATTTATCGAATGAACGACTCATGTTAATTCTGATAAAGTTTTGAAAAGTGCCGTCTTCACGTACCAGAACAATTCGATAAGCTAGGAAACCTGACCAGAGTTCTTTCAGTATCGGGACCGCCTGAAAAGTAGCTTTCACAGACACACAATCACCATGTTTCTCCATCAAGATGGCGAGGCACACCTCCTCTTCCCCCTCCCTCCTCGTCAATAGTGATGCCATCTTGATGGAGAAACATGGTGGTTTTGACTCAACGTCCAAAATTGGTAGAGGTTAGGAGAAGTGACCGCATCGAAACTGAATTTGTTGACTTTAATGGCATTCACATCGTTACATTTCAGTCCAATTCGATATCTTCGATAATTTCGGTAATTTTGCGCGAAATTTATAAGGGAGGTGGTTGGAGGGAGTGGTCAGTGGCGTAACGAAGAGCAGCGCCCTCCCGAGCTTTCATAGCGCACCCTCCAGCTTTTCTTCAGTAATCCGGGCGGAAAACCAAGTACAGAAGACCAAAAGGAATTGGAGGAAAACATGTTTCTGAAGGAAGGCAGAATGTTGGTTTTGTCCAGAAGAACCAAAGGGAACGCTGCATTGTGGATTTGACGGTTGAGTTTTGAATTGAATGGAGGAAATTCAGGATTTGACAGATGATCGGATTCGACGGATGGATTTGACTGATGGGATGTAGTGCGCGCAAATATACATAGCTATGACTGAGGTCCCTTCGGGGTGGATAATAGTGGATATGGTTAGCGTCCATATCGCGGGCAGAGCAACAGAAGAAACTGCATTATACTACAATCGGTATCCGGTTCATCGACTTGCTGCTTTGTACAAGAATTCCGTGACCCAAGATTGGAAAAAATTATGGACCAGTTTGAATACTGAATCAATGAGTATTATTTGCGTGTTGTAAATAACGCCTGAAATTCGTAAAATTCTGAATAACAGATCAAAAAACTGATGGAAGGATATGCCAAAAAACTAAACGAAAACGATTCAAATTCGAAATACGTTGAATGTACAAAATTGTTCTTTTAGAGGAATCACAAAAATTCCTCTTTTTTTTTGAGTAGAAGATTCTTACGTTGGTTAGGGAGAAGTTTCAATCTCAAAGTTTCAGTTTAACTTGCTTTCAACTTCCTTTAGGCACTACTGCCCCTCGGCGCTCTTGAACCCGGGCGCGAGGTCAGCTGTAAAAGAAAAAAAAAACAGTGCATAACATTGCTTGGCTCTAGGCCATATTTCTATTTAGAATGCACTCGCTATAATTTATGAGTTCAAATCCCGGTCGACATATAATTCCAGCACAGAGCCCGCTTGGGTATGGCTCGGTCACCCCAATCTATGAAAATGAAAGATTCGTAGATAGGTTGTGTGAAGTGCACAATAAATAATGAAAATATTGTTGCGAGCTAGGGGTTCGCCGGGATTTCAAGTAAAAACACAATTCGTTTAAAAAAAAAAGTGATAATTTATTTATTCGCACTTTAATTCAATTTCCCGCTTGATTCGCACTATATGGCAATACCGCCGCGTACTTTTCTATCGCTTTCACTGGTTCGCGTCTAAAAATGACTGGCTGACTGAATCTTTCGCTGAAAGATTTCGTGCTTTTATACATCTGTTTCCATACTCATGAGTGTTCTCGAAGCTTCCTTCGGTGTGTATGTGTGAACTATACTGGAAAGCTCTAGATCTTTAATTGTGGCTTTCTACATAGTGGAGTATACTGTTCTACATAATTCTTGTCTATTCGAGAGAGATCGAGCGGCGGGGCTGCCAGGTCTGCATGTAACAATATGTTAAGGAACTTGAAGGTCCGGAGTCCAGGGCCCGATTTGGGCTGTATTGTCATTGTAGAAGAAGAAGTATGACTGTTTGGGAGATAAAAAAAAAATTAGTTCGATATTTTGGTCATAAAATTTGGGAAATCTTTGGTTAATGTAGTCGGCTTTTAAGTAGTTTTCCTTTTTTTAATATCATGAAAAGAATTTATAAAATTCCGAATCCTCAAAATGAGAAAGAATTCAATGTACTAGACAATATATCAAATTTCTTTAAAATATTGATTACTGCAATTTGTATTGGAGGTGGTGGCTGACGAAAAACGAAAATTCATAATTTTTGAACATCATCATCATTTGTATGGGAGAAGAAGTGAAAGGGCTTAGACGATTTTCAAATTCCTAATCAACGTTCATATCGCCATGCCCTGCGATAAATATTGAAGTCGACAGCTCAAATTTTGATCAAGTTATTTTTGACGATAAAGTAAGGACGAGTCCGTAAAAGCACCAAATGCAAAATGACACAATTTCATAACTTTATAATAAGATGATTTTCGTGGGAAGTGTTGGAGCTACCAATTAGAAATTGTAAACATCAAAAATCACTAAAATCCACCATTCGACCACCCCCATATAAATTTTCCAAATACAATTTACTACAATTTTCTCAGTGCCTTTCGAATTGATAAAGCCCAAATTTTGTGTAAAATATTTTGATGGCAAAAAATGTATTAGGATGTGAGAAAATTAGTTCAATCGCGCTATCCCTTCTACCACCCCCCGTACAAATAGATTATTGAAAAATAATAATTTCGTAAAGTCACAAAAATCCCTATTTAATCTAAACTATCGCTTGATTGGGCCTTACGGGCAATCGTTTTTCTGTTATACTTTTATATTTGCATATACCACATCGGTCAATAAGTCCGTAGGATGACCCACAGATGGCACCTCTCTGGCCGAACCAATTGTATTGGCAGGGAGTACCAACTTTCAGAAGCGACACGTCAAAATTTCATGACATTCTGATTCTTTGTTTACAAGCTACAGTGCTCGAAGTGACGCTACTTTTGTTATTTTTAAAAACATGAAAAAATCCGAATTTCGTGTGTTGATAAAACATTGCTTCTTAATGGGAAAAATCAACGTTGAAACGAGAGCATGGCTTGAAAAGTGTTATTTGGAATCTGCTTTGTCGAGACAAATGGCTAAGAAGTGGTTTGCCGAGCTTAAATGCGGTCGTAGCTCGACTGAGGACTTGCCCCGCAGTTGAAGGCCAAATGAAGCTGTTACTCCAGAAAACATTAAAAGAGTCCACAAAATCGTTTTGGCCGATCGTAAAGTGAAGTTGCAAGAGTTAGCAGACACTCTAAAGATATCGAAAGGCAGTGTGCACACAATTTTGCATGGGCATTTGTGCCGCGTTTGCTCACAGTGGACCAAAAACAACAGCGTGTCGACGATTCGGAGGCCTGTATGAAGCTGTTTCGATGCAATAAAAAAGATTTTTTGCGGCGGTATGTGACAATGGATGAAACTTGGATCCATCATTTTACACCAGAGTCAAATCGGCAGCCATCTGAGTGGACAGCAGCGGGAGAACCGCGACCAAAGCGACCAAAAACTCAAACATCGGCTGGCAAGGTAATGGCTTCAATTTTTTGGTATGCACATGGTATATTATTCATAGACTACCTTGAGAAGGGAAAGAGCATCAATACCGATTATTATATACCATTACTCGAACGTTTGAAGCGAAAAATTGCTGCGAAACGGCCACACATGCAGAGGAAAAAAAATACTGTTTCATCAAGACAATGCTCCGTGTCACAAGTCGATCAAAACAATGGCAAAATTGCATGAATTGGGCTTCGAATTGCTTCCGCACCCACCGTATTCCCCAGATCTAGCCCCCAGCGACTTCGCAGACCTGAAAAAAATGCTCGCTGGCAAAAGATATGGCTCAAATGAAGAGGTAATTTCCGCAACTGAGGCACATTTTGAGTCGAAAGACAAGTTGTTCTACAAAACTGGTATCGAAAAGCTAGAGAGGCGTTGGACGGATTGTATCACTCTTGAAGGAAACTATGTCGAAGAATAAAGCAAAATTAGGCCGAAAAAACTGTATTTTCTTTGTTATCCTACGGACTTATTGACCGATGTGCTAATTTTGTTCATTTGTATAATAATATCAAAGACTATGAATAATAAAAGATATCCCAAGCTCACGAATGAAATTTTACCCGTGAAAGATACGTTGAGATTGATGGAAAAGGTTTGAAACACCCAAAGCTCATGATCCACGCTCATTGGCCGCTACCCGTGCGCCCATAACCAACAGCCAACCGAGTCAATCGGCGATATAGAAATAGTAGTAGTAGAAGTCCAAATCCAAAAGAGAAACGGAGCTATTCTAATGGTTGAACAAAAAAAAAAAAAAGAGGAATCGACTTGAATCCCAATGCCGCCATTAAAATTTGAATAATTCCATAGAGCCCTTGTATATTAAGTAACATATAAAGCTGTGTGCCTACTTGAGCAACCAGCATCACAACTCTTTGTACTAAGCCACTCCATTAACAACAAGCCACGACTTTCATTTCGACAAAGTGGCAGAGAGAGGGAGAGAGAGTCATCTCACAAACGGATTTCGTAATTCTTCAAACAAAAAGCAAGTGGTCCTATTTTTAACTTTTTAATACTTACCTAAGAAATAAATCACTTTACGAAAATGTTATTTCGTTCGCTGGTCTTTTGTATACTGCGTACCACGTGGATCATACCAACAAAAAAAAAAAGGCGGGACATGAAAGGCTAAAATTAGACCGATTTTGTTGGAGCTTATAGATGTAAAATGCAAGCGAAATGATTTACCATAGAGGGCCGACTGCTCTTTTTGTGCACGTGTGTTTTCGTTTGGCTGAGAGCGAATTTTTTGGTTTTCGGATACTTGAGAGCGGTCGGCGGCAGGTAAGGGAATAGCATCAGTTAGTCTTATAAGGCTTTGCGGGGCTCTTCGTTTGCTGTTCTCTACATTATTTTTGAAAACTTTAAGACCCCCTACAGGAGCATAGGACAGAAACAATTCTCTTCCACAAGGCGCGATCCTGAGCATCGGCCTTAAGCTGTTGCTAGAACTTGTTTATTCCTCTGGCCTCCTGCTCCAACTGCTCGCATAGGCTTGGGATACCTTATTTTATTTATAGTCTTTGGTAACATATAAACATATTATTACGGGATCTAGTTGCTACCAACTTGAAAAATTGCAATATCACATCCACTCATACGTAACTAGCCAAACAAAAATCCCAACATTACCAAGAATTTGCATGACGGAGTCACTAACACTTTGTGACATACTTTTCGATTTCAAACAATAAATTTAACGGTCAATGATACGTAATTCGATTATTATTTTATCCAAAATAAGGCTATCATCGCCCAAAAAAATAACAATTATCGAGTGACTCGAAAAAACAACACTGCTCAAATAACGACTAGGTCAATCGTATTATTGCAACTGTATACAGTGACACAATCTTAGCGAATTATGTGATATGTACTAAGCTAATATTTAATCGCGGTTAAAAACGGTAACACAGTATTTCATCAAATTGATGTCAAACTAAATGCAAGTTGTATTTATCGTTGGATTAAATAACTGAACAAAACAAAATAAATCTTATAAATTCTGCAAGTTAAAAAATTTCTTCATCATATGATTCTCAGAAATTCAGTCTTACTCGTTTGTAAATCGTGACAAAAATTACAAAATTTTCTTATTAGGAAATTAAACATCCCATTGAAAATATTTTAAAAACAATTCCAAAATTACCATAACTCATTGAAATCAAACACATTTTTTTTATAGATCGCAAACAATAAAAATTCTTAGTCATAGAAAAAAAATTAAGTATTTAAAATAATTTTATTAATAACGATAAAAATGCCATAGCGAAAAAAAAATTATTGTATTTTATTTGACCGATAGATGAAAGCTTGACCTTCCTTTGAAAGTTTCCAAATTGGACACTTATTAGCACGTGATTTGAAATTCTAATTTGTCACTATGATTGTTTTCTGTATACCTTAACCTATAGATTGCTAGCTATTCGTTTATATTTACGTCCAAAAACGGAAGCAATAAGTGGTTCGAAATCGCACGGTATCAACAGAATTATTGATGTTTGTTTAGAAGAAAACAAAAAAAATGCGCAAGCAAAGTATGTTTTACATAATAAAATCGGAGAATTTAGTATTTTGCTGTTAGGAATGCAATATTGTTATATTTAATATTCCAAGTATTTTAAATGTTTTAACGGAGACAAATTTTCTCATATGACGAAGAAGAATTGATTGTTTAATAATTATTAATCATTTTTTCTTTCCTTGTGTTTTTCAGATGGTATTTCCGGAAAATAAAGCGTATTGAGGCTGAAAAGAAATTACTTTTACCAGAAAACGAACATGGAGCATTTTTAATCAGAGATTCAGAAAGTCGACACAATGATTATTCATTATCAGGTAATATTTGTTTTTTTTTTTTTTTTTTAATTTTAGAATATGCCTTCTTAAAGGAAAGATTTTCAGACTTGTTTGCTTTACTAAACGGAACGTTTCGGCCTCTGTTGAGACCAATATAAAACTGGTCTCAGCGGCGACCGAAACGTTCCGATTAATAAAGCAAAACCGCTTTAAATCTGGAAATCTTTCTTTTAATTCAAATGCACTGTGAAAACATTCACCAAACCATTCGTTCATGTTCTATGAAAAGTGCGCTTCTTTCTGAAAAGCATAGGC
The DNA here is from genome assembly GCA_963669355.1 of Chorisops tibialis. Classification (NCBI taxonomy): domain Eukaryota; kingdom Metazoa; phylum Arthropoda; class Insecta; order Diptera; family Stratiomyidae; genus Chorisops; species Chorisops tibialis. The sequence goes on along the minus strand of OY770262.1, from coordinate 177,565,528 downwards.
TTGCTGAATTCCCCAAAATTTACGTTTTCATGATCTTTGATCCAAGAGCAATATAGTAAGTTTGGCGAAACGGAAGTCTTACATTAAGTTTCCTGGGCGAAACGAACGGGCAAACACTAAGCGCTTGCGAAGGTCCTCATCTCTGTAGGGAAGGATCTAAAACTAACCAAGAGGTGCAGCGATCTATTCTCATGATCTCGACATTCACACTTCTTTCCATCTTCCAAAACACGTGACTGTGTTCCAAGCGGAAGTATTAGCCATTAACGAGTGAACAAATATTCTTTTAGATATGCAGAATAGTCTCGGGAATTGTTACCTTTTTTCGGACAGTTGGGCTGCTCTTGTGGCACTCCTTTCCTTTAGGATCACATTCAAACTATGTAGTGTCCATTTGCAGACAAAATTTCAATCGCCTAGCGGCTATAGCGGAGGTATTTTCATTTTGGATACGGGGCATAGTGACCTATTAGGTAACAACGCAGCGGACACGCTTGCCAGGCAAGGATCTGCCATCGATTAGGAAGTCAGTCGCTGTAGTACCAACAGTGCCGAAGAGAATATTTTGGACTCTCGACGGGATAGCGGCAACTAGGTAGCTGTAGAACGACCAAATCCTTTTGGGAAGATCCGACTCAAATCAAATCATCACAGTTAAGTTGTTATAACGTAGACGCTATAGCCTCCGAACTATTGTCAGTCCGACCACAGGTCACTGCCTGCTTAAGCTCCTCGCATACAGAGGTTACGAGGAAGACGAAGAAACTATCGTAAACTATCTTCGTTACTGTCTGCAAATCTCCAACAGTCATCTTCTTTCTTTGGAACTAGAACTAGACAACCTCAAAGGCGTCAATAATTCAAGTGCTTCGATTCACAAGACTCACCAAGTGACTACCACAAGAGGAATAACACCCATCTCATATTCTTAAATAGGGAGAGTGCAATTTTCTACCAAGCTGAACTTAGGAGTCACACTTTAATACTGTAGTATACAGTCTGTGGCGATACGACGTCGTCGAGACATTCCAGCGTCTTTTCCATATCACCAGATATGCTGATAGCGCACAAGCAAACCGTCCTCTTTTCCATATCACCAGATATGCTGATCGAGCACAAGCGGACCGTCCCTTTCTGTATATCGCCAGATATGCAACGAAAGGTATCATGTGGCATGCTCGACGACGCGCGCGATCAACAATTACTTTGTTGCTTATCGCGCACAAATAGAAACAAAGTACGCCAGCCAGACACGCCGCAGCGTCAGCAAAAAGACGCGGATCAAAAGCAGTCGCGCTGGCCATTCGAATTCAGTCTCAGTCTTCAAGCTTCAGTTTTGTAGTAATCTTCAATTCTCGGTTTTAACGACGCGTCGAATTTTATGTATAAATAAATTATTGTTATTTTCTAAAATCGTGTTCTTATTCACCACCTCGGTCCGCGCTCCCAGGCCCAAACAGTCCAATCGGCTTCAATGAAATTCCTATTTAGGACAGAAACAGCTCTCTTCCACAAGGCGATCCTGAGTATCGGCCTTTAGCTGTTGCCAGGACTTGTTTATTCCTCTGGCCTCTTGTTCAACTGCTTGCTTCCATTTGATACATGGTCGCCCACCCCACGTCTTCCTTAAGGATTATAATCCAGAGCCTATTTGGCGATGTTTCGCTCTGGTTTCCTCAAAGTATGATCGATCCACTGCCACTTCCGTCTTTGAATCTCAATGCATATTTTAGTCTGCTCAGTTGTACTCCAATGTTCGTCGTTAAATATCACTTCTGACCAGAATATTCATAAAATGCACCGGAAGCATTGGTTCACGAAAGTTTGCAGCTTCTTGGTAAATCGAACGGTCACTACTGTGGGCTTAGGAAGAGATAAAACATAATGCAAAGAGGCAAAACATTCAGTTAATTGAGTAATGACGGAAGTTGGTGAATGTTGCTTTTAAATTTTATGGTGCTATAAGCCCTAAAAAAAGCGGCCTCGGGTAGTGCATTTCACATTTTGCTTGCGCGAGGTAGAAACGACTGTATATATTTCACTGTATGCGGTTTGGATGGTATACTCACTAAAAATCTGAGAATGATGTTTCTGTAGAGCTATGGAGTGAGTTTTTTGGCACTTAAAAGTGAGCCGGGTCCCAACCAGTTAATGTCCTGTGAAAACTTATGAGAAAATGAATTCGCAAACTGACCGCGTTACAAAACAACAAGTGCGATTTATGAAATCGCATTTGAAACCATTCTATATGTGGTATACAAGCACACTTTGAGGGTCGATGCTACTTTTTCAAAATTATTATTATCTTTTCAATTAAAACATTAAAACCAAGATTTTTCCCTCACCAAAACTCTGGACCAGTATTAAAATTTAATTAATTTCGAAATATATTATTTTCAGTAAAATTAATACATAGGCGATTGCGAATCCTTGTTGCCCTTTCTCCGCTGTTCATGAAGGGTTGAACTTCTTCTATGAGATTCATAGAAACGTTTTTGCTTAGGCGATAAAGCTCCATGACTCGCACTACCGGCAAATTAAAAGGTTCCATAATATCCCGATTAACGTGCAACAAATTCCACTTATCATCTTGCTCCATAAGAATTAAAAATGCGACCGAAAACATTTTTTTTACCAAATCCTTTGCGAATCCTTTTCCATTCATTCAAATAGAATGAACTCAAATGAAATTAATTTCAGATTCGCATATTCCTCAATAGAAGAAAATTTTATCCACTTTGCCATTATTTAGTTTTGCAAAAATTTTGTATACTTCCTTTATTGCGCGACACACCATTGTCTAGCTAAGAGTGGCACCAATATCCCGTCTCAGGGATCCCTTGGCAAGGAAGTGCAGAACAGCTCAAACATTTATGGGAATGGGCATAAAACTTACCCTTTCTCCGCTGTTCATGGAGCGTTCAACGTCTTCTATGAGATTTATAGGTACTTTTTTGCTTAGGCGATAAAGCTCCATGATTCGCGCTATCGGCAAACTAAAGGGATCTGTAATATCCCAATTAACGCGCACCAAATTTCTGCTATCACCTTGCTCCCCGAGAATCAAAAATGCGGCCGAAAAGATTGTTTTACCAATTTTCAGATAATTATTTAACAATTAACTGCATAATTGTCGAAAAGCCAATTAATTAATTACTTTTTGCTTCAAAAATCCCTTAACTTTGAAAAAATCACAACATACTTTGATATGTCATTCCACATTTTCATTGGAAATATGAGAAATTTCAAACCTGTTCTCACAATGAGATTTTTTTCCAGGGTGAAAAAAGAGCAGTGAGAATTTTGCTTACGTAAAACGCGACTTTTTTCTTGGTAAAAGATAGGTCAGAATTTAATGAACCAAATATCTCGCCGTGCTTAAAAAGCACAAATGACTGATACGACTCAGCAATTGAATCGAAGCTGTAAATGTTTTCAATAAAACGGAGCCTTGAGGGACGCCGGAATTGATAAAAAAGGAATTCGAAGAGACGCCATCTAAAATAATTTGTATGGTGCGCTCTTAATCCATAACAAAAAAGAAGCATCAAATCGAAATGCTTTTAGCTTAGAATGTAGGGATTTATGCCAAACTCTGTCAAATGCTTTCGCAATGTCTAATGCGAGTACTTAGCCTTTGCCAAATTTATGTATGGAAGCATTCCAGCGTTCGGTTAGGTAAACTAACAAATCAACTATGGATCTTCCCGATCGAAAGCCATATTGGCGATGGGTAAGTTGGTTGCTCACCTAGTATTGCCTGACCTTGCGGTTAACAGTAGTTTCCCTGACTTTGACAGCACGGTGATAATTTGCGGGATTCGATTTACTTTCCTTCTTGGGTATAGGCCGGGCATTTGCTTGTTTCCAGATATATCGGAATTTTGCTGAAGAGTAGGAAGGTGAAAAAAGTTGCGAAGAGGTTTTGCCAAAAATTAAAAGCTTTTTTTAAAGGTTATGGAGTGTATATCTTCCGGACCTGTGGATTTATTAATATTGAGATCCAACTAGATACTGAGGTATCTACTATACAGAGTTTGCTGGTAACTGTTAAACTAAAACTAAAATTTTTTATAATTCTGAAAAGAAAACAAAATTGAAGCTCGTCCATTGTTTGAAGCATCACCAATAGTGTTTGCTGCTCTTGCGAAGTTAGCGTAGAGCGAGTATTTTCTGCTCTTAAACTTTATCAACCCGAACCGAAACTGAACCCATCGAATATTGAACCCGAATCCGAAGTCCAGCTAGAAATTCGGTTGCTAAGACACTGCAACTACCGAATATTCTCAATTTATTTATTAACTTCACTTAATTCGTGTCCAAATGAAATATGAATCATTACTTTTTTCAATGGCACTGCAGCCCAAATCGGGCCTCGGCTTTCTGACTTTCACTTTCCTTAAATTGTTGTTTCGTCCTATTGTGGAAGGATTCTTAGTCCTTTGCACAACCCTCTTCCTACGAATGTTTATTTTCGCAGTTTGAGTTAGCACAGATATACCCAAGCAGGCAGTATGCTGGAGGCATACGTCGACGGGTTTCGAACTCACGAAATTCGCGTTGTAGACTAACACGCTGCCCACTAGGCTACACCAATGCCTTTATCTAACTGCTTTCAATATCAAAATTATAATATAACACCGAATTTAACAAAATTCGTTAGGTCAGGCTGCGCAACAAGACAATTCTTCAATCGTTAAAAATAAAGAAGTAAATCTTCTAAACTTGCGCCTAGTAAAAGACATATATTAAACAGCACTCGATTCGTATGAAAAACTCAACAACAAGTCCTGGCAACAGCTAAAGGCCGATGCTCAGGATCGCGCCTTGTAGAAAAGATCAGTTTCTGTGCTATGCTTAGGGGGCCTTAATAGGAATTTGATTGACAATGAGGAGATCGTCATTCCATTCAACCGGATATTTTCCGTGAATGAGATGAGCATGTCAGCTATTAGTTCTAGGTACGCTTTAAGGAGTTCAGCTGGTAATCCCTCTATGAAGCTCATAAATAGGGCGTAATTCTCCAAAATTTTTGTTTACTTTCTGAGATATGTTACTTTCTGGGATGTGATGAGAAAGATATTGTTCCATGTTAGCCCTAGTCAAATATCCGCTTATCTTCCACTGTACTCTGTACTTGCTTATCATCAAATTAATGCGCGCGTACGAACATCACAAAGAACGCAATGCGATTCGATCAGAATGACAAGGTCTTCACCCAAAAACAAATATACTGGCGATCATCAGCCATAACGAACATCTGAATTGCATTCTTCTCATCTTACTCGAAAACAAACACATGCACGACCTTGAGGATTCCATCAACTAGCAAACTACACGAGACACGACCGGCAGGCAAAAGAACCGAATAAGAACGAAATAATTCCGAATGTTGATTGGAATGTTCAACAACAACAACAACAGGGAACAGACTCGGAGACGACTGGTGACGAACAGCAGTGATCGGGTGATCTCGGGTTAATGACGAAGGGGGCAACAACACAAGCAACGAAGAGGGTAAAGGGTAAACTCAGGCGATGATTAAATGCTTTATGGAAAACAACAACAACCACATGTATGGGCTGGTATGAACTCGGGTTAACGACGAAATGCTTTATAGAAGCAATGAAACAGTGGTGAAGGCCGACTGTGACAGAAGGGCCGACGGCGAACGAATAGCGAAGAAATATAAATAGGCAGTTTAGCTGAGACTCTAAAGCGAAAGAGTCTTGTGTAGACCCGTCGACGAGTAAGTCGTATGGAGAGTCGGAAGCGAAAGATTTAGAAGCGATAATTTGTTAGCGAAGAAGTTTTGAATATAAAGTGAATTAAAAACATAACAGGGCTACGATTGCGCGTAAAGCGCAATCTTACGATACTCTAGATGAAATAGAATTTTTTGCGATCCCAAGAAATTTTGTATTGTTGTTAGAAGGGATGATAGCATTGTACTAATTTTTTCCCCATCATGCTAAAGTAGCTATGAAAATGTTTTATACAAAATGCTTACTCCAAAAACTGAATGGGAGCTGAGAAAATTAGTGAGTTTGATTTAGTGAAAATGTGTAGTTTGTATGGAAGGTGGTAGAAAGAGTGGGGGGATTTTGATGATTTTTTCAGAAATAACTAGGAATATTATAAAATTGGCATCCCTTAAATTTCAGACTAGTGCCATTCATAATTTTCAAGAAAATCGATTTTTTGTGAAGTTGTGAAACTGTGTCATATTGTATGGGAGAGGATAGAAGTAGTGAAGCAAATCAAATATTTTTTTTTTCATCTTAGTAATAATATTAATTAAATATTTATTACAAAATATGAGCTCAACAAATGTTATATGTTCTGAGAAAATCGGCTTAGAGCATTTCAGGAAAAAGTGTAGTTTGTATGGGAGGGGTTGGAAGGAAAGGGAGGAAGCAAATAATTTTTGTACTGTAGATTTAAATCACTAAGAAAGTAATATATACCAAAATTGAGACCAATAGCTTTTATACTTTTTGAGTAAATCCATTTATTGTCAAATTGCAAAATTGTGTCATTTTGTATGGGAGGGGGTAGAAGGGGTGAAGTTAATCATCTCATTTTTTTTGACCTTACTAACAATTTTAAATAAGTATTTGGTGCACAATTTCAGCCCGCTGAATTTTATACGCACTGAGGAAATTGGCTTAGAGTAATTCATGATAAGTACAGTTTGTATGGGAGGTGGTAGAAGGAGGGGGAGGACACGCACAATTTTTATATGATAGATTGACATTATCATAAAAGTAATATATTCTGAATTTCAGGCCAATAACTTTTATACTTTTTGAGCAAATCCGTTTATTGTCAAATTGCGTAATTGTGTCATTTTGTATGGGAGGGGGTAAAAGGGGTGGAGCGATTTGGCCCGTTCACGAACTTGACCTTACTTTTTTGTCAAAAACGACGTGTACAAAATTTGAACTTTCTAGCTCAACGCGTTCTCAAGCTAGAGAGCGCACGGACGGACGGACGGACATCCGGTTTTGAAATTTTTGAGTGATAATATTAACTTCTGTATTCATCATTTTTTTCTCCGAGCCTTATTTCTTGGCGTTACAAACCTTAGAGCGAACTTATAATACTCTCAGATTCCATCTAGAGTATAATTAGATTAATTAAATAAAGTTTTGCGGTGAACTAATAAAGCTGGTGGTTTTATTTCTTTACTTAAAATCCAGCGATTCCTTGCGCAATTCAATTAGACATAAAACTTTCCAAGCTCTTAGAAAAGTTATAAAAAAATTAAAATGAAAAAAATGGAGAACGTTTTCAATGGTATTAGGATCTGGAGACTGGGAAGGTCAGCCCATTGTTTCGACGACGTTTTCTTCTTTCCAGTAGTTGCAGAGTCGGCTTCGATGTTTCGGTTCATTATCCTCTTGCAAAACCAATTTTCGTTTTTCCGTGGAAACATCTCCTTAAATGATTTTAAAAGTTCATGCTTGTAAATCTGAACCATTTTTCGGCGTTCATATTTTGGCTGAAGAGCTCCAAATAGGCGAAACCGCGCTCGCAGAAGCATTCCCAAACATTCACCTTTTCTGCGCACTATGCACAGGATAAATATGACTGTGGGGCGCTAAGCTCCCTTCAGCCGAACTCACGCCCAAAATGTTGCAAAAAATAACCTTGGTCCAATCGCGATCTATATTTTCGGTAGCCCAAGCCTTGCGTTTTTCGAAGTGTTTTCCAGAGAGATAAGTTTGCCTCCATCAGACGCCGTTCTTATAGTCTTGGTGATGACTTCTATTTAACGCTTATCAATAAGCATGCAAACCTGGCGCAGTCACAAAGAAGGAATTCACTCAAATAGCTGAAGAATCGCCTCGTCCTGCTTGCTCGTAGTCGCTAGCTTCAAGCCCTGATCGCAAAAATCATCGTCATTATACCCTAGATGGAATCTGAGAGTATTATAAGTTTGCTCTAAGGTTTGTAACGCCAAGAAATAAGGCTCGGAGAAAAAATGATGAATACAGAAATTAATATTATCACTTAAAAATCTCAAAACCGGATGTCCGTCCGTCCGTCCGTTCGCTCTCTAGCTTGAGAACGCGTTGAGCTAGAAAGCTCAAATTTCGTACACATCGTTTTTGAAAAAAAAGTAAGGTCAAGTTCGTTAACGGGCCAAATCGCTCCACCCCTTCTACCCCCTCCCATACAAAATGACACAAATGCGCAATTTGACAATAAACGGATTTGCTCGAAAAGTATAAAAGCTATTGGCCTGAAATTTGGAATATATTACTTTTATGATAATATCAATCTACCGTATAATAATTATGCGTGTCCTCCCCCTCCTTCTACCACCTCCCATACAAACTGTACTTGTCATGAATTACTCTAAGCCAATTTACTCAGTGCGTATAAAATTTAGCAAGCTGAATTTCTGCACTTAATATTTATTTAAAATTGTTAGTAAGGGTAAAAAAAATTAGACGATTAGCTCCACCCGTTCTACCCCCTCCCATACAAAATGACACAATTTCCCAATTCGGCTATAAATGGATTTGCTCGAAAAGTATAAAAGCTATTAGTCTGAATTTCGGGATATATTACTTTCATAATGATTTCAATATACAGTATAAAAATTATTTGCGTCCTCCCTCTCCTTCCAAACCCTCCCATACAAACTACACTTTTCATGAAATGCTCTAATCCGATTTTCTCAGAGCATATAATATTTATCGAGCTCACATTTTGTAATAAATACTTATTTAGCATTATCACTAAGATCAGAGAAAATTATTTGATTAGCTTTACTGCTTCTACCCCCTCCCATACAATATGATACAGTTTCACAACTTCACAAAAAATCTATTTTCTTCAAAAGTATGAATTTTACTACTCTTAAATTTAAGAGATGTCAATTTTATAATATTCTTAGTTATTTCTGAAAAAATCAATAAAATCCCCCCACTATTTCTACCACCTCCCATACAAACTGCACATTTCAACTAAATCTAACACACTATTTTTCTCAGCTCCTATTCAATTTTTGGAGTAAGCATTTTGTATAAAACATTTTTTATAGCTACTTTAGCATGATGGGGAAAAAAATTAGTTCAATGCTATCACCCCTTCTAACACTCCCCATACAAAATTTCTTGGGATCAGAAAAAAATCTATTTCATCTAGAGTAACGTAAGATTGCGCTTTACGCGCAATCGTACTCCTATTATGTTTATACTCTAGATGGAATCTGAGAGTATTATAAGTTTGCTCTAAGGTTTGTAACGCCAAGAAATAAGGCTCGGAGAAAAAAATGATGAATACAGAAATTAATATTATCACTCAAAAATCTCAAAACCGGATGTCCGTCCGTCCGTCCGTTCGCTCTCTAGCTTGAGAACGCGTTGAGCTAGAAAGCTCAAATTTCGTACACATCGTTTTTGACAAAAAAGTAAGGTCAAGTTCGTTAACGGGCCAAATCGCTCCACCCCTTCTACCCCCTCCCATACAAAATGACACAAATGCGCAATTTGACAATAAACGGATTTGCTCAAAAAGTATAAAAGCTATTGGCCTGAAATTTGGAATATATTACTTTTATGATAATATAAATCTACCGTATAAAAATTATGCGTGTCCTCCCCCTTCTTCTACCACCTCCCATACAAACTGTACTTGTCATGAATTACTCTAAGCCAATTTACTCAGTGCGTATAAAATTTAGCAAGCTGAATTTCTGCACTTAATATTTATTTAAAATTGTTAGTAAGGGTAAAAAAAATTAGACGATTAGCTCCACCCCTTCTACCCCCTCCCATACAAAATGACACAATTTCCCAATTCGGCTATAAATGAATTTGCTCGAAAAGTATAAAAGCTATTAGTCTGAATTTCGGGATATATTACTTTCATAGTTATTTCAATATACAGTATAAAAATTATTAGCGTCCTCCTTCTCCTTCCACCCCCTCCCATACAAACTACACTTTTTCATGAAATGCTCTAATCCGATTTTCTCAGAACATATAACATTTATCGAGCTCACATTTTGTAATAAATACTTGTTTAGCAGTGTCACTAAGATCAGAGAAAATTATTTGATTAGCTTTACTGCTTCTACCCCCTTCCATACAATATGACACAGTTTCACAACTTCACAAAAAATCTATTTTCTTCAAAAGTATGAATTTTACTAGTCTTAAATTTAAGAAATGTCAATTTTATAATATTCTTAGTTATTTCTGAAAAAATCAATAAAATCCCCCACTCTTTCTACCACCTCCCATACAAACTGCACATTTCAACTAAATCTAACACACTAATTTTCTCAGCTCCTATTCAATTTTTGGAGTAAGCACTTTGTATAAAACATTTTTTATAGCTACTTTAGCATGATGGGGAAAAAATTAGTTCAATGCTATCACCCCTTCTAACACTCCCCATACAAAATTTCTTGGGATCAGAAAAAAATCTATTTCATCTAGAGTAACGTAAGATTGCGCTTTACGCGCAATCGTAGTCCTTTTATGTTTTTTGTATACTTTATACCGCTGGTTCCAATTCTCAACGAACTTTTTCGATTTTTTAATTACTTTTGATGCTGCGGAATACGATAATTTTGTCCCTATTGATTGCGAACACAAAAATACCGCAAAAATACTTCTCGCTCATTTTGGTTTCGTTGCGTCAACTTCGAAATTTCGAGCGACACAGAAATAAATTTACGCTGGCGTTTAGGTTTAGGTTGTAGGAGGGTGGTTTCGTAAAACCACAATGCACTGGCCATCTAGTTGGGCCCATTGTACTCCCCCTATTGATTGTGAGATGGATGTCACTCATCTTGTTCTAGCCACTTGGTTCGATTTACGAACCTAGCAGGCTCGAATGTTTGACGCCTCTGAGGCCGTCTAGTTCTGAGAAGAATCTAGATCCTAAACAAAGGAGACGACTGTTAAAGATTTGCGGACAGCGACAAAGATAATGTTCGATACATTCTTCGTCTTCCTCGCAACCTCTGCTGGCGTTGTATCTCTCTGGTGGGACAACCACGCCGCGAATATCAGGCAAGAAAATAGTTTTTTTCCATTTAAAAAAAACGAGTTCCTTTCTTCTGACACAGAATGTTAATGTTATAAGTTTGTTATTGGTTGATAACTTCAGGTGTACCGCAAGGTTCGCATTTAGGACCGCTGTTCTTTTTGCTTATTGTTAATTTTAATTTTGCGATGTTAAATATTTGTTATTGTTCCCTGAAAATTAAAAAAAAAATCGAATAAAGAAATTGATTTCTTCACGTCCGTTTTTAACATATACTTTTATCTTTTGTATCTTTGTAGTTCGTGATGGTGACACCGTTAAACATTATAGAATTCGACAACTTGATGAAGGAGGCTTTTTCATTGCACGACGCACAACATTTAGGTATGCCAAAAAAAAATAAAATAAAAATAAAACTATTTAAAAGTTTTCATTAAATTAATTTGAAAAAAAAAAAATTTCAGAACACTCCAAGAACTGGTTGAACATTATTCAAAGGATTCCGATGGCCTATGTGTAAATCTATGCAAACCATGTGTTCAGGTAATGAATTCCTTATTAGAATAAAATTTCAATTATTTTTTGTGTTTCCCTAAAAATTAACATTTTAACACAATTTATTTTTTTTTTCGTATAATTTCATTTTAGTTAAAAAAATAAAAACTTAGTAAAACTTATTCAAAATCCTGAAAAAAAAACAAATAATTTTATTTTCTTACATAACATAAAATTATACATGAAAAATAACATTTCCTTATAATGAAACACAATTTTCAACAAAATTTAAAACATTAATAAGTTGAGAGGCATTAATTTTTGATTCTTATCTTTTTTCTAATATTTTTGTTCAGTCTAACCAATTCATGGGTCTGTTTGAGGTAGGGTAAACTAAAACAAGAAAAAAAATCCGATGATCCTCAAAAATTCAATGTTTTTTTGTATTATGGTGTTTATTTTATTATTTTTTTTTTTTCGTTCAAATATCTGGTGCCTTATTAAGTTTTAATTTTAACTTTTTCTTTGTTAGTTGTAATTTTAATTGCAAAAAAAAAAAATTTTGGCTTGAAATAAAATGGATTGTGTCTTGAATAAGTCGTTGGAAACTATTTATTTGGTTTGTGAAGTTTTATTCAAGACGCTAACCATTGTATCTTGCAAAGATTTGAAATTTAGCGCGAAATTCGAAAAAAAAAATATTAATTTCAATTTTGTGCTTTAATATTTTGTCAGTTTAAAAAGTTGAATTTTGTTAAAAGTGTTATGAGAATTAGTTTATCTTGGTTTCATTTAAGATTCATATTTAATGTAAATCATTTTAAATTCAGAATATTAATTAGATTTTTTGTTTTTAATTATTATATTCGTGAATTTATGCAGCTGTTATTGTTTTGGAAACCTTTTCGGTTTAATTAGAATAAAAGGTGAATAACAGAAACAATTGATCGAATAAAAAAAAATCGAATAAATACCACACAAAGCTAATCGATTTCGAAAAATGCACGTTTTAAACATGTGCATCGATTGCTTTTTAAGGGTATCTGATCGGGGTTTTTTTTTAATTAAATTACAAACAATGAGCACATTAACTGTGTTCGATTGATGTGATTAGCTTATGCAAGGTTGATTAATTTGTATTGATCTCGGTGTTTCGATATCATCCAACCTATACTAACTTCGTTCTATTGGGAAGTTCTCGTTAGTAGCTGTCTTCACTTAATCAGTTTTATTATTTAGTTTTCAAATATCTAAAGATGTAAATTATGTTAATTAACTTGTAGCAAGTTGAGTCATTTGATTGTAATTTTGTTTAGTTGTTCCTATCAATGGGATTAAAACGATAGACAAATTGGTGACTTAATTGAATTATTCAATTCGATTTATGACTACAGTTAAACCTCTGTAAAGTGACCACTCACACGGTTATCATTTTATGGGTATATTTTTTTAGAATCGTTATCAAATCTAGAAAGAAACTCACATTTGAACAATAAAGTTGTTCCATGAATTTTGCTTTCCTTTATCATTTTTCACTTAAGTTATAGATAAAATGGCAAGAGCTCAAATATACGAAATAATAATCGAAAGCTGTGACAGCTAAAATTCTCGGAGTTGGGTGTGCAATAGACCTTCAACGTTGCATAAATCTTTCGTTGTGGTCACCTTTCGCTGGCAGTTGCATATATGCGATAAGTTTTGCTATATTGTGGTCATTCATTATACATCTTCTTTTTATGAATATTTTATACGAAAAAAATTTGTACAAATTGGTAACGCTGAACAGATGATAACTTCTGTTGGTATAACAATTTAGATATAAAATTAATTCGGCTGTAATTATTAATATCTGCGAAAGAAAAGCGATTACTTCGTGCTGTTCAAAGTGGGTGTGTTGATGAGTAATGTGACGCGCAACATAGTTTCACAAGGATCGACGCGTAATACTAATACTCTTAGAGCAAACCTTAAAAAACTTCCCACTCCAACTCGACTCTATTGTTATGTTTTCCGTAGTATGGAGCTTGGGTGATCTTAGTGGGTAGCGTGTTGCTCTACAATGCGAAAGTCGATTCAAATCCCCATCTGCGCATAATTCCAGCACACTGCCTGCTTGGAAAACCTTGGTCACCTAAATCTACGAAAATGAAAAATTGGTAGATGGAGGGTTGTGCGAATGACTAACAATTCGTCCACAATTAGTTATTACAATGTAAAAGAACATGATTGATTAAAAGGAACCTGAAGGTCAGGAGACCAAGGCTCGATACTCACGGAAAGAGTGTACAAAGGCCCAGTATAAGATCTTAAATATATACCAATCATTGCAGCCTTTGCACCATTTTTTCACAAAACCCCAAACGGAGCTGGCTGGTCTTTCCAACTATATAGTCGACATGATGAGCCTGAAAACGGTCTTAAAATATTCCACCTTGATCAAAAAGTTTGCAGAAGGACCACCGTGTACTGCTCTCAGTCACCCGATTTGGGAGCTTATGTTAGAAGCCTTTGAACTTCATCTGTTCATGTTGCAAATTACATTAGTCTGATTGATCCAAACACCGATGGTGGTCGAGAAGGGTATTCCCAAACGGTTCACCAAATCGCTTTGAAATGGACTATCTTTCCCGCTAGCGCTGATTTTCAATAAATTTCTTAGGGAAGTTTACTATCCCAGAGCATGGAATCTAGCTAGCGTGATTCCAATTTTTAAAAAAGGAGACAAGAATAACGTTAAAAATTATCGCCCCATCTTAATACAGAGGACAAATATTTGAACGATTAATTGATAACTGCAAAGCAATATGGGTTCCTTCAAGGCAAGTCCACGATTTCAAATCTCCTCGAATTTACTAATATGGTAGTTAAGTCCTTTGAAAGCCGTAGATCCGTGCATTTGACTGGGTGTATCCTAAGATCCTTCTTTCGAAACTACTTCTTTAGTATCTGTGGTTCGCTTCTCAATTAGACTTCATCATAACTATCTGATCGAAGTATGAGAGTGACCTCTCTCGGCAAAAAAAAAAATCTGGAGTTCCTCTGGGTTCCATTCTCAGTCCACTCTTATTTATTGTTTTCATAAATGACCTACCATCATTTTTATCTTCTGACTGTCTTTAACGATATATGCTGACGACCGTAAAATATTCCGAGTAATCGATTCTTCTTCTGATTGTGTAACACTACAAAGTGGCCTTTGTTCTCTATCTGAGTGGTATCTTAACAACGACATTTCTTTTAAGATTGAGAAATGTATATTTATAAAATTTACATGCCAACTTAACTTTACCTACACAATTAACTCGACTCGTCTTTCTGAAGTTAACACTTATAAGGACCTTGGATTTCTATTCGACAATAAACCAAAGTTAACACATTACTATACTCAAATCTCAGCTGGATACTATCGCCCCAGTGGTTTTATATTGCGCTCAGAGCACATTTACCCCATTTGGAATCGCCATTATCAGTGTGATATTAACCTTATTGAGTCTGCCCGCTTTCTGTGTTTCCTATGTAGCTCGATTGACGGTACTCGGTCTTCCATCCTTTTATCAGGGACGTTTTTTAATCAACCAGTGTACAGTATACAAAATCGCTATCTGTTGATGTTGTTACGAATACTTTACCTGCGCTTTTCGAACTATCATTCCGGGTTTCTACCGGTACTAGGAATCGTGATATTTTCTATCTCCCTCGAGCACTATATAATGGTTGTTTTCAATCACCTATTCTGAGATATCAAAACACGCATGATCTCCAGCAGCTTGGTCCTTTAACTGTAGCCTATCTTAGATTAACGTGTTCTCTTGTAGTTTATTTTTTTGTTTTTTGTAATTACTTTCTTTTAATCATTCACTAAGTTAATTGTTTAATTTTGGCACTACTTTTTAGTAATGTCGGCTTTACATACTCCAATAGGAGCTATCTGTGTTAAATCTGTAATTTAAGCAAGTAAATAAATAAATAGGTTGCCACATCTATCATTGTCATTCCCACCAAATTTCAGCGTCATAGCTTCACATTTGTAAAAATTATGCCGTCTTGACGGAGTGCGAACTCGCGTCGTTAATCAATAAAATAGATGGCAGTGGTCCAAGATGACTCCTCTGTAGCACACCAGTACTACGGGGTGTATAAACAACAGTATAGAATTTGTTTCCAAGACCAAATCAGAGAACGTACGGCGCTGCTGGTGGTCCGCAGGCTGCAGTTCTTAAGTCAATTGGACCTTGTACGGATGCAAGACCAATATCAATATTCGCTGCACTATGGACGCGAAGAGGTCGAGCACGGTGACGAATGTAGGTGTTTGGGTCGTTTTCAACACTGTCCTTCACTGCGGCGATATTTCGGTTAAACGTCCGGGGTGAAGTCGTGTCTCTTGCAATTTTTTGAGTAGGTTGTGCTCACACGTTTCAGAAGGCGCATGATTACAATCAAAATTTGCTCGACTTGCGCTCATCGTAGCTGCGATTGAACGCGAATTTTCATAATAAAATTCAATGACTGTGTAGCGTTCCACGGTAAATTTCCCACCTTTATAGATGAAAAATGTTAGCATTTGACAAATGTCAAGGGACCATCTATCAAATAATAGGTCTTTCCAATCCTACACCTCCTGCTCAAATACACTATAGTACTTTTAAGATACGATTGAACAGGTAAGATCTGACTCATTTGATAAAAGTGATAAGAGTCGCATTGTAGGCAAAAATAGCATGGAACTACTACAACGCTTAATTACGGCATTTAAACCACTAGAAAAACCAGCTGATACGCTTGAAATAAAGTTTAAAACGGTCATCAAACTGATGATCAGTCTAATAAAGGTCTCAGCAGAGACCAAAACGTTACGATCAATACAGCAGAACAAATTTGAAATTCGAAATTCAGTGCGGAAAAATACATTAAACGACTGAAATGAAGGGTTGGAAGTGTTGTTAGACTAACCGCAAAACTCAAAATTCTTAAACCCTTTCTACCACCTCTCAAACAAATTTAATAATAATCGAAATGTCTTTATACAGATTTTTTGTAAAACGAGAAATCGCGTGTAATTTCCACTTTTATAAGTGCATTGGACAGAAGCAGTTCTCTTCCACAAAGTGCGATCCTGAGCAGTAACATTTATTATTATTAATTATTGGGAAACATGTGAGAGCACTGCGACCGTTTTGGACTATTGTGCATTTATTTCCCCCTTTCACCCTACCACACCTTGTTAGTTTTGGCTAATTTAAGTATATCTAAGAGAGCCTTGGCAAGTTCATCAGTTATAAGGAAACCTTTTCCTAGAAGATTTCACCTTTTCCTTGCTGACATAGAATGTGCTCTGTCGTTTCTCAGTCGTTAAGACAGAGGCAGGTGTCAGTTTTTACAAAATCCATATTTTTGAGGTAGTGGTTTACTCCACTGCGGCCCGTCATGTGGCCTAGTGCTTAGTTTAAGGATTCCCTCCGCTTTGTTTGTTGTAGTAGGATTAATTTTTTTGAGATTGATAAACCTGGAAGTCTACTCCAGTAGATTTTATGCTCTTGTTCAACCCACTTTCTAAGTGTAGGGTTTGAGTGCCCTTTTGGTTTTCCGCAGAATGGCTCTGGTCCAATAAAATTTTTCAAAGCGCCATTTTTTCGAGGTAGTACGCTTCTTCGTTTCTCTCAATCGCTATGTGTCCTGGGATCCACATATTTTGAACTTTGAACGCAGTCCCAAATTAGCCTCGATCCGTGTTTGTTAGATGCTAGGGCTTTGACAACTGTCTGACTATCAGATGAGATAGGTAAATAGTTTTGCTGCGAAGAGCTCTCCAAATATTTTCTTGCATGCATAGTTCCATTGCGATTAGTTCGGCCTGGAAGGTTGTAGTTTCTTTACCAAGGGATTTTGAAACCGAGAAGTCAGATCCTTTGACTCCGGTTCCAGTTCCCTCTGAGGTGCATGAGCCATCAGTATACCAGATAGTTGATCACTCTTCCATTCCAGGTAACATGGATTGCCAGTTTTTGCGTTGATGATTACTTCGAATGGGGTTTCAAAGTTGAATTTGTTCGGCGTAATATTTGATAATGTTTGAACTAGAACCTCTATTTTCGAGATTTGTAGTATTTTGACCTCTAAAATCTTCCGATTTATTCTAGCAGAAGTAAGCTTTAGCTGTTGCCTTTTTTGACGATAGCACCCCCTCCCATACAAACATAATAAATTTCGCAATTTCATTCAATTTAAATTTTAGTTAAATAATTTTCAACATTGTGTGGAATTTATAACAATGTTTATAACAAATTTGATCTAAAAGAGCCATATTTTATTGAATGTTTTCACAAAACTTATCAGTTTGATAATGATCTTAGCAAAGACCGAAGCGTCACGATTGATAAAGCAGAAGAGTGTGAAGTCCGGAAATTTTTCCTTTAATTCTCTTCAGAATTAACTCGTACGAAGGTCGAACTTCTCACACAAATTTTATCATCAAAGATGAAAGAAATTTATACAAAATTTTATGCGCTCCGTCATTATTGTAAAATAGTTTTTCCGTTACTTTTGAATGGCTTACCGGACTGTACTCCGATGAACAGAATATTAATTCTTAAGCCTAGTACGCTGTTGAAATGAAGTGAAATTTGCATTCCTTTCATTTCATTTCCATGTACAGTAAACTGTGGGAAAATATTTCGACAACTCGATTGAAGCACTCACTGCTCATCGCGGACATCTTGTCAAACAATGACAAACAAAGTAAATTTGCATTCTGTCGAACTAAACTTAAGCATAAGAGATCTCAAATTTGAAATATATTACTTTTGTGATAATTTCTATCTATTGTATAAAAATTATTCGAGTCTTGTTCCTTCTACCACCTCCCATACAAACTGCACTTTTTCATGAAATACTTTAAACGATTTACTCAGTACGTATAAAGTTCATCAAGGTAAAATTGTTTACTAAACATTTCTTTAGAACTAGCGATCGCCCGCGACTTTGTCCGCGGAAGAATCGCAAAATAAGCAATTTTTGAGAATGTAGTTAGTAATAAAGCTACAGCTAGGGTGTAGCCTAGTAGGTAGCGGATTGGTCTTGTAATGCGAAGGTCATGAGTTCAAATCCCGGTCGGCGCAATACATAATTCCAGCACATTGCCTGCTTGGATATACCTTGGTCACCTCAATCTACGAAAATGAAAAAAATTCGTAGAAAGAGGGTTGTGCGAAGGGCTAACAACCCTTCCACAATAAGTAATGAAAAATGTTAAGGAACCTGAATATCAGGAGGCCAAGGTCCGATTAGGGCTGTAGCGCCATTGTTGAAGTAGAAGTTATAATATGTACATTATGTGAGATATATAATCTGTTTAGTTTAATGACTCTTTTGCCACAATAGTTTGTATTTTGTTGGAATCATAATCATAAATTATTTAGAATGGAACCACAATACTCGCATTTGTATGGGACAGGCTCGTGCTCAAATGAATCCCGTGATTTGAGATCATATAAGTATGGAAGAGCGTTAAGGACATGTGAATAGTTGTAACTTGTGTTAATTATAAAAAAGACCAAATAAAATAACGTTCAGCTTAAAACTATAACAGGACTACGATTGTGTGTAAAGCCCAATCATGCGATAATATAGATGGAATCGAAATTTTTGTGATGTTAAGAAATTTTGTATAGGAAGTGGGGAGACAGTACTGAACTAATTTATTTCACATCATGCAAGAGTAGCTATAAAAATATTTTGTACCAAATTTAAGCTTGAAAAATTGAATAGGTACTGAGAAACTTAGTGCATTATATTTAATGAAGGTGGTAGAAGGAGTGGGGGGTTTTTGGTGATTTTTCGATAAACTACTATAATCATAATAGAATTGATATATTTTAAATATTAGATATTAACGTTCACACTTTTCAAGAAAATCGAATTTTTGAAAGTTGTGGAATTGTGTCATATTGTATGGGAGGGGGTAGAAGGAGTGAAGCTAATAGGTTAATTTTTTCGCGATATTAACAATAATGCCTTAATAAGCAGATTCTATACAAAATTTTAGCTCGATGAAAGTTATACGTATTGAGGAAATTGGTGTAGAGTATTTCATGAAAAATTGCAGTTTGTATGGGAGGTGGTGGAAGGAGTGAGGGGTTCTTAGTAGTTTTTTGAGAAGCTACTACAATCATCATGCAGTTGATACATTTTAAATTGCAGATCAGTAACTTTCACACTTTCCAAGAAAATCGTATTTTTGAAAAGTCGTGGAATCGTGACACATTGTACGGGAGAGGGTAGAAGGAGTGAAGCTAGTCGATTAATTTTTTCTCGATACTTATAATAATGTCAATTAAAGATTTTGTACAAAATTTTAGCTCGATGGAAGTTATACATACTGAGAAAATTGGTGTACAGTATTTAATGAAAAAGTGTAGTTTGTATGGGAGGTGGTGGAGGGAGTGGGGGGATTCAAATAATTGTAAACTAAAAGATTGCATTTATAATAGAATTAATATATTTGAAACATCGAATTAATAGCTCTTATAGTTTCGAAAAAAAATCGATTACTACATATTTTTGAAAATGTGTTACTTTGTATGGGAGGTGGTAGAAGCCGTGAGGGGAGTGACATAAAACCAAAAGCAAATTACATCTCGGAGCATACCTAATAAACTGTGAAAGTTTCGTTACAATCGGTTCAGCCGTTTTTGCGTGAATGCCGGACAGACAGACGAACTTTAAAAACGCGTGTTTTTGCTTAGTTATTGCTAAAATAAAGCAAAAACCTAACTTATAGCCATTTCTAAACAAATAACAGACAGACACTACACTTATATTTATATGTATAGATTATTAGTAAGACTAAAAAAAATTAGACGATTAGCTTCACTCCTTCTACCCCCTCCCACACAATATGACACAATTTCACAACTTTGCGAAAAATCGATTTTCCTGAAAAGTATGAATGCTACTGATCTACAACTTAAAACACATCAAATGCTTATAGTTATTTCTGGAAAAGTCATTAAGAACTCGCCACTCCTTGAATCACCTCCACTAATTTTCTCAGTACCTATTAAATTATTGAATCCTAAATTTTGTTTAAAACTTTTTGATAGTAACTGTGATGTGAAAAAATAAGTTCGAAATCGTCACCGCCCTTACCACTTCCGCTACAAAATTTCTTAAAATCAATAAATTTCTTTCATCTAGAGTATCGCTTTACGCCCAATCGTAGTGTTGTTATGTTTTTGTTTAAACTCGTACTCCTACTTTTGTATGGGAGCGTAAAAAGACAGAGGCCCATCGCTGAATGTTTGGTTGAATTTTTCAAATGTTCTATAAATGAGTGGGTAACGCACTGCCTCATTCGTTTCATCTGACGAGTCCTTTGCTGTACAGTACCAATTGCAGACATTTTATCTATCACAATAACTTTTACCCAATTCAACCATCTTCAAGTTCGCTTACTACTACTACAATGGCGCTACAGCCCAAATCGGACCTTGGCCTCCTGATATTCAGGTTCCTTAACATTTGTCATTACTTATTTTGGAAGGGTTGTTAGCCCTTCGCACAATCCTCTTTCTACGAATTTTTCATTTTCTTAGATTGAGGTGACCAAGGTATATCCAAGCAGGCAATGTGCCGGAATTATATATTGCGCCGGCCGGGATTTGAACTCACGACCTTCGCATTACAAGACCAACACACTACCTACTAGGCTATACCCTTGCTAGTTCGCTTGCACATGAAATAATCGGACTCCTACCACCTCGCGGACCAAAATTCGTTTTTTTTAGATCACTTTAAACCAATTTCCATAGAATTACTAAAGTAATGGCTATATTATTTCGGTAAGAGAATATAATTATAATGATTTGTTCACACCTTTTACCACCTCCAAAATAATTCACTATCGGCAATTTTACTTTTTATGTGTACATAGCACAAACACTGGAGAAAGAGTTTGTAGCGATGACAAGAATAAATTCACTGCAAAAATAATTAACAAAAAATCTACATTCTATCAAAAGATATGCTAGCTTAGGCTTTGAAATTATTCTGACTACATGACGCCTTTTCTTCTACAATGGTACTATAGCTCCAATCGAGCTTTAGCCTCTTCCCAGCAAACAATTTAACGAGCGCTCGCAAATAACGATCTTAAAACGAGCATGAAAGATCTACAAAACAAATAAACTGCGTGATGATCATAGGCAAACTAAACAAAAAGGGTCGCACAACGTCGATCTTGTCATATACAAGCAGTTTTCATTTCACCAAGCGCATTAACAGAGCCTTAAATTATTTCGTCTTGATATCTCAAAACATTGCAAATGCAAATTGTGAAAAGCCTGGAGTTTACAGAGGTAAACTGGGCTTCTTGGGGTGTGTCCCTGAAATGTTTGAAGTCATTAACAACAAAAATGGAATAAGAAGCAATTGCAATCTTCTGTTGTTTAGCTTTAAAAGCCAAGTTCTTTAATGAATCGTTAATGTTTAATAAATAATAATATCGTTTATGAATCGTTAACGATATTCATTAATGAATTAAGGGGTTATACTAGTCTGGAAAAAAAAATTTTCTAAAATTTTTTTTTTGGCTTAAATGATTAAATTATCAAAGAATAATATCTTAAAGCAATTTTGGGTGAAAAGTGACTGAAAATAATTTTTTTAGCCTGTTTTTGTAAGTGCTTTAGAGCGCACATGCATGCGTCATAAAACTTTAAACGTGTTTTTCTCGAAACTGGGTTTTTCGAACTGGCGTTGCCTGGTACTCAGCCAATTTTCATTAGATTTACTTGAAATTTTAACTCTTGCTTCTCAGATAGATAATCTGTGGAAATACACGGGGTTTTTTTTTGATTGATAAAAAATTACGTTTGTTATATACAATTTACGGTCGATTTTCGCCCCAAAAATCAAAAAAAAAATTGAAATTGATGCCAATTTGCGAATTTTC
Organism: Chorisops tibialis; assembly: GCA_963669355.1. Taxonomy (NCBI): domain Eukaryota; kingdom Metazoa; phylum Arthropoda; class Insecta; order Diptera; family Stratiomyidae; genus Chorisops; species Chorisops tibialis. Next base: position 177,543,072 of record OY770262.1, on the reverse strand, counting down.
AAAAAAAATAAATTATCCCGTGTACTTCCAAAGAAGAAGTAATATATTTTAAGAAAAAAAAATTATTTTGGTCTAGGTGCCATAGTGCTGAAACCGACTACGCCGTTTGCCGCCTCGGAAAAAACATGGTTTTAACTAATATAGTTTCACGGCACCATTTTGTATAAAAAATTGACAAAAAAAATTGTGTGTATGCCTAAATATATGTCTAATTATACATCAAAATTTCTTTCAATTCATTCATTAGTAACCGAGAAAAAAATTTCCAAAAAAATATCCATTTTTCAGCACGCCAGACTAGTATAACCCCTTAAATAAAAATAATTAACAACACCTTGATGATTCATTGATAACGAATATACACAGCAAACAAACGACTTTCGTTAACGATCAAATCGCTCGTTAATAAAAATCATTAACGATTCTTTAACGAATTATTTTGTTTGCTGGGCTGACTTTCAAGTTTCTTAACATTTATTTATTATTATGAATGGGTTGTTAGCCCTATCCCCAACCCTCTATCTACGAGTTTTCATTTTGATTGAGTTGAGATGGCGAAGATATACCCACGCAAGTAGTTTGCTGAAATTAAATTCGTTGAAAAATCACTAATTAAATAATTATTGAAATCTAAAACAAATTTTGATCTTAATATTTACTGGCAATCTTATGATTATAAAAACTGATCTTCCCACACAGGCTTATTACTAGTAGCGGAATCAGCATGATCTCCTTCTCAATAATTATATCCACTTCTATGAACATACCTATTACATTACCATAATCGCTGTCATTATTCATTTAATTTAATACTCATTATAATTTCAATAAATTCAAGCTACTGTATATCATTAACTACAAAACTACTTACCAGATGTTTGTCATCTTATGACGTGTTACAATTCTGAACGTATCATATTCTTATTCTCTTACCACATTCGTAATATTTTATATTAGTTGTTTTTTTTTTTGTCTCTCAATTCCTCACATTCGAGAATTGCAAAGCGTTAATCTTAGATCTACCATCACAGAACTTTTTACTTTCTGTTTATTTCTGATTCATAATTGATATCGGTTTGTATTTTCGATCGTTTCTTGTGGTTAAGTTAATCTGTTACCAAGCAAATGTATCAAATTTCTATCAAAATGGCATAAAAATTGTCATCATTCAAGGCAAAATTATGAAATAATAATGTTGAATATTTGATTTTGTATTACTGTAGAATTTGATACTGGGGTTTCGGGTGTTTGTTGGTTTAGAATAGCAAAATATAATTTTTTTGTTTTCTTAATTCTGATAATTTTTAATGATTGATTTCAATTATTCCATGAGTTTTGTGTAAAATGAGTCGAATCATTCCAAAATGGGAATATAAGAAGTCAGAGCTATAGGTCTCAATTGTAAGTTGAACAGAATGCAGCGTTTACGTGACTGACAGCTTTACTATGAAATTTTATATTATTTTGGCTAGGTTGCTGCCAAAGCTAAAAAAAATTTATATTTGAAAAAATTTAAATTAAAATTTTCTCATAACACTTTTAGAATTATTCTTAAAATTTAAAGTTCAATTCGTAGTTTCGCAAAATCACAATCATAAAATCGTTGATATTTTATTTTTACGATTTTTATTTATTATTTAATTTATGTATCTTTCACCACCAAACAAAACCGTTCTCACCATATTTCGTATATCATGCATTAAAAAATCTTCTACCTATGTTTTCCAAAAAAACAAATCAAACCAAAATGCGATCTATCTAACTCCATTTTGGAATTTTTTTATTATGCTTATTTTATGTCTAGACTCGTATCAAAAAAAAAAATACCAATCAATGTACCCAGTGTATTCATTTTTATTAACCAAAAATTGTAAAAACATGTTTCCGAGTGGTAGACAACAAAACATTTAGTTTTTCCATTTTTCAGCTTTTCACACACCAAAATTAGATTTTTTTTTTTATTTCTTATTGCTACAAAAACAAAATCAATCGGTCACATTAATTTCCCATCATTTTATTAATTTTTCTCGAAACTCATTTTTCTCTAGTTCACCGAAATTTAAAATTTCTTATGAAAAAGAAAAAAAAATTTATTCATTTAATTTAAATATTTAATTTGTTTTTTTTCAATTTTAATTTAATATTACACAGATTGAAAAACCTGTCACAGAAGGATTATCGCATCGAACTCGTGATCAATGGGAAATCGAAAGAACATCATTGAAATTCGTACGGAAATTAGGCTCCGGGCAATTTGGTGAAGTATGGGAAGGATTATGGAATAATACGACACCTGTAGCTATTAAAACACTTAAATCTGGTGAGTTCTTTTTTTTTTTTTTGATGATAATGTGAAAGTTTCTAATAAAAATTTGATTTAATTTTAGGCACAATGGATCCAAAAGACTTTTTAGCTGAAGCTCAAATAATGAAGAAATTACGTCATAATAAATTAATTCAATTGTTTGCAGTTTGCACAGTAGAGGAACCGATATACATTATAACAGAGCTCATGAAACAAGGATCATTACTTGATTTTCTACAAGGTAAGTGAACATTTTTTTTTTTTATTAGTTTATATTGAATCTGAATTGTATTATATTATGATTTTTTGTTTGCGTGTTTGAAAAATTTGGTATTTCGTTCTACTTTTAATTGGTACGATATTGTGGGAGGTGGTAGAAGGAATGGAAGAAAGCTTAAAAAAAATACTCGAAATTATGACGAAGATGTTTTTTTATGGTTGAAACTTTCAAAGTTTTTAAGAATTATTAGTGACGTTTCGGCATCTGCTGTGACCTTTATCAAATTGATCGAAACTTAAAAAATTCAATAATACTTATGAAAAAGAGGATAAATTAGGAATCGGAAGGAAAATTAGGGCTATTTGGATTTTGGTTTGGATTTTGTTTTTATCAAATGTTCAGGCAAGTATCCAATTTACCGATAGCCTGTATTCGGTGTCGCGGTTTAGTTTCGTGGATGTTTCGAAATCGTTATGGCTTCATGAAATATCCTTTGGAATCAATAATTAATTCTAGCGAGATCTTTTCTCGTTGTGGTGGCGTATTTCGATTACGGTATCTGGTACTTTAAAAAAAACACCCCATTAGTATTTAGCTTTAGTGAAAAAAAATAACAGGTCTTCGATTGGGCGTAGAGCCCATACATGCGATATTCTACATGAAAGAAAAATTTCTTGATCTTAAATAATTCAATAAATTTTAATGACTTAATGACAAACATCATACAATGGACATTTCTTAAATTCATACTTTTCAAGAAAATGAATTTTTTGTAAAGTTATAAAATTGTGTCGTATTGTATGGGAGGGGGTAGAAGGAGTAAACCTAATCGTTTAATTTTTTGGTCTTACTAATAATTCTAAATAATTATTTAGTGCATAATTTCAAATCGATAAATTTTATACACTCTGAGCAAATTGGTTTAGAGCATTTCATAAAAAAATGCAATTTGTATGGGAGGTGGTGGAAGGATGGAGAGGACACAAATCATTTTTATACAGTAGAATGAAATCATCATACAATTGTTATATTCCAATTTTCAAATCAATAAAATATATACTTTTCGAGATAATCCGATTATTGTCAAATTGCGAAATTGTGTCATTTTGTATGGGAGGGGGTAGAAGGGGTGAAGCGGTCCGTTCACGAACTTGTCCTTACTTTTTTGTCAAAATCGACGTGTACAGAATTTATACTTTCTAGATCAACGCGTTCTCAAGCTAGAGAAGACGAACGGAAGGACATCCGGTTTTGAGATTTTTGAGTGATTATATGAACTTCTGTATAATTCATTTCTCTCTCCGAGCCTTATTTCTCTCTCTCAGATTTCATCTAGAGTATAATGAACGATTATTCCTGCATGCGTGGATGATTCAAGCAGCTATTTTCTTAGAGCTCCACTTTCGCCTCGTTGTGATTTCTGGTCAGTTCATGTTTGTTCCACCATTGTTCAACGGTACCCAGAGCTGACTGTACGTGTCCGGATACTTTCTATTCAATCCCTGAACTGGATTACTACATCATCTGCACATTCTCGTGTTATCATTCCCTTATTGTTTTAGTTCAACCAGTAGTCCGTCCACCAACGAGAATACTCCCTTGTGAGCAGCCTTTGGAGGTTTGCAGCTGGTCTTATCCCGGAAGCTACTTCGTACACTCCCTTATTCTGTTTTGTTTTTTTCCCCTTTCAGATTCATAAGTTTTCGATTTTGTAGTAGATGTAGAAAACGTTCTTCTGATAATGCATTTTTAAAGAATTCTCTCTACCTTATCTTTTGTTCTCTGGCTGTAAGGCATTTACACCCATCGTTTTCTATACATCCTTATTTGAAAGTTTCCGGTTCTTTCGTTTTTGAATTGACTTCCATGTATAATTTATTGCATTCGTTTCGTAACCATTTACTGTGGACGCCCTTTCGCAGATTACGCGACTTTCTGTTAAGAATACATCTGGCTTTCTATATTAGAGTCTTTAGTCACCTGCATTGCTTGGTTGATAATGTGAAGATATTTAGCCAACTCAAACGAAGTTGACTTACTGTATACCACGAAGCTTAATCACGTATAATTCTTTTCTACTAGTATAATACATACACAATAATGAACGTTTTCCGCTGTGATCCGTTAACTTGATTTTTTTGTGCTGTCAGTTCCGGTGAGATTAAAATTTATGGAGTTCTACGTGCGTGTTGTCAAATGATGAAGGCATCATCCACATAACGAAGATTACATTTTCGAATATAATGGTGCTAAGCTCAGTGCATTCTTCTTGAATTCTTCAATACAATTATACGCTTCCACTGTTGAAATTCGAGATCCCAATACTGCTACTGCTGTGTGTTTGCATAGTGCTCCTAAAAATAAAATCAAAGGACAAGACAAGAGTGTAGCCTAGCGTGATGATCTGCAATGCGAAGGTCGTGAGTTCAAATCCCGTTCGGCGTATAATTCCAGCATACTGCTTGCGTAATTATATCTTCTACAATGGCGCTACAGCCCAAATCGGACCTTGGCCTCCTGGTATTCAGGGTCCTTAACATTTTTTATTACTTATTGTGGAAGGGTTGTTAGCCCTTCGCACAATCCTCTTTCTACGAATTTTTCATTTTCTTAGATTGAGGTGACCAAGGTATATCCAAGCAGGCAATGTGCCGGAATTATATATTTCGCCGACCGAGATTTGAACTCACGACCTTCGCATTACAAGACCAACACACTACCTAATAGGCTATACCCTAGCTAATTATATCTGGGCCACCTCAATCTGCGAAAATGGAAAAATTCCCAGATAGAGCTAACAACCCATTCATAATAAAAAATAAATATTAAGGAACCTGCCAATGTAGTGCCATCGAAGAAGAAGAAATTTAAACGTCAATCAAAATCATATTCCTGTTAAGACCCCCTATAGGGCCAGAGGACAGAAACAATTATCTTCCACAAGGCGCGATCCTGAGCATCGGACTTAAGCTGTTGCCAGGACTTGTTTATTCTTCTGGCCTCCTGCTCGATTACTCGCTTCCACCCGACGTGTTCCTTGAGAATTATAATCCAGAGCCTCTTTGGCGATGTTTCGCTCTGGTTTCCTCAAAATGTGACCGATCCACTGCCACTTCTGCCTTTGAATCTCAATACCTATTTCAATCTGTCCAGTTGTACTCCAAAGCTTGTCGTTGGAGATCACTTCTGGCCAGAATATTTCTAAAATACGTCGGAGTCATTGGTTCACGAAAGTTTGTAGTTTCTTGGTAAGTCGAACAGTCGCTTTCCACGTAGTACAACCATATAACAATACAGATTTGCGTCAAAAACTCGCGGCTTCGTGCGACGGGAGATCTCTCTTAACCTCCAGAAAGAGGAAATGATACCGAAGGCCTGACAAGCTTTATTTAAACGAGCCTCAATATCATTTTCGGCTCCGCCGTTCATGCTGACAATGCTTCCTAAATAACAAAAATCTTGCACCTCTTCCACATCTTGGCCGTTAAGAACAATCGGTGTGCTTGCGTTCGAACCCATGTGCATGCACTTGGATTTACGCACATTTATTTTCAGTCCTGCCTTTTTGCATTTAGAGTGCAACGAGCGAACATTTGGCTCTAAGTCCGAACGGTTATGTGCAAGCAAACACACGTCATCAGCATAATCAAGGTGACCTAAGATGGTTTTTTTTTTTAACGCGGGGAAAAGCATCGAAAGCCTTAAAGTGCGGGACTTCAACCCGCTAAAAACTCCTCGCCTAACCCCCTACCCCGCGGGACAACCATCAAGAATTTCGTCAGGAGGAGGGAGGAGCATAAAGCTCAAACGTCAATTTACTGTCAAAGTGTCTTATGTCACCCTGTAAATGTCACTGCCTATCTTATTCAACTACCAACTGTTCTAGCTGTTACAGGCACTTCTATCTCAGATGATTCCCTACGTAGTCTTTCGAGTCTCCTCAGCTCGGTGAGAACTTTCACGCACATCTGAGTCACTGCATTCCAGGTTTCGCTGCTGCTCAGCATATTTAGAACTACGTTATCGGGGTTAACATTTTCTCCAACGATGTCCTCGACTCTCCTTCTGTCCATTTCGTAGACCGGGCAGTGAAAGAATACATGCTCTGCATTTTCTATTGCATCTGTACAACTTGGATATGACGCAGAGGAATCATGGCCATATTTGTGCAAATAGCTTCTATAACAGCCATGCCCTGACAGAAATTGGGTCATGTAGTAATCTACTTCACCATGCTTCCGTCCGACCCACTTATCTACGTCTCTTATGAGTCTATACGTCCAGCGGCCTTTGTTTACAGTGTTCCATTGCAGTTGCCAGTCATTGGTACTTATCCGTTGCTCTTCTTTTTTCTCTTCCACTGTTAAGCATCGATTTATCGTATTCTTTTTGTGATGTAATCGTTGTGCTTCAGCAGCTAGTATGTCTGGCGGCAGTAAACCAGCTATGACTTTCGCGGCGTCATATGAAATTATGCGAAATCCACTGCATACCCTTAACGCACTTACTCCATGGGTTTTTTTTTTTAAATATTCGCGTAAGATTTGTATCGTAGTGCTTCGCTCCATATCGGTGCAGCATACATCATGATACTTCGCGTCACTCTTGAAAGAAGTATCCTCCTGTTTTGGCTTGGTCCTCCAATGTTCGCCATTGTTCTGCATAGGGCGGAGTTCACTCGTCCTGCTTTTGCGCAGACTGTCTCGATGTTCGTCTTGAAGGATAATCTTGCGTCAATCATAAAACCCAAGTATTTAATGGAGGGTTGGGATACGATTTCATGTCCATCTATATTTAACGTTATATGCTCTCTTTGTTTTGTGCTTATAATAAGAACTACTTCAGTTTTTTGTGATTAAATGCTCTAAGCCAGTTCTTAATGTCAAAAATCACGTTGGTGCTTACGTTCTTGATGCTCTGTAAGTCTTTTGCTACCACAGTGCTATATCATCCGCGTAGCCAATTATTTGTACACCTCTTGGTACTGGAAGTCGTAAGATGCCATCATATTGTATATTCCATAACACGGGTCCTAGTACTGAGCCCTGTGGGACTCCACATGCTATGCTATACTTCTTCACTCCTTCTTCGGTGTCATATAGCAATACTCTATCTGCGAGATAGCTCCTGACCATTCGTAGGAGGTATGGTGGAGTTTCCAATTTTAATAGAGCATTAATTATGTGAGGCCACGTCACCGAATTGAATGCATTTTTGATGTCTAGTGTTATTATAGCGCAGTTTTCTTTAGAACCATTCTTCCATCTACTGCCTTCAATGGCCTTTTCAGCAATGTCTATCACTTTTTTTATTGCGTCGACTGTAGAGCGCCCTTTCAATCAATCAATCAAATTCCTGTTAAGACCCCCTATAGGGGCATAGGACAGAAACAACTCTCTTCCACAAGGCGCGATCCTGAGCATCGGCTTTAAGCTGTTGTCAGGACTTGTTTATTCCTCTGGCCTCCTGCTCAACTGCTCGCTTCCATGTGTTACATGGTCGACCAACCCGACGTCTTCCTTGAGGGTTATAATCCAGAGCCTGTTTTGCGATGTTTCGCTCTGGCTTCCTCAAAGTATGACCGATCCACTGCCACTTTCGCCGTTGAATCTCAATACCTATTTTAGTCTGGCGAGTTGTACTCCAAAGTTCGTCGTTGGAGATTACTTCTGGCCAGAATATTCCTAAAATGCGCCGGAGGCATTGGTTTACGAAAGTCTGTAGTTTCTTGGTAAGTCGAACGGTCACTTTCCACGTAGTACAACCATATAACAAGACAGATTTGACGCATGCGTCAAAAACTCGCAGCTTCGTGCGAAGGGAGATCTCTCTTAACCTCCAGAAAGGGGAAAGGATACCGAAGGCCTGACGAGCTTTATTTAGCCGAGCCTCAACATCCTTTTCGGCTCCGCCGTCCATGCTGACAATGCTTCCGAGATAGCAAAAATCTTGCACCTCTTCCACATCCTGTCCATTAAGAACAATCGGTGTGCTTGCGTTCGAACCCATGTGCATGTACTTGGCTTTACGCACATTTATTTTCAGTCCCGCCTCTTTACATTTAGAATGCAACGAGCGAACATTTGACTCTAAGTCCGAACGGGTATGTGCAAGGAAACACACGTCATCAGCATAATCAAGGTGACTTAAGATGTTAAAAAGTCTCCATTGAAGACCTTTACCTTCCCCACCTTCCAGTGCAGCTTTCAAGATGTCATTTATTACCACCAGAAACAGGGCTGGTGATAATATGCAGCCTTGTCTGACACCCGTTCGCACAGGAAAGCTCTCGGACAGCTCTCCTCTATGTAAGACGCGACACCTTGCATCTTCGTAGGATTCTTTAATCATAGCTATGACCTTATCTGGAATACCTCTCCTACGCAAAGCATTCCATATGTAATCTCGCTTAACGCTGTCGAAAGCCTTCTCGAAGTCCACAAACATGAGATGCAGTGACGAACCCATTTCGGCTGACTGCTCTAATATTATCCGTAGGGTATTTGTGTGGTCGGTACAAGACGACCCTTTACGGAATCCAGCCTGATAAACTTCGAGAGTGCTCTCGACGACATCACTAATCCTATTGAGAATTACCTTAGCCATAATTTTTGATACGGCAGTAAGTAGACAAATACCACGCCAATTGCCACAATCCCGAAGATCGCCCTTCTTCGGAATTTTCACAATGACGCCCTCCTTCCATTCAGTCGGATATCTTCCCCCATTCCACACCTTAGTGAAGAATGGGAGGAGTATATCGGCTGTTATTTCCGGGTCCGCTTTGAGGAGTTCGGTTGGTAGTCCGTCTATACCTGGAGCTTTCCTTCCCGCCATTGACCGAATGGCGGAAACTACCTCTTCCTTATCTGGGGGATCGTCCCTAATAGAGGATTGTTGCGGTTGGATGTTTGGAAGTTGTTCCAAGAGCGCCCTTTGCGGAATCCATATTAATTTTCTGAAATGTTTCCATTCTCTTGTAAGACCTAAGATGGTAAATAATCTCCATTGAAGACATTTACCTTCTCCACCTTCCAGTTCAGCTTTCAAGTTGTTATTTATTACCACTAGAAACAGGGATAATAGGCAGCCTTGTCTGACACCCGTTCGCACTGGAAAGCTCTCCTCTATGCAAGACACGACACCTTGCATATTCGTAGGATTCTTTAATCATAGCTATGACCTTATCTGGAATACCTCTCCTACTCAAAACATTCCATATGTAATCTCGCTTAACGCTGTCGCTGTCTATAGTAAGTACTTAAACGAAATTCTATTAAAGAAAATGTCTTTTCCAGATTTCACACTATTCTGATTTATTAATCGTGGCGTTTCGGTCACTGCTGAGACCATTGTCAAACTGATCACAATAAAGGTTTCATCAGAGAACGCCACGATCAGTAAAACAGAATAGTGCGAAATCCGAAAAGAATTGAACAAGCTACAGTTCTTTTATATCATGTCTGTTTTCCGCAATTAGTTTCCTAATGATATTTAATGTGTCCTTAATCGAGATATCGGTGAACAGCTGTTCAACATCTTAACTGACTAAGATGTCTGTGGGTTCGAATTAAAGGTGTGCAAAATATTCGGTCTGGGAAAAATGTTCGTGGCGTTTTTTCCCGATAAATGACGTCAATTGCCCATAACTCAGGAAACACAGATCGCAGTGATACCACTAAACGCTCGTTGGAAAAGTGATACTTCGAGAGTTACTTTGATGTTTGTATAAACATCAAAATTGGTGCAGTGGTTGGAAAGTTGTTTGCGTTTGAAAATGGAGAAAAGTAATGAAAAATTGCGCTATATTTTGCAATATATTATCAAAATCTGCTACACGGAAATGGTTCACTCGCTTTCGTTCTGGTAATTTTGATGCGAAAGATGATTCACGCTCTGGTCGCCCAATGACTGAAAAAGCTGATGAAATTCTAGAAAAAGTCCAAAAGGTAAGCATATCAGCAGTATCAATATTGGTATGGAGCCAGGTATTGACGACAAAACTGTTTTGAACCATTTACACAAAGTTGGCTATAAAAAGAAGCTTGATGTATGGGTTCCTCATGAGTTGAGCGCGAAAAACATGATAGACCGAATTAACGTCTGCGATACGCTGCTGAAACGCAATGAAATCGTGCCATTTCTGTCATATTCGGTGATGAAAAAATGGGTCACGAACGACAATCGGAAACGTCAAAGATCGTGGACAACGGATGGTGAGCCGTCACAAGCGTTCGCGAAGCCAGGATTGGCGACGATAAAGGTAATACTGTGTGTATGATGGGACTGGAAGGGAATCGTTCACCATGAGATACTTTGCTCAGACGTTTGATTCTCAACTCTACTCGGGACAATTAGAGATATTACGCCAGGCAATTGAAAGAAAACGGCCCGAATTGAATAATGGTGTTGTCTTCCATCATGACAACGCCCGACCATACACTTCTTTGATGACCCGTTAAAAATGGCGAGAGCTTGGTTGGGAAGAATGGAAGCGTCCACCGTAAAGTCCAGACATAGCACCCTCTGAATATCTCTTGTTCCGATCTCTGTAGAACTCTCTCAATACAATTATGCTGGTTTCAAAAGAAGCCTGTGTTTTCCAACCAGAAACCACAGAAGTTCCTCGCCGATGGCATCATAGCTCTACCCGAAAAATGGCGAAAAATGGCGAATTTTACTTAAAAAAACGCCACGAACTTTTCCCAGGCCTAATAGTTCTTTAATTTAGTTTGTTTAGTTCACAGCCGAAACGTTCAAATTCAATTTTCGCAAATATTTCGAGTGAAAATAAAGCAAGTGAAAGGGAAAAAAACATAGTCTACTCTTTTTGAGCCGCCATTTTCTGAGATGTTTACAAAAACAAAATAGTTACACCCGACTCGATCCGAGCAGTCTCGAAAAATTACTTTATTTTGCGAATATTTCGGGTCAAACTGGATTTTGCAGTTTCTTGCGGAATCCTCGTGTCAAAAAAAAGGAAAGGTTGCGCATGACTCAACCTGAGCAGCAGTTCTCGAGATGTCTGCAAAAAAGTTAATATCATAGACTGCAATGCGAAGGAGAAGTCATAAATCGTTCGTGAACGAAAGTATGAACTAATCATACTTTCATCAAACAGTTAAATTCAAACAAGATGTATTCTGTCGCTTCCGATTATTTCACGATTGTATTGAGCTTATAGTTCGTTCGTGAACTAAACTTTTGTTAAAACTACAGCTTCTGCATCAGTCTGATTAGTTCGTTCCATAATGACAACAACGTACAAACTTTCATACTAGATATAGTTCGTTCACTTCGTGTGAGGCGAGATACGATCGTATTGAGCCCGCTACAATACAATCGAGTGCTGTTGCAGTGCTCAGTTCCTGCGTGTGTTGAACAGTATGGATGTATTGCGTTGCGACTTTGTTTCATTCATTATATCAGCCTGACGATAAATGCACATTCCATCAATGTACCATAGTTACTCACACTGTCATTTTCCGTAATCACGTAAGAAAACAATGCAAAGAGGAAAACACATACATCTATGGAATGAGTACTGTTTTTGCGGTTTTGCCGAACAATGACAAACAGCTTGCCTTCTAGCATATTTCCAAGCAAGTACAGCCATTTCCGTGTCTCTCTCCCAAAATTCCCATAACACTACCGAATTTCAGCCTCTACCTATACCGACATAACTGTGTAATGCATTAAAGGGTGACCCCCTAAGTTATAATCGGTACCATAAAAAAAAAGCTCAACCCGTTTTCGTGCTAGAGAGGACACAGACGGACGTACAAACGGACGAACATCTGGTTTTGAGATTTTTGAGTGATAATATGAACTTCTGTATCATTCATTTTTTTTCTCCGAGACTTATTTCTTAGTGTTACAAACTTTGTGGCAAACTTATAATACTGTCAGATTTCATCTAAAGTATAAACACAGCTTTCAATGAGTTGCCGTTAATTCCAGTGTTGATTTGCGTGTATGTATGTATTTCGCTTTGAATACTAAATTTTTTTTGGCATTTTTTGCATTTATGCATTTTTTAGTTTTGTATAATTTCATTGTTTTCGAATGTGCATCTAGAACTAACAAAATTTTGAATGAAAAACAAAAAACGAAGAATATTTGAACAAAATTATGAATAAGAAGATCAATGAAAGGTAAACTAATAAAATCTAACATTTTATTTGCAAATCTATAAAAAAATTATTAAACCAAAACAAAAACGAATAAAATATTTCTTTTAGGAAAAGGACGTAGTTTAAAGATGCCAACTTTAATCGATATGGCGGGACAAATAGCTTACGGTATGGCATACCTAGAATCACAGAACTATATTCATAGAGATTTAGCTGCAAGAAACGTATTGGTAGGTGACAATAATGTCGTTAAAATTGCTGATTTTGGATTAGCTAGGTAAGATCTATTGAACGCAACCATTTTTTTTTGTTTCATTTAATAACCAAAATCCATTCATTTAAATTTCAGACTTATCAAAGAAGACGAATATGAAGCGAGAGTTGGTGCTCGATTCCCAATTAAATGGACTGCACCGGAAGCAGCAAATTATAGTAAATTCTCTATTAAATCAGATGTATGGAGTTTTGGTATTCTATTAACAGAACTTGTTACTTTCGGACGAATTCCATATCCAGGTAAATACAAATTATTTTTTCTCATCTATGAATTTTTTTTTTTTTAATCGAAAATTTAATTTTATAGGTATGACAAATGCCGAAGTATTAACACAAGTTGAACATGGTTATCGTATGCCATGTCCGCCAAATTGTGAACCACGACTTTATGAAATCATGTTGGAATGCTGGCACAAAGATCCAATGCGTCGACCAACGTTCGAAACATTGCAATGGAAATTGGAAGACTTCTATACCATGGACCAAAGTGACTATAAGGAAGCGCAAGCTTACTGATAAATACTAATTTATCTGTAAAACGATAGGCAACCAGAAAATATAATCCCCCCGCCCCATGTGTTTGAATTAAACTTACAAACAGAAAAATAGTACACGATTAAAACGAAAAAGTTCTATAGATAGTACGATTTTAATTCAAGCGTTATCGCGCAATTCACAAGATAATAATCGAAAAGAATTTAACAAAACAAATAGGACACTACTATTACTACAACAAAAAACTTTCTTTATTTCTTTATAACATAAAATAGAAATCAAAAACAAAAATTTTGTTTATCCTTCCATTTTAAGAAAACCACAAAACAAATCTCTCTGCTTTAAAAAAAAAATAAATAAATAAACAAAACGCATTTCATTCACAATCACGATGCGATTTTGTAAAATAAAATGTTAAGCTAAAATACAGTGAATATATCTTCCATTTGTGTTTAAATGAAAACCGAATAAAGAAAAGAAATATTTAAAAGCTGCCCGTGTAAATCACATCTAAGTAAGACGAAAAAGAAGGAAAAAAAAACAAAGTGAAAGAAAAAACGATTATATTTGTATTTATTAAGAAAATAGGAGAAAGTACCGAATCGAGATAAACACACAAAAAAAAATCCCTAACATATACAATACAAAGAAAACCAAACAAACATTCTTATATCTCCATTTTATATATTATATCAAAATATGAATTTTTAAATCGATTTAATTACGAAAATATTGTTAAAACAAATCTTAAAAAAAAATATTTGTCTATTATTGTCTCAATGATACAGACAAAACCTAAAATAATTTCGAATATAATCAAATTCCGTATTATTTTGATTGACTTTTAATGCATTTAAAATAGAAAAACAAACAAATTGTCTTGTCCTTTGTTTTATTTTTATTATATTATCTCTTTTTGCTATAAACTGTTTATATTTATATTTACACAATAATTCTTTACATTTGTTTCTAATTATAATTGTTTCATTCTTTTTTTTTTTGTATTTCCTTTTGCTGTGGACCAGTTTTCTTCTTTGTCAAACTTTTTCAATTAAAAGAAAAGAAAAATAATTTATTACTATTAAGTATGCGTTAATATAAATGTTATGATAAAATGTAAATTAAAATAGGAAAAAAACAATGCCTATCGAAAAACATACAAACTATATTTATATTTTTGTGAAGAGAAAACAAAAAATTAAGAACAAACTTAACACAAACAAAAAATGATATAATTCCAAACTTCAATTATACCTATTTCATTACAAAAAAAAAATCAAAAATCAATTAGCGAATCATTTTTATCCTAGTGTTTCATCATCAATTTATTAGATTTAATAATTTTTTTTTTATTAATTATCTACGTATTATTATCGATTATTATTTTTAATACTTTTTTTTAAAGCAATTTTATATTACGATGTAATTATTTATTTTTAGTTCTTTTCTTATTATTTTATTATGATGTAATTATTTATTTTTTTGTTTGATTTCTTTTTCTACAAGTATTCTTTTTTCTTATTATTATAATTTTCTAATATTTGACCCTATAATAATAGTGCATAAATAAATAAAAACTGAATATTTTGAATTTTGATTTGTTTTTTGTTTATTGGTTTTTTGCTTTAGTAATGAGTGTGAAAAATTTTGACAAGTAATGAAAGAGAATGCACGCAGATATGATTTTTGTTTGTTTGGAGGAATGATTGGAAAAAACTTAATCCGTAATTTTTTTTCTATTGCATCCATTAAATGCGTTAGAATTTCATTTCGATGGCTCTTAGAAGTTTTTTCTTTTTTTTTTAAGGCACCAAGTTGAACTTAATAGTCACCCTTTAATACTGCAGCCTACAGTCCAGTCGGTTTAGGAAAGGATGAAACAAAATGAAAATAAACAAAATAAACAGTTAATTGAATAAGGACGGACAGGGTAAAAAAAATCGGTGAATGTGGCTTTTAAATTGTATGATGTTATAATCACTAGGATGTATGTATGACTTGTAGATGGTTGCAATATCATATGGTTTAAACTATTTCTTGCACCTTGGAGAAAGCCTAAGCACTTGGAGGCGTCTAAAACTAAATTTTGGATGGGCTTGCTCCAGTCAAGTTTTTTATTAATGCGCATGTCCAGCAGGTAAAAATTCTCCGAATGATCAAGTGTTAATACGACGACATATCGTATTTAAGAGAAATATGACAGGCTTGTGTTTTAGTGGCATTGTGTTGAGGTCAGAATTTAATGAATTTAATTACTCCCGGCGCTTAATAGGCACAGAAGACTGGTGCGCTTCAGCAATTGAGTCGAAGCTGTAAGTGTTTTCAAGTGCACTGTCATCTGCGAAGCTGTGAATTGGATTGAGAGTCGACGACAGAAGGTCGTTAATAAAGATTAGAAATAAAGTAGGTGATAAAAAGGAGCCTTGAAAGGGAGTCGAATAGACGCCATCTAAAACAACTTCGATGGAAAACACAAAAGAAGCATTAAAGCCAAATGCTTTGAGCTTAGAAAGAAGGGATTTATGCCAAACTCTATCAAACGCTTTCGCAATGTCTAGTGCAAGTACTCGGCCTTCGCCAAATTTCTGTATGCAAGTGTTCCAGCGTTCGGTTAGGTAAACCAACAGTTCACCTGTGGATCTTTCCGACCGAAAACCATATTGGTGATCACCTATAAGTTGATTGCTCTCCAAGTATTGCATGACCTTGCGATTGACAGCAGTTTCCTTAACTTTAGTGTGATGGCTATTGGGCGATAATTTGCTGGGTCTGACTTACATCCCTTCTTGGGTATAGGCTGCACATTCGCTTGTTTCCAGCTATTTGGGAATTTTACTGAAAAGTAGGATAGGTGGAAAAGGTTGCGAAGAGGAGGAGCTAAAGACGAAAAGCATTTTTTAAGGGTTATGGGAGGTGTTGCTGATTAAGCTGTTGACGATAAGCTGGTTTTGTGAGGGAATTAAAAATCTTGAGTTTACTAAACGTTATAAATATTTATTGAATTATTTCTTTTTAATGTGCTTGGGTCGACGATAGATACAGAACAAAAAAAATATTGATATGATTAATATTCAATTGTTTCCGTTTTTTTCATGGCCACTAGATAGATTTTTTCTCAATTGTCTTCATCCTCCGGCCTCCTGCCAGCTTTGACTGGCAGTAAGGGTAGTTCAGCAATCTTTGTAATTGGCCGATCGAATGAACCTCTGTTAGTCTGGATCTTGATGACTCTGACTCTTCCATCTCGACCAGGATAGCATTCGGATATTCGACCCAACATCCATTTAGAGGGAGGCATGTTATCCTCCTTAACCACAACGATGGTTCCCGGTGTCAAGTTATTCTTCTCTCTTGACCACTTTCTGCGATGTTGTAGTGACGTCAGATAGGATTGGTGCCATCGTTTCCAAACACTCTGTTTAAGTTGCTGCAAAAGTTGCCAATTAGTTAAATAATTAGTATTAATTGAGATACTAGCTTCGGGAATAGTTGTATATGGTTGTCCGATTAAAAAATGTGCCGGAGTAAGTACGTCCATAGTCTGAGTCGGATATAGAGTATAGTGGTCTTGAGTTAAGTAGTGCTTCTATTTCAGTAAGAAGCGTATACATCTCCTCATACGTTAATATTTGGTTTCCAATCACAGTCTTAAGGTGTGATTTCATAGACTTCACGTTGGATTCCCATAATCCACCAAAATGTGGAGCATCAGGTATAAAATGCCATGATATGCCGTCATTTGCCAAACTTTCCATGATAATTCGATTATGAGTTTCCGAAAGAATATGCTTGTGCATATCGGAAAGCATTCGGCATGCACCCTTGAAGTTGGTCCCATTATCGCTGAAGATTTCTAAGCATTTACTTCTTCTAGAAGTAAAACGGCGCAGTGCTGCTAAAAATGCTTCTGATGACAGATCGGATACAAGTTCCAAATGCAAAGCCTTTGTTGTAAAGCAGATAAATAAAGCGATGTAACCTTTTGTAAATTTTGGGTTTCTTCCTCAAGCCAATCGTAGAGTCAAAGGACCAGCATAGTCAACACCAACACGAGCAAAAGGTTTTGCATATGTTACCCTCTCTTCAGGAAGTTGTCCCATAAGTTGACTGGATGTTGCCGAAAACAAGCTATGCAATTAAAAACAATACTGCGAATTAAGTTACGGCAACGGAATATCCAATACTCTTGACGAAGAATAGTGAACAGTTCTCCAACTCCAACATGAAGGTATTTTTTCGGCGATCAGGTTTGTAATACGATTACCCTTCGGTAATATTATAGGATGTGTCACCGTATAAGATAAATGTGCTTGTTGGATACGTCCACCAACACGTAGTAAGCCATTTGGGTCCAAAATTGGTGATAACTGAAGAAGTTTGCTTTTAGTAGGCAGTTCTCCTTGTTCTTGGTGTATCCTTAGTTCCATCGAAAAGGAAGATCTTTGACAGAATTTCAGACAGATAATTTTTGCATTGAAAAATTCATTAGTATGAAGTGGATTGATATTCCGATTACTAGCAATAGTACGCATATTGCTTATAAAACGTTGACAATATGCAACTCTACGGATCAATTTCGTCCAGAAAGAAAATCGATCGATTAAAATAACGAGAAAATGATCGTTAAGTATGCATAAATTCGATTGAGTAACTATTTGACCAAGATGAGAGCTACTCTTTCGACGTCCTTCATTCACAACATGTTGTTCAGCGTTTGTTAGATATATTCGAGGAACTGACCAGGTTGATTCTGCTGACCATAAGAAGTCAGGTCCGTTCCACCAAAGAGAATAGTTCAACAGAGAAGTTGGTAATAAACCACGTGAAGCACAATCCGCTGGATTAATATTCGAGAATACGTGGTTCCAACACGATCTTGGAAGCACGTTTAATATTTCTGCCGTCCGGTTGGCCTTGAAAGTCTTAAGATCAGGATTCAATGTAAATCGTCTTTCCATTCCCTTCATACGATTAATAGCTGCGTTGATAGAATTTCGAAGAGGGATTGAAGAGATATCTTTAAACGGAAGTTCAACTACGTATCTTCCTTCATTATTCCTCGTATGTGTTGTGGAATAATTATTTTCAGCCTTTAGTTCATCTTCAGATAGATGAGATACAAAAGGAACCTCCTCTATTTATCAAAATCTTCTTAGAGTTAAATCCACATCAGTACAAGCAAAATTTGATGCACACGATGTAATTGGGACATTGGAAGTTGAAGAGTCAGGTAATTGCAGCTGACCGGCTACAACCCAACCGAAAATTGTAGATATTGCTGACAGTTGACCACTAGAACCACAAAATGTTTCCGGTTTGATGATATTGAACAGATGATCAGAGCCCAAAAGAATGTCGATTTTACTTGGAATGTGAAGTTTTGGATCCGCAAGTTTGTGATAAATGCGTAAGCGAATTTTGCTGAATATGCGAGTTGGGAAGCACAGCACTGATTTTGCTTAGCACGTATGCTGTATTTGTAAGGACTCCTGATTAACACGTGATTTGAGTATAACAGAAGTGCGTCCTCCATTAATTGCGACGCGTGCATGAATCCGAGGTAGTTTTAAACGTTGTAGACACGGTTCGGATATGAACGATAGTTGTGATCCGGTATCCAGAAGTACTCGACAGGGTTGGTACTTCCCATAATTATTACGAACTAGAACCAATGCCGTTGGTAAAAGTGTTTGACAGGAATTGTGGCTGCTTGTATGATTCGAATGTTTATTTATTAGTGCTCGCGCTATCGATTCACTTGAATCCGAGGATGTCAATGGAATTGAACCGGTAAATGGTTGCGATTTCGTTGACAGATTGGCAGCACTAAATTGTCGATTATTCGTCGTATTGCTTATTTCAGGATGCAGCAGAGTGTGATGTCTTTTATTGCATTTCTGGCAGCGATGTTTCGAATGACATGACATAGACGAATGCCCTGTGCGAAGGCAGTTAAAGCAAATACCGTGTTTGCTTACGAATGTCCGTTTTGATTCTATATCAAGAGAATTAAATTTATCGCAGCACATCAGTAAATGATTTTCCTTACATTTAGGACAAACCATTGTGGTTGAAGAAAAATGGCAATTCTTCGAGGAAGATGGAAGATTTCAGCTGACCACTCTTGTTAGTAGTAAAAGATGAATGTGATTTCTCAAGCGTTTCACAGCGTCTCTCCAAAAATTTCAAAAAATTATCGAGAGAAGGAAAATCTTCTGTATTTTCCTCAGCCCATCTGTATCGAGTTTTTTCGTCGACCTTGGTCAATAAGATATGAATTAACCAAATATCTCTAGTCTCAGCTTCTGGACCTAATGCTCGAAGTCCTCGAATGACTTCATCAGCTGAATCAGAGAAGGTTCTAAGTGCCGCGGCGGAATTCGAGTCTGAGAATCGAAGCGATAAAAGTTTATTAACGAACGCCTTGGCAATAGGACCCCTTTTATCATAACGCGCATTTAATTTGTCCCAAGCTTTGAGATAATTGGCATCCGAGATCGTTAAATGTTTTAATAGATTAAGACCATCTCCCGACAGAAAACTCTTCAAATAATGCAATTTCTGCGAGCCCGAAAGGTTTTTATTATTGTGAACCGAACTAATGTAAAGGTCTTTAAATGAACACCATTCATTGAAATCACCGGAAAATGAAGGAATTTTTATTTTAGGTAATTGACTTTCAACAAGACAAGAGCCTTTAATCGGTTTATTGTCTCACATATTATCGAAAACACCATAACCACAATTGGACGAATTTTGATTAACCGACACGACATTGATTTCATGAATGTATCTCAATAAAATTTGTTTGCATTGAAAATATCGCTCTTCGAACTCGATACTATCGCCGTCATCAATAAATTCGCTAGGATTATCTGCCGTTTCCATCAAATTTGTATGAATGGCTTGAATGGCGCGTCGTCCAATCGTTTATCACGCACAGTCAAATCTTCGATTGTTCGATTCCCGACGCTTAAGTTACAAGATAGGAATTTAATCGTGTTAAAATTCCCTTAACATGTCCACGGCGGGCTCTTAGCACATAGCACATTTTTTATAATTTAATAACTCGCGAAATTAACGAAAATACCGCACAACCGAATTATTTTCTGATCGAATTTTATTTTGTATGTATTTTTTCTTGAATTTCCAATATAATAAAAGTAGGAAAAATTATACTTAAATCAATATCCAGGTTCGACGGATCAAAATGTGGCTGATTAAGCTGTTGACGATAAGCTGGTTCTGTGAGGGAATTAAAAATCTTGAGTTTACTTAACGTTATAATATTTATTGAATTATTTCTTTTTAATGTGCTTGGGTCGACGATTGATAGATCTTGACGAGGGGAAATACCGTCCAGACCAGAGGATTTATTCATATTGAGATCCTGAAGAATTTTAATAATATGGTGCCTGTAGGCGATACAGTTATGGGTGACTGATTACATGGTGGGAGGGTTGAATTTCTCGCAAAATTCGCTGCTAGTAAATTTGGCTTTTCAACTGGATCAACGTCTGAGCGGCTGCCGTCTGAAAGAGGTGGTGTGGACGATGAAATAAAATTATTACTGACAGCTTTGGTAAATGACCAAAAGGATTTAGATCCTTTAGTGCATTCAAGGACCTTTCGCCTTAATTTTAAGTCATGCTGTTTTTTGGTGAATGATGATATTGCAGGGATTCCATGCTTTGATATACAGATCTCAGTGGATGAGGATGGAGTGTGTCCCGAACTTGCTAAATGCAAGTTTCTTTGCGTGAATTGAATCGAGACAATCTTTGGTAAACCAAGATTCCTTAGATGGTCTAACTCTTTTGAGATTAAAAGGAAAAAAGGGCCGCATTCCTTTGAGAATTGTTTCGGTAATAATATTGCAGGCTAGATCGCAGTTTCCAATCAAAAGCTTTAAAGAATGCGTTCAGTCCGCCCCATTTGAATCTCTTGAAGTGCCAAACGATCCTCTTTGGAATTTTTACTACCGGCGGATTTAATGCCGATATTGGGAACTGTGCACGAGCCAGGAAGTGACCCGTATCACCAATTGGCGATGGTGCAATAACAGATATTCTATATTTCTCTGGCTGGTTTGTAAGAAAAAGATCAAGGATACGTGCGTAATGGTCTGAAACATCAGGCAGCCAAGTAGGCTCGCTCATCAGTTGTTTAAGTCCGTTAATGGAAGCGAAAATCGTAGTATTTTGTCCCTGTTGGTCCGTGCGGTTAGAGTATTGAAGCCAAGCAGTGTTATGAACATTGAAATCGCCCGCGATAACGATCTCAGCATCAGGCGTAAAAGCATGTATCTGCTGGATTTAGACAGATAACTTATCCAATTCATGGTTGGTGCCATCTGACGAAAGCCCTGGACTTCCATACACATAGCAGAAAAATATGATGTGCTTACTAAGGGTTAATTTTATCCAACAAAAGTTGAACGCTGGATAGGTGCAAGGTCCCAGGGATGGAACCAAATCGTAAGCAACATCGCGGATATTCAATGCCAGACCCCTTTGCCGAAAAAAGGTTAGAATTAAGTGATATCCAGGAACAGAATATAACTGCTCACTTCCTGGAAGCACTTTAGTTTCGCCAAGTGCTAATTTGTTCGGTCTTATAGTTTGGGTGAGGATGTAGCGTGAAAAGTAGGCAGAAGCTAACCCTCGAACATTAAGTTGGACAAATATAAATGACAATGACTTATGGAATATGAGCGAATTTTATTTTAAAATTTGATTTAAAACGAATACTAAAACCGCAAAGAAATGAAAAAAAAAACAAGTAAAAGCAACAACAACAAAGATAAATACATAAATACAAGAATATTTAGCACAGAAACAACACCAACAATGAAAAATGCCGTCAACCAATAGAAATCGCAGTCTAGCGACTAAATATGCCAGTAACTAGGCCTTTAACATAAGTATGTCACTATACGTTGATTTCGCCGGTACTAAGTGGTATTTATGTATTTATTCTTGTTTTTTCCTTTTTTGTTTAAATTTAATTATCTTTTTATTCTAACACAACACACGGTGATGATTGAATAATTAATAATACGACACCATAACTAATTAGGAAGAAAGAAAAAAACAACAAAAACCAAGTCGGAGCGAGTCACGGCACGACCGCACGCATCCATCGACCGAGTTGTTGAGTGGTTTTTACTGTGGTATTATGAGCGTTTAGTATTTTTACTCGATTTATGGTAAAAGAATTGCCCAATCAACATAGTGGAGTGCACTGGGGTCGCTGGATTTCAAGTAAAGTAAAATTAATTCACTTTAAATTTAATAAACACAAACTTTATTAAATCGCCTTTCAAAAATCATCTTAACAGCTTTTGTTCATGGTATGTCGTGGTATTCGCACTATTCGTGCTGCGATCACATGACTTAATCGCTTTTCAAATTTCGACTGAAGATCACACGACTTAGCTAGAGTATGGCCTAGTGGGTAGCGTGTTGGTCTACAATGCGAAAGTCGTGAGGTCGACATATAATTCTAGCACACTGCCTGCTTGGCCACTTCGCCACCTGGCCAATCCGCGAAAATGTAAATTCGTAGATAGAAGAAGGGCTAACAAAGCTTTCACAATAACAAATCAAATGTTAAGGAACCTGAAGGTCAGGAGGCCAAAGTCCGATTTGGGCTGTAGTCCCATTGAAGAAGAACGAGAAGATCACACGACTTACTCGCTTACTAATTTCGACTGTGTTTCCCTTTCATGAACGCTTGCCCTTTTCATACACAGCACACCCATTCTAGAAGATTCACGTACTACTTTCTGTTTTTTTTTTATAATATGGGGACCACGTGAGAGCACTGCGACCTTTGCGGTCCATTGTGCGTTTATTGTCCCTTTACCCTACCATAACTCAGATGCTTTGGCTAATCTAAGTATCTTTAAGGGAGCCATATTGGCTAGTTTTTCTGTAGAAAGGAAACCTTTTCCGAGAAGTTCACTCTTGCTGAGTTTTGGAATATCCTCCTGTTTTTTTGTGGTAGGATTCGTTTTTTTGAGATTGATGAGCCTGGAAGTCTATTCCAGTAGACTTTATGCTCTTGTTCAACTTACTTTCTAAGTATGGGGTTGGAGTGCCTTTATGGTTTTCCGCAGAATGGCTCTGGACCAATAAAATTTTTCTTCTGCGTCGTTTTTTGCAAGGCGATCAGCCTCTTCATTTCCCTCAATTCCTATATGTCGTGGTACCCACATTGAGGTTATATCGTTCCTTTTTCCCAGGATGATTAGGTTTTGAAGGCAGTCCCAAACTATCCTCGATCCGTGTTTATTGGATGCTAGGGCTTTAAAGAGCGCCTGACTATCTGATAGGATATAAATAGATTGCTGCGATCAGCTCTCCTTATATTCTCTGGGATGCATAGCTCCATTGCAATTAGTTCAGCCTTGATAGTGATTTTTTTGCCGAGTGGTTTTGAAACCGAGAAGTTAGGGCCTTTGATTCCGGCTCCAGTCCCATCAGAGGTGCGCGAACCATTTGTATACCAGATGGTTGATTCCTCTTCCATTTCAGGTTGCATGGATTGCCAGTCCTTGCGTTCTCTGATTATAACTTTGAAGGCGGTTTCGAAGTTGAATTTTGTCGGCATAGCGTCCGATAGTGTGGAGCTTAAAACCTCTATTTTTGGATCTTTTAGGATTTTGAGGTGACCTCTAAAATCCCCTGATTTGTAATTGGTTTCCCTCTGTATGCGTAACACCCCTTTTTGATAGCCTCCGTTTTTATTTGGAAATGTAACGAAGGGATGTTTAGGGACATTTCCATTGCCACCGTAGGACAGGTTTTCAGTGCTCCTGTGATACCAAGACAAGCTAGCCTTTGGAAATTTGTAGTGTAAGCTGTGCTTTTTGTTGTAAAATTTTAGTCTGCTGTATCGTTCATCCGTATGTGACTATTGGGAGGATGATTGTTCTGTAGCACCAGTAGATCATCTTGGGCTGTAATCCCCATTTTCTGTCAAATGAGCTATTGCAGGGCCAAAATGCCTTTAGTGCTTTGGCATGAGTCCATTCTATATGTTTGTTCCAGTTGAGGTTGCTATCCAGTATAACACCTAGATATTTTACCTCATCTGAAAAGGGTATTATTGTTCCATTTATTGAAGGAGGTACAATGTTGTTTTTCCTTCTATTTGTGAATGGTACTATCTCAGTCTTACTTGGGTTAATGTTCAAGTTCTGACACCAGTTCATTATCACCTCTAAGGCTGATTGTATTCTTTCCGATATTATTAAATCATATTTGCCTCCAGTGATAATGACGAGGTCATCGGCATTTATTGCCTCGTATTCTTATTCTGTGAAACGGTCCAGGAGCTCATCTACTACAATTAACCGAAGAAGTGGATATAGTACCCCTCCTTGGGACAGCCCCTATAGGTCTGTGCAGTCAATGTGCTATCCGTGGCTGTCATTCGGCTCTTTAGCATGGCGTGACGATTGAGATTCGCTTGAATAACTCTAAGTTTCTTTAGAGTTAAAGCTGCGGCTTGCCGCTTTTGAGCTCTTTGACCTTTGGATGGATAGTCACGCTTGAAAATTTATAGCAGGCTCTGTGCCCCTTTAGTTTAGTTTTTAGCTTCTCCATCAATTAGCCGTCGATGGAGAAGGTTATAATGGTGTGTGTGCCCTCTACTCTCCTGCTGAGCACCAGCATTTTGGGCATCAATGAGGGTAGTTATCTCCTCTGACGAGTCTCTCTCGTGAGGGAAATAGCCCGTGATTATTTCTAACCACGAGATATTCTACTCCCGAACTCATCCGGCTTGATGCTTCCTGCTGTTCTTTCCAGCCATGCTGCGGTTTGCTCATCAAGGCAAACGATCAGCATCCATCCCGGCTTAAGGCTACTTTCTGGTTACGCCAGAAAGGTGTGGTATCGTCATTAAATACCAATAGCCTGTCCCATTGTATGCACGGTTTACATACCTGATCCTGACAGAGAACTATCAGCCGATTCGTGCCTGCGCACTAAACCACACCCACACATACAGATTTCAATCACTCTCCCCTCGGGACTGCCGTTAGATATAGCTTTGCGCGGCTGGCTAGCATTTTATTCTGTGCTCTCTTTTCTCTCTCGATCCTCCGAAGGTCCTTTTGCACATTCGTTACGAGTGCACGAATTTCCATCCAATTTTCGTCTCATGACATCATATAGTCTATGATGAATGGTGGACTCGGCATATTATTTCTCCACTCTGCGAACCGCATGTTCTGTGACTTCGTCTTGATCTGGACAATGAGGGCAGTTATCGTGTCCGAACTGCTTGAGGTTATAGTTGTACTCCCAATACATCCGATTTGTCCAGACTTCAATTATGGGGATTAGCTTTTAAGTCCATCTGCCTTTTGTAGTGTTGTCCCACCTGGTTTTCCACATAGATATTGATGTTGCCTTTTTCTCTTCTTTTAGTTTTGTGACAACAGCTGCCTTTTGTTAGGCCGAGGTTATTCTTTCGTAAATCCGTAGCATCTCATTCGCTGGAATGTCGATGGGTATCATTCCAGCTATAACACTGGCTGCTTCGTCCGATATTGTTCGGAAACCGCTGATTGCTCTTATCGCGCAGAATCTACACGTTGACATTTTTTTCCTAGTTTCTTTTGTCGCTAGGCCGCCACCCCAACCGGAGCAGCGTATAGGAGGTCCGAGCTGACTACTCTAGAAAGTAGAATCCTTCCAGCATAACCAGGTCCACCGATGTTTGGTAGTATTCGGGAAAGGGGTACCTGCATTTTTAACTCCTCTTTATTGGCGAAGTCCACGTGAAATTTTAATTTTAATCTATTTTCGAGCATATCTCCTAGATCCTGCCTTGGATCTGTTGTTTTGACTGCTGACCTAAATTCTTTCGACTTGTTTGTAGAACAGCCTCCGTTTTGTGGTCAGCTGGTTCTAAATCGGCGGACTCCAGCTAATCCTTAATTTTTTATAACTGCTTCCTTTGTTGCTGACTATATTTCATCGATGTGCTTAGCCACGGTACTGATCCTTGTGGGACTCCCGCGGTGACGTGGTAGTACTTTAACCCCTCATCAGTTTGGTACCTCAACTTACTGTTGGTGAAATAGTTTAAAATTATTCTCAACAAGTAGTGTAGCTAACGATCTCTTTATAAGTGATCAATCCGCCGAGTTGAAGGCACTCTTAATGCAAAATTTCTTTCTCCCCATCGCCATCTTTCTCCTTGTATCGCCCCAGCTCATCTTTTATGGCGTCAACAGTTGAACGCGATGTCCTGAATCCGCACCAGTTCGGCAGTGCTCGTATCACCTCTGCTAATACAAGCAGTCTGTTGTTTATAATTCGCTCAAGGATCTTTCCCAACGTGTCAAGTAGAGATATTCGGCGACATGACGGTGGTTTTCCAGGATGCTTTTTTCCTTTTGGAAACAGTACCAAATGTTGGAGCTTTCATGGTTCAGGAGAGACTCATTCCTCTAAACACTTTTGCATCGTTTGGCCTCTTTTGCACAGTGACTTTTACTGCATGCTTTAAATAGTCCTGCAACGTAATTGCAGGGATGGACTCTATGCTGATCTCTCTAGGTATGTTACAAACAGTAGTTGGCCTTTCGGGGAACAGGTGCTCTACTATGGATCTTAGCATGATCGAGAAAATGATTTACGGGGACTTATGACTTCAGCCTTGTCATCACCATCCTGTAAGCTATACCCCGGGGATTTATAGGTTTTACAAACAAATTGTCTTACTCTGTTTAATCGCCTTGTTTAGGTCTCGCCTCGCCACTTTGAACGTATCTAATCGGTCCTGAAAATGCGACAATTTGTTCGTTGGACTCTGCGCCGCGGGCACGTCACCCTAATGCCTTTATTTCGTCGTTCCACCAGTAGCATGGTGCACCTCTTCCACTAGTTGTCCTTCTGAGCATGACTGCATCACACGCTATCATGATAGTTTGGGTTAATTATTCCGCGAAGATCTTTGCTGTTTCGCTACAAGTTGTGATGTCGGTGTTGATCATTTCTTCGAACGTGTCCCTGTCGAAGAGTTTATCTTTCCTGTTAATGTAGGCTGTTGTACGGCTATTTTTGCTTTCTATCAAATACAAGCGCCTGATGATCGCTTTATGTATATGCCTCGCTAAGAAACCATTTCGTATTGCATAGAAGAGAGCTGCTCACCACGAAGGTTGTGTGTCTTCCAGCTGTTGACTGGTTGATGCCGAACTCCTTTGCAATTGCTCTAGTTGAAAGATTTGGGCCACTCTCCAACATAAACTGCAAAACGACTTTGGATGGCCGTACAGATCGAGAATCTTCTTTTAGGCTGAAATCTCCGAAACGTAATTTGACGGGTCCGAACATTTACTACTTCTCTTCCCAACTCGTGACATAAGTTTTTACGTTGCTTCTTTTCTGCCTAATGCCAAATACAAAATCTTAATTACACTTTATCCACTGACATCTTAATCACTCTGTACTTTAAAACTAACTGATGCAGAATATTGAACGTTGTCCTTTTATATCACACTGTAAATATTCATACACCGCCAATCAGTAACCAACCTTAAATAGAGTATTATAATATCCAAATCTTAGGATTGATCGAGTTCAGGTGGAGAGGACAGGATCCGGAGAAGAACGAACCGTGAGCGGAAACATATTCTGTACATTGGTCCTGAAGTCGTGATGCCAAAAATGGCGTAGCGGTCGTCCTTAAACCGATGGCGAGAAACAGTCTCATCAGCTGAGAACCAATTTCGGATCGTCGTCCGGCTCAGGACAGTGTCAGAAACGTCACAATTCTGCAGTGGACTGGGTTTCACCTTCTAGCGTGTTCCAAGAGGTGATTTTATTATCATCTCAGAAGATATGAACGCCCTGGTTGGCTCTGACAATACTGGACTGGAACACGTCTTGTGGAAGCATGGTGACTCTTGGGTCGATGCATCACGATCTTGGATTAAGAGTTTTGTACTACTCGGCAAATGGTCATCGAAGGGATCCTTTTTCCACACAAGAGCCAGCAGAAAACATCTTGGGTTTCCCCTGATTGTGTTACTCATAATCAAAGCGACCATTTGGTTATAAGTCGCCAATGGAGAAGAAGCCTACTCGATGTGCGAGTGAAATGTGGAACTGTCGTATGGAGCGATCACCACTTGATGGTTGCCTGTTTGAGATACCGGTTCGCTATTTAAAATTTTGAAATAGTTTATGAAAAGAAATCTTACAGCCAAGCAAGTGGTGTCAACGGAACTCTACTTCATATGAGTGAACACATGTGCGGCGATGGTAGGAGTACTTCTCTGATATTTTAAAGATCTTGTGAGATAAATATTTTCCAGCAACAGAACAACTATCAAACCGCAACAATCCTCTATTAGGGACGATCCCCCAGATAAGGAAGAAATAGTTTTCGCCATTCAGTAGATGGCGGCAAAGAAAGCCCTAGGTATTAACGAACTTTCATTGCATATTGTTAACCATTCGCACAACCGTCTATCTACAAATTTTTCATTTTCGTAGATTGTGGTAACCAAGCTGGAATAATTTCAAACCATCTAAGATAATTCTGAATTGGATTAGTGATGTTGTAGAGAGCAGTCTCGACGTATATCAGGTTGAATTCGTCGTCTTGTCATACAAATACCTTTCGGATAATATTGGTGCAGTCAGCCGAAATGAGTCCGCCACTACATTTCATGCTTGTGGAAGACGCAAAATGTCGCAATTAACATTGAGGAGAGCTGCTCAAGAGCTATCCTGTGCGAACGGGCCTTAGACAAGGCTGCATATCATCACCAGCCGTGTTTTTGGTGGTAATAAATGACATCTTAAAAGCTGCACTGTACGGTGGGGAGGATAAAGGTCTTTAGTGAGAACTGTTTAACATCTCAAGTTATCTTAATTACGCTGATAACGTGTCCTTGCTTGCACAAAACCTATCGGACTTAGAGTCAAATCGCTCGTTGTATTCTAAATACAAAGAGGCAGACTGGAAAAAAAAGCGTAAGACCAAGTACATTCACTTGGGTTCGAACACAGGCGCACCGATTGTTCTTAACGGACAAGATGTGCAAGACTTTTGTTACTTCGGCAGCAATTTCAGCATGGATGGCGGAACCGAAAAGGTTATTGAGGCTCGTACAAATAAAGCTCCTAGAGGTTAAGAGAGAGATCGAGATCTCTTCAAAGCTGTGAGAGTTTGACGCATGCGTCATATCCGTGTTGTTATAGGCTGTACCAAATGCAAAGTAACCATAAGGCTTACCAAGAATCTATAAACTTTCGTGAACCAATGACGTATCTTAGAGATATTCTGTCGAGATGTGATCTCCAACGAAGAACTTTGGAGTATAACTGCGCAGATTAGTGACATTTTGAGAAAAGCAGAGCCATACATCGACAGACAAGCTCTGGATTATAATCCTCAAGGAAGACGTCAGGTTGGTTGACCATGAATATTTAAAAGCAACCGAAAAAGATTCTGATTGGCAGCACCCTTAGAACAATTATGAAAAGACTGTTTTTTTTTTAAATTTCGGATGGATTGCTTTTACAGATTTTTTATAAAATTTGAAGTTCAGGCACTTTGTATGGGATGAGATGGAGTTAAGGAATCAGGCTATTTTTTTTCGTTTTGCCCACTGCTCGAGTCTCACAATCGGTGTTGCCAAACGCATGAACTCTTCCCCATAGTAGAGCAAAACATGGGAGGATTTCACTCTTTTATTCACTTGGTGTTGGCAGTGAATGGTATCTACTCGCAGTTAAACGCTGCTAGATATTGCACTGTCGCTTATGTGGATATTTATTTCTTAAATAAACTACTATGATTATGGGGAGGAGTGGAGTTAGTACGGATCGAGTATCTGTAGGTGATATATCCAAATTGCTGAGTCACTTGCTCTACGTGATTAATTTTCCGCGACACAC
This sequence comes from Chorisops tibialis, assembly GCA_963669355.1. Taxonomy (NCBI): domain Eukaryota; kingdom Metazoa; phylum Arthropoda; class Insecta; order Diptera; family Stratiomyidae; genus Chorisops; species Chorisops tibialis. The sequence goes on along the minus strand of OY770262.1, from coordinate 177,512,712 downwards.
ACGAGTTAAATTTTTCGAATGTGTTAATTGAGTAAATCGTGTAAAACCTATTAGCGATTTCTTGGGGTACAACAGATGCCAAGCTTTTTTACATTAAACAAAGTTTGGTATTTATTGTATTTGAAATCAAACAGAACAAAATTTTTTTGTTAGAAGATACATCTAAGACTCGGTTTTGATTCGTGCACACAATGCTCAACCTCTAGACCGTGAGCATGTAATCGCTATCGTCCGTACCATTTCTCGTTGTGAGCTCAATCATTGCTTTCTAGATTAATCAAGCTCTCAAAAAACGGGTAAAAATTTTCAAAATATTTAATTTCTTGCGGTATTTTGTTTTTTTTTGCGATACATCTTAAGAGGACAACGATTGGGCGCAATATTCTAGATGAAATAGAAATTTTCGCAACTTTAGGAAATTTTGTATGGGAAGTGATGGAAGTAATTTTTCATATTTTTACGCCAAAAAATCTTTTAAAAAAAATAGTGTGTTGGATTTAATGAAATTGTGTAGTTTGTATGGGAGATATTAGAAGGAGCGAGGGGATTTAGTGATTTTTTTTTCGGAAATAACTAAAATCATCTCATTTTTTTTTTTTTATCGCACCAAGTTGAACTTAGGGGTCACCCTTTAATACTGAAAATTAACAAAATAAACAATTATTTGAATAAGGACGGACATGATAAAAGGAATCGGTGAATGTTGCCTTTAAATTGCGCGATGTTATAATCTCTAGGAAAAGTGGCCGCGGGTAGTGCATTCCACATTTTGGATGTTTGAGGTATGAATGACTGCCTAAATTTCACCGTACGTGATTTGGGTGGCTTAACCGTATACTCATGAGCTCGTTCAGCAGCACGAATATTGCGCGTGAACTTATATAAGGGAGGGATAAGACGACTAATTTCATGGCTACAGCGGCCATGGAAATATCTGTAGAAAAGGGTGAGTACACCGATATTTCTGCGATGTTCGAGGGAGTCAAAGGATGCCGTTATGGCATCATCTCCAATAAGCGCGAAGCGCAAAACGCTGAATGCGATCCAATATCTTTAGATGAGTTTTGGGTGCTCCAGCCCAGATATGCGAATTGTACTCGAGTCGGGGCCTGATGTATGATTTGTAGATGGTTGCAAGATCGGATGGTGTAAAATATTTCTTGCACCTTCGGAGAAAGCCTAAACACTTGGAGGCGTCTAGAGCTACATTGTGGATGTGCTGGCTCCAGTAAAGTTTCTTATTAATGTGCATACCCAGGAGGTGGAAATTCTCCGAATGGTCAAGTGCTACACCATCAAAGATTAAGTCAGGTATCGACATGTCGTATTTAAGAGAGAGATGGCAGGCTTGTGTTTTAGTGGTATTAAACTCTACTCGGGCAGAGCGACCCCATTGCAGGATTGTGTTGAGGTCAATATTTAATGAATTAAATAACTCTCGGCGCATAGTAGGCACATAAGACTGGTGCGCCTCAGCAATTGAGTTGAAGCTGTAAGTGTTTTCTAGTATACTGTCATCTGCAAAGCTGTGAATTGGGTTGAGAGTCGACGACAGAAGGTCGTTAATAAAGATTAGAAATAAAGTAGGTGATAAAACGGTGACTGATTACTAGGTGGCAGGGTTGAATTTCTCGCGAAACTCGCTGCTAATAAATTTGCCTTTTCAACTGGATCTACGAGTGAGCGGCTGCCGTCAGAAAGTGGTGGTGTGGATGACGAAATAAAATTATTACTGACGGCCTTAGCAAATGACCAAAAGGATTTCGATCCTTTAGCGCATGCAAGGACCTTTCGTCTTAACTTTAAGTCATGCTGGTTTTTTGCGTGCAATCATGCAATTGCCATGTTTTAAATTGAAGATCAGTAGCATTCACACTTTTCATGTAAATCGACTTTGAGTAATGATTGAAATTGTGTCATTTTGTATGGAAGCGGGGGTGGAAGGAATAAAGCTAACCGACTAACTTTTTTTGAACTACCTTATAATACGTACTGAGTAAATTGGTTTGTAGTATTTCATGAAATAGTGCAGTTTGTATTGGAGGTGGTATAAGGCGTGGGATGATTCAAAAAAATTGTATACCCTAAATCGCAATTATAAAAAAAAAAACAAAATACCATGTTTCAAGTCAATATCTCTTTTAGTTCCCAAGAAAATCTGATTATTGTAAATGTTTGAAAATGTGGTATTTTGTATGGGAGGAGTTTAGAATGAGTGGAGCGATTTGTTCAGTTCACTAACTTGACCTTACTTTTTTGTCAAGAAGAGCGTGTACAAAATTTGAATTTTCCAGTCCAACGTGCTTTCGAACTAAAGAGGGGACGAACAGTCGGACATCCGGTTTTCAGATTTTTATGTTTCTGTATCAATAATTTTTTTCTCCGAGCCTTATTTCTTATCGTACCAAACTTTTAAAACTCTAAGATTTCGCCTAGAGTGTAACCATTAAAAATGAGTAATTGAAAGTATTTCGATTCATAATACCCATTCAAGTTTCAGTCGATAAAAAGTGAGTCTTATGGTTTTTGCGCAGTGCTTTTGGGCGCTTAGCGACACAACAAATCGAACCATAGCCAGGTCCGTATATTAAGATGGCTGTGGATTAATTCGTTAGCGCGCTTATAACGCTCTCAGTGCGCATTGAAACATAGCCTAAGCGTTTCTAACCAAATAAATTTATGATTGGTCTGGTAAATGTTTATGCAGTGCATTTCGAAAAGACAAGAAAGATTTCCGGGTTTTACACTGTTACGCATTAATATTTGTGACGTTTCGGTCTCAACTGAGACCTAATAATGAAATTTAATAATAAAGGGATAAAGGTCGCAGTAGAGACCGAAACGTCACGAATAATAAAGCTTAACAGTGTAAAATCCGGAAATTTTTCTTTTAAAAATATCAAATTTATTTTTTTAAAAGTAGATATAAGAGAATTTGAAATTTATGGTTCCCTTTCTTTCTTTTTTTTTTGTGATAATAAATATTATTATTATTTATTATAATATACTCATACAATTTTTGTTTTTTTACTCGTTTCCTTCTTTAGTGTTTCTTGCAAAATTGTAGACTTCTAATGTTTAGATTTGTGCTTACGCGTTCTTACATTAAATACAGAGTTTTTACGGTTTGAATAATCCCGAAAGCAGATTTGTACACGTTCTAATTTGAAATTTAGGAATTGATTCCATTCGCTGTCTAAATTTCAAATTACGGCCCAATTAATTCAGCTTTCGTTGTGAATTAAATTGCTAAACTATAATACTTAAGGTAGGAATACTTAAGGCGAGCCCAGTTAGCGAGATTTTGTAGTTTAAGTCATCGCGAAAACAGAAGTATCCACATTTTAAATAGAAATTTAAGATTTGTATCCATTCATTTCCAAAATTTCAAATCACGGGGCATTTATTTCAGATTTTGCCGGTAATTAGATTACAAAAATTTAGTAACTAACGCCCAATACTGCCCGAAAGTGCAAATTTCAACTTTAAAAATGTGAAATTTAGCAAAAGACACCAAAGAAGATAGAGAAGAGCTTTAAGTAGAAAAAAAACATTCATATCTCTATATTAACGCATTACAATAATTTAACTAATAAGCGGCCTAAAATCAAAAATATATTTCAAATTAATTCTAATTTATACTTCTTGTTACATTGCTTTATTTTTTTTAATATTATTATTAAAAACTATATTTTAAGCCTTAATCAAGACCACCCACAAAATGTATTCTACAATTTTTTTCCACTATTTTCTTCTTCTAATTATGAGTTAGAAAATAAAATAGAAACAAGAATGAAAAGCAAATTGTTAAGTCTGATTATTTAATTTAACTTTTTTAAGCTAGTAATGCTATAAATTGTTTTCTATTCTTAACTTACTTACTATATATAAATGTATCTAATTGATGGATAGATATCGATTTATAAAATCGCAAATTTTATGAGGTTATATACGATTTAAACCTTCTAATATAAAAATAACTTAGAGCCGATTTCACAGTACAGGCTCAAACCGAATTTTTTGTTTACACTGCCGATTTCTTCGTTCAATCCTTAATTTAAATCCCATTGTTCGAATTATACTCTATTGTGAAACCGGCATTTAATTTTTTAATGAAAAAAAAATATATTGCGATTAAAAAATGCCGATAAATAATATCTAATAAAAAAATTTAAGCGCAATTTATATATGAATTTATTAATAATAAAAACTAAAAACTATTTACGTAATTTTAAATTTTCGAATTATATTTAAAATATAAAGAAGAAGAAAAAAATCTAATGACGCACATATTTCGATAAATGAGAAAAAAACGGTGAAAAATGTATTAATTTAATAAATTGAATGAAAACAAAAATCATACATTTTATAGGTACATAAAACAAAAAACAAAATTACTGATGTAACTACTGTAAATTGCATATTTTTATTATTGAAATAAAATGTAAGGTATAATATGATAAAATATATTAAAAGTATGAGAATAAAAATGCATAATTATAAAAGGGGATATTTTATATTATTGAAATTAATTCCTTTTTAAGGCACCTAACTGGATTTAGCGTTAACCCTTCAATACTGTAGTGTTCAGCCGTCCAGTCAGTTTGGGGTAGATAAAATAAAACTAAGTTTGTATGCAGGAGAAAGATAGCGTTGAGCAATCACACCTCTGAACTCCAATACAAAAAAATCTGTAAATATTCCTGCTGCGGTACCAGATATTTTTTAGTCGAAAAAGTTGGAATTTTCTTATTAAATTCGAACAAATTAGAATTCAGGAGATGCTAAACATATCGACGCAGGAAACACTTCCTGAAGATTGGCGCAGGAATTTATAAAAAAGGTGACAAATTCTGCTGCGAAAACTACCGAGGAATATCTTTGTTGTACACGTCATTTAATTTAATTTTATTTATATTTTTATCAATCACTAAATTTTAGTCCGATGTAATTTTGGTCTGTTCTTACTACCTGAATCGCGAGTGTTTTGTTTTAAATTACTTTATCATGTGCGCGCTGCATCAGGGGGTCACGGCACAGTTGTTGGTTCTTTCATAATACAGGCTAAGTGTCAGCTAGCGGGGTTTTCGGGGTAGTGTTATTGCCCGTGCTAGGCCTAGTACTGTACGGGTATATAGCACTTTATTGCTTTTGACATTAAGCTAGCAAAGTTGTTGTTGTTATTGCTGGTTATATTTATTAGTTTTTTCCCTTTCTATAACTCCATACTATTGATGTATACAGCTGCGAAAAAAATAATAGCACCAACGTCACCAACAATCTTTCCAAAGGCATTGTAATTCTATTTGTTAGTTTAAATAACTAATGAACACATTTTAAAAGTAAAAAAGTTTTATAAATAAACTGCCAACAAGTCGGGCGAAACTTTATTATTCTTGGGACAAGTTGCAGATGAGTGGAAAGTCAATATGCAGGTTAGAGTGGTTAGGGAAGGCTAAGTGAAAGGGAGTTCTTGGGCAGGGCTGTTGTCAATTTAACAATATTTCATTCGTTTCTGCAAGTTTGGGTTCTTATGAGGGGAGGAGGAGGGGTAAGGGTGGGTGGACGTTAATAGCTTTTTAATTAATTGCTTGAATCACGTCCAATATTCTCTGTATAGAATGTGTTTCATAGACGAAGTTGCATAGAATTTTCATAAAATTCGGTGTATTTTACATTCATGAAACCGAACATTAATATGGGAGGGGGTAGAGAATGTAGGGGAATCGTAAAATTTGTGACGCAATTTTATTTCCTTTCTCTTGTAGTGTGCTCGTACAAAATTTCAAGTTCGTAGCTTTTAATTTGTTGGTTATTAGTTGATTCAATAAAATAGGTCGAAATGATAGTTTTGTATGGGAGGGGGTAGAAGGGTAAGCGCGTTTGCAAAACTTTTAAAGTAATATCATTTCAATTATTTTTATAATTTTTTGTGCAAAATTTGAAATTGGTAGCTTTTAAGAATTAGCTGATAACTGATTTCCTAAAAATGTTCGAAAAAATAATTTTGTATGGGAGGGGGTAGAAGAGGTAGGGGAATCGCAAAATTTGTGACGCAGTTTTCTTTTCTTTCTCTTTTACGGTGCTCGTACAAAATTTCAAGTTCGTAGCTTTTAATTTGTTGGTTAGCAGTTGTTTTACTGAAATTGGTCGAAATCGTACTTTTGTATGGGAGGGGGTAGAACGGCAAGTGTGATCTCAAAAATTTTGACGCAGTTCTATTTAAACTATTTTTAAATGATTTTGTGCAAAATTTGAAATTGATAGCTTTTACCAATTAGGTGATAATTAATTTCTTAAAAATGGTCGAAAAAATCATTTTGTACGGGAGGGAGTAGAAGCTTTCAAGATATTCGACCAGTTAATATTTCATTCTTTTAAAGATTTTTTTTAAATGCATTTCGCAAGTTTTCAAGTTTCTACCTTCAAATTTCATTAAAAAATTTTCAGTTTATGTGGTTTTTTCATTGCACATGAAACACCTTGTGCACGGTAGACCAGGGGGGTCGTTGCATGACAATTGTGGAATTTTTATTATTTTTTCTGTATGTACAACAAATAAATGTATCCACATGGAAAATTTAAATTTTTTATCTCTCACCAGAGCCCTTAAAAAATCACTCAAAATTTTCGACATTTTTGGTTACCACCTCCCTCCCCTTACACCTCCCGACGTAAAATTATTACCAAATTTAAAAACTACTTAGTTCTATAATTTGACAAAATTTTAATTTGATATCTCTACTCAATTTTGAATTATAACGGTTTGAAATTTTGGAAAGTGCATCATTTTTGAAATGCTCCCCATTTCCCCCCACTACTATTTTTTCCAAATGTTATATTTTTTTCGTATTTCTCTAGTATAGCTTAATATAGCTTCTAAGATTCAATTACATAGTTTAATAAATAGCCGAGATATTGATTTTTAAGTGTTTTTCTTTGCACCCCCCCTGACCCTCCCCCTTACAATAATTAGCTTTTATCTAAACTGATTCTAGTGGACCTATATGCCCGCTTAATGGTCTCAAAATATCAATTTTTTATGGTAAGTATTTTCGAAGATATAATCATTTGAAAAAAAAATTCGGCCGAGAATTGGTTCTTAGCCCCCCCTTTTCGCACCCCAATGGATAAAAAAATTAGATTATTTTTAAAAGTTGTCCCACAAACCCTTCTATATGCATGTTGAATTTTAGCTTCGTAGCTGTTACCATGGTTGAGATATTTGAATTCGTATTTTTCGGTTTAAGCGCTCCCCCCGCCTCCCCCTGAACCCGTACACCCTCCAAAATGGGTATCCCCCTGAGATCCGCAACTATCTACAATCCCCCCAAAGCTGAACTTTCTATCTTGAAGGGTTTGGGAGTTAATGTGCGCTGAGCGTACACGTCGGCGTACGGCGTACGGCGTACGGCGGACGGCGTACAGACAGACGGATTTTTTTTTTTTTGCAATTTTAGGCTAATTTAGTCATGAAACGCGAAAAAACAAAATTTCAGGGTAGCAAATTTTTTTTTTTCCCAAGTCGATCACAATACTTTATTATTAAAATAATAAAGTAAAATTGTGTGATAAAAATATTTAAGGGTTTATTTACCGTTTGAAAGCTATTTAAACAAATCTTGTAAAAACATAAAAATAAGGCGAAAAAAAAAAATTGCACCACAATTCCAAAGTGCACTTAAGGTTAAAAAAATAGAAAAAATGAATTAGTTTGCGATAGTTATCTGTTCCAGCTGATGACGTCCTTCAGTTTTAATATTTAGTTGCGTGACCTTTTTTGGAAATAACGGCTGCACAACGTTTTGGCATTGAATCAACCAAGCTCTGGCATCGACTTAGCGGAAAAAGCAAGCCCACACCATTACTCTTGAGTCTTGACCCCCATGTTTAATAGTTTTACATGTGTATTGAGGATTGTATTCTGCATTCGGAGGGCGTCTGACGTATGAACGAGAGCCTTTTCCGCCATACAGAACAATTTTGCTCTCGTCTTACCATAAGATCTTCCTCCATTTTTCAACTGGCCATTTCAGGTGTTCTTTTGCAAACTCAATACGTTTGGCTACATGCTTCGCACTTAGTAGTGGAACTTTTCTTGGGCTACAGGCTTTAAAAATGTGATGTCTTAAACGATTACGAACTGTTTGCACCGTTGCTGCTATATTGAGATCCTTTTTCAGTTCAGTTGCTGGCTTAAAAGGATCCTTCTTGCTCTGGCGGATCAACCGATTTTCAAGCAACTTCGTTTACGTTCACGTGTTTCAGCTTTTTCTTGGAAAGTTATGGCATTGCGTATCATTTTGTTTGAACATCCAACAAAATGACGCACTTCGCTATAATGCTTTCCGCGACCCATTTACTATTAAATTTGTGTAAAAACTAACGAAAACCGAACAAGAACACTTTAACTTGTACAGGGGTCAAATTAATAAACTCAACTAATGCGCTCTTCAACAGAATTGTCAGTGGTGCTATTATTTTTTTCCTTCTATTTTGCATTTTTCTCTGAAAATCACTTAAATTGAAAAGAACCGTTATCATTATGAACAATGAACTGTTTTCTGCGGAAAGTGAACATGTTGTGTGATATATTTATCAGCAATGTACAAACAATTTTCGACACGAAATGTTTTTTTTTAACAAATAGAAAAAATGTCGTGGTGGTGCTATTTTATTTTTCGGCACTGTATATCCAAGCAGGCAATGTGTTCGAATTATATATTGCGTCGACCGGGATTTGAACACGACCTTCGCATTACAAGACCAACACACTACTCACTAGGCTACACCCTAGCTGTTATCACCCGTCTTGGCGATGTCAATTGGCCACCTCGGAGCTGCGATTTGACCCCTTTGGACTTTTTTTTTCTGGGGAACCGTGAAGGACCGATGTTATGCCAACAATCCAGAAACGATTCAAGCGCTTAAGGCCAATATCATCCAAGCAATCCGTGAGCTACAGCCCGGAATCATCGACATGGTCTTGGAAAATTGGAGTGACAGAATGCGCTACTGCGAAGCCAGCCGAGGCAGCCACTTGAACGAAGTTGTGTTCCATCATTAATGGGAATGTTTTGCTCTTACTAATGAAGCCATAATACATGGAAAAAAATTTAATTTTGTTCATTTTGTTGCATTTTTAAAAAGAAACTTGTATTTGGCCCACTCTGTACATCATATACCCTGTATTTTTTCATAGAGGTAGTTTGTAACGCATATTTTTTTACGTAGTGATATTTATGTATATATGAATCAGTATATTATTCGCATCAAAAAATTTGACTCCATCAATCGTGAAACGAGAAAATCTTTAACAAACGAGTATTAAAGAAACGTGGCTAGTTCCCTTGGTCTCTTGCTCATCACCCTTTGCGCATGCTAAGAGAGCACCGATCTTCAAAAGATTGATAGTATCCAAAAAAAATTAAAGAAGCTGCATTAAGGAAAACCTATGGATAATATTTATTTAATATGAGTATTATTTTTTTATTTATAAAGTGCGCAAGGGATGGCTGGATTTCAAGTAAAAAACATAACAGGGCTACGATTGCGTAAAGCGCAATCTTACGACACTCTAGATGAAATAGAATTTTTTGTGATCCCAAGAAATTTTGTATGGGGAGTGTTAGAAGGGGTGATAGCATTGAACTAATTTTTTTCCCATCATTCTAAAGAAGCTATAAAAATGTTTTAAACAAAATGCTTACTCCAAAAATTGAATAGGAGCTGAGAAAAATAGTGTGTTAGATTTAGTGAAAATGTGCAGTTTGTATGGGGGGTGGTAGAAAGAGTGGGGGGATTTTAGTGATTTTTTCAGAAATAACTAAGAATATCATAAAATTGACATCTCTTAAATTTTAGACCAGTAACATTCATACTTTTCAAGAAAATAGATTTTTTGTGAAGTTGTGAAACTGTGTCATATTGTATGGGAGGGGGTAGAAGCAGTGAAGCTAATCAAATAATTTTTTCTGATCTTAGTGATAATGCTAAATAAGTATTTATTACAAAATGTGAGCTCGATAAATGTTATATGTTCAGAGAAAATCGGCTTAGAGCATTTCATGAAAAAGTGTAGTTTGTATGGGAGGGGTTGGAAGGAGAGGGAGGACGCAAATAATTTTTATACTGTATATTGAAATCATGAAAGTAATATATCCCGAAATTCAGACTAATAGCTTTTACACTTTTCGAGCAAAGCCATTTATAGTCGAATTGCGAAATTGTGTCATTTTGTATGGGAGGGGGTAGAAGGGATGAAGCTAATCGTCTAATTTTTTTCAGCCTTACTAACAATTTTAAATAAATATTTAGTGCAGAATTTCAGCTCGCTAAATTTTATACGCACTGAGTAAATTGACTTCGAGTAATTCATAACAAGTGCAGTTTGTATGGGAGGTGGTAGAAGGAGAGGGAGGACACGCATAATTTTTATACGGTAGATTGACATTATCATAAAAGTAATATTTTCCAAATTTCAGGCCAATAGCTTTTATACTTTTCGAGCAAATCCGTTTATTGTCAAATTGCGCATTTGTGTCATTTTGTATGGTAGGGGGTAGAAGGGGTGGAGCGATTTGGCCCGTTCACGAACTTGACCTTACTTTTTTGTCAAAAACGATGTGTACGAAATTTGAGCTTTCTAGCTCAACGCGTTCTCAAGCTAGAGAGCGGACGGACGGGCGGACGGACGGACGGACGGACATCCGGTTTTGAGATTTTTGAGTGATAATATTAATTTCTGTATTCATCATTTTTTTCTCCGAGCTTTATTTCTTGGCGTTACACACTCCAGAGCAAACTTATAATACTCTCAGATTTCATCTAGAGTATAAACATAAAAGAATTAGATGAAATGAGAAAGAGTTCAATGTACCGGGAAATATGTCACCTCCAATTCTTTTAAATAATTAATAGTGACTTTGGTATGGGAGGTGGTAGAAAGAGAGGAGGAAGGTTTGCAATTTTTGGATATGACACCTAATGTGGTATGCAAAATATTTCGTGCTGAATTTAAGGTTTGTAGCTTTCACATAGTTTTCCTGAAAAAATGGAGGCATTTGTATGGGAGGTGGCAGAGGAAGTGGAGCGTTTAAGATGATTTTGAAACTGCTTATCATCATCCTTATCACCACGCTTTGATTCAATTTCAAATTCGATAGTTCTAATATATTCGAAGGAGAAATGCTTTTCTTGAATTTATAATACAGATATTTGTATGGGAGGGGGTAGAAGGAGTGAAGAGGAGCTGATAATTTTTTTTAGCATTTATTGCAATTATTAAAAAACGAATTCTGACAAAATAAAAGTTTATACTTTTTCTAGTTTTAATGGAAATCGATATAATGCACTTAACAAAAATTATACATTTGTATGGGAGGGGGTAGAAGGAGTGTACGGATCAAAACACATTTTTTTCTCATTATTGATATTTCTATTTTTATACTTTATGCAAAATATCAAGTTGATAGCTTTAACAGTTTCGAAGAAAAATAATTTAATTTAAATTTCAAAATTTCGTGAAATTTGTATGGGAGGGGGTAGAAGGAGTGAGGTGAAGTTGATAAATTTTTCAATTCTGATTGGAATTATAATAAAATGAATTCTGGCGAAAATTCGTTTTTATAACTTTACTAGTTTCAATGAAAATCGAAAAACTGCATTTTTCAAAATTATGCATTTGTATGGGAGGGGGTAGAAGGAGTGATGGGATCGAATCAATATTCCGTCATATTAATGACATCTGTACTATAATACTTTGACCCAAATTTCAAATCGATAGTTTAAATAGTTTCAAAGAAAAATCAATTTCTGAAAATTTCTAAATTTCGTAAAATTTGTATGGGAGGGGGTAGAAGGAGTGGGGGGATGTGGCCCGTTCACGAACTTAAAGTTTCTTTTTTGCTAAAAATGATACACAACAAATTTCAGTACGATAGCTCAAAGCGTTCGAGAGTTATGCTGTAGACAGACGGACATACATCAACTCGGAATCGAAGTTTTTGAGCGACAACAAATATTTCTGTACCCTTCGCGGCTCTGTGCGACCATTATTTCTTAGCGTTACAAACGGTAAGGCAAACACAATATACTCTCAGATTTCATCTAGAGTATAATGAGACTAGTTTTAAAATTAAATTAATCGCAAACTTTATTTATCGCTTTTCAGATTAACTTGAACACACTTGCTCGCCTTAATATTCGCATTGTCGAGTTCCATCGTCAACTCTGGCTCTAAGCATCGACTGTGTCTTTCTCCGCCTGTCGGTCACAGGATTTAGGTTTAGGTTTATGAGGGTGGTTCCATAGAACCACAATGCACTGAGGCCATCTAGTTGGGCCCATTGTAATCCCCCTATTTATAATAAGATGGAAGTCTCTCCTCTTGCTCCAACCACTTGGTTCGGTTTGCGAACCGTAGCAGGCTCGAGGTCGTCTAGTTCTAAGAAGAATCTAGAGCCTAAACAAAGGAGACGACTGTTGGAGATTTGCGGACAGTGACAAAGATAATGTTCGATAGATTATTCATCTTACTCGCAACCTCTGCAAAGGCTGTCGCTCGCGATTCGCATCCTAAATGCATGCATTTCTTACTATCTTTGGCAGACTTCTGAGGATAGGAACTCTTGTATGAGTTGTTAGTATATTTGTTAACATACTCACTCTCTTACCTAAGAAACACACGAGATTTACTCCTGCCCGATGATGACACTCGCCTGCCAACTCCGCTACTCCCTTCCCACTTTCGACCGTCCCGTCTAAATATCAGCTCACTGCTTCAACGAATGCTCGCCCTTTATATACACAGCCCTACGACGTGTTCGCTGACCGTCGCCGGCCGTTGCCGATCATCGCACATACAATGACAATGACAAACATTGTTGGCCCCTATCGGATATTGTTCGCGCTCGTCGGACATTGTTGGCCCCCATCGGATATTGTCGATGAGTTATATGTGTGCATGTGTGTGTGCAAAATTGTAGATAGCTGAAAATCGCGAATATACAATGAACGACTAAGGCAACATTATTTTCTTTCGGTTTTTAGGTTTGTAATATTTTTTAAGGTTTTCTTATTTTTTTATTAAAAATTATATTTTTTTTTTTTGGGTTTTTTTCCCTGAAAATTAATATTGAAAACTCAATATCTATTCCATGCATTGTATTTTGCTTAGTTTATACAAGGGCATGCAACCCCTGGGAAAAAAAATTCTTCTTTCCAATTGATTTTTTTTTTACTCAAGCAATTTTTTCAACTCAAGCATGAAATACAAATAATTTGAAATTATGATACATTAACTGTAGTCAAATAGTAAAAACAAATACTGGTCGTGAGTCGTATCTAGGCCGCACGCGTGGCATGCGAGCATTCTACCACTGAACCACCGATGCTGACGAAACTCATCTCTCCAAAATCTAGCCATCTACTTAATTTGAGTCACGCGACTTCAAATGTATGTACAATTTTTTCTTATTATTATGGATATATATACAGAGCCAGGAAAATACTTTCATTGCTATTGCAATCCCCTTGATCACCACGCGAACTTTGTTTTAGAAATGGGAGCTCATCTTTATAAGTTTATAATAAATTGTTTCGTAAAATAATTAAATTGCAGTTCAATATTACTGACAATTTTATAAATCGGTCAACGGTGACTACTCTAGCCTTGCAACAGCGTATACCCTCTGCTGGATTTACGACTACAGCTCTGGATGGATGACGGAAGAATTACCAAACGCACACTAAAAGGGAAAGTCAATGGACAAAGACCGGTCGGAAAACTACGGAAGCGCTGAGAGGATTCGATAGACACAGACAGAAAATCACTGCTATCCACTGAATCAGGATGGACGGAGGCAAAGCATTCAGGAGGTCAAGGTCGATTTGGGCTGTAGCGCCATCGTAATCAAGTAAGTAAGTAAACATGCGCTATCTTACTATCTAATTATGAAACCACATTCATTCTCGAACACTTTTTATTTGTTATTCGCACTGTTATCGCTATCGATCAAACGACTTACCCGCTTTCCAAATTTGTATGAATGTGTCGTCGGGCGTACACGCCTCTCATTTTATACTAGCACATTCGTTCCAGAAGGCGCTTCCGCTATTTCACTTAGCGTGCATATTGATGTGTGGGAGAGCGTTTTACAGATTTAATACGAAAAAAAAAATTTTTAATTTAAAACATTTATTCCGAAGATTCACAAATTACTGATTGACTCTTTTTGCTTTGAAGGCATTTTAATTTTTTTTTATGCTGACACTTGTATTTTAATCATCTCAACATTAACAATATGTGGGAAAATACAAAATTAAATAGAAAATTGAAATATTATACTTAAGGGGCCGTATATAGGAGAAGGTCATGTACCTTGGATCTATTGTAACTTGGTCCGATTGCTCATTTGACGAATTTAACAACGTTTTGGAAAAATGGTTTTTACTAAATTTTTTGCCCTTTTATTTTGGTAAATTTTCAATATATGTCGTCCTGGCCATGACTTTTCCGGCGGATTGTGAGAGCTTGAGTACTGCATTTACTCCTGCTTTCATTCAGGCTCTTAATGATGAACCCAAATTTCGTCTGCAGTAAAAATCTAGGTCAAAATTTCATCCCTGTTCCTGCTACAGAGAACCAAGATCGTGGAGCATATTCAAAATGGTTGTATCTGATTTTCCGATCATTTCTGCGATTTGTTTCTTCTTTTTCCACGATTTTTGAGGAAGTGGTCTCAATCGGTCGGCCCGTGTGCTTATCATCTTCAATTAACTCTTTGCCTTACATGAATAAACTATGAAACTTATAAATCATCATTTTTCCACGGCAATAGTCCCCGTAAACAGATGACATTTCTTCTAAAATGGTTTGTGGCGTTTTTCCTTGCTCGGTAAGAAACTTTATGACAGAACGAAACTGAATTTTGTCCATAGCTAGCGTTTTCTTTCCGATTTCCTTGCTGATTTGGCGATAACTAAAATATTAGTGATTCGATTTGACAGAAACTTTGTATATACATATACCTGTATTGAGTGTCAGTATATCTCCAGGTAAAGATATTTTCCCCCTTTCTTATCTATCCCCTTCATTTCGCGAAATTTTTGACCTCCCCTCGTACTAATAAAGAAACAGGGTCAAAAAACACTCGCAGCTTCGTGCGAAGGAAGATTTAATGAGCCTTATTTAGACGAGCCTCAATATTCTTTTCGACTCCGCCGTCCATGCTGGCAATGCTTCCAAGATAACAAAAATCTGGCACCTCTTCCACATCTTGTCCAGTGCACTTATGATCGAACCCATGTGCATGTACTTGCTTTTAAGCACATTTATTTTCAGTCTTACTTACTTACTTACGATGGCGCTACAGCCCAAATCGGACTTTGGCCTCCTGAATGCTTTGCCTCCATCCATCTCGGTTCAGTGACCGCGTCCTCCAGTTTGAAAATCTTAGCAGTGATTTGCTGTCTGCGTCAATCGAATCCTCCCAGCGCTTTCGTGGTTTTCCGACCAGTCTTTGTCCGTTGACTTTCCCTTTTAGTGTGCGTTTGGGAATTCTTCCGTCATCCATCCGCTCCACACGACCAGCCCATTGTAACTTTTTATATTTTATGAGGGTTGACACTTCTGGATTGTCGAAGATGGCATACAATTCTCTATTGTATCGAGTCTTCTCTCACAGGTCCGAGGATTCTTCTGAGGACCTTTCTTTCAAAGGCGTTAAGGAGTTTTTCGGACGCCTGAGTTAATGTCCACGTTTCGCTGCAGGTCGTATAATCGTTTTATATAAATTAAGTTTTGTTTTCCTGTGTACGTTCTTGTTTTTAATTATTGGAAGTACCGAATAATACGTTTTGTTTGCCATAATTATTCTTGTTTTAATTTCGATGGGTTCGCTTCCATCCTTCGATAGGTTCGCCCCTAGGTATATAAAGTTGTCTACGTTTTCTAGGTTATAGTCTCCTACTGTAATATTTTGTCTGATTGGCGTCTTTTTCCTAGATTGCGTCATAATTTTTGTTTTATTTTCATTAATACGTAGTCCAACTTCCCTTGCTACCGAGTTAAGGTTTACAAATACTTCCTTAGCACTCTCCAGAGATCTTGCAAGGATATCTATGTCGTCGGCATATGCTACGAGTTGTGTGGATTTGAAGCATAGTGTTCCCTTGGTGTCAACGGAATGTTTCCGAACAACATATTCGAGTGTTAAGTTGAAAAGCATTGGTGCGAGGCCGTCACCTTGTTTAAGGCCGTTGTCTGTTTTAAAACTGGAAGTCAGATCATTTTCTACTCTGACTTGTGACAAAGACTCAGTCATTGTCATTCTTGTCAGTCGGACCAGTTTCGGTGGGACTCCAAACTCCAACATGATTTTATACAGTACGCGCCTGTCGATACTTTCATATGCTTATTTGAAGTCAATAAATATCTGGTGCACATCAATATTATATTCTCAGCACTTTTCCAGCACCTATCTGGTCCGTGGTGGAGCGTCCAGCTCTAAATCCGCCTTGGTATTCACCAATTACTTTGTCAGCATAGGGCTTAATTCTCTTTTCTAGAATTTTCGTCAAGATCTTATAAGACGTACACAACAGAGATATTTCTGGGTAGTTTTCGCAGCAGAGTTTGTCACCTTTTTTATAAATTGGACATATGATGCTCTTGCGCCAATCTTCAGGAAGTATTTCCTGCGTCCATATGTCCGTGACTAATCTATGTAGGAGATGCGCTGTGCAGGTGTCGTCGGCTTTCAGAACTTCAAGTGGGATTTGATCAGTGCCCGGCGCTTTGTTGTTTGGGTGGTTCCTTAGGGCTGTTTTTACTTCTTCGAGTGCGGGAGGACTCAAAGCGGATCCTTCATCAGCTGTTACATCAGTTATACCTGCTATTGCTGTTCGTGTAGGTGATGGGCTCGGGTTAAGAAGGTGTTCAAAGTATTGTGCCCATCTTAGTTTTATATCTTCCGCGTTACTTATAACTTCCCTTCTGCATCTTTGCAGAAGGTCGTTTTCGGTTTGTATCCGTCTTTCATCCTTGTAACAAGGGAATACGCGGCTCTTGTGTTGTGTAATTTAAATTGTTCGTCCATGTTTTTAATTTCGTCATTATTGTACTTCCGTTTTTTTTTGTCTGCATATTTTGTTTGCAAATCGTCTAAGATCCTTGTATTTGTCCTGTTTGTCTTGTGTCGGCCGTTCCGTTAATATTTTGTAGGGTTGCTTTTTTCGTTCAGTCTTGTCTCTTTGCATTTAGAATGCAACGAGCAAACATTTGGCTCAAGTGCGAACAAACGGTTATGTGCAACCAAACACACGTCTTCAGCATAATCAAGGTAACTTAAGATGTTAAACAGTCCCCATTGAAAACCTTTATCTTCCCCACCTCTCATGAACTGTCTTCTTCTTCAATTGCACTACAGCCCAAATCGGGCCTTGGTCTCCTAACCATCATATTCCTTGACATGTATTTCTTTTTGTGGAAGAGGTGTTGGACCGTCGCACAACCCTCTATCGACAAATTTTTTTCAATTTTGCAAATTGTGGTGACCCAGATATATCCACGTGAGAAGAGTGCGGGAATTATACTCCGACCGTGATTTGAACTCCCGACCTTTGTGCACCAACACACAACTCACTAGGCTACACTCAGGCGCCAATCATAAGACACAAGTATTTAATGAAAGGTTGGGATAAGATTTCAAGTCCATTTATGCTTAGCGTAGCGTAGCCAGTAGAAGTCCGACTTTCTAGACTGAAGAAATTCCTCGAAGGCATTTTTAATGGATGCTTCATTGTTCAATTGTTTCCCCGCCAAAAGCGATCCAAATGTTTAAAAATGTGGTAATCGGTTGGCGAGAGATCTGGTGAATATGGTGGATGAGGAAGAGTCTCATACTGCAACTCGTTCAATTTTTCGACCGTTATTCCGCGTCATGTTTTTCTCAGTAAACTCATGCGGAACTCACTTATCGAGCTTTTTGACTTTTCCAAGCTAATGCAAGTGCCGGGAAACTATCGAGTAGTGTACGCCCAGTTTCTCTGCAATGTTACTTACAGTTTGGCGTGAGTCAGACTCCACTAGTAAACGCTCGCCGTTGTCTATCGATAGTCCTGGGTGGCCGTATGGCTCACTTTGAAGGATCATATCTCCTGATCAGAATTTTCCGAACCATCGCTGTGTGGTTCGTTCGCTTACTGTGTCAGCTCCAAATGGCCTGTTGATGTTTTTGGTTGCGTCCCTTGCGTTGTGGCCAAGTTTGAACTCTTAAAGAAAAAGGAACCGTTTTTGACTCGATTCCATGTTTATACTCTAGATGAAATCTGAGAGTATTATAAGTTTGCCACAAAGTTTGTAATGCTAAGAAATAAGGCTCAGAGAAAAGATACAGAAGTTCACTCAAAAATCTTAAAATCGGATGTCTGTCCGTCCGTCCGTCTGCCTGTCTGTCCGTCCGTGTCCTCTCTGGCGTTCTCACGCGTTGATCTAGATAGTTAAAATTTTGTACACGTCGTTTTTGACAAAAAAGTAAGGACAAATTCGTGAACGGGCTAAATCGCTCCACCCCTTCTACCCCCTCCCATACAAAATGATACAATTGCGCAATTTGACAATAAACGGATTTACTCGAAAAATATTAAAGCTATTGGTCTCGAATTTGGATGATATTACTTTTATGATGATATCAATGTATCATATAAAAATTATGTGTGTCCTCTCCCTCCTTCCACCACCTTCCATAGAAACTGTACTTTTTCATGAAATACTCTAAACCAATTTACTCAGTGCATATAAAATTTAGTGAGCTGGAATTGTGCACTAAATGTTTATTTGGAATTATTAGTAAGACCAAAAAAATTAGACATTTAGTTTCACCCCTTCTACCCCCTCCCATACAAAATGACACAATTTCGCAATTCGACAATAATCGTATTTTTTCAAAAAACATGAAAGCTATTGATCTGAAATTTGTAATATATTACTTTTATAATAATTTCAATCTGTTGTATAAAAATTAGTTGAGTCCTCTCTTTCCTTCCACCACCTCCCATACAAACTGCACTTTTACTTTATTATTTTAATAATAAAGTATTGTGATCGACTTGAAAAAAAAAATTGCTACCCTGAAATTTTGTTTTTTCGCATTTCATGACTAAAATAGCCTAAAAATGCAAAAAAAATCCGTCTGTCTGTACGCCTTCCGCCGTACGCCGGTGTGTACGCTCAGCGCACATTAACTCCCAAATCCTTCAAGATAGAAAGTTCATATATGTAGGGTTTGTAGATAGTTACGGATCTTAGGCGGAGACCTATTTTGGGGGGTGTAAGGGTTCAGGGGGAGGCGGGGGAAGCACTTAAACCGAAAACTAAGAAATTAAATATCTCAGACATGGTTACAGCTAGGAGGCTAAAAATCGATATACATACAAAAGGGTTTGTGGGACAATTTTTAAAAATAATTTAAGTTTTTTATCCATTGGGGTGCAAAAAGGGGGGGCTAAAAACCAATTGTCGGCCAAATTTTTTTTTTCAAATGATTATATCTCCGGAATTACTTAGCATAAAAATTTTATATTTTTAGACCATCAAGGTGGCATATAAATCCACTGGAATCAGCTTACATAGAGGCTAATTATTGTAAGGGGGGGGGATGCAAAGAAAAACACTTAAAAATCAATATCTCGGCTATTTGTTGAGCTATGTAATTGAAACTTGGTACTTATATTAAGCTATACTAGAGAAATACCAGAAAAATATAATATTTGTACAAAATAGTAGTGGAGGAAAATGGGGAGCATTGCACTTTCCAAAATTTCAAACCATTATATCTCAAAATTGAGTGCAGATATCAAATTCAAATTTTGTCAAATTGTAGAACTGCATAGTTTTGAAAATGCCGAACATTTTGAGTGATTTTTTTAGGGCTCTGGTAAGAGATACAAAGCTTAAATTTTTCATGTGGATACATCTATTTATTATACATACAGAAAAAGTAATAAAAGTTCTGCAACTGTTATGCACCTACCTACCTGGTCTAACGTGCACAATGTGTTTCATGTGCACTGAAAAAACACATAAACTGAAAATTTTTCAATGTAATTTTAAGATAGAAACTTGAAAATTTGCAAAATGCATTTAAAAAAAAATCTCTAAAAGAATGAAATATTAACTAGTCGAATACCTTCCAAACTTCTACCCTTCCCATACAAAATTATTTTTTCGACCATTTTTAAAAAATCAATTATCACCTAAAAATTAAAAGCTATCAATTTGAAATTTTGCACAAAAGCTTTCGAAAATAGTTGAAACGGAACTGCGTCAAAAGTTTTGAGATCGTACTTGCCATTCTACCCCCTCCCATACAAAAGTATGATTTCGACCAATTTCAATTTCAACTGCTAACCAACAAATTAAAAGCTACGAACTTGAAATTTTGTACGAGTACCTTACAAAAGAAATGAAATAAAACTGCATCACAAATTTTACATTTCCCTTACCTCCTCTACACCTCATAGCATTCATTCATAGTAGATATGGTGGAGTTTGGATTAGTAAAGTTGGAGATCGCAAACAATTGATGAGCGGCTCACTATTGTCATGTAACAACATTTAAGTGCGCTATTTGTCGCTGGACTTCAAGTCAAAATACTTGTTTTCGCTTTGAAGGTTAACTTTAAAACTTTTTGTTCACTTAACCGCTTTCCGAACTTCGACTCTTTCGCTTCCGAGCTTCCACTTTTTCGCTTTCCAAAAGTTTGACTCTATCGCTCTGTAATCTCCAACTGCAACTGCGTCTATTGCTACTTTACCATGCGATGACCTGATCTCCAACTGCCCTTTTCACGAACGCTCGCCCTATTTATGTCGTTTTTGTCGACCCTTCGTGAATCATTTCCATGTTCAACGCTTTCGGCCAAATCGTTTCCGTGTCGCCCAACGATTAGTAATCCAATGTGTGCGCGCGTGTAATTGTTGTTGCTTTCGTTCCCGGCAAGGACTGTGGCGGCTTATACCGCATCGTTACTAACCGACTAAGCCGTCAGGTTTAGATAGCTCAGTGGTCAGCACGGCCGCTTTGCACCTCGAAATCCCCGGGTTCTAATCCCACTACCTGCAAGGTATTCCCTTAGTGTCTAAGGCAGGGCATACTTAGACAAGCCTTACTGACGAGTCCGTCGTAAGCAAGCCTGGGAAAAAAACGCAAGAGAGCGCAGTAGCATCTCAATCGCTAGAAGACCTCGCAGGTGTTCTTTTATTACTGCAGAATTGTTGGTTGACGACGTTGAACATTCGATGAGCGACTAGGGCCGACATGTAACAATACGTTGGTTGCTAGCGCACAATATAATTTGAATCAAATAATTTATGAACGAATACCGATATTTTACTCGATTAAAAACATACTCGTATTCACGTGTAGCGTGAACAACAGTAAAAGGAAAAAGAAAAGAAAAAGGAAAATAATTCAAAGCCATAATTTTAGTAAAATCAATTTTAAAACTAATTTATTTTTATTATATAAACAGAATACAAGGTCATACCGCTTCGTCAATATTGCTTGAAAATTTTTGTGTTGCTTTTTCGTTTTTAATTAAATTCCAACAGGTAAAAATTTTACACTATTTTTTAATTATTATATTAACAAATTAAACTCTCTTAAAAACTATTTTGTCTTATTAATTCGGTTAATCATTCGACTAACCGACCAATGTACTCGAATAATTATTAAATATCCGAATATAATGGCGGGTAAAGCTATATAAGTGGCCAGGCCTTCGTAAATGAACCGTGGTGCAAAGATTTTCCATACCATCAAATGTCGACAGTGAATCGTGCACGCCATCATCGCACAAAATACCTGATAGGGAAGAAAATGAAAAATTTAGCATCAAGGTGATGACATAAAGTTTCACTTAATTACCTTAATTCCTTGCATCATGAATATTTGTGCGGCCAACTTGAATACCGATCCAATATAATTCCGTTCATTCTCGTAGAGAACAAGATCGCCTCGCGTTATATCGAAATCCATAATTTGCTCGTCCGACTTCGATTCGTTCTTATTCACAGTGGTCGCTCGGAAATCCGAATCGATTGTCTTTTTATCTTTTAAATTGCGTCGTATTAGAGTCGGGAACAGGGCGTACAGTGAAAATGTTTCAGAGCTAAGCAATCCAAAGAGTGATAAGAAAAATATTTGACCGCAGAACGTATTGAACATGACTAGGATGCCCGAAATGAAATTCGAATGATCGAAATTTGCCGAACGGCCAACAAATGCAGCCCGCCAATCGATCTGTGACATTGTTGGCTGATGCGATGTTGCGTAGAAGCAAAATTGTGATAGAAGGACCCAACTGACGGTCGCTGTGAATGTTGGCTGGCAACAGGATTCTAGAAAAAAATAACATCAGAGGTTGTCATTTTACAGCTGCATGAAACCTACCTAAATTGCTGGCCGTCCGATATCGCAAAATCGAATGTAACGCCAGCAAAACCGCACCGACTGCAATACAAATGAAAAATCCCAACGATGATTTCGCATCCAGCAAAATAACGACAACCAGCGCCAAGAAAACACCAAATGCAATCAGTACGGAGGAATAAATCGTCGCCAGACCGTAAACAATTGGAATTTCACCGCGCCGATCTTTCTGATCGCCTTCATAGACTCGTTTCATTTTCTTGAAAATCTCCGGAATAACATTACCATAAGGATTTACCGAAATCGTTGCGGGATTTTGCCGCGGCAAAATATACGTCATCAGCGGATAAACAAATATGACAATAATTTGAAATATGAATAAAGCGAATATCACCAGAGCCATTGCATCAATCTGTGACGGATTCACATTTTTCACTTTACTATGCGTGAGAAGAATATAACCGCCAGCACAAACAGCCGCTACAGTCGGACCATAACGTGCCAGCAACACATTGATCGAGAATCCAGTTAAATTACCGCACGATCGTAAGTAAATTCGCATCAATGTGGTGTAGATCAAAACAATCACGACTGTTAGCAAATACAATTGCGATTTAGCG
Source organism: Chorisops tibialis (assembly GCA_963669355.1). Lineage (NCBI taxonomy): Eukaryota > Metazoa > Arthropoda > Insecta > Diptera > Stratiomyidae > Chorisops > Chorisops tibialis. Next base: position 177,489,659 of record OY770262.1, on the reverse strand, counting down.
CCCTTTTTAATTCCGGCTCCCGTAAAAAAATCCCCACAATTGCCTTGCTCTTCGCGACACTGAAAGAAATTATAGGCCAATCGAAGTAAAACAATCGCAACCACACACGCAAAAATCAATTTAAATTCAACCGATTTCAGAAATGTACTCCATCGAAATTTCGCCCTCATATGAAATCGATTGTTCTCCTGTATCACTTCGTACATTGCCAAAATAATCAATGCAGTTATCAAATATGACAGAATCTTCTGCTCCTCGATAATAAAACTGTTCGAGAAGAAAACACTTGTCGATATTAGAAAAATACATCGTGTCGGAACGTTACTAAATCGCTTCGTATGGCTCCAGTTCACCGCAATTTGTGGCCAATTTTGCAGCGTTAATATCGCCAGCATAACCGTACTCACGATATTCGTGATGAACAGGACACTATGCTCTTCGCTTTTCATCGACAGCGCTTTGAAATACCGGTAGCCAAAAACGCCTGCAGCAAAATTCACCAGATAAATAAAGCCGACGGTGCTCGTATTGAAGATTCGTGCGAATTGCATAACTCGTGAGTTATTAATCAGCAAGAACGTGAAGAAAATCGGTAGAAAAGTCAACAGTAATCCCTGTGACATTTGATTTGCATCGAATTTCACCCAAATATCGCGACAAATGTCCAAAATGTCGCGTAAATGTACGTTCAAGTCTTTCATGAAATTCTTGAAAGCCAACTCATTGTAAATCGTGTTGACGCGATGCGTTAATATCAGAAATTTACTTTCGAGCGAATCCATCTCTTCGAAATTGAACGTTCGCTTATTATCCAGTGCGTAATTGTAAAAATATCGGTAAATTTGTTTGGCATTTTGCCAGGCATGTAACAACAGTGTTTGATATTTCGACATAAACGGCACAGCTACGTCAGGAATTATATTAAAATTGATTAGGCCGAGATTCGAGTAGGGAATCGGAATCCCTAGGATTGTGGCCAGTGTTGGTACGAGATCGATCTGAAACAAAATATTTTTTAGAGTTGCATATTTGAAAAGAGAAAAGTTTGTTGGATAAACCTGTTGCATAGTAACATTATCGGATCCGAATTCAGCGGAAACAAATTTATTCGATTTTGAATAAGCAAAAAGCAAAGCGTTAAGTTCGTCCTCAGATTCGCCGCCGTGATCACCAGATCCGGTCATACCATGATCGCCAATCACGAGCAATGTTGTGTCATTGTCTAATTTGTTTATAACCATTCTGAAACAGTAAATAATCAATTTCCAGAACCCAAACGTATTTAAAAATCAAACCTATACCTTAATATCTCATCCAATTCGGTCAGTTTTCTTGTCATTTCATCATGCAGCGGTCCATAACGATGACCGCAATGATCTACGCCCAAAAAATGCGCAATCAAAACATCCCAATCGTTCTGTTTCAATTCATCCGGTAAATACTTTAAAATCTCATTGTCGACTGTATCCAAATCGAAAATATCAAAACTAGGATACGAATGTTTTCGCTTAAATCGATTCGGATACAATTCAGTCCATGTACTATCGCCCAGAAATACGGCCGATAATTTATTTTTAATTATCTGCAAACACAGAATTCAGTAAATTATCTGGCGCCCAAATTATTATTCACTCGTGACGACCACTCACCTGATCGATTATGTTGTCCTCATTGATTTCAGGCGTTGCAAAATTCGAACCGATATCGATGAAAGTCGGTAAACTACCCGTCGTTAGACCTTTTAATCGTTGTAATGTTGTTGTCGGCGGGTCGGCACGGAATCTCATCAGACGACTCTTTTCCGGTTCGCTTGTAAGAAGTTCGTCGAAAATTCTTATTCGATTTTCGAATGGCAGTGGATTGTCTAGATTCGGATCGTACAGACCGAATTCATATTTTAAGGCATCAATGACTAGAATAACGACTTTTGACTTCTTTGGAAGACATAAATTTGATGATGATGCGTTCACATCTTTGAAAATTTCCTGAACTGTTTCTGAGTTTAAATGATAGTCCTGGAAATTGTTGGAATAAACAAAATTAGATTGTTTATTTTCTTTTTGTTTTAGAAGAAAGAAATTGGGGAAGTTAACACATGTTGATGATAAATGATGGCAAAGAGTTCTAGGGACAGGTTCTGGTCATGCAGATATTTTTCACGTTGTAATTCCTTTCTTTTTTGAGTTTAATCTAATTTACTTCAGATGACAGCTGCTTATAAGCACGGTAAGCTGCCTCTTTAGCCCGTATCGCAGCGCTACATTTTTCATAAAACCAAGCCTTAGAACTGAACTTGATTAGTTTGTAGCTTTGGGGGATGAAAAGTCTTATACCCAACAAAATTGTCTCATTTACTGCGGAAGAAGCATACTCAACCAATCAAATGAATGATAAAAAGACTTAACCAATCAGCACTTCCGTAGTGCCATGCCAACTTTTTTGGAGATGGTGTGATTGGCGTCTAGATGGTAACTGCGAAGCAGGCGGAAATTAAGCAATAGTCTGAGTTTCCGAATGGAGAATTACCAGAAGTCGAGTATTTAGCTGGGTCTGAAGTTGGGAAAAGATGTTTTCCACTTTCTCCTGATTATGAAAGACTTCCCTTCACACGATACGAGGGTTTAACGTATTCATCAAATCCGTGTTGTTATATGGTTGTACCAGGAACTGCAAACTTTCGACAAAACTATTAATCAATCAAAGTCCTGTTAAGACCCCCTATATGGGCATAGGACAGAAACAACTCTCCTCCATAAGGCGCGATCCTGAGCATCGGCTATCTAATATTCTTTAGCTGTTGCCAGGACTTGTCCAGTTGTACTCCAAAATTCGTCGTTGGAGATTACTTTTGACCAGAATATTTCTAAAATTCGTCGGACGCATTGGTCACTTTCCACGTAGTACAGCCATACAACAACACGGATTTGACGCATGCGTCAAAAACTCGTGGCTTCATGCGAAGGGAGACCTCTCTTAACCTCCAGAAAGGAGAAAGGATACCGAAGGCCTGACGAACTTTATTTAGACGAGCCTCAATATCCTTTTCGGCTCCGCCGTCCATGCTGACAACGCATCCGAGATAACAAAAATCTTGCACCTCTTCCACATCTTGTCCGTTAAGAACAATCGGTGTGCTTGTATTCGAACCCATGTGATGTACTTGGTATTATCACATTTATTTTCAGTCCCTTTGCTTTGCATTTAGAACACGACGAGCGAACATTTGACTCTAAGTCCGAAAGGTTATGTGCAAGCAAACACACGTCATCAGCATAATCAAGGGGACTTCAGATGTTAAATAGTCTCCATTGCAGCTTCCAATATGTCATTTATTAGGACTGGTGATAATATGCAGCTTTGTCTGACACCCGTTATGTAAGACGCGACACCTTGCATCTTCGTAAGATTCTTTAATCATATCTATGACCTTATATGGAATACCTCTCCTACGCAAAGCATTCCATATGTATTCTCGCTTAACGCTTTCGAAAGCCTTCTCGAAGTCCACAAACATGAGATGTAGTGGCGAACCCATTTCGGCGGACTGCTCCAATATTCTCCGTAGGGTATTTATTACTATGCCACCTACAAATTTTAGAGATTTTCTGTCCAGATGGCATCCGAGACGATAAACTATGGAGCAGAATTGGACAGATGGAGATAGGTATTAAGTTTCGAAGGCGGTAGAAGCAGTGGATCGGTCACTCTTTGAGAAAGCCAGAGCAAAACATTTCCAAACAAGCTCTGCATTACAACCCTCAAGGAAGACGTGGGATTGGTCGACCATATAGTACATGGAAGTGAGCAGTTTAGCTAAAGTCTAGACAACAAGTTCTGGCGACAACTACAAGTCAATCAGCTCAGGATCGCGCCTTGTAGAAAATAACTGTGTCCATTCGCCCTATAGGGAGTCCTAACATGAAATTAATGATATTCAAGTGCGGATCCCTGGATTTGCAGTAAAATAAAACTAGTTCACTTTCTAATTATCAAAATACAATCTTTATTAATCACAAGTATACTTTTTATTTACACTCGATGTCGATCACACGAATTAATTGCTTCCGAATCACGAAAGTGTCTTCCTACCGCGCTTTTATACACCCAAACATCTGTTTCAGAAGGTTCTCCGCTGTTCTACGTATACACTTGATTACAGTTGATGAATAGTCCAATGTGTGTTGAAAATTGTAAACAGTTGAAGGTTGCAAACAATTGATGAGCTGCGTGGTGTTGCCATGTAACAATATCATTGAATTTTCTATACAATATTCTCGAAAAGGCACGTACGAAAATATTGATATATAAATTTTTTTTGGCGCTACACTAGTAGTGTTCGACAAAAGAATCGTCCTCGTTTACTACATGCCTAAAACTTGTTAATTTAATAGAAAGGAATTTTTCTAGGATACTTCAAAGTTTTTTGAATATTTTAGTTATAATTTCAATTTCGATTGCATTTGTCAGCAGCCTAAGACGGCGCTCAAGGGCTACTGCTGGTGCCCTATGCAGCTGCCAGTACGTTCCGTACCTTGTGATCATGAAATAAGTCGACAGAGACAGAGATTCAAGGTAGTAAACTCTTGGCCCAATACACACGAAACAATATCCTTCAAGATTTTTTTACTAATAAAATGTGCCTCACCTTTTTTTTTTTTACAGAATGACCTGTGTTATAGGCAATTTCGGCCTTTATGTGCAATGCACAAACACAGTCATGGAGGGAAGGAATGGAATTGGGAAGGTTGGGGAAGGGGAGTGAGAACGACCGTGGCGAGTGGAGAAGCTGGTATATTGTTCAGTTGTACTGGCTGCTTATTGACCTGTGAGAGCAATTCGGTAAAATACTTAACAAAATGCTTCCGTTGCGTTTTCATTATCTGTTTCGCACTCCCTTAACATTAATTTTAAGATATTCTTCTCCTGCTGCGTACACACTTGAGCACGAGAGGAAACGAGGCAGGCGAGAACGCACGAGCATATAAATGAGGCGCTAAGTTCCAAAACTCGCTACTTGCATCCTAAGTCATTGTTCAGATTGGGATATGGGGAAATGTTTCATCATCATTATCAATTGCGCGACAGCCGAAATCAGGCCCTGGCCTCCAATCGTCTCGATCCAAAGACCGTGTCCTCCAGCTGCTAACTTGTAAAATGGCTTTGCTGTCTTCATCAACCGAGTCTTACCATCGCTTGCGTGGTTTGCCTACTGGCCGGTTACCACTCGCTTTGCATTCAAGAGCACGTTTGGGGGATTCTCCTGTCTTCCATTCCTTCTAAATGGTCAGCCCACTGCAGTTTACGTAACATGATGAACGTTGAAGCTTCTGGCTTGTCGTAGAGTTGATAGAACTTATGGTTGGTATCTTATTCACCATTCCGTTCCTTCCTTTATAGGTATCAAAACGTTTGGTAAACTGGATTTTGTTTTGGAACTCACATCGACTTTCAGAAGCTTAACACGAGGGCAAAGTGAGGCTTTTCTTTATTTCTCACCTCACTAACTGAAAGAACGTGGTGATATATGTCAAAAATGACTGCTACCTTAATTTCAAAAAAAAATAAACTGCCAACAAGTCGGGCGAAACTTTATTATTCTTGGGACGAGTTGCGGATGAGTGGAAAGTCAATATGCAGGTTAGAGTGGTTAGGGAAGACTAAGTGAAAGGAAGTTCTTGAGCAGGGCGGTTGTCAACAATATTTCATTCGTTTCTTCAAGTTTGGTTTTTTATGAGGGGAGGAGGAGGGGTAATAGGGGTGGGTGGATGTTAATAGCTTTTTAACTGGTTGCATGAATCACGTCCAATATTCTCTGTATAGAATGTGTTTCATAGACGAAGTTGCATAGAATTTTCATAAAATTCGGTGTATTTTACATTCACGAAACCGAACATTAGTATGGGAGGGGGTAGAGCGGGTAAAGAAATCATAAAATTTGTGATGCAGTTTTATTTCATTTCTTTTGTAAGGTGTTTGAACAAAATTCCAAATTGATAGTTTTTAATAGTTAGGTGGTAATTGATTTCTTGAAAATGGTCGATAATTTTGTATGGGAGGGGGTAGAAGTTTTAAAGGTTTATAACAATTGTGGAACAAGTTATTATTATTTTTCTATGTACCTAGTATGGAGAATAGAGGTGAAAAAATCACTGCTATTCAAGAGCTGCTTTTTTTCATCATCAATGGCGCGACAGCCCAAATCGGGCCCTGGCATCCTGAAGTCGTCGCCTCCAATCGCCTCGATCCAAAGACCGCGTCCTCCAGCTGCTAATTTTTAAAATGGCTTTGCTGTCTTCATCAACCGAGCCTTCCCATCGCTTGCGTGGTTTGCCTACTGGCCGGTTACCACTCGCTTTGCCTTTAAGAGCACGTTTGGGGATTCTTCTGTCTTACATTCGCTCTACATGGTCAGCCCACTGCAGTTTACGTAGCTTGATGAACGTTGAAGCTTCTGGCTCGTCGTAGAGTTGATACAACTCATGGTTGTATCTTATTCGCCATTCCGTTCCTTCCTTCACAGGTCCCAAAATTCTTCGGAGGACCTTTCTTTCGAATGCGTTAACTGCTTTTTCGGAAGTTCGCGTTAATGTCCACGTCTCGCTGCCATTACAGAGCACAGGTCGTATAATAGTTTTATAAATCCGCAAGCTTATTGTTCCTGTGCACTTTCTTGAATTTCATTATTGGAAGTACCGAATAATACGTCTTATTTGCAAGTATTATCCGTCGTTTGATTTCGTCTGTTTCATTATCGTCCTTTGCTAGATTAGCCCCAAGATATATGAAGTTGTCCATACTCTCCAAATTATATTTCGCAATTGTTATGTTTTGTCTGATTGGCGTTCTCGTTCTTGTTTGCGTCAGTACTTTTGTTTTGCTTTCATTAATGCGCAACTCGACTTCTTTTGCGGCGGAGTCAAGATTGACAAATACCTCCTTAGCACTAGGGAAGGATCTTGCTAGAATGTTAATGTCGTCAGCGTATGCTACTAGTTGGGTGGACTTGAATAGTAGTGTCCCGTTGGTGTCGACTGGGATTTTTCGGACGACATACTCTAGTGCCAAGTTGAAAAGCATAGGGGCTAGACCATCTCCCTGCTTTAAACCACATTCCGTTCGAAAGCTGGTTGTGGAATCGGTTTGTATTCTCACTTGGGATTCAGTGTTCGTCATTGTGAGTCTTGTTAGTCGGACTAGTTTTGGAGGATTTTCAAAGTCAATCATGATTTGGTACAGTACGCTCCTGTCGATACTGTCGTATGCTTGTTTAAAATCTACGAATATTTGGTGCACGTCTGTGTTATATTCCCAGCATTTCTCAAGTACCTGTTTCACCGAGAATATCTGGTCTGTTGTAGATCGTCCGGTCCTGAATCCGCCTTGGTATTCGCCAATTATTTGATAAGTATAGGGCTTAAGACGACGTTCAATAATTTTTGTCAGTATTTTAGAGGACGTACACAACAATGATATACCCCTGTAGTTCTCACAGCAGAGTTTGTCTCCTTTCTTGTAAATTGGACATATAATGCTTTTTCGCCAGTCGTCGGGTATGATTTCCTCTGTCCAAATTTTGCATATCATGTGCAGTATTTCAGCGACACAGTTTCCACCGTTTTTCAGAAGTTCAACTGGTATCTCGTCAATTCCTGGCGCTTTGTTTCGTTTTTGGTCACATAGGGCTGCTTTGATTTCTGCAAGCGTGGGTGGTATCGATGATGGTTCATCTTTGTCAGTTGAGGCTTTAATTGAAATGTTGTCTGTCGTTATCGGTGCTACTGGGATGGGATTCAAAAGATGTTCAAAGTAGGAAGCCCATCTCCTTTTGATTTCTTGTGCGTCGCTGATGATGTTGCCCTCTGCGTCTTTGCAGAGACTGGTTTTTGGTTTATATCCCTTTTTTAAGTCTTTTACTATTGCGTATGCGTCCCGCGTTTTATTTTTTCTCATGTCGTCGTCCATTTTTTGTATTTTGTCATTATGGTACTTCCTTTGTTTTCGTCTGCAGGTCTTTTTCGCATATCGCCTAAGCTCGTCATATCTTTCTTTTTTGGCTCGTGTTGGTCGTTCAGTAAAATTTTTGTAAGCTTTGTTCTTTCTATCTATTGCGTCGCGACATTCTTGGTCGAACCAATCATTATTTTTCCGCCGTGCTTGATACCCTAATACCTCTTACGCGGAGGATTTGATGCCGTCTCGTGTTTTCATCCACGCATTCTCCACTGGCATATTTTGGATATCTTCATATATTGGTGTCAGGTGTTTATTACATGCTAACATGTAAGCCTGCGCCACCGTTTCGTCGTTAAGCTTGTCGACATTGAATTTGCGAGCTCTACTCGTTTTCGAATATTCACGACAAGCTATTTTGCATCGATACTTAGCTCTGACTAGATAGTGCTCAGAGTCACAATTCGCACCGCGGAGAGTTCGTACATCAAGTATGCTGGTAGCAGCCCTTTTCTCAATTAGAACGTGGTCTATTTGGTTGAAGGTGTGACCATCTGGTGATGCCCACGTTCGTTTGTGAATATGGCGATGTGGAAAGCACGTAGAGCTTACTATGATATTTTTGCTGCTTGCGAAATCAATAAGACGTTGGCCATTGTCGTTGGTTATGTGATGGAGACTGTGCCCTCTATGGCCTCCTCTTTTCCGACTTTTGCATTAAAATCCCCTAAGACAATCTTTAGGTCATTCGAGGGCAGTGAATCATAGGTTGTCTCTAGGGTGGCATAAAATTCGTCTTTAGTTATATCGTCCTTGTCTTCTGTTGGTGCGTGAACGTTGATCAACCAAGTGTTGAAAAATTTAGTCTTTATTCGGAATACACACAATCTTTTACTTACTGGTCTGAAGCTCGTGACTTGCTGTTTAAATTTTTTGTCAACGACAAAAGCGACTCCAAACTCTCTGCTTCCCGACAATTTTCCAATCATGTCCATGATTTCGCTACCGAGCCATTTCGTTTCTTGGATGGCAGTTATGTTGATGTTGTGTTTTGCCACTTCTTCGAGGAACTCTTTCAGAGCTCCTGTCCTAAATAAGGATCGAACATTCCAAGATCCAATAGAGTAGTCCATTTTCCGTTTGCGGGGTCGTTGCCGTTGAGTCCACCCTTTCCGAGGCTGTTCTTCAGGTTTCTGGACAGTGTTCTTTTTCCGGTGATGCGTTGTCGGCGCCTCGCCCAAGCCCCGACCTGGAAGACCGGTCCTACTTATTTATTACACCTTAGTAGAAAAAGGGTGGGAGTTTTGAGCTAAATATGACATGCTGGAGTTCTCACAGCTATGCTGCGAGTCCAACTATGTCATACTTTTTGCCTACTTCCTGAGACGCACTGGTGTTACTGGCCATTCAGGTTAACTCCATGTTCCCTCCCCCTTTCTCAAACCGGGCTTGGGACCGTCTATGGCGGAGTTCTGCTCTTTTTTACAGATATTAAAAATAAGCAATCGCAATCGATCACTGCGATCGGAAAAGAGCAGATTTTGCCATCCCTACGGATGTGTGATGTGGCTGTTTGCTTCGTATGCACATACACATTTACATTTTCATGCGTCCTCGCCTGCCTTGTTTGCACTCGTGCACGTATGGAGTTTTGCAGGCCGGGCGATTTTTTCAGATGTTTTCATAGTGTTGCTGATGTTAAGAAACTGTTTTTCAAAATTTTATTACAAAGAAACAGGATCTGGAGCTTCTATTTCATCATAATTGCATTTATTATTGACACTTGCCAGAATCGAAAGATGTGGTCGTCGGAAGTGGATGGTCATTCGAGTTGCACAATGTCTGATCCAGCATTTTCATCGGACCAACTTTTTCAACAAGCCATGCTTCAACCGCCGATCCATTGCATGGACAATTATTAAACTCTAATCTATTGTAAAAAACAGGCCAAAACGAAATGTAGTAAAATATTATGAATACTACAAGGAATTTTACATGTCTTGCGGAACATACTTTGGGAAAAATGAAATTCAGGAAGCTACAAAGTGCTGGTCATGTAGAGCGGATGACTGATGAGAGGGTTCCGATTCTATTTTCGCAGACAGCAAATCACTGCTAAGTGTTTCAAACTTAAGAACGCGAACTAAGATGGAGGCGTAATATACCAGAGACCTATGCCCGATTTGGGCTGCAGCGATATCGTAAGTAAGTAACACATGTTTCGCAACACATTTGAGCAAATACGTCCTCAACTAAAGCATACTGGCCTCTATAGTCAATAGCATTTGCTTATCATCTACCACTGCAGTAAAACATAAAACCAAAAAACTACGCATTCTTATCTTAAGAACCGCAAAGATAAAGCAATTAAGAAAAAACAGATAAAATCCAAGCTGAAATGAGCCAAAACGTGCGTGACTGGAGAGCAGCACGTAAGATCTCAAAGAAAGTCGCATCGAGAAGAGCCTGAAACTTCCGGGTTTCGCGACTAAATCCAATGCTCGCACAGCGATTTTCTTTTCCAGAAAAGAAAACAACAAAATCAAAAATGCCCAAATCCCGCAACATCAGGTGCTCACGACTATTTTTAGTCGAACAGTTCAACCTATTTTGAAATCATTAACGCGAAAAACTCGACGGTTAATTACAACGCAGAGGAGGAAGCTCCCCGGCTTGCGTCACAATAAACAAATCGGGCGGAATTAAACAACCTGTAAGCTGTGTGTAATATTACTAAATACCATCCCGGACTCATCCCGTCATCGTCCGAATTTCTTACCTCGTTCGGGTCCGTCGATAGAAGCCGGCATGTGCTGACGTCCTGTTTCGAAACGCGCGACAGAAGAAATCCGCGCGAGAATAAAAACACACCGGAACTGATTAAGTAAGCGATCCAGATCAAGATGAAAAGGTAGTTCCATGCGAAGACCATGCTGCCGAGAAAATGGATTCGACGTCGCCCTGAGTCAAGAAAATTGCAGTTCGGATTCGATGTAGTGGATTCTTACTGGGATAATGGCATCGTTTATGAAAATTTGCGCTCGCCCCGAGATTCACGCTGGAAATGTATGAAAAATACCCTGCAAGGGTGAGAAGCGGATAAGATTTGGACGGAAAGCGGTCTAGCTGATCGTTACTTACACGTTTCGTTCAATGAAGATGCGAAAATGAAGGAATTCCGGGCATTTACTTTAACATCTCGCGACTCGAAAAACCGGGAAATAAAAATACACTACACATTTGACGTTTGCCGGAGTTTGACAGTTCTTACTCATGTTCTTAGTGTACGAGATTAGGCTGGAAAGTAGTACTAGATGAATGGCAGAAGAGCTTTTCTGCGAAAGCTTCGAATGGGAAGGGAAATTTTTCGCGACGTTATAAAACGATAGAATGAATTGAAAATTGAAATTAACATAACAGGGCTACGATACTCTAGATGGCATCCCAAGAAATTTTGGATGGGGAGTGTTTGGAATTGAAATAATTTTTTCCCCATCATGCTAAAGTAGCTATAAGAATGTTTTATACAAAATGCTTACTCCAAAAATTGAATGGGGACTGAGAAAATAAGTGAGTTAGATTTAGTGAAAATGTGCAATTTGTATGGGAGGTGGTAGAAAGAGTGAGGGGATTTTAGTGATTTTTCAGAAATAACTAGGAATATTATAAAATTGACAACCCTTAAATTTCAGATTAGAACCATTCATACTTTTCAAGAAAATCGATTTTTTGTGAAGTTATGAAACTGTGTCATATTGTATGGGAGGGGGTAGAACCAGTGAAGCTAATCAAATTTTTTTTTCTGATCTTAGTGATAATGCTAATTAAGAATTTATTACAAAATATGAGCTTTATAAATGTTATATGTTCTGAGAAAATCGTCTTAGAGCATTTCATGAAAAAGTGTAGTCTGTATGGGAGGGGGTGGAAGGAGAGTTTTCTACTGTAGATTTAAAGCCTTATGAAAGTAATATATCCCAAAACTCATACTAATAGCTTTTACACTTTTCGAGTAAATTAATTTATTGTTAAATTGAGAATTTGCGTCATTTTGTATGGGAGGGTGTAGAAGGGGTGAAGCTAATCGTCTAATTATTTTTCGCCTTACTAACAATTTTAAATAAATATTTGGTGCACAATTTCAGTGCGCTAAATTGTATACACACTGAGTAAATTGGCTTAGAGTAATTCATGACAAGTACAGTTTGTATGGGAGGTGGTAGAAGGAGGGGGAGGACACGCATAATTTTTATACGGTAGATTGATATTATCATAAAAGTAATATAGTCCGAATTTCAGGCCAATAGCTTTTATACTTTTTGAGCAAATCCTTTAATTGTCAAATTGCGCAATTGTGTCATTTTGTATGGGAGGGGGTAGAAGGGGTGGAGCGATTTGGCCCGTTCACGAACTTGACCTTACTTTTTTGTCAAAAACGACGTGTAAAAAATTTTAACAATCTAGCTCAACGCGTTCTCAAGCTAGACAGCGCACAGACGGACGGACGGACGGACGGACGGACAGACGGACATCCGGTTTTGAGATTTTTGAGTGATAACATTAACTTCTGTATCATTCATTTTTTTCTCCAAGCCTTATTTCTTAGCGTTACAAACCTTAGAGCAAACTTATAATACTCTCAGATTTCATCTAGAGTATAAAAATTAAAATTTATGTGAAATTTTTTCTGGATTAATTTAGCTACCAATTGACTTCCTGTTGAGATCTCCCACATTGAGCGCCACTTCTTCTACAATGGCACTACAACCCAAATCGGACCTTGGCCTTCTGACCTTCCTTAAAGGGGTTCAATATTTGCCTTCTTCCACCCCCCTCCCGCCTATAAACAGGCGTTTTTTAGGAACACAGAACTCGGGAATGGCTCAACAGATTTTTTCAAATTTGGACAAATGATTCTTGACGATATTGTCTATGCCTTGAGCTTTTGGCAAAATAGTGCTTTGGGAATGATTACTAAGAGTTTACATTTTTTAGTCATTTTTCGCAACTTTACACAATTAATATTTTTACTTTTAATTTTTTTTAAATCGGCTGTCAGGGCCTAGATAATTTATCGTAGGACATCTGTACCAAATTTCAGTTCAATCGGGTGATATTTACCTGAGATCTGTGTTCCTAAAAGGTGAAAAACGTGATTTTTCCGGAGAAGCGTTTGAAAGAACCGGGACCGACTCTAATTGCTTCAAACCCTTTAGATTAAAAATTAAAAATAAAATACCTCTAATTGGAAGTTTGAAACGGGACAAGTTGCAAAATGTGCAGAAAGAGTTATAGAATTTTTTAAGCCAATAAAAATTTTTTTCATTTTTTTCATGATTTGTTCCTTAACGTTTTTCATTATTTATTGTGGAAGGGTTGTTAGGCCTTCGGACATCCCTCTATCTACGAGTTCTCCATTTTCGCAAATTGAGGTGGCCAACACAAGCAGGCAGTGTGCTGAAATTATACGTCGACCGGGATTTGATCTCCCGACCTTCGCATTGTAGACCAATACTTTACCTACTAGGCTACACCCTAGCTTAGTTAGGTGATTTATTGAAATTGTTCAATTTCAACATTTGTACAGGACAGGGTAGAAGGAGAGATTTCAAAACTTTTGATAGAAATTTGTTTCAAATATTTAAAAGAAATGTTTGTACAAAATTTCAAGTTTATAGCTTTTAATATGCTGGTGATCAATAATTTCTTAAAAATGATCGGAATAATATGGGAGAGGGTAGAAGTTGTAAAAGGAATTCGACCAATTCATATCTTAATCTTCCATGCTTTTGTTTTAAAGATCCTCCTATTTTAATATATCAATTAAAAAATTTACGTTTTAGTGTTTTTTTTTTCAATACACGTAAAACAACATTTGAAGGTTATTAGGACTCCACTTCGTTGCACGTGAGAGCACTGTGACCTTCCCGGCCTATTGGGCGTTTATTACTATTCCTTTACTCTACCATAACTCAATAGCTTTGGCTAATCTAAGTATCTATGTATAAGGGAGCCATGTTGGCTAGTTCCTCGGCAGAAAGGAAACCTTTTCCGAGAATATCACAGTGACATAGGATGTTTCTTTCAATTCTGAGTCTTCGAGACAGAGGCGGCAGACGTCGGTTTCACCTACGGCCATATTTTGGAGGTGTTGGTTTACTCCACTGCACCCCCTCATTAGGCCGATTAAAGTACTAATCTCGCTGAATGCTGAATATTGAATATCCTCCACTTTTTTATTTTTGTGGTAGGATTAATTTTTTTGCGATTGATAAGCCTGGAAGTCTATTCCAGTAGATTTCATGCTCTTGTTCAACCCACTTTCTAAGTATAGGATTGGAGTGCCCTTTTGGTTTTCCGCACAATGTCTTTGGTCCAATAAAATTTGTTTCTACACCGTTTTGTTTTTGCAAAGCGATCAGCCTCTTCATTTCCCTCAATTCCCATATGTCATGGTACCCACATTCAGGTTACGTTATTCCTTTTTTCGGGATAATTAAGCTTTGAAGGCAGTCCCAAACTATCCTCGATCCATCTTTATTTGATGCTAGGGCTTTGAGAACCGCTTGACTATCCGATAGGATATAAATAGATTTGTTGCGATGAGCCCTCCTTATATTCGCTTGGATGCATAGCTCCATTGCAATGAGTTCAGCCTGGAAGATTGTGGCTTCTTTGTCGAGTGGGTTCAATTAAACTTAAATTAAGAAGTTAGGACCTTTGACTGGGGCTTCAGTCCCCTCAGAGGTGCGCGAGCTTTATACCAGATGGTTGCTTCCTCTTCCATTTCAGGTAGCATGGATTGCCAGTCCTTGCGTTCTCTGATTATTACTTTTATGGTATTATCTTAGTCTTACTTGGGTTGATGTTCAAGTTTATCACCTCTAAGGCACATTGTATCCTTTCCGATATTATTAAATCATATTTGCATCTAAATATAATGACGAGGTCACCGGCATATCCGGTTGCCTCGTATCCTTGTTTTGTTAGACGGTCCAGGAGCTCATCTACTACAATTGTCCAAGCAAGTGTACCTCTCCTTGAGGACAACCGCTATAGGTCTGTGCAGTCAATGTGCTATCACCTAGATCCGTGGTTGTCATTCGGCTCTTTAGCATGACGTGTATCCATTTTATCGTGGCCGTTTCTAGACCGTTTTTCCTAGGTGCCGCTATTATGGCTTCATGATGAATGTTGTCAAATGCTCCTTCTATATCTAGGAATGCGCAAAAGGCAATTTCGATTTGTCTTACCAATTGATTTGTCTTTTTAGTAGGTGTTGTGTTTCGAGGTAAGTTAAACGCTCGTATAGGGTTAAAGATATAATGTTTATTAAAAACACGTCTTCCTTCGTTTGAGGTTGCAGTGAGAGAGAGAAAGATCTTGCGGCTATGTTACACCGAGTCTAAATATTGTTCAATGTATTGTACTAACTATAAGAGCATTTTAGCTATAGAAAGCATTAGGTAGCTCAACTCGCAACATCATTTTCCCTCTTCAAGAAATACATTCATCATACAATTTTTTGTTTTTACTTTATTTTCACATATAGTTAACCGGAATCTTTTAACAAGCAATAGCATATATATTCAAAATTCTTAATTCATAAATTCAGTAAATAATAGTAATAGTAAATAATAGTAAAAGCAATGGTAAACATACATGTAATATAAGATAAATGTGATCAGTATTAAATCAGATAGCAATAATTATAATACGAAAAGATACAAAATACAAGAATGACCTTCTGGATACGATTATAACAACTTTTTGTGTTTTATTTGTACGTTAATCAGTCTGGTCGTTTGATTGTTCTTTTTGATTTAATCAATTCTCCGTTTTCGCAAAGATCTTTTACGGGGTTATTCGTTAAACTTTCGTTCGATATTATATGTACCTATAGTAGTCTGAGGACCAAGTGACGTATAAAAAGTTAGCAGTCCACTTGTAGCTGCCTGCAAAAAAATAACTGGAGATTTTGTTACTTATTTGTTGCTATTTTGTTACGTTAAAATCAAATTTGTATCTTCAAGGACTTCCGAGAAAATGACGAACTGCTATCTTAAATCTAAAGTTAGCAGCCACCGCGATTTTTCATTGCCTTATTATGCTAGAGGGATGATATATGTACCAGAATTTGTTACTTTTAAAATACTTTTAGAAAACAATAAAAAAATATTGCTCCGGTTAATTTGACAACAGAAATTAGTACTATTAGCGATGAAAACGATGACAAAAGGAACACAACAAAAGAACGAACCATATTTTTAATATTTTTTTTATTCGTGGATACCTCTATTTTTAGAAATTTAAAAATTTTAAAATTACTACAGATAGTACAATTAAGATTATAGGATGAAATATATGAGAAACCGACAACTGTTTTTCAGCTGTAATAAATTTCTCTTCCTTTAATTTGTGCAGCACAACAAAATCCTTTTTCTTCAATTTCATAAAAATCAGTATCCTATTTCATTAATATAAGAGTCCTGAGCCTACAAATCAACAAGATCCTGCAGACAGTTGGAAGTAACAAATTAGATCCTGATTTTTAGGACCAAATCCGTGAGAAAAATTGACTTGTAATCAGGATGTAATTCGTTGCTTCCAGCTGCAACTCAAGACACATCTTAATGATACTAATACAAAACAAAATTTGTTGCATTGAACAAATTGAAGAAAAATTTAATTCACTACTAGAGAGAAGCATAATTCGATTTTCCTCACGTATTTAGTGGTAAAAGTCAGGATCTAATTTGTTGCTTCCAGCTGCCTGCAGGATCTTTTTTAGACTCAGGACTCTTATCTTAATAAAATAGAATACTTGTTTTTATGAAATAGAAACAAAAAGGAATTTGTTGTACCGCACAAATTAAAGAAAGAGACAGTTATTACAGCTGAAAACCAGTTTTCGGTTTCTCATATATTTCATTCTAGAACGCATAATCTTAATCGTGCTATCTGTAGTAATTTTCAAATGTTTTTAATTCCTAAAAATTAAGATATCCACGAATAAAGTAATGATTAAAAATATCGATCGCTCTTTTGTTTTATTCTATTTGATTCCATGTCTTTTTTAAATGATGTTTATTACAGCATAATTTTAGGCGCATCATTGGAAGGAATTTCCGGAAATTGTGATTTTGGTTGTTTTGTGTACATTTGCACTCGAATATCCATGATACAAATTTATTCGTTGCCTACTTAAGATATATCACCTGCATTCATATCACGAAAGTCGTTTGATTGACGTGTTAGCATTTTTTTCGTTTTCATCACTAATAGTACTAATTTCTGTCGTCAAATTAACCGGAGTAAAATTTTTTTTATTGTTTTCTAAAAGTACTTTAGAAGTAACAAATTCTGGTACATATGTATATCATTGCTCTAGCATAATTAGACAATGAGAAATCGCTTTGGCTGCTAACTTTAGATTTAAGATAGCAGTTCGCCAATTTTTCGGAAATGGTTGAATATACAAATTTTATTTCGATGTAACAAAATAGCAAGAAATAAGGAACAAAATCTCTAGTTATTTTTTTTGCAGGCAGCTACAAGTGGACTGCTAACTTTTTATACGTGACCAAGTGGATTTTTCGCTTCTTCTGAATCCTCTATATTCCTTTTGCTTGGTTCTTGTATTTCAGAAGGAAGTGCGTTCGGTGCTTCAGATTTTTCCGACCTGAACGTTTCATACAACCTATCCATAAAGTCCAAGTCATCTTGAGAGTTCTCTATATTGGCACCTACTTCCCTGATCTGGTCTACATGTCGCTTTCACACTCTACCATCATCTAGGGAAATCAATCAACCAATCAAATTCTTGTTAAGACCCTCTATAGGGGCATAGGGCAGAAACAACTTTCTTCCACAAGACACGATCCTGAGCATCGGCCTTAAGCTGTTGCCAGGACTTGTTTATTCCTCTGGCCTCCTGCTCAACTGATCGCTTCTATGTGCTACATGGTCGACCAACCCGACGTCTTCCTTGAGGATTATAATCCAGAGCCTGTTTGGCGATGTTTGGCTCTGGTTTCCTCAAAGTATGACCGATCCACTGCCACTTCCGCCTTTGAATCTCAATACCTATTTTAGTCTGACCAGTTGTACTCCAAAGTTCGTCGTAGGAGATCACTTCTGGTGAGAATATTCCTAAGATGATAGGAGGCATTGGTTCACGAAAGTCTGTAGTTTCTTGGTAAGTCGAACGGCTACTTTTCACGTAGTACAACCATATAACAACACGGATTTGACGCCTGCGTCAAAAACTCGCAGCTTCATGCGAAGGGAGATCTCTCTTAACCTCCAGAAAGGGGAAAGGATATCGAAGGCCTGACGAGCTTTATTTAGCCGTGCCTCAACATCCTTTTCGGCTCCGCCGTCCATGCTGACAATGCTTCCGAGATAGCAAAAATCTTGCACCTCGTCCACATCCTGTCCGTTAAGAACAATCGGTGTGCTTGCGTTCGAACCCATATGCATGTACTTGATCTTACGCACATTTATTTTCTTTGCATTTAGAATGCAACGAGCAAACATTTGACTCTAAGTCCGAACGACCATGTGCAAGCAAACACACGTCATCAGCATAATCAAGGTGACTTAAGATGTTAAAAAGTCTCCATTGAAGACCTTTACCTTCCCCACCTTCCAGTGCAGCTTTCAAGATGTCATTTATTACCACCAGAAACAGGGCTGGTGATAATATGCAGCCTTGTCTGACACCCGTTCGCACAGGGAAGCTCTCGGACAGCTCTCCTCAATGCAAGACGCGACACCTTGCATCTTCGTAGGATTCTTTAATTAGATGTAGTGGCGAACACATTTGGGCTGACTGCTCTAATATTATCCGTAGGGTATTTGTGTGGTCGGTACAAGACGACCCTTTACGGAATCCAGCCTGATAAACTTCGAGAGTGCTCTCGACGACATCACTAAACCTATTGAGAATTACCTTAGCCATAATTTTTGATACGGCAGTACGTAGACATATACCACGCCAATTGCCACAATTCCGAAGGTCGCCCTTCTTCGAAATTTTCACAATGACGCCCTCCTTCCATTCAGTCGGATATCTCCCTTCATTCCACACCTCAGTAAAGAGTGGGAGGAGTATATCGGCTGTTATTTCCGGGTCCGCTTTGAGGAGTTCGGTTGGTAGTCCGTCTATACCTGGAGCTTTCCTTCCCGTCATTGACCGAATGGCGGAAACTATCTCTTCGTTATCTGGGGGATCGTCCCTAATAGAGGATTGTTGCGGTTGGATGTTTGGTAGTTGTTCTTTTTCTGTGATATCTTCCTCTGACAAGATGTTTAAAATATCAGAGAAGTAGTCCTTCCATCGCCACAACTGGTGTTCACTCATATTAAGGAGAGTTCCGTTGACATCTCTCACCAGGTGGTTGGCGGTGAAATTCCTGTTCGTCAACTGTTTCATGATTTTGAAATAAAAATAAACAAATTAAATACCATTGGAAAAGTATTTTCATCAATTTGTGCCATTTCTAGGTTGCAGGTCTCCACCTGTTCCGGTTCCGGATTTCCACTGAAATACGGCAACATGATAAAAGACAAGGTGAAAGAAAAATTGATAACTGCTCCAGTAATCACTTTTATCTACATTTTGTGTCTATTTATTTATTTATTTACAATAATAGTCGACAGGTTATAAATACCACTGACCATAAAAATAGAATACAAATTATTAGAATTAATGAGTAATTGCAATAATTAAAATAAAATAATGGGAAGAATAACAATAATATAATAGAGAAAAATAATAAAAAATTACTTACAAACAAATAAAGCATAAAAATAATAAAAGAAGAGTTAATAAAATGCAACATTATTTATGAAACAAAAGTAGATAAGGCCGATTTTATACAATTTTTACTAACATTAAAATCGATAAGCTCATAATAACGGTTGAAATCTCTACAAACAACATCAAGAGGTTCCCCTTGCTCATAATTAGTTCTATGAGAAGGAGTATAAAAGAAGTCATGAAACCATAGAGATCTAGCAGGTACACAGACATTGAGAAGTAACAGCAGATCGGGAGCATCAAAATTACCTGAGTAAGCCATGAGCAAACAAAACATTGATGACCTCTCGACGTCTGGACAGATTATCTAAACACAATAATTTCAAACGCTCAGAATAAGGTGGGAGAGATTCAGGGTTATTCCAAGGAAGGAACCGCAAGGAAAAACGAAGAAAACGCTTTTGAACACCTCCAATACGATTAATATGGACAGCATAATGTGGACACCAAACAGGGGAAGCATACTCTAAAATAGGTCTTACCAGTGAGACAAAAAGGGATTTAAGTACGTAAGGGTCACTGAAATCACAAGTATAACGACGTACGTAGTGTCATAGTGCAAGGTGAAGCTCAGCTTACTATCAAAGGTAACACCAAGATCACAAATATGATCAACCCGGTTAAGGGCTGTATTATTTAAAGTGTATGAGGTTAAAATAGGTGCAAGTTTACGAGAAAAGGATAAGACATTACATTTATCAATATTCACGACAAGACTAGAAGAACTTGAAGCCGGAGCGATAAAGAGACATAAAGCACAAACGCCATTCAGTGGTACCGCATACCGATCTTTCATTTCTATTCACTACAAGTAAACATCCGCAAATATTTGTCAGTAGCAGTACAACTCAAAAATATTCCAGCTTCACTATTCCTTATCGTCGTTCTCACTCCCCAATCACATTCCGTCCCTCCATGACTGTGCTTGTGCATAAAGGCCGAAATTAACCGAATAACACAAGTCATTCTGTTAAAAAAGAAGCTTGAAACATAACAGGGCTACGATTGCGCGTAAAGCGCAATCTTACGATACTCTAGATGAAATATAATTTTTTGTGATCCCTTGAAATTTTGTATGGGGAGTGTAAAATTGTCCTCCCTTAAATTTCAGACTAGTGCCATTTATACTTTTCAAGAAAATCGTTTTTTTGTGAAGTTGTGAAATTGTGTCATATTGTATGGGAGGGGGTAGAAGCAGTGAAGCTAATCACATATTTTTTTCTGATCTTAGTGATAATACTAATTAAATATTTATTACAAAATATCAGCTCAATGAATGTTAGATGTTCTGAGAAAATCGGCTTAGAGCATTTCATGAAAAAGTGTCCTTTGTATGGGAGGGGGTGGAAGGAGAGGGAGGACGCAAATAATTTTTCTACTGTAAATTTAAATTATTATGAAAGTAATATATCCCAAAATTCAGACTAATAGCTTTTATACTTTTCGAGTAAATCCATTTATTGACAAATTGCGAAATTGTGTCATTTTGTATGGGAGGGGGTAGAAGGGGTGAAGCTAATCGTCTGATTTTTTTGGCCTTACTGACAATTTTAAATAAATATTTGGTGCACAATTTCAGCCCGCTAAATATTATACGCACTGTGTAAATTGGCTTAGAGTAATTCATGACAAGTACATTTTGTATGGGAGGTGGTAGAAAGGGAGGGAGGACACGCATAATTTTTATACGGTAGATTAATGTTATCATAAAAGTAACATATTCCAAATTTCAAGCCAATCGCTTTTATACTTTTCGAGCAAATTCGTTTATTGTCAAATTGCGCAATTGTGTCAATTTGTATGGGAGGGGGTAGAAGGGGTGGAGTGATTTGGCCCGTTTATGAACTTGACCTTACTTTTTTGTCAAAAACGACGTGTGCAAAATTTGAACTATCGAGCTCAACGCCTTCTCAAGCTAGAGAGCGCACAGACGGACGGACGGACGGACATCCGGTTTTGCGATTTTTGAGTGATAACTTTAACTTCTGTATCATTCATTTTTTCCTCCGAGCCTCATTTCTTAGCGTTACAAACTTTAGAGCAAACTTATAATACTCTCAGATTTCATCTAGAGTATAAAAAGGACGGGACAAAACGCAATTTTTTTTCAGTACTCCAAAGTTTTTTTTTAAATATACATAAAGAGCACAGTGATCGACATAAAGAATGGACATTACTTACTTTGTTGTTAGCTTATATGTTTCCATTTCAGTTGTGCGATCATTATACGTACACAATGCGTTCACGTCATTATTGATTCACACAAAAACATTACTATGGCCCCTATTCTCTGTAACGGCACGAACGACAGTTCGGCACAATTTTATATTAAAAGTCTGTTAAGAATCCACCGAATAATATCTGTCCAACATTTTGTAACGAGTATTGTCCATTTGTTCTTAATGCTTTTTTTTGTTATAAATAATATATGCAAGAAGCCATGAAAGAAAAAATCATAAACCCAACGGGAAATAAAGTGCTTCAAAATCATCACGGTTGTAGTTGCATTGATTACTTGGTTTCGCATGATCCCAATCGTTTAATTCATCTGTTCCATTTGTTTATTGACGCCAATTTAGAATTGCACCACTTGCTTTTCTTCAACCAACAAGAGCGTCTTGATTTTAAATTTAGCAATACTGAAGCATTTTTCCTCACTCTCAGGGTCTTTTAATTTTTCCCAGTGGATGTATTGACAATATAACACTCTGTCACAGTATATGAGGGCGGGTCTTACTAAGTAAATAATTTTCGCGGACGTTTCACTCTTTAACTATACCAGCGGAAAAAAACAAGCGCTTGTAAAATATTTATCGCGAGGAAGTACTTCAAACTTGCTAACATTTCATGTACGTTTTAACATTACATGTCCGCTGAAGTAAGGTCAGCTTCAGCTTTAATAGAAGCAATTTTAAAGCGTATTTTTTGTATTGAGCAAAAAGTGCAATTTAGAGATCGAATCAATCAAATTCCTGGTAAGACCCCCTATAGGGGCATAGGACAGAAACAACTCCTCAGAGAGAACGAATAAGCAAGTGATTTTTTTATTTTTTTTTTCATTTCAAGAAGAAGATTTGAACGTAGGATCCTAGATTGCGTTAACCACTCAGCAATCTTCACCCAACATTTAAACCGGTCAAAAGCGTGTGACTGTAAGCCGCTATTAAAACCCTTTTTCCTAACACTTTTAGAAGCGATCTTAAAGCACGTGTCCTGCTGTTTGTAAAAGAGAGGATCAGATCAGCATTTACAGATCATTGGTGACTAATGAATAATATGGTATTGTAGAAATTCATTGAGTTACTTAGAGTTTGCTAGTCGCTAGTAATTTATTATTTAAACATAACAGGGCTACGATTGCGCGTAAAGCGCAGTCTTATGATACTCTAGATGAAATAGAATTTTTTGTGATCCCAAGAAATTTTGTATGGTGAGTGTTAGAATCGAACTAATTTGTTCCCCATCGTGCTAAAGTAGCTATAAAAATGTTTTATACAAAATGATTACTTTAAAAATTGAATAGGAGCTGAGAAAATTAGTGTGTTAGATTTAGTGAAAATGTGCAGTTTGTATGGGAGGTGGTAGAAAGAGTGGGGGGATTTTACTGATTTTTTCAGAAATAACTGAGAATATCATTAAATTGATATCTCTTAAATTTTAGACTACTAACATTCATACTTTTCAAGAAAATAGATTTTTTGTGAAGTTGTGAAACTGTGTCATATTGCATGGGAGGGGGTAGAAGCAGTGAAGCTAACCAAAAATTTTTTTCTGATCTTAGTGATAATGCTAATTAAGTATTTATTACAAAATGTGAGCTCGATAAATGTTATATGTTCTGAGAAAATCGGCTTAGAGCATTTAATGAAAAAGTGTAGTTTGTATGGGAGGGGGTGGATGGAGGGGGAGGACGCAAATATTTTTTATACCGTAGATTGAAATCATTATGAAAGTAACATATCCCAAAATTCAGACTAATAGCTTTTATACTTTTCGAGCAAATCCATTTATTATCGAATTGCGAAATTCTGTCATTTTGTATGGGAGAGGGTAGAAGGGGTAAAGCTAATCGTCTAATTTTTTTTTTACCTTACTAACAATTTTAAATAAATATTTAGTGTACAATTTCAGCCCGCTAAATTTTATACGCACTGAGTAAATTGGCTTAGAATAATTCATGACAAGTACAGTTGGTAGAAGGAGGGGGAGGACACGCATAATTTTTATATGGTAGATTGATATTATCATAAAAGTGATATATTCCAAATTTCAGGCCAACAGCTTTTATACTTTTCGAGCAAATCCGTTTATTGTCAAATTGCGCAATTGTGTCATTTTGTATGGGAGGGGGTAGAAGGGGTGGAGCAATTTGGGCCGTTCACGAACTTGACATTACTTTTTTTGTCAAAAACGACGTGTACGAATTTTGAGCTTTTTAGCTCAACGCGTTCTCAAGCTAGAGAGCGAACGGACGGACAGACGGACGGACATCCGGTTTAGAGATTTTTGAGTGATAATATTAACTTCTGTATCATTCATTTTTTTCTCCGAGCCTTATTTCTTGGCGTTACAAATTTTAGAGCTAACTTATAATACTCTCAGATTTCATCTAGAGTATAAAAATATTAGAACATATTCTTTGGATGACGCGCTACAATACACAAGACTATCAAATCAAAAGAATCGAAATTTCATCCATAAAAAAAGATTTCTTCAAACAATTTGACAATACCCCAGTAGATACATAAAACTAAATTAATCTTCAAGACTGCCATAAATGTTCTTCCTTCAACAGATGCATTTCTCAAAGTTATCTTATATCTTCAGCAACTAAAATGTTTCGAAATTGATAAGTGACGGAATTTGGATTTTTTTTTCCATAAAATCTGGAGCACATTAATTTCGAAACTATCGAATACGGAACATTCAAGATTCCCTTGCGCCTAATAAAATAATGGACAAGTGAAGATCGATCTCATCTCAAAGACTGCATTCCCCACCGATCATTTCGAAGTGGATTTTAATTTTTAGCTAAGCACTTAGGGAACTTAGCAGATGTTCCGCTTGTTTCGTTTTATGCTCGTTATGTCGCACTAAAGCATTTCACGAAAGCCAAAGTGATGCAAGTCCCGAAGGTAACCCTTCAACTAAGTCACTTTGCATTACCTTGAGACATCGGGAGGATGGAAGAGCTCCCTCAAGAAGAGTAAAAAATAATTAACATGCTACGGCGTAAATCACTGAAGAGGTCCTCGCAGAAAACGCGCTCCTCATAATCGCAGGAACAGCCATAAAAGTCGTATAAGTGAGCCGATTGATGGTCATAATCACGTCCCCTTGATGTTGAGCCGGGCCGGAATCCCAGCAGACTTCGACTTAGGAGAAACGCATAAAATCGCTTAGAAGTCGACTTTACGAGGTTCCAAATAAAAACGCAATTAACCATGGTTGGTATCGACGAAAGACAATCTATTTCGGGACTCCCGAGCAGCCGATTTAATTGCGACCAGATTGGATTTTTCAGAAAAATTCTATAGCATCGTGCTATGGTATTTTTGGAACTCGCGCCCGCTGGAAACCCGACCTTTTCGCTTTTATCTTTGACGCGATCGCGACGAAAATCGGAATACGTCCATCTTCCGCCGTCGTCGGATAAGGCAGGCATCCGAGTTGATCCGTCTCGGAATTCCAGCTAACAGCAGACCTGACCGCAGCCAAACATTTTCCAATCTCCATCGATCACTCAACCTCTTGGCGCGGATTTAATTTGTGGCTCAAGTACCTACCTACCGCTACCATCGCGTACTTCTACCGGGGACAGGAAGCGAGAAATATGTGAAAGAGGTTTCGCACTATCGCAGACGCTGTCGTGTCAAGAGCCCAGACCGACAGTGCTAGTTCTGCTTGGATGTCTGGAGACGTACGTCTTGGAGCATTGGCATCGCCGAGAGTGAGTCGTCAGATCCGCATCTCATCAGCTCCCGAGCGACATGTCCCGGATGTTTAGCAAACGTACAGGAAATCGCTGCTTCATTTGCACAGGTTGTTTATATCGAGTACTTTAGGTTTTCATTACCTTGAGCTGTGAGATGTTTTTGTTCGACTTTGTTGTTGCTGTTTCCGTTCGATTCCGACAAATTCGTTTTGATTTTATTTACATCTCAATATGATCGATTATTCCGGAAAATAATCAAAAATTACCAAATAAATTGCACCTGTTAGGTTTTGGCGATGCACTTCTGTAAGTTGATTTTAACTCAGAAACTGGAGACGGCAATCGTGGTTATTCATTACTTTATTTCCTTTTAATTTAGCACGTTTTGAATAAAAATGGATGAAGAAGGGACCTAACCACCAACGAAAAAATCAAAGTCATCGGTTAGAGCTTACCTTCGAAATCCAGAAAATCATGGAAAAACCGAAAAGGACGATTAACTAAAGCTATTTTACCTCAGGATAGACGAGCGATACTAAAGGAAGCTTCAAATTCGTCTAATTCTGCGGCAAAAATCAAAGACAATTGTGGCCTTAATGGGAGCATATCTACAGTACGAAGGGAGGTAAACAGTGCTGCACATCTCCGCTGCCAAAAAATGAAAACAGGCAATCCCGCAGGTGGGTAGCTGGAGGATAAGGTTTTACCAATTCATGCAACTATCTTTGGAGAATAGCGACTCCACGAACCTCAGCTGACCATCCCCCTCTGGGATGGGGGCAGTAGAATTCACTCACAGCTAGCCCTGCTTACCCTAAAAATGGCAAATGGACACTCACTGGATCATGGGCTTATCACCCGTGATCTGAAAACCTAACTGATACGAGGAACGGATACAGCGCTTCGGATACGGACGGATCTACGGCAACGACTTTTGGCATTCGAAAACAGACTGTGATTGTCTTAACAAGTCCTGGCAACATCTGAAGGCCGATGCTCAGTATCGCGCCATGTGGAAGAGAGCTGTTTCTGTCCTATGCTCCTATAGGGGGTCTTAACAGGAATTTGATTGAAATCGGGAGCATCGGGCACAACGGCTAGAATCAGCAAGAGTCCACATGAGTTGGAAAAATTAATCAAAAATGGGTCTTTTCGAACGAAAAAAAAAATTAACCTGGACGGTCCTGGAGGCTATCAACTATTGTTTTCGCGAATTATTGTTTTTGTCATATTAAGAATTTTAAATTAATAAATTTAGCATTTAAGTATCTTATATCCAGAGTATAACATTGAAGCTGTTATTGAGGTTTATTTAACCCTTAAATAAAATTTTTAGTTATAAAATAATAATAATTAGTAATTTATAAAAGAAAATCTTTATTTTTACAATGAAAATGTAAAGTTTTATTTAAACCATATAAATAAAATAAAAATTAGAATAGAATTTAATATAAAAGTTAACTTTTATTATATTTGAGGGTTTGGAAACTGCCACGATTAGATGGATACATGCCATGCTAAGGAGCCGAATGACAACCATGGATCTAGGTGATAGCACATTGACTGCACAGACCTATAGAGGCTGTCCTCAAGGTGGGGTACTATCTCCACTTCTTTGGTCAATTGTAGTAGATGAACTCCTGGACCATCTAACAGAACAGGGATACGAGGCTATAGGATATGCCGATGACCTCGTCATTATCATTAAAGCAAACATGATTTAATTATATCGGAAAGGATACAATCAGCCTTAGAAGTGATAATGAACTGTTGTCAGTTTAAGAACTTGAACATCAACCCAAGGAAGACAGAGTTAGTACCATTTACAAATAGAAGAAAAATGTACATCGTACCCCCTTCAATAAATGGAACAATAATACCCTTTCTAGATGAGGTAAAATATCTAGGTGTCATACTGGATAGCAAACTCAACTGGAACAAACATATAGAATGGACTCATGTCAAAGCACTAAAGGCATTTTGGGCCTGTAAAAGCTTATTTGGCAGAAAATGGGGACTAAAGCCCAAAATGATTTACTGGTGTTACAGAACAATTATTCTTCCAATAGTCACATACGGATCAACGATATGGTGGACTAAAACTTTACAAAGAAAAGCACAGCTTACGCTACAAAAAACCCAAAGGCTAGCTTGTCTTGGTATCACAGAAGCTATGAAAACCTGTCCTACAGCGGCAATGGAAATGTTCCTTAACATCCCTCTGATACATCTCTAAATAAAAAAGGAAGCTATCAAAGGGGTGTTACGCTTACAGAGGGAAAACAATTACAAACCAGGGGATTTTAGAGGCCACCTCAAAATCCTAAGAAACCCAAAATTGGAGGTTCTAACCTCCACATTATCGGACGCTATGCCGACAAAATTTAACTTTGAAACCCCCTTCAAAGTTATAATCAGAGAACGCAAGGACTGGTAATCCACGCTACCTGAAATGGAAGAGGGATCAACCGTCTGGTATACAGATGGTTCGCGCACCTCTGAGAGGACAGGAGCCGGAGTCAAAGGTCCTAACTTCTCGGTTTTAAAACCACTCGGCAAAGAAGCCACAATCTTGCAGGCTGAACTGATTGCAATGGAGCTATGTATCCAAGAGAATATAAGGAGAGCTCATCGCAACAAATCAATTTATATCCTATCGGATAGTCAGGCGGTTCTCAAAGCCCTAGCATCCAATAAACTTGGATCGAGGTTAGTTTGGGACTGTCTTCAAGACCTAATCATCCTGGGGAAAAGGAACAACGTAACCTTAGTGTAGGTACCAGGAAATATGGGAATTGAGGGAAACAAAGAGGCTGATCGCCTTGCAAAAAACGGCGCGGAAAAGAAACTTTATTGGTCCAGAGACATTCTGCGGAAAATCAAAAGGGCATCATAACTCTATACTTAGGAAGTGGGTTGAACAAGAACACAAAATCTACTGGAATAGACTTCCAGGCTTATCAACCTGAAAAAAAATAATCCTATCACAAAAAAACAAAGTGGAAGATATCCTGAAATTCAGAAAGAGCGATATTAGTACTCTATTCGGCCTACTGACGGGGCACAGTGGAGTGAACCACCACCTCAATAATATGGGCTTAGCTGAAATTTGCCGCATCTGTCTCGTAGACTCAGAAACGACAATTCATGTCCTATGCCACAGTGAAATGGAAAAGGCATAATCTTCTTCCATCGAGGAACTAGCTAACATGGCTTCCTTACAGATACTCAGATTAGCCAAAGCTATTGAGTTATGGTAGGGTAAAGGTGGCAATAATCGTACAATAGGCCGCAGTACTCTCACGTGTTCCCCTAATATAAATAAATAATAACAATAATATAATTGAGCACTAACCTGGACGGTCAACTATTATTTTCCCGATTTGAGAAAACCACAAAATTTATTATTACCACTGCATAGCAGAGAAAGCGGTGTATTGGTGTGGGGAGCTTCATATTACGGAACGAACATTTTGAATTTTCAAAACACTAGAATGGCTGCAATATCGTATCAAACTATTACTTTGACAAAATCTTTTCCGAAAATTCAGTCACTGTTTGGTGAATAACGATATTCATTAATGAATCAAAATAAAAATCGTTAACGACACACATGTGGTAAATGATTCATTGTTAACACTCATCCGTCGTTTGTGTAATTGCTACACAAACAAAAGAAATTTAAAGTTTTGTCGAAACGTTATTTATTCATGAACTTAATTAGGATTTTGACATTATTTCGAAAACAGCTTCCCACATCAATTTTTCGATATTTTTTATGAAATTTAAATCATGTGTAGAATCTACATCAGCGACTGTTTTGATCGGAACAGTAACCGACGGATGTTAATAGCTCGTTAACGATCAAATCACTCGTTAATGTAATTCATTAGCGATTCTTTAACGAATTATTTTATTTGCTGGGTGGATTGGAAAGGAAAATGTAGATATGTTGCCGAAGCTTCCATATTCACCTGGTTTGAACATTATGGAGAAGGCTTGGGGCTGACTTTCTTGCAAGGTTTATGAAGGTGGAGACAGTTTGAGAGGAAAGAAGATTTAGCAAACGCAAGGTGCCTGGGAACAAATAACATAAAATTTGTTGGTTTCGTGAATGTTTTCACAGTGCATTTCGAACAACAATTAACATTAAGCTTATTCGAGTCACTATACATATCCTAACAAGATATTGTTTTTGTTTCACGAACATGTTTATTTTGATCAATTTTCATGGGCTATCAAATATATAACGACTTAGTGAATATTTTCACAGAAAAGATTTCCGGATTCTACACTGTCACGCTAGGATTCGTGACATTTCGATCGCTGCTATGACCTCTATCAAACTAATCGACAATTACAGAAGACCATTATTTTATACAGAATGGGATGGGTGGTGGAAGGATAATTTATGTTTAAACTAGTTAATTAAGGTTTAGTTAATTAGTACCAGGTAGTTAAATTAGTTAAGGATTTGGTTCTTACCAAATTTTAAGACAGGTAGCCAAACTGCTGATAATTTATCCGGTGTCTTGTACTATTCCTTGAAAATATTGATTTTTCTGGCCAGAATTTGCACATTGTTGAAATTAATTGTATGATCCTCTGTCGTTGGTCCTTGTTTGGGCTGTGTGTCCCGTTTCTAGTATGTACACCTTATCGCATGAACCGCAAGGTACTTTGTACACTCCTTTAGTCTCCAATGGTTTTTTGTCATTCTGGTTTCCTAAAATTTCTCGGATAGCAGTCGGGGTAGAGAAAGTTGGATTTTTCCTATCTTATCCGTAACAGTGTAGAATCTGGAAATCATTCCTTTCAACAAAAGTATAACATTTGGTCATACTTTTCGAAATTTGAAACCGGTATATCGCAAAACAGCTCTGATCTAGAACCCTTCACCCATTCACATAGTCTTCCCTATCCACCCTAACCTGCATATTAACTTCCCATGCATCTTCAACTTGTCCCAAGAATAATAAAGTTGAGTCTGACTTGCTGGCAGATAATTTTGAATGATGTAGCCAGGACAATCGTGGCAGGGCATTGAGTTTTTTTCTGAATTTTGAATTTTTTTCTTTTAAAGTAGTGGTGAGGTTGCTGGACAATGGTGGCGGCTCTCCTGGGTTTATTTTTTCGGATTTTCTCTTTTTTTAAATTTGAATGCAAGGACGATGGTCTCGGCTTTCCTAGATTTCTTAATTTATTTTTTAAGCCCAGTTGCCAGGATATTAGTGGCGGGAATCCGGCGATTTTTTTTTTTTAATTTTTTTCTCTTCAACCATTATTTCCAGGACAATAGTGCCAGCTCCCCTAAGTTTATTCTCTATAGATGAAATCTGAGATTATAAGTTTGCGAAAAAGTTTGTAACACTAAGAAAAAAAAATTAATCGTACAGAAGTTCATATTAATACTCAAAAATCTCAAAACCAGATCTCCGCTCGTCTGTCTCCTCTCTAGATAGAGAACGCGTTGTGCAAGAAAATTCAAATTTTGTGCACTTCATTTTCGACGAAACAGTAGGGCCAAGCTCGTGATCGGACCAAGTCGCTCCACCCCGTCTACCCCTCCCATAGAAAATGGCAGAATTTCGGAATATGACATTGAACGCGATTTCTTGAAAAGTATAAAACCTATTGATCTGAAATTTGAAATGAATTATTTTTATGATGATTTTAATCTACCGTATAAAAATTATTCGAATCGCCCTACTCCGTCCACCACCTCGCATACAATCTGCATTTTTTTCAATATATACTCCAAACCAATTTACTCAGTACCTATAAAAGTTAATGATCGGAAATTGTGCGCCAAATATTTATTTAGAAATATTAGCAAAACCGAAACAAATTGGACGATTAGCATCACTCCTTCAACCCCAGCCCATACAACATGACACAATTTTACAACTTTACAAGAAATCGATTTTCTTGAAAAGTGTGAATGCTATTGATCTGCAAGTTTTTGCGCCTGACATTGCCAAAGCTTTTGACAGAGTTTGGCATGAATGTCTTCTTGCTAAGCTCGCGGCCATTGGCCTTGATGCTATCCTCATTCATTGAGAGTTTCTTGTCCAAACGCACTATACGAGTAGTATTATATGGCGTTACTTTTTCCTCCTTCCTAATCAATTCCGGTATCCCTCAGGGTTCTGTCTTATCGCCGACTCTGTTCTTAGTATTTATTAACGATCTCTTGTCTTCTACTATCAATCCAATCCATAGTCTTGTGAATGACAGTACTTTAGATAACACCTATGAATTTGACTCTGCTGCGGAATCAAACAAGCATTCTATTGCTTTCAATCGCCGAGAGTTATTTCGTCCGCTGAACTCAGATCTCGATTCAATCCTGGAATGGGGAAGGAAAAATAGTCTTCTAATGTAATCTTTGATGGCCTAGGTATTCTTCTGAAATTCAAAAAAATACTTTACGCCTCACGACTTAGCTACTACCTACAAGGCTTACATTCGACCTGCTTAGAGTAAAACTCGATTCTTTAAACTGGGGCACCGAAAACTCACCTTGCGCTGCTCGATCGAATACAAAAACATGCGTTTCGAGTTATTGGAGATGAAACCATTACGGCTACTATTGATTCCTTCGAGCATCGCAGAAATGTCGGAGTACTTAGCGTTTACTATCGCTACTTCCAAAGTAAATGCAGTTCGGATCTATGCGCACTTATTCATCCACTTTACACTTTTCCACGACATACTCGTCAAGCGGAACATGCGCACGAATATATTGTCAAACTTTTATCTTCCCGTACAGTGAAATTTAGGCGGTCATTCATTTCCCGAACATCCTGACTCTGGAACGCATTGCCGGCTAACGTTTTTCCAAACGGGCATAACTTCTAGTCCTTCAAGAATTATGTTCACCGTCACTCCCGCCTCTCTCCATCCGGATTTCGATAATAAACCAAATTTTAATCCACTTCCTTTACCGACTTAACTGTGCAATGCATTAAAGTGTGACTCCCGAAGTTAAACTCGGTTCCTTGAAAAAAAAATTAAAACATGTAAATTGAATGATGTTTATAGTTATTTTTGATAAAGTCATTTAGAACTGCCCACTCCTTCTATCTCCCATACCAACTGCACAATTTCACTAAATCCAATACAGGAGTTTTCCCAGTATCTATTTAATTTTGAAAGTTTAAATTTCTTATAAAATATTTTGATAGCAACTCCAGCATGAAGTGAAAAATTTAGTTCAATGCCCCATCGCCCCTTCTACCACTCCCCATACAAATTTGTTTATTAACATCCAAAATATAGTTTCAATCCGCTAACGTCTACCCCCTACAAATGCGTAAATTATGCATTTTATCGGTTTTTATTGAAACTAGCAAAGGTAGAAAGACCATTTTTTGCTTTTTGCAGTTAATTTTAAAAACATTCTCAACTTCACCCCACTCCTTCTACCCCTCCCTTATAAAATTCACGGAATTTCAAAATTTCCATGAAACTATTTTTTTCGACACTGTCAAAGCTATCATCTTGATATTTTCAGCAATGTATTATACGTTGATGATATTTACATCAATGTTGCAAAATTTTGCTTGCTACCCCCTCTCATACAAACGCACAATTTTTTTAAATGCATTACATCAATTTTTTTTAAACTAGAAAGGGTAAGAACTTTAAATTTTAGCTGAATTTTTTCTTTTTTTTGCCATTAATGAAAATTTTGAGCTTCACCTCATTCCTTCTACCTCTTCGCATACAAACTTCTATAATAGAAATTCAAGAAAAGCATTTCCCTTCACACCTTCACACATGATAGCTATGGACTTTAAAAGTGGAACAATGCATGGTTATAAGAAAATTCCTAAGCAGTTTCCAAATCATCTTAGACCCATTCACTCCTTATACCACCTCCCAAAATTTCTTTGAAAATGACAAAATGTACAAATATTTGATTCAGCACGTAACTTTTGCATATCTAGATCAGTGTGATTTTCATAAATTGTAAACCTCCTTCTACCACCACCCATACAAAAATCAATATTCATTTTTCTGAAGAATTCAAAATGACGTATTTTCCTGTGCATTAACGTCTCTAGCATTTCATCTAGAGTATCACATGATTGGCCATTACGCACAATCATAGTTCTTTTATGTTTTTTTAGAGTGTGATTGCCAGAATAATGTTGGCGGCTTCCTTAGGGTTTATTCTTTGATTTTTAAATTTAATTGAATGTGTTCACGAGTACGATGGTGGTAGGACTACGGGTTTTATCTGGATTTTATGTATGTACATGTCAGGTAGCAGGACCCCGATTTTTTCTGAATTATTAATTTTTTCTTAGAATTTGGTTGTCAAGATAATTGAAGACGACTCCGCTGGACTTATTACTTGATTTTTGGAATTGCATCCAAGCAGTCTTCTCTGGATTTCGCATTTTTTCAAATATGGCTACCAGGACAATGGCAGTGGTTCCTCTGAAGACTTCTGGAATTCTGATTTTTTGATAAAGTCGTTGCCAGGATAATGGTGGCCGCTCCCATAGCTTTCTAGTATTGTTTTTTTTTTTGTGAATGTGGTGAAGCGCACGAGGCGGCGCCGCACCTGCCAGAGTATTTTCGATCAATTGAATCTAACATCCATAATAAGATTAAATTTTGCACATTAATTATCGTTTTAGATCATTCTCATATCTGCGATACGCCTCTTTCTTTTTACCTTTTGCCTTCCATATAACAGCATAAAAAGCCATAGACCGCCTAACCATTGTTTTCTTGTTATTTTGTTGTTATTGTCATTTTTGGTTGTAGAGTAGTGCGGGGCTCGATGGTACATCTTCGAATCATTTAGGTTGTAGAGTAGTGCGGGGCTCAATGAGATGAGACTGAACAATGGTCGTTCTTAATTTTTAGAGCTTGCTAAACTGAGCAAAAAAGTAACGAGAAGTTTATAGTTTCATTTATTTTTCGATTTAGTTTTTTAATTTATCAAGCTAGCGGCTTCATTTATTGAAAGTATTGCTAATACATAATTTTGCACACAAACAAATTATTAAGTATCAACGCAAGAAATATAAAATGTTAATGCTAAAGCCCCACTCCCTCCCTCTCCCCATCCCAAATTTTTTGAGCGCCTTACCTAAAGGATAAGTCACTAGGCACCACTGCCATGACCTTTGGTCTATTTTTTGAAATGTTTATTTTCTCTTTGAAATTGGTTGCCAAAAAAATTATCGTTGGACTCCTGTTATTTTACTTTACTATTCTAATAATAAAGTATTGTGATCGACACAAGAAAAAAAAAATTTGCTGCCCTGAAATTTTGTTTTTTCGCGTTTCATGACTAAATTAGCCTAAAAATGCAAAAAAAAAATCCGTCCCGCCGTACGCCGTACATATGGACTCATATCTCCGAGACCGTTAAAGGTAGAATGTTCGTTTTCGGGTGGATTGTTGAATCGGTAAGTGAGCTCTATTTTCTAAATTTTGGGCGGTGTTAGGTGGAAGGGGGAGGCGGGGGGAGGGAAAAAGTCGAAAACTACACTTGCTAATATCTCCACCACGAATGTAGATAGAAAGTTGAAAATCGGTACAGATATAGAGAAAATTATGGGACAAACTTTAAAAATAATTTCATTTTTTTATCCATTGGCGTCCGAAAAGAGGGGGGGGGGGCGGCTAAAAACAAATTGTCGGCCGAATTGTTTTTTCAAATGATTATATCTTCGAAGTTACTTATCGTAAAAAATTCATATTTTGGGACCATCAAGGTGGCATATAGTTCCATCGGAATCAGCTTAGAGAGTGGCTAATTATTGTAAGGGGGAGGGTCAGGGGGGGGCCCAAAAACAACTAAAAATGAATATCTCAACTATCTCTTAAGCTATGTAATTGAAACTTGAAACGTGTATTAAGCTATACTAGGAAAATACAAAAAAAAATATAACCTGTTGAAATAATATTAGTGGGGGGAAATAGGGAGCATTTCAAAAATGGCGCACTTTTCAAAATTACAAATCCTTATATCTCAAAAACGAGTGCAGATATCAAATCGAAAATTTGTCAGATTGTAGAACTACATAATGGTTAATTTTGGTAAGGGAGGAGGTGTAAGGGGAGGGATTTGATAAGCAAAAATGTTGAAAATTTTGAGTGAGTTTTTTAGGGCTCTGGTGAAAGATACAAGGTTTACATTTTGCATGTCGATACGTCTATTTAATGTACATAGAAAAGTAATAATAACTTGACCCATAATTGTTATAAACCGACCCTCCGGACTAACGTGCACAAGGTGTTTCATGTGCATTGAAAAAACACATAAACTGAAAATTTTTGAGTGAAATTTTAAGGCAGAAACTTGAAAATTTGCGAAATGCATTTAAAATTTTTTTCTATATATACGAAATATTAACTGGTCGAAAACCTTTAAAACTTCTATCCCCTCCCATACAAAATTATTTTTTCGACCATTTTTAAGAAATCAAATATCACCTAACTATTAAAAGCTATCAATTTGAAATTTTGCATAAAAACTTACAAAAATAATTGAAATGAAATTGCGTTAAAAGTTTTGAAATCGCGCTTGCCCTTCTACCCCTCCCATACAAAAGTATGATTTCGTTCAATTTCGTTAAATCAACTAATAACCAATAAATTAAAAGCTACGAACTTCAAATTTTGTACGAGCACCTTACAACAGAAAGGAAAGAAAATTGCATCACAAGTTTTACGATTCCCTTACCTCCTCTACCCCTCCCATACAAAATTATTGAGCATTTTTAAGAAATCAGTTATCAGCTAACTCTTAAAAGCTATCAATTTGAAATTTTGCATAAAAACTTACAAAAATAATTGAAATGAAATTGCGTTAAAAGTTTTGAAATCGCGCTTGCCCTTCTACCCCTCCCATACAAAAGTATGATTTCGATCAATTTCGTTAAATCAACTAATAACCAATAAATTAAAAGCTACGAACTTCAAATTTTGTACGAGCACCTTACAACAGAAAGGAAAGAAAATTGCATCACAAGTTTTACGATTCCCTTACCTCCTCTACCCCTCCCATACAAAATTATTGAGCATTTTTAAGAAATCAGCTATCAGCTAACTCTTAAGAGCTATCAATTTCAAATTTTGCATAAAAACTTATAAAAATAATTCAAATGAAGTCGCTTTAAAAGTTTTGAAATCGCACTTGCCCTTCTACCCCCTCCCATACAAAACTATGATTTCGACCAATTTCATTAAATCAACTAACCAACAAACTAAAAGCTACGAACTTGAAATTTTATACAAGCACCTTACAAGGGAAGCGAAATAAACTACTACTACATATCAAATTTTACGATTCCCCTACCTCCTCTACCCCCTCCCATACAAATGTTCGGTTTCGTGAATGTAAAATAAACCGAATTTTATGAAAATTCTCTGCAACTTCGTCTATGAAACACATTCTATACAGAGAATATTGGACGTGATTCAAGCAAAAAAGCTATTAACATCCATCCACCCTTACTATTACCCCTCCTCCTCCCTTCATAAAAATCCAAACTTGCAGAAACGAATGAAATATTTTTAAATTGACAAAAGCCCTGTCCAAGAACTCCCTTTCACTTAGCCTTCCCTAATCACTCTAACCTGCATATTGACTTTCCACTCATCCGCAACTTGTCCCAAGAATAATAAAGTTTCGTCCGAGTTGTTGGCAGTTTTATTTTTACTATGAATGAAAAAACTTTCCAAGGCCACTACCTACTTTTTCCAATTTTAAATTCGAGACTGTCTACAAACTTCTTCAAAACTTGATCATAAAATGAAAAATACAATAGCTTTAAATTTATACAACACATTTATTATTTATAGGTTTTTTTTCTCACTGCTTTCAAACAAACAAACAAAAGTTATATGACTAGAAATCTTAATAAAAAATGAAATAAAAAATAATCATAAAATATTAACTGAAAAACTGCGAGTCTCAAAATTAAGTCATTTCAACTGCTATTGAGATCCTTCTTTCTTTTTTCTTATTTAAAACACAATTCGAACTTATTTAGGTATAAGACGATTTCTCCTTTTTATTTTTTTTAATACTTCGAGCAAATTTAAGTTGTCAGTACTGTTTGGTTTGTGTCTATGATT
The DNA here is from genome assembly GCA_963669355.1 of Chorisops tibialis. Lineage (NCBI taxonomy): Eukaryota > Metazoa > Arthropoda > Insecta > Diptera > Stratiomyidae > Chorisops > Chorisops tibialis. Next base: position 177,451,842 of record OY770262.1, on the reverse strand, counting down.
GATTCTAGCTTAGATATAAACCAATATTGGAAATTTTCCAATTCTTAGATACTGAATGTATTAATTGATGTTAATTTTTAAGATAGTTTGGACATTTTCAGAAATGAAATAGTGTTGGAAGTTAATAATAACAATAGAAATATTTAATTTAAGGAAAGAAATGTTTTTTTTAGTGTTTAATAAAATATTTTATAGTTATGGATTCAAATATAATTTCTTAAAATTATTACAACGTAGGATAGGATTCTTTTCAGCTTAGGAAAAAAATTCACTTAAAATAAATTCCATTAAAACTAACTAAACAATAATTTACAGAGTTCTTTTTTACCATTTATCTTTAGTTTCATTAAATCTAAATTAGGAATATATTCGCTTTGAAATAAATACAGAAAACTATTTATAGGTTAGAAAAAAAAATCAATCTACAGACTCATAGCACGTGCTAATCGAACTCGAAAATCACGATAGAGCATTTTTCCACCAACCGGCACTCGACTTAGGTACATGTCAAGGGTCATTAAGCACAGAGCTTTTCCGTTCATTGGGAATTTCTGTGCTAGATCTGGTGTGGCGTCCAGGCCCTCGGAAACGGCCAATTGAATTAGCCATTTCCAAACGTCGGCACGTGTCCAGTCGCGCGGATCAATTGGTAAACCATCGGTTCCGACAACGTGAAATTCTTGCGGTATAGATTTTTTCGGCATCACTGTTTGCATTTTATTCCATCGGAGGTGATCACTGTCACGCGGACAAACGCTAACGTTCGAAAGATCAAGTGGTGGTACTCGTCCCGAGTATTTTGTAAAGCCCGATTCTACTTGCATGATGATTGCGTTCGATTGATTATTCTGCAAAAATTGAAGAGAAAAGAAAAATATTAGATAAATTGTTTTTAATTTTAAAATTTTTTTTTTATCTTATATATTAATACGTGAGCATCTAAAATTACCCGCGACTTTTTTTTATATGTTATAAAAGGGAGGGAGGGGGGAATGAAACTTATACATATTATTAAAAAGTTATTGTGCCATAGATGTTCACAAACCAAATAAACATGTGTGTATGTTGACGTTAAAAGAGGTAAACTAAAGTGAGAACATACAAGCGGGATCACATCTCAGTACTACAATTGTTCTTTGCTTCTTGACTTCGGTAATCGGACGAGAACCGGTAGATCTAGTGCACTGTGGAATTGCAAAAGTGTATAATTAAAGAATGCCTAATATTAGGCGAATTCCTATTGAAAGAATGCTTTTCGTTATTACGCACAATTGATCGAATTTCGACCACAGGCGATTCAATTAATTTTGTATCCGTATAGTGATATACCCTTCTCCTTTCTTTATATATCTTTTCTCCAGATCTCTCCAGAGGAATAAACAAGGCCTGGCTACAAATAAATAGTGTTGGGTTACTCATACAAGAAGTGGTACAAATGTCCCATTCATGCACTTCAAAAGTCCCATCACTACAAAAAATATTTTTGTCCCACTTCAAAGTTTTTGTCCTACTTCAGAGCTTTTGTCGCATCTGAATTAAAATCATGCATTTGTATGGCTGCTGTACCAACACATTTGTAACACTCAAATCGCACTCACTCTTCATCGGATTTTGTCCCATGTATTTGTATGACTGAAAGCAAAGCTCTCTAGAATAAAGCACGGGAACGGGACGGAAATATTACGAACCGGAGAACTCTATGAACATGAATGACAGATTCTCTTCGATGGGAGAAACCGAGATTTGACTTTCAACTTTCAACAACTTGTTGTTGTTGGATTGACTTGCATAGTGTTTTAACCCTAGTGAAACCGAATAAGTGTAAACTTATGTATATTCAAAGTCCTCTAAAATTGAAACACATAGAAAACTGTAGAATTTTAGTTATTCCGCGACACCTCTTATCTCTCATTCTTGTACATGGCGTTCTTAAAGCTTGAATTTTAATTTTTAAAATTAAATAAGAATAACTGAAATAAATAAGACTATATTTTTTTTTGTGATATTGATTAAGGAGATTTTGAATTTTAATTTTTAAAATTAAATAAGAATAAGTAAAATAAAAAAGAATGTATATTATAAAAGAAAATTGATTAATTAATAGTGATTCCGATCTAGTTACTAAGAATCAATTACGAGAGCGGATCGATAATGACGTGTAAAAATGAAAGAGGGGGTAGGTAAGGAATTTGGTATTTTTTTTACCTGTTTCATCCTTAAATAGATTACCTGCGAATGCTTAGCCTGATACCTTTTTTAGTTTTTGTGAACTTCTGTCTAAGCATGTCAACTTTTAATAAATTTCAAAAATGGATGAAAACGAATTTCGTGTGTTGATTAAACATATTTTTTTAAAAGGGAAAACACCTAAAGTAACCAAAGAAAAATTAGATAAACATTATGGGGACTCTGCACCATCGATTGCAATGATTTACAAGTGGTTTTCAGAATTCAAGCGTGGTCATACGAGCACAGAGACCATACAAAGTCCAGGTCGTTCAAATGAGGTCACCATGCCAGAAAGGATCGACAAAATCCATGATCTCGTGCTAGGAGATCGTCGAGTGAAAGTGCGTGAGATAGCTAAGGCAGTAAGCATCTCAAATGAATATGTTTGGAACATTTTGAAAAATCATTTAGCCATGCGGAAGCTATCCGCAAGATGGATGCCGCGTTTGCTCACAATCGACCAAAAACGCAATCGTGTGCAACTTCACAGCACAATTTGCAACTGTTTCAGCGTGATCCAAATGAATTTATTCGTCGATTCATAACTGTTGATAAAACATGGATCCACCACTACACTCCAGAATCCAAACAAGAGTCAAAACAATGGATGGAAGCCGGTTCTAGCGCACCGAAGAAGGCAAAAACCGTTTCATCGGCTGGAAAGGTTATGGCGACAGTTTTTTGGGATTCCCAAAGAATAATTTCCACCGACTACTTGGAGTAAGGAAAACCAATATATTGTTGCGAGCTAGGGGTTCGCCGGGATTTCAAGTAAAACACAATTCGTTTAAAAATAAGGGATAATTTATTTATTCGCACCTTTTACTTAATTCGCAAATTAACTTAATTCACACTTTAACTTAATTCGCCTATTTGGCACTACCGCCGCGTTTCGCTTGCACTGGTTCGCGTCTCGATCATTAAAATGACTGACTCCCGACTGAAAGCTTCGTGCTTTTATATACTTTTTCCCAATTCTCGAACCTTCTATGGTGTGTCTCAACTATACTGGGTGTGTCTCAACTATACTGGGAGGTTCTAGATCTTTGATTATGGGTTTTTACATATTGGGGGACTGTTCTGTAAAATTCTGGCATATTCGGGAAAGATCATTGCCAGATCTATAACAATATTATACTCAGTTATTGGATCGACTGAATGCTGCAATCAAGGAAGAACAGCCGCATTTGGCGAAGAAAAAAATGTTGTTTCATCACGACAACGCTCCAGCTCACACGTCTGCTGTTGCAGTGGCAAAATTGTTGGAATTACGCTACGAATTGCTTCCTCACCCACCGTATTCTCCAGATTTGGCCCCGTGTGACTTTTTCTTGTTTCCAGACTTGAAAAAATGGCTTGCTGGAAAGAGATTCACCACGAATAGTAACGTCATCAATGAAACCAACGCATTTTTTTAATGGTTAGAGAAATCTTGTTATTTGGAAGGGATCCAAAAATTGAAAAACGCTGGACTAAGTGTATCGAGCGTTCTACATATGTTGAACAATAAAATAAAATTTTGCCGAAGAAATTTTATTTTTTTCATTTTTACACGTCATTATCGAGCCGCCCTCGCAAGTTTTTATTTTTCAAATTCGATTATTAGTTAGTAAGATCCCACTTACTTTCACACGGCAAGATCACACCGACCCTGAAAGAGGAACTAAGGATTCACCGTTCACGCTCGCATTGAAAGTGTCAACACATTTACAGGATGTGATGTAATGTCTGGTAAATCACAGTGAACAATAACAATGCCTCAAGGCAAGATCGCACTGAACAGGAAGATTGCGTAACACAGATGAAAATCATACTTCCACAAAATGAATCATCGTCATATTTTTAAAAGATGATCATGACCTCACAATTTAATTCAATCATCTCCAAAACTCGGTACACAATCAAGTAAATAGCACAGATTTTCAAAAAAAAAGTCTTTATGATCAGTTCACAGTTTGGCAGCAAGATCGCACAACATGATCACATTGTGTGATCTTGTTATCAGCTGCGTACTGATCTAAACGTTCTGTTTTAATCATCAAATCAGTGGGTGGCTTAGGGGTAGTCTTTCTAACTCCAAATTAAAATCGATCAGTGATCATGATCGTGCATACAAATGAGTCAAGCATATTGGGCTGAAAAATTCAAATTTTCAAAACAGGATGTTATAATAATTTAAATTTTTTTTGCAAGATACGATCACTAATTGCTTCAAATTACGGATTATTCATTACAATGCCTCGCACTATTCGCGATTATGCACCTAAATTGTGTAGGATTTTTCATTTATGATATACGAGATTATGGTGCCGGCATGATATGTGCACTGCTACTTCGCCAATACATATCGAATGCATTCGCAATTGCAATTGTGCGCACGCTTAAGTAATTAGCGCCGGATTAAGGTTTAATGAAGAAATATGTGTTTCCGGCGCAATTGAACTTTTCGGAGGAAGAGTGAGCGGCGATATAAGTGCTTCATCGTAGTCTGCCACTTGGAGAAGTGATTTAATAGTCTCATATGTGGGATTATGTATTTTTTTTAGCTGCTTTGTTTGGATTCAATCTTCCTTTTTTCACCATTTTTTTTGTTGTAATTTTCTACTTATTTCTCTGTCCGGGGTTGTTGCTGTCCGACTGTATTATTGATTAAGTGTACATAAACAGATTGCAGAAAAACACTATTTTAATCGGATGCGTGGTTCCTCTTTCACAAGACATCCTCCTGAGTTATAATGTCCGGCGGGATATTCATTTCACGTGTGGAGGACGACGATGCGAGAAGATGAATGGAGAGGCCTGGAATAGTTTAATTGATCAGCGTGGGATATCAACCGCCCCCCGGCCGTACATGGATTTTTTTTTCGATTCCGTAATTTTCTCCACGTGTGATAGTCACGGTGTTTTTTAAAACTGGCCGGCAATTTATTGTGAATGAAAAAAAGTACATGTGTTTGTTTATTTAAACAATTTTTTTTCGTAATTGTTTTATTTGTTTAGTTAGGTGGCAAACGGAACTACCTGATCATGCAGAAAAACTGCGTGATGTTTGCTTCACACCAAGGTGTTTATGATAGTTAGGTCGGTTAGAGAGTGTGTTTATAGTTCCATAACAGTTTGTGTGCACTCTTTGAGGTCGAATCTTTATGAATTAAAGTCCATTGGCAGCGATAATTTTTGGATATGAATAACCTTAATAACGCAACAAGAAATAGCAAAATTTCAACGGAAGGCAGCATTATTAAGTAATCTCGCCGGCAACTATGCAGCAAAAATGGTGGCAGCAAGGAAAGCATATTTAATGCTGAGTATTTGTTGATTTTTGAGGTAGTCGTATAATGCAAACTCATTGAAGATGTCGTCCGGAGTGTTGTGAAAATTGAAATTTTCGAATACTCATTAAAATTGAAATAAGTTCACTATTTGTATTGACTTTCCTCATCAAATCGTTCTAGCTCGCCTGTGCCAACTCTTTCGACAGAATTTGCTCAGCACCTCCATTAATTGAAATCTAAGGATCCCTACCATGAGTTCAGTTTCGCACGTGTCACCCAATCATCGCCATTTCGGTAAAATATGACACCCAAGAAACTGACGCAATTCACCCTAGATTTCTTAAGCTTATATCTTCCGCAATATTTCACATTATAACTCACATCTTCAACACAATTCATATGACCTCTAGTTTTCTTGATGCATGGAAACAGGAGTACAGACCTACCTATCTCAATCTTACCCTTCATATCTATATCTTCCTACTTTAACGATTTTCGCCTTTTATCCGAATTTCAATCACTGTATCACTGCACTACTCAACATCACCGATAATATAAGAATACAAATGGACAAAGATCGGGTAACAACACTTACATTGTTAGACTTATTCATGGCGTTTCTACAAAAGCTCTCGAATTAATATAATTTTTCGTCCTCCTCAACAGCCTTGGTAGAGTCTTTCATAACAAACTGTCAGCAAGCATGCTTTGCCAATGGTAATTTATCTTCATTCGGAACAACAAATTGTGGTGTTCCTCAGAGAAGTATAGTGGGTCCTATGTTTTTCTCAATATACATTAATGATCTCCCGTTCCATGTAAAACATTGCATTGCTAACATGTATGCCGATGACGTCCAACTCCAGCCATCCGATCGGTATGGTTGAACATGCAACTCATGTTATCAACGAGGACCTTATTAGTATTTCCAATTGGGCATAAACACATTGTCTGAAGCTAAACCCCTCCAATACCAAAAGCATTGTAATATAAAAAACAAACATAGATTTGTCATCTTTTCCACCTGTTTTACTTGTCAAAAATATTGTAGAATATGCCAACAAAATATTTTTTAATACCCTTAAGAAATGTTTCTTGTCTGGCTAAACCCCTTCGCAATTTATTTTACCTGTCATTCTCTTTCCAACCATGTGGAAAATGGCGAATATCCAGCCAATCCCTAAAAAAGGAAACAAAGCATTTCTCTCGAACTACCGCCCTATAGCAATCACTTCAGTCCTGTCGAAAGTGATGGAAACGGCTCTCAATCGCTGGTCTAGTCAGTTACCTTAAGGATAACCATCTTCTCAATGATCGTCAATATGGGTTTCGTTCCGGACGTTCCACTGAAGACCTCCTAGTCTATCTGACCGAACGTTAGAACTCGTGCATTCACAAATCCAGCGAAGGTCAAATACTGACTCTTGACATTGCGAAAGCCTTTCACAGAGTTTGTCATTGTCTACTGGTAAAACTCGTAGCCATAGTCATACTACACTTGTGAAATAGATTGAGAGTTTCCATTTTGAATGCTCGATACGAAACGTAATGGATGGCATATCATCCCAACTGTTCCAAATTGATTCAGGCGTCCCTTAAGGCTCTGTTCTATCCCCACTCTTTTTTTAATCTTCATTAATGGCCTTGTCAACAGCAACACTCAATCCAATTCATAGCTTTACAACACTTTGGATAGTGCTGTGTTATCCAAAGTATTGTAAAGATAACACCTTTCAATTCGACTCCGTTAGCTCATCGTACCTCCGTGAATTCTAAACGCGATAAATTATACGGTACATGACCTTAGACCTCAACTTAATCCTGGAATGAGGCAGGAAAAATAGAGTAAAGTTCAATGCCTCTAAAACTCAGGCCTGTTTTCTATCTCTGAAAAGGATGTTGCGGCGGGATCCTCGAATATAGCATAAAATGCGCTCTTCAGAAGAATTTACATTACTCGGCATAAAACTAAGCAAACACATGAATTGGAGAAAACATATTTTTGATGTTGCAATTGATGCATTGGTGTTCTTCGAAAATCTCAAAAGTATTTTACGCTTCACGATCTTGCAAATATATCAATCAAATCAAATTCCTGTTAAGACCCCCTATAGGGGCATAGGACAGAAACAACTCTCTTCCACAAGGCGCGATCCTGCGCATCGGCTTTAAGCTGTTGTCAGGACTTGTTTATTCCTCTGGCCTCCTGCTCAACTGCTCGCTTCCATGTGTTACATGGTCGACCAACCCGACGTCTTCCTTGAGGGTTATAATCCAGAGCCTGTTTTGCGATGTTTTGCTCTGGTTTCCTCAAAGTATGACCGATCCACTGCCACTTTCGCCGTTGAATCTCAATACCTATTTTAGTCTGGCGAGTTGTACTCCAAAGTTCGTCGTTGGAGATCACTTCTGGCCAGAATATTCCTAAAATGCGTCGGAGGCATTGGTTTACGAAAGTCTGTAGTTTCTTGGTAAGTCGAACGGTCACTTTCCACGTAGTACAACCATATAACAACACGGATTTGACGCATGCGTCAAAAACTCGCAGCTTCGTGCGAAGGGAGATCTCTCTTAACCTCCAGAAAGGGGAAAGGATACCGAAGGCCTGACGAGCTTTATTTAGCCGAGCCTCAACATCCTTTTCGGCTCCGCCGTCCATGCTGACAATGCTTCCGAGATAGCAAAAATCTTGCACCTCTTCCACATCCTGTCCATTAAGAACAATCGGTGTGCTTGCGTTCGAACCCATGTGCATGTACTTGGTTTTACGCACATTTATTTACAAGGTCTATATTCGTCCCAGTCTTGAGTACAATTCATACATATGGGATGGGGCACTCAAAACTCAACTTGCGGTACTCGATCGAATCCAGAAGCATGCATTTCGTGTAATTGGAGATACGACTATACCAGCTTCTACAAACTCCCTCAAGCATTGCAGAAACGTCGGGATACTTAGCGTTTACTATCGATACTTCCACGGCAAATGCAACCCCATCCCTCCTCTTTTCAACTATCCCAGACATACACGGCAAGCTGCACGCGCCCATGAGTTCACTGTTTAACCTTTACCATCGCGCACAGTGAAATATAGGCATTCCTTCATCATACGAACATCAAGACTATAGAATGCATTGCCGCCCCACGTGTTCCCAGCAACTTACAGCACTCAGTGTTTCAACAACAACGTCCACCGACAGGTTAGACTTCCCTCCTGAAACTTCCTTGTAACGCCATCTTTCACATACCCTATACCGACTTGACTGTGCATTTAATGCATTAAAGGGTGACCCCCTAAGTTATGTTCGGTACTATAAAAAAAAACATTAACTTGCTCGAACATTGGCAAACTGTATGGGACCCTTCGTGCTGTTTACAATTCATCTTCATATCTACCTGAGCAGATGAAACTGATGATAGCTAAGACTATGGTCATGCCGATTCTTAGTTATGGTCATGAAATTTTTTGCAAGACTGATTATATGTCGAGTTATCGATTAGAATTGGCTTTTAACAGTATTGTTAGGTATGACTGTGGAATTCGACGGTTTGATCATGTTTTCACTTATGCTGATGGATTTCTTGGATGCTCTTCTCAAAACTATTTACTTTCTCTTTACTTAACATTACTATTTAAGATTGTCGTTGTGTTGTTACCCAAATCGGACCCTGACCTCCTGACGTTCAGGTTCCTTCACATTTTGTTCGTTATTGTGGAAGGGTTGCTAGTCCTTTGTGCAATCCTCTATCTACGAATTTTCATTTTCGCAGATTGAGGTATCCTAGACATATCCACGCAGGCAGTGTGCTAGAATTATGCGTCGACCGGGATTTGAACTCACGATCTCTGCATTGTAGACTAACACGCTACCCACTAGGCTACACCCAGAACATACCAGTCGGTAACATCGAAATTCTCAAACCTGTCATCTCAGAGGCAGTTCTTTTTTTATGTTATCCAGCAGTGGAACTTATTATTTATAGAGATTAGGAAGGTGAATAAAGAAAATTACTTTCGCGGGAGACTCAGGAAGCACTTTGATGATTTAATATATTTAAAGTGTTTGTAAAACCTTAGCAGTTTTTTTTTATAGAATGACCTGTGTTATAGGCAATTTCTGCCTTTATGTGCAATGCACAAACACAGTAATGGAGGGAAGGAATGAGATTGGGAAGGTAGGAGAAGGGGAGTGAGAACGACCGTAACGAGTGGAGAAGCTGGTATATTTTTTCAGTTGTACAGGCTGCTACTGACAAATATTTGCAGATCTTATGGGGAACTGAATGATAGAAAGCGAGCAGAAACCATCTACTGGGTATATAGCGCGGTCGTACAACTCCTTTGGTGTTCTGTTCTCCTTCTCGCTACGCAGTTGATTACACAGAATCCAACAGCAAAAGCTAAAAACTCAGAACCCGGGCAGCCAACAAGTGAAAATCGCACAAAGCAAGCTCCGACCAATAGGTGCCCATAATCTTAACCGAGCAGTAGTGGGAAAAAAATTCGGCCAGAAATTTCACAATTTTCATATCGAATGGAATCTTAGCAACGGCGACCTGCGTGCCTGTTATTTCAGATTCATTTCGGTATGGAAAAATTGTGAAATTTCTGGCCGGATTTTTTCGAACAAACATTTTAAGTTAGTCAACATTTCTTTGCCCACTGCTCAGTTGAAATTATGGGCGCCTATTAGAGAGGTAACACTTGGTAACGAATTTCAGATGCACAAATTTTTTCGGCAGAGTTTAGCCATTAGACATAATTCGTCGCGTTCATATGGCCGGTGTTTAGCAGATAACTGATAAATTTTTCACAGGTGTAAATGGAGTAGCATTTTATTTTAAGTCGTGTGCATTATATTAACTTTTGTCGAACACGTTGTTGATTTAAGATTTTTTTTTCTGCTTAAATTTTTTGCATCGTCTACTTCAACGAAGTGGCAAAGCTAGTTGTAACCGAAACGGCTGAACTATTTCGATTAATAAGTGCAACATATCTTCGAATCGAGTATAGAAATTCATTTTGAAAATTACAAAAGAAAAAAGTACCCAAAAAACCATATTTCATTCCATTCGATCAACATCCGTACATCTGTTTCTGTAATCGGATCGATCGAGTCCCGTGGGACATACACGAGTTTAAATTTATACCAACATCATAATGTAGGATGTGTACATGTACGATATACGATCATAAGTTGTTGTTGTTGATTTTTTATGGGGTAAATCCTCCCAACCTTAAGGCGGAAGTTATAGCATCTTTTGGCACGAGAAACCGGGCAATATGATCGTGCATCAAACAAGATCCTCACTAATGCTCCAGAGCAGCGATCATCTGTACCATGCATCACACATTTTATTTCCGAGGCTATAAAATATTCGACAGAACACATGGTCGTTTTGCTCCAAAACTATTAAAAGGCCAGAATGTTGAATTGCGGCAGCCAACAGCCAACTAATACGTTGTTGACGGGATGTGGAACTAATCGTATCGTAATAAATAGACCACCACGATCTCTGACTTACTATAGAGTCAAGCAGCAGCACCTACGGAATATATCGCATACTGATCGTGGTCAATATGGATAAAAAAAATTATTAAATTCTAATTTAAAAATTGATGTCATTCGATCGAATCGAATGTGCATAACGTATCGATCGAAAATAAATATCAAAATAAATTTACTGATTAAGCCACCCATATACCTAAATCAAAGATTATGGAAGATCTATACTGAAAAAGTGGGTGGCTATTTCTGATCTCGATCAATTCAAAATGCATCTTTTTTTCTGAAATAGATTTTCCCACAATTTATTATTTCTAAAGTAAGATCGTTCCAATCTGGTGTAGGATGATTCCCTAGTATCTTATCTTGTGTGTGGCACTATATGATCGTTTATTTCTGAATACGATCATTATTATTACTATTATTTTTTTTCTGCTTAAAATTTTCTTCGATAGAACCTTATCCTAGCTCTACTTCCTTCTTTAAGTTTCAGATTGGTAAAAGAAAAAGAAAATAAAACGTATCTGTTTAATGTTTACGATCATGTGTGCGCGAACCACATTTCTGCTGTCATAGCACTTTTGTGAAGAATTCGTGAAGGAAAATCTGTTTCTTTGATCTTGGCGGGAGTTCCGGAAGATCGAACCTACAAACTTCATTTAATTATCGACAGTTCATATTTTCTGGGATTTTTTTTTTTTTTTTGGATAAATTTGTGTTGCTTTAGATCTGTCAATATTGAAATAGTAAGTACGAATCGATGAATAAGAGTACAGTGTAGACGTGATGTTTTGAAAGATATTTCGTTTAATGTTTACAGACAAGATCAATTCGTGTTGGATGATCATAAAAATTTTGGTGTTTTTTTTTATTATGCAATCTGGACAAGGTTACGAATTTGAATTTATAAAAATACTTGAGTTTTTCAAAACCTCGCAGCGTGATGGATCCACTGCCAAATATTATAAAACTCCGAAATTCCTTGATAACGTTAATATAGCCTTAGGAAACATACATATATGTGAACAAAATTGTCGATTGCGATTTGTTAACAAAATCATATGGTTAAGACCTCCAGCAGAGACATAGGACATAAACAGTTCTTTTCTACAAGGCGTGATCTTCAGCATCAACCTTTAGCTGTCAACAGGACTTGTTTATTCCTCTGGCCTCCTTTGCAACTGTCCGTTTCCATATGTCGGTCACATAGACCAATCATACCTTGTTCTTGGTGGTTTAATCCAGTGATGTTTCTCCTACAATGGGACTAAAGTCGGACCTTGGCTTCCTGACGTTCTGGTTCCTTAAAATTTTCATTACTTATTGTCGAAGGGTTGTTAGCTCTCCGCACAACCCTCTATCTACGAATCTTTCTTTTTTCATAGATAGAGGTGACTAAGACAAACCCAAGCAGGCAGCGTGCTGGAATTATACGTTGGTCGGAGCTTGAACTCACGACCTTCGCATTGTAGACCAACACGCCACCCACAAAGCTACACCCTAGCCAGGGCTGTAGTTGTAAGTCACTGTTGCAAGGCTAAAGTGATTACCAGTGACCGAAGCTACTAAAATTTATAAAATCATCAAAAATATTGAACTGCAATTTAATTATCCTACGCAACAATTTATTATACACTTATAAAGATTTGCTCCGCCATAGCTGGTCCCAAGCCCGGTTGAGAAAGGAGGAGGGAGCATGGAGTTAACTTGAATGGCCAGTAACACCAGTGCGTATCAGGAAGTAGGCAAAAAGTATGACATAGTTGGACTCTCAGCATAGCTGTGAGAACTCCAGCATGCATATTTAGCTGAAAACTCCCACCTCTTTTTTTACCAGGGTGTAATAAATAAGTACGACCGGTCCTCCAGTTCGGGGGTTGGGCGAGGCGCCAACAACGCATCACCGGAAAAAAACACTGCCCAGAAACCTGAAGAACAGCCTCGGAAAGGATGGACTCAACGGATACGACCCCGCAATCAAAAAAAGGACTACTCTTTTGGATATTGGAATGTTCGATCCTTATTTAGGACAGGAGTTCCGGCAGAGTTCCTCGAAGAAGTGGCAAAACACAATATCAACCTAAGTGCCATCCAAGAAACGAAACGGCTCGGGTAATGAAATCATGGACATAAGATCACACACAATCTATCTTCTACAATGGCACTACAGCCCAAATCGAGCCTTGGCCTCCTGATCTTCAGCTTCCTTAACATTGGATTGTTAAACCTTCGCACAACCCAAACAAATCTGAGAGTATATTGTGTTTGCCTTACCGTTTGTAACGCTAAGAAATAACGCTCGCACAGAGCTGCCAAGGGTACATAAATATTTGTTGTCGCTCAAAAACCTCGATTCCGAGTGACCGTCTGTCTGTCTGTGCGTCTGTCTACAGCATAACTCTCGAAAGCTTTGAGCTATTGTGCTAAAATTTTTGGTGTGTCATTTTCAACTAAAAAGTAACTTTAAATTCGTGAATGGGCTACATCCCCCCACTCCTTCTACCCCCTCCCATACAAATTTCATGAAATTTCGAAATATTAAAAAATTGATTTTTCTTTGAAACTATTTAAGCTATCGACTTGAAATTAGGGTATAAGTATTATGATATGAATGTTATTAAAATGAGGGAATATTGATCCGATCCCCTCACTGCTTCTACCCCCTCCCATACAAATGGACAATTTTTAAAAATACATATTTTCGATTTTCATTGAAACTAGTAAAGCTGAAAAGACGAAATTTTGCCAGAATTAATTCTACTATAATTGCAATTAGTTTTAAAAAGAATTATCAACTTCACCTCATTTCTTCTACCCCCTCCCAAACAAATTTCACGAAATTTTTAAATTTAAATTAATTAATTTTTCTTCGAAACTGTTCAAGCTATCAACTTGATATTTTGTTTAAAGTATAAAAATAGAAATATCAACAACACAAAAAAAAATTGTTTTGATCCGTACACTCCTACTTCTACCACCTCCTATACAAATGTATAATTTTTGATAAATGCATTATATCGATTTCCATTAAAACTAGAAAAAGTACAAACTTAAAATTTTGCCAGAATTTCTTTTTTTTAATAATTGCAATAAATGTTAGAAAAAATTACCAGCTCCGCTTCAGTCCTTCTACCCCCTCCCATATAAATATTTGTATTAAAATTCAAAAAAAGCATTTCTCCTTCGAATATATGAGAGCTATCGACTTTGAAATTGAATCAAAGCGTGGTGATAAGGATGATGATAAGCAGTTTCAAAATCATCTTAAACGCTCCACTTCCGCTGCTCCTTCCCATACAAATGCCCCAATTTCAGGAAAACTATGTCCAATTTCTTTAAAAATAATGAAAATAAAAACTTTAAATTCAGCAAAAAAAATTTTACATGCCATGTTCGGTGTCATATACGAAAATTACAAACCTCCCGCTTTACTTCTACCACCTCCCATGCAAAAGTCTCTATTCATTATTCGAAAGAGTTTGAAATGACATATTTTCCGGTATATTAAAGTCATTCCCATTTCATCTAGAGTATCATATGATGGGGCTTTACGTCCTTATTTTTTTCTAGAATAATTTTACTACTGTCGGCATGATCTCTCAACCCTTCAATTGCTCTGATTTCTTTCACGTTAAATCGTCTGCGTATTCTCTTCATTTTAGTTTCCCGAAAGCGGCATTTTCTAGTTCCATGTTTCTTGGATCTAATGTAGAAATATCGTTCAGCTCTACGTTTTCAGGATTTGATTCAGAACACAGTCTTGAAGTCATCTTATCGACCATACTGAAGTGCACAAGGGGTTGCTGGATTTTAAGTAAAAATAAAACCACCTGCTTAATAAATTCTCTCTAATTTAACCGCAAGCCTTTATTTAAATATCTTTCCACTTCAGTCTTCTTCTCTCACAACTTACCGCTTGCCAATCTTAACTTCTTTCGCTTTCTAAACATCGGCTGACTCGCCGACGACTCCAAACTCGACTGACCTATTCACCAAAAATGCTCGCCTTTTATATTGTTCTTGTCGATCGAATCATTCCCGTTTTTTGATGTAAGAAATTTCCAATTAAACAGATGAAAACCGCATAAATGATCGAATTTGCAATCAACGCAACTAGAAGGATCTAACACAAGCACATAATTTAAGAAAAGATAGAACTCCCTGGGAATGGGATTTGCATGTCTACACAGTGATGAGTAGGTTACCATAGCAACTCGCGACGTTTTTTCGATTCTCGTTTGTTATAGATTTTCTCTAATGTATACATTATATACAAACATATATATCTCCACTCCGTATACCCTAGGACAGCATCCCGTAACCTAGCTAACCCAAAGATGTTTGGCTTCCCCAAAGTGTGGCTGATCCATTACCACTTTTGCCTTGGAATCGTAATATCTAACTTAATCTGTTCAGTTGCACTCCAAAGTTTGTCGTTGGAGCTAGAATATTCTTAGGCAAAAAATATGTTGATTACGATTGGTTAAAGCTGAATTTTGAATTCAGTGACTTTTTTTATTTACTTAAATAGGGGTAGCCTAGTGGGTAGCGTGTTAGTCTTACAATGCGAAGGTCGTGATTTCAAATCCTGATTGACGTAATATATAATTCCTGAACACTGCCTGCTTGGTTACCTCATCTATGAAAATGAAAAATTCGTAGGTAGAGGGTTATGCGAAGGGCTAACAACCCATCCACAATAAATAATGAAAAAAAAATGTTCATGAACCTGAACATCAGGAGGCCAAGGCCCAACTTGGGCTGTAGTGCCATTGTAGAAGAAATAGATAATGCATATATGCAGAACTAGTTCGTATTTCTATCAGAAAAATTGGAACAAACCAAATTAAAAGTCTTAATCTTACTCACTTCAAACAAGATCGGTTACAGTATTAAAAAAAAACAAAATCAGCCTAAATCCATCCTTCTTACTTCCGAAAATACACAATTCGAATTCGAATGCCGCGAAACAGGAAAACACTCTGTAAATCCTAATCACCTCAAATTGAACATATCCTGTTGCGCAACAGGCCCTGATAGTTAAATAACCAACCGTACGGGAACATATCGTGGCCGTTTCCTTCCTTAAACCGATGATGTGATAAGCGTTAAAACGCCTCAAAAAAAAAAAAATCAAAACAAAACAAAACAAAAACCGAAACATCCGTCATAAGCATAGAGACCCCATCTACCTAATACCAAAATATCTGGAACGTCCGGATTTTTCTCTAAAGAAAACAAAAAAAAAACCGCGGCCTCACATATGGGAATCTATCAGGACGCTATAATAAGTTTAGGTCGATTACATGAATTTTATAGCACTGGAAATCCTGTTTTGTGACGATCATCACACAATGGCTCAATATTATAGTCAGATCCGATCGGAGCGATTAATCTTTTTCGTTAATCGGACCTAAAAATCAACTATCGCCTCGACTAGAGGTCTCTCTTCCTGTTCTAACCGTCGTCGTAATACCAAAAGGGAAGTGTATAACCGGGAGGAGGAAATCACTAAATTCTGACGATTTTCACATATAGAAAACATGGCTGGATAGGCTTTTGTGGCTCTCTCTCTAATTATGCATTTCCTTTTGGTTTTGTTAGATTTTGTGCGTGTTGAATGGGGCCTTTTAGCTACCACTTCGATCATAATAAAGAAAAAAAAATAATATACGCGCATACACAATGGAGTTACGTACCCATTTACGAGCTTCCTCTTCGGCTCTATAAAACGTTCCAATTGGAGTGCTGCTGCTGTTATTGTTGTTGTGAGGAAGACACGTACTACTAGAAGCTGACGATTGTGACCACAGCCGGCCGGCACGCTGATTGTTAGACCGCACACTTGTGCGTCTTATCTTGTTTTGGAGTATAATCTATCCTTTCATGTAATTTTAATTACTTTCACTTTTTTTTAGATAAATTAGTTTCGATTGCATTCTAATTCTAATGCATACTCACGTATGCCGGGCAATCTATTAAGTTTAGTGATGCGACTTGATAAGTAGGTAGTATTGTGGCACGTGACTAATATCGAGGGTGGAATTTAGATTGTCTGTGGCTAGATAGTGGATTTAAGATTCGTGACTTTCCATTTTTAAACATTATTTACACTCCAAATTTTTTTCATTTTGCCTTAAGAAAGTCATAGTCACACCCACTGTTTACCCACTCTTACTTGAATTTCTTCATTTTGAAATTTTTTTTTTTCCATTTTTGTGGAAATGTTTGTTATGATAATTTTTATTATTAAGCCTTTATAATGGACAGCAATGGTCTACAATGCGATGATCATGAGTTCATATCCCCATTAGTAGATTTTAGTTTCGATCGAGATCGCTGCAAGAGAAAGGAACCTATTAGCCGGGTTAAATATCCAGGAAACGAGTATTTCATTAACATGGATAGGAGTCCATTATGCCACACTGTATCAAACGCTTTTTGAATGTCTAACGTGATCATGCCAACGGATTTTTTTGTTCTGGAATGCCTTTTTGATGAACTTGGTGACTCTGAGAAGTTGATGACAGGATTGGAGTGCTTTGGTCGAAAACCAAATTGTTTATCTTTTTCGGTGTTAAATTGAAGACGGTAAAGGATTATTTTCTCAAAAAATTTTTCAAATTGAAGAAAGTAAATTAATTAGTCTGGAACTACTGGGTGAAAACAAATCTTTTCTGGGCTTATGAATAGCTACAATAGTGGTTTCTTTCCAGCATTTAGGAAAGAATTCTAATTTTAGGCAACTGTTAAAAATAAAGTACAAAAATAGGGCTCCTTTTTTGGGGAGATTATTTAGAAGAATCAAAAGCGAATTATTCATTTTTATTATTATTGATTATTGATATGGTTAATTGGCCGTGGGTCGAATTAGAGCCTACGATATCATGAGAGGAATGGAATTGATCCGATATTTTTATTATATATCTTTATCTAAAGTTATACTTCTTCCTCTATTTTTCAAGACTTTGTTGATTTTCCAGAATTTTGTGGAAACTTTGCTTAAACCTTCTAATAAAGATTTTCTGTTTTTATTTCGCAGTTGAAATATTTCATAGTTTATCTTCTTCCGCAAGAAGTTAAGTTTTTAAGTTATGCGCTGTTTAAGCTTTTCCTATTGAAAAGAACATCATGAACAAGTCTCTGTTTTCGGGAGTAGAGCAAGAGAAACTAGAATCTTGGAATAGTTGAGCTTGTTTTGTACTCAAAAGAATTTAGAGCCGCATCCCTATTGGTATTGTCTTAGTGATAAAATCACAGGCCACATTACAATACTTGTTTTTGAATTTTAGTTTGGAATCAGAGGCAGCAGATAAGCTGCTTAGTGCTCCCTAATCGGTTCTTTTAAAATGTCAAACTGTTTGATGGAGTGCTTTCCTAAATGAGGAAGAAGATCGAAAGCTATACCATCGCGAATATATAAAGCGATACCTCATTTGGCGAAAGAAAGAAAGATACAAAACTGATCGCTTCCTGGCTTTTGATTTGGAAATGTATAATGCACAATGAAAGTTAAGTCAACTGAAGACTCTATTCTAAAGAATTTGATATGACATATTTTCCGATACATTAAACACTTTTCAATTTCATTTAAAGTTACGCATGATTGTTGTTTTTAACATGGATATGTCTAATGGTTGAACTTAACTAAGAATTTTGTGCGTCACGAAATTCATTACCGTGAGTTATCTCTCTAACAGGCGCCCATAATCTCAACTGAGCAGGAGGCGTTCGAAAAAAATCCGGCCAGAAATTTCACAATTTTCATACCGAATGGAGTCTGAGCAACCCGGTGAACATGATTCAGCAGCAAGCAACCGAAGTTACAGTCCTTGTTCTGCGTCTTTCTTTCTCACGAAAAATATTCAGTCCACTCACTACGCATGGGCTCGCAACCGGCCGAAAAATCCGCATTTTTTTCCATACCGAATTAAACAACAGGTACGCAGAGGTATGATCGCCGATTTGCTCAGATTCCATTCGAAATGAAAATTGTGAAATTTCCGACTCCATTTTTTCCGAGTTGGTCGAAGTATTTTTTTAATATTGCTCGGTTGAGATTGAGAGCGTCTGTTGGTCGGAGCTCGTTTTGTAGGATTTTCACTTGTTGGCTGCCAGGATTTTGAGTTTTGCTGTTGGATTCTGTGACGCCGACCACGTAGCGAGAAGGCGACCATAATACCAGAAGAGTCGTGGAGCCGGATCGAGCGCCTTGCAGAAGATAGAAAGAGGAAGTAGGGGTCTTAACTGTGTGCCGAAATGATCAAGTATGTGGCCTTTGACCATTATGCCGGACACCGTATCGCTTAACAGCTGGCCAGCGCTTATACTAAAGTCCATAAACTCAAACCTGACGACGGGCTTCTGCATATTTTTCGTCTTTACATCGATAAACCATGCATTAAGAGCATCAAGCTGAAAGCACACACGATTATACTGTGTAACATTTTTGATTCCACACAGTGAATTATAGGCAACGTTTTTCGTTACCAGTTAGTATTTTTCTTAAAGAGCATAACGCGCAATGCTTCAAGAGTAACTTCCACCGTCACTTTCGTCTCTCACCGCCCAAATTTCTTTGATGTCTATTTTACTCCTTTCTATTCTGACTAACCTAAAGAGTGACAGCTGAGTTGATCTCGGTGTCACAAAAAATGTCGAATGTACAAACACAGGTTCATGAATGAAAGGATTTATAAAGATGGAAAGAAAGGGTAAGGAGAGTGAGAACGATAGGGCAAAGCTGCTATATTTTTCAGTTGATTGACTGCTGGGGAGTTAAATGATACAAAGCGAACAGAAGCCATCCAATATTTTAGAAGTGCAACTGTTTCACTTTTATATTGTTTATCCATTTTATATCGAATAATTTTTATTCCCAATAGCAACTAAAAACAATTGTACTGAAATAAATTCTGTTGTCTGAAGTGTGTTTCGAACCCACAACGCTGCCACTGCGCCACGGAGTCTTCAATACCTATTCAATCTTGTGATGTGAACATTTAAGTAGTTATCTCGAAAATTATGACCTTTACAGAAATAAACTGCCAACAAGTCGGGCGCAACTTTACAAGTTGAAGATGCATGGAAAGTTAATATGAAGTTAGAGTGGTTAATGAAGACTAAGTGGAACCACCTTTCACAACTGGAACACCTTTTCACAAGTGAAACTCTCTTTCACAAGTGAAACCCTCTTTCACAAGTGAAACCCTCTTTCACAAGTGGACCCCCTTTAGGGCAAGGCTGCTGTCAATTTAACACTTAATTGCGGATACGATCAATAGCTCCAGTATATGTATTCAATATTTCGTTCATTTATGCAAATTTTGGTTTTTATGAGGGAGAGGTGATATTAAGGGTGGGTGAATGCCAATAATTTTTTTTTATAATTGATTGCTTCAATTAAGTCCAATATTTTCTGCATAGAATGTCAGTTTCATAGACGAAGTTGCATAGAATTTTCATAAAATTTGGTGTATTTTACATTCACGAAACCTATCATTTGTATGGGAGGGGGTGGAGGTGGTAAGGGAAATGCAAAATTTGTGATGCAGTTTTATTTCATTTATTTTTTGTAAGGTGCTCGTACAAAATTTCAAGTTCGTAGCTTTTAATTTATTGGTTAGCAGTTGATTTATTGAAATTGGTCGGAATCATACTCTTGTATGGGAGTGCGATCTCAAAACTTTTGACGCAGTTCCGTTTCAACTATTTTCGAAAGCTTTTGTGCAAAATTTCAAATTGATAGCTTTTAATTTTATTTAGGTGATAATTGATTTTTTTTAAAATGGTCGAAAGAATAATTTTGTATGGGAGGGGGTAGAAGCTTAGAAGGTATTCAACCAGTTAATATTTCATTCTTTTAGAAATTTTTTTAAAATTCATTTTGCACATTTTCAAGTTTCTACCTTAAAATTTCATTTAAAAATTTTCAGTTTATGTGTTTTTTCAGTGCACATGAAACACCTTGTGCACGTTAGACCAGGGGGGTCAGTGCATAACAATTGTAGAATTTTTATTATTTTTTCTGTATGTACAACCTATAGATGTATCCACCTGGAAAATTTAAACTTTGTATCTTTAACCAGAGCCCTAAAAAAATCACTCAAAATTTTCGACATTTTTGCCTACCACCTCCCTCCCCTTACACCTCCCGACATAAAACTTTTACCAAAATTCAAAACTATGTAGTTCTATAATTTGACAGAATTTGAGTTTCATATTTGCACATAGTTTTGAGATATAATGGTTTGAAATTTTGAAAAGTGCAATGCTCCCCATTTTCTCCGCCTCCCCCTGAACCTTTACACCTCCCAAAATGGGTGTCCGCCTGAGATCCGCAACTATCTACAATACCTCCAAAAATGAACTTTCTATCTTGAAGGGTTTGGGAGTTAATGTGCGCTGAGCGTACACACCGGCGTACGGCGGACGGCGTAGACAGACGGATTTTTTTTTTGCATTTTTAGGCTATTTTAGTCATGAGACGCAGCAAAAATTTTTTTCCAAGTCGATCACAATACTTTATTATTAAAATAATAAAGTAAAATACATAATAATGAATAAAATTTATTTTTTATTGCTCTTAACATTTTATTCAATAAAATCGATCGCCCGCGACTTTTCCCGCGGAAGAATCGCAAAATAAGCAATTTTTGAGAATATAGTTAGTAATAAGTACATTATGTGAGATGTATAGTCTGTTTAGTTTAATGACTCTTTAAACACAATATTTTGTATTTTATTGGAATCAGAACTATAACATTTGTATGGAACAGATTCGTGATCAAATCAATCCCGTGATTTGAGATCATATAAGTATGGAAGAGCGTTAAGGACATGTGAATAGTTGTAGCTTGAGTTAATTAAAAAAAAGACCAGCAAGGGAGTGATAAAAAGGGTGACAGTACTGAACTGATTTATTTCATATTGTTATAGATCTGGCAACCACGCAATATTGATCTTTCCCGAATATGCCAGAACAGTCCCTCAATATGTAAAAAGCCATAATCAAAGATCTAGAACCTTCCAGTATACACCCGACGGAACCGTATACTCCAAAATGTAGGCAATTAAAGATCTAGAACCTTCCCGAATAGTCTAGACACACACCCAACGACACCCGACGGAAGCTTCGAGAACTGGGGAAATCTGGTATAAAAAGCACGAAGCTGTCAGACGGGAGTCAGTCATTCAGCGACATCTGTGGACGAACGCGAACCGGTGCAAGAACGCGATAGAACATTATCGGTGGTGCCATATAGTGCGAATTAAGTTAAAGTGCGAATTAAGTGAAAGTGCGAATAAATAAATTATCACTTATTTTTAAACGAATTGTGTTTTACTTGAAATCCCGGCGAACCCCTGGCTCGCAACAATTGGTGTCAGAAGTGGGATTTTCAAGGATAAATTCGGGTTAAAAATCGCGAGTGAAATTAAAATTCTCGAACGGATAATTTTGTGAGAGCGAAAAAGTGGAACTAAAATTCTCGAACGGACAGTGAGAACTTTGTGAAATCAAATATTCTCGAGTGCTTTAGTGAGCAGTGACTTTAATTAGTGAAGTAAATTTAAGTGAATTCGAATCGCGGAAAAACTGGAAATAATCGGTAGTGTAAATGCCGCGTTATCTAAACTAGGACTAGACTTAAAATTAATGGAGTTGAAGGAAGAGCTCAGTAGACGCGAGTTATCTACGACAGGGAGCAAGTCTGACCTTGTCAGCCGTATGATGGAGACACTTGAGGCTGAGGGTGAGGATGCAGATAGTTTTGAGTTCCAAATCAAAGAAGCTCGTGGAGAGGAGTGTTCTGGTACATCGGATGCTCTAACACAGTTAATACAACAAATGATGAACAAATTAGATCAACAATCAGTGGACATTAAACAACAATCAGTAGACTTTAAACAACAATCAGCTGTGACAACGGACATGAATCAGAAATTAGACCAACAAAGTCAGCTGTCAGCGGACCTTAATGAAAAATTAGATAAGTTCTCAAAGGACCTCAACCAAGAATTGGAGCTGCAAAATAATAAAATAGACACCATGGGTAAGGCAATAGAAGAAAACGTAGAGAAGAAACTTCGAATCTTCGAAGAACAAATTACGGAAAGGATATCCGGGATTGTAGAAGAAGTCGAACGCCTAAAAAGGGACTTCGATAACGTGAAAGCGACTGAAGTCATCAAGGCAGAACACGTTACGCACAAGGGTCTCAAAGCTCCAATCTTCGATGGACAAACACCGTGGGCTATTTATAAGACCCAATTTGAGACTGCCGCAAGAAACAATCATTGGAATGATCTGGAACGGGGAACGGCTCTTATATTGGCGCTAAGAGGTCCACCAGCAGAGGTTCTTCAAACGATTCCGCAGGAGCAACAACAAGATTTTTCAACGTTAGTCCAGGCATTGGATCTTCATTACGGCAGTGACCACATGCGAGAGATCTACAAAACACAACTGTACAACCGAACCCAAAAGAATGGTGAAACACTTCAAGAGCTGGCACGCGATATTGAACGACTCACACTATTATCGCTGCCCAATGCGCAAACACAGCAACGCAACGATACAGCTGTTTCCGCATTTAACAATGCTGTACAGGACAGAGAGCTGCAACAGGCGTTGAAATTGGCAGGTAAGAAAACAATTGGTGAAGCCTTAGTATATGGGCTGACGTTCGAAGCTGCCAAGCAAAGCTCGCGGAGTAACTATCGAGTCCGAGAAATAGCAAAAGAGTGTGTGTGTCAGAGATCAGAGTACACCAAGCGGCGCGAAAGATCTGGTGCCCCCCGATGCTGGAATTGTGGACAGGCAGGACACTTGAGACTCGACTGCCGTAAACCCAGAAAAGCGATCAACTATTGTTCCGGCTGCGCTGCTAAACAACACGAAGGTAGAGATCGTGAAGGTAGAGATCGTGAAGGTAGATCTTGGTCAAGAACTAGTCGTCAGAGTTCAAATCTTACACACAGTTTTGATAAAAGCCGCCGGAGTCGATCGAAAACCCCGAGTCAGCAAGATCGATTGCAACAAGAACAATACATCGGGAAAGATCTTGGAAGCAAAGATAGGCATTCGAAAAAGGGTCGCGAACGAAGTCGGGTAGAAGTCGTGACGGTCAAGTACCTTATGCGAATAATCGTGACAAGGCCGAACATGAGAAGCGATGTGATCGAGAAGATCGCGAAAGGAAGAATGCGGAACGTGAAAAGGAAAGTAAACGTGCTGCCAAGAAGGAGAAGGAGCGCGAAAAGGACATGGAGCAAGAACGCGAACGTGAGAAGGAAAAAGAACCCGAAAAACCATTCAGAGGATAACGACTGAACCAAAGGATGGATGGAATCAGCGAAAACTTCGTACTAAAATGAAAGTGGTGGAATTGTGTCACATTGTATGGGAGGGGGTAGAAGGAGTGTAGCTAATCGGTTAATTTTTCCCGATATTAATAATAATGTTTATTAAGGATTTGATATAAAATTTTAGCTCGATGAAAGTTATACGTATTGAGAAAATTGGGGTAGAGCATTTCATGAAAAAGTGCAGTTTGTATGGGAGGTGGTCTAATGAGTAAGAGGTCCTTAGTAGTTTTTCGAGAAACTACTACAATCATCATGCAGTTGATATATTTTAAATTTCATATCAATAACATTCACACTTTCCAAGAAAATCGAATTTTTGAAAAGTCGTGAAATCGTGTCACATTGTACGGGAAGGGGTAGAAGGAGTGAAGCTAATCGATTAATTTTTTCCCGATATTTATAATAATGCCAATTAAGGATTCGGTACAAATTTTTAGCTCGATGGAAGTTATACGTACTGAGAAAATTGGTGTAGAGTATTTAATGAAAAAGTGTAGTTTGTATGGGAGGTGGTGGAAGGAGTGAGGAATTCAAATAATTTGTAAGCTAAAAGATTGCATTTGTAATAGAATCAATATATTTTAAACATCAAATTAATAATTCTTATAGTTTCGAAATAAATCGATTATTATTATAATAAAATTACTCAATTTTAACTGCTCTAAAACTTGAATAGGTTTTTATGAATTTTTTTCCTAGTTTTTAGTAATTAAGAAATTGTTTTTCTTATATTTTATCTTTATCACTGATCCATCAATTTTATCTAAAATTTTGTGTAAATGTTGCCTCATACCCATGAAAAACAAGTCAAAAATAACAGAAAGTCGCTCCAAATCTCCGGAAAAGACAAAAATACTTAAAAAGCTACTTGAGCTCAATATACTTTCATTGATAAAAATAAAATAAAAAAAAGTATGTGTACCGTTCAGAAAAGTAAACAAACCTCACTTCCGCCTCAAAATAATAAAAACGTTGTAGTCCACTCAGCAAAATGTTAAAAACACCTACGCATCACTGCCTTGCTAAGCATACCTACTCGTACTACGTCGTGGTATATTTTGCTAAGGCGCAAGACTTTTAAGACAATAAAAAGGTAGAAAACTAAAGGTAAGAGATCGACGACTTGGTTTCAGTCCAATTCTCGAGAATTGCCATCATGATCCATTGTCAACGCGATCGTCGTATCTTTTTTAATGACAATAATTTTCAATGTTCCCGTTACAAAAACAATATCAC
This sequence comes from Chorisops tibialis, assembly GCA_963669355.1. Lineage (NCBI taxonomy): Eukaryota > Metazoa > Arthropoda > Insecta > Diptera > Stratiomyidae > Chorisops > Chorisops tibialis. The sequence continues at coordinate 177,426,227 of OY770262.1, read as the reverse complement.
TCGGGGAAAAGAAGATACACACATGGCGTAAGTGGTTACCGTGGAAGAAACAGATAAATGTAGCTACACACAAAGCCCAAGGAAAGTTTCCGCTACTCAATGGAGGTAGTACAGCAAATTTACCTGCATTGCAAGGTGAACAATGGGAAGCGAAGATCATGGAAAAAGAAGAAAGAAATTTATCTCTTCATTGTCTTGAGGGTTTCCGATCTTAAGGTAGCGATAAGACGCAAAATCTTTTCGATTTTTTGAACGGGATCAGGCGCGCTATATAATTGCGCGTGCGGAAGTAGTTAGCGTTCATGCTCAGGTGAAAATAATGAATCGTCGTGTATAGCAGCGCTACCGAATAAGGCCAAGAGCTGCTTCTGCTTCTTCAGTTCGTTTGGGGTTAAGTTGAAGTTGGCAAGAAAAAAATGGCTAAGCGAAAAGTTACTATGCATACCTGGACCTGGCTGGAAGCAGGTGATGAATATATTTCAGAACCCGACAATCCGGCAACACGCAACAAGAACACAGCTGCTGCTGTTGCTTCCCTGAAGGTTTCTGTAAGCTGTCGCGTCATCCTTCGAATTTGTTGTCTGAGGTCTGTTCGGTCGTAATGCATGGCTTGTGTGCTGATATACACAGTGCATATCATGACCGAATTTTCGCCCTCAAACCTATATTTTGGGTTGCTGCGCGGGCTATCAATCCAACGATCGTGTGTGCCTGTGTGTATAATCAGAAAAGTGATGCACTAAGTGTGCCATCTGTCGATTAGTTAATCGAATCCGAACAGATGATACCGCTCAAGGGTGGCATTGAAGTTGAAGATATCTTTTCATTTTCGAGAAACCCATCCTCCATTTTTTTTTCTTCTTATCTTATGTGCACAATATTTAGCAGTAGTTGAAAATTTTGCTTGTGTCTCATATCAAACTTTTTTTTAATTGGATTAAATTTCAATTTCGAAGCCATAACAAAATGATGTTATGAACAGAAATTTTGTAGGTCATGCGGTTTTTGGTAATTTATTAAAAATTAGAAAAATTCAAAAAATTCACCCCCCACAATCGCGATCTTAAGGAATTCATTCGATCGTAATATAAGTTATTTTTGGAAATTACGTAACGATATTACTGCAAGGTTTCGGAACTATTTAAATCGCAATCGAAACAGTGAATATCATTCACGATCATCAAAATTGTACATAGATATCAGCCACGATCGGTTTATAAAGGTGAATATCGTGGTCACGAGCACAATAATCGCATTATGACCGACATTTACAAATGATCGTGAATAATATTCACGGTCGCGACCGCGACCCGATTATGATCGGTCTAATGCTCATATGTTATATGGATAATCATGATGTATTCATAACGATCATGATCAAAGCAAATGTGAATTTTTGGAGAGGATCGCACCCATTTCTAAATAATCGATTTTTCGAGCATTCAAGTTATTTTTATTAAAACTCTTCAATATATTTATTCCTTCGAAGGAGAATGGGGTTTACCAAGAAAACTTTGAATTATTACTTGGGAAATCGAAGCGTAATTTTATCAATAGCTATTTAAGTTACATAGTCCAAAGGGTCAGGATTGGAGAAAATGAATCATCTTGTAGTTCGATGTTGCATAGTTTTCCTTAGGGCTCGGTCTTGGGGCCTCTGTTATTTTGTATGTTTATTAATGATGTACCAAATGTGTTAAGAAATGTGACTATTCATCTACATATGTATATGCTAACGATGTGCAAGTTTACCTAAGCTGTCCCAAAGCAACATTTTTTCATGTGAAAAACTTATTATTGAGGATTTATGTCAAATTCATTTCTGGGCTAATGATAATGGTCCATGTCTTAGTCCTAAAAAATGACAGTATATAGTTTTAGGCAAAAAATCTGTTGATCTGTTCATTTCCATTGATGCTTCTGGACTCAATGCCAGTAGCATACTGTGACACTGTGAGAAATTTGGGAAAAAAAATTTTAATAAGACTCTGACATGGAATTACCACATGCATTGAAAAATAAATCCCATCGCGCAAAATAATCTCAAAAAAATTCACACGAAAAAAAATTTTCCGGCGTGAAATAACTAACTTTGTCAACTTATTGAGCAATACAGGTCAACATAGACGACAGTTTTTCGTGCAACGATAGGATACGAAAATTACGAATTATAAACGTAAAAAAACCAGTCGGGCGCAACTTTATTATTCTTGGGACAAGTTGAGGATGCATGGGAAGTCAATATGCAGGTTATGGTGGATAGAGAAGACTAATTGAATGGGGGTTCTAGGGCACAGCTGTTGTCAATTATTTAACACTTAAATGCGATTACAATCAATAGCTCCAGTAGATAGAACCAATATTTCATTCGATTATTTACGCAAGTTTGGATTTGTACGTGGTTGGGTTCGACTTAATCATTTTTTAATTGATTGCTTAAATCACGATTTTGAACGCTATATAGAATGTTAGTTTCATAGACAAAGTAAATTTTATGAAATTCTCGGTATTTTTATATTCTTGAAACCATACGTTTGTATGGGAGTGATGGAGGAGTTGAGGAGTGAAAGGGCAGGAGGGATTTCAAAACTTTTGATGCGGCTTATTTCAAATATTTTTAAAAGTGCTTGTACAAAATGTGAACTTGAAAGCTTTTAATGGTTGGGTGATAATTGATTTCTTAAGAATGGTCTAAAAAATACTTTTGTATGGGAGGGGGTAGAAGTTTGGAAGCTATTCGGCCCGTGTGCTGAAATTGGTTGTGTGTAATTTTTAGCAAAAAAACAAAAACGTTAAGTTTGTGAATGGGCTACATCCCACCAATCCTTCTACCTTCCCATACAAATTTCGAAATAATAAAAAATGAATTTTTCTTTGAAACTATTTAGGCTATCGACTTGAAATTAGGGCAAATCATTAACATCACAAAATTTTGATCCGATCCCTTCACTCTTTCTAACCTCTTCCATACAAATACACGAATTTGAAAAATTCTTTTTTTCGATTTTCATTGAAGCAAAGCTGAAAAGACCATTTTTTTGCCAGAATTAATTCTATTACAAATGCTACCGGTTTTTAAAAAAATTATCAACTTTTCTTCACTCCTTCCCATACAAAATTTCACAAAATTTTTAAATTTCAATGGGCGTAAAACCCAATCATATGATACTCTAGATTAATTGGGAATGACTTTAATATACCGGAAAATATGTCATCTCAAATTCTTTCGAATAGTGAATAGAGACTTTTGCATGGGAGGTGGTAGAAGTAGAGGGGGAGGTTTGTATTTTTCGTATATGACACCGAACATGGCATGCAAAATGTTTTTGCTGAATTTAAAGTTTTTAGTTTTCATTATTTTTAAAGAAATTGGACATAGTTTTCCTGAAATTGGGGCATTTGTATGGGAGATGGCAGAGAAAGTGGAACGTTTTAGATGATTTTGAAACTGCTTATCATCACCCTTATCACCATGCTTTGATTCAATTTCAAAGTCGATAACTCTCATATATTCGAAGGAGAAATGCTTTTCTTGATTTTATAATACAGATATTTATATGGGAGGGGGTAGAAGGAGTGAAGTTAAGCTGATAATTTATTCTAGCATTTATTGCAACTATTAAAAAACAAATTCTGGCAAAATTTGAAGTTTGTAATTTTTCTTGTTTTAATGGAAATCGATATAATGCATTTAACAAAAATTATGCATTTGTATGGGAGGGGGTAGAAGGAGTGTACGGATCAAATCAATTTTCTCGTTATTGATATTTTTATTTGTATACTTTATACAAAATATGAAGTTGATAGCTTTAACAGTTTCGAAGAAAAATAATTTAATTTAAATTTCAAAATTTCGTGAAATTTGTATGGGAGGGGGTAGAAGGAGTGAGATGAAGTTGATAATTCTATTTAAAACTAATTGCAATTATAGTAGAATCAATTTTGGCAAAATTTCGTCTTTTCGGCTTTACTAGTTTCAATGAAAATCGAAAATATGTATTTTTCAAAATTGTCCATTTGTATGGATAGAAGGAGTGAGGGGATCGGATCAATATTCCGTAGTATTAATGACATCTATATCACAATACTTTGACCTAAATTTCAAGTCGATAGCTTAATTTCAAAGAAAAATCAATATCTTAATATATCGAAATTTCATGAAATTTGTATGGGAGGGGGTAGAAGGAGTGGGGCGATGTAGCCCATTCCCGAACTTAAAGTTACTTTTTTGCTAAAAATGACACACAACAATTTTTAGCACTATAGCTCAAAGCTTTCGAGAGTTATGCTGTAGACAGACGCACAGACGGACAGACGGTCACTCGGAATCGAGGTCCTCCACTTCCTCTGCCACCTCCCATACAATTGTCCCAATTTTAGGAAAACTATGTCCAATTCCGTTGAAAAATAATGAACTCCAACTTCAAACTTTAGATTAGATTAGATTAATTTTTATTATAGTATGACAAAAAATATTGTTTAACATAGTTCTTATAATACAGAGTTCAGACTACACAGTCTTTTCATCTTAAGTTGTACAATTCAGTTTGCTAATTACTGCAGAGAGATGGTTTTTATATTTAATTGTTTAATTTAGCATTTAAGGGAGAAAAGTAAGCAAAACCCTACGGTTGAATTAATACTACTTACAAGCTACTTCTTAGAGATAAAACTTAACCTACAACTTAGACTAGAAGAGCCCGTATCAGGGCATTTTGCGGCTAAATCCGATATAATGAAGTTTACCATTTTAGTATCGGCTAATTCATGTAAAGTTCGAGTAGCGAAATACCAGGGTTTATTCAAAATAATTTTCAGTCACTTGTTTTGAATTATTTGGACTTTATACCTGTGTGTAGCAGCACAGAGTTTCCAAATAGGAGCTCCATATGTTATTCTTGGTTGCATGACAGTTTTAAAGATGAGAAATTTATTTTTCAGTGACAATTTGGATTTCCTATTAATTAATGGGTACAATATTCGAATTTGTTTCTTGATTTGGGAAACGGTTTCTTCAACATGGTTTTGAAACGTTAGTTTTTGATCGAAGTGTACTCCTAGATACTTGATTGTTTTCGACCAACAGATTGATTCTCCGAGGATATTAACAGCTGGTGCTGGAAGGTAACGTGCTGCTCGACGCTTTGTGAAAAATATAGCTTGTGTTTTTGACGGATTAATTTTTATTTTCCATTTATTATAAAAATTAGAGATCACATCACTGTAGTCTATTTAAAATCTGGGATGGATCGTAGCTTTTAGTATATGTTAGTGTCATCAGCGAATGTCGCCAATTCGCAATCATTCGTTACAGGAACGTCAGCAGTGTAGATGTTGTATAGTATTGGGCTAAGTGTAGATCCTTGGAGAACCCCTGCAGGAATAGTTCTGGGATCAGAGAGTTTATTTCCAATTTTGACTTTGAACGATCTGTTGCTCAGAAAGGAGCTGATTATTTGGCAGATATACGGTTCGAAAGAATTATTTATTAATTTGTAGACTAGACCTTCATGCCAAACCGAATCAAAAGCCTTTTCGATATCTAAAGTTATCATTCCGATAGACTTTTTAGCGCGTAGTGCCTCTTGAATTTCTGTTTTTACTCTAAACAGTTGATGAGTGGTGGAATGGTTCGAACGAAATCCAAATTGATGATGGGGAATTATATTACAGTTTTCGATCTTGTCCAATATACGCTTCAATATAATTTTTTCGAAAATTTTACTCATAATAGGTAGAAGGCTTATGGGGCGATAGCTTTTTGCTTGAGAGGGATCCTTGCCTGGCTTAAATTCAGCATGAAATATTTTGTATGCCACGTTCGGTGTCATATACGAAAATTACAAACCTCCCCCTTCTGATTTTACCACCTCCTATACAAAAATCACTATTCACTATTCGAAAGAATTTGAGATGACATATTTTCCGGTACATTACACTCCTTTCTGTTTCATCTAGAGTATCTTATGATGATAATTCTGTTCTTTTTTTTTGCATTTTTCGGCTAATATTAGTCCTGAAACGCAAAAAAACCAAGCCGATCACAATACTTTATTATTAGAATAATAAAGTAAAATTTATGTTGAAAATGTGTAGTAGAAAAAAATAATGTTTAATAATTAAAATAAGTAAATAAAATGATTTAACAATTTTTCAAAAAGAATAAATAAATGAAAAAAATATTTTTTTGTAAATACGTATTTAAACCCCCGCAGTCCAACGCAAATGCTAGCGGATCTTGTGTCTAAGCAATTTTATCACGAAATATATACTAACATGTGGGGTTTTTCTCGACTTGAGTATTTATTCTAAGGGCCGAATCAGTTTTTTAAACAGAATTTATTAACGTCACAAAATGCATGTCTGTGATGAATACTTATAAAAATGAAAATAATTAAAACCACGATCCAGTTCGAAGAATTACGATCATGTCGGAGATAACGACGGTACAATCGCCACGAGATTAATAGTAGAATGTTTATTAAAAATTTCCAACTAGATAAGGCGAAATCAAAATCACCAGCATGGCGTAATCTGTTGCATTTCCTCTTAACTTATGCTTACACAATGCCATTTGCAATGCAATTTCCATGACACATAACCCAATAAAGAATTTCACCTTCAGTGCTAACGTAATGTTATAGGTACTTCGTATTAATGCAAAAACCTAGAAGGTGTGTAATTAAAGAAAACACTGTAGAGTAAAAGTATAAGCGCGATAACCGTCAACTCTCAATAAATTCTGTCCTCAATAAATTTTTATGTAAACATGGAACAAATTAAGCAATCAAGTCGCATAGCTTTATAGTAACCTCCTTCATTATTTGTCCCAATTACGGCAGTCTTCAAGTTTACACTTATAAACTGAAGACGGCGTCGTCATTGACGGTCGTTATCGACGAATTTAGGCGTTTCACTATCCCGATACAAAGAATCAGTATACTCTATAGATAGATAGATAGTTAGAACAAAGACGATTTATTGGGTCCTCATATCGCTTCAGTATTAATGAACTTCCGGTTATAAATAATTCGATGGTGGCATTTTGTCATAAGTAGCAAAACTTTCAGATTTCTTTACGAAAAATCCAGCCCACACCAGAAGCGATAATCTCGAACCGTGCAGATCGTCCACAGCACCCGAGTACATGATCAACAATTTATTTTCGTTAGAATGTCGGCGCGGTTGCGGCGCCTTCGAGTCACTCATTCCAAAATCTAAACTAAACATCTGAGGATATGGAAGTTCTAAATCTATGGCATTTATCTTAATCTTTAGACAAGGGCTTTGAGGGGCATAACTTATCATACATCTTCCAGTTCTTCCGGGATTTAATTGGATCCACCAGCCCAGTCAGCCCAGTCAGCCCAGTCAGCCCAGTCAGCCCAGCCAGCCATCATGACAGTATCTCCTCTCCATACATGAATTGACTTTAATTTCGATTACAGATGATCTTCATCAAGAGCCGGTTGATGTACTCGTATATAGCGTACACAGAAATTATGTCGATTCAAATATAGATAGCGATACCGATCGCGTATTGTTGTTGCAGATCGATTTAAATGAATAACAAGTGGCGGACAATTTCAACATTTCCGATCTAGTTAGGGCTTTTCCGGTTTACAAAAAGAGTAAAGAAAAATGTTTATTTATTTATGAGTTGTGAATAAATTCGAACTGCCCGGAATTAGTACGACGCGTCTCATTGACCTTTATAATGAATGTCCGTCCGGCAAGTGATCGTAATTGATCACTCGCACACTCGAAAATGATAATGAAAAAATGTCGCGGTAATAGAATTTTGAATCTCTCGCACGAGGTAATAAATCATTAGTTTGAAATATCTGGAACATTTCAATTATAAGCCATTGTCAATTCGGGTTATGATCGTGCGAAATTATTGATTCATTTTCATAGATAATATGTAATCGAAACAGGAAGACCTAAAAATTGTTCATACAATTTTTTTTTTTATAAAAATGGCCTGAAATAATTCAGTTACGATCACTGATGAAGTGTAATTTTAGTTTGCATAAAAAACATGAAATTTTTTTAAAAATAAAATTGAATATTTGCAAAATTGCAGTAAAATTTAAAATTTAAAGTTCAAGCTAGTTTCGGAAAATTTTGACATTATTTAAAAAATTGTTAACAATTTCAAAAAGTTTTCATCAAAACTGTCAAAATTTTCCAATCAGCATTATGTATATAAATGCAGGGCTCCAATGTATAGGTATAATTGCATAACTCCAATATAACCAAAATTTCATTAACACACAAATAAAAAAATGTTTTAAACTGTTCTACAACTTTATTTTACAAATTTTTTCAATCTAGTTTTCTCTGTTAGCTTAGATGCTTATAACTTTAGCTGCTGGTAGGTGATCATTCCCAAAAACAATGCGAGTTAGTGATATCAAAAAAGTAGCTATTCGTTGAGTTGAGTACTCGTCACTGACCAAAATCCGAAGTAACGAGTACCAACGCAGATTTATATTCGTTACTTAAGTAACGAAATAAGCTCTCGAAAAAGTAACGCTCAAAGCGTTTCGTTACTCGAGTATTCGTTCCACATACAAAAAAAATACCTATACCGAAAGTAACGTTTAGTTACTTTTTTCGTTATGAAGGAGCCTACACTTGTGTATAACACCGTACCATTCCAAAGCAAGAACGAGAAGAAATACTCTTACTCTACGATACAGCAAAGCCTATTGGGAAAATTATGTGTTTTTTCGTTTTGTTTCTTTCAACACCACGAATGTCGGCGGGCACTCGTTACTACTGTTAGAGTTGTGGGATCAGTGATACGAGATTGTAGAATTTTTAATGTATGGGGTGATAAAGGAATTTTTATACTCTAGATGAAATCTGAGGGTATATTTTGTTTGCCTTACCGTTTGTAACGCTAAGAAATAATGCTCGCACAGAGCCTCCAAGGGTACAGAAATATTTGTTGTCGCTCAATAACCTCGATTCCGAGTGACCGTCTGTCCGTCTGTGCGTCTATCTACAGCATAACTCTCGAAAGCTTTGAGCTATAGTGCTAAAAATTGTGTGTCATTTTGCGAAAAAGTAACTTTAAGTTCATGAATGGGCAACATCCCCCCATTCCTTCTACACCCTCCCATACAAATTTCATGAAATTTCGAAATATTAAGAAATTGATTTTTCTACTATTTAAGCTATCGACTTGAAATTTAGGTCAAAGTATTATGCTATAGATGTCATTAATATCACGGAATATTGATCCGATCCCCTTACTCCTTCTACCACCTCCCATACAAATGGACAATTTTGAAAAATACATATTTTCGATTTTCATTGAAATTAATAAAGCTGAGAAGACGAAGTTTTGCCAGAATTAATTCTACTATAATTGCAATTTATTTTAAAAATAATTATCAACTTCACCTCACTCCTTCTACTCCCTCCCATACAAATTTCACGAAATTTTGAAATTTAAATTAAATTATTTTTCTTCGAAACTGTTAAAGCTATCAACTTGATATTTTGTATAAAGTATACTAATAGAAATATTAATAATACGAAAAAAATTTCTTTTGATCCGTACACTCCTTCTACCTCCTCCCATACAAATGCATAATTTCTGTTAAATGCATTTTATCGATTCCCATTCAAACTAGAAAAAGTACAAACTTCAAATTTTGCCAGAATTTGTTTCTTAAGAATTGAAATAAGTGTTAGAAAAAATTATCAGCTCCGCTTCACTCCTTCTACCACCTCCCATACAAATATCTGTATTATAAATTCAAGAAAAGCATTTCTCCTTCAAGTATATGAGAGCTATCGACTTTGAAATTAAATCAAAGCATGGTGATAAGGATGATGATAAGCAGTTTCAAAATCATTTTAAACGTACCACGTCCTCTGCCACCTCCCATACAAAAGCCACAATTTCAGGAAAACTATGTCCAATTTCTTTAAAAATAATGAAAACTAAAAACTTTAAATTCAGCAGAAAACATTTTGCATGCCATGTTCGATGTCATATGCGAAAAATATAAACCTCCCCTTCTACTTCTACCACCTCCCATGGAAAAGTCTCTATTCACTATTCGAAAGAATTTGAGATGACATATTTTCCGGTATATTAAAGTCATTTCCATCTCATCTAGAGTATCATATGATTGGGCTTTAAGCCCAATCATAATTCTGTTATGTTTTTTACTAATATGAGGGATTTTTTTGAAGAAAATTTCGATTTAATAAAAGTTATTTCCTTCACATTGTCGTTTTATTTACGTTAATGTTTAAATGGATTTTCTACTTGTGTTGATACACGTACTAATGCAACGAAATTAAGAGCGATTCACAAGCGATTTCTTGTTGCATATAATTTTTTGAATTTATGATTTGCAAACTGGTTTACCCATTCCTGAAACACGTCATATAAACGAGTACCTAGTAACGAATAAAATGTAACGATTATTTTCCTTAAAGTAACGAATAGTTACTGGTACCGAAAAGTAAGAAAGCTTGACATCACTAATGCGAGTATGTATGGCGATGTGGCCGATCTTTTACGATAAATGCCTTTCTTTTCTGTTGGGATTTATCGTCAAGATACACATACAAAAACACAGAGATAGTAAAGTATGGAAATCCGACAAAATGCGGATGTCAATAGTTGCATTTAATATTGTATAGACATGTTGGAAGAATTGGGGAAAACCTGCACATTTCGACTTAGGAAAGGAAAGGGCGAACAGGCTGCCACCGTTGAGGAAACGGACAATGTTGGTATTGCCTTGAGAGTCAATTTACGCCAACAAAGTTTGGGGAAGGGAAAATCTCAAATGGCTATATAGTCACTCGTGTAACACCACGAAGATGCTATGGGGGTGGTTTTGCTAGAGGGAAATCAATAAAAATATTGAGACTCGACAGAAACTCCCTACGGACGCTAGTTGATATGGTCATCTGCCACTGTCTTCTTAGAAAACACACTCGAAGACTTCACCTTACAACCGAGGACATTTACAGAGGCTGCGGTGCGGAGGATGAAACTATAGAGCATTTCCTCTGCCATTACCCATGCCTCCAACAAAACAAATTCTCGGAGAATACTTCTTTGCCAACCTTAATGTTCAATGGTCTCTTGAACCGATGAAGCACATAAGTTTTACCGGTAGAGCAGGCTAAATGATATTAGGTCCACAACGTAAAAACACGGAGGCTTACAATGGGCCCACTGGTGGCCTACGTATATTGGTGTCCAACCCCTCCACAAACCTAACCTAAGGTGTAACATGATTAGATTAATGCCTCTTTGTACATAATGTTTCGTTTTTTAATAGAATCAGAAGCATGCTTTACGGGACGCATATTTAAGTGAAAAGGTAGTGTTTTATAAACAAACAATTTTGCCCAAGCTGTTGGAAACCTTAACTTTTTTTCGAATAAACTTAATTCAAAACCGTACTGAGGGAACTGGTTTAATGACAGTGTGATTGGTTGATTGGTTTTGAAGTTCTTAATACTGTCGTGCAGTAAGTTTTTAAAATAATTTAAAAATGCAAATTTTATAAACAAACATTTTTTTATATTTTGTGAGGAAATGCTAATTTTTTCCCATAACCGAAAATTAGATTTTTTCACGGAGGGAACTGGTTACAAAGATTTCCAAATATCAAAGTTAAATAGTTTTTTTTTTTACTGAAAAAGCTTGATTTTAATTTTAAATTCTTTGCATGTAAATGATATTTTTTCGACCCTGTTTCGTTATTAGTACAAATGTTGTTGTAAGTCGAAAAATGAAAACAAAAATAATAAAAATTACATAACTAATTCGATTTTATGACCAGCTAATCGGATAACTCTTTTTCAGCCAATTTATCACTACTATCACTGCACTGATAGAGCTATAACGAGGCCTGGGCCCAGTAATAATGTTGGGGAGCCACATTAACTTTTTCAAATAAATGTTTGGTGAATGTTTTCACAGTGTATTTCAAATTGTAAGGAAAGATTTCCGGATTCTACACTGTTACGCTTTATTATTCGTAACGTTTCGTTCTCTGCTGACACCTTTATCAGAACTCTGATAAAGGTCTCAGCAGAGAGATCCCTTGCCACAACTGTGCATTCGATAGTAAAAAAGTTAATTTTATCACCTAACCCGATTTTCCCGAAATTTGTCACTTAACACATTTATGTACTAAGGTATCGGTATGTAGGTTAGAGAAAACGTAATGTAATTAACTCAATTTTGATAAACAAATCAATGAGTTTTGAAAGCGAATACAAACCCTGCAAAATATCCTTTCCGGTGACTCAGCTTGCGTTAAAAAATTCTCAATTTTAAGCTACCAAATTGGGTTTTCAAATACATATCACGATTCATGACTAGTGTCCGATATCTCAAGAAGATGTATCATCAGCTTGATTCAATTCTGAATCATAATAGCGGAGAAACTAAACTGAATTTATCAAAATCTTCTTAGATACACGCAATTCCTAAACACACACAGCTAAGTACAAAACTATATTTTATTTACAATACAATGATTTTTTTATTGTTTATAATTTTCTGCAATTCATGATTTCCGTTCGCGCAATCGTCATTATTTCCCATAGTCATGGTTTCATGCACAAGCCATACCGCTACAGAATTAATTTCAACATTTTCTTCACTAAAAGTCTTCAAGATTTTTTCGGCTGTTTGTGGGAAATTTAAGACGCAATCAATTGAAATTTCCTATATATATTTTTTTTTAATTATCTCGAAATTTTCCGGTCTTAAATTGTATCTGAATCTAAAAAGAAAAATCTGACAAAATTTGCAACCGTTGAGAAAAACACTCTAATGTCTTTTTTTCACGTATCTAGTTAAAAATTTGGAAAAAAAAAAACGTTTCTGATTTTTTTTCTTTTTTGAACAAAACAAACCAACGGATGTAACCTTTGAACAGCTTATCAGTAAAAAAATGGCATTCAAAATTACACCTCTTCCGTTGCATAACAACCTTTTTTTTCTCACTCTCATTCGAATGTTTTCAGTTTCCGCTCTTTTGACCCCGTTGAAATTCGAGCTATCTAAGCAAAAGGTCTAAGCAATCCGCGAAAAAACCACGATCACCAGAAAAAAAAACCCAAACAAAATATATGGTTTAGATACTGGCGCTTCATTGACTAAGTTCGCGATAGGATTTTGGAATATCGTCAAAAAAAAAATAGGGAAACTTATCTCGTCCGAATGTTTGCAGGCATGATCGTTGATCGTGTGCGTAATATGAAATTCGGGCTAAAACTATTCGCAGCGGAAATGCCCGGAAATTCTTTAGCGTGCGCCACCAACGCTGTGCATATTTGTATATACGGTATGGTGCGAGATACCAGTAGCTTCCCTTTGACGATCGGTGAGTGATCATCATTAATTCGATGATCATGTCACCCGTTCCGGCAATCCAAGGTCGCGGCGGCTACTAATCATGCTACGTCGATCACTAACGATCATCATCATGCAATCGTAATAATAAGTGCGATCATTAACTGAAAAACGCTTAATAACATGCGATCGCAGCAGTTTAGCTAGGTTTTGAATGCAAACGTACTTTAGATGCTTCATACAGAAAAATCTAATTTTTTATTTGAAAGGAAATGAACGGAAAACATATGCGCAGGGATTTCCGCAAACTGACAATAGGCGTTTTGTTTTGGCGCAGCCGGTAGTTTTTTATGTGAGTCGTCTGTTGTGCACACAAATGGTGCGATTTACTGGGAATTTGTTTTTGGCGTTTTCGATATGAAGAAGATCGAAACGGAATCGGATGTTGGAGGATGTTTTTTGTATTCTTTCCAGTTTTTAGATTTCTTGTCCAGATGGAAAAGAAATTCGATTTTAATAAAATATGAATGGCTCTTGTATTGAAAAAGAGAAGACTGTTGCTTTGATTACATGATCGTTGTTATACGTAATGATCGTGTCACTGACAAGTTTATAATAATTTTGCGATTATTACGTCTATAAAAGAGGCAACATGCGTGAGATTTAATCGTTTTGTATACGTTTGTTTGTTCCACTGAACGGATGGACCCGAGAAAAGTGTAATTATGGTGGCAATTTATATTATATGTAGTGATATAAAAATTGTAAATTTAATTTGTCCGGTTTGCCAATATTTATAGATGTAAACTTAATAGGCGTGTGATTATTGTATCGGAAGAAATTACCGGATGTAGGTAAATAGTTAATCATTGAGCGGAAATCTCGTAAAAAAAAATTTTATTTTTGACTCTATTTTCGAATAATGTGGACATTTCAGTCTGCATATACCAAGGGGCTTCGCATTACCTAGCAAAAACCGTAGCTAGGCACTTAGGGTTGGTACATGACCGGCGCAAATCAGCAGGATTCTAGCCATCTTACAGCGGTTACGACTTGATAAGAACATGCTATGCAAAAAAAGCTATTAATGTCGCAGGTATTTCGGCAGTAGCCATCCTGTGTAACCTACTCACACATTCAAACAGTAAAATATCATCCCTGGCGTAGTACCTATCGTATATGGCCAGCCAGCGTATCCTACGGCGGTTATTTTAGTACGTAAGGCGTAAGGCTCGTTTCGGTATCCCAAACAAAACAGTAGATGTATTAGAAGGTTAGTGATTTGGTCGACATTCGTACTATAGGGAAATAACGGACGGTTATTAAAATGCTTTTTGCTGGGTGCTTTCGATGCGAAAGCAATTTGATTTTTCATTTGACGAAAGGCGCTACTTTCGACAAAGTATCAGGTGCGCAGGATTCAGTCGGATCAACCAAATTCATTCATCGATTTACAATCCAATCCCAATGAATGACCTGTTTCAAATATTCGTAACTGGTAGGGCCGGTCCTATTAAGGTGCAAATGGCGCAGTCGCGCTAATTGGTTTTCCTCCGGACCTCACAGCATGATTGCCAGCAAGTTAGGGCTTGGAGGACAGGATTCGACCCGGGGAAGACACGAAAAGAGACGTAAAAAAGGAAGGCGGTAGGGAGTCACGTTGCCTACCTGCACAATTTTCAGCCCCACGTTGGGCGCCATTGTTACGAAATTATCAACTACATTGCGCCAGCAGATAATGGGCAGTATGGAGAAGACGTGGGAGGTAAATTTTGTTCCCGGTTCCGTTATCACTCACTTCAAGGATGTTCCCTGTAGGCAACGTGTGTAGCGGTAGGCAACCTGAACCCCTCAATCATCAAATTTCTGCTAACACCCCCTATAGGGGCATAGGACAGAAAAAACTCTCTTCCACAAGGCGTGATCCTGCGCATCGGCTTTAAGCTGTTACCAGGACTGAACCCCTACCGTCTTCTTTTTTTTCTCCCTCTGATTACAGCTCTTCAAGGATGATGTCGTCTTTGTATCTTTGATGGGGTTTCATGACGTTTATTGTGGGCATTCAAAACAAACAGTTTAGGTCATAAAATCGGAAATCTGGCTTGAAAAGCGTGGCGTAGCTCACACACAAATCAACAGTAGCAGTGAATGAGTCACAACATATCGCAAAGATGCAAAAACATCACTAAATGGACTCTCAGATATAAGAAAAGTTTTTTTTGGAAGGACGCTCTATTAATAAAACGAACCGGGTGGCAAATTAACTTGAACCGGCACTGGTTTCAAAAAGCAGTTGTTACACTAGTATTACGGCTAAGAACGTAAGGAATACCCCTTTTTGATTCAAACAAACTCTTTGATTCCCTATGTCTATACATACTAGGCACGTGCAGAAAGAAAGAGTATTCGATTTAAAAAAAATTTATTTAAAACAAAATTACAGGAATTTGTTGGTAAATATGGCAGTTATTTCTCCAATCACCTTCCCATTCTATGCAGGTTGTTAACCGTGGCACAAGCCTTCTGATACCCTCCAGAAGGATTTCTCCCGCCATCTCCTTTTTCCAGTTCAGGACCTTTTGCTTTACCTCTTCGTCAATTGAAATTTTATTTCCATCTATGTGAGTTTTCTGGGAGGTGAACAGAAGAAAGTCCTAAGGCGCCAAGTCAGGGGAGTATGCGCGGCGGTTCAAAATGCCCCCAACCAAATGAGTCCAAAAGCGCATTGGTGACTTTGGCCTTGTGCAGGCGGGCGTTGTCGTGCAACAAGCACTCCCTTCGTCAACATTCCTCTCCGTTTATTTTGAATTGCTCTCTTGGGCCTTTTCAGGGTCTAACAGTATCGTGCTGCATTAATCGTCTCCCCCTGAGGTAAAAATTCAATCAAAATGATCGCTTTGCGGTCCCAAAACATAGTGGCCATGATTTGATGATGCTGTTGATGAATTGGTGATATAGCTCTTTGCCGGTAGTGGTAAATGCGTTCACTATATAACATCTTTGAGGCAAATAAAAATTTCAAATGCGCTTATCTCAAAATCAACAGATAGCACTTAACACATTTGTGCACGAGGCTCAAAAATCGGAAAATATTCATGCCTTACCAATACTCGGGTCCACTTCATATTTTCCCCGTACAGAACAAACAGTATCAATGATAAATATTGGGAGTGCAAATTGTAATCTGCCGTTTTTTTTTTTTTGCAAAATTCGAGCCTTTATTGTGCAAAAATAGTTAAATATTTATTATTCAAAGAAATGCCCATCGCTAGCCACAATTTTTTTCCCATCTTTCTGGCAGCATATGGGTTCCGTGTCGAAAAAACTGCTCTTCTTTTCTGCCGATTCACGAATCGGTCCAATTTTTGGCTTCTTCGTAAGAATGGAAGTGCTACTCAGCCAGGCCATGCGTTAACGATCGAAATAGGTGGCATTCGGAAGGAGAGATGTCAGGAGAATACAGCCAGTGGGATAGGACGTCCCATTTCAGTGTTTCCTGGTAGGTTTTCACAACGTGAGCAAAATGTGGCCGAGCGTTGTCTTGCAGCAAAATTACTTCGTCGTGTCTCTTCTCGTATTGTGACCGTTTCTCCTTCAATGCTCTGCTCAAACGCATTAGTTGTAATTTGTTCTTATAATACATCACGCCGAGCTGGTCACACCAAATACACAGCATGATTTTCGAGCCATGGATGTTGGGCTTGGCCGTCGATGTTGATGCATGGCCGTGGTATCCTCACGATTTTTTTCGCTTTGGATTATCATAATTGATCCAATTCTCATCGACAGTGACGATGCGATGCAAAAACGCTTTTTTTTTTTGCCGTTGAAGCAGTTCTACGCATGTGAAGAAACGCTGTTGACTTTTCTTGGCTTCAACTTGTATGGCACCCAATTTCCTAGCTTTTGCATCATTCCCAAGCTTTTCAAACGATTTGAAATAGATTGTTGAGTCTCGCCCAATGAATCTGCAAGTTTTCGTTGCATTTGATATGAATCTTCGCTCAGTAATACCTCCAATTCTGCGTCTTCAAACTTTTTAACCGCTCCGGAACCTTCCTTGTATTCCACGTCGAAATCACTCATTTTATAGCGTTGAAACCATTCGCGACACGTTCTTTCATTAATAGCACCCTCACCATAAGTTTCAACAGCCATTCGCCGCGCCTCAGCCGCAGATTTTTTTGAATTGAAGGCAAAAAGCAAATGACGCTTATTTGGCTGCGACATATTCGCGCACAAAAGAGTATATGACGCCGATAAAACTACACAAATCTAATGATGTTGCTAGATCCCTAAGTTTACCGTGTGACATTTATGATCCGCCATTGTTGATCAGGAATTACTGCTGGCGCCATCTTTTTGAGAAACAACTGGTTTCAGTTTGTGCTCCCGATAGAAAAAATATTTCGTTGTTTTCAGTTTATGTTTCTTTTAGATCTTAAAAATTTTCCGCAGTTTGTAGATTGATCTTCGTCGGTAAGAATGCGAGATTTCATTCTGATGTACAAAACCAAGAGGCATCTAAATATCTTGTGCGACTCATCACTACCATTTATCTACAGTGAAATAAACCCTGATAGCAAAATGATCAATGAAACACCTGTGAATTCTCAATTACCTCTCATCGCTGATCGGTAATAGGAACTTCATACGTATTTAGGTAATATCCTTCTTTATGAAACATTCCTACATACTTCTCAGTGCGCTCAGTCAATGCCTTCTATAGTAGAAAGCCGAGCAACTGAATCCAACAACAACACGTTGGAGTCACAACAAACATGACAGTTCCATACAAATTCACGCGCTTTTGTATGGAGCAGACACGGCGAGCTTCGTAAGAATCGCGTTTATTCTTAAATGCAGTGTTAGAGCTAGTTCAGCTTTCTAAGGTACTTTAAAAATAGTGCTCGGCATGTAATTATTACACGTTGATATGAGTGCAATAGATTTTTAATTGAAAAAAGTGCGATCAAAGTTAAATCTCGGCTTCTCACACCGAAGCAAATCTGTCACTCATATTGTGCAGAGTTCTCCGGTTAATTTTCACACAGGAAATTGTAGAATTTAGTTATTACGAAAAAGTGTGCACTCGCGTAATATTTTCGTGCTTAATTTGAACTAATTATGCTCTTTTCTTGTTTTCGGCAAAACGTGTTTTTACGACAAGTTTGTAGAAAAATAATACAGGTGGTCTTGTTAAATGGAAAAATCCATGACGTCATACCCACTGGAGTCATTCAAGATGGCCGCTACGTCAGTTCTGCCCAGCTTGAGATGTAGAAAGCATTGGCTCAGTGCTTCAAACATGTTTCTATCTCCTCTAACGCTCACTGATTTTTCTACTCAATCATGAGATAGCACCTACAAAGCACCAATCATCGCACTGAGAGAGAGATCTTTATGTGGTTTACTACTAGTTAGAAAGAGGAGGAAACACTCTCATGTATTTACAGATAGGAGATATATAGGTGAATTTTCTCCAGGCCGATAATTTGTTGCACCAAAAGATTTCGGAACCCGCTCATCGACTCTTCAGAGGTGTTTCATTGATGTTTGGCTATCAAGGTATGGTATCGATATGTAGTAATAAAATCCAATCACTAATATTGCCTCGAAGTGCTGGCTAATATGCTGTTTTCATGTTACAAATCCAAAATCTGACACTGACTAATTTCGTATTACTTTCGATCGAAATGTACTGAAATCAACACGAAAGTAAGCTGATTTTTGATAAAAGGAACGTGACTACTTTAATTTCAGACGTCATTTAACATTACAATATTTGTACTAGAAGCTTAGCATGAACTACGATAAACTCAGATATAGCAGTTTTGTTTCATATAACGTCATCAAAAATGGTCATAATTTAAATACTCAAAATTAGCAAACAATTTGAATTTATGCATAAATTTAGGATCAAGATCTTGCAGCCTTGCAACCTATACGTCAAATAGTACATTGTATTGTTGTGCTATACTTGTTTTTCGTATTGAATTGAGGCCAAGGTTGGTGAGATTACAACAATTATGTTATAAATAAATGGAATGCTAGCTACTAAATGTATTACATTCGAAATTCGATATATATAAATCTTATCGAAAGCCATGAACGGTGAAAGATACAAATCTACATTTTCATAAAGCTATTCCATCTATCGTATATCTAATCTAAAATTGGCCTCGAATCAATTTCAAATATTTATAAGTCGGCTAAAATTTTTATTATGAAAAATATACAGATCCAATTTAGGACTTCCACTACGTAATGACTGATGAGACATACAATTTTTTGCCATGAGTAATTTTTGCCACTTTATAAATTCATACAATAAATATATCTAAAGATAATGATTTCAACCAACAATTCATGTTTGCACAAAAATATGGATTGTGCGTTCTGAAAAGTTCGAGTGCTGTAAAAAGATAAGGGCTTGTGAAATTAATGTGAAAGTAAGTGATTCACAATAATGAAGGAGCTAGCAACAATTAAAGGAAATACGATAAAAAAAAAAACTGATAAAAAAATCGCTTGTACCTCAGTACATAAGTTGGACAGGTGATTTTTTTTTTTGAACAATTCTTCTCGTAATTCAAAAATTTTAATTTAGAAAATTAAAAAAAAAAACAGTTTTGTAATTTGAAAGTGCAAACTTACTTGAGCTTATGACTATGGGACGCAGTTTAGAGATATTTTAGCCAGACATATTTTGATCAACAACGAACTTTAGAGACAACTAGACAGATTAAGACAAGTGTTGAGATTCAAAGGCAAAAGTGGCAGTGAATCGGTCACACGTTAAGGAAGCCAAATCAGAATATCTTCAAACAAGCTCTCGATTATGACCCAGAAGGAGAAGAAGTTGGTTTACACTATAATGTTGCGAGTCATGTTAGATTAGTCCAAAGGACGATTTTCATTTTCGCGTCTTGTGGAATAGAACTGTTCTTGTCCTATGCCTCCATAGCTGACTGATTCAAAGCCCAGCTGAAAGTTCTTGGGTAATTCCTCAAAATACATTTGAGACAGTAAATAATGTATTCCAAGCGATATTCAATTTTTATATTTAATTAAAATTTTAGTTTTCAAAAATACAATATTTTCATAATTAAGATCCTAAATTAATGACGCATCCGAGGTCCGAACCAGTAACACAAATACTATTCAATGGATTGCACTTATCTGAATACAAAGTAAGCAGCTCGTCTTATTGTATTCTATTAGCGTATATTTTCATTCAGAAAGGAGATCCAAGATTTTGAAGAAACAAATATTTATAAACGTAGATACAGCCAAAGCATAACATAACTGTACAACGAATATGTTTATGAGTCATCTAGAATCAAAATCTAAACTGGGTGTAGCCTAGTTGAAAGTGAATTGGTGAATTCAAATTCCGGTCAACGCATAATTCCAGCATACTTGTTTCCTACAATGGCACTGCAAACCAAATCGGGCCTTGGCCTCCTGACCTTCAGGTTCCATAACATTTTCCATTATGGAAGGGTTTTTTTTTCATTTTCATATATTGAATTAACCAAGGTACACCTAAGCGGGCAGTGTGATGGAATTATACGTCGACCCTCTAGGCTACATACTGAGTTTTTTCCAGCATGCTGGGCCAACTCAATTTTTGAAAATCAAAATATCCGCAATTGGAAAATTTCGCGAAGGGCTAGCAACTTGTTCACAATAAGAAATTTTGCGAAGAAACCTGTCGGACAGAAGACCAAAGCCTTATTTGGACTGTAGTGCCATTGAAGAACAAGGAGGAAGGATTTCAAAAATATTTTTTGTTATAGTAAGATGTCCAGCAGGCCGGATTTTATCAGTTCGCCAGATGGGCAGATAAAAATAAAATCGTTTCAAGCTGTTTCACAACTAAAAACATAGCAGGACTACGATTGGGTGTAAAGTCCAATACTCTAGATGAAAGAAAAATTTGTTTGATTGTAATTGAAGTAATTTTTTCACATCATGCTAGAGTTGTTATCAAAATGTTTTATTGAAAATTTAAGCTTCACAAATTAAATAGTTGATGATAAAATTATTGTATTGGATTTAGTGAAATTGTGCAGTTTGTATGGGAGGTGGTAGAAGGAGTGGAGAGTTAATGACTTTTTAGAAATAACTACGTACATAATTGAATTGACATGTTTATTTTAAGTCGTAAATCTGTAGCATTCATACTTTTTTTGAAAATTCGACTTTTTCTAAAGTTGTGAAATTGTGTCATATTGTTTGGGAGGGAATGGAAGGAGTGTAGCTAATCGTATAATTTTGTATGGTCTTACTAATAATTACAAATAAATTTTATTTGTGTACAATTTCAGCTCGATTAATTTTATACGTACTGAAGAAATTGGTTTATAGTATTTCATGAAAAAGTACAATTTGTATGGAAGGTGGTGAAAGTGGTGGAGGGATTTAATTAATTTTATACAGTAGATTGAAATCATTATAAAAATAATATGTTCTAAATTGCAAATCAATAGCTTTCATACTTTTTGCGAAAATACGTTTATTGTCAAATTCCGAAATAGAGTCATTTTGTACGGGAGGGGGTAAAAGGGGTTGAGCGATTTGCTCCGTTCACGAACTTGATCTTGCTTTTTCACCAAAAATAATGTGTACAAAATTTCAGCTTCCCAGGTCAACGCATTCCCAACCTAGCGAGTGAACAGACGGACATCCGGTTTCGAGATTTTTGAGTGACAATAAATATTTCTGTACCCTTGGCGACTCTGTGCGAGCAGTATTTATTTCTTGGCGTTACAAACTTTAGAGCAAACTTATAATACTCTCAGATTTCATCTAGAGTATAAAGAAGTTAAAATTTTTTTTGGTTATTGCTAGTGTTTCAGTAATTTTCATTTCCGAAAATAATAAAGATCTGTCCGGGAATGTGCCCAATCTTTCGCGACCACTCCGACCGTTTTCTGGTAATGTTTAATCGATTTATTAACGAAACATACAGACGAACGTCATTACAAATGCTACTCCTTTGGACTCTTGGATCTTTAAATAGTGAAAATCTATCAGACGTTTAAGATGTAAGTTGCACTGTACTGTGCTAGTTGGGTCCATTGTATTCTCCATATTTCATAATATGAGATGGACATTACTCCTCTTGTGCTAGCTACTTGCGAAAGTTTGCGAACCAAAGCAGGTTCGAGTATTTGACGCCTTTGAGATCGTCTAGTTCTGAGAACAATCTAGAGCCTAAAGACGACTGATGGGGATTTGCGGACAGTGACAAATATAGTGTTCGATAAATTCTTCATCTTCCTCGCAAAAAAAGTCTGCCGCTTGCGATCCGCAGCCTCAATGCGTGAAGCTTAAGCGTTTCTTTCAAAACAGATTTGACCGTTCTACAGCTATCCAAATGCCGCCATCCCATCGAGAAAGAATTGAAAATGTTTTGTTTGAAGCTAGTCTTCAGCAAAGTTACTAACTTTCTAATGGAGTTAATGTTTGCAGATCCTGTTCCCCGGTATCCAACTTAAAAATACTTAGGATGTAGCCGCTAAGCGATTCAAATTGTCTCTGGAAATGGACACAAGTTTCAACGTGGTCCTGTAGGATTTGAATACCAGAAGTGCAGCCCTGCTGTCTGAAAATAAGTTACAATTTCCGTTTCTCATAACTAAAAGAAAATTTTTGTACTCGTCAATAGCCAATACTTCCGCTTGGAATACAGTTCTGGAAGATAGTAGGAAGTGTGGTTGTCGAGGTCATGGGAAATGATCCATGCACCTGTCCCCTGGTTAGTTATAGCTTGTTTCGTATAGTAATAAGCACCCTCGCAGGCGTTGAGTATCGCGTTTGTTGCCGTTTCGTCCAGAAAAGGTTGTTAATCTAATGGCTAGGATGTAGCCTAGCGGGTAGCGTGTTGGTCTACAATGCGAAGGTCATGAGTTCAAATCCCGGTAGACGCATAATTTCAGCACATTGCCTGCTTGGGTATACCTCGGTCACCTCAATCTACGAAAATGAAAAATTCGTAGATAGAGGGTTGTGCGAAGGTTTAATAACCCTTCCACAGTAAATAATACAAAAAAAAAAATGTTAAGGAACCTGAAGGTCAGGAGGCCAAGACCCGATTTGGGCTGTAGCGCCATTGTAGATAAGATATAATCTAATGGCAGCGAGGCAAGTTCTTTGTCTTAGTAAAAAGATCAGGTGAAGGTAATGAGAGAATCACCTCAAGGGCTGCAATTGGTGTGGTTAAGAGCACAATTCCATCAGAAAGCGGGTGTCTAGATTTTCACGATCATAATAGTTCCCCATTTATTCCATAATATGGGGAGAAGTTGATTATGTATTAAAAGGATGTCTGTCCAGAATATTCACGTAAAATAATAAGCAAAAAGAATTCGATCAACTGATTTCATAGTTTGGATTTAATTATAACCGGGTAGATGGGTCCGTTTGCTTAAAGTGCTCTTAAAGCACCTTATACAGACAACATAGATTTTGGACTATAAAACTCTTGGTTCTACAGGGTGCGCCATCTAAATGTGGTCGATGGAAATATTGAATAACTTGAACAATTCTCAATCGATTTTGGAAAACTATTTATTTTTATAAAATTTGAAGCTTTACAATTTTTTCCATTTAGTTTCCAAAAACAACGTCGATCAAATGACCACCTTTATTGCGGATACAAAATTCAGCTCTTTTTCTGGCATTTTCCATGACATTTGCCAGCATCTCGGGTGATATCGCAGTGATTTCGGCTCGAATATTGTCCTTAAGCTCGTCTAAAGTCTTCGGTTTGTTGGCATACACTTTGCTTTTTAAAAATCCCCACAAAAAACAGTCCGGTGCCGTTAAATCGGGCGATATCGGTGGCCAGTCAATATCCCCCCCTTACGATACCACACGTCCTGGGAACTTTTGACGCAAGAAGTTCATCGTTGATTTCGCGGTGTGACATGTCGCGCCGTCTTGTTGAAACCAAAAACCTTTAAGGCCTTTTTCATGCATTTCTGGTAAAACAGAGTGTGCCAACATCCATCGATACCGATCCCCATTGACAGTTTCCCCAACTCTGAAGAAGAACGGACCAATGATGGTTTTTGAGCAGACACCGGCCCAAACAGCCACTTTCTGATCATGCAGTGGAGTTTGATGTATAACATGAGGATTTTCTTTCCCCCAAATGCGACAGTTTTGTTTATTTACAGTGCCAGGTAGCGTGAAATGGGCCTCATCAGTCATTAAAATTCGCTCCCAAAAATTGCAACAACTGAACGATTGCATTTAATGAACATTATCACTATTTCCGCGCGTTCTTTGGGCGTGAATCGATTCATGGTTAAAATTGTAATGCAATAACCTTTCCGAAATGTGTTCGACGACGTCAATCGGTTTAAATCTGTCAAAGTTATTCAATATTTCCATCGACCACATTTAGATGGCGCACCCTGTATAAGGATAGTGTAATGAAGTAAATTCAATTCATTTAACGATATTTTCATCACATTAAGGCATTTAGCTAGGTTGTAGCCTAGTAGGTAGCGTGTTGGTCTTGTAATGCGAAGGTGAGTTCAAATCCCGGTCGGCGCATAATTCTAGCACACTACTTGCTTGAGTATACCTTGGTTACCTCAATCTACGAAAATGAAAAATTCGTAGATAGAGTGTTGTGCGAAGGGCTAACAACCCTTCCGCAATAAATAATGAAAAATGTTAAGGAACCTGAAGGTCAGGAGGCCAAGGTCCGATTTGGGCTGTAGTACCATTGTAGAAGTAGAAGTAGAAGGCATTTAAGAGAGAAGACAATACAGCTTTCAGTTGTACTTAACAGAAACATCTATAGTGAATGCAGAGTACTCCGGCGGGAGTCTAGTGAAGCTGATATAATCTCATCTCCGATTAATCAGAACGCATGTGCTAGGTGTGATTTTGGGCCCTCAGCCTAAATATGCGAGCTGTACATAAGACGTGGCTGGATATAAGCCTTATAGATGGTAGCTAGCTCAGACGCATAAAAGTATTTCTTACACTCCGGAAGATGGGCAAATGGTGTTACATGTATATTACCACCAGACAGATTTGCCCTTTGCTGGATTTCAAACGCTCTGGTAGATTGATCTCGTTAAGCAGTCAGATGATCAGCTTCGTAGTAGGAGTCGTTACAGGGCACTATCTGATAAGAAGATATGCTCAGAGGCTTGGCCTTCCTTTTAATGACCTTTGCAGGAGTTGCAAAGATGAGAAAGACGAAGAAACGAGTCATCTATTATTTACATGCCCTTCTCTCTCTAGGAAAAGGAGATGCCACCTAGGCGCACAATTCTTCGATAGCCTCGGTAATCTCGCAAATGTGGAAGGCAGGAGCTTTCAACGCTTCATAGAGAGCTCCGATTGGTTCACCGAGTAGGTGTCTTTTCTTAGATCCTATGGCATCACAACGGACCAGGTTATGGTCTACGTGCGCCCAGACTTGTGAATCCGCAGCCACCCCTATTTACCTACCTACACTTCCGTACAATGCCTAGACGTTTCGAGGCATCAAGAGCGACTTTATAGATGGGTTGGCTGCAATCAAGTAACAAAAAGTCTGCGGAAGGTGAAATATGTGACTCTGTACGACATGAGCAGTCGAACGTGCTTACCCAGGGGTGTAAAATTGAAAGATGTTGTCTAGTGTGCTGTCATCTACTAAAGTATGAATAGGATAGAGATTAGACGGCAGAATACCATTTTCAAAGACTAAAAAGAGGCTGGCAAACAATGCAGAAATAATTCCGTTCAGTACGACTCGTATAGTGCACGCGGAGAGGAAACTCAAAATCCTTTTAAGAAAAGATGTGTGAAAGCGGAAGGGGTTAAGCTTGGCTAAACGCTTTAGCAATGTCAAGAGTAAGTACTTAGCCGTTGCCAAATTTTGGGATAAATAAATTCCAATACTCGTTCAGATAACATCCATGGCGTTATCCACAAGGAAATCTTGTGATTGAGAGCATAACTTTTCAAAGCACTGAGGTAATGACTATGGGGCTATAATTGGTGGAGTTCGCGCACTATAAACCGAAAAAAAATCAGAGTATTTCCGAAAAACACAACAAGAAATAAACACCGGATAAATTTCGGGTGTATTTCTAAATTTATTACCGGAACACACCCACAAAAATTCAACTAAATTGTAAACCATTACTAAGGAAATTATCCACGCAGCTGCGAAGAATCTACCTAGTCCATAAAAATTTCTTCAAACAAAAAAAAAATCTCTCAAATTATCCGAAATTGAATTAATTTTTCCAATTTTCTCGCTCCACTAAGTCGTGAAAATAACACAAAAATCTCGAATTTTAAAGTCAATTTCCAGCTATCAAGATTTAGAACATCCCGTAATTATCGCATGTATAGTCAGTCGGTACGAAGACTTGAAGATTTCCAGCGCCGGGGGCTAAGATAGTGTGATTCGCGTTGCTTGCAAAAATTCACCAAACTACTCACCGCCGCATGACTAATTAACCAATTTGTGCGAGGAAAACGCGGCCCCGAATGTGTAAGAAAACCGTGTGTGTGCTCTGTGTGCACATAAGGCGAAGGCATAAGGAAGGCAATACATACCTTGTAAGACGTTGGACTGAAATTACGATATCCGCTCGCAATATCTCGTTCGTTTCCTTTTGAGTTCGCCAGACTTCCGCCCAGGGCCACGGCTCGCTAATCACTCTTCTTGTATATTTATTTATTTTTCTTAAGTTTTATATGCAGATGAGGTGTTTATTTTTTTCGCTCGTGCACCCAGTTCGCCACTATAATCCACTTGGCGAAGACGAAGATCGGTTCCGGGGGGATGAATAAGCACGCACTAGTGCATCGGGTACGTAAGGTCTTAGAGGAACAAGAAAAACACGGTTGTCCACTTGGATTGCAAAAAATAATTATCGCAAAAATTTATTGGAGCACTGCTTAAAGGAAGCGGAAGGCACGTGCGATTTTTTTTTTATTTAAATCGAATAACGACAAAACACACTTCTGTTAAGCGGTGACTACCGGTCACAAATTAAGACGAGCGACTTAAGAAACCCGTTCGAGAAATCACGTAAACTTTCCTATTCCGAGACGTGTGATCGCAACAGCACTGAAGTCACCAAGTATGTGCACTCACCGAGCAAAGTAAGAAAACTGATGAAAGCTGAAGCCGGACTATCGGTTTTGTTGGGAGGAAACAGCTGACTCGACTCGGGCCAGGGGTGTGTATGGCGGTCGCGCGTAACAAACGTAGTTTGGTGTGTAGATAATATTGAGCAGATGGAAAACCCAACCGAATGATGAGACGAGGTGAAAGGTTTAGGCGAAGGGTGAGGGCTAAAGGAACGTACCTTTTCCATTCTTTTTGGAAAAGGTGCATGTGGTCGGGAGTGCTCAGCTTCTTGACGTATGACATGTGGTAGATACTAGATACCCTTCTAAAACTCTTTTAGTCCTTAGGAGAAGCTAAAAGGGTCGTTTTGGGTAAATATGGAATGCATTTTTTCAAAGGACTATGGAGAACATCTAGGGTATAACACAAGCGATAACAGGAAAATTGTTTGGGGTATCAAAGTATTTCAATTTCAATTTCGATAAGTAAGGATTTGTAATGAAGGACGGAAAACATTTCAATATATCAATTAGGACCTGTGCATTTTTGAATACTCATTCGTTCATTGCGGTACATCCGCATCCGCTATAGCAGGAAATATGTTATTTTAAAAACGGATTCCTACTCTGTACATTAGACAAAGGGTAAGACGGGTTATTGGTTTCAGCATTTTTTCACATTTTTATTAAAAGGTGTCTGTCCTTAATTTTTATACTCTATGCAGATGGAATCTGAGAGCAGATTGTTTTTGCCTTACCATTTGTAACGCTAAGAAATAATGCTTGCACAGAGTCGCCAAGTCTACAGAAATATTCATTGTCGCTAAGAAACCTCGATTCTGAGTGACCGTCTGTCTGTCTGTCTGTCTTCAACATAACTCTCTAACGCTTTGAGCAATCGTGCTAATACAGTCAAACTTGCATATAACGAATCATGAAGGGAACGGAAAATTTCTTTTTTATAAAGAATATTCGTTACAGAGAAAATTAAAACAAACATAACAGAATTATGATTGGGCTTAAATCCCAATCTTATGATACTCTAGATGAGATGGAAATGACTTTAATATACCGGAAAATGTCATCTCAAATTCTTTCGAATAGTGAATAGAGACTTTTGCATGGGAGGTGGTAGAACACCGAACATGGCATGCAAAATGTTTTTTGCTGAATTTAAAGTTTTTAGTTTTCATTATTTTTAAAGAAATTGGTCATAGATTTTCTGAAATTGGGGCATTTGTATGGGAGGTGGCAGAGGAAGTGGAGCGTTTAAGATGATTTTGAAACTGCTTATCATCATCCTTATCACCATGCTTTGATTCAATTTCAAAGTCGATAGCTCTCATATACTTGAAGGAGAAATGCTTTTCTTGAATTTATAATACAGATATTTGTATGGGAGGTGGTAGAAGGAGTGAAGCGGATCAATATCAAGTTGATAGCTTTAACAGTTTCGCAGAAAAATAATTTAATTTAAATTTCGTGAAATTTGTATGGGAGGGGGTAGAAGGAGTGATGTGAAGATGATAATTATTTTTAAAATAAATTGCAATTATAGTAGAATTAGCTCTGACAAAATTTCGTCTTTTCAGCTTAACTAGTTTCAATGAAAATCGAAAATATGTGTTTTTAAAAATTGTCCATTTGTATGGTAGGGGGTAGAAGGAGTAAGGGGATCGAATCAATATTCCGTGATATTAAAATTTAAATTAAATTAAAATTTCAAGTCCATAGCTTAAATAGTTTCAAAGAAAAATCAATTTCTTAATATTTCGAAATTTCATGAAATTTGTATGGGAGGGGGTAGAAGGAGTGGGGGGATGTAGCCCATTCACGAACTTAAAGTTACTTTTTTCCTAAAAATGACACACACAATTTTTTAGCACAATAGCTCAAAGCTTTCGAGAGTTATGCTGTAGTCAAACGCACAGACGGACAGACAGACAGACAGACGGTCACTCGGAATCGAGGGTTTTGAGCGACAACAAATATTTCTGTACCCTTGGCGGCTCTGTGCGAGCATTATTTCTTAGTGTTACAAACGGTAAGGCAAACACAATATTCTCTCAGATTTCATCTAGAGTATAAAAATTATTCAATTCTTTTTTATTATTATTTCGTTATATGTAGTAGTTCAACACTCAATGCAATACATTACCACATACAAGTACACATAAACTTATATTATAAATAGAACTTATAAAAATTTAAATTTATTTCTTATGTTTTTTTTGGAAAAATAATCGGATAATTTGGGTTGAGTTAAATTCTTACATTTTTCTCTCTCAATAAAATTTTCTAATATATCAAGAGATGAAACCACGTTAGATGGAACATTGTTTGTCATCTCAATTAAATTTCGCAATACTGCAATTGATAACGACATTTCCTCCATAGTGGGTAATTTTTTTACAGCGTCAGGCAACTCTTCATCCTCGTCAGAATCTATAAATAATTAAAAAACATAACAGAATTATGATTGGGCGTAAAGTCCAATCATATGATACTCTAGTTGAGATGGAAATGACTTTAATATACCGGAAAATATGTCATCTCAAATTCTTTCGAATAATGAGTAGAGAATTTTGCATGGGAGGTGGTAGAAGTAGAAGGGGAGGTTTATATATTTCGCATATGACAAAGAACATGGCATGCAAAATGTTTTTTGCTGATTTTAACGTTTTTAGTTTTCATTATTTTTAAATTGGACATAGTTTTCCTGAAATTGGGAGGTGGCAGATGATTTAGATGATTTTGAAACTGCTTATCATCACCCTTATCATGATTCAATTTCAAAGTCGATAGCTCTCATATATTCGAATGAGAAATGCTTTTCTTGAATTTATAAATTTTATTTTATTTATTTGTTAATCATAACAAGATAGTTTACATACAAATAGATTGCTTAATTTAATTTATTTTAATATATCCTAATATATTTAAATTTACATTAATTAATTAAACACAATTTGATATACATATATGATATATGATAGACACTGGTGGAAGGGTCAAGCGGGATGTGGGGACCTTATAAAACGGAGCGTAGTCTCAGTTTATATGTCAGCTTATTTATTGGAGGTGTATAGTGGGCGCTGAATTTGTTAAATACTCTACAGCATCTGTTAATAGGTTCATTTTGTCCGTAATCAGTACGATGTGCATATGCCTTAAGTGGTTTTGAATGTCTCGTCAGCCTGACATTGTCATTGAGTCTGAATTTATTTGAGATATGGTCAACCTTAATGTCGCCATTCAAAACATCTAAGGTAAAACAGGATGTGAGCATAGTTCTTCTAGAACCAAGCGGTAAAAGATTTAATAATTGCAGCCTAACTGTGTAGGGTGGAAGGTTTTCAAAGTCTCTAGGATCATACAAGTCCCTGAGATCAAAAAGAAGGAATTGCTTCTGGATTGACTCTATTCTGTTGCTGTATAACTGGAAAAAAGGGTCCCAAATGGGACATACATATTCCAGAATAGGGCGGACAAGAGAACAGAATAAAGATTTGGTAACCCATATATTCTTAAACTCTTTGGCTCTTCTCTTAATGAACCCAAGAAGTCTATTGGCTTTCGAAATTATTCGATTATAGTGAGATTTGAAGCACTGTTTGTTGTCCAGTAGTAAGCCGAGGTCCTCAATTTGATCAACACGGTGTAGTTGAGTTCCACTTAAGACATAGTCATGGTGATATGAGGATGATTTACGTGAGAATTTTATAACGTGGCATTTACTGACATTAAAC
The DNA here is from genome assembly GCA_963669355.1 of Chorisops tibialis. Classification (NCBI taxonomy): domain Eukaryota; kingdom Metazoa; phylum Arthropoda; class Insecta; order Diptera; family Stratiomyidae; genus Chorisops; species Chorisops tibialis. The sequence continues at coordinate 177,395,024 of OY770262.1, read as the reverse complement.
TCTAATTTGTTCTGAATGCACCAATGATCTAGCGCAATAAGCTTGGATTGCAGGAATGCGGCATCTGCGGGCGAGGTTATGGCATGATTTATTTTTAGATCATCGGCGTACATCAGATGTGAAACATTTTCCAATACTTCTGATAGATCTGAGATGAAAACATTAAATAAGAGAGGTCCCAAGTGACTTCCTTGGGGTACCCCAGAGGACACTATTATTTCCTTGGAAATAAGACCTTGAAACTTAACGAATTGAGTTCTATTATTAAGATAAGATTTAAGCTAGTCAAGTAAGGATCCTGTCACACCAATTTTTTTTAACTTTAAAATCAGGACATTGTGATCAACTCGGTCGAACGCTTTGCTAAAGTCGGTGTATATTGTATCGACTTGATGCCCATTTTCAAGTGCGCAGAGCGTATCAGATACAAGAATCATGAGATTCGTTGTAGTCGAGCGACCTTTTCTAAAGCCGTGCTGTTGGTCATTAAGAACAGGGTCGATCATATTAGTTAATTTATCGCAGACAATTTTTTCGAATAATTTCGGTATTGCTGATAGAATTGCTATACCTCTGTAGTTCTCAACTTAAAAGTGTATGGGCACACTTTGATAAAAATAGGGGAGGAATAAGATCAGGACCTGGACCTTTTTTGGTATCAATAGTTTTGAGAGCATCGAGCACCTCCTCAATAGACAATGAGATATTATCAATAAGTGTAGGAACCGAAATGTTGGTTTCACTGTGGGTGGAATCTGACTGGGCACCAAAAACCTCTTGAAAATTGTAAGCAAACATATCGCCGATATTACGCCGGCAGGAAGATTGCGTGATCCCATTGGACATGGTCACGGGATAACCCGAACTTTTTCGTTTTGTATTAACAAATTCAAAAAACCTTTTTGGTTCTGTTATGATATCTTCACCAATTTTTTTTACATAACACTCATACGCAACCCGGGACTTAGAAGAGATCTTTGAGGCCAGCGTGTCATAACTTCTCTGAAGATTAGGAGTAATCGCGCCTGTTTTCTTAAGTTTTTTAAATAGCTTATTTCTTCTATTCCGCAGTGATCTGAGGTTTTTATCTAACCAGGGCTCTGAAACTTTGTCTTTTTGTTTTATTACAGGGACATAATTATCGACAATTTTAAAGATCACATCGTAAAACGTTGTTATGGCATTGTCAAGATCATTACATGAGAAAAGGGATGTCCAGTCTATCGAAGACAGTTCGTTATTAATGTAATTGAATTCAGCATTACGGAAGTCAAATACAATATTATTTTTGTAAGAGTGAACACAATTAATGTTGTTGCATGGTTTAGGTTTAGGTTGTATGAGGGTGGTTGCATAGAACCACAAGCACTGAGGCCATCTAGTTGGGCCCATTGTACTCCCCCTATAGTTATAAGTTGGAAGTCACTCCTCTTGCTCTAACCACTTGGTTCGGTTTTCGAACCTTAACAGGCTCGAATGTTGGACGCCTCTGAGGTCGTCTAGTTCTGAGAAGAATCTAGAGCCTAAACAAAGGAGACGACTGTTGGAGATTTGCGGACAGTGACAAAGATAATGTTCGATAGATTCTTCGTCTTACTCGCAACCTCTGCACAAGCTGTCGCTCGCGATTCGCATCCTAAATGCGTGCAGCCTTAGCAAGCAATGGCCTGTGGTCAGGCCGACAATAGTTCGGATACTATAGCGACTACGTTGTAACAGCTGAGCTGTAATATTTTTGTTCGGTTCTTCCCAAAAGGATTTGGCCGTTTTACAGCTTTCCAGCTGCCGCCACCCCGCCAAGCAAGAATCCAAAATAGTCTGTTTGAAGCTAGTCTTCAGCACTTTTGGTGCTACATCGACTGACTTCCTACACGGTTAAAAATATTGGTGTAAAAGATAAAACTCATTTATTATTTTTTTGTTATAAAAGTGAAGTATCTGATAATTGGTATGGTTTTTATGAAAAACGATTATATAAAAATGTTTTATATTAATTTGGCCTAGAGTGTATATGGATTTAAATATAAAGATTTGCCTTTAAATTAAGCAAAATAAATTTTATTCCATTATGCATAAAATTTATCCTGATGGTTATTGAATGAATACTAGAATATCAATCAATCAATCAAATTCCTGTTAAGACCCCCTATAGGGGCATAGGACAGAAACAACTCTCTTCCACAAGGCGCGATCCTGAGCATCGGCTTTAAGCTGTTGCCAGGACTTGTTTATTCCTCTGGCCTCCTGCTCAACTGCTCGGTTCCATGTGTTACATGGTCGACCAACCCGACGTCTTCCTTGAGGGTTATAATCCAGAGCCTGTTTTGCGATATTTCGCTCTGGTTTCCTCAAAGTATGACCGATCCACTGCCACTTTCGCCGTTGAATCTCAATACCTATTTTAGTCTGGCGAGTTGTACTCCAAAGTTCGTCGTTGGAGATTACTTCTGGCCAGAATATTCCTAAAATGCGCCGGAGGCATTGGTTTACGAAAGTCTGTAGTTTCTTGGTAAGTCGAACGGTCACTTTCCACGTAGTACAACCATATAACAACACGGATTTGACGCATGCGTCAAAAACTCGCAGCTTCGTGCGAAGGGAGATCTCTCTTAACCTCCAGAAAGGGGAAAGGATACCGAAGGCCTGACGAGCTTTATTTAGCCGAGCCTCAACATCCTTTTCGGCTCCGCCGTCCATGCTGACAATGCTTCCGAGATAGCAAAAATCTTGCACCTCTTCCACATCCTGTCCATTAAGAACAATCGGTGTGCTTGCGTTCGAACCCATGTGCATGTACTTGGTTTTACGCACATTTATTTTCAGTCCCGCCTCTTTGCATTTAGAATGCAACGAGCGAACATTTGACTCTAAGTCCGAACGGGTATGTGCAAGCAAACACACGTCATCAGCATAATCAAGGTGACTTAAGATGTTAAATAGTCTCCATTGAAGACCTTTACCTTCCCCACCTTCCAGTGCAGCTTTCAAGATGTCATTTATTACCACCAGAAACGGGCTGGTGATAATATGCAGCCTTGTCTGACACCCGTTCGCACAGGAAAGCTCTCGGACAGCTCTCCTCTATGCAAGACGCGACACCTTGCATCTTCGTAGGATTCTTTAATCATAGCTATGACCTTATCTGGAATACCTCTCCTACGCAAAGCATTCCATATGTAATCTCGCTTAACGCTGTCGAAAGCCTTTTCGAAGTCCACAAACATGAGATGTAGTGGCGAACCCATTTCGGCTGACTGTGTGGGCGGTACAAGACGACCCTTTACGGAATCCAGCCTGATAAACTTCGAGAGTGCTCTCGACGACATCACTAATCCTATTGAGAATTACCTTAGCCATAATTTTTGATACGGCATTAAGTAGACATATACCACGCCAATTGCCACAATCCCGAAGGTCGCCCTTCTTCGGAATTTTCACAATGACGCCCTCCTTCCATTCAGTCGGATATCTTCCATCATTCCACACCTTAGTGAAGAGTGGGAGGAGTATATCGGCTGTTATTTCCGGGTCCGCTTTGAGGAGTTCGGTTGGTAGTCCGTCTATACCTGGAGCTTTCCTTCCCGCCATTGACCGAATGGCGGAAACTATCTCTTCCTTATCTGGGGGATCGTCCCTAATAGAGGATTGTTGCGGTTGGATGTTTGGAAGTTGTTCTGTTTCTCTCACCAGGTGGTTGGCGGTGAAATTCCTGTTCGTCAACTGTTTCATGATTTTAAATAGTGAACCCATATCCTCAAGGTAAGTCGCAGATTCTGCCTTGTTTGCCAGATCTTCAATGGCCTTTCTCTTGTCGCGTCTAACAGCCTTTTTACTAGAATATGGTCATTGATAATTTTATCTTCCTTTCAGTATAAATTAGATCTTAAAAACTGCTAAAGACGCTCAAAAGCTGCAAAACAAAGGGTTTTCTTATACTAACCACAATAGCTTTTATAACAACATGAGATAAACTTTTTTGGCTAAAATCGTAAGAAACAAATGAAATCACCTGGAAGATGCTTTTATAGGTCGCGGAATAGGTTTTAAAAAAGCTAGGGTGTAGCCTAGTAGGTAGCGTGTTGGTCTTGTAATGCGAAGATCGTGAGTTCAAATCTCGGTCGACGCAATATATAATTCCAGCATATTGCTTGCTTGGATATACCTTGGTCACCTCAATCTACAAAAATAAAAAAATCGTAGATAGAGGGTTATGCGAAGGGCTAGCAACCCTTCCACAATGAGTAATGAAAAATGTTAAGGAACCTGAATGTCAGGAGGTCCGATTTGGGATTTAAAAGATATAAAGATCTTAATAAATTAAAGGATAGATTAAATAGGAGCAATGTATACTTAGTGAACATTTTTTGCTATTAATTTTATATATTTATACATATAGAATATTTTCATAAATAATGCGAATAACATTTATACTAAAATGCTATAAAATGGTTCTATAAGTAAAAGTATAAATTCATTGTCAATAATTATAAAATTGATCGAGATGGATAATATTCATTTTATAAATAATTTATAAGGATTTATATGAATATCATTTTGTTATAGAATTTACACCAAAATTTCTAACCGTGTAGTGGAATTGATGTTAGCAGATCCTTGCCGTGCAAGCGTATCTGCCGCCTCGTTACCTAGCAGGTCACTATGACCCGGTATCCACATTAGAAAAACTTCCGTTATGGCCGCTAGGCGATTTAAATTGTGTCTACAGATGGACACTAGTTTGGTATTAGAGAAAAGATTCTCCGCGTCAGAGGCAGGGCTAACAATCACTTCATCATATGCGTCTGTAAAGATCATATCAAGCCATCTCCCATTTTTATTGGGAAAATTCACTACCTGATGTAAGTCGTTATTATATAGTGTGTCGATAATAGTGGTGTCGATATCAGACAGAAGATTCCCTGTTATAATAATGTTATCGGAATGATTAGTCTGAAAAGAGATATTTGGGCGATTAAAATCGCTGAGAAGGAAGATATTGTCATTCTCTGTTAAGAAGCAATTGACACTATGAAAAATTTCAAGAATGTCGTGGTATTTTTGGTCTTCAGAGTTAGGCTGGATATAACACCTATGTAAATATATTTATTTATCAGTTTGATTCTGATAAATTTATGTTCAAAAAATGTTGTTGGTGTTGTGTTTACAATCTCACTAGATAAAGATTTGTGAACTGCAATTAGGACACCCCCTCCTTTTGATAGACCCGTTGCGCTGTAATTCCTATCTTTTCTGTATACGGTCCAGCTATTGTCCAATATTTCTTCATTTTTGAAGGAGTCATTTAGGCCAGTTTCCGTAATAATAATGACATTAAAGTGACATGATTTCGCATCAATGAAGAGATTATTTACCTTCCCTCTGATGCCACCTCCGTTGTGGTAGAAAATTCGTATGTTATTTTTAGAATTAGGAACGAAAATCACATCGAAAATCGCACATTGTCAAATATTCTATGTTCTCTCGACCGTGATAGTAAATATCTGTTCTCTTCGGAACTTGCCGAATTCTTTGATAGCTTTACGACCAGGGGAACAAGTGGGTCAAGGAAAGGGGGGTTATTGTGACCAACGACTGCAGTATCAAGATTTGTGCAAGATAACTTTTCATTTTTATCTTCATCACATGTTACTGATGATGAAGGGTAGGGATTGATTGTGTCGCCTCGTACGAAATTTTTGTAAGGACCCGGAACTATGGCAGAATTCGAAGTAGGAACTGGGACTAGATTCGAATTAGGTAGTGGATTTGAAGTAGGAAGGTTAATGGAATGAGATAAACTGGTGTTAACACGATTAGTTGTGGCTGTAGTAATGGTGTTAGTGTTAGTTTTATGGTGCATAGAATTGGGAAAAGTTTTTTCGTCTTATTCGTACTCATATTGTTCCTATAATTATTATTGTTATTTTTATTACTATTTGTATTAATATTTTTAGTTTTGTTATTGGTTCTACTCTTATAACTAATATTGGGATTGTTAGTGGTATACTTATTATACTCTAGATGAAATCTGAGAGTATATTGTGTTTGCCTTACCGTTTGTAACGCTAAGAAATAATGCTCGCACAGAGCCGCCAAGGGTACAGAAATATTTGTTGTCGCTCAAAAACCTCGATTCCGAGTTGCTGTCTGTCCGTCTGTCTACAGCATAACTCTCGAAAGCTTTGAGCTATAGTGCTAAAAATTTTTGTGTGTCATTTTTAGCAAAAAAGTAACTTTAAGTTCGTGAATGGGCTACATCCCCCCATTCCTTCTACCCCCTCCCATAAAAATTTCATGAAATTTCGAAATATAAAGAAATTGATTTCAAAGAAAAATCTAACTATTTAAGCTATCGACTTGAAATTGAGGTCAAAGTATTACAATATAGATGTCATTAATATCACGGAATATTGACTCGATTCCTTTACTCCTTCTACCCCCTCCCATACAAATGGACAATTTTGAAAAATACATATTTTCGATTTTCATTGAAACTAGTAAAGCTGAAAAGACGAAATTTTGTCAGAATTAATTTTACTATAATTGCAATTAGTTTCAAAAAGAATTATCAACTTCACCTCACCCCTTCTATACGTCCTATACAAATTTCATGAAATTTTGAAATTTAAATTAAATTATTTTTCTTCGAAACTGTTAAGGCTATCAACTTGATATTTTGTACAAGGTATACAAATAGAAATATTAATAATACGTTTTGATCCGTACACTCCTTCTAACCCCTCCCATACAAATGCATAATTTTTGTTAAATGCATTTTAACGATTTCAATTCAAACTAGAAAAAGTACAAACTTCAAATTTTGCCAGAATTTGTTTCTTAATAAATGAAATAAGTGCTAGAAAAAAATATCAGCCCCGCTTCACTCCTTCTACCCCCTCTCATACAAATATCTACGTTATAAATTCAAGAAAAGCATTTCTCCGTCAAGTATATGAGAGCTATCGACTTTGAAATTGAGTCAAAGCATTGTGATAAGGATGATGATAAGCAGTTTCAAAATCATCTTAAACGCTCCACTTCCTCTGCCACCTCCCATACAAATGCCCCAATTTCAGGAAAAAAATTACCAATTTCTTTAAAAATAATGAAAACTAAACACTTTAAATTCAGCAAAAAACATTTTGCATGCCATGTCCGGTGTCATATACGAAAAATACAAACCTCCCCCTCTACTTCTACCACTTCCCATGCAAAAGTTTCTATTCACTATTCGAAAGAATTTGAGATGACATATTTTCCGGTATATTAAAGTCATTTCCATCTCATCTAGAGTATCATATGATTGGGCTTTAAGCCCAATCATAATTCTGTTATGTTTTTAATATACAAGGTGTAACAGAATAGATGCGACATAAAAAACATGGTGATAGGGGACCTTGTGGTGCACAAAAAAATATACCACGGAAAACTTGTAGCTCCAACCCCTAGCGACTTAGGGGTGATTTTCTAGTTTTTGGTTCATGGAGGAGGTTGTCGAGCTAAAAGGCCAATATCTCCAAAACTACTTGAGATAGCTCGATGCGTAATATATTTGTTGGAGAGCTTATTAATGTACCTTTCCAACAAGGGGCTGCAATAAAAAATCAAATCAGCCACTGAGTTGCTAGAGTAGTTTGAACATGAAAAATTTTTGTTTTCCAAAAATGTCCTTCAACTTTGAAGGATTTTTGCTCAAAATTTTGACTAAATTCTTTTTTGAGTTTGTGATCTTGAAAACTACCCGACACATTTATCTTTCTTTAAAAACAAAAAAAATTGTCTTAGCTCGTTTTTTGATCAAGTTATGACCAAAAAACCGAAACTAAACCATCAAATAAAAAATTTCGGCAATGTGAAAAAAATTTTTTTTTTTTATTTTTCCCATTGCAAATTGAAAAACAACTTAACAATTTAATTTAAAAGCAAAATTTATTGGAAAATAATATCTTTTTTTTTAACTGGCTGCGTGTAAATTTAAATTTTCTATGTGATCACCATTATTTTCCCTGCACTTCTTCAATCTTTTTTCAACTGCTTGCGTTAGATTAACAGAAGCTAAATTTTCCCTTATTTGGTCTGCTGCGTTCATAATTCTCTGCTGCAGTTGTTCTCTTGAAAGTATTTCCATCTTGTATACTAAATTCTTCATGTGTCCCCATATGTATGTAGAAATCCAGTGGTGTTAGATCAGGTGATCTTGCTGGCCAACCTACTGGTCCACCACGTCCAATCCATCGTTCAGGATAGTTATCGTCTAAAAAATTTCGCACATCCCTACGAAAATGAGGTGGTGCTCCATCTTGTTGGAAAAATAACCTGTTTCGAAAGTTGAATGGTACTTCATCGCCTAACATATTGGGCAAATGATTTTGTAGGAAGTCCATGTACACATCACCTGTCATATTGCCAGGTATGATGTAGGGGCCAACAAGTGTTTGTCCAATAACTCCCATCCAAACATTGATCGAAAATCTGTGCTGGGACTTAACTTGCTTCTTGTCATGCGGATTTTTGTGACTCCAAGTATGCAGATTGTGGAAGTTGGTCACTCCATCTCTGGTGAATTGCGCTTCATCTGTCCATAAAATTGAAGATAAAAATTCACGATTTTCCCGGTGTCGCAATAACATAATTTCAAAAAAATATCTACGATGTATTTTGTCCTCTTCAGTTAATCTTTGTACTGGAGTATCGTAAAATGATTGCTGATGGTCTGCTCTTAAGGTTCTGTGTACTGCCATATGTGACACCCCCAGTCTTCTTCCAACTGACCTTGTACTCAAATTTGGGTCGTTTTGTATTTCCTCCAATATCCTTTCATCTCTTCTGTATGTATTACTTGCTGTGCCTCGACCTTCTCTGCGTTGTGTAAAGCTGCCCGTTTCACGAAGTGTCTGATAAGTTCTTGTGAAAGTTGCGTGATTTGGATGTCTTCTATTGGGATATTGGTTTGCATATTGTCTGGAAGCTTCACGCGCATTACCATGGCATTCACCATAAATAAAAATTATATCAGCTAGTTCTTCATTACTGTATTGTTCAGCCATTTCAAACTTGTCAGACTTCACTTTATTTTAATTATTTCACTTTGATCCCGATATTTTTAGATTTATTAGTTAAGACAAATAATTGACATATGGAAAAAATTTAATCCAGATACACATCCTTTGATATTATTTTCCAATAAATTTTGCTTTTAAATTAAATTGTTAAGTTGTTTTTCAATTTGCAATGGAAAAAATAAAAAAAAAAAAAAAATTTTCACATTGCCGAAATTTTGGATTTGATGGTTTAGTTTCGGTTTTTTGGTCATAACTTGATCAAAAAACGAGCTAGGACAATTTTTTTTGTTTTTAAAGAAAGATAAATGTGTCGGGTAGTTTTTAAGATCACAAACTCAAAAAAAAATTTAGTCAACATTTTGAGCAAAAAGCCTTCAAAGTTGAAGGACAATTTTGGAAAACAAAAATTTTTATGTTCAAACTACTCTAGCAACTCAGTGGCTAATTTGATTTTTTATTGCAGACCCTTGTTGGAAAGGTACATTAATAAGCTCTCCCACAAATTATTACGCATCGAGCTATCTCAAGTAGTTTTGGAGATATTGGCCTTTTAGTTCGACAACCTCCTCCATGAACCAAAAACTAGAAAATCACCCCTAAGTCGCTAGGGGTTGGAGCTACAAGTTTTCCGTAGTATATTTTTTTGTGCACCACGAGGTCCCCTATCACCATGTTTTTTTTGTCGCATCTATTCTGTTACACCCTGTATAATTGCTCTTGCTATGAAAATTTTTCATTCCAAATTTCATTTTTGTCTACCTGGTGTAGCCTAAGCCCGATCGACGTACAATTTCCGTACACTGCTTACGTGCGAATATCTGTTTCACCTCAATCTGCAAAAATTAAAAATTTTTAGATAGAGGGTTGTGCGAAGATCTAACATCTCGGTTTGGTGAATGTTCTCATAGGGCAAGTGTACAGTGTAGTCGGTATTGAAAATGTTGTCTTGCTGTTGGATTTTGGAAGGATTTTCCCTATCTTATCCGTCGTGCCCTGAATGTAAGGTAGTTTTATCCATTGTTTATATGTATTTTTTTGTTGAGTATCTTCTTGATCTTTTGTCTTCGGATACTTCGGTGGAGTCGGGCATTCACAGCAAATGGATACAACGCTCACGAAATGAGCACGACCTGGAAACCGAAGCATATCTCGTTTAGTTTTCGTGATATTGTTATTTGAGTGCTACGTGTTTAAGTGCTAGTGACGATTTTTCAGAGTTTTCATAGCGATTTTCTGGACCAACGATGCAGCTAAAATTTTGCGTGAAACTGGGGAAAACTTTTAAAGAAACGTTTCAGCTTTTGAACCAAGCTTACGGAGACGGTTTCGTGAAAAAGTCCACAAAAAGGGAGCAGTTGTGGCACAACAACATAGTTCTTGCACGACAACAGATGACTGTCCTCCCGCAGCCTTTTCACTCGCCAAACGTGGCTCCTTTCGATTTCTATTATTTCCGATGATACAATTAGTACTGAAAGGACGCCGTTTTCAGAATATTAATGAAAAAAAGGCTACTTTACGAAATGGAAAACCGCTGGGAAAAGTGTGTGAGGGGAGTATTTTAAAGGACAAGGACCTGTAATCTGTAAAATTAACTTAGTGGAAATAATAGGAATCTAAGTGAACAAAGCTTAATAGCAATAACCAAAATTCAAATTTTTAATCATACTGAATAATTTTTCTGATAAAGCCAATTATCCACTTCATAATTCAGAAAATATCGAACTGAAAGAACGAACTGTCTAAAAATTAACTTATAAGTTTTTTTCTCGTCAATCGGTTGAAATACACATTGGAAGAAAGTTACGCGGAAGATAATTAAAGCAATCGTCACCGTTCACCAAAAATTTAGTCTCATCTTTTCGACAGTCTACTGAAACTGTCAGTAAGTGCGTTCCTAATTTTACGAGCTACAAGAAGATTAATTATATTGTACTTCGTTTCTATCTGTCAGCAGATCCATTTACCATGAAACATGAACACAAATCTATCAAGCAAATTTTCAGTAAGGAAGGAAATGTGTTAGAAAATACCGCAAACTGGAAGCAAATATATATATATATGTATATATATATATATTTTTTTTTTTAGGGTAATTTTGAAGATAAAAATATTTTGAAATGTAATGAGACATAATTTAGTTGAATTCTTTTGTTCTTTGGCTACAATAAATGTAGTAAATTTGTAATGAGAGATGGTCACTGAGATATTTAGATGAAATTGGCAGTGAATCGGACACACACAAGTTCAACAAATACATAAAATTGTATTTGATAATTTTTAATTCCATATTTTTTCCTTTCTAATGTACATAATAGGGGAACCCGGGGCAGAACGAAGTACTAAGTTGAAAATATCACTTGAAAACACAAAAGGGTTAACTAAGGGAGCTGCTAATTTTTCTAATATTGTAAGAAAAAAAAATAATAGTATTTTTGTTTTCAAAAATGGAAAATAATGTCATTTGCCCCGTTGGGCTAAGATACCTATTCAAATATGTACTACTGTATTTCAATTGTGGAATAAAGCGTTATACAAAATAATATTAAGTAAAATAAATAGAAAAAACTACAAGTTCTCAAAAAATGAGGAATAATATCTTGGTATTACTTTTTTCTGCAGAAGTTTCACGAGACTAACCTTCAAAGAATTTTAGACTCCTTTCTTTTGCGAAAAGGCTTTATTCAGCTTCTTGCAAGAATCAAATGAGTTCTTTCTTGTTGTTTTGGTTTGTCCCTTTACTTTTAGAGTTACATTACCACATTCATGTTCTCCATAAGAATTTTTAAATAATAATTGCAAAGGATAAGATTTGTGATGCTACCAATCTTTACTTCGTATATCTCGAATTCGTTTGATTCATTTTTTTCGTTTACTGATTTCAATGCTATTACTATGAAAGTCATAAAAATCCTCAAACGTACACTCGTGCACGACAAACGTTGGACCTTTTTCTTTAGCACACCATATTAGAGAGACGTATTGGTTCTGGGTATAAATTAGACAGATTTTCAAGCATTTTTTATCTGTATCTGCAAAATGGTATTCCATCCCCTTCATTTTGGTATGTCCTGTAATTAAATACTTGTGTATGATGGGTGTAGCCTAGTGGGTAGCGTGTTTGGTTTATAATGCGAAGGTCGTGAGTTCAAATCCCGGTCGACGCATAATTCCAGCACACTGCCTGCTTGAATATACCTTGATCACCTCAATCTACGAATATGAAAAATTCGTAGATAGAGGGTTGTGCGAAGAGCTAACAACTCTTCCGCAATAAATAACGGAAAATGTTAAGGAACCTGAAGGTCAAGAGGCCAAGGCCCGATTTGGGCTGTAGCGCCATTGAAAAAGAGGAGGAGAAGTATGATGGAATTGACGTTTCTGAAATAAATAATTGCTCTGCGATACATGGCAATTATTAAATAGTTTTTATTTTGCCCGGTACAATTATCGGAGTAAAATATTACATCAACTGGATTGCTTGACGATGCATTAACTTATTCTAAGTAACGCCCTATTACACTTGAGCACCTGAAAACTCTCCTTCGTGCTAAATATAGCAATCAACAACTTTCATTTTCAAATTAAAAATTGTGAAATTGTACACATTTAGTTTTGAAACATAATAAAACGTTGAGGCATCGCCTGGAGGGCAAGGCAAGACTGCTTGTAGATCATAGACTGCTACAACTTCATTATTATTATCGGTGTTCTTATCTATCTCCTTTTCGACCCTCAATAGATCTTTATCCATGATATGAGTCTGAGTCTTTTCCTGAATAAGCTGTTCCTCTTCGTCACAGGATTTTTGTACGTACTACAGAGTTCGCATTAATCTTTTTTGGGTGAAAAACGAGCCTAGTTAAATTCTTTGTTAAAAATTGTACAATACATCATGTAATCTCTACATTGCTCATTTTGCTCGTTGCATATCTTTTTGTAATCTCTGTATATATCACTACTAGATTTCCCTTCAGCAATATATTCTTTGGAAATTCGTGCTCTACAATAATGACTTCCGATCCTGGGAATGGAGCGAATGCGCCTTTTTATAGCTTCTATAATTTCGTCCTAGCTAGGGTGTAGCCTAGTGGGTAGCATGTTGGTTTACAATGCGAAGGTCGTGAGTTCAAGTCCCGGTCAACGCATAATTTCTGCACACTGCCTGCTTGAATATTCCTTGGTTACTTCAATCTACGAAAATGAAAAATTCGCAGGTAGAGGGTTGTGCGAAGAGCTAACAACCCTTCCACAATAAGTAATGAAAATTTAAGGAACCTGAAAATCAGGAGGCCAAGGTCCGATTTGTGCTGTTGAAGATGAGGTCCGGCACTTTAGTTGTTTCCTGTGCTTGCTACTTAAATTTTTGAAAATGATTCTGGAACCTATATCTCTTTTATCTTCAACAGTTCTGTAATATTCGAGTACGAATCCCAAAAGTGGCCACTAAAAACTGCCTAAAAACCGTTGTTTTTTCTCATTTGTGAGTTGGGTGAAACGCATCATTCAAACGACGTGAGTCATTTTCTTTCCCATACTTGGTTTTATTTGGTGTCATGCAAAGGAATACTGACACATCTGCTCATTGGTGGCCAAAATTAGAAGTTACAATTATGACACTCTTTCTTCCTATGAGTTTAGTACGAATCCGACATTTTTTGAGTTGTGACAGTCTTGTTCCGAGGTAGCGAATTAATTATAAAAACATATAATACTAATGGAAATGCAGAAAAAATAAGTCCGGTCTATATTTATTCAGTTTTAAGTGACTATGAAGGTTTAACTATACTTTTCATTATTTGTGTCCATTTCACAAAATTCACACACTAGGACAGCCACATTATTTTTGCTATTTCTTCACGCATATGAAATATTCGTTCATTTTTTGTACTTGGAAGAAGCGACCCATCCTTTAACTGATTTGGAGTAAAATTCACCGCAATGTAAACATTTACAGTCAGAATAGAGTACTTCCCCATTCCGCGCCAGGGACACGAATCAGTTTAGGGAGGTAAGGTCACTCGAGAAAGATACGTAAACTAACGTTTAACTACACAAAACTAAAGACAATTAAACGTTCTTCAAGCATGTACTAACTATAGTTGCAACATAAGCAAGTATGTTTACCTTACCGTGGTTATAAAATCATCAAGAGCTTCAATACAGGAGCAAAAAACACAGAACGAAAACTTCACGCAATATAGCCCAAGAAAACTAGAGTAACATGGCTGCCGTAGATGAGCAGTAACAGGATGGTCTAGTTCTACTTATTGCCGCTCGCTGGCAGCACCTCCTTACTTACTTACGATGGCGCTACAGCCCAAATCGGACTTTGGCCTCCTGAATGCTTTGCCTCCATCCATCTCGGTTCAGTGACCGCGTCCTCCAGTTTGAAAATCTTAGCAGTGATTTGCTGTCTGCGTCAATCGAATCCTCCCAGCGCTTTCGTGGTTTTCCGACCGGTCTTTGTCCGTTGACTTTCCCTTTTAGTGTGCGTCTGGGAATTCTTCCGTCATCCATCCGCTTCACATGACCAGCCCATTGTAACTTTTTAAATTTTATGAGGGTTGACACTTCTGGATTGTCGAAGATGGCATACAATTCTCTATTGTATCGTATTCTCCAGATCGAGTCTTCTCTCACAGGTCCGAGGATTCTTCTGAGGACCTTTCTGTCAAAGGCGTTAAGTAGTTTTTCTGACGCCTGAGTTAATGTCCACGTTTCGCTGCCATAGCATAACACAGGTCGTATAATCGTTTTATATAACTTAAGTTTTGTTTTCTTGTGTACGTTTTTGTTTTTAATTATTGGAAGTACCGAATAATACGTCTTGTTTGCCAGAATTATTCTTCTGTTAATTTCGATGGGTTCACTTCCATCCTTCGATAGGTTCGCCCCTAGGTACCTATATAAAGTTGTCTACGTTTTCTAGGTTATAGTCTCCTACTGTGATATTTTGTCTAATTGGCGTCTTTTTCCTAGTTTGCGTCATAATTTTTCTTTTATTTTCTTTAATACGTAGTCCAACTTCCCTTGCTACCGAGTCAAGGCTTACAAATACTTCCTTAGCACTCTCCAGAGATCTTGCAAGGATATCTATGTCGTCGGCATATGCTACGAGTTGTGTGGATTTGAAGCATAGTGTTCCCTTGGTGTCAACGGGAAGTTTCCGAACAACATTTATTTATTTATTTATTTATTTATGCACAAAGGTTCACAGTTTTGTACAAAACCAAATTAAACCTATAAACTAAACTGTTGTAATTCAATGTTAGAAGAGAACAAAATAATAATAATAATAATAAAAAAACATATGCGTACTCGTATGTACTTCAATTAAATACTAGTTTAAATTAAGTTGTAGTAGCAAAAAAAAAAAGAAAAGAAAAAAATATAATAATTCACAATTTATGTATACCTATATATAAGTTGTAAAGAAAAAATTAGCGAAACAAGCATAAAGTAAAAATAGATAAAACTAAGCAAAGAATATCAAAAATAAGCAAATAAGTAGAGCAAGCCGATGAAAGAAAGTATTAAGAGGGAGGCATTAGTTTAAAAGAGCCGCTAATACGTCGAATCTAAGGCCAATGAGATCAAAACGGAGGATATCAATACTCATGAAAAACTCGTTGTGAGTAAATTGAATACGTATAATGGGAGATTTAAAAATGATGTTGGTATTATGCTTTGGTATGCGGAAGGTACTTGCGTTCAGTTGATGATTCCCCCTATACCCTATAAAAACGTTCAATCTAGATAATAGAACTGGTGAATTAATTTTGGCGGATGCTATTTTGTGCAAAAACGATTCATCAAGCAACTTTCTTCTATGGTGAAGTGATATCATTCCCAAGTCAAGCAATCTGAGTGGATACTCAATTTTTTCAAAATCCATTTTAAAGTATAAGAGCCGAGTGAACAATTTTTGAACTCGTTCTATTTTGTCGCTGTATACCTGATATATTGGATTCCAAACCACACTAGCATATTCCAGCAACGGGCGAACTAGCGTAGTAAAGAGATAAATAAATGTAGCAGGTCTTCGGAACTTTCTACCGCATCGAAATATGAATCCTGTAGTCCGACTTGCACGCTTTGTAAGGTACGATATATGCATATCAAAGGTAAGCTTAGGGTCAAAAATAACGCCTAGATCCTTTTGCTCATAAACCCTGGTGAGGTCTGTACCAAGTAGACTATAATTAAAGAGAATTGTGTCGCGCTTTCTAGAGAACGACATAATTGAACATTTATTTATATTCAATTGTAGCTTATTCTTATCACACCAACGAACAATACACTCAATGTTTTTTTGCAATAGGACGCAATCTCTTACGTTTGAAATACATGAGTAAATCTTTAAATCATCAGCAAAGAGAAGAGAGGGTGTAGAGAAGTGCTGCGTAATATCATTAATAAAGATGGAAAAAATAATAGGGCGCAGAATTGAGTCTTGAGGAACTCCAGAGATAGAAAAAATGTTTCTTGAAGTAGTACCATTAAGTACAACGTTTTGCGAACGATCTGTTAAATAGGAGTGAAACCACTGCACAAGATTGTCATCCAATCCGAATAACTTCAAGTTCCTGATGATAATATTATGGTTTATCTTATCAAATGCTTTCTGGAAATCGGTATACACAACATCAACTTGTAGGGTATTGTCCAAAGAAGAAGCGATGAAATCAGTAAGAATTGATAAATTAGTTACTGTAGATTTTGCGGGAATGAAGCCATGCTGATTTTCAGAAATATGTGGAGTAATAAAAGTTATTAAAGTTGCATATACTGTACGTTCAAAAATTAAAGATAAAGAGTTTAAAATAGAAATAGGTCTATAATTAGTTATGTTCGAAATGTCTCCATTTTTAAAAATTGGAATAATAAAAGAGGGCTTTAAGAATGTGGGAAAGGTTTGTTCCTGTAAAGATTTATTGAAGAGGGTTGATAAGGGTCCACTTAGAACATTCAAACAACTTTTGTAGAAGGTGTTGGGAATGCCATCAGGACCTGGACTTTTATTCGTGTCTAAATTGGAAAGTACTTCTTTAACCGTTTCAACGCTAATATGTGGCAAAAATATTGACGCAGTTTCCCGATCACTGGTACTGTCCAGAACATTAGTATCACAATTGCTCTGTACAAAAGTACTCTCAAAATATTGTGCAAATAAGTTGCAACAATGTTGGGGATTAGATGCAATTATATCATTTAAGTACATGTGTTGAGGCAAACTATTAGATAATTTCAAACTCTTTGTGTAAGAATGAAAAAATTTCAAATCTTTATTGATATTTGACTCAATGTTTTCTATATAGAGTTTGTGACATGTTTTGATTTCACGCTTAGCAACAGCTCTAAAGTAAGAAAAGGTTTTATAATGTTCATCAGATTTGCATTTCCTATACAATTTATAAGCAGAAGATTTTTCCTTCAATGCTTTAATCGCACGTTGAGAGTACCATCTAGGATACTTAATCTTTTTAGAAGTTTTAAGTGGAACATGCTCACCAATGATTTTATTAATTACATCATAAAAATAAGCGAACGCATCATTGGTAGTTAAAGATTCCATTAGAGAAAAATTATGGTCAAGAAGATTTTGAGTTATTGCAGGAAAATTAGCGTTAGAAAAATCATAATTAGCTTTTACTGTACGGGGTAGGAACAATGTTGGTTCAATAAACAGTTGTATATCAAGTGCAGGGTGGTTATTATCTAGTCTAGACAGGGGATGAGTGCAGTTGAATACTTTTATATTAGAAGGTGCTAAACTAGACCAAACTAAATCTAGAACCCTGAGCTTATAGTTGAGAATGTAGTTATACTGGTTGAGGTTACAACTAGAGGTATTCATAATTAAAGACTGAGCTACAGTGCTAGTAAATACATGAGGGTATAAAATGGACGAATCAGGTGCAGAAGTCCAAGTTATGCTTGGTAAATTAAAATCTTCTGTGTATAAAATCTCAGATTGCAACGGTAACTTTTGGTATACAATAGATAGGTTATTATAAATTTGCTTACAGACATCGGATGGGGTAGAAGGACTTGTATATAAGCAACAGAGGTATAGAATTTTATGTTTTAACTTAATTGAAACCCAGAGTTCCTCATAAGGGGTTTCCATCTATTGTTCACGCCTGCAAGTAATTGTTTTCTTCACCGCAATTAAGCAACCTCCATCTTCTTTATTCGTCAAATTTAAATCCCTATCCTTCCTGAAGACACTATAGCGCGAATCAAACAATTCCGAACTGTACACTCCATCGTGAAGGTTAGTTTCCGTTAAACACACAATATCGTAATTGTTCTGTAATACAGCTAATCTGATATCCACCGTCTTGGATCTAACACCTCTGATATTTTGATAATATAAACTAATTGAATTCATGAAGATTTGAAAAGTGATTCTATTAAACTATTAGCAAAAAGTTTGTAGTATAATTATTTGAGCGACTTAAAGTCGAATAACGAATGTATACGAATAATTTTGGATCCCTCAATCCTTCTCATTAGGAGCTTGCCCCTTGAAACCCATAGAAATTTATAATTATGCTCATTTTTAAAATTCTTTGCTTCTCCATAAATACTTCTTAAACTAAAAGGTAGAGGTTCGTTGATGTAAACCTTGCTAATTACGACGTCGGAGTTTCGATCCGATGTATACTGGCCAGAAATATCCAATGGTCCATGTACCTTATACGCTTTAAGAATACAATCTCTGATGGTAGAGCTTCTAAATACAATTACCAGCAACGCCGGCTTCCCAGTAGATGTTCGTTGTGATGGCTGATTGCGGCGATACACTTTTTCGATGTCACCTTCATTCAAAGGGACATTCGATAGTTTACGTTTGAGTATACTTACAAAGTGAAACGGGTCCTCATCTGGGACGTAAGGCACATTAAAAATAATGATTTCTTTGGAAATATGCTGCTGCTCCAAGTGGCAATCCCGGTCATAAAGGCGTTTAAGTTCGCGTCTTAAATTCGTATTTTCATCCTCGAGTGCGTCTAAACGTTTGGTGTTGGCAGCGACCAAATCGCCCAGCTTACCCAATTCGGATATTCTAGCGGCTATTGATTGAAGCGAGTTGCTGAAGACGGTGATATTTTGTTGCAAAGTAGCTATTTCGTCCGTCAACACTTGTAGCGATGATGAAAAGTCATTAGATGGATCTTCCATTGTGTTTCCCAGACGAATTGAGCAATTTAAGTTGACTCTGCAGCCGTCACAATGCCAGGTTAGTTGCTTTTTCTTTATGCGATTGAATATCTCAGTGGTTATGTCCGCACACGCATTGTGGTAAATGCTCTTGCAACCAACACATTCCGTTCCAGGACGACTCCTTGATATTGCGGAATGGCAAGTGGAACAGGATCCTACCATACTTATTCCTTTCTTAATTTTAATACTTTTAAACACAGAAAAAAAAATATCAAGCAGAGCACGATAATTTGACAGACATATTCAAGTGTTAAGTTGAAAAGCATTGGTGCGAGGTCGTCACCTTGTTTAAGGCCGTTGTCTGTTTTAAAATTGGAAGTCAGATCATTTTCTACTCTGACTTGTGACAAAGACTCAGTCATTGTCATTCTTGTCAGTCGGACCAGT
Source organism: Chorisops tibialis (assembly GCA_963669355.1). Taxonomy (NCBI): domain Eukaryota; kingdom Metazoa; phylum Arthropoda; class Insecta; order Diptera; family Stratiomyidae; genus Chorisops; species Chorisops tibialis. The sequence goes on along the minus strand of OY770262.1, from coordinate 177,375,342 downwards.
TTCGGTGGGACTCCAAACTCCAACATGATTTTATACAGTACTCGCCTGTCGATACTGTCGTATGCTTGCTTGAAGTCAACAAATATCTGGTGCACATCAATATTATATTCCCAGCACTTTTCCAGCACCTGTTTAACTGAGAATATCTGGTCCGTGGTCGAGCGTCCAGCTCTAAATCCGCCTTGATATTCATCAATTACTTTGTCCGCATAGGGCTTAATTCTCTTTTCTAGAATTTTCGTCAAGATTTACGTACACAACAGAGATATTCCTCGGTAGTTTTCGCAGCAGAGTTTGTCACCTTTTTTATAAATTGGACATATGATGCTCTTGCGCCAATCTTCAGGAAGTGTTTCCTGCGTCCATATATCCGTGACTAATCTATGTAGGAGATGCGCTATGCAGGTGTCGCCGGCTTTCAGAAGTTCAGCTGGGATTTGATCAGTGCCCGGCGCTTTGTTGTTTGGGTGGTTCCTTAGGGCTGTTTTTACTTCTTCGAGTGTGGGAGGACTCAAAGCGGATCCTTCATCAGCTGTTACATCAGTTATACCTGCTATTGTATCTGCTGCTGCTGTTCGTGTAGGTGATGGGCTCAGGTTAAGAAGGTGTTCAAAATATTGTGCCCATCTTAGTTTTATATCTTCCGCGTTACTTATAATGTTCCCTTCTCTTTTCACTGTAAATCAATAATTTCGAGTAAACAACATGGTTTTGTTAGGAATAGATCTACTGTTACTAATCTGATGGAGTTTACGAATAAATCCATTTTGGCTATTGAGGATGGTAAGCAGGTGGATTGCGTATACACTGATTTTAGTAAGGCCTGTGATAAATTGCCCCATTCAATAATTTTGTTAAAACTAAGATTGTTGGGTTTTCCGACATGGTTTATAAATTGGATTAAGTCTTATCTATTTAATAGAACTTACCAAGTTATGTTTCGTGATTGTACGTCTGAGCCATTTACTGCGCACTCTGGGGTCCCTCAAGGAAGTCATTTGGGACCACTTCTATTTATCCTGGCCATTAATGATGTAGCCTCTGTTTTTAAATTTTCGGAAGTACTCATCTATGCTGATGACATTAAAATCTTTAGATCTATTAGTTCTAACTCAGACAATCTTCTTCAGGAGGATTTGTTTAATTTTAGTAACTGGTGTCGCAATAATGGCCTTCGATTGAATTTGGATAAATGTCATGTAATGTCATTTACTCGAAAATTCTCACCGTTTGAAGTAACTTATAGTCTCAATGACTGTATTTTAGATCGTGTTAATTCAGTTACTGACTTAGGCGTTACATTTGACCAAAAGATTGATTTTGGTTTGCATATAAATAAGATTGTGCAAAAGGGTAATTCTATGCTGGGTTTTACCACTCGCTTATCCAAGGAATTTAACAATTCCTTTGTTAGGTTGAGTCTGTATAACACTTTTGTCAGATCTCATCTTGAGTATGCTTCTCAAGTTTGGTCTCCCTATTATGATGTGCATATTGGCAGAATTGAATCTATTCAGCGCAAATTTGTGAGAATAGCTTTATGTCACTTCAATTGGAATGACAGAGTTCGTCTTCCTCCTTATATTGACCGGCTTCAGCTACTAAATATGTCATCACTCTCGAGACGACGTGAAGTTGCTGACGTAGTTTTTGCTCACCAACTTTTCACTGGGGTGGTTGATTCCTCCTCACTTTTAGGTTTGATGCAATTTGCTGTTGGTAAATTTTTACCAAGGCATCCTAGATTGTTGCATATTTGCTTTCACCGGACTAACTATGGTATGAGCGAATCGATTTCGCGTCTTGCAAGAGAAGTTAACGAGAATATTGAGGTATTTGACTTCTCTATAGATAAAGTATGTTTGAGACGTAGACTTAACGCTAGTTGACACCAATTTATGTCAGGTTTTGTATATTTACTGTGCTCTGTTATTAATGTGTTGGTGTAGGGATATTGATGTTTGTTTTGTCCCTTCACTAAATGATGAGCCAAAGGATAAAATGATTTCCATCTTTTATACTTGGAATCGATTTTATGGCATTTCCTTGCATTAAGGAATTCTGATAGTGAATGCATCCTTGCAGAGGGTTGTTTTCGATTTGTATCCTTCTTTCATCCTTTTAACAAGGGAATACGCGGCTCTTGTGTTATGTAATCTAAATTGTTCGTCCATGTTTTTAATTTCGTCATTATTGTACTTCCGTTTTTTTTGTCTGCATATTTTGTTTGCAAATCGTCAAAGATCCTTGTATTTGTCCTGTTTGGCTCGTATCGGCCGTTCCGTTAATATTTTGTAAGCTTGATTTTTTCGTTCTAAGTCATCTTTGCATTCGTTGTCGAACCAATCATTTCTTTTGCGCCGGAGTTGTTGTCCTATCACCTCCTCTGCGACAGATGTAATGCCATCTTTGATATTTTGCCACATTTCTTCTATTGACTTGCTGGCGGTGGTATTCAGCATTGTTGCGAAGTGCCTCTCCAAGGCTGATACATATTTCGCAACCATTTTCTCGTCTTTGAGTTTTCCTATGTCGAATTTAGGAACCGGTTGTGTTTTTGGGTGTTTTGGTTTGCGATTCGACATCGGAACTTGGTCTTTACCAAATAGTGGTCTGTGTTGCAATCAGCCCCTACACGTACGCGCGTCGAGAATACAGGAGGCCGTCATTTTCTCTATTAGAACATGGTCTATTTGGTTGAATGTTCTTCCGTCGGGTGATGCCCACGTTCTCTTATGAATGTCACGATGCGGGAAGCATGTCGAGCTTACAATAAGGTTTTTGCTGCTGGCGAAATCAGTCAACCTCTGGCCGTTGTCGTTACTAATATCATGGAGACTGTGCCTTCCAATTGTCCCTATGTATGTGTCTTCTTTGCCCACTTTCGCGTTAAAGTCACCTAATACTATTTTAATATCATTCGACGGAAGGGAGTCGAATGTTGATTCTAAGGTGCTGTAGAAATCGTCTTTAACTTCGTCGTCTTTGTCTTCCGTTGGGGCGTGGACATTTATAAGCCAAACATTAAAAAAACTTGTTTTAATGCGGATTGCACACAATCGTTCATTGACGGATTTGAAGTTGGTAACTTGGTGCTTAAACTTGTTGTCGACGATAAACGCAACTCCAAATTCCCGGCTTCCCGATGATTTCCCACTTTTGAAAATTGTGTGCGATCTATAGTCAGTAATCTCGCTACCTAACAATTTAGTTTCTTGGAGTGCATTTATGTTTATATTGTATTTTGCTGCCTGTTCCAGAAGCGGTCTCACTGCTCCTGCTCTGTACAGGGATCGTACGTTCCAAGATCCGAAGGAATAGTCCATTTTTCGTTTGCGTGGTCGTTGCCGTTGAATCAATCCAGTCCGAGGCGTTGCTTCAGGTTTCGAAACAGGTGTGGTTTTTCCGAGGATGAGTTGTTAACACATCGCCCAACCCCCAACTTGGAAGGCCATCTTATTATAGTGCTAGAATTTTTCTGTTTCATTAGCACTCGCGCACATCAGTTCAGCAAGTCAAGTCTGGGTGGACAAGACCAGTATCCGGTGGCTACCACGTAGAGGTATGATAAGCACAATTGATGTGTATATGACAGTTACAACACTGGGCGTCGCCTAATGACGCCGATCAGATGTCTACCCTATCTATACCCATCCAGCACCTCCTCGACACCGAAAATCTTCGAACTTCCTTCCGTCCCGATACCCCATTGTGGCCCAGGTTCCCCTATTAGATAATTTTTTTTTTTTACAGAATAACCTGTGTTACACCGTTTCCCCATTTTATTGTGAATAATTTTTTATCACCAGTAGCAACTGAAAAATTTGCGCTGAAAAAAATCCCGTCTGGAGTGGGAATCGAACCCACGACCTATTGACTGAGAAGCAAGCACGCTGCCCACTACGCCACGGAAGCCTCAATAAATTGTTTCGTAGTTTCTAAAATTGTATTTTATAATATTTTTTCAAAGCAAAGGTATAGCCTAGTGGTCGTCAGTGTAATTCTAGCATGCTGCCTTCTTGGGTATACCTTGGTGACCTCTATCTACGAAAATTAAAAAATTCGTAGAATGAGGGTTGTGCGAAGGACTAAAAAGCCTTACACGGCCAGGAGGCCAAGGCCCGCTTTGGGCTATAGTTCCGATGTAGAACATTTTTCGAAATGATTTTTCACATCAAAATTTTATTTTGCATTTTATGCAAATTGGCTATAACAGCTGTTATTTGTTTCCTTAGAATTTATCTTTTACTATTTTACATACGAAAGTGTCTATATAAAACCCACACTTGTATAAGAAAAAAAACACTTCCTTTAAACTAGAACCCATAACAATTGTTTAAGGTTGACTTAATCCGACAAACAAACACTATGCGACCTTAGCGACCCTTGAGGAGGTCCATCTGCTTTCCTTTCACCGTTTCATGCACGAAATGAAACACAATATATAAAATTCAATTTACCATGGCACACCTAAATAAACACGAATTACTCACTATCCTTGTCCAACCTGAACGACGATTTTACAAATCGATAGGACGGAAAATTTGTTGGAATTTATTTGAATAGATTTTAAATTATCTGATCCTTTCCGGACATTCCTGTATGCAAGTATCTTTTTGATTATACGTGCCGATTTCGGTACAAGGATATAGCGTGCTAGTTGAGTAAACATTATTTTTTAAAAAGATACTTTTTATTTTTTTTTTTTTTTGCTACAATGTGTTTAGGAATGTTTGTTTTGGACTGTTTAGTGGACGGATGCAGGATTTCGTGAAAGATATTTAAGTAAATATAACTAAATGATGAATTGTGTAATTGACAAAATTTAAGAAGATCCTTTTTATTTGTAGTTTTTAAGTAGGCAATTCTTACTATATCTGAGTAATACTTGCGCTTATGTGCACTAAGGATTCGTCAAAATGGAATTTGTATATCGAGTATTGGCTAAAGTTATTGAGTGAAGAACATCATTTCTCGGTTTTTGAATTATCAACAACAGATTAAACCTGGCGACGAAAAAAAATCGAAATCACCGACACCAAAAATTTCATTTTATCGAATTTAGGGAAAAAATCTTTAATTATTGTAACGGTAAGGTATATAATTTGTTTGTAATCGCATACCAATTTTTACTTTACAAGATTAGAGATCCCAAAAAGAATGCAAAGGGACTTTTTGAGGGACTATTCTAATAAATTTAACAAAAGAGGTTGTGGTGACGCGAAAGGTCTACGGAACATCATGGCTTACTGCATTTTTTCGTACCACAATGAGGAACCTAATGAATGCGATTTTCTATATAATTACTTTCCAACTTTTTTTCCCTAATAGATCAAAATAATATTCTTACACCCCAATAAATTTTGTGCATATCATCGTAATTTCCTCAAAACCGGAAAAGGAAAAGGATCGGGTGTTTTGATTCGACGCAGACAATGTGATTATGTTAAGTGCATTCATTTCCTGTTCGTCTGTCTTCCAAGTCATAATCCGGAACTAAATTTGCTCATTATCAAATCTGTCGTCATTATCGTAGCTACAAATGTTTTCCCAAAATTTCTCTAAACAGGAATTAAATCGGCTTTCGTTGAGCAACGTGACACCTTCAATTTTTTCCCAACAAATTTTCAATTATATACTATCTCCACATGGACAGGTTATTGCGTCGAAAAGTGTCCTGTTTTTAATTTTTTCGTTCGTATAGAATCGACACAATCATACTTCTCTTAAGATTATGTTCAATATTTTGGGCGTAATTTGATACGAATAACCAAACCTGCAGAGACCGCATGACAATTACCCAAAAGCAAACTGCCACTAATTATTGGCTACCCTTGTTATTGGCAGGATGTTACGTTGATTGAAAATTCCGGCACTTTATAAATTACTGGAAATTATCGAAATTGTTGCTGGGCCTAACTATCGCGGCTGAAAACTACGTCGGACGTTGTTGGACGAGAGAGAAAGTTTAATTTCAACTGTAAGGAAAGGTATATATATTTTTTTTCTTATACGTGATTGAAGGAAGTTGGGCGGAGATTGTAGAAATTTATTATGATCGTAAATTTGGCAAAAAAGAAAATTTTGATTGTAATTAATGTGTATCCCTATGCTGTTGTCTGATCGTTTTTATTTTGACTTATAATAGAATTTTCAGGTATTTTCATACTCTCTAGATGAAATCTAAAGGTGTAGTAATGTATTGTTACATATTAGCCCTAGTCTCTCGCCATTTGTTTTCGTCTTCAGATATTGAGCTTTTTACCGTGAATATTCAACAAGACAACAACAGTAACACAGGCGACGATGGCTACATCGACGACGACAATGGTCGTTGTAAAGTCGCTATGAACGATGACGATATAGGCGATGATGGCGATGGCGATGGCTATGGCGATGGCTATGGCGATGGCGATGGCGATGGCGATGGCGATGGCGATGGCGATGGCGATGGCGATGGCGAGACACTTGTCGTTGTAGAGTCTGTATGAACGGCAACGATACAGGCGATGATGGCAACGACAAAATTCGTGAAGTTGAGACTCAGAAGCGAAAGAGTCGAGATCGTCATCAAAAAAAAAAAAAAGGAGGTTTAAATTTAAAGCGGAAAATAAAGTTTGCGAATATTTAAATTAAAAATGAACTTGTTGCTTTCACAGAGTTTATTTTGAGCAGAATAAAACTAAGGAAAAGTTCTTAAGTGGCGCGAAACATAGAAAATGGCACATTTTCATAATTTTACTCAGAAAGTGCAAATGCTGTTGATCTCTCGTTACCCACTCCTTCCAAAACCTTCCATATAAACAGCACAATTTTTTTCAATACATACATGGACGTGCAAACGGGAGGGTAGGGGCTGCCTCCAGATTTAACACATTTCAGAGTGCATTATCTACGCATCTTCTTGTTATACTCTAGATGGAATCTGAGAGTATTATAAGTTTGCTCTAAGGTTTGTAACGCCAAGAAATAAGGCTCGGAGAAAAAAATGATGAATACAGAAATTAATATTATCACTCAAAAATCTCAAAACCGGATGTCCGTCCGTCCGTCCGTTCGCTCTCTAGCTTAAGAACGCGTTGAGCTAAAAAGCTCAAATTTCGTACACATCGTTTTTGACAAAAAAGTAAGGTCAAGTTCGTTAACGGGCCAAATCGCTCCACCCCTTCTACCCCCTCCCATACAAAATCAGCTCGAACTGCCACTGTGACTAGTCGGTGTTGCTATTTCGTCTTTAAATCGTCTTAAACCTACTAATTTATTTCGTTTCTATCCGTTTTGTATTTTGGTTCAGTTAAGTAAGAAGTTTCTGTTCTCAGCTCCGTCCGTGTTGCTCTGATTGTTTTGCCGTTTTACATTAATTCCGATTGATAATTCGGTGCATAACTTTTTTCATCATCGAAATGCAGTGCAAAAAGTGCAGCGTCACTAGACACAGCTCAGCTGTTGCTGCCCGTTGCGGTGGTATTTGTGCGTGCGCTTACCATATCGGCTGCATTGACGACGGTTTGACATCTCCGAAGTTCGTTGCTGCGATGAATTTACCGGGCATGTCGTGGAGTTGTGAGGAGTGTCGAGCTACCGGTCTGTCTGTCATCAATCGTAAGCTAGACGAACTTACGTCTTCCGTGTGTGGTCTGATAGCGAGGGTTTCATTGATTTTGAATCAACTTGCATGTCCCTCGTCTATCGCTAGATCTCCTGCGTCGGTGTATTCAGCTCCCTCAACATCATCGTCTAATGTTAGACTCATCGATAAATCTGGCATAGCTAAACGCCTTCGATCTGCTGTGTCATCATCACCATCTGAAAGCGCAACCATTACATCTCCGTCAGTTCCATCGAAATTAGCGGCTCGTGATGTTCATCCTAAGAAATCTCATGATACCAAGTCTGTACCTAAACGTATCGACAAAGGCCTCGGGCCTAAGCTGAACTGTCATCTAGACCAACACTCGGATGGTCTTGATAAGCTTCAGCCAGTTCTCTCGATTCCTGTCGAGGGCCAGCAGCAGCAACTACAACAACAACAACAGCAATCTGAGTCTGATGAAAGTGGTCCGCCTTCGGTATATCACATTGCGTCTAATGAAGGCTGTCCGCCTTCGGTATTAACTGCGGCACCGCCTAATGATGATATCTGGCTGTGCGTATCCAAATGTCACAAGCTTACTACTGGTGATACAATTTTGAACTACCTGCGGCATAAATTGAGCATCAGTGAGAGTAACGATTTTGTTTGTTACCGGCTTACGAAGAAGTCGGCTGTTATCGATAACCTCAACTTTGTTTCATTTAAACTCCGTGCTCCACAGGAATATCTTCCCCGCTTGTCGGCCGATGGATTCTGGCCTGATGGTATCACGTGTAAGGACTTCAAACATCGTAGAATTAGTACTCTTTCTCCAAATTTTCGTCTATCTCCTGTTCAAGGCCATCAAACGTAAATTCTAATACTTGCTCTTTAAATTTATTATATCAAAATGTGCGTGGTCTAAGGACCAAGTTGTCGGTCTTTCTTTGTGCGATATTAGAGGACTCTCCTGACATTATTTGTGTTTTTGAATCGTCACTGATTCCTTCGATTTTCAACTCTGAATTGTTTCCATCATCTTACACCGTTTACAGAAATGATCGTGATCTGATGCGAACCGGTAAAAAGGGTGGAGGTGGGGTTCTAATTGCTGTTAATAACGACTTACTATCTTTACGTTGTCCGGTCTTCGACTCTCATCCCATCGAAAGTATTGTGGTGAAAGTTAGACTTTCTTATAATAGTTTTCTCTACCTTTGTTGCGTTTACATTCCTTGTAGTTCTAATGTAATTTCACTTGAGCACTTTTTTGATGATCTTTCTATCTTCATTAACAACATTGATCTGGGTTCGAAATTTTTGATCTGTGGGGATTTCAACTTACCTATGGTCTCCTGGAACAATAGTGCTACTCTTCCTGTGTCTCAAAACTCATTCTCCTCCTGCATTTCCTCCTTCATGAGCCTTTGTAGCGTTTCTCAGCATAATTTCATCAGAAATTATAGAGATACATTATTGGACCTGGTATTTTCTAATATCCCTTTACCTGATGTGAGCGTTTTCTCGACCTCTGGTTTAGTCCCTCCCGACCCTTATCACCCGCCTTTGAGAATATGGATTAACATCTGTAGGCGAAACAGTACTGTTGCTTCTCCGACATCTAAGCTCAATTTCCTAAGGGGAAATTATTCGGAAATCAGTCGATTGATGGGTGATATTAATTGGGTGGAGGTGTTCTCTGGATTTTCTGTAAACGCTTCGACATCAATTTTTTATGATTACATTAACGACTTCATTCAGAATCATGTACCTCGCAAGCACTTCTCTTCAAAAAACTATCCTGTTTGGTTCACTCCTGAAGTTATCAGGAGCCTACGTCTAAAAAACTGCTTACACAGGAAATTTATTCGTTCACAGCTACAATCTGACTACGAAAATTTTTCTAGCCAGCGTTCCATTGTTAGAAAGTGTATCAGGTCTGCCTTCTCTTTTTATGTTTCTTCACTGGAGTCTAGTTTAGCTCGTAATGAAACGAAACCCTTCTGGGCTCATGTTAAAAGATGCAAAAAAACTCAGGAACCTCAATCTGCTCTTAGATATCATAATACTTTAACCACCGATAGCCAAGCTATATGCAACCTTTTTGCTGAATATTTTGCTTCTGTGTTTAAAAACTCGGGCACTGAACTTGATTATACTTTTAATGTTTCCAGTCATAGTTCCATTAGTTCTATTTTTGTATCTTCAATTGATGTTTTAAATGTTATTTGCTCCTTAGATCCTAAAACAAACGGTGGTTGTGATGGCGTTCCTAATTTTTTCGTAAAATCATTAGCTGTTGAAATTTCTTTTCCCCTTTCGATTATCTTCCTTAAGGGAGGGTGTTTTTCCTGACGTTTGGAAACTTGCTAATGTAATACCTATCTTCAAGAAAGGTGACTCGGAGGACGTCTTAAATTATCGCCCTGTTTCTATGCTTACTTGTTTTAGCAAAATTTTTGAACGGCTTGTGCACAATGCTATTTGCGACAAGCTAGGTCACCTCATATCGTCCTATCAACATGGCTTCGTTAGAGGAAGGTCTACCACTACAAATCTTTGCGAGTTCACAAACTTCATTGCTAAATCTTTCGAGCTCCGTCAGTCTGTTCACACTGTTTATACTGACTTTGCAAAGGCTTTCGACACTGTTAATCACATTATTCTAATTGAAAAACTTGAACTATATGGGATTTCAGGCAAGTTACTCGACTGGATATCTTCCTACTTATCTAATCGTAGTATACGTGTTTCTTTTAAGGGTCATACTTCTTCTGTATTTTCGTCCACGTCTGGTGTTCCTCAGGGGTCAATTCTCGGTCCTCTTTTGTTTCTTTTTTTTATAAATGACTTGCCCCAGTTTTTGTCTTCTTCTTGTCTCCTTTATGCTGATGACCTCAAAATTTTTCGTATGATTAATTCCCCTATAGATCGCAATATTTTACAATCTGACCTTGATAATCTTCATATGTGGTGTTCGTTAAATGACTTAGATTTAAACATTGATAAATGCTGCGCTATGTTATACTCACTTAAAATTGTACCTCCTGAGCTTTCTTATAATATTGATGGAACTAGACTATCGGAAGTTTCGATAATGAAGGATCTTGGTGTGACATTCGATGGTAAACTGAGTTTCACAGCTCATTACGAGCAGATAAACAACCAAGCTTACCGTCTCTCTGGTTTTGTCCTTCGATTGTCTTCAACCTTCTCTCGTGCTAGTACTGCTGTTCTGCTGTTTACGTCTCTAGTTCGAACTATTTTAGAATACTGTTCTGTTGTTTGGAATCCTCACCATATGTGTCATTCTCTCGCTATTGAATCCGTCCAACGTAAGTTCACGCGATCTTTATTTTTTCGTTTTAAAAAACCTTACGCTGACTATTCCTCCAGGCTTTCCGAGCTTCATCTTCATCCTTTATACGTTCGCAGAAGTTATATTGAGGAATGCTTTCTTTACAAGGTTGTAAATGGTTTGGTCATGACTAATTTCGTAGATGAGCTTACTTTTAGAGTTGATAATGTTAATACGCGTTGTTTGAATATTTTTTATCCTCCACGCGCTTTACTTGCGGTTTATTTCTACTCTCCTGCAGTGAGACTTCAGCGCAATCACGACAATTTACAGCTTGGTCCTTTGAGCATTTCTTTTAACGCTTTTAAAGAAAAACTTAAAAATTTATTTTTTCATTAATTTTTGGTGAATACTTTTTGTTTCGATACTTTTTGTCTTTTTTGAAATTTTTTATTTGTTTTTATTTTTTGTAATGTATTATTGTTATCATTTTTCACTTTTCTTCCTTCTAAACTCCCTAGCTATTGTGTAATTGAAATGTTTGTTTTGTTCAATGGCTAATAAATTAAATTAAATTAAAAAAATGACACATTTGACAATTAACGGATTTGCTCGAAAAGTATAAAAGCTATTGGCCTGAAATTTTGAATATATTACTTTTATGATAATATAAATCTACCGTATAAAAATTATGCGTGTCCTCCCCCTCCTTCTACCACCTCCCATACAAACTGTACTTGTCATGAATTACTCTAAGCCAATTTACTCAGTGCGTATAAAATTTAGCAAGCTGAATTTCTGCACTTAATATTTATTTCAAATTGTTAGTAAGGGTAAAAAAAATTTGACGATTAGCTCCACCCCTTCTACCCCCTCCCATACAAAATGAAACAATTTCCCAATTCGGCTATACATGGATTTGCTCGAAAAGTATAAAAGCTATTAGTCTGAATTTCGGGATATATTACTTTCATAATGATTTCAATATACAGTATAAAAATTATTTGCGTCCTTTCTCTCCTTCCAAACCCTCCCATACAAACTGCACTTTTTCATGAAATGCTCTAATCCGATTTTCTCAGAACATATAACATTTATCGAGCTCACATTTTGTAATAAATACTTATTTAGCATTATCACTAAGATCAGAGAAAATTATTTGATTAGCTTTACTGCTTCTACCCCCTCCCATACAATATGACACAGTTTCACAACTTCACAAAAAATCTATTTTCTTCAAAAGTATGAATTTTACTAGTCTTAAATATAATGTGATGATGTCAATTTTATAATATTCTTAGTTATTTCTGAAAAAATCAATAAAATCCCCCCACTCTTTCTACCAGCTCCCATACAAACTGCACATTTCAACTAAATCTAACACACTAATTTTCTCAGCTCCTATTCAATTTTTGGAGTAAGCATTTTATATAAAACATTTTTTATAGCTACTTTAGCATGATGGGGAAAAAATTAGTTCAATGCTATCACCCCTTCTAACACTCCCCATACAAAATTTCTTGAGATCAGAAAAAAATCTATTTCATCTAGAGTAACGTAAGATTGCGCTTTACGCACAATCGTAGTCCTATTATGTTTTTTGAACTGTTTCGGCACCCTCCACCCAGCCGTGAAGTAGTTGGCTCGCTCCTGAATACGTATCAAGTTTACCGAGCTTAAATTTTTCACAAAGTGCAAGGAGTATCAATATTAGTAAAAACAAATACCCCAGCCTCACCTTCTTCACTATCTCCTTCGATACAAACTTTACGATGTTATAAATTTTCACAACTTTATAAGAAGTCGATTTCCTTGAGAAGTATAAAAGCTACTGATCTTAAATTCTAAACATGCCATTGATATTATTTTGTGTGATTTCTAAAAAACAAAAATTCTGATTTTCTATGACTCCTTCTACCACCTCCCGTATAAACTGCACAATGTTACGAAATAATTTCTCAGTATATACCAAATTTTATGTAAAATGTTTTGATAGCAAAATTAGTTTGATATTTTCACTCCTACCACCATACAAAATATAATAATTTCGTAAATTGACAAAAAATCATGCTCATCATAGTAGTGCTGCAACGTTTTTTTTTATGATTATCGAACCTCCAAATAGATGCTAACTATTTTATTTGTTATTCATTTTGGAAAACTTTCTCAGTTTCCTTATCACTCCGTTTAACTGGAAAATTAAAAAAAAATATATTTAATGCCATAGATGAAATCTGAGACTATTATAAATTTGCCACAAGGTTTGTAACGCTACGAAATAAAGCTCTAAGATAAAAAAATAATGATATAGAAGTTCATATTGTTGCGAGCTAGGGGTTCGCCGGGATTTCAAGTAAAACACAATTCGTTTAAAAATAAGTGACAATTTATTTATTCGCACTTTAATGACAATACCGCCGCGTACTTTTTCTATCGCTTGCTAGTCCCCGACTGAAAGCTTTCGTGCTTTTATACATTTCTCCCCCTATTCATGACTATTCTCGAAGCTTCCGTCGAGGTGTATGTCTGAACTATACTGGAAAGCTCTAGATCTTTAATTGTGCTTTCTACATAGTTGAGTATACTGTTCTACATAATTCTTGTCTATTCGAGAGAGATCGAGTTGCGGGGTTGCCAAGTTTACATATAACAATATTATCACTCAAAAATCTTAAAACTGGTTGTCTGTCCGTCCGTCCGTGTCCTCTCTAGCTCGTGAACGCGTGGAAGTAAAAAGTTCAAAATGAAAGGTCAAGTTCGGAAACGGGTCAATCGTTCTACCCCTTTACCCCCTCCCATACAAAATGACACAATTTCGCAATTTGAAATAAACTGATTTTCCTAAAAAGTATAAAAGCTATTGATCTGAAATTTAGAATATATCATTTTTAATGATGATTTCAATATATTTCCTTCGCCTTCTACCACCTCCCATACAAACTGCATTATTTCTTGAAATGCTATAAACTAAAAACGAAATTGTGCACTAAATATTTAAGAATGATTAGCTTCACTCCTTTGACCACCTCTTATAACACTATTTCACGACTTCACTAAAAGTTGATTTTGAAAAGTATGAATGCTACTGATCTGCATGTTTCAATGTCAATTGCATTATGAAAAAATCACTAAAAATACCTCCCACCTTCCATACAAACTGCTCAATTTCACTAAATCCAATACACTAATTTTCTCAGTACCTATTATATTTTTGAAGCTTAAATTTTGTATAAAATATTTTGATAGCAAAAAAAATTGCTTCAATGTCGTCTCCATATTAATTTTAACTGTGAAACCGGCACTTAGCATTCAAATACTTTTCTATCATTTGGCTGATAGGATGTCAAATTATGAACAGCTTTGATGTTTTCATACTCTAGATGAAATCTGAGAGTAGATTGTGTTTGCCTTACCGTTTGTAACGCTAAGAAATAACGCTCGCCAAGGGTACAGAAATATTTGTTGTCGCTCAGAAACCTCGATTCCAAGTGACAAAACAACACTCGATCGCTTTGAGCTATCATGCTGAAATTTTTTGAGTGTTATTTTTAGCAAAAAAGAAATTTTAATTTTGTGAACGGGCTACATCTTATCCCCTCCCATATAAACTCCATGAAATTTCGAAATTTAAAGAAATTAATTTTTCCTTGAAACTTTTTAAGCTATCAACTTGAAATTTGGGTCAAAGTTTTACAAAGTAAATAGCATTAATATCACAAAATATTGATGTAATCCCCTCACGCCTTCTACCCCTTCCCATACAAATGCACAATTTTGAGCTGAAAAAACGAATTTTCGCCAGAATTAATTTCATTATAATTTCAATATGTTTTGAAAAAAATTTCAACTTCACCTCATTCCTTCCGAAATTTTGAAATTACAATTCAACTAATTTTCTTTGTGGAAAGTCTAATAATAGAAATATCATTGACGACAAAAAAAAATTTATTTGATCCGCATGCTCCTTCTACCCTGTCCCACATAAATGGACAATTTTGGTAAATACATTATATTGATTTCCTTTCAAATTAGAAAAATTACAAACTTAAAATTTTACCAGAATTTGTCCCTTAATAATTTTAATAAATACAAGAAAAATTATCAGCTTCGCTTCACTCCTTCTACCCCCTCCCCAAACAAATATCTATATTATAAATTCAAAAAAAGCATTTCTCCTTCGAACATATGAGAGCTATTGATTTTGAAAATGAAACAAAGCATCGTGATCGTTTGAAAATCATCAAAAACCCTCCACTTCCTTTGCCACCTCCCATACTAATGCCCCAATTTCAGGAAAACTATGTCATATCGAAACTGCTTAATAATGTTTCCAATTAAATATATGTATATGTTCTAAAGTGAAATGTTCTTCTTAAATTTATAAATTATGAAAATTTATATTGGGAGGTGGAGGATGTGGTCCATTTACGAATATAAATTTTCCGGATTCCAGTTAAACGTGAAATTTCGGTCTCTACTGTGACCTTCATCAAACTGTATCAGCAGAGACCGAAACATCACGTTTAATAAAGCACAACAGTATCAAATCCAGAAATCTTTCCTTAAAATTCAAAATGCGCAGTGAAAATATCAGAAAATTCCTTTTTTTGCCAAGAAAAATTCCAGCTCGATATTTTAAAGCGATCGAGAGTTGTTTTGTAAACAGACGGTCGCTCAGAATCGAGGTTTTCGAGCGACAACAAATATTTCATCAATTTGTATGAGTAATATTATTTAGCGCTACAAACACTAGAGCAAACACAATATGTTCTTAGATTTCATCAAAATTATTAACGACTCCGTAGATTTCGGAAAATTGATTTCAAATTAATTAAATTTTCTAAGAGATTTTGTAAAATCAGATTTGAACGTAAAATCGGACAAAATGTTATTAGCACCAGCAAATTTTGTATAATTCTAATGGATGCATTCAAAAATTTCTTGATGATCTCCTCAATATATGTTCTTCTATCAGGATAACAATCTCATCACAAATTTGAGATTAAACTCAAAACATTGTTATTTTGAATTAAAAAAAACCATATGCCAATCAATTTCATTTCCTGACCCAAAAAGGATCAGTCGGCAAATTTTATACTTTAAATAAAACCTTTAAACAGGAGGCTAAAAGGTTAATTTTTAGTTACAGAACGGAAACAGGACAAGGGGATTAGTGAAATGCGTCCACTTATGAATCAGGAGAAAGACCGAAAACATCATGAACAGAAAAAAAAACAACAACACGTCTATTTCTTCGTTTCCTCAATCAACTCAGAATAATCCTAAGTAGGAAATTTGATGCCTTGTCCTTTGAGAAGCGTGTTTACTTCGAAATTTGTAAACAGAGATCAAAGGATCAAGCAGGATGCAAGCATTCATGTATACAGAATTTAGGATGTGGACTTAAATGAAAGGTACGAAAAGAGTATGTGCGAATGAATGAATGCAAATCCGCTTATCCGGGAGATACATGAGGGAAAAAAACTACGGAATTTTCTGGAATCGCACTATGTATAAATTGGGAAAATGTGAATAGAAATTTTTTGAGTTCCGTGGGTATTTTAGGATTTCTGTTTTTTTTTTTTTGCTGAAATGCTTTAGTTTTGTTTTGTGAAATACTTCAATCGTTCGATTTCCTTGGAAAATACGGACCAACTTATCTATACATATAAATATAATTGTTGTGTCCGTCTGTTATTTGTTTATAAATGGCTATAACTTAGTTGTTTGCTTTATTTCAGCAATAACTAAGCAAAAACACACGTTTTCTCTGTCTGTCTGGTTGTCTGTCTGGCTTTCACGCAAAACAGCTGAACCGATTGTAAAGAAACTTTCACAGTTTATCACATTTTGAATTAATAAGAACTTAATTATATCTTGATATATACTAATATATTAAACTACAAATAATAAACTATGAATTATATAAAAACAATTGTACAAGTCTTACATGAGCATAGCTCAAAAGACAGAAAATGAAAATAAAATAAAATAATATTAGGTATGCTCCGAGGTGTAATCTGCGTTTAGTCTTATTTCAATACCCCCACGCATTCTCTACCCTTCCATACTAAATTACTCCTTTTCAAAAATATGTAATAATGAAATTTTCTTGAAAACCATAGGAAATTGAAATTTATAACCATAGTTGTTTCTCAAAAAAAACCCGCCACACCTTCTACCACCTCAAACAAACTGCAAAATTACACTAAAAACAATGCACTACTTTTCTCAGTATCTATTCCATTTTCGGGAACGCCCCGGTTGGACCAGACCACACTGGACTAGAAAGAGTCATGGGAAGGCATGGCGACCTTTGGGTCGACGCGTCACAACCTTGGATTAAGAGACCCGAAAACGGCGAATTATTTGTGGAGTTTTGTAATACTCGGCAAATGGTCATCGGAGGGACCCGTTTTTCACACAAGAGTCATCATAAAACATCTTGGGTTTCCCCTGATGGTGTTACTCAGAACTAAATCGACCATTTGGCTATAAGTCGCCGATGGAGAAGATGTCTCCTCGATGTGCGAGCGAAACGTGGAGCTGACGTGGGGAGCGATCACCACTTAATGGTTGCCTGCTTGAGATTGTGTACAGCAGCTATCCGACGACCACAAATTCTTCAAATCAAGCGCAAGCTTAATTAATGTGGATAAACTCAGAGATCCCAACAAAAAACGCGAATACACCACTATCCTACGCGAAAAGTCATCCACATTGGGTGAATATGAAATGCGCACACTGGACGCCAATTGGGAGGCAACCAGAAACACTTTTCTAACTAGTGCTAAAGAATCTGTGGGATATGTGCAAAGCGGTGAGAAACCCTGGATGTCGCAAGCCACATGCGACAAGGTTGGAAATCGGAAAAGAGCCAAATTGGCAATCATCTCTCAGCCCGATGTCAACCAACGAACGCCTGACCTGAGGCAGAACTACCAACCGAACTCCTCAAAGCGGACCCGGAAATAACAGCCGATATACTCCTCCCACTCTTTACTGAGGTGTGGAATGAAGGAAGGTATCCGACCGAATGGAAGGAGGGCGCCATTGTAAAAATTCCGAAGAAGGGCGACCTTCGGTTTTGTGGCAATTGGCGTGGTATAAGTCTACTTACTCCCGTATCAAAAATTATGGCTAAGGTAATTCTCAATAGGATTAGTGATGTCGTCGAGAGCACTCTCGAAGTTTATCAGGCTGGATTCCGTAAAGGGTCGTCTTGTACCGACCACACAAATACCCTACGGATAATATTAGAGCAGTAAGCCGAAATGGGTTCGTCACTACATTTCATGTTTGTGGACTTCGAGAAAGCTTTTAACAGCGTTAAGCGAGATTACATATGGAATGCTTTGCGTAGGAGAGGTATTCCAGATAAGATCATAGCTATGATTAAAGAATCCTACGAAGATGCAAGGTGTCGCGTCTTGCATAGAGGAGAGCTGTTCGAGAGCTTCCTTGGGCGAACGGGTGTCAGACAAGCCTGCATATTATCAGCATTCCTGTTTCTGGTGGTAATAAATGACATCTTGAAAGCTGCACTGGAAGGTAAAGATCTTCAATGGAGACTATTTAACATCTTAAGTCACCTTGATTATGCTGATGACGTGTGTTTGCTTGCACATAATCATCGGACTTAGAGTCAAATGTTCGCTCGTTGCATTCTAAATGCAAGGCGGACCTTTTTTTTTTTTTTCTGGTCACGCCAGGAAGGTGTGGAATCTTCACTAGATACCAATAGCCCGTGCCATTGGCCATGCACGATTCACATACCTGATCCTAACTGTCAGCCGATATGTGCCTGCGTACTAAACCACACCGTCCGATATTGTTCGGAAACCGCTGATTGCTCTTATCGCACATAGCCTATATGTTGATGACATCTTTTTCCTTGTTTCCTTTGTCGCTAGCGCCGCCGCCCAAACCGGAGCAGCATATAGGAGAACCGAGCTGACTACTCTTGAAAGTAGTATCCTTCTGACATATCCTGGTCCACCAATGTTTGGCAGTATTCGGGAAAGGGCTGCCTGCATTTGTGACGCCTTTGTTGCTGACTCTATTTCGTAGATGTGCTTAGCCACGGCAACAACGGCGATGTCGTCAGCGAACCCGATTAATTTTACTCCTTGTGGCAACGATAGTCGAAGAACTCCATCGTACATAATATTCCACAGAAGAGGGCCTAGTACAGATCCTTGTGGGACTCCCGCGGTGACGTTGTAGTACCTTAACCCCTCATCAGTTTGGTACCTCAACTTCCTGTTGGTGAAATAATTTGCAATTATTCTCAACATGTAGTGTGGTGTCTCCATCCTGACTAACGATCTGTTTATGAGTGACCAATCTGCCGAGTTAAAGGTATTTTTAATGTCCACAATATTTTGTTGTCCCCCATCGCCATCTTTCTCCTTGTATCGCCTCAGCTGCAGTAAATAGAAAATAAATGTGCGTAAAACCAAGTACATGCACATGGGTTCGAACGCAAGCACACCGATTGTTCTTAACGGACAGGATGTGGAAGAGGTGCAAGATTTTTGCTATCTCGGAAGCATTGTCAGCATGGATGGCGGAGCCGAAAAGGATGTTGAGGCTCGGCTAAATAAAGCTCGTCAGGCCTTCGATACCCGAGTTTTTGACGCATGCGTCCAATGCGTGTTGTTATATGGTTGTACTACGTGGAAAGTGACCGTTCGAAATACCAAGAAACTACAGACTTTCGCCGACCAATGCCTCCGACGCATCTGAGGAATATTCTGGGTAGAAGTGATCTCTAACGACGAACTTCGGAGTACAACTGGCCAGACTAAAATAGGTATTGAGATTCAAAGGCGGAAGTGGCAGTGGATTGGTCATACTTTGAGGAAACCAGAGCGAAACATCGCCAAACAGGCTCTGGATTATAACCCTCAACGATGACGTCGGGTTGGTTGACCATGTAACACATGGAAGCGAGCAGTTGAGCTGGAGGCGAGAGAAATAAACAAGTCCTGGCAACAGCTTAAGGCCGATGCTCAGGATCGCGCCTTGTGGAAGAGAGTTGTTTCTGTCCTATGCCCCTATAGGGAGTCATAACAGGAATTTGAATCTATTTTCGACGCTTAAATTTGGTACAAAACATTTTTATAGCTAGTCTAGCGTGATGTGAAACAAATGAGTTCAATGGTGTCACCCCTTCTACCACTCTCCATACAAAATTTCTTAGCATCACAAAAATTTCAGTTTCATCTATTTATATCGTATGATTAGGCTTTACGCTTAATTGCAGTCCTGTTATGTTATTAAGCTTAATGTTATTTTATTTGGACTTTTGTTTTTAATAAACACAATCTACAACTATTCATATATCCTTAACGCTCTTCAATACGTATATGATTTCAAATCATGGGTTTGATTTGCTCACGAGCCTGTCCCATACAAATGCGAGTATCAAGGTTTCATTCTTAATAATTTATGATTCTGATTCAAATACAAAGCATTGTGTTCAAAAAGCAATTAAACTATGGAGATTCTATATCCCACATAATGCATTATTAACTACATTCTCAAAAATTGCTAATTATTGCGATTCTTACGCGAACAAAGTCGCTAGTAGTTAATAAAACATAAATTTTATTCTTTAGCTTTAAAGTAATTAGAACAGTTTATAATTGCACTGATTCGTTGTTGATCACACGTAGGGATGGCAAAATCTGCTTTTTTCCAATCGCAGTGATCCACTGCGATTGCTCTTTTTCAATATATGTGAAAAAGAGCAGCTCTTCCAATAGCAGTGATTTTTCCACCTCTATTATCCATGCTAGTGCGCAATTAAAAAAAAGAGACAAAATAGTAATTTTCTGCGAAATCCTGCATCTAACAATCACGTAGACCCTCTCAGTACCACCAGCTCAGTGCGCATAGTGAACACTTCCCCCATTTCCCCCTGGGAATGAAAAGGTTTTCTTTTACTATTATCCAATGTACGAAAAAACGATCGAGCGTAATCGAGTCAGGATGGCAAAAATGTCAATCGCATTTTATATACCTAGTCTAGCCATAAATACTGTTACAAACTTTTTGAAGCACTGTTCAATAAAAGAGGTGTTATATGTTAAGAAATCATTGTTTATTTATTAAATGCATTGTCAACAACGGAAATTGCAACAAGTTATTCGAAGTGATTGCCTTTTGCCTTTACACAAGCCTTTAATCGAGCTGGCCACTTATCTATGGAAGCACGCACGACTTCAATCGGAAAGTTGGCGACTGCATGTGTAAGAGACTTCTTTAAGGATTCGATATTAGGATGTCTTTTAGAGCACGTCATTTGCTCTAAGACAGACCATAATTCGTAATCCAGCGGATTCAGGTCTGGGCTAGAGGAAGGCCAATCTTCAGCTTTAATAAAATCTGGAACATTTTCTTCAAGCCATTTTTGGGTTGACTTCGCCTTATGACCTGGTGCAGAATCTTGCTGGAAACTCCAAGGCTGATTTTTGAATAATGACGTGTTGAGAGGTTTCACTACACTTTCAAGGACACTTTCTTGATAAATTTTGGCAGACGTTTTGACGCCCTTCTCACAAAAATGCAACTTTGTCACCCCGTTGTAGCTAACACCCCACCAAACCATTACTGAGGCTGGATGATGACCTCTTTGAACCTTTTGGGCAACTTGAGAAGCTTCTCTGGCACTGCGAGCATAAACCCTATCGTTTTGTTTATTAAATGTTTCTTCGACAGCAAAAATTTTTTCGTCCGTAAACAAAATTTTACGGTGTTCTTGGTTTGCGTACCGACAAAGTAATCGTTTTGATTTTTCCACTCTATTTTTTTTTAACGAATCTGTTAGTAAATGCCCGGTAGATCTACGATAAGCACCCAACCCCAAGTCACTTTTGATGATACGTGAAATTGTTCTTTGGGGTATTTTCATCTCACGCGATAAATTTTTTTGTTTCCGAAGAGGATTTAACCGCTTGAGGTGTTCGAGTAGTTCGCGGACGGCCACTTCTTTCACGGTCACTTACTCCAGACGTATCATTAAATCTTTCAATAGCCCGATATACAAACATTCGGCTTATACCAAGGGTATGCAGAGTCTTAAAACTATCACTTGGTTGCATTCCTACTTTATGAAGTGCAATCACAGCAATTCTATTTTCTTTGTCACCCCAATCCATGTTCACTACACTAAAAATTAAACTCAAATGATGACAAATGCATCAAGCACAAGCGTACTATAGCGATTAGCTCAATTTTTAAGAAATGCAATATAACGGTTCCTTTCTGCAGGGTTGCCAAACCTTGTAACAATATTTATGGCTAGACTAGGTACACAAGTCAAATAAAAAAAAAACACCCGGTCATCGATCGCATCGCATATATGTATACAAGCCAAATAAAAAAAAACACCCGGTCATAGAAAATCAAACCAAAGGGTCTACTATTTACTTTTTTCACACATTATCTCACACAAGCAACTTCATCATTAAAAACGTAAAGCTCTTATCGACACGGTGGACTGCAACATAAATCGGCGAAACTTGCAATAACCGCAACATGTCCTACCAACCGACCAGATCGAAACTCAGAACAAAATCCGCCAAAAAAACTCTAGCAAAGCGCATCATTGACCACTTCAGACGTTCCACACCTCACCTATCAGATCAGATCACACCGATCAAAATATCGCTAAGCAAATTCCTTATCAAATCGCAATCGTTTCATCTACATAGCTCCAATTCATTCTTTCATTAGTCTAAAGCAACACTTTCTTGCCATCCTGACTCGATTGCGCTCGATCGTTTTTTCGTACATTGGATAGTAAAAGAAAATCTTTCCATTCCCAGGGGGAAATGGGGGAAGTGTTCACTATGCTTGAGCTATGAGATTGAGTCTTGCCTGATTGATAGATGTAGGAAAATTACGATTTGCTTAGCGATCGATGTGGAATGCGTGAGTTGCGGGACTAATATGCGAGTGCGAACAAAAACTCTGGAATTTGTAGCGATGATCATTGCGGCAATTTTATTGGTGATAGAACCTAAGCAGTATGCATTTGCTCTGCTCTTCTAATCGCAGCTCTTTTAAATTTTTAATCGCAATATGCGATTGCTCTTTTCAAATAGCAGTGAAAAAATCGCAGGTATGTGAAATAGCATACCATCTCTAATCACACGTATTCAATCGCTTCTGAATCATGAATATCTCACCTGGTATTTGGGCTGTAGTAGTGCGATTGAACAATGAAAAGAATCATTATTCAATCGCACTACTACAGCCCAAATCGGACCTCGGCCTTCTGACCTGAAGGTTCCTTAACATTTATGTATGTGTTACTTTAGAACAATGTACAGCCCTCTATTTTATTTTTTCGCTGATTGAAGTGATTGATTATATTGTTTAGCATGGGATAATTAATTAATTACTTTTGGGTGCTGAATTTGTTCTTAATACCTATTTATTCGGTCTTAATCAGTTTTATAAAGGTCTCAGCAGCGACCGAAATTTTACGATTAATAAATCAGAACAGTGTAAAATCCGGAAATCATTCTTTAATTCTTTATCTTTTCTTGCTAAATTTTACACCTTTTAACTTTAAATGCGTACTATTGCGTAGTCTTTCGCGATCTTGCATTAATCTCTAAAATTTTGTGGTTTAATTCGATGCGAAAGGGGAATTCTCTGCGATTTAATTTAAAATTTAGGATATGAATTTATTTGCTTTCTTAATTTTTAATTGCGGCCAGATAGTACAACGGCTGTTTGTCTAGAAGGTCATGGGTTCAAATCCCGACTGCACACTGCTTGTTTGGATACATCTTATTTACCTCAATCTATGAAAATGAAAAAAAATCGCAGACGAAGGGTTCAGCGAAGGGCTAAAAACCCTT
This sequence comes from Chorisops tibialis, assembly GCA_963669355.1. NCBI lineage: Eukaryota > Metazoa > Arthropoda > Insecta > Diptera > Stratiomyidae > Chorisops > Chorisops tibialis. Next base: position 177,351,593 of record OY770262.1, on the reverse strand, counting down.
TTACGATAATTAAATGAAAATGTTAAGGTCAGCAAGCAAAGGCCCGATTCGGGCTGTAGTACCATTGTAGAGAGAATACAACAGTGCAATAAATTACAAAATATCGGTGATTAATATCGGAACGCGTAAGTCGACCCAAAAGAACGCAACATTATACATTAAAGAAGAGCACAAAAACCCTTGAAAGGACTCCTTAAATTGCGAATTTTTGGTAAAACAATCGTTAATATGAAGAACGGAACGGAACGTCGGAAGTGAAAATAATTCGCAAAAATTTCAATCGATATTTCCAAATTAGAACGCCATGACGTAGATACATAGATTCGTAGGAGCAAAAAATAAATACAAATATCATTTAAATCATTGCACAAAGATTTTCTTTTTCGCTTCATTCTCCTGGTAATAAATTGAATTGAAACAAACAAAAACAAAAATCCCTTGTTTGTAAAAGTTTATATACTTCGATTTTTGTGAGCGTCAATGGAAATTTACGCATGCCAGGATACCATCACTGAAACTTCATTCCATTCATAAAAGAAAATTTCCGGGCAGGAAACCCACGTCCTGTGCTCTAAAATTCTACAGAATGCGTAAATTCAAGAGAGGGGGGATGCCGATGTAGGATGCGAATGAAATATGCCTGTGACAGCATCCTACTCTCAGTTTTGAGTACTGCGAGTATCCAAAATATTTCATTGATCAAAAAAGCAGCGTAACAGCCCCGGCAAAGTTCATTGAAACTTGTGCTGTAGTTTTCAGCCCCAGCATGAGAAGGATATTGATTCGGATTTTGTGATTATTATTTTTGATGGGATAATGTTCCCATCGTCCTTTTTCGTGGTGACTCTACTCCCAGCAGTACCGAAATTAATTCCTCTATGAAACGGGTCAATTCGCCATCTGCTCGTTAATTTTGACAAGGCCTAACCAATTATCCTTTATATCCTTCGTTGCACCTTAACAATAACTCAACAGGTGGCTGAGAAAACAACCTTCAATATCGAACTGATTGGAAATGATTGACAATTTGACAGAGAGGACTACCGGTATGCTGTGTCGTTGAAACCGTGCAAGAAGGCTTCAATGCCGGCCGAATCCTTCGAGTTTTATTGTCGGACGGGCAGGTACACCGAGAAAATACAAATCACTTGATGACTTCCTTTTCCTTCAACTCACCTGGGCACAGGCTCGAATAATGCCGACAATGAAGAAAGGATTTCCGTCGGTGAGTAAGGCACGAACAAGAACAACAATTTTTATAAAAACGAAAAGGGGTATGCAATTAAATGAATGGTTTGTTTGTAAACTACCATGTACGAGTTGTAGAACTGCGTAGGGCTATGACCAATCCGTGGCGGAAGTCAGGATGTGTGGTTTACTGAAGGGTTTGATTATAAATCGCACGGACGCAGAAAATGTGGTTTAATATAATACACGAGAACGATGTATTCCGTTTTAAGAAACTAATATGATAAATAATTCTGACCTACGTCTTAAGCACGCAGAAAATTTTCCTTTTATCACTCCATCTGAAATTAGTTCGAGCAAATATTTCTGTATTTCAAGCTTTTATTAATTATCGACCACCAGGAAATGATTGAGCCGACCCATAAGTCGCCTTAAGAATTGATAAGGGAATTTAAAGAGGACGAAGGGTCAGTCGTTGCCTCGGGGTCGTTAGGAAGTCGGAAGGTTCTTGACTAATGGTCTCGAAATGGGGGTACACGAGACCCTCTTGTTGGGAGTGACAAGTAAGTCAAATATATGCTTAGGAGTATACCAAAACCCTAGGTAAGATGATTTGGGGGAACGCGAGCGAAAAAAAATAAATAAATTATAAAAAAAACATCTAGGGTCTGAACCTATTACTAAATTACTAGCTAATAGGTGGCGCAGTAATCGTTGCAAACATAAAATTCTGCATGCATTGTGAAACTTCTGCAAGGAATCTTGAATATTGTAAATTTTATTTTTAATAATTTTTAAAGATCATCTTTAAACAGCAATAATATTAACGGCGTAGAACACAAACAATGTTCTATTTGAACGATTCGCGCCTTTACCGCTCTGGCAAAGCCAATGTACAAACCTTGAATGACAAAAATAATTGTCCATAAATCACGGCAATCTTAAGCTAAAAAGTGTGAAGCAAATGTATTGGGATCGTACTGCGGTCATCCGCAAAGGCGAACTTATCAATTCCCAAGCTGATTATGTTAATCCCAAGAAGATCATCATAACGACCTGCAGACGACAATAAGTCGTAAAGATTGATGTGCTCGAAGCTGATGAAAATGTGTCCGGAATTTTAAAAATTAATTAATTGCCGACCAGAATGGGATTCAGCCTGCCTATACCAACTGAATTGGCCGGCTATTATTTTTGGCTGACCAACACTCGAAAATCTCCAGAGGATGTGGAAAAATTGATGCATTAAGATGACCATTATTAAAACTTCTGTAACCGTCACGAAATGCCACAATTGCAAAATACTTGTCGTCGTCTAATCGGGCTGTTTGAGGTCCATAATGGCAATGTTTCTGCCTGGCAATTTCCGAAGAAAAAAAAAGATGAAAATTCACAGAAAGGCCATTTATAGGGGTCTCTAAAATAATTCTCTGGCAGCTCGAATAAAAGGCAAGAAGTCTGCAAGTGTCATGGCATTGCTGAAACTTCCGGCTAAACATTTTTTGGTATTCCCAACCAAATGGTCGGAAGTAATTAAAGTTTATAAGGAAATGCAGTTTAGGTTTTTCAGGCGTCATTTGTCGTAGACATGGAGATTGTTATTATACAGCGCATGGTTATGCCCATATATTTCACACATCTTAGATACGATCATCATAAAGGAAATCCCTCTTTATCGTAAATTGTTTAATATGTCGTGGTGTGTTTGAAGAAATTTTTAATGCGCCAAGTTCATTTGTATTTTGGAAGTATGAAGGATGTTTTATGTGATTCCAATTAAAATTATTCTAGTTAAATAATCTTAATCTTCATTTACAGTGTTTTGTTTTATAAAGATGCTGTAGATCATGTTATCTGAAAAACTTCTCATAACTGCCAATAGATTCTCCCTTAAAGTAGTGCCAGTACATTATTTGTAAGTCTCCTTTTCTACAAGTGCAGTGCAGTATTGATTTTTAGTTTAGGATTTTTCGAACAATTGATGACTATTTCTCACTTTTCAAAGATGTGGTGGTTATTGGGAAATGAAATATGAAGTACGAGAAAATCCAAAATTAATTTCAGCGATAGGTTTCAAACTTCAGGTTCGACTTGATTGATTCTGTAAATTATAACATTATTATAAGAGAAGATGACAATGGAAAAGTTGGAAGAAAATTGTCCGTTTGCTGCGCGATTTATTCTATCTGCCTTACTCTCTGGGCACTTTCCGCGCACAGTAGCGAATGTTCATCCAATTCCCAAGAAAGGAAACAAAGCGTTATCCGCCAACTACCTCCCCATCGCTATTACTTTCGTTCTATCTAAAGTGATGGAAACGGCTGTGAATCGCAAAATGGTCCGCTATCTCGAAGATAACAAACTTATTAATGATCGCCAATACGGATTCCGCTCCGGACGTTCTACAGGTGACCTCTTGGTATATCTGACTGATCATTAGAACTCTTGCATCCATAAGTTTGGCTAAGTTCCAGCAATTGACATCGCTAAAGCGTTTGACAGAGTTTGGCACAAATGTCTCCTAGTGAAGCTCAAAGCAGTCGGTCTTAATAACAACCTCGTAAATGGATTGAGAGTTTTTTTATATGAACGCACCATACAAGTTGTATTGGGTGGCGTGGCATCTTCCCCCTTTTCCATAGATGTTGGAGTCCCTCAAGGCTCAGTTTTATCACCCCCACTCTTTCTTATTTTTCATAATCAATCATATATCAATGACCTGTCGTCAACGCTCAATCCGATACATTGCTTCGCAGATGACATTACTCTGGATAACATCTATGAATTCGACTCGATTACTAATGCTCACTGTGTCCTGATAGCATCTAAATGTGCCGAACTGTTTGGATCATTGAACTCTGACCTGAACCTAATCTTGGAATGGGGCAGGATAAATAGAGTAGAGTTCAACACCTCAAAAACACGGGCCTGCCATCTTTCCCTTAAACATGATGTTCCAGCGTCGGTCTCTAATGTAACCTTCGGTGGTTCCCAACTAGACTCTTCCGAATACTTCTCACTCCTTGGCATTAAAATAAATAACCATCTAAATTAGAACCAGCACATACTCGACGTAGCACTTGAAGCTTCCGCATTTATGGGCTGAGGCACCAAAAACGCAACTTGCGATGCTCAACCGTGTCCAGAGACAGGCGTTCCGACTAATAGGAGATGAAGCCAACACAGTTACTATAGATTCCCTAGAGCATCGCAGAAATGTCGGAGTACTAAACATTTACTACCGCTACTTTCATGGTAAATGCAGTGAAGAACTTGCTAAACTTATTCCACCTCTTTACACATTTCCTAGAAATGCTCAAGCGCACACGAGTTTACTGTTAAGCTTCCAACTTCCCGTATAGTGAAATATAGGCAGTCATTCATACCCGAAACTTCAAAGCTTTGGAATGCATTGCCAGAAGCTGTATTCCCATTGTCATACGACCTTCGAAATTTCAAATTCAACGTCCGTCGGCATTTTAGGCTTTCCCCTCCTTCTAGTCCCGTTTAACCTTAACTCCTTTTTTCTGCCTTACCGACATGACTGTGTAAATTGCATTAAAAGCTGACCCCCTAAGGCGTGTGCGACCGCGTAAGAAAAAAACATAATTTCGTATGTTTTTAACAGAATCTGAATTATTCTCAGAAGCATTTTACCAAAACGCGAACATTTTTAGGCGAACACGAAAATTTTGAACACGTTTTCTCGAAATGGCTTTTTAAAACTTAGCGTAGAGGGGATTTCAGAAGAAGAAATACCGAATCACTCAGATCAGGAGGACATTGTAATCCATGGAAGTAGCGATTGATTCAAAATTCTTCAATTAATTAACATTTTTTGATACAAACTTTTGGTGAAAATTAAATTTTTCTAACTCCAAGTTCCAACTATTAAACGAAATAAAATTATCTTGCTGTCTGTTGACGACTCCAGCAGAATCGAGGCAATTAACAATCTATTACATCGCTTTTGTAGATTTTTGGAAGTACTTTCACAGCTACATTATAGGCCTTAAGAATAAATAATATTTTTTTGCATTCTCTCGAAATGTATAACAAGCTCGTTTTTAAATGTATTATGTCCTTTTTTTATGTGACACCGGAACTAGAGGGGTTGCCCTTTTGTACTGAAGCACAGCCCCGGTGAGGTGGAAAGGATGTTGGTTTTTGGGAATCAAGGGGATAGAGACGGAAGTGGCTATGAATATTTCTTTTGAATTGTAGAATGTTGTAGTCATGTGGGAATACTGAGATGGGCAGCAAGTTCCATATTCGAACAGTCCAGTTTAAAAACGAATCACGAAATCTGAAGGTGCAACCGAAAACAGGATTGAGAGAATACTTATGAGCGCGTGAAGCAGATCGAGTATTACAGCGTAAAGGCATACGTGGGTAAGAGATGAGAGATCTCGTCCTAACAATCTCCATTGTAGTAGCGATACAAAAGGGTTAGGAAGCTTACAATTCGTCTATGCTTGAGTGAATCGAGCGATGAAGTGATGTCAGAATCTCCTATAATCTTAACGGTCCGAGACTGGATACTATTCAGATAGGAGAGAGAAATTTCTGCAGCTCCCGCCCATAGATGGGAATTAAATTCAAGACGTGGTCTAATATAGGCCTTATAAATGTCAGTAATCCAGAAGCGGTGAAGGAGTTTTTACAACGTTTTAGGTAACCCAAACATTTAGATACTTCCTTGGCGATGTTAAATACATGATCGTTCCAAGATAATTTATCTGTGGTTTGGATACCTAACATCTTAACACTTGGAAATTTGGTTAATGGCTGACCTTCGAAGGTGATTGGATCAAGGTCTAGAGTCACGTTTGTGGGACACAAGACAGCACTGGGTTCTCGAAGCATTAAATTCGACTTGATTCGTATTGCCCCAACTAAGAATTTGGGCCAAGTCGTCATTTAATGTTTGTACTTACGTTATTCTACTAAGCTAGTACATGGCGTTAAGCACGCAGTGTTTTGAAGCGATAGAAGAAGTCCAATGTGCTGTTATCAGCCAAGCTATGTATAGGTTTAAAACTTGAAGTTAGCAAGTCACTAATAAATATTAGAGAAAGAGTGGGAGAAAGAACCGTACCCTGAAGAACACCAGCGTTAATTTTATAAGAAGGGGAAATCACACCATCCAATACCGCACGTATTGAACGATTTGCTACCTTTCGATCCAGGAAATAAGGTAGTCATATCTTGTGTAGCCCAAACCAATAGCTTTAAGTTTGATTGAATGGGCGCTGTGCCATACTCTGTCAAAAGCCTTGGAAATATCGAGAGCAATAATATAAGATTCACCAAACTGGCTCTTGTTGCAACGTTCGGTGAGTATGGTTAAAAGCTCTTCTGTGGATTGTTTTTTGCGGAGTACATACTGTTTTTCGTCAACAATATCATTCATGTTAAGATATTCTATTACTCTATTGATGATGATTGTTTCCATGACCTTCGACAGAAGTGAGTTTATTGCTATTAGGCGATAATTAGCGGGATTGGTGCGTTCTCCTTTTCTTAGGACTGGCTGAACATTTGCAAAATTCTATGAAGATGGGACAGTAGAGGACGATAAGGAGAGACGGTAAAGTTTGCATAGAGGTTTAGCAAGAGAAGCGCAGCAATTTTCAAGGACAAAGGCAAAGATTCCATATGGACCGGACGATTTGTTAGCATCTAGATTATTAAGAGCCCGGTATACGTTACGCGGATGAATGTTAATTTGTCCTAAGGAGGAATTTAGCGCAGTATACGTTGGAAGGTTAGAGTTTGGTGGTGGTAAGGAACAGATGGCAAATTGAGCCGCTAAGATGTTTGCCTTAATGTTAGGATCCGTAATAACCCCATTGTTGTAGATTACAGATGGAATTCATGTTGCAGAACTACCTCTGATAGAATGAGTGAGAGACCAAAAACTTTTACTGCTTTTAGGACATCTCCAAATTTCTTGCATCAGGTTGTGTTCATGAAAATATTTTTCTCGTTGTAAGCTGGATTTACAGAGATTCCTTTCTTTTTTTTTTTAATTAATCCAGTTAACTTTAGACGGCAGCTACTTATAAGCTGCCTCTTTAGTACGTATCGAAGTACTGCATTTTTCATTAAACCAAGATTTAGAACTGGGCTTGATTGGTTTGTGACTTTGGGGGATGAAGAGTCTAATGCCCGACAAGATGGTTTCATTTACTGTGGAAGAAGCATACTCAACACCTCTGTTGAAGCATATTGACCAATCAAGTGAATGAGCATGGTTAAGGAAAAGCTATTTTTCCATATTAAAGAGGTTATATCAAACTGTCAGCATGGTTTTGTTTGCGGTCGTTCTACGTCTACAAATTTAACGACTTTCACTAAATATTGTATAGATGCAATGGAACAAGGCTTTCAAGTTGACGTCTTTTATTCAGATTTCAAAAAGGCATTTGATCGGGTTCATCATGGTCTTTTGATTGAAAAATTGAAGGCACTAGGGTTTCATTCTAATCTGTTGAACTGGTTTTCATCTTACGTGACGAATAGAAGACAAGTTGTGCGAATAAGTGGTATTTCTTCCTCGTGTTTTGATGTTAAATGTGGCGTTCCTCAAGGAAGCCATTTAGGGCCTTTACTTTTTGTTTTATTTGTAAACGAAATTCCGTCAATATTTAAATTTTCTAGCCCTCTTTTGTACGCTGATGATGTTAAACTCTTTTCTAAGATTTCAAGCTTGGGTGATTGTCTTGAACTTCAGGCTGATATTTCTGAGCTCTATAATTGGAGTGACGTTAACTTGTTAGAACTTAATTATGATAAATGCAAAATATTTTCTGCGTACAGAAAATCTTTTCCCATTTTATTTGACTACAACTTAAATAACAGATCTCTTCATAGATCCTCGGAGGTAATGGATCTTGGCGTGTTCATCGATTCTAATTTTAACTTTAATTCTCATATCGACTACATAATCTGCAAAGCTAATTCAAATTTGGGTTTTGTAAAACGTAATGCTAAAGATTTCATTGACCCCACTGTCAAATCACTCTTTGTTTCTCTTGTGAGACCTATTTTGGAATATTGCTGTGTGATTTGGGATCCTGTATATCAGATTCATGTGTTGCGGATTGAACGAATTCAACGTAATTTCTCTAGATATGCTCTTCGTAAGTTTAACTGGAGCGCGGACATTCCCACGTATGAAACCAGATGCCAATTAATTGGCTTGCAATCTTTGGCTCATCGAAGGAAGTTATTATGTGTGATGTTTCTAAAGGATGTTATCTCCTATCGCATTAAAAGCCCTGAATTGCTTAGTTATATACCAATTTATGCTCCAGAAAGGCCATTGAGGAGGAGAGCGATTTTTCAGCCCACCACGCACCGCACAAATTATGGACTTAATGAACCTATTTCTAGATGCATCTCCTACTTTAATATGATATGCGACAAAATCGACCGCAGTTCAAAGCCTATATTGTAGCAAACTTATAAATTTTTTTTTTTTAATGTTTCTTATTTTTTTGGTTTTTCTTAATTTTTAATGTGTACAGATTTTTAATTGTAATTCTTTAGTCTGTTGAGATATCCTCTATAGATGAATAAATAAATAAATAAATAAAAATTGCTTAAGGCTGAACCAATCGGCACTTCCATAGTGCCATACCAACTACTTTAGCTTTGGTGTGATTGGCGTCAAGATGGAAACTGGAAAGTGGGCGGAAATTAAGCAATGGTCTGAGCTTCCGAGTGGAGAACTAACAGAAGTCGAGTATTTAGCTGGGTCTGAAGTTAAGAAAGGATCAAGCGGATAAGATCCTTGGCCTGCAACGTCAGAGATATGAGTAGCCCTGTCTACAGTTTGGCATAGGTTATTTGATGATGCGAAAAGTTCAATAAATGGGCCGGCTGGAGATATGTTACGGCAGTGTCGAAGCCAATTTATGCATAATATGGACATTCAAATCGCCTGCAACTGCGGATTCAGGGTGTTTGGAGTGAATCCGATCAATTGAATCTGAAATATTATCAAATTCATTGATTGTATCTTCGTCCGATATATTAGGGCTTCGATACAAAAAACAAAGATGAATAATGCGCTTTTGGATGCAGAGTTTAATCCAAATGAAATTAATTTCGGGTATAGTACAATTTCCGTATTCGGGCAGAAGTTGTTAAGCGACATTGTTGCGGATGTAATGCAATCACGCGTTGTCTCAAAAATACCGGCACCAGAACATAATTTGGAAAAAAAAATTGATCCAAATCGTCGTCATTGGAAACTTTAGTTTCACCAAGTGCCTGTATCGCTGGACTTTTAAAGGTGAGGTGGCAATATACTCCGAAGTGATTCGTTCTTAGCCCTTAAATATTTTTAAAGTCAATTGCAAATGAGATTTGCATTAACTAGTGCTGCGAATCTGAATAGATTGTAACCACAAACTGCAGCATTAGTTTATGAGAAAAAATTCTGGAAATTACATTAATTATGGGTCTTCCGAGTATTAGAAAACAATGATAGCTGAAAATTAATCTGTAAGCAACTTTAGTCCACGACTGTTTACAACATTACATTATATGTAAAAAGATAGCATTTTTTAAGTTTCTAATATAATTTTATCACTTTTACTTAATTATTTTAATATCGACTTGGAAAAAAACAAAATTTGCGCTACCCTGAAATTTTGTTTTTTCGCGTTTCATGACTAAAATAGCCTCAAAATGCAAAAAAAAAAATTCGTCTCTCTGTACGCCGTACGTGTACACTAAGCGTATATTAACTCCCAAACTCTCCAAGATAGAAAGTTAATTTTTGAGTGGATTGTAGATGGTTGTGGATCTCAGGCGGACACCCATTTTGGTGGGTGTAAGGGTTAAGGGAGGGGCAGGGTTTTAGCTAGGAAGCTGAAAATCGAAAGTATATAGTTAATAACTTTAAAAATAAATTATTTTTTTTATTCATTGTGGTCCGAAAAGGGGGGACCGAAAACACATTGTCAGCCAATTTTTTTTTTAAATGATTATATCTTTGAAATTACTTACTATAAAAAATTCATGTTTTGGGACCATTAAGATCCACCAGAATCAGCTTAGAGGGAGGCTAATTATTGTAAGAAGAAGAAAAACGCTTAAAAATTAATATCTCGACTATCTCTTAAACTATATGATTGAAACTTGAAACATATATTAAGCTATACTAGCGAAATATGAGAAAAATTTGGTCATAATAGTAGTGGAGGGAAATGGGGAGCATTTTAAAATTGTGCACGTTTTAAAATTCCAAACCGTTATATCTGAAAACTGAGTTGGGTGTGTAAGGGGAGGTAAGAAAATATGTCGAAAATTTTGAGTAATTATTTTAGGGCTCTGGTAAAAGATACAAATTTTAAATTGTACATGTGCATACATCATCCCCCGCAAGGGAGTAGTTATAGGATGAGGTTTTACCAATTCCTGCAACTATCTTTGGAGACTAGCGACTCCACGGACCTGAGCTAACTATCCCCCTGTGGGATGGGGGCTGTAGAATTCACCCACAGTCAGTCCTGCTTGCCCTAAAAATGGCAAATGGACACTCACTGGATCATGGGCTTATCACCCGTGATCTTAAGACCTAAATGATACGAGAAACGGATACAGCGCCTCGGATACGGACTGATTCTACGGTAACGACTTTTGGCATTCGAAAACGGACTATGATTGGCTTCTTGAACGTTCGAACATTGAATGAGGGGGGAAGAGCTGTGGTTACTCGGTCCTTGCAACGCCAATCGGTGATCGACCGTGAAATGGAGCACTATAACATCCAAATCTTGGGCTTGAGCGAGGTCAGGTGGACAGGATCAGGAGAAGAACGAACCCCTAGCGGAAACACTATTCTGTACATTGGCCCTGAAATTGAAGCCAGTCCTTACACCGAGAGCGAGAAACAGTCTCATTAGCTGGGAACCAATCTCGGATAAGATTATCGTCGTCAGGCTCAGGACCAGTGTCAGAAACGTCACAATTCTGCAGTGCTACGCACCAACTAATACCGCAACATCTGGTGACAAAGAGGAGTTTTATAGCCAACTGAGTGCCACCTTCGAACGCGTTCCAAGAGGCGATATTATTATCATCTCAGGAGATATGAACGCCCAGGTTGGATCAGACAACACTGGACTAGAACACGTCATGGGGAGGCATGGTGACCCTTGGGTCGACGCGTCACGACCTTGGATTAAGAGACCCGAAAACGGCGAATTATTTGCTGAGTTTTGTAGTACTCTGCAAATGGTCATCGGAGGGACCCTTTTTCCACACCAGAGTCATCATAAGACATCATAAGAAGTGGCAGTGGATCGGTCATACTTTGATGAAACCAGAGCGAAATATCGCAAAACAGGCTCTGGATTATTATCCTCAAGGAAGACGTCGGGTTGGTCGACCATGTAACACATGGAATTGAGCAGTTGAGCAGGAGGCCAGAGGAATAAACAAGTCCTGGCAACAGCTTAAGGCCGACGCCCAGGATCGCGCCTTGTGGAAGAGAGTTGTTTCTGTCTTATGCCCCTATAGGGGGTCTTAACAGGAATTTGATTGATTGATTGATACATCTATTTGATATACATAGAAAAAAAAATAATAATTTGTTCCACAATTGTTATAAACCGACCCTCCCGGTCTAACGTGCTCTAGGTGTTTCATGTGTAATGAAAAAACCACAAAAATTGAAAAATTTTTATTGAGATTTTAAGGTAAAACTTGAAAATTTTCGAGTTACATTTGAAAAAAAAATCCCTAAAAGGTCGAAATATTAACTGGTCGAATACCTTCAAAACTTCTACCCCCTCCCAAAAGTATTTTTTCGACCATTTTTAAGAAATCAATTATCACCTAACTATCAATTTGAAATTTTTCACGAAAACTTTTAAAAATAGTTGAAACGAAATTGCGTCCAAAGTTTTGAGATCCTGCACGCCCTTCTAACCCCTCCCATATAAAAGTATGATTTCGACCGATTTCAATTAATAACCAACAAATTTAAAGCTACGAACTTGAAATTTTGTACGAGCACCTTATAAAAGATAAAACTGCATTACATATTTTACGGTTCCCTTGACTCCCTTCCATACAAATGTTTGGTTTCGTGAATGTACCGAATTTTATGAAAATTCTATGCAACTTCGTCTCTGAAACTGACATTCTGTAAGAGAATATTGGACGTGATTCAAGCAATCAATTAAACATCATTTTTAACATCCATCTAGCCTTGCTACACGTCCCCTCTCCTCTTAAAAACCCAAACTTGCATAAATAAACAAATGAAATATTGATTATTTGTACTGGAGCTATTGATCGTGTTAAATTGACAACAGCCCTGCTCTAGAACCCCCTTTCATTTAGTCTTCCCTATCCACTCTAACCTGCATATTGACTTTCCACGCATCCTCAACTTGTCCCAAGAATAATAAAGTTGCGCCCGAATTGTTGGCAGATTTTTTTGTTATCCAATAAAGTGGGTGGGCCTGCTGGGTTTTAGTGTATTGAATGAAGAATTCGGTTTATTATGTCACTCTGAGCAGAAAAAGCTAAGAATGCCGTCTGAAGTTCGATTTTTTTATCAAATTGAAAAATAAAATGTAAAAATGAAATGCATAAGCATATGATCTTCGGAGGCAAGTATAATCAAGATGACCATCGTCAGTTAGAATATAGCCTAGTGGGTACAATGCGAAGATCGGGAGTTCAAATTTCAAATTTCAACTCAATCTGCGAAAATGATGTAGTGCTATTGAAGTAGAAGAAGTCCATCTTCAGAATGCATGAAAGCTTGTACAATAAAATAACGAAGATTATAATTTTTAAGGTGATTGTTTTCTGTCACAAACATTTACTTTAAAATTGTGAAATTTTAAAAAATTTTTAAGATTGTGTGTGCTAGGTTCTACTAGCAACAACGTTGTAGGTACGCAGAAACCATTTTTGTTCCAGGCACATAGCCGCAATCTAGCCAGATAGAAACGTGATTATTCCTACAATTGTTAGCTGGGATCGATAACAACACTCCGTGGAATTAGTGACTTGCGACCAATTATAACACTAATTTTAATACAAAACCTCAATACCATCAAAATGAATAAATCCCTAAAAGGATGAGAGCCAAAAATAACAAATAATATAGGAAATTTGTTTTTACCTCCCGGAAAAATGGTAACAACTCCCTGTAGTAATATGACCATGTGACACTCCTTGATATTTTAAAGTAGGCTATGCATGTGCATAGCGAACGTCATCGCAACAAAGTAGATGTATCTTTTCTTAATGCGTAATATGGCGCGATATAAATCATGCGTTCTGTTCCTTGAGAAATAGGCGTGTGCCGGATGCTATCTGTCTCCTCTATAGACCTTCATGTCGTTTATGGGTGTATTTCCTACATGATTTTTTTTTACCGCTATATTCCTTATTTCCAGGCAGAATCCTTGCAGAGTTTGTAATATGAGACGCAGCGTGTGTTCGGCTCACTCGATAGGCTGATTTCCTAATCCTTGAAACTGTGCCATAGCCACAAATCGGAGGAAATCGTTTCAACTCGGTATCGTAATAAGACTGATGCGCACCCATAATCCATATGGGTCGAACGTAAGATTTAGGTAGAAAGCTGTTTCTAGAGTGATGACGGATAATCTCCTGAAAAGTGAGAGGACGAGATTTTTGAATTCGGGCAGCGTTTTTGCCAATATTGAAAAACGCAATAAATTATAACAATTTTCTTTAAATAAACATGCAGAGCTTTCCTGTAAAGCTGAATCAGATGAGATAATACTTTTTCTACTTCTACAATGGCGCTACGGCTCAAATCGATCCTTGATCGCCTGATCTTCAGTTTACTTAACATTTTTTTTTTATTATTTACTGTGGAAGGGTTGTTAGACCTTCGCACAACCCTCTATCTACGAATTTTTCATTTTCGTAGATTGAGATAACCAATGTATATCCAAGCAGGCAGTGTGCTGGAATTATGCGTCGACCGGGATTTGAACTCACGATCTCCGCATTGTAGACCAACACGCTACCCGCTAGGCTACACCTTAGCTTAGATGAGATAATAGGTTAATCTTTATTACCATCTAAAATTTAGCACTTCAATGCATTTGCAAATTAACCGCAGTTAGTTCAGTCGTCAATAAATTCGTAAGTTGCAACAGATTTAGCCGTAAATGGAATTTGAATTGTACCAAACCCAAATATATACTAATACTTTCCTCTCTTAAGGCTCTACTTCTTCTTCTTTAGTGTTATTTGCTAAATTTTACACTTTTCTAGTTTAAGACTAAATGAAAGTGCACATTTAAGCTCTTAAGGGTTCTTACATTAGTGTCCAAAATTTGTAATTTAATACACGGCGAAAGCTGAATTAATAGCTCCATAATTTGAAATTTAGAAAACGAATGGACTCAATTCCTAAAATTAAAATTAAATGTGGACACTTCTGCTTTCGCGATGAATTAAACTACAAAAACTTTGAACTAAAGCAAGAACACGTATGGCCGAAAGTGCACATTTAACCTTAAATAATTGAATTAGCTGAAGAAAAATCGAACATAGTCTACGTCAATTCTGGTGTAGCTCAGGGTTCAGTAAATGGACCAAAGCTTTACAATTTCCTTTTGCACGACTTTCCTCACTATAGTTTCGCGACAGAATCTGCAAACGTTGTATCTCAGGCAATATTATATGCCGACGACACTATAATTTATTCACATTCACATGATACTAAAATAGCCTTAACAGGGGTCAATAAACATCTAAATATAATAAATGAATTCTATTCGTTATGGAAAGTAAGTATAATTGCAGAAAAATCGGCGCTTACCTGCTTTTGAAATCCCAGCGGGAAAGGCTACAGAAATACAGTAAAAAAAAAGCAAAAGCCTTCAAATCTCTTTAAATGGAAAAAACATTCCATTGAAAACAGATATAAAACATCTTGGGATCCATTTCAATACCTTATTTCGTTTTAACACTCATGCTAAAATTGTTCTTAAAAAAGCTAATCGAGTATTTAACATGTTTGCACCCCTTTTACACTACAAGTCTAAACTGCACAGAAGGTCAAAGCTGCTTCTATATAAGCAAATAATAAGACTAATTTATTCCTACGATTATCCAATATGGGTCACTGCATCACCCACGATTACAAAGAAATTCGAAATATTTGAAAGAAAAGTTCTTCGACACTGTCTTTCTAGGAAATGCAAGAGAAGAAACAGACTACTCTCTAAATCCTTTATCTACACACAATCTGATACCATTCCCTTCCTTACATATGCATCAACGTTATAGCAAAAACGAATTGGAAAGTTACTACAGTTAAAAAATAATCTAATTAAAGAATTAGCTACTGATAGCCCTGCGGATACGTGCTATTTATCTCCTTTTTTTTATCCTTAATAACGAATTATTTAGACCAATTCCACGTAAAAATAACACCATTAAATTCTATCAATACCGTGGCTAAAAAGTATAAAAGTAAAATACTCATATATTTTCTATTATGAATTATAAATTTACATATAACAATTTCCAATCATTTTTGATTTTATTCGTATTTTAAAACTTTAGAGAGTACATAAATGTAACAACACACTGTTTTTTTTTTATGTAAATGCACCGAATTAATGAATTTCTCTTTCGGGCAACGTGCAATACAAAAAATAAAATACTGAATTAAAACACTTATTGCCGGTGTTCTAAAATATCTATATTTATAATTTTTAAGCTAATAAGAATAATACTTGTTTATGCTGGACAAGGGCTTCTCCTTGTCCTGATGTACTAATGAAAAGAAATTCTGAAATACTGAACACATTTATTGCTTAACGCTGAGTTTATATAATAACAAAATGCTTACGTTAATGGGACAATAAAAATGCTTACGCTAATGGGAAAGACGAAAGTGCAGATTATACATATTTTGGCTGCATACATAACAGGCTAGCCATGTGTGCATGAAATGTGAAACATCAAATAAAGTGCAATTCGTGGGAATTATAAATTTATGAAAAATGCCTGTGCAGTAATATGATAGTAAAAAATGTGCAATTATGACGAGTACAGTATGAGAAAAATAGAATTAACATTATGAGAAAATAGAATTAGACATTCTCCCCCTCGTTGAAGTTACATACACTTCAACTTTATACTGCTTGAAATGTAAAGTCCGGGTTCGTTGAAATTCTGGCTCTGGGTGCTGGAGTTGGTGATATAATCTTCGCCTTGAATTTGGTCCATGCAATGTACCCCGCTAGTCCTAATATCAGGAAGAATGTCACATACGCAATCGAAAATTGATGAATCTCTTGTACTGTGTTCTCAAGAGGTTTAGTTTGGTTAAATTTCAGCTGCTGGATTTGGCTCTGCAGACTAGCGATGTTCTGTGCCTCTGATTGATAGTTTGAGATGGTGTGTGCCAAGTCCTTGAAGATTGTCGTAGAGAAATTTAGGGTTCTATTCGCAGATGGTATGAACGAAACTTTCATTTGAGTAGCAACTACGTTCTGGGAAGATATAGTCATTCGATCATCTTTGATTATGCAGCTGTTATCGATGGTGAGGATTCCAGAGTCAATTAAGGTGGCTTGGGTCAATTTTTCGCTGCAAACGATGTTGATAATGCTCGTTTTACCGACCGAGTAGATCCATTGGTTGGGACTATGAAGCGGGGTCCATTTTTGAAGTTCATCAGTGATGATGACGCTGCATCCGCTTGTAGAAAATTCGACATGATTGAGTAGATTTATTTCACATCGGCTTTGGTTCGAACCTCTGTGGTAAATAGGATGTGACTGCCTGCAAAAGAATTCTCCATTGAAAAGTTGCGTACACTTACTGAAGTCCGCCAGAGTGATAGGTAAGTATTGATCTCTGTGTGGATCAATAATCAGTATATCTGTGGTTTGAGTAACGCGGGCGTTGCCCCTTTTCAAGGTCATGGGTACAGGAACTACTTGGAACGTATCAAATCTTTCATCAGTGAGTAATGGTATTCTGATTTCAGCAATTATATAGTCCGATGTAGCTCGACCTTGTAATGACATCAAACGAAATAGCTGTAGGATGTCTGTGCGACCTTCGTAATCCGGTAATCTACGTGACAGTGGCAAATGCGGTCGAATCTTATTCATTCCTGCATCCAGTTGCTCAGGTGTTACAAGTAAGGGGCTGATTCGTCCGTGCTGTATATTCATTAAAACGTCCAGGAGAGTGCTTTGAACATTTTGATAGTTCTGTAGGATTAAAGTAAGATGAATCGAAGTCCATGTAATTGACCGCTGCAAACGTTCGACCAATACTTCAGATTTTATAGACGTGAGCTCAGTAACTAATGAGCCCATTTCATTATCCAGATGTGCAAACTGCCTCTGTATTTTATCATCTGTACTCTTGAGAACATTTGCAGTGGATTCGATGATGAGAGTTTGTGCTTGTATCATATCCTTGAGATGTGCATCGTTATGTTGCATGGCTTCAATTGTGCGGCTTAGTTCTTCTGCGTAATCTTGATCCAGAAGACCGAAAAGAGAGCTGGATATACTTCCGATAATTTCGAGAGGGGCTCGCCTTTTACGAGCCTTTGTTTCTCTGGTAATGAGGAGCTTGTTTAACTCTTGAATTTGCCCGAATTGATGTTGCAACTGCTCTAAGATGGCTGAGCAGTATCCGCCACCTTTAGACTGCTTGCACAGCTCCCCCAATTTGTCAATTTCGATCGCTAGATCATTCGCTTCTTGCCAGTATGTCGTCATATTGTAATATACGATGATTTTCCATTCGTCTGATATCAGGTTGGTGGTTCCTATATTCTCAAAGTAAAGCCCAGGTGGAGACGGGAAAGATGTAATTTGAATAGATTCTGAAAATGCTGGTAAAATGAGTGTCAGAAGTAATAGGCTGAGTGCGTTGATAGCCCCCCCTTTTCGACGTCTTTTTTTTGGTGCATTTTCCGATGTGGTGACTGGTTTGGTGTTTTCAGAGATAGCACTGTCCCTTTGGTGGCTTCTTTTTGAGGCCGGTTCTGGATAGGTGCCTGCAGAGATAGCATCTTTTTGGTTTTCAGGCACCACTTCTGGATCAATCGGTAGTGGACACAGACGATGTATAGGTCTTCGAAAAACGCCTGTTGCAGTTTTGACGTCAGCCACTCGTACTAGTCCATCGTCTCCTTTAACGGCTTGAAGAATTCGCCCCATGTGCCACTTCAGAGGTGGTAGTGAATCATCCTTGATTAGCACTAGGGTCCCTGGATTGATGTTAGCGGATTTCTGAGTCCATTTTACCCTCTGCTGAAGTTCGCACAAGTATTCTTTGGTCCAACGTTTCCAAAACTCTGTTTTTATATATTGGACCAATCTCCAGCGTGTCAAAAGACTCGGACGATCCGTTGATATTGTGGCTTCTGGTAAGCTTGTGAGTGCTTCACCAATTAAAAAATGCCCTGGTGTGAGGGCCGTTAAATCGTTGGGATCTGATGATAGTGGTGTTAATGGTCTTGAATTTAGTATAGCTTCGATCTCCACTATGGCCGTTTCCAGTTCTTCGTAGGTTAGTGACACAGGATGTATTGTTTTGAACAGCAACTGCTTAGCAGATTTGACTGCGGCTTCCCAAAGTCCGCCAAAATGTGGTGCTCGTGGTGGGATGAAATGGAAATCAGTTCCCCTTGAGAGACATAGCGATGCAATCTTCTCTTGTACTTCCTTCGTCTGCAGCATATCTTTTAATTCTTCTAGCCGGTTATACGCCCCGAGGAAATTAGTTGCATTGTCGCAATAAATGCTTCTAGAATTTCCTCTCCGGCCAAAGAAACGTTTTAGGGCACCCAGGAAGCTGTCCGTCGAGAGATCTGAAACAACCTCGAGGTGAACCGCCTTAGTAGAAAAACAGCAAAATACCGCTATGTACGATTTTTGTGGTCTCTTACCACGAATTTTAAAATGAGTCCAAATTGGTCCACAGAAATCGACTCCAGAGTGCAGGAATGGACGGCCTTCCTGAATCCTTGGAGCAGGTAGGTTGCCCATTAGTTGAGTACCTAATGTTGGTTTGGCTTTAAAACATCTTATGCAGTGCTGTACTACTGATCGCGTCAGCAATTTCCCTTTTAGTGGCCAGAAACGTTGTCGAATTATCGACAGCAGTGCTTGTGGTCCGGCGTGAAAATTTGTTTTATGAGCCTCGGTTACTAATAATCGTGTTAAAGCGTGATCCCTCGGTAGCAGCATTGGATGTTTAGTATCGTATGGAATATTTGCTGCTTGAAGCCTTCCCCCCACTCGTAGTATGTTGTCTTTGTCTACAAATGGGGTTAAGCTTGCTAATCGATTATGCTTATTTAGTTGTTTTCCTGCCTTCAGTGTCCTTTGTTCTTCTCCGAAGCCTTGGGACTGTATGTGTCGAATGGTGATTTTTAATGCTGCATTAGTCTCCATAGCAGTAAGTGATCCTGCAGAACGATTAGTTCTGCAGTGCAGGTTTTTTACGAACCTTGCAACATATGCCACTACACGAATTAAGTGCTTGAAGGAATTTCGATGATTGATAACATCAATGAAATGAGCTCGCTTGTGAGCTGTTGCCACTAATGATGATGCCTTTAGCTCTATTTTGGTGTCTTCTGTTGAAGCATCTTCTGATGGCCACTCAAATGGAGATTTTCGTAAGTAGTCTGGTCCATTAAACCATAATTGCGAGGTTAGCAGAATGCTCGGCGACACCCCTCTGGACACTAGATCGGCTGGGTTGAGGTTGGTATTGACATGTTTCCAGTGTTGTATAGAACTTGAATTTTGAATACTGGATATTCTGTTCGCCACAAAAGTTTTATACGATGAGGATTCTGCTCTTATCCAACCTAGGACTATTTTAGAATCACACCAATAAAATATTTGGTCATCGTTGAGTTCTAGTATGTGCTTCACTCGATTGGTCATGTGAGCTAACATTCGTGCTGCACATAGTTCTAAACGTGGCAAAGTAACCGTTTTTACTGGTGCAACTCTGGAAGCAGCACATAGTAGCCTGACAGTTGTATTCCCCTTTGTGTCAATAGAGCGTAGATAGATAGCCACCCCATAAGCATTTTCTGAAGCGTCGCTGAAGCCGTGAATCTGGTATAGTGCCTTTGATGTTGCAATACATGCTTGTCTTGGTATCGTCAGTTTGTTCAGCAATGGGAGATCATCTCGAAATTTCAACCAACGTGTATGAAGTTCTTCTGGGAGTGCTGCGTCCCAATCAAGCTTGAGCTTCCATAGTTGTTGGAAGAATATTTTGCAATGCACTATAACCGGATTGATTAAGCCCAGTGGGTCAAATATGTGAGCGATGTCTGCTAGTATTGAACGTTTTGTAATCCGTTTTAACGTTGGCCAGTTTGTTTGGATTAAAAACTGGTCTGCCTTGGGCATCCATGTAACTCCTAGTGTTTTGATACCTTCTTCACCTTTGTCATTCAAATCTAGCTTGAATTCAATATCTGCATCAGGTATTGTTGCTAAGAGCATGGGATTGTTGGAACACCACTTCCGAAGATTAAAACCTGCACCTTTCAGAAGGCCTCTTAGCTGTGCCTGCATTTGCAATGCTTCGTTCAAATTGTTGCTCCCTGTCATGATATCGTCTACGTAGAAATCTCGTCTTGCCACCTTAGATCCTAACGGGTAGACACTTGCATTCTCTTCTGATAGTTTTTGTAAGCACTTGGTTGCCAAGAAAGAGGCTGGAGTGGTCCCATATGTTAAAGTCTTGAGTCTGTAGAATTCCATGTCCTTGGTCACTTCGTTGCGATAGACTATCAGCTGATATTCTTGATCTCTTGTGTCTATCAATATTTGCCGGTACATCTTCTCGATGTCTGCGGTAAAGACGTATTTATGTAGACGAAAGCGAGTAAGAATCGAGAATAAATCGTCTTGGATTGTTGGACCTTTAAATAATATCTCATTGAGCGATATATTTGTGGATGTCTTGCATGATGCGTCGAATACCACCCTAAGTTTAGTTGTAGTACTGGATGGCTTTAGCACACAGTGATGAGGAATAAAATAGTGCGACCGTTGTATCTCACTCTCTTGTATTCTCTCCATGTGCTTTAGTTTTAGATATTCGTCCATGAAGGCGACATATTGAGATTTAAGAAGAGAATCTTTGTTCATTCTTTTCTCTAATGAAATGAATCGACGGACTGCAGTCTCCTTTGACTGGCCTAAGACCGTTGGATCTTTCTTAAATGGAAGTCTCACTACGAATCGACCTGAGTGGTCACGAGTCGTAGACTTTTCAAAATATTTTTCGCAGAGACTCTCCGCTTGAGTTCGTGGTTGGACTGGTGTACTAACCTGTTCTAGCTCCCATAAGCGCTGAATATCGAATGTTGTCTCATCTATAGTGGCTACTCCGCAGAACGCCTTAGGGGATGTATGGTCCGAGCTTCTTCCTAGTACCACCCACCCAAATATTGTATTTTGAAGAGTGGGTAGTGTTTTGTCTAGCTGAATCTGACCAACGGACATCAAAGCTGAGAAGTGCTCAGCGCCAATAAGTAGGTCAATCTTCTTCGGCTTATAAAAATCTGGATCAGCAAGTTTTATGTTGGATGGTAAGTTCCAGTGTTTGATGTCTACAAAACGAGCTGGCTGGTTGTTGGTTATCTTTGGTAGAACAACTGCTTCAATGTCCACAGAGAAATTATTCAATCTTGACTGAATTTTGGTATATAGCCGCTGCTGCGCTCTGTATTCACGGCTTCCGATACCAGCAACGATGGTGTTGCAGCTAGTATGTGTTAGTTGAAGCCGTTTTGCCAATTCAGCTGAGATAAAATTTAGCTGGGATCCGGAATCCAAGACTGCTCGACATTCGATGGGATTATTATGTTTGTCCATTATATGTATTACTACAGTTGCTAGAAATACATAACTGGACCGATTGTTTATGATGGCTTCAGATGTGAGAGCAGCTGATGATGTGCTGCTTGTTGATGCTTCGGGCCTTCTGGCTTGGGTCACGTATCGAGCTGCTGTTGTCTCCTCATGAAGCAGTGTATTATGCCTTTTCGAGCACTTCTTACAGCTTCCCAATTGACATTGACTCACAAAATGGCCGCATTGCAAGCAGTTCATGCAAAGCTTGTGAGTTCTCACTGCTTGGCAACGGCTGTTTACATCCATCTTGAGAAATTTTGGACACGTGTATATTGCGTGAACAAGATTACAAAGCGGACAAGCAGTGGTTCCAGATGTTACCAGTGACGACCCTTTCGAACGATTTTCTGCTTGAGGTCGCTGTCCAGAGGTTCTGCCAAGAGTCTGAAGAGATTGAAATCGTGCATCTAGGAAATTTAGTAGCTCCTGGATGCCTTGTATTTGTTTCGGGTATTCCAACGCTTGCTCGTACAAACCATGAGTGTTTCTATCCATTTTCTTAACCGTGATGTGAGCCAGAAATGCATCCCATGATTTGGTGGAAACTCCAAGATTTTCCAATCCCAAAATACATTCTTTGGTCACATCATGGAGAGATTTGATGCTGGAAGCGGAGTCAAGCTGACATGCTGATTGACCCAGAAGCCGATTAAGGATAGAAGTTACTAATAACCGCTGGTTATCGTAACGATCCACTAATGTGTCCCAGGCGGAGCTATAACTGGACTCCGATACCGGGAAGTGTTGGATTAACCGTTTGGCTTCACCTGATAGGTTGGCCATTAGGTAAAACATTTTTTCGGTTTTGCTCATCGGCTGCTCGTGAATTAGCCGACGATATAGCTCGGAAAAGGATCTCCATTCCAAATAGTTACCATCAAAAGTGGGCAGCTTAATGTGTGGCAGCTTCAATGTTGATGGTCCACTGGATCCGCCTGGTGATGGAGGCGATGCGCTATGAAGCAACTCCTTCAATCTGATGATGATGTCTTGTGTTGACTCCTCGATGTCACAGATGGTGTTGATGTCGTAGTCGTATCGCTCTGGTTCGCTGCAAACTGCCCATATGGACTGGTTGATGGCCGAGATTTCATCCCAGTATTTAGTCACCGCCTCGATTTTTACCTGATAGTAAATTGATGAGTTCGGCGAATGCAGTCTTCTTTCTATGTCGTTAATCAGGCGCTGCAGTACACTGATTAACGCTCGCTGTCGTCTGAAAAGGGCGGCCAGCTCCGAATCCTCCGGGAAAGACATCTTGCTCGGAGCCTTCTTTGACGTAGAAGGCTGAGCGGGAGGCACTTTGTCGTCTGTCTTCGCTGCTGCGTTTTCGACGCTAGGTGGAGCACCATTTTTTAGTGCCAGCTGCTCCAAGATGTCTTCCTTCAGCTTCGCGAATCCATTGCTGACCTTTTCATAATAGCGGCTTGTGATGTATTCAGACTCGTTGGGTCCGAATCTAAGTACCGCTTGATGACCTCTATCGAAATTCGCCCATAGTTGCTCCAAGTTTTCGAGCTTCGCCCTCAAGTAGTCCAGTGTCTTGCGGTGCAGCGAGTCCTTACGATAATTGATGATCAGTCGCTCAATTTCCTTTCCCTCCGTCACCTGTGATAAGATCAATTCCTCCATTTGAACTGTGGAAAAAGTTTATTATTTAAATTATGTTAAGATCACGAGTTCGATATCTCGCCGGGGCCTCCAAATGTTTATGCTGGACAAGGGCTTCTCCTTGTCCTGATGTACTAATGAAAAGAAATTCTGAAATACTGAACACATTTATTGCTTAACGCTGAGTTTATATAATAACAAAATGCTTACGTTAATGGGACAATAAAAATGCTTACGCTAATGGGAAAGACGAAAGTGCAGATTATACATATTTTGGCTGCATACATAACAGGCTAGCCATGTGTGCATGAAATGTGAAACATCAAATAAAGTGCAATTCGTGGGAATTATAAATTTATGAAAAATGCCTGTGCAGTAATATGATAGTAAAAAATGTGCAATTATGACGAGTACAGTATGAGAAAAATAGAATTAACATTATGAGAAAATAGAATTAGACAATACTTCTGTAAAATGTCATTCATTTGTCTCAAAAGAACAAATACTCTATTAAAACATGGAATTAACCAATGCACTTCTTAGTGTCGAACTACTTAAAAAGTAAGCTAGATTATAAGTTATTTTAAGAATTAATCATTGTACATTTATTCAAGGCAAAAAACATAAACTTAAAAAGAGCCTCAATAATGATTACCATACCTTTATATCATATCATATCATAAGCTAGGGTGTAGCCTATGTAGGTAGCGTGTTGGTATTGTAATGCGAAGGTCGTGAGTTCAAATCCCGGTCGGCGCAACATATAATTCCAACACATTGCCTGCTTGGGTATACCTTGGTCACCTCAATCTACGAAAATAAAAATTCGTAGAAAGAGGGTTGTGCGAAGGGCTAACAACCCTTCCACAATAAGTAATATAAAAAAATGTTAAGGAACCTGAATATCAGGAGGCCAAGGTCCGATTTGGGCTGTAGCGCTATTGGAGAGAGAGATATCATATGTATAACTGCATATGTAGCATATTATAATGGCTTACAAATGAATTGTTCATCTCTTTTTTAAAATAAAACATTTCTCACTTTTCTTGCATAATTTTCCATATGAAACCATGAAAAGAAAAAAGGACACGTTTAACTTCCGTTTCCCGATTTCATTCAAAACGAAATAAAAATTGTGAAGCCAGTGAACTCGTACAAAACGAATTAGTCTATAAGAGTAAAAACTCTTTCATAATGCGACATAATAGAGCTGCACGTTTTCCTTCTTCCTTCCGTCCACAATACACCGGAATCCTTGCGTTGCGCACGTTTTCCGAATAGGCCCTATATCGTACTGCATAAAAATATCCTAACATGAACAACGCACGCAAAATATCCGATCCCGAGACATTCATGTAAAATAAACCTCGATCCGGCTCGGAACAAAGGACTTCCCCTTGGACTGGGATGTGGATGTCCTGTGTTACACACAAACCCAGCAGGATACCAATTAAATTCGAATTGAACGAACCTTCGAAATACACATATCGGGAGGTTTTAGTGCGCCTAAATCCGGGACTCGTCGTCGTCATCATCCGTTTTGAAGATACGCTCGGGAACAGCTGGAACTCTTTCCGCTTTCTTAAGAACATTGAATGGAAGAGGTGTGAAGGAAATGATTTGCACTGACACAGCAACTTGTTTCCGCCTTTGGGTCTGTTTGATGACACCGTTTGTGTGTGTCACACCGTCAGGTTTATATTGTCGCAGGCTGATAAGGCGGCCGTTTATCGACGAGATAGCACCTCGAGTTAACTGGAAAATGTTAACACAATGGCTTAAAAGACACAGGAAATTATGGAATTCCGGCATAAACGACATGTTCGAATAACACCTCCTGGCTTTTATCTATAGTGTGTACTTATGATATCTATTTGGTTGTTTTTTCTGTACTTTTTGTAGATAATAACGAACATAGTAATAGCCGGGACTTTTATCGGCCGATTGAAGTAGGTATTCCTGTGTGCTGATTTTTATTTTCATTAGTTAGTGGTTTATAAATTTGGGTATGTCGAAGTACTTGAAGGTAGATAATGAAAAATATATTACAAGCGGGATTAATACTTCTGGGTAATGTTTTTGTTTCAAGTCGACTACTATTTTATCGATTGAATAAAACTGAATTTCAATAAAGCAACCATCACGATTTTTATCTAAAATAAATTCATGTTATCGAGCCGATGCGTAAGCTACGGGCAAATATTTACCAACTTTTCCTACGTAATTTACAGTTTGACTATTTTCATTTATGTTGATTGAGTTTTGAGTCTAATTAGCTGCTAACGTAAATATTTGGTAGATGTTAAGTGATTCTTATCTATATATTTTTTTTAGATAATCTTCAACATGTGCAAAATTGTTACGAGATATTCAACTCTCTACGATTGGAAGCAATACAATGCTTGTTTGTTTCCGCATGAGAGTCAAATTCAAAGGTCTATGGAATGGATTGCGAGTAGACGAAAGGTAGTCGTTGACGGAAACTAAGAATAAGATGCAGGAAAGAGTTACGCCAACTAGATAGTTCTACTCGTATAATGCATTCAGAGGGGAAACTCTCAATCCATTGAACAAAAGAAGCGTTAAGACGTATGGCTGTAAGCATAACTAAGAGACATTCAAGCCAAACTCTATCAAAAACTTTTGGAATGTCAAATATGAGAACTTGATCTTCGCCGTATAAATCTTCTTCCTTTTGATTTCTCACCAGCCAAACTGAGAAATACTCTTTCTTTGTTTCTCTCTGTGTGTACTCTCTATCTCTCTCTCTCTCTGTAATATCCCTATCGCCAATTAGAAATACGGATCACTTCTTGATTCGTGCGCAATTTTCAGTTGCAGCACTAAAACCGTTGCCAGTTAAAGTACCCCGCAGATCGTTTGGCATTTTAAAAGAGCCAGTTGGGGCCGCTGAACGAGTTCTTCAATGCATTTAATTGGAAATTGTGCTTCGATTCTAATGACCGCGATGAAGCCTGTAGACTTGTCACCGAGACTATTCTGAAAGGTATGAAGCTCTACTTACCTTCTAGTCGAAAGAGAGTCTGGCCGTCGAAGGACTCTTGACTCATAAATGAATGTCTCGCGGCAATTCAGACTAAGAAACAATCGTTTCAAAATTTTTGAAAAATTGTTCAACTCCAGCGAACAGAGAGCTTTATAATTCATCAAGAAATACCTGGAAATCTATCCTTAAACGTGTTAAATTTGATCACGACCAAAAACTTCGTCGGAAGATCCTAAAGTCCTAAAGGCTCAAGATCTTTTGTCAAAACGGTCAACAATCATTTCATTTCTTCATCAACACCACCACTCGTTGATGGCGACCGTTTCGTTATTGATCCTGTTGAGAAGGCTAACCTATTGGCAACAAATTTCGCGGAAAACTCCACGCTATCGCAAGACCATCTCGTTTTGCGCTGCTTCCGCTAGGTACCCGCACGCGTCTCATATTCAGGATCCTGCAAAAAGCTCAGTGTTCACAAGTCCACTGGCCCCGATGACATTCCCCCCATTACCCTTAAAATGTTCTCCTCTTCTCTGGCTAAGCCCCTTCGCAATATTTAAGCTCTAATAAAATCTAAGAGTATATTGTACGTTTGTAACGCTAAGAAATAATGCCAAGGGTACAGAAATATTTGTTGTTGCTCAAAAACCTCGATTTCGAGTGACCGTCTGTCCGTCTATCTACAACATAACTCTCGAAAGCTTTCAATTATCGTGCTGAAATTTGTTGTTTGCCATTTTTAGCAAAAGGGTAACTTTAAGCTCGTGAACGGACTTCGTACCCCTACTCTTTTCACCCCCTGCAATCCAAACTTCATGAAATATTGAAATTTCAAGAAAATGATTTTCCTTCGAAACTATTTAAGTTATCCACTTCAAATTTGGACTGTGCGTCCCGTTTCTCATCAAAACAACATTCACTACCCCGACTACTATCCGAGGGGTTTTAGGAAACCAGAAGGACAAAAAACCATTGGAGACTGAAGGAGTATACAAGGTACCATGCGGCTCATGTGATAAAGTATACATAGGAGAAACGGGACGCACAGTCCAAACAAGGATCAACGAGCACCAACGATGCACACGGAAAAACCACCTACAGTCATGAGCGATCGCGGAACATGCAACGACAGAGGACAATACAATCGATTTCGACAATGTGAAAATTCTGGCCAGGACAAATCAATATTATCAACGAATAGTACGAGAAGCAAAAGAAATTTCGAAGCATCCACAGAACTTCAACCGAGACACCGGATACAAGTTATCAGCAGTTTGGCTACCTGCCTTAAAATTTGGTAAGAACAAAATCCGTACCCACAAATCCTTAACTAATTTAACTACCTGAAACTAATTAATTAACCTTAATTAACTAATTTAACCTTAATTACCCTTCCTTCTATATAATAATTGTATTTTGTAATTGTCGATCAGTTTGATAAAGGTCTCAGCAGAGACCGAAACGTCACGAATAATAAAGCATAATAGTGTAGAATCCGGAAATCTTTTCTTTCATATGAAAGCTATGGACTTTGAAATTGAAAAAGCATAGTGATAAGGATAATGATGGCAAACAAGACTTACTATTCGGTACTTCCAATAATCAAAAACAAGAACTTGCACAGGAAAACAAAACTTAAGCTATACAAAACCATCATTCGCCTTGCTATGCTATGGCAGCGAAACGTGGACTTTAACTCAGGCGTCCGAAAAACTACTTAGCATCTTTGAAAGAAAGGTCCTCAGAAGAATCTACGGACCTGTGAGGGAAGACTCGATCTGGAGAATACGATACAATAGACAATCCAGAATGGTCAACCCTCATAAAATTTAAGAAGTTACAATGGGCTGGTCATGTGGAGCGTGTGGATGACGGAATAATTCCCGAACGGACAAAGACCGGTCGGAAAACCACGAAAGCGCTGGGAGGATTCGATTGACGCAGACAGCAAATCACTGCTAAGATTTTCTAACTGGAGGCCGCGGTCACTGAACCGAGATGGTTGGAGGCAAAGTATTCAGGAGGCCAAAGTCCGATTTGGGCTGTAGCGCCATCGTAAGTAAGTAAATATAGTGATAAGGATAAGGATGTTGATAAGCAGTTTGAAGGGCATCTAAAACCCTCCACTTCCTCTGCCACCTCCCATACAAATGTCAATTTGAGGAAAACTATGTCCAAACTACAAACTATAAATTCAGCACGAAACATTTTGCATGCCACGTTCGGTATAATTTACAAAAAATTACAATCCTCCCCGCTCCGCTTCTACCACCAATTTGAGATAACATATTTTCCAGTACATTAAACTCTTTCTCATTTTATTTAGAGCATCATATGATTGGGCTTTCATAATTCTGTAATGTTTTTCATCTATCTTACTCTTCTGGGTACTTTCCACGAAAGTTCAGCCAATACCCAAGAAAGGAAGCAAATCGAACCTCGCTAACTAAAGCCCGATAGCCTTTACTTCAGTGCTTTCGAAAGTGATGGAAATCGCTGTCAATCGCAAAATCATTAAATATATCGAGAATAAACAGCTTATCCACGATCGCTAATATGTTTTCCGTTCTGGACGGTCGACGGGAGATCTCTTGGTCGGTCTGACGGAACTTGGGAACTCTTACTTGCATAAATATAGCGAAGGTCCCGTTCTTACTCTTGACATTGCAAAAGCTTTTGATAGAGTTTTGCATGAATTTCTCCTTGTTAAGCTAACGGTCATTGGCCTCGATGCTACCCTCATGCGCTGGATTGAGAGTTTCCTCTCTGAACGCAGTGGATCGGTCATACTTTGAGGAAACCAGAGCAAAACATCGCAAAACAGGCTCTGGATTATAACCCTCAAGGAAGACGTCGGGTTGGTCGACCATGTAACACATGGAAGCGAGCAGTTGAGCAGGAGGCCAGAGGAATAAACAAGTCCTGGCAACAGTTTAAAGCCGATGCTCAGGATCGCGCCTTGTGGAAGAGAGTTGTTTCTGTCCTATGCCCCTATAGGGGGCCTTAACAGGAATTTGATCTCTGAACGCACTAATATGAGTAGTTTTAGATAAATTTATTTCATCCTCTTTTCCAACTAATTCTGGTGTCTCTCAGGGCTCTGTATTATCGCCTAGTCTGCTCTTAGTATTCATTAACGACCTTTTGTCTTCTACTCTCAATCCAATCCATAGTTTTGCAGACAGTACTATAGATAATACCTTTGAATTTAACTACACTGCGGATTCTCACAAGTAATCTGTTTCTTACAAACGCAGGGAGTTATTCGTTTCGCTGAACTCCGACCCTTTCTTTTTAATCAAAAACATCGTAGAAACGTCGCGGTACTCACCGTCGATATTTCCACGATAATGCAGCGAAAAAATGTCCAACCTCATGCCTCTTCTTTTCAACTATCCCGGGAATACTCGGCAAGTTGCACGCGCCCATGAGTTCACTTAAGCCTTTATTATTGCGTACAGTCCTTCATCACCCGAACATCAAGATATGACTATGTATCCAGAGCAAGAGCAACCTCCTGAGAGTAAACGGACGAGCGGACAGACGGACAGATTGAAGGACAGACTCACGGACGGATGCACAGACGGACATCCGGTTTTATCATTAATTATTTTTCGCCGAGCCTTATTTCTTAGCGGTACACGCTTTGTGGTAAGCTAATAGTGCTCTCAGATTTTATCTGGAGTATAAAAACATAATTAAGCAGAAAATAAATGGGGAGAGAAGTGGGTGGAAACATGATTAGCTGGGAGGGGTCGAACACACTCTCCCTTGGTTGTCCGAGCTTGGACGACTTATTCCTATAAGAGTTAGATAATAATTACTGGACAGAGAATCACTGCAGTTCGTTCGGTAGATTTCTCTAAAGCCAGCCACAGACATTCAGTTTCAGCTTTTCAATACAAACATGTGGATTTTTCATCATCATCATCGGGCCTTAGCTTCCAACATAATTAGTAGATTTTCTAGAATTGAACTATGTTGGTATAAAATTCTTTTACAATGGTGCCCTAACTGCGGCTTCTGTAAACCTTTAGCAAATGGATGATTTGCTGATACTTTGCACTAATCTTGATTTCTCAACCATTGATTTCTCGTAACTTGCTACAGACCATAAATAGCACCAAGGTATATTCAAGGATGGTAACTAGCACTGTAAATTATATTATTGTAGCATACAGTAGCAATCATCTAAATAAAGCTCGTCAGGCCTTCGGTATCCTTTCCCCTTTATAGAGGTTATATGATTTCCCTTCACACGAAGCTGCGAGTTTTTGACGCATGCATCAAATCCATGTTGTTGTATGGTTGAACTACGTGGCAAGTGACCATTCGACCTACCAAGAAACTGCAAACTTTCGTTAGCCAACCCTCAGACGCATTTTAGGAATATTCTGGCCAGAAGTGAACTTCATCGGCGAACTTTTGAGTACAACTGGACAGACTAAAATAGGCATTGAGATTCAAAGGCGGAAGTGGCAGTGGATCGGTCACTCTTTAAAGAAACCTGAGCAAAACATCGCCAAACAGGCTCTGAATTATAATCCTCAAGGAAGACGTCGGATTGGTCGCCCATGTAGCACATGGAAGCGAGCAGTTGAGCAGTCCTGGCTAACAGCTAAAGGCCGATGTTCAGGATCGCACCTTGTGGAACAGAGTTGTTTCTGTCCTATGCCCCTATAGGGGGTCTTAACAAATTTGATTGATTTGATTGAACTATCAATCTATCTAATAATAAGAGAACTCAAAACTGGGGAGAATAAACTACGAGAGAAAAGCCAACAAATTTCATAAAAAATAACACTCAAAAATTTACTTTGAAAGGGTGACATATATATTGAAAATTTACTAAAAACATAGAGTAGAATTTATCAAAAGCCTTACTAAAATCAGTATACATTCAATTCACCTGCTTACCATCCTCAATAGCTAAAATGGATTTATTCGTAAACTCCATCAGATTAGTAACAGTGGACCTGTTCGTGACAAAACCATGTTGTTTACTCGAAATTAGGGATTTACAGTGAAACGACATGCATTCATATATTATACTCGTAGACTCAAAAAGTTTAGGAATA
Source organism: Chorisops tibialis (assembly GCA_963669355.1). Taxonomy (NCBI): domain Eukaryota; kingdom Metazoa; phylum Arthropoda; class Insecta; order Diptera; family Stratiomyidae; genus Chorisops; species Chorisops tibialis. The sequence goes on along the minus strand of OY770262.1, from coordinate 177,319,764 downwards.
GCCGACAGTTTAGCTATGGGCCGATAATTTTCAACAGCAGATATTGCACCACTCTTATGAGTAGGTATGATAAAAGACGACTACCACGCATTTGGAAAAATTCCTGTTTTTAGGGATCTTTAAAAGAGGAGGGAGAGTGGCTCAGCAAGAGAGAGACAACAGCACTTAAGGATAACTGCAAGAACACCATCTGGGCCAGGAGAAGACACATATTTAAGGCAGGAGATGTGATTGACTATATCATTATAAGAAATTGGTAAACCAGACAAAGAAGTTAAAGCAATATCCCTAAAGTCATCAAAATACGCCATATCAGGGACAAAGCTACTACCAGAAAAAGTTCCACTGAAGAATGTGGCGAACAAATTACAAATAGTAAATTGATCATTACTATCGTTGCCGAGGAATTGAAAAAAAGCTGGATAACCATTTACGCTTACAATTAACAAATTTCCAAAACTTCATGGGATCTCTAACAATATCCGACTGCATTATAATTAAATATTCCGAATATAAACGAGTAGGTAAATCTTTGAAAAGGTCATAATATTCCTCATACAAACAAAAATCAGTATGTCATCTGTCTACTGGGACTCTTACTGTAGGAAAGCGATGATTTCTAACTGGCTTAGTTTATTCAGGCAAGACAGAGAGTCAATTGAAGATGACTAACACTCGGACCGGTCGATTGAGGCCACTTTCTCAAAAATCGTTGAAAAACTGGAGAAACTTGTTCTCCAAGATGCCCTTTTAAAAAGAAACAAACCGCAAAAATGGTTGGAGAATCGGATACAACCATTTTGAATATCCTCCATGTCTAAAGTCAGCGCTAGATCGAGAACAGGGATGAAATTTTGACCCGGATTGTTACTGGGGACGAAATTTAGGTTCATCATTACGAGCCTGAATCAAAGCTGGAGTCAATGCAGTGGCTTCGTAAAGGCGCTTCACCTCCCAAGAAGTTCAAGGTCTCAAAATCCGCCGGAAAAAATCATCAAATTTACCAACAATGAAGGAATGTAGTCGGCAATTTCAACCTATTTTGAAGGCCTTCATAAAACATTTTTTTTAGAAGGAATTAATTATAATATTAGCATTCGAAAAATTTTATAAAAATTAATATGGATACAAAATAATGGTATAGAATTATTTTTCAGTGGCGCCACAGCCCACATTGGGTCTTTAGCCGTAAACTTCTAGCAAATAGATTGTTTGCTGATACTTTGCACTGATTGATTTCTCAAAACTTGATTTCTCGTAACTTCATTCGGACCAAGGTACAAGTAATAAGTAGGACCAATGTACAAGGATGGAACCTATGACTGTTAAGTATTTATTAATAAGGGGATTTAAAACAGGACAAATAATTAAGTCGGAGAAATACTACCAACAAAGAAGTCATAAGACTTCGGAAATTTTTTCATAAGCAATAACACTTAAAAAAATTAGTTTGGGCGCAGAAAAGCTTTTTTTCTTCCTGTGCAAAGTACGGGCTACTTCGAAAGGGTGACATATTATATTGAAAATTTACTAAAAACAAAAGGCGAAATATTAGTAAAAACCACTTTTTACAAAACGTCGTTAATTTGGTCAAAACAGCAATAGGATCCAAAGTGTATAACCTTCCCCTATATGAAGTTCCTGGAGTTTATTTAAATTTACCAATTAGAATAAAGACTGAGCGCAAGTCTTTAAGAATTCACGAAGGAATGATTTCATTTCGACTCTTTCTCCACTCAGCTCATGTTACACAACGTGGAAAGGATTTTTGTCATAATAAGGAGCAGTATTTTTCACATAACAAACCCTCCGAGTTAAGACACGTGAAATTATTTCACTTGTAAAGACAAAGATGAGTACTAGCCACGTAATTCAGTTATGCATTTTACTATGATACACACCCCCTTAGTCTGGTTCTGGCAGCTTCTACCTTCGCATCAGACCAGACATTTCGAATTACACTCGAGCCATATAGGACATAGCCTTCCACCTCAGTCCGCACTGGTTCGCCTGAAATGGGGTGTCTGACGACAAATGGACCAAGAACATCATCCACTCACCCCCTCATCCACCTCTAGAGCTAGCTCGTGTTCGTCCGCATGTCAAAGGCCAACCGTAGTACTGCAAAAGTTTTCTGAATGACGTCAAAGGCATGAATGATTCCGGTCCGCCTGGCAAAAATCAATAAATAATTAAAATCAACTGCACAAGATTTTTCTCACAAGATAAACCGCGAAAATTGCTCATTTCGAAAGTCGAAAAAGTTCATTTCGGATCGAACGAAAGCCTGAAAATCGGAGAAATAACAAAAATAGGAATAAAACTATGACCGCGCAAGAATTTCATTCATAAAACGCATATTTTTACTGTAAGTCCCCGCGTAGTAAAAATTCAAACTGAGCGAAAAAGCCGTCTTCCCCCATCCACACAACGGAATCGTTCGTTTGCTAAGTTGAATGGTTTTTTTTTCAATGAGTTTAGTTGACTGCCGCCGCCATCTGCATTTGTCGTCCGTCGTTGTCGTGAGTGGCTCCAATCAGAAGAAAAAAGTTTTGCGATAAAAAAGACAAAAAAGCAGCCAACACGGGTCCGTGAAGTTTTCGATAAGACGTGAACTAGTGAAGTGCCCGGGCTCCGCACAGTTCTTTTAATTCGCAGGCATTCCCCCGGTGGTGGTGTTCAGAGCGCGCGTGTATATCTTTTGAATTGAAAAACAGACGAGAGGAAAAAAAAAGATTTCTTCCCGTTTTTTCTCCGATGATTTCGACGAATCGTGCGTGAATTTCGCGTTCCTCTTCGTTTTCTGTTTTTTTTTCTTTTGCTGCGAATTGGCTTGCGTGCGTGCAAGGCAAAAATGTCCGCAGACGAAGTCCTCGAAATGTCGGGAAAATAACGTAGGATCTTGCGGTTCGAAGAAAAGCGACAGGGCGAGTGGAAAAACCCCAAAAGACTCACGAAAAGAATAAAAAAAGAGCCAGTGTACGCGAGCAGGCGAGAAAAACTGTGCAAGTTGTGTGCGGAGCCGAATTTCTTTTCAGTTGTCTTTTTTTTTTGCGCCGTCTCCCGCGGGTGTTTTGTTTTTCGGTGGCCCCGTCCGTTCAGCGCCAGTCGCCCGATTCGTTCGCTGTTTTTTAGTTGCGTGAAATCGTCCTTCGCAGAGTTTTCGTGGGGCCATCACAGATCGCAAGTGCTCATCCCCCCGTTTTGGGGGCGACGGCGGTGGTGGTGGAGTGTCGTGAGTCGGTTCCGAGTCGCAGGGCGAAAGTGCAGCAACAGTGGCAGCAGTCCCTCGGGTCCAGCGCCCCCAACTCGCCAACGAAATGGCCGAGAATTTCAAAATACCAACGAGCAATAAAGTTCCAGTGGATAAGCTAATTCGCGTGGGCTACTACGAGCTGGAGAAGACGATCGGCAAGGGCAATTTTGCCGTGGTGAAGCTCGCGTCCAACATCGTGACCAAATCGAAGGTAAGTCCCGGCGCCTTCCGAGGGTTCTCCGAAGTACTGTGAAATTGTCGTCTTTTCAGCCTCCGTCGTGAGGATGGAAGACGTCAAAGTTTTGACAGATATCGTGTTGGTTTTGAATGAAAAATGTCCGATGGTGTGCTGGATTTGCGGCGGTGTGAGTGCATGCGTGCGTAGTTGCCTGTGTGGGCGGAGAGAAGTGTCAAACGTCAAGTTTTTTTTTTTTTTTGCCTGCGATTGAGCGTAAATTCGAATTGGACCGCGATCCAATTGGTAATTTGTTCGAATTGGGAGTTTTATAGGGCCGTCAAGTGCGAACGATGCGTTGCGATTTATACAAGAAAAATCTTAGACAAGAAAAATCTTTATACAAAACGATGAAATTTATTTTTCAGTTGTTGGCTGACTTTGCGCTCGATTTCGAGATCATCGGCTGAGGCGCGCGCGTTTTCTTCTTAATTGGAGTCTGAAGAAGATGCCAATGGGAAAACAATTAGCTGACGACAAAAGAGACAGCGATTGCTGTAATTACCAAGTAAATAAGTTTAAAAGGCACTCGAATAGCTTACATGCCACAGTGGGTGTAGATAAAACACGGATAAATCAATTCGGACGGTTCCCAAAAGTGGGCCACAGCATGGCTAAATTGAAATATTCGTTTGACCTTTTGCGGTGATTTTTTTTGCTAGACTGCTCAGTTTTGAGCAGCCAGGCTGAGAATTGGGGGAAAACAGCGATAAAAGTAGAAGAGATTTCACAACGTTCGTCATAGTAAGAAAACGAGATTAATTTTGTTTTGACGAAGCATTGATTGATATGTACCCGCGTTTAAAGATTGATGGCGCCACTGAAGTTAGCTCTGTATACCAGGGCCGCTATTTAAGTTTTGAGCCTAATAATGAAACGACAGTAATTTCTTATTGCAAATGACTTTATTGTTTTTCAAAGTAGTCTCCATGATGATCGATACACTTTTGCATTCGCTTAAACCAATCTTCGTAACACTTTTTCCACTCCGATTGAGGTACCTCCAAAACATGGTTTTCGAATGCATCAACGGCTTCTTCAGGCCTCGAAAAACGTTGACCGCGCAATTTATTCTTGATATTCGGGAATAAAAAGAAGTCATTAGGTGACAAATTAGGGCTATACGGAGGATGACCCATCAATTCGACGTTTTGACCAGTCAAATAGGCGGTTGTTGCAGCCGATGTGTGAGAGCTCGAATTGTCATGATGAAGAATGATCCTTCGTTGCCGCTTCCTTTTTCGTATTTCGCCAAACACTTTTGGCAAACAAATGGTTGTGTACCATTTAGAATTAACCGTTCTTCGTTCCTCTAACGGTACGGTTGCCACATGTCCAGTTATTCCGAAGAAACAGGCGATCATTTGCTTCGAAGTGCTCCGCGCACGAACAACTTTTGTCGGATTTGGCTCGTCGTGGAAGACCCATTGGATTGGCGTTTTGTTTCAGGCTCATATGCATAGATCCAAGATTCGTCACCTGTGTAGATGTTATAAACAGCTGTTGACGCACCGCGATTGTATTTTTTGATAATTTCCTTGCACCACTTGACACGAGCATCTTTTTGTTCTTGTGTCAATTTATGTGGGATCCAACGTGAACAAATCTTCTTTACAGCTAAATGTTTATGCAAAATCTTGTTGATGGTCGTCATACTGATGCCCACGGATGCCTCAATCTCCCGATAGGTCACATGACGATCTTCCAATACTAGTTCGCGAACAACAGCAATGTTTTCTGGCACAATAGCTGATTTTGGACGACCTGCACGATTTTCGTCCCTGATCGAACTACGGCCACGATCAAATTCGTTGTACCAGCGTTTCACAGTGGCCACGGATGGGGCTTCATCACCAAAAGTCGAAGTGAGTTGATCAATGCACTCCCGTCGTGATAATCCACGTCGAAAATCGTAAAAAATCATCGCACGTAAATGTTCCCGAGATAATTCCATTTTTTCGCTGAGACAAAATTTTGAACAGACTGTTAACAACAGAAGTTATGCTCCAATGTCAAAACGCTCTGAAGTACGTTATGATTAAAAAGATCATACTTTTCATTTGAAACGTCAGATGGCGCCTATCAACACTGCGTATAGGTTAGGCTCAAAACTTAAATAGCGGCCCTCGTATCATCGTTTAGTGTCATCTTTCATAGAACGACTGTCAAACTTTCACTTCAGGAGTCATTGTGTACTTTTGTTTTGGTACGAGTGGAAGTCAAAAATTTGGCGGAATGAAGGGGGTGGAATATTTTTACCTGGAGGTATTCTAACACTCAATACAGGCATAAACACAATGTTTCTGTCAAATCGAATCCCTAACATTTTAGTTATTGCCAAATCAACAAGTCAATCGGAACGAAAATGCTAACTATGGATAAAATTGAGTTTCGCGCTGTCATAAAGTTACTCGGGCCGTCCGATTGAGACCACTTCCTCGAAATCGTCGCAAAAGTAGAGAAACTTGTTCTGCTCGTTTAAAGAAAAAACTAATTGCAGAAATGGAGTACCAGATACAACCATTTTGAATATCCTCCACGATCACCTCGGCTTGTCTGAAGTCAAGGCAAGGAGAATGTTCTCAGCATTTCAGAAAAAGCAGCGCGTCGAGTGTTCACGCGAGTTTTTGAATCTCCGTAGCGGGATGAAATTTCGGAGTGAATGCAGGGGCTCCGAAAAAGCGCATCACCTCTACGAAGTTCAAGATTTCACAATCCGCCAAAAAAATGCATGGACGCTATTTTTTGGAATTCAAAGGGAGTTTTGATGATCGACTGTAAACAAAAACGACAAAATATCACAGGGAGATACTAAGCCAATCTGCTACAAAAATTAAAGGATGCTATCAAAGAAAAAAGAAGAGGAAAATGGTCTCGAGGTGTGCTGCTTTTGCACGACAACGCACCTGATCGCGAGAGCCACGTTGCAATAGTTGCTCTACAGAAATGCGGTTACGGAATATTGAACCGCCCCTCTTATACAGTACCTTGCCAAATTATTAGACCCATTGTCAACAAATCATTCGTTTTACTTTGGATAAGATATCTTACAACTAATTTTATGGATTATGTGGTTTTCTTATTCATTGTTGTGTTGGCAACGCTTTAATGTTAACATTGTTGCCTAGCAGCTCGAATAAGAGCACCCGGTCAGATTTTTTTAAAATAATCATTTGTTATAACTAAGGGCGCAATATTTGTGAATTAAGGTAGTAAGATAGTGTCGACCATTTGGCTATAAGTCGCCGATGGAGAAGATGTCTCCTCGATGTGCGAGCGAAACGTGGAGCTGACGTGGGGAGTGATCACCACTTGATGGTTGCCTGCTTGAGATTGTGTACAGCAGCTATCCGACGACCACAAATTCTTCAAATGAAGCGCAAGCTTAATGTGGATAAACTCAGAGATCGCAACAAAAAACGCGAATACACCACTATTCTACGCGAAAAGTCATCAACATTGGGTGAATATGAAATGCGCACACTGGACGCCAATTGGGAGGCAACCAAAAACACTTTTCTAACTAGTGCTGAAGAATCTGTGAGATATGTGCAAAGCGGTGAGAAACCCTGGATGTCGCAGGACACATGGGACAAGGTTGGCAATCGGAAAAAAGCCAAATTGGCAATCATCTCTCAACCCGATGTCAACCAACGAACGCCCGATTTGATGCAGAACTACCGCGATGCTCATATACAGCTTGAAAAGGCTGTTAGACGCGACAAGAGAAAGGCCATTGAAGATCTGGCAAACAAGGCAGAATCTGCGGCTTACCTTGGGGATATGGGTTCACTATTCAAAATCATGAAACAGTTGACGAACATGAATTTCACCGCCAACCACCGGGTGAGAGATGTCAACGGAACTCTCCTTAATATGAGTGAACACCAGTTGCGACGATGGAAGGAATACTTCTCTGATATTTTAAACATCTTGTCAGAGGCAGATATTCCGGAAACAGAACAACTACAACATCCAACCGCAACAATCCTCTATTAGGGACGATCACCCAGATAAGAAAGAGATAGTTTCCGCCATTCGGTCAATGGCGGGAAAGAAAGCTCCAGGTATAGACGGACTACCAACCGAACTCCTCAAAGCGGACCCGGATATAACAGCCGATATACTCCTCCCAAGGTGTCGCGTCTTGCATAGAGGAGAGCTGTCCGAGAGCTTCCCTGTGCGAACGGGTGTCAGACAAGGCTGCATATTATCACCAGCCCTGTTTCTGGTGGTAATAAATGACATCTTGAAAGCTGCACTGGAAGGTGGAAAAGGTAAAGGTCTTCAATGGAGACTATTTAACATCTTAAGTCACCTTGATTATGCTGATGACGTGTGTTTGCTTGCACATAACCGTTCGGACTTAGAGTCAAATGTTCGCTCGTTGCATTCTAAATGCAAAGAGGCGGGACTGAAAATAAATGTGCGTAAAACCAAGTACATGCACATGGGTTCGAACGCAAGCACACCGATTGTTCTTAACGGACAGGATGTGGAAGAGGTGCAAGTTTTTTGCTATCTTGGAAGCATTGTCAGCATGGACGGCGGAGCCGAAAAGGATGTTGAGGCTCGACTAAATAAAGCTCGTCAGGCCTTCGGTATTCTTTCCCCTTCCTGGAGGTTAAGAGAGATCTCCCTTCGCACGAAGCTGCCAGTTTTTGACGCATGCGTCAAATCCGTGTTGTTATATGGTTGTACTACGTGGAAAGTGACCGTTCGACTTATCAAGAAACTGCAGACTTTCGTAAACCAATGCCTCCGGCGCATTTTAGGAATATTCTGGCCAGAAGTAATCTCCAACGACGAACTTTGGAGTACAACTCGCCAGACTAAAATAGGTATTGAGATTCAACGGCGGAAGTGGCAGTGGATCGGTCATACTTTGAGGAAACCAGAGCGAAACATCGCAAAACAGGCTCTGGATTATAACCCTCAAGGAAAACGTCGAGTTGGTCGACCATGTAACACATGGAAGCGAGCAGTTGAGCAGGAGACCAGAGGAATAAACAAGTCCTGGCAACAGCTTAAAGCCGATGCTCAGGATCGCGCCTTGTGGAAGACAGTTGTTTATGTCCTATGCCCCTATAGGGGGTCTTAACAGGAATTTGATTGATTGATTGATTGAAGGTAGTAATAATAATTTTCTTTTCTTTTTGGGAAATTGGATAACATGTAAGTTGATTAGCTTCTATTTTGTAGAATCTATTTTTTATTACCGAGATTTTGGGCATATTGTGTTTTATAGCGATAGGAAAGCGAGGTGACTTGTCGCAATTGATGGTTGGGGAGATTTCCGGATTATTAAGGGCGGGAAACTTGTCCCAATGCAGGATTGCAGAAATGTTGGGCATATTAAGAAGTACTGTAAAGAATATTAAGAAAAGAATGGATGCAGGTGATAATTTGACGTCAAAACGGAAGGGCGCATGCGGTCGACGCCGAATAACGACTGTGCGAACTGACCGAAAAATACGTGATTACTGCACGCAAAACAGAAAATTACCTGCTAAAGTCGCCATTAAAAAAATCCAAGAAGCATGATCAAGGTTTCGCAGCGAACTATCCAGCGTAGATGGGCTAAAGAGCACCTCATTTCCAGAAGACCTGCGAAGAAACCAAGACTGACACCCGCCATGATAAAAAAAAACGTTTTGAATGGGACTGGTTCAGTGGTTTTATTTTGCTAAACTTTCACTGGGAAATTTTAAATATTTGTGTTCTTCCTTCTGTTTTTCAGGTATGTTTTTCGGATGAATCCATTTTACAGGTTATGACTGAAAAAACGAAATTTATGAGACGACGGCCGGAGTGAATTGTACCCACAATTAAACATCCCCCGTCAGTCATGGTGTGGTCTGTGATCAGCGCCAAGGGGCCGGGACCTCTGTATATTGTAGAAAGCACCCTTAAAGCCAATCAGTACCAACGAGTGTTGAGCGAGCAACTGCTAGCGCAGATGAGAAACTGGTTTAAGGAAGACGAAAACCCTATTTTTATGCACGAGGGAGCGCCGTGCCATAAAGCCAAGGTTATAACACAGTTTTTGGCTGAAAATAATGTTACGATCCTTGATTGGCCGGAAAATTCGTTGTACATGAACCCTGTCGAAAATGTTTGGGAGCTTATCAAAATTGAAGTAAGTAATACCGCACCTACTACGAAAAAAGAATTATTAGAGATGCTTACAAAGATTTGGAACCATAATCCAAACATTAAAACCACCATTGAAAACTGTATTAACAGTATGCCTCGTCGTATAGACGCATTACTGGAGGATAAGGGCAGGCGTACGAAATATTAAGTTTACTCATGTTTGTTTTTTTAGTTTAATAAATACTTATTAAATAAGTTTTGTGTTGTATTTCATTACCTAAGGGACGGGGAAAGTGATTAACTAAAAATAACGGCCAATTATTGCAAACACTTTAAGTTATCATAGCTTAAAACGAAAAAAAAGCTATTTTGCAAATGGGTCTAATAATTTGGCAAGGTACTGTAGTCTAGGTCTGGCCCCTTTGGAGTACAATTTGTTCCCAAAACTGAAGAAAGAACTTCGAAGAAGAAAATTTACCAACGATGAAGAGGTGAAGTCGACAGCCTATTTTGAAGGCCTTGATAAAATATTTTTTTTAGAAGGAATTAATACACTTTGTGAGAGATGTGATAAATGTATTAGGCTTAAGTAGAGTTACTCTATGAAGAAGTAAGAACAAGACTGGTAATAGAGTTCGGTCAAGATGATAACCAGTTTTTCCGTTAAATTCGAAAAAGCGCCCAGCTATTTTCCAGCGTGCGATAAGTAAACAAATGTGATTGCAAACCGTTCATTAGTACGAAAAACCTACCACATTAAATTTTCCCCGCTTAAAAGTACTACAGTTCCCTGGCCACCGTTGTCTGAGATCCAAAAGGCATAATCCTAATTGAATGTTTGAGAAAGGGGAGAACAAAGTATTATTTTCAATTATTGGGCAGATTCGACTACGTACTGAGAAAAACGACCTTACTTGACGAACAAGAATGTTCTATTTCAGCTCGACAATGTGACAGCAGACTTGTACCACGTTACCAATGCGTAATTGACGGATTTAGAGAGGCATAGGACTGAAAAAGTTCTTTTCCACAAGGCGCAATCCTGGACATCGGCCTGTTATTGTCACCAGGACTAGTCGAAGAGGGAATCACGTCAAAATTGATTTATATTTGCTGATATATCTAAAAAAAAATAGTATTATAATTGTTCTGGTCAAACTAGATTAATGAAATCTAGTTTTCTTAACATGATTATCCACTTTACCATTTCTAAATCAGATATTGTTGTCGATAGGACAAGGACACTATTAATGGAAATTTTTTCTTTGTATCACAATCATAACTTGTTTTCACCATCTCCGCATCCGACGTTACTACTAATGCTCCAACTTTCATCATCAAACCCAATAAATTAAGATCGTACAAATGCTAATAATATTAGATACTCATTACTGTAAAAAACAACACAAAATGTTAAGAAAAAAAAAATCTATTGAATAAATTCTTCGAAATCTGATGTTCTACAACCACTTTCTGAAACGTAATCGAATGTTGTTTGCTGGCGAAATGCGCTGTACACTAGAAACGAAAGTAATCCTTTTCTCAAAACCAGCAATTGTCAACAACGCGCGTGAATATTATTCATAATATTTGAACAGGTTTTTTCCCCAGTCATAAATATATTGTTTAGTGTATAGTTTGAAACTGATAAACATATTTAAATTATTAAAACGTAAAATTATAATTTCACATTAATTTAATCTATCGAGAGTAGGTTTATGTTGTAGGAGGGTGGTTTCGTAGAACCACAATGCACTGGGGTCATCTACTTGTTCGATTTGCGAATCGAATTAGGCTCGAATATTTGACGCCTCGGAGGTCGTCTAGTTCTGAGAAGAGCCTAAACAAAGGAGACGACTGTTGGAGATTTGCGGACAGTGACAAAGATAATGTTCGATAGATTCTTCGTCTTCTTCGCAATCTCTGCAAAGGCTGTCGCTCGCGATCTGCAGCCTGAATGCGTAAAGCTTTAGCAAGCAATGACCTGTGGTCAGGTCAAAAATAGTTCGGACGCTATAGTTGAGCTGTAATATTTTTAGTTGGTTCTTCCCTAAAGGATTTGGCCGTTCTGCAGCTGTCCAGCACTGTTGGTGCTACGTCGACTGACTTCCTAGAGGAGTTAATGTTTACAGAACCTTATCACGCAAGCGTCGTTATGACCCAGTCTCCAAATTAGAAATACCTCGGTTATAGCTGCTAGGCGATTCAAATTTTGTCTAAAAATGGACACTAGTTTGGACGTGGTGCTGTAGGATTGTAACCCTGATGCCCGAGAAAATGTAACAATTTCCGAGACTGGTCTGCATATCTAAAATAATTTGTGCATTTGTTAATAGCTAATACTTCCGCCTGAAACACAGTCGCGTGTTTGCAAGATGAAACGAAGTGTGGATGTCGAGGTCGTGGGAATAAATCCCTGCACCTGTCCCGTGGTTAGTTTTAGATACGTCCGTATAAAGATGAGGACCTGTACAGGTGCTGAGTATCGTGTTTGTTCGTTCAGGAAACTTAATGTGAAACTTCCGTTTCCCAACCTGCGGTTGATTCATGCAATCATACTCGCAGTCCAAAAGGAAGTTTGCGTCTCTGATGACGTTTCAAATTTTGCCATGACCAAATTTGTGGTGCTGACCACGAATTAGAGGTTTTGAATCTAATGACAGCTACGCCCGCTGTTTGTCTTACAAAAAGATCAAATGGAGGTAGTGAGGGAATTATCTCCAGGGCTGCAGTTGTTTTTGTTCTAACAGCACCTGTTATAAACAGACATGCCATCCGTTGGATTAGCTGTAAAGGTGCTTGGTTGGTTTTTAGTCCAAATAATTGGTCTGACAGTACTGATATCCATCCAGCGGATGAGGTGCGGCCTAAGGCCCCATCTCAAGCCGAATTTCTACGGTAGCCTTTTTCGCTCATTCTAGAATGTTGGCCTTCCAGGATAATTTACTATCAAGAATAAGAACTAATTATTTAACTTGACTTGAGAGGACCATAGTCTTCTTATTCTGGAGAAGAGGACCAGATCTGTTTTCTCAGGATTGTTGGTAAGTCCCTTATCTAGTGCCCAACTGTCTAACAGTTGTTAAGCGGACTGCATAAGGTCCCCTAGAACTTGTTCAAACTTACCAGTTAGAATGATGATAAGATCGTCTGCATATGCTATTGTGGAGTAGCCGTTCCGATTTAAAATGGGAAGAAATTCTTTCACTGTTAGAACCCACAAGAGGAGCGATATTATCCCGCGCTGTGGCGTTCCTTTGTGGGCAGAGCCTTTTCTTGTCTTTTCACCCATCCGTGCTACGATTTTTCATGAGCGAAGAAGCTTAGCTATCCATGCAGTCAGGAGAGGTTCCACACTATGACTGTCTTCCGCAGTATGGCATCAATGTTGACACCGTTAAAAGCGTCTTCCACGTCTAGAAAGGTACCGAGTGCAACCTCTTTATGATGGAAAGCTTATCTTCGGTGGCTACCGTCACTTGCAAGGACCTACCTTTCAGATAGAAGTGTTGGTGGGGCACCTGACCGAGAGGTTCTGATTTGCACGTAGGTAGCTGTTCACCAGTCTTTCCAGATCATTAAGAAGGTACGAAGTTAGGCTGATGGGTCGATAAACCTTCGGGATGTCATGAGACTCTGCCTGGTATAGGTATGAAAACTACCTTAACCTCTTGCCATAGTTCCGGTATGTGGCAAAGACTGATGGGCGCATTATATATATCAATCAGGCACTGAATTATTGTTTCATCCGCATTCTGGGTCATTGCAGGATAGACTTCGTCCAGTCCTGGTGACTTGTAAGGTTTGAATGAACTGATCGCAATTCTTGTTTTCTGGTGCCACGACTGTATCTACTAGTTCTGAGTTGGATTTATTTTATTTATATTAGGGAAACACGTGAGAGCACTGCGGCCTTTTTGGCCTATTGTGCGATTATTGCCCTTATACCCTACCATAACTCAATAGCTTTAGCTAATCTGAGTGTCTGTAAGGGAGCCATGTTGGCTAGTTCCTCGGTGCAAATGAAACCTTTCCCCAGAAGATTATGCCTTTTCCTTGCCACTGCTTCACAGTGGCATAGGATATGTATTGTCGTTTCTGAGTCTTCGAGACAGAGGCGGCAAATGTCGGTTTCAGCTAAGCCCATATTATTGAGGTGGTGGTTCACTCCACTGTGCCCCGTCATTAGGCCAATTAGAGTACTAATATCGCTCTTTCTGAATTTTAGGATATCCTCCACTTTGTTTTTTTGTGGTATGATTAGTTTTTTTGAGGTTGATAAGCCTGGAAGTCTATTCCAGTAGATTTTGTGTTCTTGTTCAACCCACTTCTTAAGTGTCGAGCTTTGATCCCCTTTTGGTTTTCCGCAGAATGGCTCTGGACCAATAAAGTTTTTTTCCGCGCCATTTTGTGCAAGGCGATCAGCCTCTTCGTTTCCCTCAATTCCCATATGTCCTGGTACCCACATTAAGGTTACGTCGTTCCTTTTCCCCAGGATGATTAGGTCTTGAAGACAGTCCCAAACTAACCTTGATCCGTGTTTATTGAATGTTAGGGCTTTGAGAACCGCCTGACTATGCGATAGGATATAAATTGATTTGTTGCGATGAGCTCTCCTCCTGAGTTGAATAGAATACGATCGACACATGAACTTTGTGACGGGGCTCAAAGCCTCCGGAGAAAAGTTCAAGTGAGTCGCCGCTAGACCCCTTTCTTGAACCATCGCCTTTATCTAGTAATTCAAGTATGTATTGGTCTTTGGATAGGGTCCTCTTTATCCTAGCGGTATCGTTGACGTTATCGATTTCTTCACAGAATCTCTTCCATGAATTTCGTTTGACGGCTCTTAGCTGTTTTTTATACAGTGTAAGTGCTGCTTGGTATTTGTCCCAGTCTGTGTCACGTTTGTTGGAATTAGCTTTGTTAAAGAGTTTCCTTGGTCGTTTTTTCAGAATATCAAGATCGTTATTACACCGGACAGCGTTCTTACTTACTTGTGAGGGTAGGAACTCTTATATGAGTTTGTTAGTATAGTTGTTAACATACCCACTCTTTTATTGATGGAACTACCCGGATGACAGAAGATCGCGTACGAGCACATCTTAGCTGGAGGAGCAGTTTCATGGAAGTCGCGGAAATAAAACAGTCTCGCGCATTTACTGAAACTCAATGTATAGGCATATCCTAAGGAGTTAGCAGATTGCTGAAGGAATTTGACCTTAATTCTTCGGTTGCAGATATTCAAAATAAAGTCTAGAACATCTGTCTACTGAGGACATGGGGCCAATGTTTTGACGAATAGACTGCAAGTACCAAAGTATAAGAAATGTATGAAGTTTCTAGGTGAAGTATTGAAGATTCTGACGCTTTAGACTTCACATCTATTGCGTTCTTTGGAGCTGTCATCTCACCCATCTCGTTTTTCTTTTCAAGCTGAAAGAAGACCGATAAACATTGCGCTATTGTGTTAATAACCCAAACAATTTTATAAACAAGACACCATGCGCAAGATATGAAAGCCAACGCCTCATGCCATCCAAAAGTTTTTAGAATACAGAATAGTGGCATTTGTACGTGAGGTGATAGCAGAAGCGGGAGAGGCGGCTGCAACCTAGATTTCAGAGTGATCGCAGAGATCATCTTGTATTTTGTTATTTATACGCTCTGTCGCCTCCCAGTCCTGAAGCATTTGGTTCGCTCCTGGGTGGCAGAAGGTTCGGGGAAAGTTTGTAATTTTGAAATGGAAACTTTTCTTGCTGAATTTCATTTTTGTAGCTTTGTTTGCTTTTTAGAAATTTTATTATAAATGAGAACATTGTAAAATTTCATGTTTCTATCTTCTCTAGTTTTAAAAGAAATTAATTTGATGTAATTTTTAAAATTATTTTCTCTTATTACGGGCGGAGGATAGAAAGGGTGAGAGAATCCGAGCAAACAACGTTCATGGTATTTACATCAATATACTAGAGTCAAACTTTCATATCACAAGTTTTGATAGTTTCGAAGAAAATAAAATTTTGTGGAAATTGTACGTAAGGTGGTAGAAGTGGAATAATGGGACCTTCTTTTGAAGTGAATAGACGGTCACTAGGACTCGAGGTTTTTGAACGACTCTGTCCGATTATTGTTTCTTAGCGTAACGTTTGTTAGAGCAAAAACAAATTTTTTCAGATATCTAGAATATAAAATTCGGCAATTACTGGAGTTCAAGATCAACGCACATCATTTAACAGCTAATGCGTCGTATATTTTCTTTAATGAGATCCTTTCGTGTTTAGTGACATTCTAACCACCACTTAATTTCTCGAGACAACAAAAAAACATGCAAAACGTAAAGCTACGCATCAATCTAAGTACTAATAGTTTTGTACACATTTCAAATTTTTTAATAAAAAAGAATTGTATACTTGTTTACAATTAAAATTAAGATACTTTCACGATCGACTGCGATCAGTACGTACATTTTATATACCTGACATTGACATAATGTAATTGAAGTTCAAACTTGGGAAAAAAAACAGTGAAGAGAATGTGTACGGAAATTTAATCGCACTTGAAATAATTTTTGGCGGTAAAAACCTAAAAGATATCATCAATCCAGTCAATTTCGACGATCTTCTGTACCCTTGAAAGTTTCTTAACCTTCGAATCAAAATTATGTATGTTGCTGATACTGTGGAGCTATCAGATTGATGGAAATCTACGACATCAAATTTCATTTTCTTTCGGTCATTTATCGATAATATTAAAAAAATCGAAACTGTTTTTCTAATAAACAATAAAACACGTTCAATCGCTTAAATCCGATAAGATTTTTTTTTTTTTTTTTAAAAAAAAAGGTTAAGTACGAGATAATTAATTCATCCCCAAACAAATTGGTGCGATAAGAATTCGCGGATAGTTTTATCAGTACTTAATCTGCGATTAGAACGTGTCTGTTTACATATTGAGAAATAATCTAATTTTTGTCTATACAGGTTGGCGAAGAAACAACGCCGCGTATCAATAGAAAATGAATCGCGTGGCAAAAACAAAATCGAAAATTTACACATCTTTAAAAAATTTTACATGGAAAACTGAAGAGAAGATGGGGGGAAATTCTTTCGACGTTGTAACCGCGGTTAGCTTTTGTAAATTTTCTAAATCTTTCGAAACAGCTTTCCAAAACACCTGTGCTTTTTATTGTTGGTGGGGGGGGGGGGGGGGGGGGTTCTTGTTTTGTTTACGATACGGAATTCAACAATAGCAATGAAAACGACTTTCTTTCTTTTTTCAAGATTATTGTATAAATGTTTAAGTTAAAACATTTTTTTCAGTTTATGTTCTTATGCCTATTTTAATAATAATGAGTTTCAGCTGACTAAATATCTGCGAGAGATTTTCGTGTTAATTTCGATCATTTAGGTCATCGATTATTTTTTTCGTCTTAGATTTATAGTTAATTTTATTAAAGAAATCATTGGAAGTAGGCAATTTGTTAAAATCTCGGTAGAATACTTAGCCTCTTCGTGTATGGTTAGTTCAATTTTTGGGGCCTGTGAAAAGCAATCTTGAATTTCGTTCGGCCCGTGTTTGGATTATCAGTACGGCCCAATTATGAAATCTGAACTGATTTTTTTTTTAATTTGAAAGTTTTGTGTACTCGGTAGTTGTTCGATTCAACTAGTAGTGTTCACCTACAGTACCTTGCCAAAATATTAGACCCATTGTCAACAAATCATTCGTTTTACTTTGGATAAGATATCTTGCAACTAATTTTATGAATTAATGTGGTTTTCTTATTCTTTGTTGTGTTGGCAACGCTTTAATGTGAACATTGTTGCCTAGCAACTCGAATAACGACAAAAAATTTCCCTTTAAGTGGAATAACATACCCGGTCAGTTAGTTTCTATTTTGTAGAATCTATTTTTTATTACCGAGATTTTGGGCATATTGTGTGTTAAAGCGAGGTGAATTGTCGCAATTGAAGGTTGGGGAAATTTCCGGATTATTAAGGGCGGGAAACTTGTCCCAATACAGGATTGCAGAAATGTTGAGCATATCAAGAAATTCTGTAAAGAAAATATTAAGAAAAGAATGGATGCAGGTGATGATTTGACGCCAAAACGGAAGGGCGCGTGCGATCGACGCCGAATAACGACTGTGCGAACTGACCGAAAAATACGCAAAACAGAAAATTACCTGCTAAAGTCATTAAAAAATCCAAGAAGCAGGCATCAAGGTTTCGCAGCGAACTATCCAGCGTAGATGGGTTGAAGAGCTCATAGCCAGAAGACCTGCGAAGAAACCAAGACTGACACCCGTTATGATAAAAAGAGCGTTTTGAATGGGCTAAAAAGTACAAGCATTTCACCATTGATGACTGGCAACGGGTAAATTATAGTTCAGTGGTTTTATTTTGCTAAACTTTCACCGGGAAATTTTAAATATTTGTGTTCCTCCTTCTGTTTTTCAGGTATGTTTTTCGGATGAATCCATTTTTCAGGTTATGGCTGAAAAAACGAAATTTGTGAAACGACGACCGGGAGAAAAATTCCTTTCGGAGTGAATTGTACCCACAATTAAACATCCCCCGTCAGTCATGGTGTAGTTTGTGATCAGCGCCAAGGGGCCGGGACCTCTGTATAATGTAAAAAGCACCCTTAAAGCCAATCAGTACCAACGAGAGTTGAGCGAGCAACTGCTACCGCAGATGAAAAACTGGATTGAGGAAGACGAAAACCCTATTTTTATGCACGATGGAGCGCCGTGCCATAAAGCCAAGGTTATAACACAGTTTTTGGCTGAAAATAATGTTAAGGTCCTTGATTGACAGGGAAATTCGCCGGACATGAACCCTATCGAAAATGTTTGGGAGCTTATCAAAATTGAAGTAAGTAATACCGCACCTAATACGAAAAAAGAATTATTAGAGGTGCTTACAAAGATTTGGAACCATAATTCAAACATTAAAACCACCATTGAAAACTGTATTAACAGTATGCCTCGTCGTATAGACGCATTACTGGAGGTTAAGGGCAGGCATACGAAATATTAAGTTTACTCATGTTTGTTTTATTAGTTTAATAAATACTTATTAAATAAGTTTTGTGTTGTATTTCATTTCCTAAGGCTACCGACACATGATGCGAGTTAATATATATTACCTTCCTATTTTGATATAAGTAGGCCGAATTATGTATAGGATAATGACACTAGTAATATCGAAAAGCGAGATAATATATATTAACTCGCATCGTGTGTCGGTAGCATAAGGGACAGGGAAAGTAATTAATAAAAAATAACGGCGAATTATTGCAAACACTTTAAGTTATTATAACATAAAACGAAAAAAAAGCTATTTTGCTAATGCGAATCCACGGACCTGAGCTAACCACCGTTCTGTTGGATGGAGGCAGTAGAATACACCCGCAGCCAGTCCTGCTTGCCCTAAAAATGTCAAATGGACACTCATTTGATCAAGGGCTTATGACCCGTGATCTTAAAACCTAACTGATACGACTAACGATCCGTTCGCGCCTCGGATACGGATGGATTATACGATCACATCGATGTTCTTAAGGGACAAGATGTGGTAGAAGTACAAGATTTTTGTTATCAGAGAACATTACCAGCATGGACGGCGGAGCTGAAAGGTTATTGAGTTTCGTATAAAGAAAGCTCGTTAGGCCTTCGGTGTTCTTTCCCCTTTCTGGAGTTTGAGAGAGATCGCACGAAGCTGCGAGTATTTGACGAATGCGTCAAAACTGTGTTGTTATATGGTTTTACTACATGAAAAGTGGCCGTTTGATTTACAAAGAAACTGTAAACTTTCGTGAACCAATGCCTCCGACGCATTTTAGGGATATTCTGGCCAGACGAACTTTGGAGTGCAACGGGCCAGACTAAAATAGGCATTGGGATTCGGAGGCGGAAGTGGCAGTGGATCGGTCGCACTTTGAAGTAATGTTATTCTCTCCAAGTACTGTATTATATCCAATAAATGCAATACGCTATCGATATCGCCAATGGAATAAGAAGATCGTCCAAGTACGGCCGGACATAATCATGCCGCAAATCCAATAACATATTATTTACTAAAATACCGCCGGTGAATTCGTTAGCTCGGAAGGAACCCTCAGATACTCATATTGGCCATCAAGAGTAATAAACGTCGTCTTGTAAACCAAATTCCTGTTGGTTATTTTCCTCGTACGTATCTGCCTGACAAAAAGATTCGACCTGGAAATGAGATGCCCTTTTTTCCACTTCAGTTCACCATTGGAGACTAAAGCGTTTACGTTGTATTGTAGAGATAATCTGATCAGAATGGCACACTGATTGCTTCAGTCCATGAACGAACTATGAGCTTAATACGATCGTATCTCGTAAGAAAATGTGAGCATTTAGTTGGAAGACAGACTGCACAATTGTTTGTGGATCGAACTATATCAGACTGATGAAATTTTTTTATAACTTGATACGTTTAGTTCACGAACAAACTGTCAGTTTTTTCTTCTTCTGTTTATTTTTTGTTACCCTCGTTTAATCACTTGTATATATTTGGAGAACGGATGTTCGCATTGAGTCGGGTGCTACTTTTTCCTATTTTCGACTCAACATAGATCTGAAATTTAGTTGATTCAGCTTGAAATAAAAATAAATAAATTTTCTAGTTTTTTTGCACAAATTTCGAGAACGACTGGTCGGATTGAGCCAGTTATTTCTTGAGGTATCAGCAAAAAACTCAATTTAGCCTTTCTTTTTGCAGAGATCTTGAGATTCTTGAATCGATTCGGGTATATTTTTGTCCATTTTATTTCCATTTTTTACTCGGGATGTCTGCGAAAAAACTCTTTTTCCAGATTTTTGCATTTATCTCGCGAACGGTTACTCACATCGAGTTGATTTCCTTTTAAAGCCAAACGTCTCGTCTTTTTCCTTTTTCTTTCCATTTCGAACTACTGGGTTACCCCAGGATTATTGATAGCTACCTGTCCCAATAAGACTGCATTGCCAGCACGTCCAATTGGACACAATCTCTTGTCATCTCGAACCGAACCTCAGGGTCGACACCGCTGTTCCTTCACCAAAATCACACAAAGCGACGTGTTTTTTTCACAGAACGACTTGTGTTTAGGCAATTTCGTGCCTTTGTGTGCAATGCACAAACACAGTTATGGAGCGATAATGGGAATGGAAGGTATGGAAATGGGAGTGAGAACGACCGTAACGAGTAGTGAAGCTGGGACTGAATGATAGAAAACAAACATAAGCTATCTACTGAGTATATAGACCCTCTAGAAATGGGAATGAATCACTTTTACATCTTTTGCCCATTTCGAATAAATTTTCATTGCCAATAGCAACCGAAAAATTCGTAATACCTGGAGTTGGAATCGAACTCACGACCTATTGGCTGTGAAACAAACACGCTGCCACTACTCCACGGAAGCCTTTGATCTGGGTCGCCAGGATATCCCTTTCGCTCTCAGTGTCAACATAGACGCGTACCGCCTTTCCATTTGCAAACCCAGCATTTCTTTTCCGCCGGCTGTACAAACAAACTTACCTGTTTCGATCCGCCTGCCAGATTCTTCCTTGACCACGTTCAATGACCACCCTTGCACCATGGCCAAAATTGATCCACCTTCGCCTAGGGACATTCTTTGCTGACATGATTGCCTTGCTGCTGGCAATACAAAGTAGCATCGAATCAGTGGCCTCGCCTGAACGTATCAACGTATCCAGTAAAACATCGTGACGCTTCGGGAAAGCTGCTGGCAGAATAATTTTCCACTAGTTCCCTGACGATGCCACGACCTTGCAGCACCATGAAGCTTCGCCTGAATATCGCATTGCTGAACAATTAGCTTGAGAGTTAAAAAACTTTTTCGAAGTCCGCAAACATAAGATATTTCCATGTTTCCCTAATCTTCCATTCCGACTCCTTCACGAAAAAAAACAATATTCTTCGTACGTATTAAGTACAGGGTGCGGCGTCAAAGTCAGAACAAATTAAACATAATTTTTATTGTAATAATGGAGAATGGTTTGGTGAAGACAAATTTTAAGGCAGGTAGCCAAATTACTGATAACTTGTATCCGGTGTCTTGGTTGAAGTGCAATTACAATTACGATCAGTTTGATAAAAGTCTCAGCAGAAACCGAAACGTCACGAATAATAAAGCGTAACAGTGTAGAATCCGGAAAACTTTCCTTTCAATTTTCAAAAAATGGAGAAGCTTGTAAATATTCTTTTTTTTTTTACTAAATCTAACAAACAATTTAGTAAAAAAAAAAATAAGAAATCATAACAAACACATTTACTGAATGATTGCTGTTTGAATGATTGCCTCCATTCGCGGTCTGAAGCGTTTGCAGGCCCGTTTTAATGAGTCACGGTGCATATCGACTAATGCCGATTAAATAACGGCTCACAATGATGTGACGATTGTGTGTCGGGATTTATTAGTGACCCTTTCACTACGCTCCATACATAGAAGTCCAAAGGATTTAAGTCTGGACTGTTGGGAGGCCAAAATTCTTTGGACCAAAACATGTCGATGTTGTCCGACTACCTATTTTACACCAAATGACTTGTGTACGTGGGCCCCCACCGTCCCGCTGGAAGCAACAGAGGTCCTCCTTGACGATTCGACGCATAGTTTTTTTACTCACACCTACAAAAAATTTTCGAATCAACTGTCCTACTTCCTCAAAAATCAGGTGATGAGACCGTTGAATGATTTCGGACGTCCTGACAACGCGCACCTTCGAATGAGTTTTCCTTGCTGGTATTCCACAACCTTCATTGAACTTCTCCAACTCGTTATACTTCGCGACGACATCATGCATAGTCGAGCTTGAGTAACCGCAAAATCGAATGATTTCTGTCGCTGAGCGCCCAGCGCGAATACTTTCGATAATCGCGGCTCTTCGACTATACTCCGCACTTGGTTTCAACATTGTGACTGTTTTGATTTTATGAATGTTTAGTACATGCGTCAAGCTATTTGGACGCCAATCGCCACCTCTCGAAGTGGTAATTAAAATTGAATTTTGTCCGGATTTTGGCATCGCGCTCTGTATATCGAAATACAATTGGGTACAAAATAATTTAGTGAGCATTCTTCTACCACCTCCAATATAAACTGCACGATTTTCTGAAGCGCAAAAAACCAATTTTCTCAGCACCTACGAGTATGAAATTTATGAAGAATAAATTTAATGAAAATATCTTGATAGCAACTGTCACCCCTTCTTCCACCTCCCATACAAATTCATAAAGTCAGAGAAAAATCTCTATTTCATCTAGATTATCACATGATTGGAGTTTACCCGCGATCATAGTTTTCTTTTATGTTTTTTTTAAGGATTATGCATTGTGCATTCTTCTTTTATCAAATTTCATATTTTGTTTACAAATATTTACAACGCCATGTACAAAGTTCAAATATTGCATGTTCAAGTCTCTTGTAATCTGTTGACGCTATCTAAATAAGCAATCTAAGATAAATAGAAAAAAAAATGCTAATTAAATATGTTGTGTTGTAGTAGAGAACGTGGTATGTGTGCGTATATGTAAATTTTGGTTCTTAAAATTTTCTTCTCTAAATTCAAAAGGAGCTACTATACTTACACACACAATGTATGTTTTTCTCTTCGTGATTACAATCATAATAAATTTTCTCACTTATCAGCTGTGTGTAGTGCAGAGTCTGAAAGCTATGTTTGCCTGTTGTTAATTTGTTAATAAATATATAAATATTTACTTTTAATAGTAATAAAAGATTATTTTTTTTCGCCACATATATGAGAGAAATATCTTATAAGATCGCACAGCAAGATAAGCAAACCAACACAAAGTTTTGCACTATCAAGAGTATCTGACGGCTGTGCTAAACTAATTCACGTGACAGCAATACGCGTCTCTCGGTATTTGGTTGATTGTTTTGGTTTTGAGATCATGAAGATCAACGTCATTGGAAATTAGCCACTCTAGTATGTATGTTGTTTGTACGGACGGACAGTGCTAGATAAAAGTATTTGAATTGTACTGAAATTTGTGGAGAGATTTGCAAAGTTTTGATGTGAGAATTGATCAGATCTTTTAATCGTTAAATCGATTGATATGCTTTATTTATGGTCTACTGATCATAATTTAATTATGAATTTGAATTTGCTGCTTTGGAAATTATTATCTATATTTGTTTTTTACAGAATGACTTGTGTTATAGGTAATTTTGGCCTTTATGTGCAATGCACAAACATAGTCATGGAGGAATGGAATGGGATTGGGAAGGTAGGGGAAAGTGAGTGAGAGCGACCGTAACGAGTGTTGAGGCTGGTATATTTTTCAGTTGTACTGGCTGCTACTGACAGATATTTGCAGATGTTATGGGGACTGAATGATAGAAAGCGAACAGAAACCATCTACTGAGTATATAGACCTTCTAGAAGTGGAACTGTTTAACTTTTACATCGTTTGCCAATTTTATTTCGAATAATTTTTCATTGCCAGTAGCAACTGACAAATTCGTGCTTAAAAATCCTATTACCTGGAGTGGGAATCGAACCCACGACCTATTGACTGTGAAGCAAGAATGCTGCCCACTAGGCCACAGAGCCCTCTAGATATTCTACTATGTTAAATTGTGTTTGCGATTTAATTAGTTATTTGATCGTTTCTTAATTTCCATTTGCACCTGATCAGAAGCTTAGTTTGCAGATTGATGTGACGATCGTGAGGATTGATCCATTTTGAATTTTGATTTGAACGTGAGGGGAGGTCTGCCATAATTATGATTTTTTTTTTACTGCACAAAGGTTCACAGTTTTGTAAAAAACCATTCTATATATGTACCTACATATATATGCAGGGTGTTTGGTACTCCGTGCGCCACCTTGTAAGGGGTTTTTCCTAGATATATTTTGAGGAAAAAATTGTTCTACGGAGATGGTAAATTTTCAATATCCGCGGAGATACAGGGTGACCAAGAAAAGTGTTTCGGACCTGTACCCTCACTCACTCAAAATGCTATATCTTGAAAACTAATAATCCCAATTCAAAGTGTTATAGCTTGTTTTTTAGGGAATCAAATTACCTTTCATTTGGTGTAATAGTCCGCATTGCAACTGTACCCAATCCTGAGGTATTTGCTTCAGAACACAAATTTTTGACACTTTGACCCTCAAAATTCTGGGGTCAATGTAGTTTTTCTCAAAAAAACGCATTATAAAAATGTAATTTTAAAGTTATTTTTGTATGTGCCATATTATTGCCTACAAACGATGCATACGCTTGCATTGCATAAATTTCATAGTTTAGAAAAAAATATCATTCCAATAGTATAGCACTTTTATCAAAAAACAAGATATGTTGATCAACATTCTCCGCTTGAACTAAAAGAACTTAAGAATGGTTTTTATGGTTTATTTCAAATTTCCTTAATTACAATAAATGTTCAAAATGGCCACCTTCATTTTGAATGCACGCTAAAGCTCGTTTTGCCAGTGTTCTTTTTGTGTTCATACTCCTCAACTGCTGCCTTCCTTCTATTGCTGCCGCATCGATTCTGGTGCTTAGATCCTGCAACGTTACTACTTCCGTTGCGTAGACAAGGTTCTTCATCCGTCCCCAGACAAAGAAATCCATAAAAGTTAAATCAGGAGATCTTGCAGGCCAGTGTATCGGTTCATTTCTACCGATCCAGCGATTGCTATAATTGGAATTTAACCAATCTGTGATTTGTCGGCCGTAATGAGCTGGAGCACCATCGTGTTGGTAAAACATGGAAGCCAATCGTTGCAGTGGCATATCATCCAATAACTCCTGTACATCATTTGTCAAAAAATGCAAGTAATTGGAACTATTTAAGGTAGGCGGAAGCCTAATAGGACCAATGAAATCGTCACCAATCACACCTGCCTATAAATTGACACTGAATCTGTGCTGAAATGATGCCTCTCTTGTATGTGGATTATTCTCAGCCCAGGTGTGTAAGTTGTGGTTTTGTGATACCGTCCCTGGTGAATTGGGACTCATCCGTCCAAAGAATGTTGTTCATAAAATTCTCGTCACTTAGTTGTCCTTCAATTGCAAAACTCCACCCTTTTGGGCAAATCAATGGGTAACAGCTCCTGCACTGGTGTGTGGTGGTAGGGATGCAACCGCTCTGCTTTTAGGACACTCCAAACTTTCCACGTAGAGACGTTTAACTGCAATGCCAAGCGTCGGATACTGATTGATGGATCATTTTGAACTGCATGTAGTATTCCTTCATCGGTTGAAACAGCGATTATCGGCGCAGGATTTGCATTTACTCTACTTGTCCTAACGGTGCCTGTTTCCCGAATCCTTCTGTAAACGTCTTGAAATGCTCTCCTGTCAGGTATCCGACGATTAGGAAATCTCTGATGATACAAAGATCGCGCCGCTCGTGTATTTGCTTGACATTCTCCATAAATGAAAATGATGTCTGCATATTCTTCATTCGAGTACTCAGGCATTTCGAAATTATTTTCTAAATTTTAGTGAAACCTTCTACTTTTAACAATGTAACTAAAACTGGTAAAAATATGAAGTAGGATTTGCTTTTATACGCTTTTCATTTTGTTAGGTACACCATTAAAAAAGGTAAAGTGCTGCACCTAGTTGTCTAGAAACTCATTTTAATTTAATTCAATTCCTCGATAATTTAATACTAATTAAAGGACATTCCTCGATAATTTAAATAGTAATTAAAGGACACAAAGTATATTTCAGTTTAACAACATTTCAGGTAGTTTTTTTAGAACTAGGGTTGCTTTATGGCATATTTTATTTTTAAGCCATATGTAGTTTCGCTTATTACCTGGAAAACGGGAAAACCTAAGTCATACGTACGTGTGCATCTTTTATAGACAATAATATGGGTCATAAAAAACCACATTGAAATGACATTTTTATAATGCTTTTTTTTTGAGAAAAACTACATTGATCCCAGAATTTTGAGGATCAAAGTTTCAAAAATTTGTGGTCTGAAGCAAATACCTCTGGATTGGGTACAGGTACAATGTGGACTATTACAACAAATGCAAGGTAATTTGATTCCCTAAAAAGCAAGTTATAACACTTTGAATTGCGATTATTAGTTCTCAAGATATAGCGTTTAATTTAAGTGCATGTGTTGAGGCAAACTATTAGATACTTTCAAACTCTTTGTGTAAGAATAAAAAAATTTCAAATCTTTATTAATATTTGAATCAATCTTTTCGATATGGAGTTTGTGACATGTTTTGATTTCACGTTTAGCAAGAGCTCTAAAGTAAGAAAATGTTTTATACTGTTCGTCAGATTTGTATTTCCTATAAAATTTATGAGCAGAAGATTTTTCCTTCAATGCTTTAATTGCACGTTGATAGTACCAATTAGGATACTTATTCTTTTTAGAAGTTTTAAGTGGAACATGCTCACCAATGAGTTTATTAATTACATCATAAAAATAAGCGAACGCATCATTGGTAGTTAAAATTCTATTAGAGATAAATTATGGTCAAGAAGATTTTGAGTTATTGCAGGAAAATTGGTTTTAGAAAAATCATAATGAGCTTTTTCTGTACTGGGTAGGAACAGTGTTGGTTTGATAAACAGTTGGATTGGTGATTACTATCTAGTCTAGACAGGTGATGACTGCAGTTGGATACTTTTATATTAGAAGGTGCTAAACTAGATCAAACTAAATCCAGAATCCTGAGCTTATAGTTGAGAATGTAGTTATACTGGTTGAGGCTACAACTAGAGGTATTCATAATTAAAAATTGATAGTGATTTCTATTCGCCAAAAAAATGTGACCCGTTTTTGCCCTTTAAAATGCAAAATTATTGCAGTTTTGCACTCATTTTTCTCAGTTCCGTCGGTCAGGTCAATTTCCAATAGAACACTTTAAGTGCAAGTTTTTTGCATTTTTTTTTATCATGTTGTCTCTATACCGAACAGCTGATTGCCTTTCGAAACTG
Organism: Chorisops tibialis; assembly: GCA_963669355.1. NCBI lineage: Eukaryota > Metazoa > Arthropoda > Insecta > Diptera > Stratiomyidae > Chorisops > Chorisops tibialis. The sequence goes on along the minus strand of OY770262.1, from coordinate 177,292,196 downwards.
TCAAAACAAAGCGTTTTAATTTGTCTTGTTATCTCTAAATGGTCCTGTGAAGATTTTGGGAAAATTAAGAAAAGTTACGTATGCACTCATATTGCATACTTCATGTAAAGTTTTAAGTCCTTTTAAGTAAGATCTATCCGTTAGAATCTGTTACCGATGTTGTCAGATGATTTATTTTTTTCATGCTGTTGTACATTACAGGTCAATTGAGTTGCACCGCCGAAAAATTCGGGGCATGAAATGTGCATTTTCAGGTCAAGTTTTACCTAGTGCGCAAACCATTTTTCTAGCAGGGCAGAATTTTTTTTTCCAATAGAATATAGGAACTGCTAGAAAAAATGTTAAGGGCAAAAACGGGTCACATTTTTTTGCCGAATAGAAATCACTATGAGCTACAGTGCTAGTAAATACATGAGGGTAATAAAATGGACGAATGAGATCCAGAAGTTCGAGTTCTGCTAGGTAAATTAAAATCTGTATCAACTATTTGACGACCCACCAGCATCTATCGTGATAAAACTGCTACAATGGGCTGGCCACGTAGAACGAATGCACGAGGAACGAATCTTAAAACGAGTGCTCAAGGGCAAAGCGCAAGGCAACCGACCGCAGGGGAAAGCGATGGGAGGACTCAGTCGACGCAGATTGCATATCGCTTCTCGATTTTTCAAACTGATGGACGCGGTCGTTGGACCGAGACAACTGGAGGAGCTGCATCCGGGAGGCCAAAGCTTGATATGGGCTGTAGCGCCATTGCATCATCATTAATTGAGACATAGAGTTCTTCGTAAGGGGTTTCCATCCATTGTTCACGTCTGCAAGTAATTGTTTTCTTGACCGCAACTAAGCAACCTCCTCCATCTTCCTTATTTGTCAAATGTAAATCCCTATCCTTCCTGAAGACACTGTAACGCGAATCAAACAATTCCGAAGTGTACACTCCATCGTGAAGGTTAGTTTCCGTTAAACACACAATGTCGTAATTGTTTTGTAATACAGCTAATCTGATATCAACCGTCTTGGATCTAACACCGCTGATATTTTGATAATATAAACGTTGTTTTGAAAAGCGATTCTATATATTAAACGTATTAGCAAATGTTTGTGGTATTATAATTTAAGCGACTTAAAGTCGAATAACGGATGTATACGAATAATTTTTGATCCCTCAATCCTTTTCATCAGCAGATTGCCCCTTGAAATCCATAGAAATTTATAATTTTGCTCGATTTTAAAATGATTTGCTTTTCTATAAATTTTTCTTAAACTTGATGTAAATCTTGCTAATTGCGTCTTGGGAGTTTTGATACGATGGGTACAGGCCTGAAATATTCACTGGTCCATGTACCTTATACGCTTTAAGAACACGAACTCTGATGGTATAGCTTCTAAATACAATTACCAGCAACGGAGACTTCCCTGTAGATGTTGTTTGTGATGGCTGATTGCGGCGGTATACTTTTTCGATGTCTCCTTCATTCAAAGGGACATCAGGTAGCTTACATTTGAGTATACTTACAAAGTGAAACGGGTCCTCGTCTGGGACGTAAGGCACATTAAAAATAACGATTTCTTTGGAAATATGCTGCTGCTCCAAGTAGCAATTCCGCATTTGAAATTCGTATTTTCATCCTTGAGTGCGTCGAAATGTTTGGCGTTGGCAGCGAGCAAATCACCCAGCTTACTCAATTCTGATATTCTAGCAGCTATTGATTGGAGCGAGTAGCTGGAGACGTTGCTATTTTCTTGCAAAGCAGCTATTTCGTCCGTCAACACTTGTGGCGATGATGAAAAGCCATTAGATGGATATGTGTTCCCCAGACGAATTGAGGAATTTAAGTTCACTCTACAGCTGTCACAATGCCAGGGTAATTGCTTTTATACTCTAGATGAAATCTAAGTGTATATTGTGTGTTGCCTTACCGTCTGTAACGCTAAGAAATAATGCTCGCACAGAGTCGCCAAAGGTACAGAAATATTTTTTGTCGCTCAAAAACCCCGGTTCCGCGTGACCGTCTGTCTACAACATAACTCTCGAAAGCTGTGACCTTTCGTGCTGAAATTTTTCATATATCATTTTTAGCAAAAAAGTAACTTTTAATTCGGGAACGGGTCACTCCTTCTACCCCCTCCCATACGAATTTCATGAAATTTCGAATTTTAATGAAATTTATTTTTCTCCGAAACCATTTCAACCATTGACTTGAAAATTAGGTCATAGTATGATGATGAGTTTTGAAAAATGCATTTATTCGGTTTTCATTGCAACTAGCAAAGCTACAAAAAACCATTTCTGTCATAATTAATTTTATTATAATTGCAACCAATTTTGAAAAAATTGTCAACTTCACCTCAGTCTTTCTACTCGCTACCATACAAATTTCACGAAATTTCGGAATTTCAATTAAATTATTTTTCTTCAAAACCGTCAAAGCTACCAACTTTAAATTTTGAGAAAAGAATACTATTACAAATATCATTGATGTCGAAAAATTTGGTTTTGATTCTACTACTCCTTCTACCCCCTCCCATAAAAATGCTCAATATTGGTAAATGCACTTAATCGATTTTCATTGAAACTAGAAAAAGTACAAACTTACAATTTTGCCAGAATTTGTCCCTTAATAATTGTAATAAATGCTAAAAAAAATATGAACTTCGCTTCACTCCTTCTAACACCTCCCATACAAATTTTTCTATTGAAAATTCAATATAAGTATTTCTCCTTCGAACATATTAGAGCTATCGACTTTAAAATTGTAGCAAAGCAATGTGATTAGGATGTTGATAAGCAGATTTAAAATCATCCAAAACCACTTTCTCTGCCACCTCCCATACACCCCGCTGTGTTCGATTTTATACTTCTTGACTAAATGATTCACGCGATCACTGTTCTCTCAATTGACTACACTTGTTCCACTAAATACTTGCAAGGTCTAGTGAAATTATTCCATGCTTTGAAATTTTTTTCCAGTTTTAGTATATTTTTTTTTGTTCCTCTACGCCAGATTCACGTTATCTCAACATGACAGCCAGTAACCAGCAGATTCTAGAGAGCTAACCAAATTATATAATGGTCGCAAATTTTTATTTATTTTAGTTGATTTGCGGTTATAATTGGATAAACAAACTAAGCCGATTGATCAGTCCGGCTCGGCTTGGACTCATATGGTGTCGGGGAATTATGCTGTTGTCCATTTTAAGTGAATAAAGATCTTATAGCGATCATCGCCCGGACAACAACAAACTCCATCGCCATAGAAAACAAGAAAAAACAATTCGATATTCATGTCAAAGCTATCTTATCTTATTGGCAATATCGTCTACTATACTCGTACTATATATCTCCTATAATCAGAATCATAGCTTCGAGTCGTTATGGGTTTCTTTTATAATCTGCGATAAAAATTGTTATGGTCTCTCTAGCGCTGTACGGATACGACAAAATTTATCGCAGATTAAAACTGATGATAATCGCCGTCTAGTGAGTATCTAGATCGAAGCAGTTTGATTTTTTTTAATAATGTTTAAATAATGATCGAATTACCATCAAGACAGCGTACTAATGTTTAAATAATGTTAAAAAATGTTGATGTTATTCAGAATATTATTGATCTTGATCGTGCTTGAAAGTTCAGCTAAAGACTACATAATAATTTTTTTTCAGACTATTGTTTATATTTAATTATTTCTGTGGCAATAAATGATTATAATCGTGAATTTTATCGATATATTCGAATATATAATTCATTATGAAAGCGATGTTAATAAAAAATCACTTAGATCTTATTATTTACCTTTGAAATGTTACTTTATGTGCCAGCGACACGCTCATGTAATGTTTCTACCCCTAAATCAAGCGGAAAATGGTTAGAATTGTTTGTTGAAAAAAAAAGATGTTGTGGAAAATTTCACTCTATTTTTCAGTCTAGTGAACCTAAATAGTGTTAGATTTTCCAATTTATGAAGCATTTCGGTCTAATTGGATTGATCATTAAGATATGCTGCAAACATTTTCATGGTGATTTAAAATCAACAAAATGATTCGTAAAAGTGCTCGTGAATAGGAATTTTATTCACGATTATTATTTTTTATTTCCATTCAGTGGACATAGCGCTACTTTTTACACATTTGTATTGTAGATTTTATTGATTATGATTGATGTATTAACAATATTTTGGGCAGAATTATCGATTTTTTTTTCACATAGGTAGTACGATGATTCGAAAACGTATAAAAGATAAACTCATCGAGTTGGAAAAAGTTATTTAACTGAAAATTACGTGTATCGTAATAGACAGAATAGGAACTAGCGTTCCGACAGATTGTTTTTCTTCATCATCGTAGAAATGACAGAGTACTCAACATTCACTGTCGCTACTTTTATGGTGAATACTTTCTTTCTTACGTGCGATGGCACTACAGCCCAAATCGAACCTTAGCCTCCTGTATACTCCGCCTCCATCCTTCTCGGTTCAGTGACCGCGTCCTCCAGTTTGAAAATCTTAGCAGTGTTTTGCTGAACCACCCAGCGCTTCCGTGGCTTTCGAAATGGTCTTTGTCCATTGATTTTTAGTGTGCCTTTTAGGAATTTTTCCGTCATCCATTCGCTCCACATGACCAGCAGATTGTAGCTTCTTGAATTTTATGAGGGTTGAAACTTCTGGATTGTCGAAGATGGCATACAATTCTCTATTATATCGTATTTTCCAGATCTAGTGCTCTCTCACAGCTTCTTTGAAGAGCTTTCTATCAAAGTTTTAAGTAATTTTTCGGATGCCTCAGTTAATTACCACGTTTCGCTGCCATAACATAGTACAGGATTCCTAATTGTTTTATATACGATAGTTTTAAAACTACGTCTACACGATGTCCCGTTTTCATGCGTTAAGAGCATGCCTTCTAGAATAAAAGCGCATGCATTAAGTCGACCGTCGCACATGTAACATATGCCTAAGCGCATGTAAAAATACGTCCAGTCGATGAACTTTTTCGTTCAATTTTGCACATGCAGCAATGCAAGAGGTATTGCCTCAAGAGCATGCGCTTTTTCTTGAAATTTGAGGGCGTTTGCAGTAACGCAATGGCTATCGGATATGGGGAACACGGCGCTATTCAGAGCGATTTGCAAAAGTATTATTTCCATCGATTACCAATTTTCCTAAAATGAAATTGGTTCTTGTTCGGAAGTATATCTTCATCCACACTTTATGTTAATCCTTTTTTTTCCGTACGTTCCTTAAAATTACGTACCCAGCAGAAACACCTGCACAAATCACCAGTTTATGTGACATCTTTGAAGTGACTGTTTTAAAGTGGAAACGTGTGGACACCAATGAAGAAGAATATAAAGAACTGAAAATCGTCGAGAGAAGGGAAGGAAAAATGGAATATATAAGTACTGAAATCTATATGTATGTGTGAGCAGTGGCGTCGTTAAAAGGTATTATAAATTGTTTGGGTTTACTTGAACGAAAAAAAAATGATTTACCAATATTTTTGAAATACTCAATTTTTACCAAACTTTAGTTATATTAATATAAAATAAATTCATACTGAAAGATAATACATAGCCTAATTGTACATTAATTAAAAAATAACTAATCTATAGTGCTTATTTACAAGATAACATTTCTCTAAATTTTATTTTACCATAAAATAATATGGAGTAATTGTGCTTGTGAAAATTAATATAAACAAGTATTTCATAAAATTCCGAAATAAAGTTTTAAAAATAGTTTTCGCTAGTTATACAGTGGAGCCCCCATTCATGCTACACCTTTGTATTTCTGATGAGCTGATTTTGCCATTAAAGTATTATGGTCATATCTATAGTTACTCCATGGGACACTAGAGGCGCTTTACCATAGTTTGGCAAAGATCAAGCCCGATATTTGGAGCGAAATTTGAAAAAGTGTCGACCTTTCTGTTGATACGTTCTTAACATCAAGAACTGTGTGTTTGTTTTTAATACTTAACTAAAAAGTCATAAACAAAAATTTTGAAGGAACATTTATCTTAGGGTTGATGAAATTGGCAAAAGAAAACCACTAAGTTCGCTACTCCACGAATGGTGAATTAGGGATGGTGAACTAGCAGGTGTCGATTGTGACATTTCTACCAGAGTCTGATACAGTGTGGCTCCTTTTTGCATGGAGTGACTCTAGTCATGGCTAGAGTACCTCCATCCAGGGTAGAGTATGGCAGATCTGTCACAACCGACACCTGCGAATTCACCATCCCCATTTCACCATTCGTGTAGTGGTGAGTTTAATGATTTCTTTTGCAAATTTCATGCACCCTAAGATAAATTATTGCTTCAAAATTTTTGTTTGTGACTTTTTAGTTAAGCATTACAAACTGCGCACAGTTCTTGATGTTTAGAACGTACCAAAAAAAAATCGACACTTTTTTTAAATTTCGCTCCAAAAACAGGGCTTCAGCTCTGCCAAACTATGGAAAAGCGCCTCTATTGTCCCATGGAGTAACTATAGTCATGGCCTGCTATATACCACACCAACCAAACCGAATGAAAAGATAGAAAAATTTCCAAAGGAAAATGACATTAAAGCACAATAAGGAAAGAGAAAAAATACTTCAATTGTGTTCGAGTTCATATACGGATCAGCATATCCATAGTTTTCATCTAAGGTGGACACTTAATGCGTTTGCGCTATGTTGTTGTATATGTGTCTTTCAACTCAATGCATGCGCTTTTCTTCTAGAACGGATTAGAAAACTGCGAATTTTCCATGAATTTCTCTTCGTTCGGAGTATGGTTGATAGAAATTTTGGCCAGTTTCTTTGGTCGAGATTACTGGATGTTACTGCTATCGTCGAGCATCCAGGTTCACGAAGCCTGATCGCACTGCACCACTCGGTGTACATTCCTTATATTGAAGTGCGCAATTGGTCGCTGGATTTTAAGTGAAAATAAAACTACATTTTAATTTAACCACAAAACTTTATTTAATTATCTTTCTACTTTTCACTTCAGACTTTTTCGTTCACAAATTATCGCTTGCCAAACTTGACTCTTTCATTTTCTAAAAATATCGACTGACCCGTCGATCGCTCCAAACTGGACTCACTTGTTCAAAAAAAACGCTCGCGTCTTATATATCTCTTGTCGGAATCATTCGCCTTGTCTTATGAATTTCTTCCTTCTCGGTCGAGCACTGTTAATTGCTTCTAAAAATATTACCTCCTCGTCCGAGTCTTTTCCCTGTCGGCCGAGCCTATACGTGTTTGTTGTTGCTTTCTTAGTAAAGAACTTACAGGTCTTCGTAAAGCAGTTTCTCGTCGTTCGAGTCTTTTCCCTGCAATCGAGTCTGTTAATTGCTTCTATAAATCACTGCCTCGTCGCACGAGTCTTTTCTCTGTCGACAAAGCCTTCACGTGTGGTAGTTTTTGCTTCTCTACATTGCCCGTAAAATTTGTTGTTGGTTGGATGAATGTTCAAGGTGTTCAGAACTGGAATATTCAGAACAAGTCGCATAACGTTCATGAAGGTGTTGCTTATAGTTTTCATAATTTGATTTGGTGTTGAGTATAAATGATAAGCAAGTAGAACTGACATGTAACAATATCAAGGCTCACGAGGAAAAAATGTGTCATCAAATTAGAAGCGTCTTTTGAACACGACCTCATGACTCCATTTATGCCCGCAGGCGCGTATCTTTGCGCCTTGCTGTGTTTCATTGCTTAGACGTACAATAAACACGGCTATATTGCTAGTTTATACGATGTATGCACCGTACATCCTGTACTTTTCGATAGAATTAACGTGAACCCTCTGAATATTAGGAGTATAAATAAAGCTAACAATGTAAACTCCCTGCTCCCAGTACTGATTATAACTATTAGTACATCAGTGGCGGCTCGTCAAGTACGGCAGGGTTACAAAATGAATTTGAAAAATATCATTATTTAAAAGTTATATTGTACAATTTTTTCGCAGTACTAGTTCTTTTGAATTATTCTGACCACACAAAAAATTCTGCAATTTAACTTGGAACAGCCCATTTCGATGACCCAACAACAAAACTCTACGTATTTGTTTCCTTCTCTCTCTGCTTACAATCCACATGCATTGACGCGATACAGCGAACGAGCTTCTGAATTTTCATTTAGGACGATCGGGAAGACATATTCGATTTTTTTTTTCCTGTGGGGTGATCGATATAGTGTATGAATAGTTTTTTTTTTATTCCCGAGGAATTAAAAATTGATAAACGTATGGGACCTCTTAGGATACACTATGGATTAATAATTTGATTGATAAGAGTATGGCGTATCGTAAGCCACAAAAAAATGTAATCTGGATGTAGGTTAGTGGGTAGCGTGTGGGCTACAATGGGAATGTCTTGAGTTCAAATCTCCACCGACGCACAATCCAAACAAACTAAAGATCACGAGAACGAAGCCTAATTTGGGCTTTGGTACCATTTAAGAAGAAGGAGATAAGAGTATTCATACTAGCAAAAGCTGGTTTATCAGCGGATCCATCTTTAGCTGAAATTTCTACATCTTGCTGAACGTCATTGTGGAATCATAGAAAGCTATGCGACCCTTCTTATATTCATATTGAAGTGCGCTAGGGGTTACTGGATTTCAAGTAAAAAGAAAACAAGGTTGATTTAAAAATAATGACTTTTGAAACCACTCACAACAACTTCTCTCATTTAAAGCAGTCTCACCATATGCTTCTACAAGCATTCGATGCGCCTCAACTACAGATTTCTTAAAGAAGTAAATCAAAAGTTCCCGCAAATGAATAACGCTTGACATTTTCGCATGAACAAAATGATGCGATGCTGATACGGAGTCACTAATACTTCAAGGTTATGTTGTTACCAGGTGTCCGAACTTACGATATTACATTTTACATCTGACAATTTCAACATAACCTTCTGGTCGGGCCATCTTTTGTCAAACGGCGGAAGCTTATTTGTACTCCTAATACTCTTTCGCTTCCGAATATCGACTCGTCCGCTTCCGGACATCGACTGCCTCTTTCCACGAACGCTCGCCATTGTAATACACAGCACAATCCGCTAACTATCAACGTGTTCGCTTACTGTCGCTCTCTCATCGATCATACGACGTGTTCGCAGACTCATGCCGACCGTCGATGAATGTGTGTTGGCATGTAACTTGATCGGAATTTGTGCGCGCGTGTTCTTGTTGTTGCTTTCGTTTATAAAAACAACTAGCAGGTGTTCTTTTATTAGTGCAGTGTTGATGTCGGCATAGTGATGGCATGTTATTTTCGTATTCTCTCCGGCATTCGAAAGTATCTGTATTTATCCAATATGACCACGAAACTTACATAGCTCACACCAAGCTCCGGCTACGGATGGTTGTAACAATGCGTTGAGAGTTAATTGAAAAACGATAAATGAATTTGTTTGATTGTTGTGTCTTGCAATAAACATAAAACAGACACTTTCGGCGAAATCATGCCTTGTTCGATTAACGTGGATACCCGCGTCTAGGACTTTATCCCACGGTTCTCTTCGAATGCGGATTGAATTTTGTGGCAACAACTAACACCTATCTCGAAGTTTAGGTATCAGTTTACACCGAATCCAAAATCGGCATTTAAACTAGTGGATGCGAAATCTATCTAAATTTCTGCCGTTCTGAGTAGCACAAACTTCTGCGAATTGAAAAGTTAAGACAGGCAATCGATTTTCTATATTCTTAAATCCTCACTCTAAAATATTCACCTATATTTTTGAAGCGTAAAAAATAAGAAAGACTTTCCGCTTCAATAAAATCTTTAAGGCATAGTCGGAAACGGATTGGATGACAGCAATATTACACAGTCACCAAGATTTATCGAAATTCATAAATGTTGAATGATTAGACACATGACGAATTATTTCGTTAAATAACGCAAAAACTTAATCGCATTTCATATTACATTTTAATAAATTCTTGTAATACCTTCACATGTGAGTTCACTACTCTGTTGATAAAAGAGCGAAACAACAAAACCAGAAGGTCAAAATGGGTCTTTCGTCGTCATCGATCGTTGTATACGCTCTTATAAAGCGTTTATATCAAATGTGATAAGGCCCGTGTAACCGGTCAAACTACATATCGCCCCATGCCAGGCAGAATCAAAAACAAGTTGTTCTAGTCAACAATGTTTTCCAGTTATCAAAAAACAAGAGCCTACACTCGACCATCATCACCATAATCAACTAAAAACCTGACCTTATATCAGTTTATATCTTGTCCTTATATTTGTAGCGAAAGTCGGCAAAAAACATAAATAAATAAATAAAATTTGGAAAAAAAACATCACTATAGTGTAACGACGACGAAATGACAAAAACAAAAATCGATTCTCCCTTGAATTGTATGCAGTTTTCTGTCCTCGGTTTAATTAATGGAAATGACAATGGAAAAGGACCTCGTTGTAAGGAAAATGAGTCAACAGAACAGAATTCCTATATACGGCGGTATGTTAAAAAAAAAACTGCTCTTGAACAAGCTTTCTATATGCACAACGTTAGCCTTCTTGTTTTCAATGTTTCGTCCTCGAAAATAACTCCCGGCATATTTTTAGGGGACGATCGTTCTTCGACTTTATAATAAATATAGGCTCGGGGTTTTTCGGGAGGAACAAAGTCTAGATGTTATTTTGAGAATAATATGCACTAAATAGGAAAATGGATTGCAGAGAAATTGCATAATCGAAATTATATGCACCGAAAATGTTTTAAATTTATGAAAATTTTTCTTTTCATTGTGCCGTAGTACAGTTAATTGTAAGGTGGCAGAATGAGTAGAAGGAATTGGCCGGTCTAGCGAGCTTGAAGATGGACAGCAGTCAATGTACCAATCAAATCTTATAATCTTGTCGAAGTTGGAGAACCCCAGCGAGTTTCATAATTTTGCAACCGAGCCAGCCTTGTACGTCAAAATCTTCAATTTCATTGATAAAACTAAGCCTCTATTTTTTTACCACCCATGTACAGAAATTTGAATTTTTATTTGAATTAGTATTCAATTAATTTCTGATATTAGAGCTGAAACTCAGAAAAAACGCAATATGAGAAACATTACCCGCTCTACCACCTCCCATTTAAATATTACTTAAAAAAAAATCCGTCTGTCTGTACGCCGTACGCCGGTGTGTACGCTCAATCAAATTCCTGTTAAGACCCCCTATAGGGGCATAGGACAGAAACAACTCTCTTCCACAAGGCGCGATCCATGTGTTACATGGTCGACCAACCCGACGTCTTCCTTGAGGGTTATAATCCAGAGCCTGTTTTGCGATGTTTTGCTCTGGTTTCCTCAAAGTATGACCGATCCACTGCCACTTTCGCCGTTGAATCTCAATACCTATTTTAGTCTGGCGAGTTGTACTCCAAAGTTCGTCGTTGGAGATCACTTCTGGCCAGAATATTCCTAAAATGCGTCGGAGGCATTGGTTTACGAAAGTCTGTAGTTTCTTGGTAAGTCGAACGGTCACTTTCCACGTAGTACAACCATATAACAACACGGATTTGACGCATGCGTCAAAAACTCGCAGCTTCGTGCGAAGCGAGATCTCTCTTAACCTCCAGAAAGGGGAAAGGATACCGAAGGCCTTACGAGCTTTATTTAGCCGAGCCTCAACATCCTTTTCGGCTCCGCCGTCCATGCTGACAATGCTTCCGAGATAGCAAAAATCTTGCACCTCTTCCACATCCTGTCCATTAAGAACAATCGGTGTGCTTGCGTTCGAACCCATGTGCATGTACTTGGTTTTACGCACATTTATTTTCAGTCCCGCCTCTTTGCATTTAGAATGCAACGAGCGAACATTTGACTCTAAGTTCGAACGGGTATGTGCAAGCAAACACACGTCATCAGCATAATCAAGGTGACTTAAGATGTTAAATAGTCTCCATTGAAGACCTTTACCTTCCCCACCTTCCAGTGCAGCTTTCAAGATGTCATTTATTACCACCAGAAACAGGGCTGGTGATAATATGCAGCCTTGTCTTACACCCGTTCGCACAGGAAAGCTCTCGAACAGCTCTCCTCTATGCAAGACGCGACACCTTGCATCTTCGTAGGATTCTTTAATCATAGCTATGACCTTATTTGGAATACCTCTCCTACGCAAAGCATTCCATATGTAATCTCGCTTAACGCTGTCGAAAGCCTTCTCGAACTCCACAAACATGAGATGTAGTGGCGAACCCATTTCGGCTGACTGTTCTAATATTATCCGTTGGGTATTTGTGTGGTCGGTACAAGACGACCCTTTACGGAATCCAGCCTGATAAACTTCAAGAGTGCTCTCGACGACATCACTAATCCTATTGAGAATTACCTTAGCCATAATTTTTGATACGGCAGTAAGTAGATATATACCACGCCAATTGCCACAATCCCGAAAGTCGCCCTTCTTCGGAATTTTCACAATGACGCCCTCCTTCCATTCAGTCGGATATCTTCCACCATTCCACTTTGAGGAGTTCGGTTGGTAGTCCGTCTATACCTGGAGCTTTCCTTCCCGCCATTGACCGAATGGCGGAAACTATCTCTTCCTTATCTGGGGGATCGTCCCTAATAGAGGATTGTTGCGGTTGGATGTTTGGAAGTTGTTCTGTTTCCGGAATATCTTCATCTGACAAGATGTTTAAAATATCAGAGAAGTATTCCTTCCATCGTCGCAACTGGTGTTCACTCATATTAAGGAGAGTTCCGTTGACATCTCTCGTCAGGTGGTTGGCGGTGAAATTCCTGTTCGTCAACTGTTTCATGATTTTGAATAGTGAACCCATATCCCCAAGGTAAGCCGCAGATTCTGCCTTGTTTGCCAGATCTTCAATGGCCTTTCTCTTGTCGCGTCTAACAGCCTTTTTAAGCTGTATATGAGCATCGCGGTAGTTCTGCCTCAAGTCGGGCGTTCGTTGGTTGACATCGGGTTGAGAGATGATTGCCAATTTGGCATTTTTCCGATTGTCAACCTTGTCCCATGTGTCTTGCGACATCCAGGGTTTCTCACCACTTTGCGCATATCCCACAGATTCTTCAGCACTAGTTAGAAAAGTGTTTTTGGTTGCCTCCCAATTGGCGTCCAGTGTGCGTATTTCATGTTCACCCAATGTGGATGACTTTTCGCGTAGAATGGTGGTGTATTCGAGTTTTTTGTTGGGATCTCTGAGTTTATCCACATTAAGCTTGCGCTTCATTTGAAGAATTTGTGGTCGTCGGATAGCTGCTGTACACAATCTCAAGCAGGCAACCATCAGGTGGTGATCGCTCCCACGTCAGCTCCACGTTTCGCTCGCACATCGAGGAGACATCTTCTCCATCGGCGACTTATAGCCAAATGGTCGATCTGGTTCTGAGTAACACCGTCAGGGGAAACCCAAGATATTTTATGATGACTCTTGTGTGGAAAAAGGGTCCCTCCGATGACCATTTGCCGAGTACTACAGAACTCCACAAATAATTCGCCGTTTTCGGGTCTCTTAATCCAAGGTCGTGAAGCGTCGACCCAAGGGCCACCATGCCTCCCCATGACGTGTTCTAGTCCAGTGTTGTCTGATCCAACCTGGGCGTTCATATCTCCCGAGATGATAATAATATCACCTCTTGGAACACGTTCGAATGTGGCACTCAGTTGGCTATAAAAGTCCTCTTTGTCACCAGATGTTGCGGTATTAGTTGGTGCGTAGCACTGCAGAATTGTGACGTTTCTGACACTGGTCCTGAGCCTGACGACGATAATCCTATCCGAGATTGGTTCCCAGCTAATGAGACTGTTTCTCGGCGTAAGGACGAACGCCACGCCATTTCTGGCTTCACTTTCAGGGCCAATGTACAGAATAGTGTTTCCGCTAGGGGTTCGTTCTTCTCCTGATCCCGTCCACCTGACCTCGCTCAGGCCCAAGATTTGGATGTTATAGTGCTCCATTTCACGGTCGATCACTGATTGGCGGTGCAAGGACCGAGTAACCCCAGCTCTTCCCCCGTCATTCAATGTTCGAACGTTCCAGAAGCCAATCATAGTCTGTTTTCGAATGCCAAAAGTCGTTGTTACCGTAGAATCAGTCCGTATGCGAGGCGATGTATCCGTTTCTCGTATCATTTAGGTCTTAAGATCACGGGTGATAAGCCCATGATCCAGTGAGTGTCCATTTGCCATTTTTAGGGCAAGCAGGACTGGCTGTGGGTGAATTCTACAGCTCCCATCCCAGAGGGGGATAGTTAGCTCAGGTCCGTGGAGTCGCTAACTCCAAAGATAGTTGCAGGAATTGGTAAAACCTCATACTACAACTACCCCCTTGCGGGAATGTTAATAGCTTTGTGTACGCTCAACGCACATTAACTCCCAAACCCTTCAAGATAGAAAGTTAATTTTTGGGGGGATTGTAGATAGTTGCGGATCTCAGGCAGATACCCATTTTGGGGGGTTCAGGGGGAGGCGGGGGGAGCGCTAAAGCCGAAAAAAACGAATTTAAATATCTCAACCATGGTAACAGCTAGGAAGCTAAAACTCAACACACATATAGAGGGGTTTGTGGGGCAACTTTTAAAAATAATTTAAATTTTTTTTACATTGGCGTCCGAAAAGGGGGGCTAAAAACAAATTGTCGGCCGAATTGTTTTTTCAAATAATTATATCTCCGAAATTACTTATCGTAAAAAAATCATATTTTGGGACCGTCAAGGTGGCATATAGTTCCATCGGAATCAGCTTAGAGAGTGGTTAATTATCGTCAGGGGGGGTGCAAAGAAAAACACTTAAAAATTAATATCTCAACTATCTCTTAAGCTATGTAATTGAAACTTGAAACTTATATTAAGCTATACTAGGAAAATACAAAAAAAATATAACATCTTGAAATAATAGTAGTGAGGGGAAATAGGGAGCATTTCAAAAATGGCGCACTTTTCAAAATTACGAATCCTTATATCTCAAAAAAGCGTACAGATATCAAAAAAATTTGTCAGATTGTAGAACTACATAATGGTTAATTTTGGTGAAAATTTTAAGCTGGGAGTTCTAAGGGGAGGGAGGTGATAAGCAAAAATGTCGAAAATTTTGAGTGATTTTTTTAGGGCTCTGGTGAAAGATACAAAGTTTAAATTTTACCTGTGGATACGTCTATTTGATGTACATAGAAAAATAATAATAACTTGATCCATAATTGTTATAAACCGTCCCCCCCCCGGTCTAACGTGCACAAGGTGTTTCATGTGTATTGAAAAAAACACATAAACTGAAAATTTTTGAGTGAAATTTTAAGGTAAAAACTTGAAAATTTACAAAATGCATTTAAAAAAAAATCCCTAAATATACGAAATATTAACTGGTCGAAAACCTTTAAAACTTCTACCCCCTCCAATACAAAATTATTTTTTCGACCATTTTTAAGAAATCAATTATCACCTAACTATTAAAAGCTATCAATTTGCAATTCTGCATAAGAACTTACAAAAATAATTGAAATGAAATTACGTTAAAAGTTTTGAAATCGCGCTTGCCCTTCTACCCCCTCCCATACAAAAGTATGATTTCGACCAATTTCATTAAATCAACTAATAATCAACAAATTAAAAGCTACGAACTTGAAATTTTGTACGAGCATCTTACAACAGAAATGAAAGAAAATTGCATCACAAGTCTTACGATTCCCCTCCCTCCTCTACCCCATCTCATACAAAACTATTTTTTCGAGCATTTTTAAGAAATAAGTTGTCAGCTAACTTTTAAAAGCTATCAATTTCAAATTTTGCAGAAAAACTTATAAAAATAATTCAAATGAAGTTGCTTTAAAAGTTTTGAAATCCCGCTTGCCCTTCTACCCCCTCCCATACAAAATTATGATTTCGACCAATTTCATTAAATCAACTAATAACCAACAAACTAAAAGTTACGAACTTGAAATTTTATACAAGCACCTGTAACCACCTTATACAGGATGATTCATTTATAATTCTTTAATATGTATGCGGCAATTGTCTGCGACCACCTGTCTTTGACTAGCTCAGTCAGAGTTGGGTCGTGTCGTCGCAACCCATACAATTAAAGAAATGATTCTCCGGATTTGGAGATGGAGAGGGGGGAATGAAATAGATAACCAATTTACCAAGCAATTAGTATTGCAGTATCAAGCAACACGACTCTTAAGAAATATGATCTAGATTAATGGCGTAACTTGACATAACTCCTTGCGTTCTTCCCTGCATGATATAGCTGATTATAGCGGCGGCGATTATGGTAGAAAACTGTTGCTGCGGCTGCGAGGAAACAGCTTGGCCAGCCACGCTAGGACCCTTCGAATACGCTGCATACTGACGAGATGTGGATGCTGATGTGGGCGTTCATGGAAGCATACTGATACTACGGAAGCCAAGGAAACAGTTTGGCCAGCAACGCTAGAACCCTTCGAATACGTTGCATATTGATGATGTGTTGATCCTGATGTGCCAAGTCATGTAAGTGTCGGTCGATATATGTAGTTGCATATTGGAAATAGCTTGCATCGACCGCGGCATCTGGATTAATTGCATCGATAGATTCGAATACTGTTGCGGCTGCTGTTGAATCTTCACAGTTGGCATCGTCATTTGACCCATTGGAGCTGGATATGGCGAAATTGTTGCACCACCAGCCATCATAGATATTCCCATCGACGATATGGTAACGTATGCTGGTTGATCGTAATTCTGCGCGCAATTGACGTAATCTGCAAAATCTTTCTCTCGCTAACAGCCTTCATTTCCGAGTTTCAGCGATAAAAATTCTTCATTAACATCGCAACCGTCATAGGTCCAACACCACCAGGAACTGGAGTAATAAAACCTGCGATTTTTTAAACATTATCGAAATCAACATCGCCAACAAGCTTATCCTTTCCGGTTGTTGGATCGCTGATCCTTGTAATTCCAACATCGATAATACAAGCGCCTGGCTTAACCATATCGGCTTTGATCAAATGCGGTATTCCAGTCGCTACAACTATAATATCGGCTTGTAAGCAAAACATTTTAAGCTCTTCCGCCGGAGTATAGCGATGACATATGGTTACTGTGGCATCCAGTCCACGATGTTCATGCTTGCCATCGGTATGCAATAGCATCGATATCGGCATTCCGATATGTTTCGAACGTCCCACAACAACAGCATTCTTACCGAACGTATCGATTTTATAACGCTGCAATAGTTCGTAGACACCCAAAGGGGTGCAAGGTATTAAGTAGCCCATATCTAAGCATAATCGCCAATGTTAACTTTGTTGAAACCATCGACATCCTTTCGATAACTGACCGCATTGCAAACTTTATATTCGTCGATATGCGGTGGTAATGGCAGTTGCACAAGAATTCCGTCGACACCAGGATCCTGATTTAAATCATGAATGGCTGCAAGCAAATCGGCTTCGCTTATTTCCGATGAAGAACGTTTCGTAATGCTATCTATGCCGCCTTCTATTGCTGCTGTCATTTTATTTCGAACATAAATTTCACTTGCAGGATCATTTCCAACCAAAACCGCTGTTAATTGTGGCTTTCGTTTACCTTTTGCAAGCCATTCGTCTATTTCATTTTTGATCTCTGCGCGAATATCTGCAGCAATTTTTTTACCATCGATTATTGTTGCCATTTCACGTTTTTGTGTCGACGGGAACAAATTTTCAGGAAACAAATTATATTTGCGTAAAGTGCTCAGCGAGTCTTTCGAGTGACAAGTCTCAATTTTGAAATTATTTTTTTTGTTGTCCAGTAAAAAACCGATATCTAGTTTTCTAAACGATTTTTTTTTTTTTAAGTTTATTTAACTTTATAATTTAAGCACATTTATTTTTTTAACTACATGAATTTCCTCCAAAATCAAATTCTAAACTGACTCAGAAAAAAAAAAAATAATTTTCTTTTTTTTTTTTTTTCATACATACATCATACTTGATCAAAAAAAAAAAATTCACTACAGTGAATTTTGACACGATCGTTACACACCTTACAAGAGAAGCAAAATAAAACTACATATCAAATTTTACAATTCCCCTACCTTCTCTACCCCCTCCCATACACATGTTCGGTTTCGTGAATGTAAAATACACCGAATTTTATGAAAATTCTATGCAACTTCGTCTATGAAACACATTCTATACAGAGAATATTGGATGTGATTCAAGCAATTAATTAAAAAGCTATTAACATCCACCCACCCTTACTATTACCCCTGCTCCTTCCCTCATAAAAACCCAAACTTGCATAAACGAATGAAATATTGTTAAATTGACAACAGCCCTGCCCAAGAACTCCCTTTCACTTAGCCTTCACTAACCACTCTAACCTGCATATTGACTTTCCACTCATCCGCAACTTGTCCCAAGAATATTAAAGTTTCGCCCGACTTGTTGGCAGTTTATTTTTTAAATTATGAACTCTGTGCCTGTATTTGTGTGGGAGGGGGTAAAGTATGATCGAAATTTGGTATAACGAAAAATATCAATTCTTATGTTTCAGTAATACGCAGCGTATCACAATTGATAGATGTACAGGAACATACTTTTTTAAATAAGCACAGTTGCCTTTATATTCCCAACGCAATAAAGGAACTGTGAGGTATTTTATCGATAGTCATACATAGGTACAGAATTGTAACTCTCCATAATATCGAATAAATAAACCTTGCATAGTTACAATCCTGTTTAAATATCAATTTCCCTACCATCGAACAACTGAAAGTCGACTGGAAATAATTGATCGCTCTAGCAACGGACATAAACAATTTTCATAACTAAAAACAAAAGCGGTTTTCTTTCTTCTATCTTCTATCTTCTTTAAAATTAAATAAAAAGTAACTACCATTCGTAATTTCCTCGGTTCGTAAAATTTAAATCGTACGAATGTCGACAACAGCCACACGTAAAAAGACCTCTACAAGTCTTCTGTGCGAACTGACACGCTTAAAATCTCAACAAAAATATCTAGAATGTAGCCAATTGAAAATCAATCCGGACAATTACCAAGACGCGGAAAAGGATATTGCACATGAAATTGAAAATTTACGAAGAAATCTTGATTGTCAGCTTAAGGAATTCCGAGAATCGGCACGACGCGACATTCACGATATTTGGATATTTATCAATGCAATTAAGGACGATGTTTTCATTGAAGAGAATTTCAAAAGATGTACTGTAACAGGAATTCGTGATCGAATAATTGGTATTAATTCGCATCTTAGTAAGTTAGTGGAGAAAAATACGGTTACTTTGAAGGAATTGGAAAAATCCTATGAAAAATCGAATAGTGATTGTAAAGTTTTGTTGAAGTAAAGAAAAAAAAAACTATTTAAAGTGTTATCAATGACATTTTTAAGGATTAATAAAACTGATTATGATGGATATTTGTTTTAAAGTTTCTTATGAAGAGCTCGAGCTCAGATCCACCGGCTCTTACATTAATTTTCTTGTAACTCAAATCGATGAAGTAGTAACTGAGCCAACCGCCAGAACCGGATTTCACACTGCTTTACAAATCTGAAAGTATTATAATTTTGCCACAAAGTTTGCAACGCTCAGAAATAAGTCTCGGAGAAAAAAAATTAAAATATCACTCAAAAATCTCAAAACCGAATATCTACCCGTGCTAAGGTTAAGTTCATGATTGGGTCAAATCGCCCCACCCTTTTCTACCCCATCCCATACAAAATGACACATTTTCAAAAATTCGCAATCAGATTTTTTTGAAAACTATTCATTCGAATTGTGAATTATTTTTAGGATGATTTCAATCTCAATCAATCATTTCTTGTTAAGACCCCCTATATGGGCAAGGCACGATCCTGAGTACCAGCCTTAAATTGTCGCCAGGATTTGTTTATTCTTCTGGCCTCCTCCTCAACTGCTCGCTTCCATGTGCTATATGGTCGACCCACCCGACGTCTTCCTTAAGGATTATAATCCAGAGCCTGTTGCGTGCTGTTTTACTCTGGTTTCCTCAAAATGTGACCGATTCAATACCATTTCCGCCTTTGAATTTAAGTGTCTATTTTAGTATGTCCATTTGTACTCCTGCATCATTGGAGATCACATCTGGCTAGAATATCTTTGAAATGCGTCGGGGCTTACAAGATGTCATTTATTACCACCAGAAACAAAGTTCGTGATATTATGCAACCTTGACTGACACCCGTTCGCACAGGAAAGGTCTCGGACAGCACTCCTCTATGTAATCAATCTACGGTATACAAATTAATCGAATTCCCCACTTATTCCACCTTCCATAAAACTTTTCCATGAAATACTATAAACCAATTTGATCAGTTTAAAGCTAGGGTATAGCCTAGTGGGTAGTGTGTTGGTCTTATAATGCGAAGGTCGTGAGTTAAAATCCCGGTCGACGCAATATATAATTCCAGCACATTGCCTGCTTGGATATACCTTGGTCACCTCAATCTACGATAATGAAAAATTCGTAGAAAGAGGGTTGTGCAAAGAACTAACAACCCTTCCACAATAAGTAATGAAAAATGTTAATGAACCTGAATGTCAGGAGGCCAAGGTCCGTTTGGGCTGTAGCGCCATTGTAGAAGAACAAGAATTTTACCAGTGGATATAACATTTATCGAGCTCAAATGTTGTACTAAATGCTTAATTAGCATTATTTTTAAAATTGGAAAAAAATCGTTTTTCTTTAAAAGTATGAATGTTACTGGTGTGTAGTTTGCATAATGTTCATAGTTATTTCTGAAAAAAATCTCTAAACCCCCGAACTCCTTCTAACAACTCCCATACAAACTGTAAAATTTCACTAAATCTAATACACTAATTTTCTCAGTGCTTATTAAATTTTTGAAGCTTACATCTTGTATAACGCATTTTTAAACCAACTCTAGTATGATGTGTTCTAATGTTTGCCATAATAAGTAAAGCGACTTATCAGCTTCTTCATCATTCTACTCGCCATCAGTAGTAATAGATGTTGTTAGTTTTGGCATTCCAATTTTATGCTCCAATGTTTTTAAAAGTCTTTCTTCTTCATCTTTCTGTACTGCTGTCATGATCTCTGAAGTTGGAGTAATTTTTTTCTGGCACTTTTACAACAAACGGGTTTCCAGGTACAATACCGTACGCCTTGAAACCATTCTGTTACTTTCTGTCTGCAGCTAGTTTTCACTGTATGAAATACGGTAACATCCAGAGGCTGAATTAAATTGTTTGCAAGGAGTACAATCAAGGCCCTCTAGAAATACCAGGCCGTAAGGCGTAGAATAGAAGGTTTTTCTGAACTAAACCTAAGGTGTCCGAGCAAGTCGGAGCTCACCCAAGTACAAGATTTGTCAGTTTGACAACTCGGTTTGCCATGTCGTGGCAATCTGTTTATGACTATCTTTTAGCTGTCAGAATTCGCGACTCTCCTGTTTGCTTTGATCTGCCGATTTGAGCATTATTTATGGGTTCGATCCGTATTTAATTATCGGGCGATGGGCTACATGATCCAACACGGATATTATGAGTTCCTTAATTGGTTCGACGATTGCGCTGTTTATCCGGCATCACGTCCGGCTGGATCCATTTGCTGAACATTCCCGTTCATATTCCGGAAATTTGTGTTTCCTTGGCAGCATTCAGGTTAGTTTCAATCTTCCGGTCGGTTACGAGTTCTTTTATTCGCCATTTTTCTTGTTTCCAGTGGCCTGACTGCGATCCGGTCCGCAGGAGTTTAGACTGAATCGAAGGGACGGGGCGATAAGAAATTATACAAGAAAAAACGCGGGCTTAGGTCTTGCCTCCTTGGCTAATTTTATTCAACTAACTCAACAGGTATATGAATTCAAATGAAAGCTTGGTGAAGATTGAGAGCAAACCGGTTTCAGGGGTCCGGTCGCAATCTCTCTCGTTTAATGATTAGTTCACAATACTTCAATGATTTTTAACATCCTCCGCCGGGCCATGGGAGGGTTCGTGGATTGCCTCCATCGGATGTAAAAGCTGTACAGGCCGACGAAGTCGCGAGCCATTAGCGAACCGCACCTCACAAGAACGAACCTTTCCATCTTTACCAGGAAAAGTTTCTTCAATGCGAGCCAATTTCCACAATACGCGCGGAAGAGCTGGGTCATAAACTAGAACGATGTCGCCCTCCTTTAATGTTGAAGAAAAGCATTTTCCGTTAATATGCGCTGATCTTAGTTGTTGTACGTATTCCGATCTCCATCTTCGAAAGAATTGTTCCGTTAAACGAAGTCTGGTTTTCCAGGCTGTCCGAAAATCACTGGAATCGTTGGTCAATTGGGTCGATTGTAATGGAATGAGAAAACCACCAACCAAGAAATGCGCTAGTGTTAGTGGTGAAAGATCAAGAGGATCTTCGTTAATATACGTTAGCGGTCGAGCATTTATTACACTCTCAGCCTCGACCAAAAACGTTTGTAATTGTTCAGCAGTAAGAGTTGATCTTCCGACGGTTACTCTCAAGATATCCTTAACGCTTTCAACTAGGCGTTCCCAGAAGCCGCCCCACCAAGGAGCTCGTTCTACGATAAATCTCCATTCGATACCTTGGTTGCTTGCGTATCCTTGTACTTCCTCAGACGGTAATATTGATCCCATTACTTTCAGCTCATTAGAAGCGCGTTTGAAATTCCGAGCATTATCTGAGATTATGCATTTTGGTGCACCTCGACGATATATAAAGCGGCGAAGGGCCAATAGAAATGATTCGCTACTTAAAGATGGAACAAGTTCCAAATGAACAGCACGAACTGCTGCGCAGGTAAGTAATAAGATGTATACTTTGTTCGGAGGAGCAGTAGATTCCTTCGTCTTGACGTAAAGCGGACCAGCGAAGTCTACACCAGTAGTCTCGAAAGGTCGTGAAGCTGTTAATCGTTGTCTAGGAAGAGGAGCAAAAGGTTGAGATGCTGCCTTCCCTCTAAGACGCCGGCAAACTCCACATCTGCTCACAATAGCTTTAGTTAACTGCCTGGCCTGCGGTATCCAAAATTTCTCTCGTAGACGCACAAGTGTTGCATTAACACCTCCATGAAGAATTCGATTATGTGCATCTAGAACGATAAGATTAGTAAGATGCGAATTTTTAGGTAGAATTACCGGATGAATCGTTTTGTAGTCTAGTTCTGCTTCCAATAATCTCGATGTGAGTCGCAGGACTCCGTTATTATCCATCCTTGGATTTAAATTGAAAATACTGGACAAAGTCGACAATGACTTTCCAGACTCTAAAGTTGAAACTTCAGCGTGGAAGACGTTTCGCTGAACTAGCTTGATGCAAAGCAGCTCAGACCTATGAAGTTCGATCGATGTTAGGTAACCAGTAGATACGTTACCCCGTAAGCGATTTATAAAACGTTGTACAGTAGCAGTTACTCTTAAAAGCCTCAGCTAACTACTGAATCTCTCTAAGTTCCATGGGGATAATGCGGTTTCCATTTCCATTACGTGGTCCGTTACAGATGTACAAAAGAGAGACGCTAAGTACGTCTTGTCGTTAATTCCGATGTGGGCCAAGTGTATGTTTCGTTGCTAAGTCAAAGTTGACCATTAAGCCATAATGGATTGTCCATCAATTTCTCGAGGGTTAATCCACGCGTTAGGAGATCAGTTGGATTCTAATTTCCGGGACAATGTTTCCGTATTTGTTTGAACAATATTTTTAATCCGATTGTAAAGGGTCCAACAATTCCCAATGGATCGAAAATTTGTGCGATAAACTTCAAAATATTTCGTTTCGTTACGTTAGTAAGGAGTTTATCGCTAATATGGCTAAAATCGACAGCCATTTTATCCGACGTACATAACCACTAAATACCCAAGACCTTTCGCTCATCGGGGACTACTGACGTTTGATGGAATTCGGAACAAAGTTCAATATCGTTAGAGTTCCACTTATGCAGTCTCATAGACGCTCCTTTCATATCGCACGCTGGTCCTTGAAGAGTCCAACCAAGGATCGTATTGGCAGCTGTCAGGTTCTCGTTAAACGTTGAATGCGATCGTTAGTAATGAAGTTCCAATAGAAATCCGCGCTGCGAGAAAGGAAATTCCAGGTATCGGTTCGTTTATCCGAGAATCCGCCAAAGTAAGCCGAAACATTTTCGCGCAGGTAGTGCTCGGGGCTGGTAAAGTGTCTACACAGATATCGGGTACTTCAACTGCTATCACACTGACACATTGATTATTGTGCTGGCTTCTAACGAATACCTTTACCCGCCTATATTCGCGTGTCGGTGTGCGTTCTTTACTTCCGAGGGGCATTATGCACAAATTCACTTTGTCAAGGGGCTCTAATTTAAGTTTTTTTGACACTGTTTCCCGAATGTAAGACTGCTGACTACAGCCATCAAATATTAGCCGCACAAACACCGATTCCGATTCTACATTCGATAATAGCCAGGCGTAGGCCGTTTGAAGGAAAACAGTGTGTACATTCCGATAAGACGAGGAACAGAGATTCGTAGTCGGTTCAACTTCGACAGATTTAGCTACCTGATTCATCTCGGCGCCCCTATGACTTGAAACCGCACGAAAACTCGGGTCACACATAGCCGTAGCATGCCTACCGGGACAACTACTACACTTAACATTCCGACGACAAAACTTTAACGAATGCCCTCGTTTGGTACATTTGAAACAACGATTATCGCACTTTAATTTTTCTTTTCGTTCCGACACCGACAATTTTGCGTTACAGTTTTCTGTCGAATGCGATTGTGACGAACAAAAGAAACACAAATTTGTTTCACTAGGGGTCAACAAGCCCGTCGCGGTTTTAAACGCTCGATTATTTGTATTCGTTTCTTGTCGTAAACTACGCGGTTGTCCGGCCTTCTCAAGGGACTCGATTTCTCGCTTTAGAAATTTCAATATTAACTCGACTTGATCACCCCCGGTCACAGAGTCACTAGAACATTCACTTCTATTCGAGTCTACGTCAGGTCCATTATTTTTTACCAACGAGGTACAGAGCGCGCTTTCGATGTCTGCACTGGCTCTATGAAAGTCAATTCGAAGTTCGTTTGGAATGCACTTCAAAAGCACCGTTTTTAACGTGATCGAATATTGAACCGACGGGATTCCAAGAGCGGAAAGAGACCTTGTACTTGCCTTTACCGAGTTATAGAGCTTTCGAAGTCCCAGCGCATCATGCCTGGAGCTCACAGCTGTTAGAGACATAAGATGTCTCATCGTTTTATCTATGATTTTTTCACGGTCACCATAATCTTCCTTTAAGATATAAATCGCTGCTTCGTAGCACTGCTCCGTAGGTGTGAAACCGGCAATAGCCTCTCCCGCTTGACCCGTTAGAAGAGACAGTAGATAGTTGAACTTCTCTGCACCGTTTAAATCTAAATTTTCGTGCACAGAAGTTCTAAATTGTTCCCAAAAAGGCAACCAGTCTCTAAAATTTCCCGAAAACTTCATGAGGTTCAACTTCAGAAGGTTTGTCAATGTATGATGCTTTGCATTAGTTGGGGCTGCCGGGACCATTGTTTCGATATGCAGGTTAGCGTTCTGTGCTTCCCTTAGCTTAAGAAGTCTCTGTTTCAAGAGAGCTATTACACTTACGGCTTTATCATCGTATTCAACTACCGATTCGCTTTCTTTTATTTGATCCTCGAGCTTAATCGTAGCGCGTACCTCCGCGTTGGCTCGAGACAAGCTATTGTGCGCTACCGTTAATCGCTCTAACAATACCGCTAGTTCTTCCTCGATGCCATCGATTTCAACTGAAGCACGACCGTGTATTTGACTTTCAGCAGATTACAGGTATTCCTGGGCATTTTTCGCTAATTTAGTAATCTGCCCACGAAACGATGCGCGCGTTGCGATATCCATGGAGGCAAGGGCTTCTTGTGTAATGCTATATACACGTATTATATGAAAGCCTTAATATACGCACCGTTAACCACGTTTTCGTTACGCGTTTCTTCTTCCGATTTAAACTTTTTTACTAAGTCACCGATTTGTCCCTATTATCACACTTCCGAATCCGAGTTCCCGGGTTTTGGCACCAATGTCGAAAATAGTCAGGTCCGCAGGAGTTAGACTGAATCGAAGGGACGGGGCGATAAGAAATTATACAAGAAAAACGCGGGCTTAGGTCTTGCCTCCTTGGCTAATTTTATTCAACTAACTCAACAGGTATATGAATTCAAATGAAAGCTTGGTGAAGAGTGAGAGCAAACCGGTTTCAGGGGTCCGGTCGCAATCTCTCTCGTTTGATGATCAGTTCACAATACTTCAATGATTTTTTAACATCTCGTTTGATGATTAGTTCACAATACTTCAATGATTTTTAACACTATCCAAAAACTTGTAGTTTAACGCAAGTTTTCGCTCGTGTCCGTACATTTTAAATCGGTCAAACTCAAGTTTGGCTGATTTTCGCATTTCTTATGTTGCCGTCTTGTGCTTCTAAACGCACTCTTAACTGTTGGTATTAGAGCATTGTCCAAACTCTATTAGGACAGAAGTGTTAGTGTGTATCGAGTATCTCTAGTCGCCAGGAACGGGACTATTCGTAGCCAGTTTTATTGCATTCATTCTAGGCTACATCAGTCGAATGGTAGCTGGATCGTATGACAATGAGGGAATAGATTTACAGTCAACTCTAGCAAGATTGAATGTTCATTGCAGACAGTGGCATAAAAATACACATAAGAGTAGTTCTCCTTGTACAAGTAATTTTTATACTCTAGATGAAATCTGAGATTATATTGTGTTTGCCTTATCGTTTGTAACGCTAAGAAATAACGCTCGCACAGAGTCGGCAAGGGTACAGAAATATTTGTTGTCGCTCAAAAACCTCGATTCCGAGTGACCGTCTGTCCGTCTGTCTGTCTGTCCGTCTGTGCGTCTGTCTACAGCATAACTCTCGAAAGCTTTGAGCTATAGTGCTAAAAATTTTTGTGTGTCATTTTTAGCAAAAAAGTAACTTTAAGTTCGTGAATGGGCTACATCCCCCCACTCCTTCTACCCCCTCCCATACAAATTTCATGAAATTTCGAGATATTAAGAAATTGATTTTTCTTTGAAACTATTTAGGGTATCGACTTGAAATTTAAATGGAAGTATTAGGATATGGGTGTCATTAATATCACGGAATATTAGCCCGATCCACTTACTCCTTCTACCCCCTCCCATACAAAAGGACAATTTTGAAAAATACATATTTTCGATTTTCATTGAAACTAGTAAAGCTGAAAAGACGAAATTTTGTCAGTATTAATTCTACTATAATTGCAATTTATTCTGATAACAATTATTAACTTTACTTCACACCTTCTATCCCCTCCCATACAAATTTCACGAAATTTTGGAATTTAAATTAAATTATTTTTCTTGGAAACTGTTAAAGCTATCAACTTGATATTTTGTAAAAAGTATACAAATAGAAATATTAATATTGCGAAAAAAATGTTTTGATCCGTACACTCCTTCTACTCCCTCCCATACAAATGCATAATTTTTGTTAAATGCATTTTATCGATTTACATTCAAACTAGAAAAAGTATAAACTTCAAATTTTGCCAGAATTTGTTTCTAAACAATTGAAATAAGTCTTAGAAAAAATTATCAGCTCCACTTCACTCCTTCTACCACCTCCCATACAAACATCTGTATTATAAATTCAAGAAAAGCATTTCTCCTTCAAGTATATGAGAGCTATCGACTTTAAAATTGATTCAAAGCATGGTGATAAGGATGATGATAAGCAGTTTCAAAATCATCTTAAGCGCTCCACTTCCTCTTCCACCTCCCATACAAATACCCCAATTTCAGGAAAACTATGACCAATTTCTTTAAAAATAATGAAAACTAAAAACTTAAAATTCAGCAAAAACATTGTGCATGACATGTTCAGTGTCATATACGAAAAATACAAACCTCCCCCTCTACTTGTACCACCTCCCATGCAAAAGTCTCTATTCACTATTCGAAAGAATTTGAGGTGACATATTTCCCGGTATATTAAAGTCTTTTCCATCTCATCTAGAGTATCATATGATTGGGCTTTAAGCCCAATCATAATTCTGTTATGTTTATTTCTGTATTCAATTTCATTAATAGAAAAAAAGTAAAATAAATAGTATTTTTGAAGCTATCAATTAATTTATATTATGTATTGTAAAATTCTCGCGCCGGATCATTTTTTCCAAGCCAGTTGCTGGTTAACTTCGCCCAAGAATGAAAAAAAAATCCTTCTTGCCGATGGCGCATCCTCTGACTGCACATTTGTTTACCATCTCGCTAGTAAAAATCGAAAATTATTAATTTTAGTTAAAATTATCTGCCCTTAAACTCTTAATTTTGGCGCGAATCCAACAGCGAAATATCAGTCATGAGAACTATCAATGAGCACTGTCAAAGTGCAACGTCATCAATGGACGTCTTCAATATATCGTCGGCCTAATGCTAAAACCTCGTAACTCACAAAAGTAGAATTTAACAGGAGACAGAAAAAACTTATTGCTGTTCGCACTGCATGTATGCCGCTCATATCAAAAAGTTATTTACTATTAAGCTAGCTTCAGAAAATAAACAAAAGCATAATTTTAGATGAAAACGTATCAGAATGTAGTTTTGGTGGAGTTACGTGGTTCCCTGCGCATGAAATTCTTATAAGTTGGGAGTTTAGTGTTCTTATAGATAAACATAAGAAGAAAGTTATCAATGATTTATTTCAATAGTTTAAATCGAATCGTTCATTAAACATTAGCATAATAACTGTTTTCAAACTAAATGAATTTTTATTTCAAGTATCTTTTATTTGAATTATTATTCTTGAGGTAAATTGTTGTAGAAGTCGTGATAGTCTGCTGGTATGTTTAAATTTAGATTTTTTAATTTTTACTCGCTCGTTATATAGATATTGTAAATTAAACACCGCAATTGGTTTTACTGTCATTCTTCTTACTGGAATGTCTTTTCAATTGTCGGAAAATCTTAATTTGTACATAATGTTTCCTTCTGAAGTATACTTAAGAGCACGAATATCTGTTACTGTGGGATCCTCTGGTTTTCTCCCTGAACGAATATTATTATAGAATTTAATTCCCTCGAAGTTCTTAAAATATTCATGATGCAAATACTGAACATTATATGGTCTCGGATTTTGTCTTGCTTCTTTACAAACTTCAATGTAATCCGCAGGGATATTTATCATTCGATTCCTAAGCTTCCTTTCATTGCATGAATGCATAGAATCAGCCTCCATTTGGGTATGACCCTTCTTCAAATATTTCTGTATAATAGTAATATGATTTAAAACCGCTACATTTAATAATGCTTTGGATAATGTAGCAATACGATTTTGAGATGTACATCCATCAGAATATAAAATAATTGTATTTTCTTGTAGTGGGAGTAAATTCGTTATAAAAGTACATATAATCGTTGAAAAATCAGTAGCTATTAGCCCTCCTTCGGTTTCATTCCAGAGGAAGCAATAACCATCCATGGAACATAGGTCGTAAATAGTAAAATTATGAACAGCTAATTTCGTTTTGAAATAAGCGCTCGAAGCATTTGATTTTTGACAAAGCAGTATTGCTTGCAGGTCCATTGTGTACACATACTTGTGTGTACTCTTATCAATTTGTTTTTCATCCCGGGCCTCTTGCTTCTTTTGCCGATGAATTTCATATATCTCTGGATTTAAATTACCAGATTTGAAAGATACGCATGTATCGCATTCGTCTTTTTTAGGTCGGAAAAAACTCAAATTCTCTCCCTCAAAAACTGTAAAAAATAATGTACTGGATAAATGTTTTTGTTCACGTTCTTGGCACCAGATGGTATAAACTTTGTAAAGTTGGTTTTTAGATGTCCAAATTTGGTTCCAAATACATTTTTGTTGATGTTGAACGGCAATAGTGGGAAGGCAACTTCGGAAGATTCGACAAAAATAGAGTCAAGTTCGCTCGGTCAGCAATTAGTGTTCGACTGCATCGTTTACTATTGGCATTGGAAGGAATTGGCATATTTACTTCTTTAATAGTATCGTCCATTTTCCAATTCCGGACAGACCATTCACCAATATTTAGTGTATTTAAGAACATGGTTTTACGTACTCTTTGTTTATCCTCTTCTGTTAGGAGATAATATTTTAATGTACATTTTCTTCGACTTATGTCTATATATTTCTTCGATCACGCGGTCTGTCTGGGCTTATATTTTTAACTATCGATGTATCGAGAAATATTTTATTTTTCAGACCAAGAGGAATCCCAAAATTTTTCTTTTTCATCAGTAATTGATTGGCATTTCAGTATACTCTTTTCACCTTGTTACATCTACATCTAGGTTGAAGATGACGATGTTTTTTTGGAACATCATGTGCCCATTTCCCTTTCAATTTCTTCGTTCCATTGTACGGTAGACCCTTTTCTCTCCTAGCCTTATTTACTTGAGCCTTCCATGAATGATCTTTTACAAGATGTCGTTTTCTTCGAACACGTTTCCTCAAAGAAACTGTGGAAGAACTACTGCTGCCAATATGTGCATTATCACCATTCGAAACACAAATCTGATTGCCTGTAGATGGTTCCGAAGAATCCTTGTTCGAGTCAATCAATCAAATCAAATTCCTGTTAAGACCCCCTACAGGGGCATAGGACAGAAACAACTCTCTTCCACAAGCCGCGATCCTTAAGCTGTTGCCAGGACTTGCTTATTCCTCTGGCCTCCTGCTCAACTGCTCGCTTCCATGTGTTACATGGTCGTCCAACCCGACGCCTTCCTTGAGGGTTATAATCCAGAGCCTGTTTTGCGATGTTTCGCTCTGGTTTCCTCAAAGTATGACCGATCCACTGCCACTTTCGCCGTTGAATCTCAATACCTATTTTAGTCTGGCAAGTTGTACTCCAAAGTTCGTCGTTGGAGATTACTTCTGGCCAGAATATTCCTAAAATGCGCCGGAGGCATTGGTTTACGAAAGTCTGTAGTTTCTTGGTAAGTCGAACGGTCACTTTCCACGTAGTACAACCATATAACAACACGGATTTGACGCATGCGTCAAAAACTCGCAGCTTCGTGCGAAGGGAGATCTCTCTTAACCTCCAGAAAGGGGAAAGGATACCGAAGGCCTGGCGAGCTTTATTTAGCCGAGCCTCAACATCCTTTTCGGCTCCACCGTCCATGCTGACAATGCTTCCGAGATATCAAAAATCTTGCACCTCTTCCACATCCTGTCCATTAAGAACAATCGGTGTGCTTGCGTTCGAACCCATGTGCATGTACTTGGTTTTACGCACATTTATTTTCTGCCCCGCCTCTTTGCATTTAGAATGCAACGAGGGAACATTTGACTCTAAGTCCGAACGGGTATGTGCAAGCAAACACACGTCATCAGCATAATCAAGGTGACTTAAGATGTAGTCTCCATTGAATACCTTTACCTTCCCCACCTTCCAGTGCAGCTTTCAAGATGTCATTTATTACCACCAGAAACAGGGCTGGTGATAATATGCAGCCTTGTCTGACACCCGTTCGCACAGGAAAACTCTCGGACAGCTCTCCTCTATGCAAGACGCGACACCTTGCATCTTCGTAGGATTCCTTAATCATAGCTATGACCTTATCTGGAATACCTCTCCTACGCAAAGCATTCCATATGTAATCTCGCTTAACGCTGTCGAAAGCTTTCTCGAAGTCTACAAACATGAGATGTAGTGGCGAACCCAGTTCGGCTGACTGCTCTAATATTATCCGTAGGGTATTTGTGTGGTCGGTACAAGACGATCCTTTACGGAATCCAGCCTGATAAACTTCGAGAGTGCTCTCGACGACATCACTAATCCTATTGAGAATTACCTTAGCCATAATTTTTGATACGGCAGTAAATAGACATATACCACGCCAATTGCCACAATCCCGAAGGTCGCCCTTCTTCGGAATTTTCACAATGACGCCCTCCTTCCATTCAGTCGGATATCTTCCTTCATTCCACACCTTAGTGAAGAGTGGGAGGAGTATATCTATATAGCTGTTATTTCCGGGTCCGCTTTGAGGAGTTCGGTTGGTAGTCCGTCTATACCTGGAGCTTTCCTTCCCGCCATTGACCGAATGGCGGAAACTATCTCTTCCTTATCTGGGGGATCGTCCCTAATAGAGGATTGTTGCGGTTGGATGTTTGGAAGTTGGTCTGTTTCCGGAATATCTTCATCTGATAGAATGTATAAAATATCAGAGAAGTATTCCTTCCATCGTCGCAACTGGTGTTCACTCATATTAAGGAGAGTTCCGTTGACATCTCTCACCAGGTGGTTGGCGGTGAAATTCCTGTTCGTCAACTGTTTCATGATTTTAAATAGTGAACCCATATCCCCTAGGTGAGCCGCAGATTCTGCCTTGTTTGCCAGATCTTCAATGGCCTTTCTCTTGTCGCGTCTAACAGCATTTTTAAGCTGTATATGAGCATCGCGGTAGTTCTGCCTCAAGTCGGGCGTTCGTTGGTTGACATCGGGTTGAGAGATGATTGCCAATTTGGCTTTTTTCCGATTGCCAACCTTGTCCCATGTGTCCTGCGACATCCAGGGTTTCTCACCGCTTTGCACATATCCCACAGATTCTTCAGCACCAGTTAGAAAAGTGTTTCAGGTTGCCTCCCAATTGGCGTCCAGTGTGCGCATTTCATTTTCACCTAATGTGGATGACTTTTCGCGTAGAATAGTGGTGTATTCGCGTTTTTTGTTGGGATCTCTGAGTTTATCCACATTAAGCTTGCGCTTCATTTGAAGAATTTGTGGTCGTCGGATAGCTGCTGTACACAATCTCAAGCAGGCAACCATCAGGTGGTGATCGCTCCCACGTCAGCTCCACGTTTCGCTCGCACATCGAGGAGACATCTTCTCCATCGGCGACTTATAGCCAAATGGTCGATCTGGTTCTGAGTAACACCGTCAGGGGAAACCCAAGATATTTTATGATGACTCTTGTGTGGAAAAAGGGTCCCTCCGATGACCATTTGCCGAGTACTACAGAACTCCACAAATAATTCGCCGTTTTCGGGTCTCTTAATCCAAGGTCGTGAAGCGTCGACCCAAGGGCCACCATGCCTCCCCATGACGTGTTCTAGTCCAGTGTTGTCTGATCCAACCTGGGCGTTCATATCTCCCGAGATGATAATAATATCACCTCTTGGAACACGTTCGAATGTGGCACTCAGTTGGCTATAAAAGTCCTCTTTGTCACCAGATGTTGCGGTATTAGTTGGTACGTAGCACTGCAGAATTGTGACGTTTCTGACACTGGTCCTGACCCTGACGACGATAATCCTATCCGAAATTGGTTCCCAGCTAATGAGACTGTTTCCAGCCATTTCTGGCTTCACTTTCAGGGCCAATGTACAGCCTTGTTTCCGCTAGGGGTTCGTTCTTCTCCTGATCCTGTCCACCTGACCTCGCTCAAGCCCAAGATTTGGATGTTGTAATGCTCCATTTCACGGTCGATCACTGATTGGCGGTGCAAGGACCGAGTAACCCCAGCTCTTCCCCCGTCATTCAATGTTCGAACGTTCCAGAAGCCAATCATAGTCCGTTTTCGAATGCCAAAAGTCGTTACCGTAGAATCAGTCCGTATCCGAGGCGATGTATCCGTTTCTCGTATCATTTAGGTCTTAAGATCACGGGTGATAAGCCCATGATCCAGTGAGTGTCCATTTGCCATTTTTTAGGGCAAGCAGGACTGGCTGCGGGTGAATTCTACAGCCCGCATCCCACAGGGGGATTGTTAGCTATGGTCCGTGGAGTCGCTAGTCTCCAAAGATAGTTGCAGAAATTGGTAAAACCTCATCCTACAACTATCCCCTTGCGGGGGTTCGAGTGCGGATCAGGTATTTCCTGCAATTCTTCCAAAATAATTGAAGCCGAATCATTTAAATTGTTCAAAACAGATGCCAGTGTCGGAATATCTATTTGAAACAAAACTATTTCGTCGCCCGAATCCATTTCTATTTTTGAATATGGTATACTAAAAAAAAAATCCAATACTTGTGTTTCCGCAAAATAAGGCGATTTGCAACAGTTTTAAATGGTTGATGTAGTTATTTTGTACAAAGCAAAAATTGTAATTCCATGAACATTATCAAAAATACGATCAATATCTAAAAATAAAAACGTGTAATTCCAGTTATACAAAAGGTAACAATCATTTAATTTAATTTCTTAAAGGAATATGCTTTTTCTAATTTTTTATATGAACAGTTCTCACCCTGAAAATGTAATACATTTCACTATAATTTTAAAACTGTAAACGAATTAACCAAATGACGATTTTGTTTTCTAAGCTGAGGAACAACCACTACTTATAAAAACCGGCTTACAAAGGAGGAGTTACGCGGTTTAAGTGTTGATCGCGCGAACCATATAGTTACGAGTTTTCAGTATTTCATTGTTCGGGGATTTTCCATTGTATTCGATTCTGATTTTCTCTTGGGATATCGAGCGTTATGTATTTTGATTATTTCGCTCAAAATCCAATTTTCTATGATTTTGGAGTTAAGAGTATTAGTATTAGGCCGACGATATATTGCCTGCAGCTGCGGTAAAACAGCTTAGAAGGCCTTGGTGCAATGCTACCCATTTAATTTGTTTTTCTCTGCAAAATTGGTGTAGGTGGAAAGAGAGATGGAATGTATGGCCGTCCATGAAAAGCAGTGCTTGCCTCGCTATTTTTTGTTTGATAAGTCACGGGTCGAATAGATCAGTTATATATTCATCCTACCGTTCTAGCTTTTTCGAATTGCCCAATCTGTTGGAATTATCTCAACGATTTACGCGGAATTTCTATCGTATCTATAGAATATCTTTGTTTGGGCAAAAATGCCAGCTGTATTAGCTGTTATTAAAACTGTAAGGTTAAATTTCTCGTCTCCTCCCGCTGATGTTTAAATATTTTTGCTTCCTTTTTTAGCAAGTGTTTTTCCAGGTTTTGGATTAAGATAAAAAGCTCTCTCATCACAATTATAGATTCTTCTTGGATCTTCAAACGCGATATTTAAGTTATTCTTTATGTACTCCTTTTCTTATTCTGAGTGACAGAACCCCGTTGAGCGGTAAGATTTTGTTTGCTCCTGTCGTTTATCTCAGGCTGCCTCCTACGAAACGACTTAAACCATTTTTTTCCAGGTACAGTATGTTGGCCGAAACTTAGTTAAAGCTCGTTTCCTAGCTCGATCACACTAAATAAAAAACTTTCTTTTGAAACAGGAACTCCTGCTGTTGACATAGTTTGGACCCAAGGGACGAGAAGATTTCATGGTCTATGGTGAAAATTGTTGTAGGGCCCATTTGAGTTGTTTAGTCTTGAACTTGTCCTTGGTCTATCTGTTTTCGTTTTCTATTAAAATTTGTCTTGAAATCCCATGGAAGCCGCCCTGCTGCATCCCAATGTCCTTCAGAGCAGCCATAATTTGCTCATGACCTTACTTTTTTCTCTTTTCTTCCATAATTCTAAAATTAAACAAGAGTGATTTCAAATCAATTGAAACTTAAAACCTTCCCTAGTCCCTTCACACTATTTATTATTAGCATGATCCAATACTGGAACACTAGTCCTATAATGTACTGCACTATTCGGCCACCATAGCCCAATACAGGAGCCGTAACAAAAATGATGTTCCAGTATTGGGCCACTCCTCTACGACAAGATGAAACAATACATTTATAAATAAAGGAATTGTTTTTCAAAATGCAATTATCTTAAAGTAATATCCATGGTTTAGATTGATAAATAGAAAAAGTATAAGGTTAAAAAAAAAATTTATTCTCAAACTTATCTCTTTGTAATTGGAGTAAAAATATCGTATAAAAACATAACAGGACTACGATTGAGCGTAAGGCCCAAACATGCGATACTCTAGATGAAAGAGAAATTTGTCGATTTTAAAAAGTTTTGTATGGGGAGCGGTAGAAGGGCTAACGGCATTGCA
The DNA here is from genome assembly GCA_963669355.1 of Chorisops tibialis. NCBI lineage: Eukaryota > Metazoa > Arthropoda > Insecta > Diptera > Stratiomyidae > Chorisops > Chorisops tibialis. Next base: position 177,256,267 of record OY770262.1, on the reverse strand, counting down.
CTAATTTGCTATCAAAATGTTTTATATAAAATTGAAGCTTCAAAAATGAGCTACTTTTTGAGAAAATTAGCTTATTAAATTTATTGAAACTATGCAATTTGTATGAGAGATGATAGAAGGAGCAGAAGTGTATCAGTGTTTTTTTTTCAGTAATAACTATGAAGATTATGCAATTGACATCTCTCAAATTTCAGACCAATAACATTCATACTTTTCAAGAAAATCGATTTTATGTAAAGTTCTGGAAATGTGTCACTTTGTATGGGAGAGGGTGGAAGGAGTGAAGCTAATTAGTTAATTTTTATCAATCTTACTAACAATTTTAAATAAATATTTAGTGCACAATTTCAGCTCGAAAAATTGTGTACGTACTAAATAAATTGGTTTATATTAATTGGTATTTAAACAAAAAGTGCAGTTTATATGGGAGGTGGTAGAAGGAGTGATGCGATTCAAATTATTATCGTTCTACGGATTGATCCCTTCATAAAAATAATACATTCTAATTTCAGATCTGTGGCTTTCATACTTTTTGCGAAAATCCGTTTAATGTGAAATTCCGAAATTTAGTCATTTTGTATGGAAGGGGGTGGAAGGGGTGGAGCGATTTGGCCCGTTCACGAACTTAGCCTTACTTTTTCGTCAAAAATTTTAACTATCTAGCTCAAAGCGTTCTCGAGCTAGAGAGGACCCGGACGAACGGACGGATATCCGGTTTTCAGATTTTTGAGTGTTAATATGGACTTCTGTATCATTCATTTTTTCTCCGAGCCTTATTTCTTAGCGTTACAAACTTTGTGGCAAACTTATAATACTCCCAGCTTTCATTCTAGAGTATAACAAGTCACAAAACGCAACTGGAAACGTTCTCCAACCAAAATCCAACGTAGAACTGAAAGATAAACTATGTCAAATCCGTCAAAGACAACCAAGACTGCTCTATACACTCATTGTAGGGGTTTAGCTGGAAAGAAAATTCTTGTTTTTCATAGTTCGTTACGCAACGGCTCTTCACTGGCACGTAATGGGCCACGTGCCAGTAATGGTACACTTACCTTATGTAACTTACATTTCGCTCATATAATTCAAAGTTAAAAGTTACACAGACTTAATAATTAATAGATCTGCGAATTGTTTTAACTTGAACACATACTTTTCATTGTTGCAAGCTTTTAACTTTTAAAATTGTTTTGTATTTTAGTAAATTTTCATAACATTCTTTACAAGTGTTTTTATTGTCTCTGCAAAAAAAATTTCCATTATCCAGTCGTCGTCGAAGTAGTTCACTATACTTTTGCTCATTTCAGGACTGAATAAAGTTGTTAATGTTCTTATCTGAATGACAAATCAGTTCTATTTTTAGCTAGTTACCTGTCTTATACGGATAATCTTAATAGTTGAAATTTATTGCAATATTTCCCTGAATATAGCAGAGCGAAAGTGCACCAATTAATAGAATGATGGATTAAGTTTACATTGTTTTGATGCACGTTGAAGTCAATGAAGACATCAAGGCGATTGCGTACCATTGTTTAACGGGCATACATACCATCTGCTCTTAATTTGTACAAGCCAATAATTAATCAACATGAAAATGTAAATTCCCCTATCGCGAAAATCTAGGTGAATCAGTTGAGTGTTTATGTTTGCATGTGCATCATCAAAAATGTTTTCTTTGGATGCAAAAATCAATAAATCAGATGAATCCTAAATAACCAATGCAAAAATAATCAAAACTTTCTTCTATTGTTTATGTTTTTTCTCTCTCTTATGAAACATGCAATATGGTTGATGATGCGGTTTCTCGCACATTTTCTTCATTAAAATTATCGTTATTCAAATTAATTTGAAGAGATTTCATTCATTTGTAAACAGAACTTTTATCAGGACTCGTGTTCTGATTTTTTTAGTATTATTGCAGAATAGCTTCTAGTTAAGCCCACCGATAAATATCATTCCTTTTTTCCTATGAAATGATAAGAAAGAGGAAAAAATATGAGATTCGCGTTTAAAAGGAAATGACAGTTGATCAAGAATAAATAAATACCAAGAACTCCAATCTAAATTAAATGCTGACTGATAAAATTTCCATATAGACATTAAATATCTCACAATAACCCAGATTCCACTCTATGAAAATTACTCCGCACTGATAACGAACTTAGGGGATTTCCCTAAAAACCATTAAAGCCTTAAATAATTTTTCGAAATTAAATTTCTTTCTTATTTTTCCTTTCAGGTGGCCATAAAAATTATCGATAAAACATGCCTAAACGAAGAATATCTAGCGAAAACCTATCGAGAAATCTTCATTCTCAAGAAACTTCGGCATCCGCACATCACACGTCTCTACGAAGTAATGGAATCGCGAACGATGATCTATTTGGTAACCGAATTGGCCGCACATGGTGAAATATTCGATCATCTGGTTGAAAAGGGCCGCATGACAGAACAGGAAGCCGCTCGGGTATTTGCACAATTAATATCGGCCGTGGAATATTGTCATATGCAAGGCGTTGTACATAGAGATCTTAAGGCCGAAAATATTTTACTCGATAGCGATATGAATATTAAGGTAATTTATCTAAAATTAATTCTATTTTAAAATCCAGACTAATTCAATTTTTTTCCGTAAATAGCTGGCCGATTTTGGATTCAGTAATACCTACGTTGACGGTACACCACTGATGACATGGTGCGGTTCGCCACCATATGCAGCACCTGAAGTATTCCAAGGCCTCGAATACGATGGACCTAGAGCCGACATATGGAGCTTGGGTGTAGTTTTATATGCCCTGGTTTGCGGAGCGTTACCATTCGATGGTACAACATTACTCGAGCTTAAATCGCGTGTTGTAACCGGAAAATTTCGCATTCCGTATTTTATGTCGCAAGGTATGTATAATAAATATTCTGGTCGTAACAAGCCAACAACAACTGTCATTTCATCCGTCTCGCGCGTAATATCCTTGCATGTTATGCTAATCGTATGTACACAATAAAAATAAAAAAACGAAAACGAAAAACAGAAAAAACAAAAAATTTAATTCTATAAATTTCTTTTCTTACACAGATTGCGAAAATTTGATACGACACATGTTGGTTGTTGAACCCGAACGTCGATATACGCTTAAGCAAATCGGAAGACACCGTTGGATGTCGGATTGGTCGAATACAATCGATGATGTTCGAACATCGACAATGAACGAACCAAGCAATCTGGACACAACCGTTATGGAACATATGCTTAAATTGCCAGGTCTTACGGCCGATATGATTGCACAATCTGTACACGAGGGTTGTTTTGATAACATTTATGCGATTTATAATTTACTTGTTGACAAATTACAAACGAAACGTAAAGAGCAACAACGACTACAACATCATGCCAACTTAGCATATTCAAGGTTTGTTCACTTGTTTTTCTATGCTTCCATAATAATAACAATAATTATTACGTTCGATACTTTTGTTGTACGAATCACAATTGTAAAGAAAGCAGTAGTGAACTATTTTACGCGACAGAATGGTTGGTAGCATGCTCTTCAAGTAACGCAAAAAAAATCGATAGAAGATAAAATTTTGTATTCCTTGACGGTCAGATGCTGAAAGTCAAAGGTCAAGTTTGCGAAGTTATTTTTTTTTTATTTATTATTATTGAATTCAATGGCTAAAAAAATATTTTGTTACTTTTATCATGCAAAAACTTCATTGCTACGAGATGACAACACGAAATATTGAATAATGTGAATATTTACGTCGTCACTATTCGGACTTAATAGATCGCAATCGATGTCACTCTTGTTCTTTCAGTCGACATTGTTGAGTTTATTATTAAATTTTTGCGGTCGTTCATTTCATTTGGTTTAATTGATTCTAGAACCACAGGGAGTTTAATAGCTTTACTGTCATTTATTTCGATGAGATGCAATCAGAAATAAAGTAGTGGTCAGTAGTGGATCATTGAATTATCTCTTCTTGCGTACTAGTCTATCTTTAACAACGACTATCCAGATTGCGTAACAAACATTTTGGATCATAATTTATATTCTTTTTATTTATTTATTTCTTATTTTATTTTTTTGAAAATAAACAACACCATATTTTAATTTTGTCAAACAGATTTATGAAGATAATTAGGTTAGTTAAATAAAATTCATAAATTTTCTCTGTAGAATGTTATCTGTTTTCCAGCATTTTCTAGTGCCATCGAAAATGCGCAACTTATTTTAAATATTTTTTTTGTTTTTTTCGTAGTTAATGTCATACTATTTTTGAAAAGCGAATGATTTGCCCTTTAAAAATACAATTTCAATAGCATTCATTTATTCGAGCATAATCAGTGATCTATGCATGAATAATGGATAGATTTTTTTTTTAAAAAGAAAAAATCATTCATTTTCCTGTTAAATAAACGCACCTACTGGTTATCTGGCGAAAAAAAATTTATTATGGTTCATATTTAACTCGATTATGTGGACAGTTGAATTATATCAGTTATTAAGCGCACAGTTGCGTAGGTGCAGTTTTAACTGATTACTATGGAATTTATTCATAGTATATGTACATTTGCTACGATTGCAAAAACGTGCCGAAGAAAGTAAACAACTCTCAATTGGTCTTTGTATGAGTATGATAATTTGATAATTTGTAGAATAGTATCGCCACTAATGGAACCTAATAGTTAAAATTCCTGTTGCCGCTGGGTGGAAAAGCAGTTCTCCACATTAAATGCGATTGTGATGGGAACAAAATCCGATGGTTTTAGCTACTAATAAAGGGATTTAAGAGTTAATAAAACAGGAACATCGCTTTGATGATAGTCTGCCAGAATGTGGTAGGTTTCTCCGTAATGGACCAATCGCAATGCAGTTCACCGACGCGAAATGAAGAGTCGATTAAACTTGAGCTTTTTCGCCCAAACCTAAAATTGTTCTGATGATGAAACGCCAAAATTTGTTGACTTCAGTGAATTCATTCAGGAGCTACTAAACGTATATCGAATATCGATTTAAACATATCACATCACAACTTACAACGCTTTACTGACAACAAGTAAGGGGCTGCCATATTCAAATTTCATGGTTTAGTATTGTTGCATGTTAGCCATAGTCGTTCAGTAAATATCCGCGGTCTTTCACTGTACTCGAAAGTAGTGCGAAATATCAGCTCTACTTGCTTATCATCAAATTAGTGCGCGCATACGATCACTATAAAGAACACATGCACTCGGTGACCACATAGAACATGCACAATGATAGAATGTCTGAAGACCAATCAACAACAAATTACACGGGCAATGTAGAGAAGTAACAACAACACGGAAAGACTCGACTGACGAGAAAATGCTTGATAGAAGGAATTAAAAGCGCTTGGCCGAGAAGAGCGATAACAATAACACTAACTCTGCCAACAAATGCTACTTAATCGGATTATTCTGCAATAACATCCACATGGCAAACAAGTATATTCGTACGATGAAGAAATGCCTTATGAACACCTGTGAGTTATTTACCAAGAAAGTAACAACAACCACTTGGCCAACAGGGAAAATAATCCTACGACGATGAAATACTGTATAGAAAGCAACAACAACCACATGTATGGGCTGGCACGCGATGGAAAAGACTCGGGCGACGAGGCAGTGCTTGCTAGAAGCAACTAACAGCGCTGGGCCGAGAAGGAGATTCGTTTAACGTTTAACAAATGATTCGTCCGACAAAAGATATATAAAAAGACAAGCTATTTTGATAAAAAGTTAGTCTAGTTTGGAGCGATCGACGAGTGAGTCGATATTTATAGCGCGATTCGCAAGAGTTATTTTGTGAGCGAAATAGTCTCAAGTGGAAAGTGTAAATCAATTAAGTTGAATTAAATATTGTTTTGCGATTAAATTAAAGTGAACTTGTTAAACTGGCGGTTTTATTTTTACTTGGAATCCAGCGACCCTTTGGCAACTCCAGTATATAAATAATATTTTAATTTTTGCGCACAACGACATTTCACTATGTAAGGACACGAAAAACTCAACTAAACTATCAATCGCGAACAAACAAGAATCACATGGCCGAAAGAAGTAAATCTTCCTCCACTTCTCCGCCGTCTTTGAATGCTCTGTGTCAATCGTGTTTTTGAGACATTGTAAACTTTTTTCAATGAATGCGCACACAAAACTTCATTGTTTTTTTTCTTTAATGCATTGCACAGTTAAATCGGCAGAGAAAGTGGATACAAATTCGGTATTTTACGGAAATTCCGGAAAAGACGGTGAACATTATTCTTGAAGAACTGGGGGTTATAATCGTTAGAAAATACGTTAGCTGGACATCCGTTTCAAAGTCTAGATGCTCGGGAAATAAATGACCGCCTAAATTTCATTGTAGGGTAAGATAAATGTTTGACGGTGTACTCGTACGCGCGTTCAGCTTGACGAGTATGATGAGGAAATGTGTAGAGTAGGGGGATAAGTCACGAACTGCATTTAGCATGAAAAAAGCGATACTAAATGCTGAGTACTCCGACATGCGATGTTCGACGGAGTCAATAAAAGTCGTAACAGTTTCATCACCAAGTACTTTAAACGAGGTCGAATGCAGGCCTTCTAGATGGTAGCTAAGTCGCGGGGCATAACATTTTTTTTTTGCATTTACGAAGAATAGCTAGGCGTTTAGGGCAACATCAAAGATGTTTTTGCTCAAACCATGGTGGTTACTTAACTTTACGCCTAATAGGATAAAATCTTTTGAAAGAAAATTTGTTCGCCATTAAAAGCTACATTAGAAGACGACGTTGGAATATCACGTTTAAGGGAAAGCTGTGTTCCAGCGTCGTGAAACTCTACTCTATTTTGCCTGCCTCATCCCAGGGTTAAGTTGAGTTCAGCGATCCGAATAACTCTCTGTGTTTGGAAACAACAAATGACTTTTGGGCTTCCGCAACGGAGTCAAATTTACAGGCGTTAACTAATGTACTGCCATCTGCAAAACTATGGATTGGACTGAGAGTGGAAGTCAAAATTTTGTTAATAAATACTAAGAACCGAGGGATACCGGAATCCGTTGGAGGGAGGAGCAAGAAGTAATGCCATCTAATTCTACTTATATAGTAGTATGAAGGCCAATAACTGTTAACTTAATGAGATGACATCCATGTCAAATTCTGTCAAATGCTTTTGCAATGTCAAGCCCAAGAACTTGACCATCGCCACATTTATGTAAGCAAGAGTTCTAGCGTTCCATTGGGTATACCACGAAATTTCCCATCTACGTTCCAGAACAAACCATATAAGCGATCGTGGAAAGCTGTTTATCCTCGAGATATTCAGTGATTTAGCGATTGACAGCAGTTTTCATCACTTTTGGGAGTACTGAAATAATGGCGGGAGAGAAAGCTTCAGGTATAGACGGACTGCCAATCGAACTAGAGTCAGCACCTTTGGTACGACAAATCGAAAAGGCTATAAAGAAATTGCCCTATGCGCATTCTTAGATATGGAAGGAGTATTTGACAATACTCCCCATGAAGACATAATAGCGGCAGCTAGGAAAAAGGTTTGGGAACGGCCACGATAAAATGGATACACGCTATGCTAAAGAGCCGAATAACAACCACAGATCTAGGTACATCTCGGCACATTGACTGCACAGACCTATAGGGGCTGTCCCCAAGGAGAGAAACTATCTCCACTTCTTTGGTCAATTGTAGTAGATGAGCTCCTGGATAACCTCGTCATTATCATTAGAAGCAAATATGATTTAATAATATCAGAAAGGATACAATCTGCCTTAGGGGTGATAGTGAACTAGTGTCAGTCTAAGAACAAATAGAAGGAAAATCCACACCATACCTCCTTCAATAAATGGAACACCAATACCCTTTTCAGATGAGGTTAAATATCTGTAGGTGTTATACTGGATATCAAACTCAGCTGGAACAAACATATAGAATGGACTCATGCCAAAGCACTAACGATATTTTGGGCCTGCAAAAACTTATTTGGAAGAAAGTGGAGATCTTAGACCAAGATGATCTACTGGTGCTACAGAACAATCATCCTCCCAATAGTCACATACGGATCCACGATATGGTGGACTAAAATTTTACAACAAAAAGCACAGCTTACACTACAAAAATTCCAAAGGCTAGCTTGTCTTGGTATCACAGGAGCAATGAAAACCTCTCTTACGTCGGCAATGGAAATTTTCCTAAACATCTCTCCGATACATTTCCAAATAAAAACGGAGGCTATCAAAATGGTATTACGCATGCAGAGGGAAAACAATTTCAAATTAGAGAATTTTAGAGGTCTCCTCAAAGTCCTAAAAGACCAAAAATAGAGGTTCTAACCTCCACTCTATCAGACGCTATGCCGACAAAATTCAACTTTGAAACCCCCTTCATAGTTATAATCAGAGAACGGAAGGACTGACAATTCATGCTACGCGCACCTCTAAGGAGACTGGAACCGGAGTTAAAGGTCCTAAATTCTCAGTTTCAAAACCACTCGGCAAAGAAGTCACACTCTTCCAGGCTGAACTAATTGCAGTGGAGCTATACATCTAAGAGAATATAAGGAGAGCTCATTGCAACAAATCTATTTACATGCTATCGGATAGTCAGGCGGTTCTCAAAGCCCTAGCATCCAATAAACACGGATCGAGGATAGTTTGGGACTGCCTTCAAAACCTAATCATCCTGGGATGATATAACCTTAATATGGGTACAAGAACATATGAGAATTGAGGGAAATGGAGAGGCTGATCGCCTTGCAAAAAACGGCGCAGAAACAAATTTTATTGGTCCAGAGCCATTCTGTGGAAAATCAAAAGGGCACTCAAACCCTACACTTAAAAAGTGGGTTGAACAAGAGCATAAAATCTACTGGAATATACTTCCAGGCTTATCAATCTTAAAAACACTAATCCTACCACAAAAAAAAAAAAGTGGAGGATATTCTAATCAGCCTAATAACGGGGCACAGTGGAGTAAACCACCACCTCAAAAATATGGGCTTAGCTGAAATCTACATCTGCCGCCTCTGTCTCGAAAACTCAGAAACGACAGAACACACCTATGTCACTCTGAAGCAGTAGCTAGGAAAAGACATAATCTTCTCGGAAAAGGTTTCGTTTCTACCGAGGAACCAGCCAACATGGCTCCCTTAAAGTTACTTAGATTAGCCAAAACTATTGAGTTATGGTAGGGTAAAGGGGAAATAAAGACACAATAGGCCGAGAAGGTCGCAGTGCTCTCACGTATTCCCCAAATTATAAAAAAAAACCAACCGAACTCCTTAACGCAGACCCGGAAATAACAGCCGATATTCTCGTCCCACTCTACTGAGGTGTCGACTAATTGGAAGGAGGGCTTCATTCTGGCAATTTGCGTGGGATTTGTCTACTTACTGCCGTATCGAAAATAATGACTAAGGTACATAATTCGCTGAAATTTTCAAAAGAAAACCACTAAACTCACCACTCCACGAATGGTGAATTGTACAAGGTGAATTCGCTGATGTCGATTGTGAGATATCTGCCAAACTGTGACTCTAGGTTGTACTAGATGGATTAGGCTTACGAAGGAACTGCAAACTTTTGTGAACCAATGCCTCCTGCATTTGTGGGATATTCTGATCTATGCCCCTATAGGTAGATTAATAGGAAATTTAAGAAATTGAAGTTATGGCTATCGGGCACTAGTAAGCGAGGTTCGCTTTACTCCTGTTCTTGAAAATTGACTGAACATTCGTAACTTTTCGCAATCGCGAGAAGCACCGAGATAGGTGAAAGATTGTGAAAAAGAAACCGAGCTACCTCACCCATTTATTCGTTTTTGAACCTCCCAGAAACCAATCATTGTTTTCGAATGCCAAAGGTGGTTACGGTCGAATCCGGTTCTCGTATCCGATGGGTTAATGTCACTGATGTTGCCGTCACTGTTTTTGCTGAATTCAAGTTTCCACCCGAGTGAAAGAATTTGGCTATTATTACCAATCGAGGGAAGAGTATGATCACGTTTACAAGGAGATTTAGATAATATATTCGGCATATATTGTACATAAACAAAAATAACCGTTAAGGAGCTCTCTTCTTGTCTTATTTACTTTAAATAATTTTTCACGTTTCTTCTTTGCAGATCTCGTAAGACAAGCATTACGACGGGAGTTGTGGATCGATCAGAGCCCATAAAACAAGAATCTATAGATCGCCTTAGTCCGTTAACAAATACAAGCGGACCTTTCACATCACTACCAGGCTGGACAGATGTTTCTGTTGATTTAGAGAAATTCATAGAATTAGATACCGATGCAGGATCGACACGACAAGAGGTTCGATCAATTTTTTTTGTATTCAATTTATTGCTCTCAACTTATAAAAACGACAAATTTACAGCCACCAGCACAATCCGGACAGCATTTGGTATCGCAAAGTGCATGCACGAATCTTGGCAATACACGGCGACATACAGTTGGCCCAGGTGATGTCGCCCATGAACAAGCCTTGGGCAATCCGACTGTTCCAATTAATTTTAAATTCAGCGAAAATAGCGGACCATATTTGCCAATTGAATTACCCATGTTACAAAATCAACTCTTACACAATCTAACGATCAAAGATCAGCATTTATTAAAACCACCAATGGTGATGGGTGCAAGTAAGTATTTCGCGGCTTAATACGACTTACGAATGGTGCATCTATTTACGTTTAGTATTCGATTTAGCTGGATCGTTTGGCCGGCGTGCATCCGATGGTGGAGCCAATTTACACATTTATTATCCGGCATCGTCGAGTAGTAATCAACAGCAGCAGCAACAACAACAACAACACCAACAGCAGCAGCAGCAACAACATCAGCAACAGCAATCACAACAGCCAATCGATGGTTATTTTAATAGTACGACTGCTAACGATGCACTAAAAATCAATCATGCCGAAGCTATGAATATTATGAGTGAAACTAATACAATCGCTTCCAGTAGTGAGACGGGGGAAGAAACAAACGATGAAATTCAAAGGTAAATGATTGTTGATTTCTTTCAAGCATATATTTCGATCAATCGAGTTTTAACTATCGCAGGTATATGCATGGAAGAGGCTGTTCGAAACGTCATACCGTTGGCTGTACGGACGATCTATCACAGACACGTGGATCTGGTGTCGATAGCACATTGGATCAACAATCGCTTGCACATTCCCCAGTACCTCAGACGACGGGTGGACGAACTCGAAGAACAGGTCTTCTAACGGTCATGGAACGACCACCAGGTAATTTAAAAAAAAACTTCAGTTTATTTTTACATTTCTTTTTTTCCAAATCATTTGTAAAATGCATGCGTGCACGAAACACTATTTCGTTGTGTTTTTAATATTTTTTAATAGTTTTTTATTTTTAATTATTAAAACAAAAACAGAAAAAAACTTATTATTATTTTATAAAAAAATTGTTCTAATTTTATTCTTTACTTTTTTTTTAATTTTTGGTTTTGCTTGGATGTTTCCATTGTTGCGCTATACCTCAATGTGTTCGTGTCAAATAAATACGAAAAATAAAATTCAAATTAAATTTCACTTTTATATATCTACACGACAAAAATCAAACAAACAAAAATGTCTCCTCGAAAAACCTTTTCCTTTTTGATTTTTCTATCTCTTAATTTGCTGTTTGCTTATAAAATTGAAAAAAAAAAACTCTTTGAAAAATAAAAAGTAATTAGTCCCGAGCTTATAAGAGAAGTAGAAGCACGTATGAATCGCAACTATCTACCACCTGCCCTGAAAATGCAGAGTCCGACAGGAGGACAGTCCCAAAGTCCTCCTGCCTCGGCTCAAACTAGTTCTTCTGCGGCAGCTTGCAGCAATCGTCGTTTCGGTAATAGAACTTGTAAACTACCTACAGTACAAGAAGTTGGTAAGTTTTTCTTTTTAGTTTGTAAATTGGAAAAAAACGATACGGTATATTTTATCTATTTTTGAATGGACTGCTTTTTCTTTCTTGCTTATCACCCATTTATTTTTTCTCTTTCCGACTCTGAAAATGTGATTTTCTTTTTAACAAGAAACCCATGTAACCATCTAACAAAAATTCACAGAACATAACTCACAACACCATCGAAACAGCGTTTAATGGCGTCGAATGATTAAGCCGGATTTTGTGATAATGCAATATTTTGGGGGGTCAGCCAGTATTTTCATATATGCTTGTGGTTTCGTTTTTTTCCTCTTTCAGATTGTGGTTATCATCTTTACAATTCACAAACATACAATTTTTTATGTGTACATTTGTCTCTTTCTCAAAATTAGAGCCTGAAGGTATTTCTTGAGTCCATTCGGAAAATACAAATTGGAAATTATTTAAATACTATTTGTTGTTGTAATACTTGTTTAATGTTGTTTTTATATGTTTGTAGTACTTACAAAATTGCTTAAATTTTTTTATTTTTTTTTACTATATATTTTTACTATTATTATGATTCAATTAATAAATTTGTAATTTCTCTGAATTTTACAATTGGGCTAAAAAAAATTATTGAACTGTTTAGGCCGATATAGTCCCGTGAGAAGAGCTTCGGAAGGATCTCGAGCACAATTCCAAGGACCGCTTCAGGAATGTCAGCATTTACAAAAGGGTCTGGCACAAAGAAATTTACTAGTGACTCCTAGTCCGCCATTATTAGATAATTCAATTAGTTTACCAGGTAAATTAAAATTTAGCATTGAACTTTATAAAAAAAACGTAAATTGTAAATTTTTTATTTAAGGCTCACCAATTCATGGCAAGCCGGCACTTGATTTTCGTACGGCTGGTCAAAATATCGAAATTCCATGCGATGCAGTCATCACGTTAGTTCCCGGTCTCGAGAAGCTCGTCACCGAAAATCGAATAACAATGGAGACGGCAAATAATATCGTGGCAACACGAATCGTTCCACTAGAATTAGCTCAGCACTTAGGATTACTCGCACATTCTGGTCAAAATCCATTGGAATTGGGGCAGCAAATGTTCCAGCAGCATAGCTATAGCGTGTCGCCGATAACGATGAACGTGAATAATTTTAGCAAATTTTGCGGTGGCCATAGCGGAAGCGGATTCCATTCGCCAAATCTAGGAATCAATCAAAATAATTTAGGAAGTCATTTTAGTGGTGCAACTATTACAAATTTTAGCAATAATTTAGCTGGAGGCAGCGGTAATAGTAGTGGTTGCCCGTCTCCGATATACAATAATTATAGTGGTTGTTCATCACCGAATCCGTATAATTTGTACGGTGCGGGCGGTAGTACGTCACCGATGCATCAAATAACGAAAGGTATTAGCGGACTGACAACGGGAGGCGGAGGATCAATAACTCGTGGAACGTCGGCTGCAAGTGAAAATGCATCGATTCAGCCGCTCGATTTAACGATGGAAGTGGTCGGTGCCGATTCGGAAATTCTAAGCTGCCAGGGAAATAGTAGTTGGTTCGTACCGGCAACGTACTACGATGTGAAACCTTTGAACTTATCACCAGCCCAACAAGCCCGGATTGTTCCGACGCCGCCAGCATCGCCAAACTTGTGTATAATACAAGAAGAGAATTCGAACGGTAACCTTACGATGACTCCAACCATTTCGTATAATCCGTCGAATCTATCCATCGATGAAACTTCATATCCGCTTTCGCATCCGCAAATCTGTTTGACCGACGTTCAAGGCAGCGAAATTACCTTGGTCGCCCTGTCGTCGGACAACAGTCGTGATAGTGAAGATTCGCTCGACGTACAATCTTCGATGACGCTTCAAGGACTGGTCATAACCGAACCGTCGAGCGATATGCCTTCGATAACACGCGGCGTCGGTCGCAAGACTAGCTTAGAAAACGACGTGAGTTCCCGCCTCGAAACGGATCCGTATAATAGGCGCGGTAGTGATAAATCTTTAGGTTTTAGTGACGATAGTTTAAGTAACGATTCAAATATTGTATCGCCCGGGCAAGAGCCGTCTGCGGCCAGTTCAGGTTTTAAGAGTGGTAACGATTCGCATTCGGAAATCGGCGATCAAACCGAAGCACGCCTTACACCCGACTCGTTATCGGAGAGTCGCCGAATGTCATCGGACGAATGTTTCGAAGTTCCATTGCCATACGAATGTTCAAATTTAGATTCGACTCGAATATTAGAGATGATTAAACAAACGATTGACTCACGTTTGCCGCCAAAGGGTTGCATTCTGAACAAAGTCGATACGGAGACGAGTAATAGCGAAATGTCGGCATCGTCGACCGTCGATGTTGATATATCAAATTTAAGTTTAGAATATTCGGGTGGCCTACAAATTGAGCTGCAAGTATGCGGTGGCCGTAATAAAGACAACACTAGCGGTAAGGGTATCAAATTAAGACGAATATCTGGCGATCAATTCGAGTATGGTAAATTATGTCAGCAATTGATAAGTACGTTGACTGTATAGATTGCGATGTTTAAAACAAAATAGAAATTGTGCGAAATGAATGTGAGGTAAGCGATTTTTTATTTTTTGTATTGTAGTTAAATTAATTCCCGGTAGATTTTATCCGAATTTTATCATAAGCACTTAAACAAAATTTGTTGATAGTAAGTTTTTTTTGCACACGCCAACACCGGCCTTTCTGATCTTTTCGGTTTTCCGTTCCTACCCTTTGCGGTTACTCAGAGTTTTTTTTTAAAATGATTTCAAAATAAAGCTTATTTACAATATGAGTTATTGATTCGAAATTGTCTCCTGTATAAATTTAACGAATTTTCGGATTGTTTTTCTGTATACACCTCTGACAATTTCATTTCCGAAGCCTTAATCTGTAGTCCCATAGTTGCCAGCTTGTGTAGCCTAAAACAGGCTAATTATCTCAACTGGCTGATGACGAGGGGCAAGGGGGCGGCTACCTGTTAGATTTTAGACGAATAGTATGTACAGCTATATATCGATACTATAGTACACAAATGGGTTAAGTGACAAATTTAGGGAAAATCAGGTTAGGTGTCAAAATAAAGTTATTTATGTGTACTATTGAATGCACAGTTGTGGCAAGAAATAAACTGATAAATTGGCGATACAGCGCCTTACCAGTAGTGAAGAAGAATTTTGAGGCGAATTAATGTTTTAAATGCGTTTATCTCAAATCAACAGATAACAATTAACACATTTGTGCACTATAGTATCGATATGTTCTCTTTGATATGCTCAATGCCCTACCGCCAAGTTGTGAAGTAGTTGGCATGCTGGCTCATGAAATTTTATGCGTGTTGATTTTCTTCGATTTTCTCCCCGCCAAAACGGGATCAAGATAGTCTTTAGACACGACAGCTAAGAGTATCTGTGGTTTAAGCTGATTTGCACTGTGTATGCCGCTTTTACAACGCTTTGTGATTATCAATCGAAAGTAAAAAAATAGTATTCTATTTAAATAAAGCTTGAAAATTTCTACAGTTTACGATTCGAGAATATTACATTACATACAAAAACCATCCCGGCGTCGAACTAATGCTTAATAGAGCGTTTTCAAATTGTTGTATGCAAGAACATATTAACAATCAAGTATCGAATACCGCGCTGCCATTTCCACCGCAGTGATTGAATTGTGACGGTAGGGTTGGTAATCGATAAACGCTCGCAAACGCTATGTGAAGATTGCCATTTATTTGTGCGATATCAGCGTAAGCGCTTGTTGCTGAAACGCTGTTGTTGACGGCCCTTAATGAGCAAGACATGAAAAAAGAAATTGATCAAGGAATAGAAAAATACCGCAAAACAACATTTCCAGTTCTCATTTTTAAAAATTTTTCCGCACAAGAGAGGAATCTTACTAGTTACCGTGTCACTTAAGAGCTACCGAAGCTGAGCACTCATCAAAATCTTTTCAGCTCATGATTCCTAATGAAATCATAACAACAGATCTCTCAACAAAATTGCAACCTGTTTCCGTTCTTAGTGTTATTATTTTATAAATTTCTTTTAAACACCTTAATGCCCTAGACACATGCCGCGAGTTAAAAGATTTTAATTCAAATTTCGCTAATAACTTGGCTTAACGTATTTTAATTTGGTATTTATCGGCTGAGAGATAACGACGTTCTGTAAAGTATTTTAGCGAAAAAAATACAATTCATCAATGCGATGGCCGCTACGAGTGATAGTGAATTAAATAAAATTTTCATTTTACTCTGCCAAACATTATAAACTTTAAATCGACTGGAAAGAATGTTAAATAATAATCCCAAAAGGAGATTTTCGTGGAGCAAATCTTTGGAAATCAAACTCCTAAACTCGTTGCGGGCAAATTTAGAAGACCGCGTCCTCCAGCTGCTAATTTTTAAGATTGCTTTGCTGTCTTCATCCCATATTATAATTCACTTTGCCTTTAAGAGCACGTTCGGGGATTCTTCTATCTTCCATTCGCTCCACATGGTCAGCCCACTGCAGTTTTTGTAGCTTCGTAAACGTTGAAGGTTCTGGCTCGTCGTAGATTTGATACAACTCATGATTGTATCTTATGCGTCATTCCGTTCCTTCCTTCACAGGTCTCAAAATTCTTCGGAGGACCTTCTTTCGAATGATTTAACTGGTTTTTAGGAAGTTCGCGTTAATGACCATGTCTTAATGCCGTAACAGAGCACAGGTCGTATATTAGTTTTATATATTCGCAGCTTATTGTTTCTGTGCATTTTCTTGGATTTCATTATTGTAAGTACCGAATAATACGTTTTATTTGCTAGTATTTTCCGTCGATAGATTTCGTCCGGGGCTAAAACATCTCCCTGCTTTAAACCACATTCCGTTCGAAAGCTGGTTGTGGAATCGGTTTGTATTCTCATTTGAGATTCAGTGTCCGTCATTGTGAGTCTCGTTAGTCAGACTAGTTTTGGGAGAATGCCAAAATCAAGCATGATTTGGTACAGTACTCTTCTGTCGATACTGTCGTATGCTTGATTAAAATCTACAAAGATTTGTTTCAACGAGAATATTTGGTCTGCTGCAGATCGTCCGGTTCTGAATCTACCTTGGTATTGGCCAATTATTTCATTAGTATAAAGTTTAAGACGACGTTCAATTATTTCTTTCAGTATATTATAGGACGTACACAACAATGATATTCCTCTGTAATTCTCACAGCAGAGTTTGTTTTCTTTCATGTAAATTTTTTCCGCCAATCGCCAGGTATGGTTTCATGTGTCCAATTTTTGCATATCATGTTGTGTAGTTTTCCAGCGATACAGTTTCTACCGTTTTTAGAGGTAACTGGTATTTCGTCAATTCCCGGCGCTTTGTTTAGTTTTTGGTCACATAGGGCTGCTTTGATATCGGCAAGCGTGTATAGTGTCTATGATGGTGGTTCTTCTTCGTCAGTAGAAACCCCAATTGAAATGTTGTCTGTCGTGATCGGTGCTAATGGAGTGGGATTGAGAAGATACTGGCCTTCTCTTTTCTCTTCGTCTTAAAATCGCTAAATTTACGTGTGTCACCGCAATAAATTTAGCAAAGAAGCTTTCAGTAATCTATTATAACTCGCGTCATGTGTCGAGGGCATAACGACAAACAAAATACTATAAAAGTTTTAATACAAAATATAATTGTAATTTTCACATTCGCAATACCTAATGAAATAATAACGAAACTAAAACTTTGCATTAGACTAAATCGCGCATATTATAGGCTGTGTTATTCACCAGATAAATATATACAAAGAAGAAGAAAATCTATTAACTTAAAAACTCGATTATCTAATCAAGCTGGTAAATTGAAAAAAAGAGTAAAAAAAAATGCAAACTATTCTTATTAATTTTTACTCTTGAACAAAACCACAAAAACATCTTAGCAAACAATTTTTCAAAAATAAAATAAACCAAAAAAAACTCGTAAGCTAAGATTTTAAATTTTAATCTTTCGACTGAATGAAACGCATAAATAAAACATTAAAAAACATAAAAAAACTAAATAAATAACTAGACTAAAAAATAAGTAGCAAAGTACGAGAATAATCTGTAGATAAGTAGTTATGATACAAAAAAAAACTCCAACTAGTTAATTCATTCAAACTGAAAATTAAAAAAAAAAAAATTAAAAATAAATTAGATAAAAAATACATAAGTTAAGTTACGTAAAGAAAAATAAGATAAAACTTTCATAATCGATAGTTGTAAGTTAATCCATTTAAATGTAAAGAAAAGTCTTGAAAACTTCGATTATTAGTTCTTTATTTTTATTATTATTATTATTAGTTTTTCGTTTTCATTATTATTATGAAATTTGTAACGACGACTTTAGTTTTCTTTTCTACACACACTCTTTAAAGCTACATCACAAAATCGCGTATAATTCTCAACTGTGTAAAAGTTATGATCCAAAGATGTTTTGTCTTGATAACTGATTGTTACCGGTTATTGTTCTTTTTATTTTATAATATTGTTGGCAGCCATTTTTTTTTAAATTCTATTTATTTAAAAAATGTTTTTTCTTCTCAAAAACAAAATTTTGTCTTAATTTAAATTAAAATTTTTATTTCTTTGAATTTATAATTCAAAAGTATTTATTTCGAATTAAATTGATCATAAAATACAGAAGACAACTCGGCGACGACGGTATACCAATTATATAGCAATATATCAACTAAACTAAAGTAAAAAAAAAAATTTAAGAAATTATGCCTTACACACTTTGACCATTAAGAAGAGAAAAAGAAAAAAAAAATATTTCACATAACTATCTCTACAATTCGATCGATTAAGTGAAAATCTTTTCGATTTCTTATTAGAATTAAAGGAGAGAGACAAAAAAAAATTGCGTAATTATTAAACACAATTCATAAAATTGTTCATAACTTTTGTAGAAAAACTCTAAAAAAAAAATCATATTTGCACAAAATGAAAATCGAAACAATGAAAACTTGAACGTGATAAAAGGAAACAAATATCAGAACTTTCTACTGTTGTGTATTTAGGCCATTGGAATGATTATTCCGACACCGAAATTGTTGTGTGCGGAACGATGGAAGGCTGGAACGATGATTTCATCACAGCAATGTTAAAATCATCCGAAGGAAAATAGGGTTTAAGGATTGAGTGGTCCAAAACCAAACAGAAGTTCAGACAACACGCTTGCTCGTTTCCGGGTTAGCTGCTGTTGCGAGGTGTTCGTTGCTCGGATATTGTAATAAGCCCAGTCTTCAGTGCCCATGAAGAGATCTCAACCAATGCTAGCGAAACTGACTATAGAACTGACTACCTGCAGTCAGATTTATTATCAGAGGTTGAAAGGAAATACCATCAAATTGCAGTGAAACTGCACGAACTTTACGATTATAAACTATTTGAAAGAAAAGATTTCAGGATTCTACACTGTAACGCTTTATTATTCGTAACGTTTCGGTCTCTGCTGAGAGTTTGATAAAGAGACAGCAGAGACCGAAACGAATAATAAAGCTTAACAATCCGGAAATCTTTTCTTTCAATTTGAAATGCACTGTGAAAACATTCACCAAACGATTATAAACTGAGTTACTTCAAATTAAATTACTATCAGTGAATTTCAATTTTCAATGGAAATCACGGAGACTGGCAGCCCTTCCGCAACTGCAACTAGTCCATAATAATATACGTGTTGGAAATGACAAGAAATTGTTCTATTTAAAGGCCAACTTAGCCGGCGAAGCACAAAGGCTACAACAAAATCTGCATCCAACCGAATCAAACTATGCATTGATATTTAGAAGTATATTAGTAACGACTGAACTCATCATTATCACCAACGGCGCTACAACCCAAGTCGGATCTTGGCCTCCTGCATGCTTCGTCTCCAATTTTCTCGCTCCACTGTGTTGAAAATACCAAAAGCAATTTGCTAGGGTGTAGCCTAGTGGGTAGCGTGTTGGTTTATAATGCGAAGGTCGTGAGTTCAAATCCCGGTCGACTCATAATTCCAGCACACTACTTGCTTGGGTATACCTTCTTTTTCTTTTTTTTTTCAATGGCGCTACAGCTCAAATTGGACCTTGGCCTCCTGACCTTCAGGTTCCTTCACATTTTCATTATTTATTGCGGAAGGGTTGTTAGCCCTTCGCACAACCCTCTATCTACGAGTTTTTTTTTTTTTTTTTCGTAGATTGAGGTAACCAAGGTATAACCAAGCAGGTAGTGTGCTGTAATTATGCGTCGACCGGGATTTGAACTCACGACCTTCGCATTGTAGACCAACACGCTACCCACTAGGCTACACCCTAGCTTGGGTATACCTTGGTTACCTCAATCTACGAAAATGAAAAATTCATAGATAGAGGGTTGTGCGAAGGGCTAACAACCTTTCCGCAAGAAATAATGAAAATGTTAAGGAACCTGAAGGTCAGGAGGCCAAGGCCCGATTTGGGCTGTAGTGCCATTGAAGAAGAATTTGCTGTCTTCGTCGATTGAATCCTCCCAGCGTTTCCTTGGTTTTCCGACTGACCCTTTTCCTTCCGCCTTTCTCTTTTTTTTTTTTGTATACGTTTGTGTATTCTTCTGTCCTCAATTCGCTGTACATGACCGATGGTGTACAATTCCTTATTGTATTGAATTCGCCATGCGCTTTGTTGTCTCACCGGTCCGAGGATTCGTCATAATTCCTTCCTCTCGAAGGCGTTAATAATTTTTTCAGATGCCAGTATTAACGTTCACGTTTCACAACCATAGCAGAGTGCAGGTTTTATTATAGTTTTTAGATTCGCAGCTTCGTTTTTCACGTTTTTCGGTATCTAGAATGCGATTTAGTGAATAAACAAAACGATAAATAAAGTTGCGGCTATTTTAATCTAAAAACTAGGGTTCCTGTATAAGCTAAGCAGAACACGCCGTACTCCGGGTTTGGCCTTTAGATACACCTTTTGTTCAAATTCCTGTTAAGATCCCTTATAGGGGCAAAGGACAGAAACAACTCTCTTCCACAAGGCGCGATCCTTAGCATCGGCCTTAAGCTGTTGCCAGTACTTGTTTATTCTCTGGCCTCCTGCTGAACTGTTCGCTTCCATGTGCTACATGGTCGACCAACCCGACGTCTTCTTTGAGAATTATAATCCAGAGCCTGTTTGGCGATGTTTCGCTCTGGTTTCCTCAAAGTGTAACCGATCCACTGCCACTTCCGCCTTTGAATCTCTATACCTATTTTGGTCTGTCCAATTGTACTCCAAAGTTCGTCGTTGGAGATCAATCCTGGCCGGAATATTTCTAAAATGCGTCGGAGGCATTGGTTCACGAAAGTCTATAGTTTCTTGGTAAGTCGAACGGTCACTTTCCACGTGGTACAACCGTATAACAACACGGATTTGACGCATGCGTCAAAAACTCGCAGCTTCGTGCGAAGGGAGATCTCTCTTAACTTCCAAAAAGGGGGAAAGGATACCGAAAACCTGACGAGTCAATATCCTTTTCGACTCCGCCGTCCATGCTGATAATGCTTCCGAGATAACAAAAATCTTGCACCTCTTCCACATCTTGTCCGTTAAAAACAATCGGTGTGCGTGTGTGGGCCGCGAAAATTTTGAACATTTTTCGATTTTCTTGATTTCGTAGAAATTAGAACGCGTAATGACTATTAATATCATTTATAGCTATGGCAATCGTTCGCGATGTGCTTATTTTTCACTACGAAATTCACTTCTGTATGGGACTGAAGCAGCCGAAAGTTTGCAAAAGTAGCCGATTCACTAGCCGAAATCAAGCGTTGCAATCGTTTTAGAACGTAAAGTTCAAACTCTTTAAAAGGTGGTTTGTGTCCTGTATATGAACTAAAAACGAATTAGTTTTTTTTTAAATCCAGCGACACCTAGTAAACTTGCCTATGCTGGCCAGAAATCATCATCAATTACTTTCTTTAAGGTAGACAAACTGAGATCACGACAGAGCCAAAGCAGACATTCTCGAGATTAAATTTTGCAGGCATGAATGATTTGCTTTTAACCTACAATCACAAAGAAAACATTGTGTAAGATAACTGCATAGCATGGAAACGATTCGTCTTATCGGGAGCCAGAAAGATTCTGGTTACAAACTCCATTTTTTCCCCACTTTATTGCGTAAAATATATGTTTCAATTTTACGCATTTTCTAATACATATATAAAAATATCGGGCTTCAATTTCCTATCTCAAATACCATTGACAATTTTTGACGTTTGGTTCAAACTATGCGCACATTTATTTCACTCTTTACCAATTTGTAAAAAAAATGTCTTGTTTTAACTCAAAGAAAGTAAAATATTTTTTCCTTATTTCACGTTCAAAAAATCTCAAAAAAATTTAATAAACTCGAACTTTACATTTTAACTTGTGCACAAAACTAAAATAAAAACGAACAGCACTATTTAAAACAAAAAAATAAGAACGAAAGCAATCATTACAAAAAATTCCATCAATCTAAAAAGCTACCATAAATAATGATAATTTAATAAAATAATTAAAAAAAAAAATTACTGCGAATACTTTAAACATTCCATAATAATGCAAAAAAAAAAACGGAAAAAATCTTCAATAGATAAATATTTAATTTTAAAATATTAATAATGAAAAAGAAATTTAATTTGGTTTTTTATTATTTATATTTGCATTGTAATTTCTTTTTTATTCACCAGTCATTGTTGAAAATTGTTCTCTGCTTTTTATTGTACCTATTTTTTTTTATTATCAATATTATAATAATAACAAAATTGTGAAATTTTTTACAATTTAAAAAATACCCACTTGTCTAGGCTAAACGATTTATTTGTTCCTTTTTCTTCTTTAAAGTAATAATTAAGTGCATTATTTTTATATTATTTTATTCCTTTTCTTTTATTTTCCGTACATCACAAAAACACCTACAATATTAATTTTAAAAATAATTATTCAGTCAAATTGTAAAGCTATTACTAGCTATTAAAATAAAAGAAACATTACAAACATATAAATAATTATAAATAGCATTCCACAGTACATGATTTATATTATCCTATACGTTTAAATAATGCAATATTAAACATGGATTTGTTTTTTGAAATGAAAACAAAAATAGCAATTAAAGAAAAATGTGCAATTCCAAATATTCAGTGCGGAATTATGAGGTTAAAGTGCAAATTATTACTTGTAAAGAAAAAAAATGTAGCATTTCTTTTTGTCAGTTTTTATTTGGTAGATTTAATGTTTTTTTTTTATTTTTTCCATTTTTTTCTGTTTTTAGCGTTTTTATTTTTTCTACTCGTAACATAAATAAATAAAAATAATGTAGTTTTAAAACTCATTTAAAAAAGACTGCTGTGATTTTAAAAATAATTAAAAAAAAAATGTTAAAATTAAATGTATTTAATAAAAAGGAAACATAAAAGAAATCTTTTTGAAATTCAGTTTCTCATTTCTGTACACCCAACTCTTTTTTTACACGGTAGATACATTCCAGAATTTAAAAAAACGTATAAAATTAAAAAATGACTACATGCCGTATAGAAAATCGTGCAAAAAAAAAACCCATGTTATGTTAATTCTATAAAATAATTCAAAATTTTAATGAAACATAAAACTTATTTAGTAACTATAATCACAGCTTGAAAATATGCCAGCATGTTTATTGCTGACTGCAGCAACATCGCTTAATACACTCCGTTTCATATTTATAACCCCCGTAGAAATTTTAGGTTATTTCCACTCGGAAAATTATTATGCTTTTGCATTTGATTGGTAAATGTAGAAAGCCTGGAGCTGAAATTATTTGTAGGTAAATTATTGCAAGGATTCGTTATTTTTGCTACAGTTCCAGCTATTATACGTTTTTTGCTCGTTTCATATATTTAACCCAGTTGAAGTTTCCAACAAAATAAAGTGTTTATTTCATATAAATTTTAAATAAAAAATTTTATACAAAGACTTAATAATTAATAGGGCCTCCTTTGGCTTTTATGACTTCAAAAATCCTTTTTTTCATCGATTGGATTAATTTATTTAACATTTCACACCAAGGATTACAGCTTTCAATTCCGCCAGTGATTCATACTGGCGATTTTCAGCATATACCCATCTGATAAGAACTTCCCAAATGTTTTCAATGGGATTCAGATCGGGAGAACATGCCGGCCAGTTCATCACCCTAAAGGAATTTGTCTCCATCCAACCCATTGTTTCACGACTGGTATGCATTCTGGCATTATATTGTTGGGAAATCCCGTTTTTTCGCCATGTTCTGCAAGAGGTTTATGTTTTCTCCTGTCTGGCTTTTATCCGTGCTCGCGTTTTTTTCTATCGGCTTTACTCGATTTTTTAATATCAAAGTTCTAGTTTTTTTTTTTAACGTGTCTACAATTCAGTTTTACTTTGTTCATTTTTTTTTTTTTTTTTCTGTCTGGTCTTAACCAATGTGCGCGTTTTTTTTGACAGTGGTTATTGCACAGCTGCAACGATATTGTGCCCATCCCAGCTAAGTGTCAGCTCGCGGTCCGGAGTTTACAGTATTTTGTTGTCGCCCGTGACAAGGCATAGAACTGCACGGGCGAATAACAGTTTGTCGCTATAGACTTCGGGCTAGCGTAATTGAATTTTTGATTGTATTGTTTTGGTTTTTGATTTCGGTGTTACCAAGTGTTGTTTGTTTTTATTTATTTATTTTTTTGTTTATTTCACCTAATTGTTTAGCATTAGTGAGATTTTATACACAATTTTTTCTTTTTGTATTTTATTCGACAAATTCAATAGTAAAATTCTTTTTTCATGTAATGTCCTAGGTAATTTTTTCTTTTTTATTTCTTTTCTTTTCGTTTTTTGGTGTTCTAGTAAAATTCAATAGTTTAATTTTTTTTTGTACATTGACCGGGGTATTCTTTTTTTTAAATTTATTTATTTTTATTTTCCGTCCATTTATGTGTTTTCCTTAGTACTTTTTTTTTTATCTTTGTTACATCCTCATTTTTCTTTTCGCTGCCTAGAGTCTTATTGATCATGGTTAACTTCGCCATTGATCAAATCAATGTTCGGGGACTGAGTTCTGCGTATCTCTCACTGTATATCCATACTCAAACTATAAGACCGGATTTACTAGCACTTGGCGAATGTAAGGTGTTACCGGGAAGTGAACAGTTTTATTCTGTTCCCTGATATCACCTTATTCCCGCATTTTTTCGCCAACGGGGTGTCGCACTCTACATCCGCGATGATGTGTCTTTTCAATTAGTTCCCTATTTGGGGAACTGCTCCAATCCAGAATTTAACTATATCTGGATAAAATTGCTTATCCAAAGACATTCATGTACTTCTGTTATGTGTATAGAAGCCCAGCAATGACTGCAGCGAATACTTTATTGGAACTGGATGGATTAACTGAATCTATCGAGACAATTAATACTGCAAACCCTGACGCTGAAATCGTTATCGCGGGCGATTTCAATGTTCATAACGTTGCCTGGCTTAAACACTCCTCTACTACGGACCAGGAGGGGCGTGATACTGAGCTTTTTGCATCTTTAAACGGTTTAACACAGCTGGTAGAAGAGCCCACTCGGTTACCAGATATTGCAGGACATAATTCCAACCTTCTTGACCTTTTTCTCACCAACCAGCCAGAGAAATATACTATCTCTATCATATCACCATCGCCAATTGGAAATACGGATCATTTTTTGATTCGTGCTGAATTCCCAATTGCAGCAAGTACACCGCTGTCAATAAAAGCACCTCGAAGAAATATTTGGCATTTCAAAAGAGCAAATTGGGGGGCGCTAAATGACTTCTTTAATGCCTTTAATTGGAAATTGTGCTTTGATTCCAATGACTGCGATGAAGCTTGTAGACTTTTCACCGAGATCATTCTGAAAGGTATGAAGCTTTACATACCTTCCAGCCATAAGAGAGTCAGGCCGTCGAAAGACTCTTGGTTCAATAAAGAATGTCTCGATGCAATTCAGACCAAGAAACAAGCATTTAAAACCTTTAAAGGCAATAAAACACCTGCCAACAGAGAACTTTTTAATGCGTCAAGAAATGCCTGCAAATCAATACTCAATCGTGTTAAATTTGAGCATGACCAAAAACTTCGACGAAAGATTCTTCAGTGCCCTAAAGGCTCAAGATCTTACTGGTCATTTGTCAAAACGGTCAACAATAATTTCATATCTTCCTCAATACCACCTCTTGTTGATGGCGACCGTACCGTGGTTGATCCTATCGAAAAAGCTAACTTACTAGCAGCAAGTTTTGCTAGAAACTCACGTCTTCCACCTTCAAATCTATCGCCTCCCGCTCAAATTGATTCTGGTTTCTCATTGCTTAAACTACATTTTCGCACGAGACTTATTTCTAGGATCCTTCAAGAGCTCAATATCCACAAATCTGCTGGTCCTGACGGTATTCCCCCCATTACCCTTAAAATGTGCGCCTCTTCTTTAGCTAAACCTCTTCGCAATCTTTTCTATCTTTCCTACTCTTCCGGGTGCTTTCCATGTATGTGGAAAGTTGCGAATGTTCAGCCAATTCCCAAGAAAGGAAGCAAAGCGAACTCCGCTAACTACCGCCCGATAGCCATTACTTCAGTGCTCTCGAAAGTAATGGAAACTGCTACCAATTGCAAAATCGTTGAATATCTCGAGGATAACCAGCTAATCCACGATCGTCAGTATGGATTCCGTTCTGGAAGGTCGACCGGAGATCTCTTGGTCTACTTGACAGAACGTTGGAACTCATGTATACATAAACACGGCGAAGGTCAAGTTCTCGCACTTGACATTGCAAAAGCATTTGACAGTGTTTGGCATGATTGTCTCATAGTTAAGCTTAGGGCCATTGGCCTTAATGCTACCCTTCTTCGATGGATTGAGAGTTTTCTCTCTAAACGCACTATACGAGTAGTACTAGATGGCGTTACTTCTTCCTCTTTCCCAATAGATTCCGGCGTCCCTCAAGGCTCTGTTTTATCTCCAACTCTATTCCTAGTTTTTATCAACGACCTTCTGTCGTCCACTCTCAATCCAATCCATAGTTTTGCGGATGACAGTACTTTAGATAACACCTATGAATTTAACTCTGCTGCGGAATCTCAAGCATTCTATTGCTTCCAATCGCGTGGAGTTATTCCGTTCGCT
Source organism: Chorisops tibialis (assembly GCA_963669355.1). Classification (NCBI taxonomy): domain Eukaryota; kingdom Metazoa; phylum Arthropoda; class Insecta; order Diptera; family Stratiomyidae; genus Chorisops; species Chorisops tibialis. The sequence goes on along the minus strand of OY770262.1, from coordinate 177,229,197 downwards.
GAACTCGGATCTCAACTTAATCCTGGAATGGAGCAGGAAAAATAGAGTAGAGTTCAACGCCTCCAGTTCAGTTGTTCCAGTATCATCTCAAAATGTGACCTTTGGTGGCGCACTACTATGCACCTCGGATAACTTCACACTTCTTGGCGTTAAAATTAATGACCACCTGAATTGGGCACAGCACATCTTTGATGTTGCTCTCGACGCCTCGAAACGTCTTGGTGTTCTCCGAAAGTGCAAAAAGTATTTCACGCCGAACGACCTAGCAACCATCTATAAGGCATACATTAGACCACGTTTAGAGTACAATTCGCATGTTTGGGCTGGGGCACCCAAATCACACCTCGCGTTGCTCGACCGTATTCAAAAACATGCGTTCCGACTGATTGGAGACGAGACCATCACGTCTTCTATCGATTCTCTCGAGCATCGCAGAAATGTCGGAGTACTCAGCATTTACTATCGCTACTTCCATGGTAAATGCAGTGCGGAATTAAGAGCACTCATTCCTCCAATCTATAATTTCCCCCGTGATACTCGTCAAGCTGAACGCGCCCACAAGTACACTGTTAAACTCATGCCTTCTCGTACAGTGAAATTTAGGCAGACATTCATTTCCCGAACATCAAGACTGTGGAACGCATTGCCAGCCAAAGTGTTTCCCAATGATTACAACCTCCAGTGCTTCAAATTCAATATACACCGTCACTTTCGTCTTTCCCCACCCGAATTTAATTGACTCAACTTCAGTTTTTTGGTTTTTTTTCCTTTTTCTCCAACTCCTATACTGACACAGCTGTGCATTGCATTATAGGGTAGCCCCCTAAGCTGTGTTCGGTCCCTTAAAAAAAAAATGGCAGTAAACTGTTTTCAAGTACTTGGATGTAATCTCTACTGTTCATCCGCGATGAAATAAGTTGTGTATCCAAACGCCTTGCTGCAGAAAATGCTCCCCACAATATCACAGAGCCGCCACCAAAATCCCTCTTCGAGAAATAGAGAGGTTCCTTCCTCAGATCGCGCCAGTAAGAATTAAATCCGTCGGGTCCATCTAACTTCCATTTGTTTTCATCAGAAAATATCACCTAAACATGGAATCTTGAGCTTAAACAATGAAGACGTACGAAAGCCAGTATGTCTTACAGAAGACCAATCTGTAGCCATGTGGTTTTCTGAGAATTCCATCGGAGCTCTCTTATGGCGATCTAATAGTCGCGGAGCACTCTTCATTTTACCTCTAGAAATGTTAGGTTTACTTTGAATCGTTCTCCAAACCGTTGTTTTTGACACCTTTGTTGGGACAAGAGCTGCCAATTTATTGCAACTTAGTGTCGAATTACTTGCTGCCCGTACAATTTTCCTCTCTCTCCGCGGAGACAGTTTTCTTTGTCACGACGACTGCGAGCAACTTTTTTCGAAATTTCTCTAATGTTCAAACCATTATCTTTGTACGCTAAAATTTCACCCTTTTCGACATCATTTAAAAACACACCGCGCGGCATTTTAAATAATAAGATTATTACGAAGCCCTCTTGTAAACAACAACTAAACTGATTCGGTGTGTCGATTTCTAACTGCACTAATCACCATGTGGGTTATAAATATGAAACGCTCAAAAATTACGAATTTCCAAGAACTGCTGCAAAAAAAACGGTAATGAGAAATGATTTACAGAAAAATCATTGCACAGAGTTTCTCAATCTTTTCTTGTATTTAATTTGGGGCAAAATATTTGAAAGGGTTCAATATTTGCCTTCTTCCACCCCCCTCCCGCCTATAAACAGGCGTTTTTTAGGAACACAGAACTCGGGAATGGGTCAACCGATTTTTTTCAAATTTGGACAAATGATTCTCTGACGGGAGTTTTTGGCAAAATAGTGCTTTGGGAATTATTAATAAGAGTTTACATTTTTTAGTCATTTTTCGCAACTTTAACACAATATAACTTTTTTATTTTTAATTTTTTTTTAAATCGGCTACGTGAGATCTGTGTTTCTAAAAGGTGAAAAACGTTATTTTTCAGGAGAAGCGTTTGAAAGGACCGGGACCGACTCTAATCGCTTCAAACCCTTTAGATTAAAAATTAAAAATAAAATACTTCTAATTGGAATTTTGAAACGGGACAAGTTGCAAAATGTGCAGAAAGAGTGGTAGAATTTTTTAAGCCAATATTTAATTTTTTCATTTTTTTCATGATTTTCAAGTATTGAACTCCCTGAAGGCGAAAATAATTTCAAATTGGTAGGTGGGTTATAAATTTGAAACGGAGTGAATATACACGTTTAATGAAGTTGAAACAATTGAAGACTACCGTTCTTTAATAACGTCCTTTGATGTTGGCTTCTTTTTTTTAAGAAATCTGTTATAAGTTCTGGTACAAGAAAACTTTTCAATAAAAAACGAAGACCTTAACTTTGTAAATTTATATTTTCAAGAAATTTTTCAACCAGTATTTCAAATTGTTAAAAAGCAAAATTATTCAAAATGACCTCCTTCTGTCTCAAAACAAGCCCGGAGTCAGCATGAACAGTCGTCAATTGAATTACGCACCTTTTTCAGCGGAAAATCGTCCCTTGCCTTGACCTCTTCTGGCTCTCCAAATTCGTCTGCCGTCTTTGGCAGGCCACTTCCTCAAGGGTAGACCATTAGGAGTAGTCCAACGGATTGAGATCTGCGTTCTCAGAGGGCCAATCTGAAGCCCCTATAAGATCAGGAAAGTTTTACTCAAGCCACAGCTGATCTGGCCTTGCGCGCGGGAGCAAAATCCTCCCAATGCCGTCCCCCATACACGTTATCGCTCAAATGCATCACAATAGGCTGTAAAATATCTTCTTGATAATCACTGGCTCCAGTTTTGACGCCCTTCTCACAAAAATGGAGGTTTGTGGTGCCTTCATTGCTCACTTCCACCCAGACCATCACTGACGAGGGATTATGAGCCCTTTGTACCTGCTCAACTCTTTTCCCGTGCTTCCCGAGTACTGTATCATTAAAATTTCTCTTCGACATCGAAGATTTTCTCATGAGAAAACAAGATGGTGTGATGCTGACCATCCGCGTAACGAGCAAACAACGCCTCTGATCCTTCTATACATCTAGATAGCTCACGATCATATGTTGAACAGGGGGATTTTGTAAACTTGACATGGAAGGTAAACAGGCGGGGAAAGAACAGGTCATTGATTGTTGCTCAAAGAGAATTAGCAAAGCCCATGGGTGGGCAGGGAGGGGTTGATAGTAAGCGTGGGTGGATGGAACTTATGGCAGAACTAGGTATAGTTCTTGGTACTGAAACTTTAATGCACATTCTACGTTGGTATCATGAGTGAGAAAATGATGCGCTATACTTGTAGCAAATTTCATAACCTCGCGAATTAAACAAGGACTGCATATAAAAATGTAAAAAGCAACTGATATATTATAATAAAATTCAAGAACTTCCTAACTGCATTTTTTTTATGTAAGACAACATTTTAATTTACATATTTAAAAAAAATTGTTATTTCTAACGTGTTGGAACGAAAAATTCGTGTAAAAAAGTGATATTTGTTCTTCCTCATGGACCGTGTTATTTCAAAATCGTGAAAAAAAAACCGTTTAAAAAAAAAAGTTATTTCTAATCTATTTATCATCGCAAAGAGAGGCGGAGCTGGCGTTCGCCACAGCCCTCAAAAAATTAGGTGGCACGAAAAGAACCCCCTTGCCTTGCCATTTTAATTTTTTCCAGATCGCCTTGTTTCTTTTCATTTTTCCTTCGTAAGGGAGATTTCGGCCGTTTTTTTTTTTCAAAATTCGAGTCTTTATTGTAGAAAAATGGTTAAAATAATTTTATTCAAAGAAATGCACATTGCTAGCCACAATTTTCTTCCATCTTTTTTTTTATTGTAAGGAATGACCTATGTTATAGGCAATTTCTGCCTCTATGTGCAATTCACAAACACAGTCACAGAAAGAAGGAATGGGATTGAGAAGGTTGGGGAATGGGGGTGAGAACGACCGTAACGAGTGGTGAAGCTGGTATATTTTTTCAGTTGTATCTTTGTGGCAGCATACGGTTTCTGCGTCGAAAAAACTGCTTTTCTTTTGAGCCGATCCAATTTTTGGCTTCTTCGTAAGAATGGAAGTGCTGTTCAGCCAGGTCATGTGTCATTAGGGTTGCCAACCGTCCTCCTGCCGGGAGGACAGTCCTCCTTCTCCTCATTCATTGTCCTCCAACTTTTCCGGCGAGAACCTCAAATGTCCTCCTTTTTACTTTATTATTTGAATAATAAAGTATTGTGATCGACTTGAAAAAAAAAAAAATTTGCTACCCTGAAATTTTGTTTTTTCCCGTTTCATGACTAAAATAGCCTAAAAATGCAAAAAAAAATTCCGTCCGTCTGTACGCCGTATGCCGGTGTGTACGCTTAGCGCACATTAACTCCCAAACCTTTCAAGATAGAAAGTTCATTTTTGGAGGGATTGTAGATAGTTGCGGATCTCAGGCGGACACCCATTTTGGGGGATGTACGGATTCAGGCGATGCGGGGGGACCACACTTTTAAAATTAATTTAATTTTTTTGTATCCATTGGTATGCAAAGAGGGGAGGGGGGGGGGGGGCTAAAAACCAATTGTCGGCCGAATTTTTTTTTTAAAATGATTATATCTTCGAAATTACTTAACATAAAAAATTTATATGTTTAGACCATCAAGTGGCATATAGATCCACTGGAATTAGCTTACATAGAGGCTAATTATTGTAAGGGGGAGGGGCAGGGGGGATGCAAAGAAAAACACTGAAATATCAATATCTCGGCTATTTGTTGAGCTATGTAATTGAAACGTGGTACTTATATTAAGCTATACTAGAGAAATACGAGAAAAATATAACATTTGGACAAAATAGTAATGGGGGAAAATGGGGAGCATTGCACTTTCCAAAATTGCAAAACATTATATCTTAAAACTGAGTGCAGATATCAAATTCAAATTTTTGTCAAATTTTAGAACTACATAGTTTTGAATTTTGGTCTTACGTCGGGAGGTGTGATTTTTTTAGGGCCCTGGTAAGAGATACAAAGTTTAAATTTTCCATGTGGATACATCTATTTAATATACGTACAGAAAAAATAATAAAAATTGTTATGCACCGACCTCTCTGGTCTAACGTGCACAAGGTGTTTCATGTGCAATGAAAAAACACATAAACTGAAAATTTTTGGAATGAAACTTTAAAGTAGAAACTTGAAAATTTGCAAAATGCATTTAAAAAAATCTCTAAAAGAATGAAATATTAACTGGTCGAATACCTTCGAAACTTCTACCCCCTTCCATACAAAATTATTTTTTTTAAAAAATCAATTATAAATCAATTATCAATTTAAAATTTTGCAAAAAAAACTTTCGAAAATAGTTGAAACGGAACTGCATCAAAAGTTTCGAGATCGCACTTCCCCTTCTACCCCCTCCCATACAAAAGTATGACTTCGACCAATTTCAATAAATCTACTTCTAACCAACAAATTAAAAGCTACGAACTTGAAATTTTGTATACGCACCTTACAAAAGAAATGAAATAAAACTGCATCACAAAGCTTACATTTCTCTTACCTCCTTTACCCCCTCCCATACAAATGATTGGTTTCGTGAATGTAAAATACACCAAATTTTATTAAAATTCTTATATGAAGCTGACATTCTATGCAGAAAATATTGGACGTAATTGAAGCAATCAATTGAAAAATGATTGACATTCTCCCACCCTTAATATCAGCCCTCCTCTCTCCCTCATAAAAACCCAAACTTGCATAAACGAATGAAATATTGATTACATGTACTGGAGCTATCGATCGTATTCGCAACTAAGTGTTGAATTGGCATCATCCCTGCCCTAAAGGGGGTTCCACTTGTGAAAGGGGGTTTCACTTGTGAAAGGGGGTTCCACTTGTGAAACGGGGTTCCACTTAGTCTTCCCTAACCACTTTAACTTGCATATTGACTTTCCATGCATCTTTAACTTGTCCCAAAAATAATAAAATTGCGCCCGACTTGTTGGCAGTTTATTTATTAAGGGTATTTGTTATTGACATACCAGATACGAAAATGTCTCAGTAAATATTTTCGAATAAGTAAGTATAAGTATAATATATAATAAATGCATGATTGTGCATGCACACGATCCCGTTATTCGCTCGAACGCTAATATGTCATACGATCCGGGAATCCACTAATATCCAACGTCCGTAATCAGGAATTCATTGTTTATCATTTGACTGTTCATTTGCTGTGGTTATTCGTTCAAAGGTATAGATATTTACATTAGTTTTAACCGTGCTTCAATTGGAACTTTTCAGACGTTTTCAAATTTATTGGAAAATGTCTTCATCAACATCTAACCAAGGCACACCACCGAAGAAAATAGGAAAAAGAAAGTCTAAATACAATAAAAGCTAGGAAAATGAATATCAGTGGTTGAAATACAGTAATCGAGATGCTTTCTGCAAGAACACAATAAGAAATTCGTAATTGCATACAAAGGCTATTCGGCTTTAACGCAACATGAAGGAACTTAAATGCATAGACGAAATCGTTAGCAGCTTCAACATCACCAACTATTAGTAAATTTTTCGCCGCTACAGCTACTCCTGAGCAATTTTTCGTAACAGTAGCTGAAATATCCCGTGTATTTCTTTGCTGTAAGCCTAACTTTCCATATAATTTACATGGCTGTAGCCTAAAGTTATTACCAAAAACAATTCCTGATTCAAAAAATCAAAAATTTCTTGTGGAAGGACAAATCGGAAGCAATAGTAACCGATATATTAGCTACTAAGATATTCGATGAAATTTTGACCACATTAAGGGAACCTTCAGTATTTTTTACAATCCAAAGTGATGCCTCGAATTATAAGAATAGAAAGATATTCCCTTTATGTGTGCAGTATTTCACTAAAAAGAAAGGAATACAAAATAAAATTATAGATTTTTATGAAAGTGCTGTTGAAACTGCAGGTGGAATGTTTGAAGCTATAACTGCTTCTATAAATAGTCTGGGATTAAAAGTCCAACAAATTTCAAGCTTCTCCGCAGATAGTACTAATGCTAATTCTGGGAAGCATCTTTCGCTACTTACTCACTTGAAAACTGTTAATTCCAATATAATTAAAGCGAACTGTCATGCACACATAATGCATAATTGTTTAAAGTATGCAATGAATGTATTAAAATTCTATTCACATTTTTCAACATCACCAAAACGACGAGAGGATTTAAAAGAGTTCCACAGCTTCGTGAATATAGAGTTTAGAGAACTCATCCGAAATGTTGTAACGCGTTGGTTATCATTCTTCTTCTACTTCTACAATGACGGTACAGCCCAAATCGGACCTTGGCCTCCTGACATTCAGGCTCCTTAATACTTTTCATTAATTATTGTGGAAGGGTTGTTAGCCCTTCGCACAACCCTCTTTCTATGAATTTTTCATTTTCGTATATTGAGGTGACCAAGATATATCCAAGCAGGCAATGTGCTGGAATTATGTATTGCGTCGACTGGGATTTGAACTCACTACCTTCGCATTACAAGACCAACATACTACTCACTAGGCTACACCCTAGCTGTTATCACTCTAACCAGGTATAAACCATAGCTGGCCGGCTTTAATATCATGTTTTGCAAATTTAGGAGAAAATACACCAAAAATTATTCGAAATAAATTACGTATAAATGCCGAACATTCTATTCCTCCTGATGTTGAAATCTATCTATTATTTTGCGGTCATATTTTACCAATATTTGATGAGACTGTAAAAAAGTGGAAAGTAATCAAACAACTTGTATTGATGTCTACAAACATTTAACGCACTTCAAAAATAATCTTCTCAGCAGACTTAATGAGCGTTTTTGGATTTAAATTTAGAAGCAGACAATTAAATAGTTTTGAAAAATTAAAAATTGTTGTATAAAGTTTATAAATCTAGCTTAGAATTTTTGGAGGATCGATTCAATTTTGAAAATAACAGTTTGTTTGCAACAATTGGCAAATTATCATTTTCAGCAAATATTGCAGAATTCCCAATATTTTACGACTTTTTCGACTGTGTCTAATGCCTTAATATGAAAAGTAGAATATAAATGTGGATAAGTTGTTTGACGAAGTCAGTCTTGTAAAAACTATTATTTGTAAGACTGATAAGTGGCATGCGTTTTCTAGTTGTGAAAATTTGTTTTTCGTTTTTAAAAATGTTGATAACATTGACAATTTATTTGTATTGATGTCATTTATATGTATTTAGCAGGCTAGCATCATCAGCATTTACAGAAAGAATTTTTTCATTAATCGATATCAAATGGAGAAAGGAAAGAAATAGATGTTTGATAAATTTGGTAAAAAGTGAATTAACTGCGAATACAGAAATAAACTGTATAGTTTTATAACAAAGCAAAGAGCCAACAAAAATATAGGTATAAAAATAGAAATACACAAGTTAGATTTTATAAAAAAATATATCTCATTCAATTCATGAGTAAAAATAAAAATAATTTTTTTGTGAAAATCAACATATTCTTTACAAAATTGAAACATAACACAATCATATCGCATAAGCAGCAAAACCTGAGTTAACGTATGTTACGTATGTTACGTTAACTCAGGTTTTGCTGCTTATGCGATATGATTGTGTTATGTTTCAATTTTGTAAAGAATATGTTGATTTTCATTTCCTATGTTACCCGTATAATTTTTTAAATAATAGACAGACATAAAAAACGATAAGAAATAATTGAAAACAGCAGTGTGGAAGAAAAAAGTATAAATTTGAGATTATTATGCACAAATTAAAAACTAAAAATTTATAAATCATTTTATATTCGAAGTTGCGTTATTAGATTTTACACTTTGTACCCTTATTGTAATGAACGATTTTATTATTATTATTATTTTTGTTTTTGATAGAACATATACACTCGGCAGAAAAAGTCTGCGTTCACACTCAACACATCCAACATATCTATGAAAAACATCGTTTTAAGTAATTTATTTCATAATAATTTTTTTCTTTTTTTCATGGCTTTATTACAAACGTAAAACAACACAAAAATGATGATTAATGTACTCCATATAAATATATAAAATTAAAAAACGAAAACAAATCCTGAATGCAACAATAAAAAGTCTGCGTACAAATATTTCTTTTCAAAATAAAACAATTGTTTTTCCTCGTTAATAGCTTGTGGGATATCCTCGTCTGTTTATTACTTCCCACAACCGCTTTTGCATGGAATCTACCAGCTTCTTAGTGAACTCTGGGGTTATTGAATTCCACTCCTGGGTCAGGACTTCCTTGAGCATTACCTTCAACGTTATTGTGTGCGCTCGAATCCTTTGTTCCAAGTGATGCCACAAATGCCCTATTGGATTAAGGTCAGCAGATTGGGGCGGTGTACGAAGCCGATTTTGGGCATTCTACAGCAACCAGAATCTTACTACCTCCGCAGTGTGCTTAGGGTCGTTGTCTTGTTGGAAGTAAAAGTTATCGCTTAAGCCCAAATGTTCTGCACTTTTCTTCAAATTGCGATTGAGAATATTAAGGTAGTCTATTTTATTGATAATACTTTTAATAAACTCCATTTTTCCAACTCCTCCGCTAGCCATACACCCCATATCATAACACCGCCACCACCGTGCTTTACTGTTGGACAGAGATTTTTTACGTCGAAGGCCGCGCCAGTTTTTCTCCATACAATCTTCCGACCTTTGATTCCAAAAATACAAAATTTACTTTCATCCGAGAAATAACTTGTTTCCAAAATTCTTTTGGCTTATTGATGTGTTCCTTAGCAAACGCCAGCCGCTTGAGTCTGTTGTTATAAATGGCTTTCTACGGGCAACGCGTCCGTGATACCCATAAGAATTTTACGAACACCATCATCAGAAATAGACTTGCGGTACTTTGCTTTGATGTCCTTTGCCATATCAGCTGCAGTTAATCTAAGATTAGCCTTCATCGTTAGAAGCAAACTCCGAGTTTGCTGAGGGCTCAACTTTGGAGGACGGACAGATCTGGGTTTTGAAACCAAAACTCCTGTGTTTTTGAAGTTGTTTACGACTCGTTGGACAGATGAATGACTTCTACTGACTATTACACCTATTTCACGATATGATGTATCTTTTTTTCACAAGTCCACGATAATTTTCCGTTCCCCAAATTCAATTTCCTTTCCTTTATTAGACATCTCTTACTTAACGTTTTTTAGCAATTATTTTTAACGCAAACCTTAGATAAAAACACGTTTATCAACTTTATTGTTATTAATGATTTAACTGCAACTCAGAGAATTTGACTTCCCTTTATACGCTTTGAACGCAGACTTTTTATTCCTGGAATTTCAGACTATTTTTCGTGTCCGAATTTTACCGTTGTTTTAGAGTACAGTAATTCTAATTTTTATTTTGTTTTATGTTCATAATGAAGTAATGAAAAATATGAAAAAAAAATTTTTCGGAATAAAATGTTAGAAACGATGTTTTTTATAGATATGTCGGATGTGTTGGAGTGTACATTCATTCTTCGCTTGGCCTGTGTTTTATTATACTCTAGATCATTGGTTCCCAACTGGTGGGCCGCGGCCCCCTTGGGGGCCGCGAGAGCTATGTTGGGGGGCCGCGAGCCTCTCTCTTGAAAACAAGAAAAAACCTATTAAAAATAATATTTGGACAAGAAGAAATCATGGAATTTTATATAAAAAATACTCTTGAAAAACATATCATTGTATATTCGTATTTTAGAAATTTTCCATCTTTGTAAAAGTTTATTCATTGAAAATAAAACTGTTACGAAAACAAAGATTTTCAAAGTAAGTGTTGCATAAAGAAATTAAAATCATATGTCATTCAAATTGGTTCATATCTATCAACACTGAAATGAGCTGACAAACTGTGTGTGAAAAGTACAGGTAATTGATCTATTTTATAATCAATTGTATGAATATTTTAATTCAAAACGTTTTTCAATTTAAATTCTTAGGACATGGCTCCGAAAAAAAGAAAATACGATGAAAGTTACATCCAATATGGCTTTACTGAAATCGAAGTCAAAGGTGAATCACGGCCACAATGCGTATTGTGTGCGACTGTTCTTAGCAATGAAGCATTAAAACCGAACAAGCTAGAGAGGCACTTGAAAACTAGTCATCCACAATTCGCTGCAAAACCGAAAGAGTTTTTCCAATCAAAGCAACAGGACTTGAAAAAAATGAAACTTGGACCAAGTGGCACGCGATATGAATCAGCCGAAAACACATTGACAGCGTCGTTTGAAGTTTCATATTTGATTTCGAAAGCAAAAAAACCACATACGATTGGCGAAACGCTGATAAAGCCGTGTTTACTAAAAGTGGCCGAACACGTTTTGAACAATGAAGCAAAACAGAAAATTCAAGACATTGCTTTGTCAAATAACACCGTGAAATCACGAATTCAAAAGATGTCGGATGATGTCGAAGAGCAGCTTCTGGATAAATTGAAACTGTCACCATATTTTGGTTTGCAGTGCGATGAATCAACTGATATCTCCCAGTGCTGCCAATTGCTTGTTTTTGTTCGATTTCTTGATATAGCCGACGATACAATCAAAGAAGATTTTCTATTTTTACACGATTTGGAAACAACATCGAAGGCAAAGGATGTCGTAAAAGAAGTGGACGACTATTTTGAAAGCAAGGAAATTTCGTGGAAAAAATTAGCAGGTGCCTGTACAGATGGAGCACCTTCAATGATTGGTTGTCGATCTGGTGCAGCAGCACTAATCAAACAAAAAAATCCACATACCGTCACAAGTCATTGCATTATTCATCGCCAAGCATTAGCAGCCAAAACTCTGCCAGCAGCTTTGAAACCAGCGATGGAACTCGCTATTAAATTAGTGAATACAGTGAAGAAAAGTCCACTGAACGCGCGCATTTTCAAACATTTGTGCAATGAAATGGAATCAGAGCACGAAATCCTTCTTTTCTATACTGAAGTTCGTTGGTTATCGAGAGGCAATATGTTGGAACGTTTGTTTGAGCTGAAAGAGGAACTCAAAGAGTTTCTAAGAGAGAAAAAGATGAACGATCTGTTGGTGGATTTGATTGACCCAGTGTTTGAACTACAGCTGGCATACCTTGTCGACATATTTGCGCATTTAAATCAACTGAATCTACAGTTGCAAGGCTCAGGCAATCGAAAGTTGTGCGAGGCGGGAAATATTTTTGGTTTCGAAGACAAATTGCGCGCATTCATTTGCAAAATTGATTTGTGGATCAAGAAAGTCGAAATGGAAAACTACACAAACTTTCCAACGTTTGAAAAGATTATGCGCAGTACAGATGAAAACATTGTATCAAGCATTCAGCACCAGATTATCGAACACCTTCAAGCGCTCAAAGGTGAATTTTCGCATTACTTTCCGGAATTCAACCAAGAAGAGCCCGAAATTTTGCGACGAATGATTCGAAATCCATTCATTGTGAATGTGCTGGAATTGCCCGACGAAATTCAAGAAGAACTCATCGAACTTCAGAATGACCGCAGCTGCAAAGAAAGTTTTGATTCTGGCATCAATCTGGAAGAATTTTGGTGCAAAAAAGCAAAGTCATATCCAAAAATTCGTGAAAAAGCAATTCAATATCTTGTCATGTTTTCGACTACATATCTTTGTGAACAAGGATTTTCCAGTATGCTTCTGATAAAGAACAAGCAACGGAGTCGATTGGATTGTGAAGATGATATGAGACTGGCGTTGAGCACAATTGAACCACGTATACCTCAACTTGTCAAATCAATGCGAGCACAAAAATCATCGAGTCAATCAACAAGTCAATCAACTAAATAAGTAATAAGTTATGAAATAACTAAATATTTGAAATATTTAATCATGAACTAAAAACTAAAAATTGCGATTGACAAAAAAGATGAACTACTAAATAAAAATTTGATAATTTAATGAACTATCAAAAATTTTGTTTTCCTTTAAATATGTTGTAAAATCTAACCAAAAAATAGGGGGGCCGCGACCACTTTTGAATTTGGCGTTTTGGGCCGTGAACATGAACGAGTTGGGAACCACTGCTCTAGATGAAATCTGAGAGTATATTGTGTTTACCTTACCGTTTGTAACGCTAAGAAATAATGCTCGCACAGAGCCGCCAAGGGTACAGAAATATTTGTTGTCGCTCAAAAACTTCGACTCCGAGTTGCTGTCTGTCCGTCTGTCTACAGCATAACTCTCGAACGCTTTGAGCTATCGTGCTGAAATTTGTTGTGTGTCATTTTTAGCAAAAAAGAAACTTTAAGTTCGTGAACGGGCCACATCCCCCCACTCCTTCTACCCCCTCCCATACAAATTTCACGAAATTCCGAAATTTTCAGAAATTGATTTTTCTTCGAAACTATTTAAGCTATCGATTTGAAATTTGGGTGGAAGTATTATAATATAGATGTCATTAATATGACGGAATATTGATCCGTTCCCGTCACTCCTTCTACCCCCTCCCATACAAATGCATAATTTTGAAAAATGCAGTTTTTCGATTTTCATTGAAACTAGCAAAGTTATAAGAACGAATTTTTGCCAGAATTAATTTTATTATAATTCCAATCAGAATTGAAAAAACTATCAACTTCACCCCACTCCTTCTACCCCCTCCCATACAAATTTCACGAAATTTTGAAATTTAAATTAAATTATTTTTCTTCGAAACTGTTAAAGCTATCAACTTAATATTTTGCATAAAGTATAAAAATAGAAATATCAATAATGGGAAAAAAATATGTTTTGATCCGGACACTCCTTCTACCCCCTCCCATACAAATGTATAATTTTTGTTAAGTGCATTATATCGATTTCCATTAAAACTAGAAAAAGTATAAACTTAAAATTTTGTCAGAATTGGTTTTTTAATAATTGCAATAAATGCTAAAAAAAATTGTCAGCTCCTCTTCACTCCTTCTACCCCCTCCCATACAAATATCTGTATTATAAATTCAAGAAAAGCATTTCTCCTTCGAATATATTAGAACTATCGAATTTGAAATTGAACCAAAGCGTAGTGATAAGGATGATCATAAACAGTTTCAAAATGATCATAAACGCTCCACTTTCTTTGCCACCTCTCATACAAATGCCTCAATTTCAGGAAAACTATATCCAATTGAAAATAATGAAAGCTACAAACCTTAAATTCAGCACGAAATATTTTGCATGCCACATAAGGTGTCATATCCAAAAATTGCAAACCTTCCTCCTCTCCTTCTACCACCTCCCATACAAAAGTCACTATTAATTATTTAAAAGAATTGGAGGTGACATATTTTCCGGTACATTGAACTCTTTCTCATTTCATCTAGAGTATCATATGATTGGGCTTTACTCCCAATCATAATTCTTTTATGTTTTTTTAAATCACTTTGTCTCTTTTCGTATTGCCGCCGTTTTTCCTTCAATTCTCGGCTCAAAGGCATTAGTTGTTTTTTGTAGCGATCTAACGTGATGGTTTCACCCGGTTGCTTCTAATACACCACGCCGCGCTACTCCCACTAAATACGTTTCGGATTGTTAAAAAACGCCATTCGACATTTCTTGGCCTCAATTCGTGTAGCACCCAATTTCCTTGCTTTTGCGTTATTCCCAAGCTTTTCAAACGATGAATAGATTATTGAGTCACGCCCAATGAATTTGCAAGTTGTTTGGCATGAATATTCGCCCAGTGGTGCCTCCAATTCTGCGTCTTTACACTTCTTAACTTTGGAACCATTCGCGACATGTTCTTTCATTAATAGCACCATAGAAAAGAGTATATACTGTAGAAGTCTATCTCCCTTTAAATCGAGACTAGCGCCACTTGAATCCAGATTTTGGACCCCTTGGTGGTGTTAGTGAGTTTTATTCACGTACACTTCTTCTTCTTATTTTACCAAACCTCAATGACATTTCACCTAGAATCGCGGGCGAAATGTCATTGAGAAACGTCAGAGAATTGTCAGTGAAGTAAAAAGTCCGACTGTTTACAGCATTTTCAAGTAATATTAAGTCTTCTACACGAAAATAAAGAAGTGCAACATTTCCGAGTGACCCGGGAGGTAGTTGCGACACTCGTTTTTTTTAATGGGGTTTCGCCGGTAGCCCTAATCCCCGAAAAGTGATTGAATTGCGGGCGCAATCATTTGGACTTGGAAAAAATCGCGCAAGAAATCATTCGGAGTTAGGCCGACACGATTGTCAAGATCGAAATGGAATTTTAAGCGTTAATCAAGACCGAGGAGGTGAATAAAACAACGCCGAGCCAACATCGAACAATACGCGAATTCACTACGCTTAAAAACGGTCAACTAAAGCAATGACGATCTCCAGTTGTCTGCGATTTCGTTTTTACTTCTCACCGAAGGTTTACATCTTAGGTCGGTTTTCATATTTTAATTGCTCAATGTAATTATTTTTTTATGATTTGGACGCGCTATACAAATTTTACCGACCGGTGTTGTGGTCGAAGAAAAATGCAAAGTATAGAAGACTGGCAAGTGCTAGATTCTTCCCTGAAGCAAACTTCGTCCATTTAGAATATGTTTATATTAAAATGTGTATTTTATTTCTAAATAAGATATTAAAAATGTGATTTTATAGTTAACATTGTTTTCATAATCCATTTTTTAATTATTTATTTTTGTTTCGGTGAAGAAATCTTATAGACACATAATCCAATGTTCTCTTACACATGACACGATCCTGAACATAAGGACCTCTAGCTATCGAGAGGATTTTCTCATTTCTTGGGCCTACTTCCCAGAAGCCAGTCAAAGTCCGTTTTCGATAGCCAGAAGTCATTACCGTAGAATCCTTTATTGACAAAAACACATGAAAATTTCACTTTTCCTACTTACGTTCGAGAAATTCCACTCCAAATTAGCTCGCACACGGTTCTTTACGACCTGTCATGTCCAGCGGAGTGCTTAACATGCCCAACTGGCGCACAAGGAGAGAAATCTCTTTTTTGATTGAGACTCCAAAGGTTGAATTTCCGCACTGTACTACCGCACCGCGCACTTACACACGACCCGAAGGTGGACGGAAAATTTGAACGAAAGATAAATAGCAACCGAAAAAACAAAAGTGCGAAGAAAAGCACTGGAATTTCTGAACTACACAAAAACGAAATGTGAAAAATTCTCATGCATTTTCGTTTTTTGGGGGCTCTCGATTTTCGTTCTTGTGCATTTTTTGATAATCACTGCACTCGTTTCTCACTTCATGTTTACGCGAATTGCTTTTACGAAAGGAAAGGCGAGAAACCACTACGAATTGCGCGTGTGAAAAATTCTGGCCCGTCGCGAAAATAACCAAAATATTTGAAAGTAAGAATTTCTATGAACCGAATTGACAACTCTCTTCTGAAAATTCAAAAGCGCCATCTCTTGATGCTGGCGAAATCTTCAAGAACTCATCGAAATTGCGGTGCGCCATCTGGTGACACATGGTTAGAGAGAGAAAAATGATGACCTCTCGCTCACGCATTTTGGACCCCCATGAATGTGTTAGTAGACGAAAGTTCACCAAGTGTTCTTATATGAAGTTGGCTCAGCATGAATAGCACCCTCACCATAAGTTTCAACAATCATTCGACGCGCCTCAGCCGTAAATTTTTTTGAATTGAAGGCGAAAAGGAGAAATTCCCGCAAATGACGCTTATTTGGCTCAAACTTGACATATTCACGCACAAAAAAGTATATGACGCCGATAAAACTTCACAAATTTAATGATGAGCTATTGCCAGACGCCTAAGTTGTACTATGTAACGTTTCTGATCCACCATTGTTGACTAGCATTTATTGCTGGGAAACGGCTGGTTTTAATTTATACTCCCAATAGCACGCGGCATAGAACAAACTTTTAAATGATTTCCGTTACAAAATATCAGCGCCATCTCCTAAGAATATTCTTCCGATTCTACTACAAACTTGAATTTTATTAATTTCCCATTTCACGGCAGTACTAAAACTCATTCCCAAATCAGCTGTCAAAACAATTTTTATCGCTATGATGTGTCAGTTCGATCTTTAAAGTGTGGTGATGAACAGGAACACGGCAGTAATTCGTGATTCGTGTGTGCAGCTTACGTTTCTCAAAATTTAAAATTTAAACGCGTTATTTTCGCTATAAGCCACTGCATAAAAATCAACGTAAAAATCGCACAATGTCTTTAAAAATCTGAACACGAAACGGCATTCGTACCGAAATCGTCGACAGACCGCAGGCTTCGCGTGACTCACGCGCTACGCTCGCTGCAACGCTCACGGAAACCACCTTATGTTCTTTGTTTACGGACGCGTTTTATGAAAATTTTGTCACGGTCGCTATCGTTTATGTCCAGGAAGATGAGCACAAGCTATAATGATATTCCGATTGGAGTCCGAGCTTGTGAAACGCTCGTTCAGAAGTGCTGCAATCGCATACGTTTCCGACGAGAGACCATGTAAGTTAACCCGGAAGTCGGGCCGTAACTAAAACTGATTGAAAACTTTCTTTATCTCTCCGCTTTCAGATTCAAGTTCTCGGTACTGGGACTCACTTATGTCGCATACACTTGCTACCATATGACCCGGAAGCCTATTTCCGTCGTCAAATCCGTCCTGCACAGAAACTGTTCGGCCCTGGATCCGCCGTCTTCGATTCGCCAAAACGATAGTACCTGGTGCGATTATGCCCCGTTCGGTAAGTCATTGTCGGGCTTTTTTAATTACTTTGCATCGCCCGCAAATCATTCACGATTATGTCGCGTGTGGACCGGTCACACTTGTTTACACATTTCCATCAGTCTGCTTTGTTTACAAAGCTCCACCGCAATCAGTTGCATTCGATTTTTCTAGGTCACCGCGACTCTTGGACATTGACCGATATCGCGTTGTAAGGCTGTTGACTGTTTGCCCACACACTCGCCCCCGTTTAATTACGAAAGAGTGTCCGCATGTGTGGTGCATGCAATAATCAATTAATCGTGCTGCATCTTGGTTTCACTCTTGCTCGTGTTATCGGTTCGCGAAAATGTTTTTTTTTTACCTAGAACATTTTTTTTGCAACGTTGCTTACCTTGACATGGTAAAAAAAAACGCCACACATTAGAAAAAACAAAACGTTTTTGTTATCACTGTAACGCCCTCCATATTTTTTTTATATCCAATTCCTCACCATAAACTTCTCCATTACGCTGTTATGTTTTTTTGTTTCTCTGCCTTCATCGAACGCAGAAAACGAAAGCATGCACGATAAGAATTTCGTTATTAGCACAGCAGTTAGCAAGCTGAGAAAAACATTAGTAACTTCAAAAACAATGAACCTAACAAATCTTCGACATGGAAAAACTATGCTCGTGTTTGTTCCGTAAAAACTCATGTAAAGTCTGTCTGAAGTACTTGAAAGTGAAAACACGACTTATTCATTCTATTTTTATGCGATATGACATCACATTCAATTTGCAGTCGGCTTTAGCCGTACAAATAAATCTTTAGAGATCTGTTCCAAATCTCACAATGTCCTAATTGCGATCATAAAATACGAAATTGACTCAGTATTTGTTTACGGGAGAAAAAAATGCTTAACATTTATCACGATTCATTGCAAGTTTTTAGCACCTTAATTATTACCACGAACCAGATGGCGTCGTCATTAAGAACTTTTGCAAAGATTTTAAAATTATAGAGCGGCTGAGATCTGGATTAGTTCTTAACATTGGTGAATCTAAAATTGGGTTTATCACATATGCGCTAATACGACTTTAATTGATTGTTACGCTTGGTAATTTATCAGGTTGTCGGCTATTTCGTGTTGAACTTGTTGATACGGATCTTAATTACATACTTAAATTGATAGCAAACCCGGATAACTGGTTGAAATTCCACCACTGTACGACAAATTCTAATAATTGGAGTCTTTTTTTTCATAACTGACCCGCTCTGGTCAGAATTGCATTGCTTTTCTTAAGAAGGAGGTGGAAATCTTCAAATACTGCCTCAGCAAGCAAGAAGCTTTGGACCTGCTTCACTTGTGTAGGACGTACTAGAACCCCCCTCGATGAGGGTTTGAGTTTAGCCCTGTCCGTGTAACTTATTTCGCAAATATCTTTTAATTGCAGAACTTTTAAGGGATAAAAAACTAATTTGGTAGGTTTCACGTACTAATGAACGGTTTGCAATCACATTTGCTCATTTATCGCATGAAGGAAAATAGGTGGACGCTTTTTTAAATTTAACGGAAAAGCTGGTTATCATCTTGACCGAATTCTATTACCAGGTTTCTTGTTCTTTCTTCTCCATAGAATAACTCTAGCTCTATTAGGGTATTCCTCAAGCCTTTTAGACAGCGCAACGTAGCGTATAAGTTCTTTGAAAATTAATGTATGAGTTTTCTCCATTAACGAAGGAGACGGGAGAAATCTGAGCCGCGATCTACATAATCAGACACAGTTTCTTCCCTCTTCACACATATATCGCACATGTTATTTTGCAAGACACCTGTTATTTTTAGTCTGTTTAAGGAAAAGTTTTTTTTTTTGTGTCTAATCCTAGGTAGACCTGACACAACATTGAGCTTAGGTTGCATTGAAATTAACTATATGTTCTTTTCGCACCATTGGAGAACATTTTAACATTCATTGATCAATAATTCAATCGTAGTACCACGTTGCCTAACAGAGTTAGCAAAGCGAGCTGACGAAATAGTGTTTGACTATGCCAATCGAAGTCAGTCTTTCCCTTATCCCTTGATTTTCTGAACTGAGCGTCTATTGTATATCTATATCTTTAACGGCGCAAGTCTTGGGATTCCATTTGGACCGTTGCACTATGTCAAGTTGTGCTCTGCATGTAACAAGGAGAGTTGTTGTATACTATATTACGCATGCATATAGCTACATAGGTCGAACGGTCTACGTGTTGACCCATATATAACGTTCTATGGTGTCAGACCCCATAGCGAGTACTGCTCTTCCAAAGTTGCTATATTCAGTTCTATAATTCGTATCCGCTAATCTTCATAATTGGATAACTATGAAGCAAGAACAATCGAGGCAGGGGTCAAGCAAACATCATAGAATTTTTTTTATTGAAGTGGTAGATGGATTAATATTAGTATTCAGCTCATTAACAATCACTATGAAATTTCATGCCTAAATGGATTCATTAAATATTTTACGGCTTACCTTTATTTGTGCTGTGTTTGTAAACGATTTTTTTTAATTATACTGAAACTGGAGCCTGTAATAATCGTTTTTTATTTGATAGGAGGGTTTATATTCTAGCTCTCCTACGTAAAACATTCCAAAATCTAATCTCGCTTACCACTGTCGAAAGTCTTCTCGAAGTCCACAAACATGAGAAATGGGTACCCATTTCGGCTGACTGTTCCAATTTTATCCGTTCGGTATTTGTATCCAAGACGACCCTTTGCGGAATCCAGCCTGATAGAGAGTGCTCTCTACAACATCTCTGAAAATTTCCTTAGCCATGATTTGGCAAAAATTAGGTCGAACGAAATTTTTTTATACAAAATACCAGATGCAAATGGAGTCTTCTTATCGACAGTATTCATGAAATTTTGAGAACCGACGACATTGGATGGCTTTAAAAATGTCGTACGTAAAATTTGAATAACTGACGTTCCGAGATACGAGGGTAGTTCAATGAGCTCGTGAATTTTTGAACTTCCACATATTGTAACCTTAAATTCAACACTAGTTCTGTCAGGTAGCTTCTGTCAGTAGACTATTGTCAAATTTTGAACCAGATTCGTTATTTAGTATGTGTTTGACATCAGACGAATCCACGTATTTTGACGAAAATGGAAAAGTGTATTTCATGATCAAACTTTATTTTTTGCGCAACAAAACATCACTCAAACCAACCCAGCAAACAAAATAATCCGTTAAAGAATCGTTAATGAATTACATTAACGAGCGATTTGATCGTTAACGAGTATTGTTAACGATACATTAATGATTTATCAAGCGGACAAAATGGACATTCCTTAATGAATTACTTTTGACGATTCATTAATGACTTGTAAAACGCTTACAAAAAACGAGAATATAAGCAAGTTATATACTCGATATCAATGAATCATTAATGACTTTTATTCTAATTTATTAACGAATAGCGTTTAAGATTCACAAACGAAATTATTTATGAAACATTAACGATATTTTGAAGAACTAGAATTTAAATGCCAAACAAGCGAAGATCGCAGTCGCTTTTTCTATTCTGTTGCTTATGCCGCTGAACTTTTGACGGATGCGCTCACACACAAGCACGTACGCACTCGAGTACCATCCTCTGCAAATAAAATCTCTAAGTTCTCCACCGTTTTCAATGGACACGGCCGACCTCTACTTTCAACAGGATGGTGCGTCATACAAATTTTATTTATTTATTTACAATAGTCGACAGGTTATAATATACCACTGACTATACAAAACTAAATTAGGATTAATGAAACAATTGCAATAATTAAAAAAGGAATGAAAACAATACAGTAATAGAAAATAAAAAATATTTACAAACAAATAAAAGAAAAGAAAAATAAATAAAATGCTACATTAATAATGACACAAAAGTAGCTAAGGCCGATTTTATACAATTTTTACTAATTTTAAAATCGATATGCTCATAACAACGGTTGAAAACTCTGCAAACAACATCAAGAGGTTTCCTCTTGCCCATAATTATTCTGTGAGAAGCAGTGTAAAAAAAGTCATGAAACCGTAGAGATCTAGTAGGCACACTAACATTGAAAAGTTACAGCAGATCGGGAGCATCAGTATTACCCATGAGTAAACCATGACAGATTATGTAAACACAACAATTTCAAACGCTCAGAATAAAATGGGAGAGTTTCAGGGTTATTCCAAGGAAGGTACCGCAAGGAAAAACGAAAAAAAAAAATGCTTTTGAACACCTTCAATACGATTAATATGGACAGCATAAAGAGAACATCAAACAGGGGAAGCGTACTCTAAAATAGGTCTTACCAATGAGACAAAAAGGGATTTAAGGGTCAGCGAAATCACGAGTATAACGCTAATAACATTTTATTAACCTTACTCACTACGATATCATAGTGCAAGGTGAAGCTTACAATCAAAACTAACACCACTTTTTATGAACAGGAATAAACGATTTTTTCCAGATGTATGGAAAAGCTCTTAACGCAAGGGACTTGTTAAACAGCAATGATAGAGGAAGACTTAAGACATCAACACAGTGATACAAAGTGGCACTGGAAATCCCGTCCGGTCCCGAACTAAAAGTGTTGACACTGACAATCAAGCATACCAGAATAAAATGGAAAAACGACACATCAAATTACTCGATATTGAAGCTTTTAAAACTGAGGCAAACTTGAATATTAACAAAATAAATGATCTGTCAATAAAAACGATAATCAACGCTATTATAACAGCAAAGGAAAAAGCAACTAGACTAAAAACGAGGCGTACGCGCAATTCTAATTGGATAACGGATGAGGTGTTATCTCAAATAGATAAGAAGCGGGGATTATACAAAAAAATGCTGAAAGACCCCACTAATCAAATGATAAGATCAAAATACATTCGAATTAAGAATGAAACGACCAAACTGATACGGTTAACCAAAGAGAAATATTATAATACCCGGTACGCAACTTTGGACTCTTATCAAGGAGACTCTCGGTCAAAAGGATATCGGTCAAAACAAATCGGGAATCCATGAATTAAATACGCAAACAGGAACAACGACAGATCATGCAGTAATTGGGAATCTGCTTAACGATCACTTCGTCTCAATAGGAGAAAACCTTGCGAAAGATCTAAAAAATCTTAACGGAGAGCATCATCCCAAATATGTCTCTCCTGAGTCAAATAAGTCCATGTTTCTGTACCCCACATGTAGTAAAGAAATAAGTATATTAATTGCTGAACTAAAAAGTAGCATAGCACCAGAGATTGATGGAATTACAACAAACGACTTAAAAACACTATCAACGATTATATCCTCTCCACTATCCAAAGCGATTAACGCACATATGGCGGATGGCACATTCCCTTGCTGCTTAAAAACATCATTGATTACACCAGTATTCAAAAGTGGATCTATCTCAGACCCAAACAATTACAGACCGATTGCCTTGATAAGCTCCATTAGCAAAATCTTTGAAAAAGTCATCAACTAAAGAATCTCAAGCTTTATAAACAAAAATATGGGATTTGACCGCAATCAGTATGGCTTTCAAGAAAAGAGCAACACTACAGCAGCATTGGTTGATGCGATGCAATTTATAAATGATGGTCTGGACAAAGTCTGCTACGTAACATCAGTCTTCATAGATTTAAAAAAGGCATTTGACACTGTAGATCACGAAATACTGCTCCAAGGTCTAAATGAAATTGGCTTAAGAGGAAAAATTAATGATTTAATAAAAAACTATCTTCTAGGACGCACTTACATTACAAGAAACCTAGATAAACTCAGCGATTCTAAACCAATTAATATCGGAATTCCTCAGGGTTCAATCCTGGGCCCTACTCTCTATCTACTCTATATACATAATTTGCAGCATATAGGACTTGAAGCTAAATATATAGTATACGCGGATGATACACTGCTGCTTTATAGAGGAAGAAGCCAGCAGGAATTGGAAACATTGATCAACACTGACCTCAAGTTATTTAAGAACTGGCTGTTAGGCAACAGGTTAACATTAAATGCAGAGAAGACCAGCTTCATGATATTCAAGCAAAGAAATAAAGCTTATATTGATGCAAAAATTAACATAGATGGAATTGAATTGTGTAGAACAAAACAAGTCAAGTATTTAGGACTAACGATTGATGAAAATCTATCATGGTCACAACACATTGATAACATCCGCAAGAAAGTGTAGCACCCATCACTGGACTATTACGACGGAATTACTTTCTACCTACACCAATAAAACAAATTTTGTATAATGCGTTTATACTTGCAAACATAACATATGGACTTATAATATGGAGCCAAACATCTATGTATAACCAAGAGAGAATATCAAGACTCATGAACAAAAGCATTAAAGCTGTATATAATTTACCACATCTTACACCTTCGGCTGACCTTTATGAAAACTACAGCATTCTAAACCTTCAACAAACCTTAAATCTTGAGCGGTCAAAATTAATGTACAATATAATTAACCAAGGATTAAAATCATCAATACTAATAACGTATAGTACGGATATTCACAATTATAATACAAGAAATGCTAGTGCGATAAGAAACAGAAACTGTAGGACAAATAGACTAAGAAAGGATCCCATTTATGAATCAATACTGTACTACAACTCCTTGCCAAACGAAATTCGACAAGCGAAGGATATCAGATGCTTCAAGATTGCAGCAAAAAAATACATAGAACTACTAAACAATCAAATAGCAGCTATTAAAACCCGTTTATGGTCCAAAAAAGAAACCACGATCCGTTTCCCTTATACCAGCACGCGGCTGTCTGGGGAACAATCACTGTTTCAATATAAAAAAAAAATTAAAAATAAATTGACTTTCATATTTATTTCTATTATCGCAATTTTATTATTATTTTTTTTTTTTTATTTATTTCATTAACTATTTATTATTTTATTAATTATTCTTTGTTTATTATTATTATGTATTTAATTTCAATTAATACTCTCTTTTATTTTTTATAAGATTTTTAATTTATTCAGTACTCATTCCGGATTTCATCGGCGTACCTTAATCGACTCATCTGAGCCTAAAACTGTGGTACTAATACCTGGCTTAGGTAAAATCTGGCGCAATGCCGAGATTGTATGAACTCTTATTATTAAAAAACTATAGGAGTTCTTAATCTGCTTAAGGGACTGAAAAATAGTAGTTGGGATTGTATAGCTAGGCAAGGATCTGGACAAAGCATCAAAATCCAATAAGCCATCGTCAAAGATAAATAATTGGGCAAAGTAGTCGGCAAACAAATTAGATATGATATTCGGTTGTCAAAATAGTTTCCATCAATCGATAAACTCGACGAAAAACCATCATTTTTGCGTTTAGAATTAATAAAAGCTCAGAAAAATTTCGGATCCGTCTTAATATTGGTTTGTACTTTCTCAGTGTACCTATTGTAGGCTAAAATCGCGTATTGCTTGAAATTCTGCCTAGCTATAGAAAAATCATTGTAAGAAGCAGACGACCTACTATTACAGTAAGTTTTCCACGAACGATTCTTAACACGAAACAGGTATTCATCAAGCCAGGGGGCACTTTTGACTGAGTTGAGGTTGTTTACGAAGATTGGAGCACAAAGTGGGAAGAATCAAATAAAATGTTATAAAAACGAGACAAAGAATCATCTAAACTATTAATGTTAAGAAGGAACGACCAATCCACATTAATTAGGAGAGAATGTAATTTTTCAAAGATAGTTTTACGAAAATTAAAATGCATCTTACTAGAAAAACTATGGTCAGTTTGCTCTAAAATTAAATTAACTTCTGAGGCAGGAAGATCAGGAACAAGGGGAGTTCCGAAACAATCCAGTTCGCGTAATTTTGAGTTTTGGAGACACCAATTTGCCACCAAGATCTTGCGATTTAACACGGTTAGACATCTTTCTTTGGGATTATGACGCCATCGTCGAAATAGAGCCTCAATTATGCGAAAGGCTGATAGAAAATTTCGAGAAAAGGACGAAGATCTGCAAGCAAAGCCCAGGCAGATATTGTGTTCCATACTTAATCCCCATGTGTCTACTTTATAATACAATAAAAATTTCAAAAACAACCAAACGAATGTTCGTTTTATACAAAAAACAAACCGTACACCTCTTGGCAATGCATCCTTTATACCTAGTCATGCCATAAATATTGATACAAGTGTAAACGTGACTTTTGCGGCTGATAACCTAAACGCAACCAAATGTTATGTTGCAAGTTTTGACGGTTGATATGTGCTCTATAAACACGCCACACCATTTCAGTATAGCTTAAGCCGTCATGATGGAATGGTCCGATAAAGAGAACCGTATTGCTGTTATGTGGAATAGAAAGAGCTCGTATTTTTGATTTATTAAAACCGTTGAATATCACACGTGTTTTTGTGTACCGTACTGTTAAGTTGTTTGTTTATATTGGAAATGTAAACGACCGTAAAAGATCCGGCCGGCCTTGCACTGCTCGTACGCCACAGGCCATCAATGCTGTGAGGTCGCGAATCAATCGAAATCCTGTCCGCAGAGAAAAAATCATGGCTCGTGAAATGGATATAGCGCCGAGAACCATGAACTGCCATCGTTAAACAAGACTTGGGACTTGAGGATTTCAAACGACAAACAGGGCAGCGCCTTATCATTGAATTAAAAAAAAATCAAGACAGCTGTTATCGCTGTATGATAAAGAGAATTACAAAAAAATTCTGTTTACTGACGAAAAAATTTTACCGTAGAGGAAACTTTTAATAACCAGAATGTGTGCACGATCCTCTAAGAAAGCCAGTGAACTGGTGCCAAGGATTGAACGGGGTCATTATCCCGCATCAGTGCTGGTTTCGTGGGGAGTATCCTATGACGGCGTCAATTCCTTACATTTTTGTGAAAAGGGTGTTAAAACAGCGGCAAAAAAACTATCAGCGAGATATTTTAAGGGATGTAGTAGATCCCTTGATTCAAACCATGTTTCAAAACAAACCATGTATATTCCAACAAGACTCTGGGCCCACTCATAAGGCCAAAACAACTCAACAGTGGCTTGCAAATTATGTACCAGAGTTTATGAGTACTGAATATTGGCCGGCAGCCAGCCCAGACCTTAATCCGCTCGATTATAAATTGTGCGCATGGTCTGTAAAAAGACGCCACCACAACCTGGAGTCATTGAAGTAGGCGTTGGTAGCAGGTGCTGACCATTTTCTCATGGATATCGTCCGTACAGTGAGTGGCCTCATAGACTTCGGCGCTGTATTAAGACAAATGGCGGCCATTTTGATGAGTTTTTTTTTTAATTTTTGTAGTTTGCTTGACACAATAAAACTGAAAAAAATTTTCAAATATAACCAGTAGTTTTATTTTTGTAGGTAAAAAATCTTGTATCAATATTTATGGCAGGACTAGATATTACGGGGGGAGGTCAAAAATTTCGCGGAATGAAGGGGATGGACAAGAGATGGGGGGGGAAATATTTTTACCTGGAGGTATTCCAAGACTCAATACAGGCATAAATACAACGTTTTTGTCAAATCGAATCACTAACATTTTATCGCCAAATACCAAATCAATCAGAAAGAAAAGATTCGTGCTGTCATAAAGTTCCTTACCAAACAAGGAAATCCGCCACAAATCATTTTAGAAGAAATGTTCTAGAAAAATGAGGACTTATAAGTGGCATAGTTTATTCAGGCAAGGCAGAGAGGCAGTTGATAATCAGATAAGCACTCGGGCCGGCCGATTAACGCCAGTTCCTCAAAAATCGTCGAAAAAGTGGAGAACTTGTTCTCGAAGATGCTCGTTTCAAAAAGAAACAAATTATTGTGAAATGAATTACCGTTAACCCTCAAATAATTTAAAAGGAAAAACGCAATTAGAGCTTTAGTTGTGGTTTTATTTTTGGCAGTTATTGAATATTCGTCTACGAGAACAGTGTGCAAAAAAATAGGTATGGCAGTATAGTGTTATATTATTTTCTGGTTTTGCTTGTGAAAGTGTAAGTAAACTCCTTATTGTTTGTATCTTCTTCAATGGCGCTACAGCCCAAATCGGACCTTGGCCTCCTGACATGAAGGTTCCTTAACCTTTTTTATTACTTATTGTGGAAAGGTTGTTAGCCCTTCGCACAACCCTCTTTCTACGAATTTTTCATTTTCGTAGATTGAAGTGGCCATATCTAAGCAGGCAATGTGTTGGAATTATATGTTGCGCCGACCGGGATTTGAACTCACGACCTTCGCATTACAAGACCAATACGCTACACACTAAGCTACACCCTAGCTTTATTGTTTCTATAGGTGACTTATTTAAGATAGGTTATTTATTTTCTTAATGACAAACCAATTCAGTTTAGCAGTTTAGAGGAAATGGGCCGTAAACGGCACTGTACGGAAGAGGTGAGGGAAATCATCCGCAAACTGAGGAGAGAAGGCAAAACGTACAAAGAAACAGTGGGTTGTTCAGAGAATATGGTAACAAATGTTTTGAAAAGGTGCGAAAGAAAGAAACAAGGGGCAGGCCACGGAAAGTATCGGAAACGAGTGTTCGGCAAACAACAAGGTTGGTCAAAAGAAAGCCATTTATCACTTCAGCTGAAATAAAAAAAAAATCTTGGGATCGGTGTTAATACGTCGACAATAAGAAGGCTAGTAGAAGCTAATCTGCCAGCCAGAAGGCCTAGGAGGAGCCCATTGTTAACATCTAAATATAGGCAGAAGCGAAAATTGTTTGCGCAAGAGCATTTTTTTAGGGATGTTTTTCGTGGTACGGTGTTGGTCCCATACACTGGATCAAAGATACTATGAACCATGCACGATACATCGAAATACTGGAGACAACTTTGCTTCCATTTTCAGAAGAGGAAATGCCAACTCGTTGGATCTTTCAACAGGATAACGATCCAAAACACACCTCAAAAGCGGTCTGGTTTGAGCGCAATAGGATAAACATTATGAAATGGCCAGCGCAATCGCCATATCTTAACCCTATTGAACATCTTTGGAGTGATGTTAAGAACACGCTTGGCTACATTAGACACCGTAATAAAGAAGAATTATGGCAGTCAGTGAGAGCAGCTTGGGAGTCTATACATGTTGAAAGGTGCCAACGATTGGTTGACTCCATGCACAGAAGATGCCAGGCTGTTCTAAGAAATAACGGATATTGAACTAAGTATTAGGTATTTATACATTTCCGAATGTTCTAAAGCAAAATTAAATATTAATTTGTGTCTTTTTCAGAATTTTAAGAAATACACCTATTTTTTTGCACAGTCCATCAAACTAAAATAATATTTAGAAGTTACTTTCGTTTTTATTGAATTAAAATTTTTTTTTTTGTTAGTTATATATTACATAATAGAATCAATCAATCAATCAAATTCCTGTTAAGACCCCCTATAGAGGCATAGGACAGAAACAACTCTCTTCCACAAGGCGCGATCCCGAGCATCGGCCTTAAGCTGTTGCTAGGACTTGTTTATTCCTCTGGCCTCCTGCTTAACTGCTCGCTTCCATATGTTACATGGTCGACCAACCCGACGTCATCGTTGAGGGTTATAATCCAGAGCCTGTTTGGCGATGTTTTGCTCTGGTTTCCTCAAAGTATGACCGATCCACTGCCACTTCCGCCGTTGAATCTCAATACCTATTTTAGTCTGGCGGGTTGTACTCCAAAGTTCGTCGAGGCATTGGTTTACGAAAGTCTGCAGTTTCTTGGTAAGTCGAACGGTCACTTACCACGTAGTACAACCATATGACAACACGGATTTGACGCATGCGTCAAAAACTCGCAGCTTCTTCGTGCGAAGGGAGATCTCTCTTAACCTCCAGAAAGGGGAAAGGATACCGAAGGCCTGACGAGCTTTATTTAGCCGAGCCCCAACATCCTTTTGGTCTCCGCCGTCCATGCTGACAATGCTTCCAAGATAGCAAAAATCTTGCACCTCTTCCACATCCTGTCCGTTAAGAACAATCGGTTTGCTTGCGTTCGAACCCATGTGCATGTACTTGGTTTTACGCACATTTATTTTCAGTCCCGCCTCTTTGCATTTAGAATGCAACAAGCGAACATAAAAGAATAAAAGAACAAATTTTTGTGGGTTAAAAATACAGAAATATAGTTGCTATACATAAAATTTACGTTTTTTAAGTTCACATCTATTATTTTGCACAGCGCTGTAAATGGTTGGAGTATCAGATGCAACCATTTTGAATGTCCTCCACGATCATCTCGGCATGTTTAAAGTCAACGAAAGGTGGGTACCAAGAATGCTCTGAGTGGTTTAGAAAAAGCAGCGCGTCGAGTGTTCACGCGATATTTAGATCTCTGTAGCTAGAACAGGTATGAAATTTTGACCCGAATTGTTACTAGAGACCAAACTTGGGTTCATTATTATCAGCCTGAATCAAAGCAGGAGTCAAGGCTCCATAAAGGCAGTTAACCCCCCACGATGTTGAAGGTCTCACTATCTGCCGAGAAAATCATGGCCACTATTTTTTGGGATTCAGAGGGGATTTTGATGATCGACTATAAAAGAAGGACAAAGTATCACCGGGGGATACTAAGCCAACCTGCTATAAAAATTAAACGATGCCATCATAGAAAAAAGAAGAGGAAAGTGGACTCGAGGTGTGCTGCTTTTGCACGACAACGCACCTTTTCACAAGAGCCACGTTGCAATGGCTACCCTATAGAATCGCGGAAACGGAATATTGAACCATTCCCCTTATAGTCCAGATCTGGTCTCCGATTACTATTTGCTCCCAAACCTAAAGAAAAAACTTCGGGAAAGAAAATTCAGCAACGATGAATATGTGAAGTCGGTAATTCCAGCCTACTTTAAAGGCCTTAAAAAACATTTTTTTAGAAGGAATTAATAAACTTAGTGAGAGATGTGATAAATATGTTAGGCTTAAGGGAGAATATATTGAAAAGAAAAAATAATAACTTGTTTAATTTTACACCCCTTCTCTGTCATTCCGCGAAATTTTTGACCTCCTTCCGTATCAACCATCATTCAATTCATTCGCAGTTATAATTCATTTCGATTTAAATTATAAATCAATTGAATAATTTATTTCGTAATAACTCCTTATGATAAAGCTGAACGACCATAAGTAATGTAAAAAAAACAAAAAACTTTTAAAAAACTTGTGAGCAAAAAGTTCGTTTAATTATTATTAAATGCATCTCATTATCATATTTTACTTAAAAATTATCAATTTATCAAGATAGATCTTCTGCTGCAGTCTAGCTACGTTTAACGCTCTCATTCTTTATCGCAAAATATTTGCAATTAATATGTTTGTGTCATTAAAATGATAAAGTTCAGTAAGAAAAAAATATTCTATTTTTTTTTACCAACAAACAATACAAGTAAAATGAATCATTTGTGTCTAACAATTATGATGACTGCGCTCTCAAGTCTTATCGTACAAGTACGTTGCGGGTAAAATTCATTGTCAACTAATCTCATCGTCGTATTATATAAATCCATATATACAATATTTTACCGGATACAGCGTTTTAGGAAATTAGGGCTTCGGTTTTTATGATTATATGATTATATTCGTTTTAATTCACGCGAATAATAATTATAAATCAAGTTGATTATACAATAATAAAAGTTTTAATATTATTTGATAAGGTATAACGATTTCTCGCAATTTGAAATGTTTACAAGAAGAGAGTTATCAGTTCCTAGAAGAACGTGATTGATAAATACCCGTGTTAGGCATGAGAAAAATTATTTTTCGCAAGAGTTTGGATTTATTTTTCAAGATAGTCTCCTTTTAGCTCGATACACTTGACCCAATAATATTTCAATATTTAAAAAATATATATATATATATATATATATATATATATTTGCTGAACTCTGCGAAATATGCTTCAATTTCGGTGGTGATATTCGATATGAATTTCTTTCCACCGAGCCATATTTCATGTTTGGAAAAATGAAGAAGTCGCAGGGGCGAAATCTACAGAATACGGTGGATGCGACAGAAATCGTAGCTCGATTTCGCTGCGGCAACTTGGGAGGAGTACGCATTGTTTTGGTAGAACCTTTTTGTTTCTTCGCAAGGGCGCACAACTTTGTACCTCGAATAACTTCACACTTCTAGGCGGTAAAATTAAAGACCACCTGAAATGGGCCCAGCACATCTTCGATGTTGCACTCGACGCCTTTAAGGTCTAGGTGTTTTCCGAAAGTGCAAAAAGTATTTCACTCCAAACGACCGCGCAGTCATCTATCGGGTTTTCCAATAGGGACTTGACAACTTTGAATTCAATTTGTGAACGCACCCTTTCACTAATCATCGAACTGTCACTGTCAATTTATTCAGTAAACTTAACATTTTTATCATGGTAAAGTACACGAAGGAACAACGTCTGCAAATTATAAAAATTTACTACAGAAATTCGGAGTCGGTGACCGCTACTTTAAGAGCGTTAACTCCGATTTTCGGTCGTAATTCTCGCCCTAGTAGACAGGCAGTAACAAGTTTAGTGCAAAAATTTGAGTCTACATATTCGTTGTGTGATGTTGCCGTGCCAGTGAGACAACGGGTTGGTCGAAGTGTCGAAAATATCGCTGCCGTTGAAACATCCGTAGCAAATGATCCAAATCAGTCAATTCCACGGCGTTCTCAAGAGTTGGGCATCGCCCAGACCACGTTATGGCGAATTTTGCATAAGGATCTTGGTTTACACCCATACAAGATCAAGCTGACTCAAGAATTGAAGCCGATGGACCATTTGAAGCGACGTACGTTTTCCGATTGGGCTCTGGAAAAGATGCGCCAAGATGATCAATTTCATCGCAAAATCATCTTCAGTGACGAAGCTCATTTTTGGCTCAGTGGGTTCGTCAATAAGCAAAATATGCGTTATTGGTCTGGTGAAAATCCACATGTGCTTCATGAAAGACCACTTCATCCACAAAAAATAACTGTTTGGTGCGGTTTGCATGCCGGCGGCGTCATAGGGCCATATTTTTTCGTCGACGATAATGATCGTCACGTTACTGTGAATGGTAATCGTTATCGCGCCATGATTACCGATTATTTTTGGCCCGAATTGGAAGATATGGACTTGGACAACATGTGGTTTCAACAGGACGGTGCCACAAGCCACACAGCACACGTTACAATCGATTTATTGAAGAGTAAGTTTGATGAGCGTGTTATCTCAAGAAATGGACCAGTCGATTGGCCGCCTCGTTCGTGCGATTTAACGCCTCTGGACTTTTTTCTTTGGGGCCACGTCAAGTCGTTGGTCTATGCCAACAAGCCGACGACGTTGGAAGAGCTCAGAGCCAACATTGAACACGAAATAGCAGCCGTTTCGGCCGAAATGTGTGGCCGAGTCATCGAAAATTGGGTCCAACGAATCGACCGCTGCAAACGTGCCCGCGGTGGCCATATGAACGAAGTCGAGTTCCATTCATAAATGTTTTGATTGTACTTCAACCCGATAATAAAGTTTTTGAAATATCTCAAATGGTTTGCATTTTATTTTGAAAAAAAGTTGTCAAGTCCTTATTGGAAAACCGATATAAGGCATACATTAGACCACGTTTAGAGTCCAAATAATTTTCCCCGAGATACTCGTCAAGCTGAACGCACACAGGAGTACACCGTTGAACCCTTGCCTTCTCGTACTGTCATATATAGGCAGTTATTCATTTCCCGAACATCAAGACTTTGGAATACATTACCAGCTAAAGTGTTTCCCAACGAGTACAACATCGAGTGCTTCAAAAGCAGTGTACACCGTCACTTTCGTCTTTCTCCACCCAAATTAAATTGACCCACTTTTAGTTTTTTTTTCTCCAATTCCTTTACCGACAAAGCTGGGCATAGCATTAAAGGGAGATCCCTTAGGTTGTGTTCGGTTCCTTAAAATAAAACGCCCGCATTCTCATTAATGCGTCGCCGAATCTGAAAAACACAGCATACTGTCTTGTGATCGTTCTTTCCTTTTCGAAACAGGTCGCATATATTGAAATTTTATTCGTTGAATTCTTTGCAATGTTTCTTCCATTCACCTTTAAATCCCATCTTTCACCATTCCCCAGCTAGAGCTGAGTGTTTTTTCTAAATTTATGAATGTGTTTACAATATTACAAATTTCTTAATTTTTTTTTTTTTCAGATGGCACCGATGCAACCGCGCTTTTCGGCACCCTAGATTCCGCCTTCCTATTCTGCTACGCAGCCGCAATGTTCGTATCGGGCTTTGTCGCTGAACGAGTATCGCTGCGATATTTCTTAAGCATTGGAATGATTCTATCGGGCATCTTCACATACCTATTTGGTATTGCGAAAACCTCAAATATCCACAATATCTGGTATTTTCTATTCGTTCAGGCTTGTGCTGGAATCGTTCAAACCACGGGATGGCCGGGCGTTGTAACTGTAGTCGGCCGTTGGTTTGGCAAATCGAAACGCGGACTTATATTTGGTATTTGGAACAGTCATACATCGATTGGAAATATTTTAGGATCCCTAATTGCTGCCGAATATGTTGAACGCGATTGGTCGATGTCGTTTATTGTGCCTGGCATTATAATGGGATGCGTTGGCTTTTTGTTGTTCCTGTTTTTGGTCGATTCGCCCGATTTAGTCGGCTGTCATACACCGAATACGACGACTTCAGAACGACGAATTTCAAGCTCATCGGATATCGAAGGTAGCGATCCACATACAGTACAGGTCGGTTAAACTAATCAAGTTGATTATATTGCAAATTATTTTATAGCGTATCTAACTTTGAAAAAAAAAAAAAATATGTATATTATATATAAATTTTATTTTGCATTGTTATTTGCAGTCATGTCATGCGAAATAAAATAATTATTCCAAAATGTTGATAACGACGAATCGCATACTCCGACCCACACATGACAATCTGCATCTGACATGCATAATACAAATTTGAATTGCATGATCTTATATTTCTTTCCTTCCCACTTATTAGGAAATTGTTGAGACCGTTTCAAATCTAGGAAGTATTAACTCTGTAAGTGCATGCGCTTGTCTTGATAGTAAAAATTACTTGCTTATGAAATTAATTGATGATGATGTGAGTATTTAAAAAGAAAACGGGATTTACATAGAAATCAAATCGCCAGTTTTGTTGTAATTATGAAAGTAGTTTGTGTTTATTATTTTGAATGTCTGTAAATATTCGTTAAACTAACACAAAAACGGTATTGTAAAATTCTAATGTCTTGTGGTGTATTTAGAAATATGCAAATTTTCTAAATTTTCCTGTTAATTCTGAAAATTTCGCGCAAGGTTTTGGGACAGAAACAGTTCTCTTTAATTTCTTCTTTTTCAATGGCAAATCGAGGCTTAGCCTCCTGAACTTCAGGTTTCTGCTCTATTTTTTTGTTATTGTAGAAGGGTTGTTAGCCCTTCGCATAATCTTTTATCTACGAGTTTTCATTTTTGCAGATTATGGTAGCCCAGATATACCCAAGCAGGCAGTGTGCAGAAATTATGCGTCGACCAGGGTTTGAACTCGCGACCTTCGTTTTTTTTTTTTACAGAATGACCTGTGTTATAGGCAATTTCGGCCTTTATGTGCAATGCACAAACACAGTCATGGAGGGAGGAATGGGATTGGGGAAGGGGAGTGAGAACGACCGTAGCGAGCGGAGCAGCTGGTATATTGATCAGTTGTACTGGCTGCTTACTGACAAATATTTGCAGATGTTATGGGGCTTTGTAGACATACATCCGCTAGGCTGCGATGATAGAAGCGAAAGAATTAAGCGAAACTGTCTCGTGAAATCGAGTCATGTCGATTCCCCTCGGTTAGTTTCAAGATACGCTGAATCAAGAGAATTCGCCACCTTTGTGTTGAAACACTTATTCGGTGGGAATAGAAAAAAAAGTAATTGAAGATGATACAACCGGCACTCTTCTCTATTGAATGGCACAAGAGCCCAAATCAAGCCTTGGCCTCCTGAATTACGAATTTTTATTTTCGTAAATGGAGGTATCCTATATAAACTCATGCAGGCCATGTGCTAGAATTATATGTCGACCGGGATTAGAGCTCATGATCGTCGCATTGTACACCAACATATTGAATTACGCAAGGGTTGGCTGGATTTCAAGTAAAAATGAAACTAAGTCGCTTTTAATTTAAAATAACTGCAAACTTTATTCAATATTAACTTAAACACTTCTTGTTTACTATATCGCTTTCCCAACTTTCCTTCTTTCGCGTCTGAACTTCGACTCAGTCGCTTTCCAATCTTAACTACCTGCTCATCAGAAATGCTTGCCTTTTTCTATCGTTCTTGTCGACGTCGGACATTGTCGCTCCCGTCGGATATTATTGGCCCCCGTCATACATTGTAGGATATTGTCGGCCCCCGTCGGATATTGTCGAGTCAATGAATATGGCTACTTCTGTGTGTGCAGAATTGTTGTTGTCAACAATAGTGTAAGATTGCGAACATGCGATGAGCGACTAGAGCTGACATGTAACAATATTATCCGAAATTTGCACTTGAATTCCAAAGGTTTAAACTTTTGGAATTCATATCGTCATCATCATCAGTGGCGCGACAGCCCAAATCGGGCCCTGGCCAACTGAAGTCGTCGCCTCCAATCGTCTCGATCCAAAGACCGCGTCCTCCAACTGCTAATTTTTAAAATGGCTTTGCTGTCTTCATCAACCGAGTCTTCCCATCGCTTGCGTGGTTTGCCTACTGGCCGGTTACCACTCGCTTTGCCTTTAAGAGCACGTTTGGGGATTCTTCTGTCTTCCATTCGCTCTACATGGTCAGCCCACTGCAATTTACGTAGCTTGATGAACGTTGAAGCTTCTGGCTCGTCGTAGAGTTGATACAACTCATGGTTGTATCTTATTCGCCATTCCGTTCCTTCCTTCACAGGTCCCAAAATTCTTCGGAGGACCTTTCTTTCGAATGCGTTAACTGCTTTTTCGGAAGTTCGCGTTAATGTCCACGTCTCGCTGCCATAACAGAGCACAGGTCGTATAATAGTTTTATATATCCGTAGCTTATTGTTCCTGTGCACTTTCTTGGATTTCATTATTGGAAGTACCGAATAATACGTCTTATTTGCAAGTATTATCCGTCGTTTGATTTCGTCTGTTTCATTACCGTCCTTTGCTAGATTAGCCCCAAGATATATGAAGTTGTCCACACTCTCCAAATTAAATTCCGCAATTATTATGTTTTGTCTGATTGGCGTTCTCCTTCTTGTTTGCGTCATTACTTTTGTTTTGCTTTCATTAATGCGCAACCCGACTTCTTTTGCGGCGGAGTCAAGATTGACAAATACCTCCTTAGCACTAGGGAAGGATCTTGCTAGAATGTTAATGTCGTCAGCGTATGCTACTAGTTGGGTGGACTTGAATAGTAGTGTCCCGTTGGTGTCGACTGGGATTTTCCGGACGACATACTCTAGTGCCAAGTTGAAAAGCATAGGAGCTAGACCATCTCCCTGCTTTAAACCACATTCCGTTCGAAAGCTGGTTGTGGAATCGGTTTGTATTCTCACTTGGGATTCAGTGTTCGTCATTGTGAGTCTTGTTAGTCGGACTAGTTTTGGAGGAATTCCAAAGTCAAGCATGATTTGGTACAGTACGCTCCTGTCGATACTGTCGTATGCTTGTTTAAAATCTACGAATATTTGGTGCACGTCTGTGTTATATTCCCAGCATTTCTCAAGCACCTGTTTCACCGAGAATATCTGGTCTGTTGTAGATCGTCCGGTTCTGAATCCGCCTTGGTATTCGCCAATTATTTCATTAGTATAGGGCTTAAGACGACGTTCAATTATTTTTGTCAGTATTTTATAGGACGTACACAACAATGATATACCTCTGTAGCTCTCACAGCAGAGTTTGTCTCCTTTCTTGTAAATTGGATATATAATGCTTTTTCGCCAGTCGTCGGGTATGATTTCCTCTGTCCAAATTTTGCATATCATGTTGTACAGTATTTCAGCGACACAGTTTCCACCGTTTTTCAGAAGTTCAACTGGTATTTCGTAAATTCCCGGCGCTTTGTTTCGTTCTTGGTCACATAGGGCTGCTTTGATTTCAGCAAGCGTGTGTGGTGTCGATGATTGTTCATCTTCGTCAGTTGAGGCGTCAATTGAAATGTTGTCTGTCGTTATCGGTGCTACTGGGATGGGATTCAAAAGATGTTCAAAGTATGAAGCCCATCTCCTTTTGATTTCTTCTGTGTCGCTGATGATATTGCCCTCTGCGTCTTTGCAGAGATTGGTTTTTGGTTTATATCCCTTTTTTAAGTCTTTTACTATGGCGTATGCGTCCCGCGTTTTATTTTTTCTCATGTCGTTGTCCATTTTTTGTATCTTGTCAATATGTTTTCGTCTGCAGGTCTTTTTCGCATATCGCCTAAGCTCGTCATATCTTTCTTTTTTGGCTCGTGTTGGTCGTTCAGTAAAAATTTTGTAAGCTTCGTTCTTTCTATCTATTGCGTCGCGACATTCTTGGTCGAACCAATCATTATTTTTTCGTCGTGCTTGATACCCTAATACCTCTTCCGCGGAGGATTTGATGCCTTCTCGTATTTTCAGCCACGCCTTCTCCACTGGCATATTTTGGATATTTTCATATATTGGTGTCAGGTGTTTATTACATGCTAACATGTAAGCCTGCGCCACCGTTTCGTCGTTAAGCTTGTCGACATTGAATTTGCGAGCTCTACTCGTTTTCGAATATCCACGACAAGCTATTTTGCATCGATACTTAGCTCTGACTAGATAGTGATCAGAGTTACAATTCGCACCGCGGAGAGTTCGTACATCAAGTATGCTGGAAGCAGCCCTTTTCTCAATTAGAACGTGGTCTATTTGGTTGAAGGTGTGACCATCTGGTGATGCCCACGTTCGTTTGTGAATATCGCGATGTGGGAAGCACGTAGAGCTTACTATGATATTTTTGCTGCTTGCGAAATCAATAAGACGTTGGCCATTGTCGTTGGTTACGTCATGGAGACTGTGCCCTCCTGTTGTTCCTCTATGAGCCTCCTCCTTTCGGACTTTTGCATTAAAATCCCCTAAGACAATTTGTAGGTCATTCGAGGGCAGTGAGTCATAGGTTGTCTCTAGGGTGGCATAAAATTCGTCTTTAGTTATATCGTCCTTGTCTTCTGTTTTTCGTTTGCGGGGTCGTTGCCGTTGAGTCCATCCTTTCCGAGGCTGTTCTTCAGGTTTCTGGATATATCGTGACTAAAGGAATTCCCGGAATTGCAAACGAGTGAAGATTTACCGGTAGCATTCGCACTGTTATATTCAAGCAAACCAATCGTTGTAGTATTAACAGGATTTTCTATAAGCATTATAATTCAAGTACAAATTAAAAAAAGATAGTGACGTTTAAAATATTTTTAAGTGTAGAACTACCTATAAATTGACGTTACTCTTCTCGTATCGCACCTATCTGTTATCTATTTCAACAAATAAATTAGATTTCATAAATGCTCGTTCCAAATACGACGATCTCATGGTGAAGTTAGGTTGCAGTGGCGTATGAAGGTTCATAGCAATACCACTTATTTACCCGACAAAAGCCTTCTGTGTCCAAGGGGCGTTTCCATTGGCGCCGAGAGCATGCTTCTTATGCTGTATTTTGAGGTGTCCAACAGAACAGTGAGAATTACTGCTCCAAGGAACCGCAACTTTCTTCGAGCTGAAGCTAAGAACTTGCTCAATAAATTATTCAGTTTCCTCTATGCCAGATTCTTTGTAGTTTCTACCAATGAATGATTGAAGGAATAAATAAGTCGTCAACTAAATTCCGATGCTGAGGATCGCGTCTTGTGTAATAGAACCTTTTCAGCCATATGTCAATGGACGTGACGTAATAGTAACTTTATTAAGATACCTCGGTCAGGCTGTCATCATGTTTCGTATTTCGACGTTTCTTTCTAGTTTTGTTCGCAATTTTCCCAAACTCGTCAATTACGTCTCTCTTGGCTTTCATTGGTCGTTCAGTAAAATGTTTGTAAACTGCGTTCATTTTATCTACTGCATCGCGGCAAACCAATCATTCTTCTTTCGCCGGGACTGGTGTCCTTTAACCTCGTCTGCGACGAACTTAATACCATTTTTGATAACGCGCCATAATTGCTCGGTTTGCTATTCGATCTCAGAATGTGTTCATAACCAAATACGGATCAAAGTCGCGATTCGCACCTCTGAGGGCTTGTACATCAAGGATGCTGGGCACTGACCTTTTATCTATGAAAACGTTGCCTATCTACTTTTTGCCCAAGCTCTCTTGTTGGATACTCCAACACGGGAAGCATGTCGAGCTTACTATGATTTTAATGACCGCTCTATGAAGTGTATCAACAAGAGGTGTAGGATTTGTTTCCAAGACACAATCAGAGAACGTAAGGTGCTGCCGATGGTCCGCCGACTACAGTTCTTGAGTCAGTCGGACCTTTTACGTATGCAGATCCCAAACCTTTCGTCAATATTCGCTGCAGTGTGGACGTGGAGAAGACGAGTTCTTGAGCACGGTGATAAATAGAGGTGTTTGGGTCGTTTTCTATATTGTCTCTCGGTCGAACGTCTGTGCCGAAGTCCTTTCGGTGTCTCAACATCTTGCGCTGAGCCAGTCTCTTGCAATTTTTTGAGTAGGTTGCGCACACACGTCTTAGAAGGGACAAAATTACGATCAAAATTTACTCGAATATCGCGCATCGCGATTGAGCGCAAATTTTCGTAATAAAATTCAACGACTGTGCAGCATTCCACGATAAATTTCCCGCGTTTGCATATGACAAATGTTAACATTTGACAACTGTCAAGCGACCAGCTGCCAAATAATAAGCCTTCCCAACCCTACAGATCTTGCTCAAACGCCCTATATAATATCGTTTAAGGGAATGAGTCGTAAGTTGATTCGAGGTGACTACAAAATGCATACTGAGTAGAGTTTCTTCGGCTTTCTCGAGCTTGGCCATGGAGCTGTCACTCGGCAAAATTTAAAAAGTTGACGAGAGACAGCGCGTACTGAAAAGATGATAAATGATTGTGAATTCACTAAAAATGACTTAAAACGTAATCTCGGGAGCTTCAATTTCTACTTGGCCTAAAATTTCAATGAAAAACAAAATCAATCGCAGGAAATAACGTAAAATCAATTTGTCGCTCTGTGCTGGAACCTGTAGTCCAAATTCTGATAGGAGAGGGTCCGTTCCTATACAGTAACTCTAATCCTGAGTTGCGTTGCCGTTTGTCTTCCGAAGGGTCGTGAACATCAATGAGCCAGATGTTAGAGAATATTGTCTTTATGTGAAACGCGTTTGTAGTTGCTGATATGCTGTTAAAATGCTTTACTGACGACAAAAAGCTATTCCACACTCACGGCTAGACGGTATAATACTTTTGAAGATTGTGTGCGACCTCTTGTCCATTATCTCGCAGCCGAGACTAAGCGCCTGACTAAAAACCTGGAGTACAACAACATTGATGTTGAATTTATCGACTTATTCAATGAGTGATTTCTGATCTCCAGGCTGAAACAGGGATCGTACATATAAGGTTCCAAAATAGTGGTAAATTTTTCGATTTCTGGATCGTTTTCATTGTTTCCGTTCAAACCAAGGTGAGTCAACAAGTTCGGTAACAAGTATTTTGGTTCTCTCAGCCTATGCCGTGACTCCAGGTATATCCATTCGAAGCGAAGATCCTGAGACGCACTGATGCTTCTAGCCATTTAATTGTCTTATCCCTGCGCAGTTTGAATTCATTTTTACCTAAATTTATCGTCTAATATGTTAAGCTGTCGTATAATTCTTCACATAGAAAATATACGTAGGTCTGCCCAGACCTATGGTTCAGAATATTTGCGCATTGAATGTGGCATAGTTAAATTTAAATTTGAACAAAATTTATTAAACATTTTTAGAAAATATATTAAGATTACAAATAAGTTTCCGCCGTTTTCTATCAAAAATTAGCATTGTATTGTGAAAGAACGGTACATTACCTTTTATTCAAAGTATTGTCCTTCATTAACCACTACTTTTTCCCTTTTTCTGGCAGAATTCGGCTACCATGTCGGAAGAATTCTTTATGGCTATCCACGAATCGACCCAATATTTAGTATCTTCATATGATGTAAAACGCTGCTTAGACAGGCCATGTGCCATTGACCGGAACAAGTGATAATCGGCAATGTTTGGTAAATACGGCGGGTGGGGTAGGATTTCCCAATTTAGTGTTTCCAAATAGGTTCGCTCGTTGCATTCTAAATGCGTAGAGGCGGGACTGAAAATAAATGTGCGTAAAACCAAGTACATGCACATGGGTTCGAACGCAAGCACACCAATTGTTCTTAACGGACAAGATGTGGAAGAGGTGCAAGATTTTTTTTATCTCGGAAGCATTGTCAGCATGGACGGCGGAGCCGAAAAGGATATTGAGGCTCGTCTATATAAAGCTGGTCAGGCCCTCGGTATCCGAAGCTGCAAGTTTTTGACGCAAATCCATGTCGTTATATGGTTGTACTACGTGGAAAGTCACCGTTCGACTTACCAAGAAACTACAGACTTTCGTGCCAATGCTTCCGACGCATTATCACGTAGGAGAATTATTTTTGTCGTGTCTAGAGTAGTAATGGGCGCGTTTCTCCGTGAGTGCCCGGCCCAATCTCATTAATTGTGTTCGGTAGAGAGCTCCAGTAATGGTTTCACCCGGTTTGAGCAACTCA
Source organism: Chorisops tibialis (assembly GCA_963669355.1). NCBI lineage: Eukaryota > Metazoa > Arthropoda > Insecta > Diptera > Stratiomyidae > Chorisops > Chorisops tibialis. Next base: position 177,186,725 of record OY770262.1, on the reverse strand, counting down.
TAATACAACACACCAAGCTGATCCCACCAAATACACAGCTTGAGTTTTTTCTATGAATATTCGGTTTGGCTGTCTTTGGGTTATCGTAGTTGATCCATTTTTCATCACCAGTGACTATACGATGCAAAAAACCCTTTCTTATGCCTGGTAAGCAGCATTTCACACATGCAAAATCGGCGTACAACGTCTCTCGGCTTCATTTCATATGGAATCCAATTTCCCTGTTTTTGAATCATTTGCAACGATGTGAAATTGCTTGTTGAGTCACTTCTAATGTAACTGCAAGTTCTTCTTGCAGTCTCACCATATGTTTCTACAAGCAATCAATGCGTCTCAATTGCAGATTTCTTGCAATTAAAGAAGTAAATCAAAAGTTTCCGCAATTGACGCTTATTCGGCATAAAATTTGACATTTTCGCACGACCAAAATTATGTGATGCTGATACGCAGTCACTAATACTTCAAGGTTGGGACCATCTTTTGTCAAACGGTGAAAACTTATTTGTACTCCTGATAACTTTTTTTTTATCTATAAACGATCTCTTAAAAAAATTAGATTTTGCAGCTGACCGCTTTCACTGTGCTGACAAGTCGAAGTTGACCTCAAAAAAAAGTCTACTTGGCTTAAATAACGAGTTTTTTTGTTTTAATTGTTAAAAAAAAAAGGTTAAATATATATTCTTGTGACTAACATAGTTTTTGTTCTTCGTAATTTTCCAAAATAATTTCTTTCAATCGAGATATTTTATTAATTTATTTAAATTATTTACAGGAAGTAACCTATCGACCGACAGAACGAACTCCAATGCTTTCACGAGCATCATCATCACAAGCCGAACGAAGGCCAATTAAAATCATCGACGCACTTTATATCCCTGGAGTAATTGAATATTCACTTTGCTTATTCTTTTCGAAGCTTGTAAGCTATACATTCCTTTATTGGCTGCCACTTTACATTCAATCGTCGAGTAAGTGAAAAGTTTTAATTTTTTCCGAAAAAACGTGAAAAATTAAATCATTTTTTTTTTATAGCAACGCTTGGAGCAACATTAAGCGCTGATCTTTCTACGCTTTTTGATGTTGGTGGGATTGTTGGTGCAATTACAGCAGGCATGATTTCCGATTATACGAACATGTCAGCGACAACATGCACAGGAATGCTATTTTTTGCCGCTCCAATGGTACGATTTTTTGTTAATGAAGACCACTTCGAGTGTTTAGTATTGTTTCAATATTTCAGCTTATGGTTTATCATCGGTATGGTGGTGTGTCATTGCCTATCAGTATTGTGTTGCTATTTGTTGCTGGTATTTTAGTTAACGGTCCTTATGCTTTAATTACGACTTCTGTTAGTGCTGAATTAGGTGAAAAATTCAAATTAAATAATTTCGATCGAAATGAAATTCTATTATGTGAAATATTTCAGGCCAACATAGTTGTTTGGAGGGAAATGCAAAGGCTTTGGCCACAGTTACAGCAATTATCGATGGAACGGGATCGATAGGTTCGTAGCTGAAAAACTGTTTGAATTTTTACCACTAATCTTTTTCACATATTTTTTCCAGGCGCTGCTGTTGGACCCTTACTTGCTGGTCTTGTATCTACATCGGGTTGGCAAAATGTTTTTTACATGCTCATAATATCCGACATCATAGCAATGCTGTTACTAGTTCGGCTAGTAATGAAAGAAGTTGCTAAACTGAAACGAAATTCTAGAATAGAATAATTTTTATCGATTTTTTTAGTTAAATAAAGAAAATTTTAGCTTGTGCAAAAATTGATCACTGATAAAATGAATTGAATAAAAATCGGGGGAAACATATTGGTAAATAAGCGTCAAGTATTACAAAAATCTTCAAAAGAAAAATTATCGAGAGAAAAAAATATCAAAAAAAAAAAACACTAAACATCAATTTTATCATCTTCAGGGTAAAAAACAGAAAGAAAATATAATTTTGCTATTTTGAATTTCTTGTAAATACAAAAAAATAAAAACTTAATTAGTTTTACATTTAAGTTTTGTAAATCGCGACTGTTTTTCATTCTGACCAGAATAGAAAGATTTTTTTTTTTTTGGAAATGTATTTAGTATTTATTTTTTCGTTTTTTTTATATAAATATTAAATTTAATATCCGTTTTGTCTCTCTTCTCTTTCGTTTTTATTTTTAAAAACTGATGTAAGGAAACGTTTTTATCTTTATATTAAAAAAAATATTTTTATCGAAACCTAGCTTTGCATTTATGAATTCAAAACTTTTCAGAGCCACTGCTTTATTTTTCTATCCAGTAGGGTTTTTTTCTTAATTAGTGTGTTTATTTTTATGGTGTTTTATTTCATCTAACTCTCCCTGTCAAACGTTTTTTTATAACCGTACTAGTCTCCTGTAAGCTCCGTCTCCATAGGTTTCTGTCTAATGACCTTGCCGTACAGGTAAGAAGATTCACAGAATTAGAAGAAAAAAAAAATCTATTGATTTATGTTAGCTTCCGTTCAAACTAAATAATGGAAAATTCATATCGCTTATGAGATCTTAGGATTCCCGCCGCGAAACGAATGAAGGTAGCTTGCCATTCGACAGAGGTCTTCAGTTATCAGATCGGAACAATTCGCTTTATTTTAATATAATATAGAACGATCGTGTTTCGTGTTTCGAACAACTATCACTAGAAAAACTTCGAAACTTTCTTTTCAAAACTAGGAAAATGTGATACTTTTATGGAGCGGAAAATAAACAATAGCGAGGGACCTGGTGAACAGGTGAAATTTCGTAATACGGTCGCAGTATAAATGCAATCAACTTCAATTTCGGAACCATTCATCCATTAGTAACGAAATTTGGTATGTACGCTCTTTGACTTATCGTCCTTTAAACCCGTCTTAGTGTGAAAGAAAGACTTCGAGTTTATCTGCGACGTTGAGAGAGAGCAACCGCGTATTTTATGTACTGGACCATCAAATATTTTCATCGAGATTGGTACTTCAGGAGTGGCCGGCAATGCATTGAAACTGGGCCTGGGAACGTTAAAAGTGACATGTATCATATTTTTATAAATTAACAATGAAAATCCTCCCAGGCTCAAAATTTCACGATCTTGCAGTTACATAAACAGTTGGATAGCTCGACGGAACTGATGCGTAGGCACGATTGCGGCTAATTCCCAACTCCATGTTTTTCTGATGAGAAAATGCGGTCCACTCGGCGCCAAGGTGAAGACCATCTGATGGTGTGAACAGTTGTAATCGACTATGGTCGATCTTCACTAATTTTGTGAAGCGAGTATCAATCGGCAGGAGAAAGGGTGTTGATATGTGATCTGCTATCCAGTGGGAACGTAAGCACCTCGGTTTGGTGAGAATAATTGCAACTAATAAGTAGCTTACGTAATAAATTGTTTGTTGCAGATATCAAATGCTACAACTATCGAGTCCGTACTGTAGTTTGACTTTCGATAGGATTTTTTTGGATCTTTGAATTTATTATCTCGCGAATTTGTAGCCTTTGTGTGAATTTATATCCATGACATACTGGCCGAAACCAAACGCGGCCAACTTCAGAAGCCGGCAAACTGAGAGTGGTCCAAGCCAATCTACATCACAGTAGAGCGGCGACCGCCACTCTCCAACAACACCTCTTAAGAGGTCACTCGGATGTTGCACTTGTCCAGGAACCGTGGTTAAGTGGCTCCAACCACATTCTAGGATGGTGCAATAAAACTTTTACGGTCCTTCACGGACCCCAAACAGGTAAGCTACGGACATGTGTCGTTGCGAAAAAGCACTAAAATTAACTTTAATTCCGCAATTCAGCAGCCCAGACCAAACAACGACGCTTTGGGAGAGGTCTCTTAACGGAACACCGAAGCCAGTTAAGCTGGTTTCATCATACCAGCCATACGACGCAAGAGTTGTTCCAACGACTGACCTGTGCCAGCTTGTCCAGTCCAACACAGGGGTGTGATGATACCGATTAAATACGTGATACAAGGGCAGCGAAGCGCGATGTTGACCCAAGAAAGGAATAATAAATTGTTGTTAGTGAACGGATTTTAGGTGGAGCGGCCGTTCCCGCTCATTAGTAGGCACTTCTGCCGAAATCAATGTAATTCCAATGATATGCCAATTAGCGGCAGGCAGTTGGGACTGCCGAACTTACCATTTTCTTAGCCTAATTGCGGCTTGCAGATGGTGCTGCGTGGGGTGATCTTTCCACTTATAAAAACACGGCAAAGGTACTTGCCAATCTAAAAGTTTATTGTGGAATGATACATTTTGTAATTATCTTAGCCTATTTATACAATTTAACTTATGCTAGCTAAGCATCTTTTGGGTTCTCACCAAAAGTGCTTACGATGTACTTTACCTAATTCCACGGTCCCGCCAGACAAGAACTCACATAATTCACATCGCGAAGACAAGTAGTGATATCCGATTACGTCTGGCTGATGTACGTCTGGTGGATATAGTAGTAAACATAATCTCGGGTTATGTTTACTATATGAACGTTTAGTGTGTGAATTCTTGTTGACAAGGCCGTTAGGAATATGCATACAAATATTACTACACCTTACCCCTTTAGAAAAAATGAATTGTGTTGTAAAGCAAGACACAATTTATTTTTCTTTTAATATATTTTTACAAATAGTTTATATTTTAATATTTGTAGCTATGGGATATCTTGCATTAATATAATAATTATATGATTTTGTATTTAACTTATTATTTATTTAATGTTTACATTTAAGTGCAAGTAGCATATTTTGTTCTTATGTCTAGTAGTGGAGGTATATTTTACTGTATTTGGGGTGGTGCTTGTATTGGTAGCTTAATTACAATAGCTTAATTAAATTTAGATGATATATATTTTTTTTGTAGTATAATTTTTGTTTCTTAGTTTATTTTTCTTAGTCTATTTTTATGAATTTTTGTTATCTTATTTTCTTTATCCTTAATTATACAATTGACATTATCGAGTGATATTACTGTATATGGCCCATTGTATAGTGGGTCTAATTTACTTCTATTTTCGATTGATAGTAAGACTTTATCTCCTATTTGGAGTGGTAATGGATTAGCATTAGAATCATTTTGTCTTTTCCTTTTTTCTTTTGCTTTTTCTAGAAGTTCTTTAGCTTTACTTAGTGATTTTTGTAGTCTGTATTTCAGTTCGTTATTGTACAAGTCGTAGTTGTATATAGGGTCTGGTTTAGATTTGGAGAGTTCTTGAGGTATATGGCCTTTTTTCCCGAATACTAATTCGAATGGGGTATAACCATGTACAGAGTTAGGTGTTGTGTTATAGCAGAAAGTGTAATATTGTACCCAATTGTCCCAATCATCTTTGTTTTCGTTTACAAAAGAACGGAGGAACTCATTTAGACTTTTATGGTTCTTCTCAAGTGCTCCTATTGTTTCAGGATGCGCTGCTGTTGCGAACATGTGTTCTAGTTTTAACATTTTACATATCTCTGTGAATACTTGATTTTTGTATTCTGTACCGAGATCTGTTTTTATTTTGGTCATAGGCCCATAGTTTAAAATGAACCCATGTACTACTGCTCTTGCAACGGTATTAGCTTCTTTGTTGGGGATTGGTATTATTATTACATATTTACTTAAATCACACTGCATAGTTACTGCGTATCTGTTACCATCGTTTGTTTTAGTAAATGGTCCTACTGTGTCTATTGACACTATGTCAAATACTTTAGTTGGTGTTGTTGTTATCTCCATTAATTCCCTATTGTGTTTTTGATGTTTATTTTTTGCACATAAACTACAGTTTTGAATAAAGTTAGCTATAGTTTTCTTCATATTTTTCCATTTGTATATTTCCCTTAATTTCTTATACATTCTACTCTGTCCAATGTGTCCTGCTATTGGTGTAGAGTGATTATTTTGTATTATTTCCAGAATTTTAGAGATGTCTGTTATGGTTATAAGAGGTTTATATATTTGTATATCCATGGTTTTTAGTGTATAGTTTGCTAGCGTTTTGAATGCGGTTATATTTATTATAGTGAATAATTCACTTTCGGCCGATAGTTTCAGAGTCTTGGTCTGGAACTTATTATTTAAATTGTTTTCCAACTCTTTGAGTTCCTGCACTAATGCCGGTTCAATTGGTTGACTATTAGTTAAATTTATATTGTGCTCAAATTCAACTTTGTTTTTATGTATAACCTCGGTAATTATAAGTGTATTTTTATTTTTATATCGCGCGATATTAAACTTCAATTCTGGTAACTGAGATACTTCAGACGGTGATTGTACTTCGAAAACGTGCAGTTGATCAGGCTGCAGGTTTGCATTAGTATCTTTTGAAGTATTGTCGATGAGCTTTAATTCTTCATTGTTTTTGGTCATTGCCCGTGTTTGGACTTGCAAGACATTTTTCAGTTTTTTCAAGTCGGATATATCCAGTTCTATCCTTGATAGTGCATCTGGTCCGATGTTTTCTTTGCCTTTTATATAGTGTATTTCAAATTCGTATTCTTCTAGATCAAGTCTCATTCTGGTCAGCTTGGATGATGGGTTTTTCATTCCGAATAGATAAATGAGTGGTCTATGATCTGTCTTAACGAGGAATTTGGTTCCGTAGACATACGGTTTGAAGTACGTTATAGCCCAATGTATAGCTGACAGCTCTTTTTCAATGGTTGATTTATTTTTTTCGCCTTTTGTAAATGTTTTACTAGCAAAGGCTATGGGTAATTCTACTCCATCGTTAGTTTGTGACAGTATTGCTCCACATGCACTGTCAGAAGCATCTGTTGATATTACTAATTGTTTTGTGAAGTCGGGGTGCTGGAGTATAGGCGGGGACATTAATATTGATTTTAGTGTTTCGAATGCCATGCTACATAGAGATGTCCATTCGAATTTCGCGTTTTTACGCAATAACTGGTTTAATGGTAGGGCTATTTCTGCGAAATTTGGAACAAAACGTCTGTAATAGTTACAGAACGCGACGAATCTTCTGACTTCGTCTGGATTTTTGGGCAAGGGATATTGTTTTATCACTTCGTATTTTGTGGGATCAGGTTGTATTCCTTGTGCTGATATTTGATGGCCAAGGTAAGTGACTTCTGACTGGAAGAATTTACATTTCTCAGGATTAAGTTTCAGATTTTTTTCGCGTAGGCGTTGAAATACTGAATTTAAATTTTGTAAGTGGTGTTTTTTTGAACAACCCATGACTATTATGTCGTCTATGTAAAGGAAAGCTGTGTCAGCTGGTAAACCGGATAATGCTATCGTCATCATTCTTTGAAAACTGTTGGGACTGATATTCAGCCCAAAAGGTAGGCGTGTAAATTGATAATGCCCTTGGTTTGTTGAAAAAGCCGTATATTTTCGTGAAGTTTGTTTTAGAGGTATTTGATGAAAACCTGATTGCAAATCCAGGGTTGAAAAGTATTTTGCTCGACCCATTTGGTCAAGAATTTCGTCTATCCTGGGGAGTGGAAATTTATCTGCTATTACCTTTTTGTTTAGGTTACGGAAATCTACCACTAAACGCCACTTTTTATTTCCTGTTGATGACTTCTTTGGAACTAAAAGTATGGGCGAGTTAAAATGGGATATTGAGTCTTCAATTATACCGTCATTTAACATTTGTGTGACTTGTCGATTAATTTCTGATTTTTGAGCCTCAGGAATATGGTAATTTTTCGTATATACTGCTGATTTGTCGCTTAGTTGTATATGTTGGCTATAAAAGTTATTGGTAGTTAAGGGTTCATTTTCCATACCGAAAATGTCCGCAAATTCACGACATATTGCTTTCAAATCTTTTATTGCATAATCTGGGACGTTTTCCACGTTCAATTTATTTATCAATTTTTCTGTTCTTTCCAGGCTTAGTATTTCGTTAGTATTGTTACATATTGTATAATCAGAAAGGTATTCCCACTGAGGGTTCAGATTTTTAATTGCTATCGTATTTGAAGTGGTATTGAGAATTTTGATTAAAGGGTTTTGAGGGGAAATAATTGATCCTGCTACGAAAATACCGGGTTGGATTTGTTGTCCTGGGACTACTATGTCCTTAGTAAATTTAGTATTTAATTTGCGTATTACTTCGCATCTGGGTGGAATTAAAATTGTATCCCGTGTAGGGCCTTCTAGTATTGGAATCTCGTGGAGTGTGTTATTAAAATTTATTGACATTATCCATGCGTCGTAATTAATTATTGCTTTATATCTGGTTAAGAAATCTAGGCCTAGAATTGCATCTGCTTCTATTGGAAAATTGTTATCGACTATTTGAAAGGTGTGTTTAATCATAAGTGTTTCACTAAAGTTTATATATGTGTCTGTTGCGCCAATTGATTGTCTCTTTACTCCTGTAATACCTTGTATTGAGCACGTATTTTCTGGGTAATATATTTGGTTGTTACTAATTTTTGTTCTTTTAAATATTGAAATATCTGCTCCCGTATCCACAATGAATGTGCACGTTGTGTTGCACATGTCAACAAATGCTTTTACGAAGTTCGTAAGTGAAGAGTTTAGTATATAAAATTTGGATTGTTTTATTGATTTTCCCCCAACCGGTGTGGATTGTTTGCAGTTTCCGATTGAGGGGGGTGTTGTTCCCCCGAATCATAATGGTTAACGTTTCTTGGTTGCCCATTCCAGTTAGATCTTTGGTTGTTGTTATAAGAGTTTTGTTGTCGGTTTTGGTTATTCTGGTTATAGTTGTTTCTATTATTGTTTTGATGATTTCTATTCTGATTGTTCTGGTTATAATTGTTTCTGTTATTATTTTGATTGTTCTGGTTATAATTGTTTCTGTTATTAGTATTTTGGTTTTGAGGTCTATTTGTATTTCTTTGATTTCGGTTGTTAAATTTGTTTGGATTGTTGTTGCTATTCTGATTTGTGCCCTTTTTGCTTGTGTTATAGTGGAATACATTATTTGTTACAGGTTTGTCGACGGTGATTGCTTTTGCAATCATGTCGGACAGATTTGTTAGATTGCTTGCCCGTAGTATCAGTGATGTTTCATTACTGTATACGTTATCTGCTAATGCTTGTGTTGCGAATTTTTCTGCTAATTTTGCAGCTGATTCGCCTTCGGCCATTTTCTCAGTTATAAATGCCCTAGTTAATTGCCCTGACAAGTTTTCTATTTTGTTTGTGAACTCTGTTAACTTTGTGTTTCCTTGTTTTGTGTTTTTGAGCTGAGCCAATATTGCATCGGAAGATATTTTCTCAGAAAATTTTGTGTTTAATTTGTCTATTAGTTTATTGATTGTATCTATATCGTCTGATGCTGTATATTTGGCTTTGCCTGTTAATCGTGTTTTGATGAATTTTAGGAGGATGGCTTTATGTTCTACTGAAGTTAGGTCGTCCAGGAGTTTTATTGACCCAATGAATGATTCGGTTTCGTCGGGATTTCCGTCAAAATATTTTACTAATGCGGTAGCCGTTTTGATATCAAACGCCATGTTTTTATTTTTTTGGTTAGAGATTATTGAAAATATTTTCTCTCCTAGCTTTATTATTTCCGCATAAACGTTTTTTATTTTAATAGCTGTTTTCGCGTCTGTCTTAAGGTTCTGTAGTGTAAGTCTGGTTTTGTCGAGTATCTCTGTGGTTTGCGCTAGTTTTTCTTCTAATGTTTTTTCCGTTAATATTCTATTAGGGTTTTTGTTGAAATTTGTTATTATATTATTTAAGATTTTTTCATATCCCTCTAATTGTTCCATTAAAGAAAAAATACTGGCGTTAAAAGAAATTATGTTTATATAAATTTAATGATTGTATTTGTTAAAAGAATTTATTTTTATATAAATTTAATGATTATATTTGTTAAAAGAATTTATTTTTATATAAATTTAATGATTATATTTGTTAAAAGAAATGATTACACATTTAAATTGAGTGGAGTGCTTAGATATTTTTTCTTAAGTCCTCTTTTGTGGTTTTTGTACATTAAGTATAGCAGTTCAACAATTTTTATAATTACTATTATAATCAAAAGAATCATAATTTCTGTATTGACTACTTGGACTGTATCTTGTATAACTATGTTATTTGCAACTTCGCCTGTGTTGTCTACCTCCTTAGATTGGGTTTTCCCCATCTTGGAAATAATTTTAATTTCAACTAAACGTGTAACAGTAATAATATATTTTTTTTTTTTTTTTTATATATTTTTTTTAATTTTGCATCTTTTTCTTTTGTATTTTATTATAAATTTTGCTTTTTTCCAGAGAATTTGTCTCCAGATTATACGCTTTGTACAGGAGCGCTATCTCTTTCCGCTTGCGAAAGGCTCTTCCGCCCCTTGTGCGCTGCTTCTTCGGCTTCTGTGGTTTTGATTTCGTCTCTTGCCTTCGTCTGTACTCTTCTATTGTTAATGGTAGCGGTCCTATGTTGATTTCTCGCCGTTTTTGTCCAGTTGATGCAGCCGGTGTGATCTTATCTGGCAATGTTTGTACGCTGATTACATCTATTTTCTTCTTCGTGGGAATGTATGTTGTAGGTTGCTGGTCTTCCTTCCTTGATGGTTGTGGGTTGTATTCGAGAAGCTTCTCTAGCTTCTTGAAGATTTTATCGAACGCTTCCGTGATGTCGGTCTACCCAAGTATTATGGTTGTTGTTCCATAGATCCGAAGATTGCCATGATGGTTAAATGTGTCACGGTCGCCATGTGATGATACCGATTAAATACGTGATACAAGGGCAGCGAAGCGCGATGTTGACCCAAGAAAGGAATAATAAATTGTTGTTAGTGAACGGATTTTAGGTGGAGCGGCCGTTCCCGCTCATTAGTAGGCACTTCTGCCGAAATCAATGTAATTCCAATGATATGCCAATTAGCGGCAGGCAGTTGGGACTGCCGAACTTACCATTTTCTTAGCCTAATTGCGGCTTGCAGATGGTGCTGCGTGGGGTGATCTTTCCACTTATAAAAACACGGCAAAGGTACTTGCCAATCTAAAAGTTTATTGTGGAATGATACATTTTGTAATTATCTTAGCCTATTTATACAATTTAACTTATGCTAGCTAAGCATCTTTTGGGTTCTCACCAAAAGTGCTTACGATGTACTTTACCTAATTCCACGGTCCCGCCAGACAAGAACTCACATAATTCACATCGCGAAGACAAGTAGTGATATCCGATTACGTCTGGCTGATGTACGTCTGGTGCATATAGTAGTAAACATAATCTCGGGTTATGTTTACTATATGAACGTTTAGTGTGTGAATTCTTGTTGACAAGGCCGTTAGGAATATGCATACAAATATTACTACAGGGGACTTGGTAATAGGTTGTGATGCCAATGCCCATCACACCTACTGGTCTAGCACAGACTGCAACGATAGCGGTAAGTCAATTCTAGAATTTCTTAGCATGAACAATCTAAATGTTTGTAATGCTGGTAACAGTCCCACCTTCATAAATAGAGCAAGAAGCGAGGTTATCGACCTGACTCTTGCAACTAACTTTAAATCACTAACGGTCCACAACTGGGAAGTTTCGAAAGAACCATCCTTGTCAGACCACATGTGGATAAGATTTGAAATAGTGGGATCAACACAAAATAGCCGGTTGTACAGGAATCCAGCAAGAACTGATTGGGTTAAATATCAGGAGCTAATAAACCAAAGACTACCGGCAATAGTTCCTTACCCAATAAAAACAACAGATTCCTTAGATAAAAGAGTGGGTATGTTAACAAATATACTAACAAACTCATACAAGAGTTCCTGCCCTCTGAAGTCTGCCAAAGATAGTAAGAACACTGTCTGGTGGAATAACGATCTCGATATCCTGAAAAAACGAGCAAGAAAAATCTTTAATAAAGCTAACTCCAGCAAACTTGACACAGACTGGGACAAATACAAAGCAGCACTTATACTGTATAAAAAACAGCTAAGAGCCGTCAAACGAAATTCATGGAAGAGATTCTGTGAAGAAATCGATAACGTCAACGAAACTGCTAGGATAAAGAGGACCCTATCCAAAGACCCATACATGCCTGAATTACTGGATAAAGGCAATGGTTCATGGACGGGGTCTAGCGGCGAGTCACTTGAACTTTTAATGCAAACGCATTTCCCTGGTTGCTTTGAGCCCCCACCACAAAGTTCATGTGCCGATCGCATTCTAGCTAACTCAGAACTAGTAGATACAGTCGTGACACCAGGAAACATAGGAATGGCGTTCAGTTCCTTCAAACCTTACAAGTCACCAGGGCTGGACGAAGTCTATCCCGCAATGATCCAGAACGCGGATAATACAATAATTCAGTACCTGGTAGACATATATAAAGCATGCATCAGTCTTTGTTACATACCGAAGTTATGGCAAGAGGTTAAGGTAGTTTTCATACCTAAACCAGGTAGAGCCTCCCACAACATCCCGAAGGCTTTTCGACCCATCAGCCTGGCTTCGTTCCTTCTTAAAGGCCTAGAAAGACTGGTGGACAGCTACCTACGGGCAAATCTGAACCTCTCGGTTAGATGCCCCCACCAACACGCCTATCTGAAAGATAGATCTACTGACACCGCCTTGCATGTGACGGTAGCCGCCGTAGAGAAAGCTTTCCATCAAAAAGAGGTTGCACTCGGTGCCTTCCTAGACGTGGAAGGCGCGTTCAACCACGTCAACATTGACGCCATAGTTGAGGCCTTGCGTAGCCATAGTGTGGAACCTCTCCTGACTGCATGTATAGCAAAGCTTCTTCGTTCGCGGAAAATCGTAGCACGAATGGGTGAAGAGACAAGGAAGGGCTCTGTTCACAAAGGAACGCCACAGGGCGGAATAATATCACCTCTCCTGTGGGTCTTAACAGTGAATGAACCCCTTTCCATCTTAAATCAGAACGGCTACCCCACAATAGCATATGCAGACAATCTTGTCATCATGCTAACTGGTAAGTTTGAGCAAGTTCTAGGAGACCTCATGCAATCCGCTTTACAACTGTTAGATAGCTGGGCACTAGATAAGGACTTACTATTAACCCACAAAAAACAGAACTGGTCCTCTTCTCCAGAAGAAGAAGACCATATGTTTTCAATCCACCAAACATTCGAGGAATCAATATGGTCCTCTCGAATCAAGTTAAATATTTAGGCCTAATTCTTGATAGCAAATTATCCTGGAAGGCCAATATTCAGGAACGAGCAAAAAAAGCTACAGTAGCCTTCTTCGCTTGCAAGAAGACATTCGGTTTGAGATGGGGCCTTAAGCCGCACCTCATCCACTGGATGTATACCAGTATTGTTAGACCAATTATTTGCTATGGTGCGCTGGTGTGGTGGCCGGCGGTGGTACTAAGAACCAACCTGACACCCTTACAGCTGATCCAACGGATGGCATGTCTGTGCATAACAGGTGCCCTTAGAACTACACCGACTGCAGCTCTGGAGGTGATTCTCTCACTACCCCCACTTGATCTTTTTATAAAAGAAGCAGTGGGCCTGGCAGCCATTAGATTAAAAACCACTAAATCGTGGTCAGCGCCACAAATTGGTCATGGACAAATTCTAAACGTCATTAGAAACGCAAACTCCCTTTTAGACCGCGAGTATGATTGCATGAACCAACCGCAGGTTGAGAAACGGAAGTTTCACATTAAGTTTCCTGAACGAAACGAATGGGCAAGAAATACGATACTCAGCACCTGTATAGGCTCTCATCGCTATACGGACGGATCTAAAACTAGCCAGGGGACAGGTGCAGGGATTTATTCCCACGACCATTTCATCTTCCAGAACACGCGACAGTGTTCCAAGCAGAAGTATTAGCCATTAACGAGTGTGCAAAAATTATTCTTGATAAGCAGAACAGTCTCGGAAATTGTTACATTTTCTCGGACAGCAGGGCTGCACTTCAGGCACTCCAATCCTACAGGACTACATCCAAACTAGACACAATTTAAATCGCCTAGCGGCCATAACGGAAGTTTTTTTAATTTGGATACCGGGTCATAGTGACCTGCTAGGTAACGAGGCGGCAGATACGCTTGCACGGCAAGGATCTGCTAACATCAATTCCACTAGGAAGTCTGTCGATGTAGCACCAACAGTGCTGAAGACTAGCTTCAAACAGGCTATTTTGGATTCTTTCTTGGCGGGGTGGCGGCAGCTGGAAAGCTGTAAAACAGCCAAATCCTTTTGGGAAGAACCGAACAAAAATATTACAGCTCAGCTGTTACAACGTAGTCGCTACAGTATCCGAACTATTGTCGGCCTGACCACAGGCCATTGCTTGCTAAGGCTGCACGCATTTAGGATGCGAATCGCGAGCGACAGCTTGTGCAGAGGTTGCGAGGAAGACGAAGAATCTATCGAACATTATCTTTGTCACTGTCTGCAAATCTCCAACAGTCGTCTCCTTTGTTTAGGCTCTAGATTCTTCTCAGAACTAGACGACCTCAGAGGCGTCCAACATTCAAGCTGTTAAGGTTCGCAAACCGAACCAAGTGGTTAGAGCAATAGGAGTGACTTCCAACTCATAACTATAGGGGGAGTACAATGGGCCCAACTAGATGGCCTCAGTGCTTGTGGTTCTATGCAACCACCCTCCTACAACCTAAACCTAAACCTACTGTCCAATGTGTAATTATTTTGTGAAAGTAATAAAAAATTTAAAAACTAACAAAAATATATACGAGTTGTGTACCCAGAAATAAATTCTTGAGGGGCAAATGGTCGTTCTCGTGTTGCATAAATAAAAATATTGACGTTTCGGTCTCTGCTGAGACCTTTATGTCTCAGAAACGTCACGAATAATAAAGCGTAAAAGTGTAGAATCCGGAAATCTTTCCTTTCAATTTGAAATGTACTGTGAAAACATTCACCAAACCAACTTTTAACTAGTTCAAATTTTTCTCTACAGCACGCTTTACACGATCGATTTTTTCCATTGCAATTTGCATCGCCTTTCTGGTCGCAAGTAAACATTTTTTCATCCATCTTTTGATCGCATAAATTTTTAATGCGTTACACGGTCGCAATTTTTTGAATTGGAAAGCGTTAAAATTCTTCAAAATGATTGATCAGTGGTTAATATTCACAGGGATGGATAAAAACTTTGATTTACAGTCTTAAACGCTGCAATAATTCACTCTCTTCACTTTTTACGAAAAATTTAAACGCGCCAGTATTTCTTGGGATATTTTGTGGCTCATATCATCGTCACACCGAACCATGCCCCACAACTCTAATCGGTGACATTCTTAGTGTTGAAAGGAACGAAACGAATAAAACAGATCATTCGTCAATATTCAATGTCCAAGTAATCTCTTTTCAATTCAACGCCGTACAACATTAACAACAAATATCCCATATTTCCAGAATAAAACCAAAACTTGACGAATTGGGTTCGTTGCATGCACATCTTCTCCGGCCCACATTGGACGACAGCTGCGAGAAGAAACTCTCATCGACAATCTGAGCCAGGAAATTTGCAAACTGATTACTTCCATCCATCGACACATTCAGTTGGGTTTGTTGATTAAACTTCACAAATCATTTCAATAGTTATTATTGTGGATCTGCCACTGAAAAACCCTTCTTTCGCTCCCTACTACACGGTGAGCGTTAGTAATCGAGTCGAATTCATAGATGTTATCCAGGGTACTGTCATCTGCAAAGCAATGAATCGGATTGAGCGTTGACGACAAAAGGTCATTGATAAAAATAAGAAAGAGTGTGGGTGATAAAATAGAGCCTTGACGGACTGCGGAATCTGTGGGAAAGGGGGAAGATGCCACGCCATCCAACAAGACTTGTATGATGCGTTCATATAAGAAACTCTCAATCCATTTTCAATTTCAATCCATTTTCCATGATTTGATCGACATTTTCCAATATGCTCTTTAAAAGTTTATTTGAATTTTTCGTGCGCTTATAGAGAATACTTAAAACAGCGAAACCGTTTCTATGGTTTTGTGCATCTTTGCGACTGTATTTCATATTACGATGAAGTAAATGCATTTCTAGGATTAATCTGAAGTGATTTATATGTAGAGAGAAGAAAGAAAATAGCACAGATGGATCGAAAATAGTTACTGAGGCTCATCAAAAACGTGCTCCGTACCACCCCAATGCCAGTGGATATTTTCCAGTACATATTCATATTTGAGCGGTCCACCGACTATCGTTATATTAAAAAATTTCGGAACTGGTATCGAAACTAAAAATTGTTTTCTTCAATTCAATTAAATCGTACTTTCAGATCGGTTTACTAAATTATTATCAACTACTACTACATCTAAAAAAACGGTGGAAACTGTGTCGCTGAAATACTGCACAGCATGATATGCAAAATTTGGACAGAGGAAATCCTACCCGACGACTGGCGAAAAAGCATTATATGTCCAATTTACAAGAAAGGAGACAAACTCTGCTGTGAGAACTACAGGGGTATATCATTGTTGTGTACGTCCTCTAAAATACTGACAAAAATTATTGAACGTCGTCTTAAGCCCTATACTTATCAAATAATTGGCGAATACCAAGGCGGATTCAGGACCGGACGATCTACAACAGACCAGATATTCTCGGTGAAACAGGTGCTTGAGAAATGCTGGGAATATAACACAGACGTGCACCAAATATTCGTAGATTTTAAACAAGCATACGACAGTATTGACAGGAGCGTACTATACCAAATCATGCTTGACTTTGGAATTCCTCCAAAACTAGTCCGACTAACAAGACTCACAATGACGAACACTGAATCCCAAGTGAGAATACAAACCGATTCCACAACCAGCTTTCGAACGGAATGTGGTTTAAAGCAGGGAGATGGTCTAGCTCCTATGCTTTTCAACTTGGCACTAGAGTATGTCGTCCGAAAAATCCCAGTCGACACCAACGGGACACTACTATTCAAGTCCACCCAACTAGTAGCATACGCTGACGACATTAACATTCTAGCAAGATCCTTCCCTAGTGCTAAGGAGGTATTTGTCAATCTTGACTCCGCCGCAAAAGAAGTCGGGTTGCGCATTAATGAAAGCAAAACAAAAGTAATGACGCAAACAAGAAGGAGAACACCAATCAGACAAAACATAACAATTGCGGAATATAATTTGGAGAGTGTGGACAACTTCATATATCTTGGGGCTAATCTAGCAAAGGACAGTAATGAAACAGACGAAATCAAACGACGGATAATACTAGCAAATAAGACGTATTATTCGGTACTTAAAATAATGAAATCCAAGAAAGTGCACAGGAACAATAAGCTGCGGATTTATAAAACTATTATACGACCTGTGCTCTGTTATGGCAGCGAGACGTGGACATTAACGTGAACTTCCGAAAAAGCAGTTAACGCATTCGAAAGAAAGGTCCTCCGAAGAATTTTGGGACCTGTGAAGGAAGGAACGGAATGGCGAATAAGATACAACCATGAGTTGTATCAACTCTACGACGAGCCAGAAGCTTCAACGTTCATCAAGTTACGTAAACTGCAGTGGGCTGGCCATGTAGAGCGAATGGAAGACAGAAGAATCCCCAAACGTGCTCTTAAAGGCAAAGCGAGTGGTAACCGGCCAGTAGGCAAACCACGCAAGCGATGGGAAGACTCGGTTGATGAAGACAGCAAAGCCATTCTAAAAATTAGCAGCTGGAGGACGCGGTCTTTGGATCGAGACGATTGGAGGCGACGACTTCAGGAGGCCAGGGCCCGATTTGGGCTGTCGCGCCATTGATGATGATGACTACTACATCTAATACTACTATACAACACTACAAGAATCCTGAAACATTTTCCTTATACCAGCTTGTTACTGCCTAGGAAACAATCCTCATATTATGGACAAATCTTTTAAGTAACCGAGAAAAGCACTAAAGATATAAAAGTGGTTCTTCAAAAATCTTTGTTTGTTTTTAATTCAGACATAGAAATAAAAATAAAATCACCTCCATGGCCGCTATTGAAAATTGAAAAACTCTCAAAATAAGTATCGTAATTGTTGAATATAAATGTCATATAATGCGCTTTTTTAGCACTCCAATCGTTTAATTGTATTGGACTTTGACTAGAACCCGTATCACATAATCCACTCCAATAAGGAAATCAATCAATCAAATTCCTGTTAACACCCCCTATAGGGGCATAGGACAGAAACAACTCTCTTCCACAAGGCGCGATCCTGAGCATCGGCTTTAAGCTGTTGCCAGGACTTGTTTATTCCTCTGGCCTCCTGCTCAACTGCTCGCTTCCATGTGTTACATGGTCGACCAACCCGACGTCTTCCTTGAGGGTTATAATCCAGAGCCTGTTTTGCAATGTTTCGCTCTGGTTTCCTCAAAGTATGACCGATCCACTGCCACTTTCGCCGTTGAATCTCAATACCTATTTTAGTCTGGCGAGTTGCACTCCAAAGTTCGTCGTTGGAGATTACTTCTGGCCAGAATATTCCTAAAATGCGCCGGAGGCATTGGTTTACGAAAGTCTGTAGTTTCTTGGTAAGTCGAACGGTCACTTTCCACGTAGTACAACCATATAACAACACGGATTTGACGCATGCGTCAAAAACTCGCAGCTTCGTGCGAAGGGAGATCTCTCTTAACCTCCAGAAAGGGGAAAGGATACCGAAGGCCTGACGAGCTTTATTTAGCCGTGCCTCAACATCCTTTTCGGCTCCGCCGTCCATGCTGACAATGCTTCCGAGATAGCAAAAATCTTGCACCTCTTTCACATCCTGTCCATTAAGAACAATCGGTGTGCTTGCGTTCGAACCCATGTGCATGTACTTGGTTTTACGCACATTTATTTTCAGTCCCGCCTCTTTGCATTTAGAATGCAACGAGCGAACATTTGACTCTAAGTCCGAACGGGTATGTGCAAGCAAGCACACGTCATCAGCATAATCAAGGTGACTTAAGATGTTAAATAGTCTCCATTGAAGACCTTTACCTTCCCCACCTTCCAGTGCAGCTTTCAAGATGTCATTTATTACCACCAGAAACAGGGCTGGTGATAATGTGCAGCCTTGTCTGACACCCGTTCGCACAGGAAAGCTCTCGGACAGCTCTCCTCTATGCAAGACGCGACACCTTGCATCTTCGTAGGATTCTTTAATCATAGCTATGACCTTATCTGGAATACCTCTCCTACGCAAAGCATTCCATATGTAATCTCGCTTAACGCTGTCGAAAGCCTTCTCGAAGTCCAAAAACATGAGATGTAGTGGCGAACCCATTTCGGCTGACTGCTCTAATATTATCCGTAGGGTATTTGTGTGGTCGGTACAAGACGACCCTTTACGGAATCCAGCCTGATAAACTTCGAGAGTGCTCTCGACGACATCACTAATCCTATTGAGAATTGCGTTAGCCATAATTTTTTAAAAACGGCAGTAAGTAGACATATACCACGCCAATTGCCACAATCCCGAAGGTCGCCCTTCTTCGGAATTTTCACAATGACGCCCTCCTTCCATTCAGTCGGATATCTTCCATCATTCCACACCTTAGTGAAGAGTGGGAGGAGTATATCAGCTGTTATTTCCGGGTCCGCTTTAAGGAGTTCGGTTGGTAGTCCGTCTATACCTGGAGCTTTCCTTCCCGCCATTGACCGAATGGCGGAAGCTATCTCTTCCTTATCTAGGGGATCGTCCCTAATAGAGGATTGTTGCGGCTGGATGTTTGGAAGTTGTTCTGTTTCCGGAATATCTTCATCTGACAAGATGTTTAAAATATCAGAGAAGTATTCCTTCCATCGCCGCAACTAGTGTTCACTCATATTAAGGAGAGTTCCGTTGACATCTCTCACCAGGTGGTTGGCGGTGAAATTCCTGTTCGTTAACTGTTTCATGATTTGTCGCGTCTAACAGCCTTTTTAAGCTGTATATGAGCATCGCGGTAGTTCTGCCTCAAGTCGGGCGTTCGTTGGTTGACATCGGGTTGAGAGATGATTGCCAATTTGGCTTTTTTCCGATTGCCAACATTGTCCCATGTGTCTTGCGACATCCAGGGTTTCTCACCGCTTTGCGCATATCCCACAGATTCTTCAGCACTAGTTAGAAAAGTGTTTCTGGTTGCCTCCCAATTGGCGTCCAGTGTGCGCATTTCATGTTCACCCAATGTGGATGACTTTTCGCGTAGAATGGTGGTGTTTTCGAGTTTTTTGTTGGGATCTCTGAGTTTATCCACATTAAGCTTGCGCTTCATTTGAAGAATTTGCGGTCGTCGGATAGCTGCTGTACACAATCTCAAGCAGGCAACCATCAAGTGGTGATCGCTCCCCACGTCAGCTTCACGTTTCGCTCGCACATCGAGGAGACATCTTCTCCATCGGCGACTTATAGCCAAATGGTCGATCTGGTTCTGAGTAACACCATCAAGGGAAACCCAAGATGTTTTATGATGACTCTTGTGTGGAAAAAGGGTCCCTCCGATGACCATTTGTCGAGTACTACAGAACTCCACAAATAATTCGCCGTTTTCGGGTCTCTTAATCCAAGGTCGTGAAGGGTCGACCCAAGGGTCACCATGCCTCCCCATGACGTGTTCTAGTCCAGTGTTGTCTGATCCAACCTGGGCGTTCATATCTCCCGAGATGATAATAATATCACCTCTTGGAACACGTTCGAAGGTGGCACTCAGTTGGCTATAAAACTCCTCTTTGTCACCAGATGTTGCGGTATTAGTTGGTGCGTAGCACTGCAAAATTGTGACGTTTCTGACACTGGTCCTGAGCCTGACGACGATAATCCTATCCGAGATTGGTTCCCAGCTAATGAGACTGTTTCTCGCTCTCGGCGTAAGGACGAACGCCACGCCATTTCTGGCTTCACTTTTAGGGCCAATGTACAGAATAGTGTTTCCGCTAGGGGTTCGTTCTTCTCCTGATCCTGTCCACCTGACCTCGCTCAAGCCCAAGATTTGGATGTTATAGTGCTTCATTTCACGGTCGATCACTGATTGGCGGTGCAAGGACCGAGTAACCCCAGCTCTTCCCCCGTCATTCAATGTTCGAACGTTCCAGAAGCCAATCATAGTCCGTTTTCGAATGCCAAAAGTCATTACCGTAGAATCAGTCCTTATCCGAGGCGCTGTATCCGCTTCTCGTATCATTTAGGTCTTAAGATCACGGGTGATAAGCCCATGATCCAGTGAGTGTCCATTTACCATTTTTAGGGCAAGCAGGACTGGCTGTGGGTGAATTCTACAGCCCCCATCCCAGAGGGGGATAGTTAGCTCAGGTCCGTGGAGTCGCTAACTCCAAAGATAGTTGCAAGAATTGGTAAAACCTCATACTACAACTACCCCCTTGCGGGGTATAAGGAAATGCTAGTTATTAAATAATTGTAGTCGAAATTATTTCATTTAAATTAATTCAATTACGATGGCCTATTTTTGGATAGCACCAATTAGCTGAGTGGCGTTTTGCTGTCTGCGTCAATCGAATCCTCCCAGCGCTTCCGTGGTTTTCCAACCGGTCTTTGTTTATTGACTTTCCCTTTTAGTGTTCGTGGAATGGGTTATTGTGAACCATTTATTTCATCATTTTGGCAAATTAAAGGATGAATCAGCAGGAACTATGTCTCAATTTTATGTACCGGAAAACTAAAACGACGCACGCGGCCATCGAGTTAATGGTAAACAACCCTTATGGAATTATCAAGAGTTACTATCTCAAGTGTTTACTGGCTTTAATAGAAATAGCGGTAGACGTAATACTTGAATTGTTAGTCAAACGTTCTAGAGTCGATGCAATTAACTTCAATTAAAATGTATTCGCCAAAAAAATGATTAATAAATACAGGAATGGTTTGGTGAATGTTTTCACAGTGCATTTCGAATTGAAAGAAAAGATTTCCGGATTCTATATTGTTACGGCTTATTATTCTGCTGAGATCTTTATCAAACTGTAGCAGTTCGATAAAGGTTTCAGCAGAAACCGAAACGTCTCGAAAAATAAACCGTAACAGTGTAGAATCCGGAAATCTTTTCTTTCAAATACAGGAGTGTGCTGTATCAATTTGTCGCAATATTGTTACATGCCAATACAATGCTGGTCATCAATTCAACTGTCTAATATTCTCGACATACACGCACACACATTGGACTCGCACAGAGCCGCTAAGGGTACAGAAATATTTGTTGTCGCTCAAAAACTTCGATTCCGTGTTTTTGTCTGTCCGTCTGTCTACAGCATAACTCTCGAAAGCTTTGAGCTATAGTGCTAAAAATTTTTGTATGTCATTTTTAGCAAAAAGGTAACTTTAAGTTCGTGAACGGGCCACATCCCCCACTCCTTCTACCACCTCCAATACAAATTTCACGAAATTTTCAGAAATTGATTTTTCTTTGAAACTATTTAAGCTATCGACTTCAAATTTGGGTCGAAGTATTACGACATAAATTTCATTAATATGACTGAATATTGATCCGATCCCGTCACTCCTTCTACCCCCTCCCATACAAATGTATAATTTTGAAACAAGCATTTTTTGGATTTGCATTGGAACTAGCAAGGTTATAGAAACGAATTTTTTTCCAGAATTAGATTTATTATAATTGCAATCAGTATTGAAAAAATTATCAACTTCACCTCACTCCTTCTACCCCCTCCCATACAAATTTCACGAAATTTTGAAATTTAAATTAAATTATTTTTCTTCGAAACTGTTAAAGCTATCAGCTTGATATTTTGCATAAAGTATAAAAATAGAAATACCAATAATGAGAAAAAAAATGTTTTTGATCCGTACACTCCTTCTAACCCCTCCCATACAAATGCATCATTTTTGTTAAGTGCATTATATCGATTTCCATTAAAACTAGAAAAAGTATAAGCTTAAAATTTAGCCAGATTTTGTTTTTTAATAATTGCAATAAATGCGAAAAAAATTATCAGCTCCTCTTCACTCCTTCTACCCCCTCCCATATAAATATCTGTATTATAAATTCAAGGAAAGCATTTCTTCTTCGAACATATGAGAGCTTTCGACTATGAAATTAAAACAAAGCCTGGCGATAATAATGTCGATAAGCAGTTTCAAAATCTTCTAAGCCCCTCCACTTCCTCTGCCACCTCCCATACAAATGCCCCAATTTCAGGAAAACTATGTCAAATTGAAAATAATGAAAGCTAAATTCAGCACGAAATATTTTGCATACCACATTAGGTGTCATATCCAAAAATTACAAACCTTCCTCCTCTGCTTCTACCACTTCCCATACTAAAGTCATTATTAATTATTCAAAAGAATTAAAGGTGACATATTTTCCGGTACATTGAACTCTTTCTCATTTCATCTAGAGTATCATATGATTATAATTCTGTTATGTTTTGAGTTATTTTAGCAATAACTTAGCATAAAAACACATTTTTGAAATTTTTGTCTGTCTGTCCGGCCGCTTTTCACGCCCAAACGGCTGAACTGATTGTAATGAAACTTGCACAGTTTGTTAGGTGTCCATCGGGATGTAATCTGCTTTAGGTTTTATTTCCCTCCCCTCACGCCTTCTACCCCCTCCCATACAAAGTGACTCATTTTCAAAAATATATATTAATCAAATTTTCTTGGAAACTATAAAAGCTATTAGTTTGAAATTTGGAATATATTATTTCTATTAGAAATGCAGTATTTTGGTATACAAATTATTTGAGTTCCCTTACTTCTTCCTTCACCTCCCATACAAACTACACTTTTTCATGAACCACTTTACACCAATTTTTTCAGTACGTGTTATTTCCATCAAGCTAAAATGTTGTATCAAATCCTTAATTATAATTATTATTAATATCGGGAAAAAATTAACCGATTAGCTTCACTCCTTTTACCCCCTCCCATACAATATCAATTGCATGATGATCATAGTTGTTTCTCAAAAAATCATCAAAAACCGCCTTCTCCTTCCACCACCTCCCATATAAACCGCACTTTTTCATGAAATACTCTAAACCAATTTTCGCAGTACATTTAAATTTCATCGAGCTAAAATTTTGTACTTAATCCTTAATTAGCATTATTATTGATATCGGGGACAAAATTAACCAAGTAGCTTCACTCCTTCTACCCCCTCCCATACAATGTGACACAGTTCCACGACTTTACAAGAATTCGATTTTCTTGAAAAGTATGAATGATACAGATCTGAAATTTAAAGTATATCAATTGCATGATAGTTATAGTTGTTTCTCGAAAAATCACCAAAAACCCCCCACTCCTTCTACCACCTCTCATACAAATTGCACAATTTGATTAAATTCAATGCACTAAGTTTCTCAGTACCGACTCAATTTTTGAAGCTTAAATTTGATACAAAGCATTTTTATAGCTACTCTAGCATGATGTGAAACAAATTAGTTCAGCGCTGTCACCCCTTCTACCACTCCCCATACAAAATTTCTTAACACCGCAAAAATTTCGATTTCATTTATACATAGTATCGTATGATTGGGCTTTACGCACAATCGTAGTCCTATTATGTTTTTAAGCTTAATATTATTTTTTTTTTTTTTTTTTTTTAATTAACACCAGCTAAAATTATTCACATGTCCTTAACGCTGATCTCGGGTTTAATTTGATCACGAGCCTGTCCCATACAAATGCGAGTATCATGCTTTCATTCTTAATAATTTATGGTTCTGATAACAACAAAATACAAACCATTTTCTTCAAAGACCCATTAAATAATGTATTACTAACTACACTCTCAAAAATTGCTTATTATTGCTATTTGTACGGGCCTCTCTATCCAGATCAGGGTCAAAATATTTCAAAGATTCCACAAGCTTTCTATCTTGCCCAAAAATTTTTCGCATAAAAAATTCCTATCTTTCAAATGAACGATTTTGATTGGCTCGCTCCATGTTTACGATGTTTACGTATACCTTCCAATGCCACTGAGAGAATCTGCGATCTTATGCGTCCTTTCGATGAGCTGCTTATTTTCGGAGATTTTAATCTACCTTATGTGACATGGTGTCGCTCCGAAGATGACGATTGCCTAATGCCATCTTTCACTGGAAAGGCTTCTCGGCAAGATCAACATTTTTTGGACTGCATGCTATCCACAAGTTTAGTTCAGTCCAATCATATAGCCAACAGTTTTGGAAGGTACTTGGACCTAATTTTTTCTTCGAGTTCAAGCAGCATGACTATTAACCATTGTATTGCTCCACTACTGCCAGAATCCGCACTTCATCCTGCGCTTCACGCAATTTTTCATTTGGATTCAAGTGCAAAAAGTAACGTTGCTAAAGAAGTATCATATCAATTTAATTTTAATAAAGCTGATTTTACTGTTTTGAACCAGGACATACTATCATGCGATTGGTCGCGCGTTCTTAAAGAACAAGATGTTGAGATAGCTGCTTCAAATTTTTACACCGCGCTTTTTACTTGCTTTACACGGTGTGTACCGTTCACCCACGAGAAGCAGGCAAAACGATTTCCATGGTTCGATGACGATTTGACTCATTTGAAAAATTTAAAAATTAAAGCAAGGAAGTCGTACTGTCTCTCGAGAACCGATGCGGACTACATTTTTTACTCTGAGCTACGTGATTTGTTCGTTAGTCAGTCTACTGCGGCGTATAATAATTACGTCAGTAAAATTAAGCGATCAATCAAGGATAAGCCTAAGCAATTCTGGAATTTTGTGAATTCCAAAAGGCGCACCGACGGTTATCCCGCTTCTATGTCTTTCGACGGTGTAGTCAGTGATGACCCCTTAGTTATAAGCAACTTTTTTGCTGACCATTTCCGTACTGCTTTCACTACCTCAAATCGTACGATTAGTCCTGAGGATTTCCATTACATATCGAAATTTCTTTCTACCTCATTAGAGATGAAAGATCTTCATATTGAGGAAGCGACCATTTTAAAGTTTATTTCAAGCATTACGGATAGTTTTTTCAGAGGTCCAGACGGCATCCCTGCTGCCGTATTAAAGCGTTGTAGTACCTCTCTCGTTCTGCCTTTATGCCATATATTTAACGCTTCTCTCCTTTCGGGGATATTTCCTAGTTTGTGGAAATACTCCACTATCAGACCATTGCTTAAGAAAGGTAAAAGAAGTGATGTGTGTAACTATCGTCCTATTGCTAATCTTTCTTGCATACCTAAGTTGTTCGAGGCTGTTGTTTGTGATATAATGAATTTTCATTGTAAATCAATCATTAGTCCTGCCCAACATGGGTTTACCAAAGGTAGGTCGACCACAACAAATCTGATGGAATTTTCCAATTTCACTATTCCTGTTATTTAAGACGGTAAGCAGGTTGACTGCATATATACCGACTTTACCAAAGCTTTTGATAAAGTTGACCATACTATTCTTGCCTACAAGCTATACGCGCTTGGATTTCCTATTATTTTCATAGATTGGATCAGATCTTACCTATCTAATCGTACCCAAAAAGTGATTTTTCGAGGTGTTTATTCCTCTGCTATACCCAACACATCTGGTGTGCCACAGTGAAGCCATCTAGGACCACTGTTATTTATTTTATTTATTAACGACGTGAGTTCGGTTATTTCCCACTCCCGGTGCTGACGATGCGAAATTGTTTCGCGATATTTCGAATCAGAATGACTGCGCATTGCTTCAAAGTGATTTGCAACGTTTTTTTGACTGGTGTACATTAAACTGTATGTCTTTGAATATTAGTAAATGTGCAAGCGTTTCATTCTTTAGGACCAAATCTCCCATACATTTCGACTATGTCCTAGACGGTAGCACACTAAACCAGACAGATAAGGTACTGGATCTAGGTGTATATTTTATTTCCGCATTTACGTTTGACGATCATATTGACTACATAATCAGCAAGGCCAACTCCGTTTGGGGTTTCGTTAAAAGATGGTGCAAGGACTTCAATGATCCTTATATAACTAAGACTTTATACTGTACTTTTGTACGCTATATTCTGGAGTATGCGTGTCAGGTATTACGAGGAACATAAGAGTAGGATTGAGTCTGTACAGCGAAGATTCTTAAGGTTCGCTCTAATAGACCTTCCTTGGTCTGATACGTTGCGTCTTCCTCCTTACGTACAGCGCCTAAAACTCCTTTCTCTAGAGTCGCTTGAGAATAGACGGATTATCCTTAGGGCGACTTTTGTATTTAAATTAATCTTAGGAGAAATTGACTCCCCATATTTGTTCGAAGCCATAACTTTTAGTATTCCGCGTCGATCCTTGAGAAACTATGTGCCACTCTACATTTCTCATCATCGCACCAACTACGAACCAATCGCATTGTAGTGTACTCTCGCCACTACTGTAAACACAGAATCTTAAGATAATGTAAACACAAAATCTTGAGATCATCCGGATCTCAAATCCTACCTTATCGCAGAAATAATAACATTGAGTGATCCAATGTAAACAAACAAGACACTCAATGTTATACATTAAATATCTCGACCACACAAGGTCAAGCACTTATTATGCTCGCCTTCTCCGTGCAATATGAAATGCAATTGTCTCCGATTGCATTTCCATATAAAAAAGGGACAGAGAAATTGTGCGAGATACTGACGCGTGCTAATATACATGAAAATATGTTTCATGTATATCGACATAGCAATACACTTTTTATGAATAAGTTTAGATAGGAATTTACCCATTTAATATGATTTTTGTATAAGCACATTTTTTATGAATAAGTTAGATAGGAATTTACCTATTGAATATGATTTTTGCATAAGCACTTTTTTTATGAATAAGTTTAGAATAAGAAATTTACCTACTAAGTATATTTTTTGTGAATACGTTTTTTATAAGTAAGCTACAATAGGAACTTAGCCACTAAGCATATTTGTAATAATCATTTTTTTTATATAGAGTTTAAGACAGAAAAATGTATAAAAGAAAAGTGTTGGCCCATGCTCGCCGTCATTTGTTAGAATAAAGTTACGCTCGGCATACGTGCCTCTACAAAACTTACGTTTCTTTCACTTTGACCAAAAACCTATTTCGGCATACTTGCCTACACCATACGCGGGACCAGCCGCTAAAAATCTGGTAAGTCCCCCCTTTTAACTTACCATTCACATAACATGGCGATCCTGCCCACCATACATAACATGGCGAACCTGCAAACATCAAACCTGCATAATTTAATCGTTTCCACACAGAATTAAATGGAAGACACTCAGTGGATCACCGGAATACAAGTACCAACACACATCAATCAGAAGGAAGACTCCCAGAAGACAGAAGAATACGAACCGGCACCTCCGCAGCAACAAGTACCAAAATACACCCCAACACCAAAAACGGTACGGATCGGCCCAAAACCGTTGACCATAGAAGAGTATAGAAGACGACAACACGCAAGAAAAATCATAGAAGAGCCGCCACCAATCGTCATACAAATAAAACCAAAAAGAGGAGGAAAAGCATTCCTACGACGAAAAAAGATAGCTCTACTATACAAAGAGCTCAACCTGTCAACCAGGACAGAGGAAATAAGAAGAATTAAACAAGAAATTCGCGCAACGAGAATCGAAGGAAAAAAATGGGATTCGCCGACACCAAAATCGAAGAGAAAATCTTCCTCAATTCAGGAGCAGCAAGCAACGCTTCAGAATCCACTTATTCCGCAACGCACATCGCCGGAGCAGTAGGAACAACAGTAGCAATTATAGCAATATTAGTAATAATCTATGTAGTAGTAAAAAAATATATTAGAACTAAAATTATAAGCGAAATAAATAAAAATACAACAGTTTAAAATTAATATAAAGTACCTATAAATTTACCATAACCCATGGAACAAATAGAAAATTTGCAAAAAATACAACAAAATTTTAAAAAAAACCCGAATAGAAATTTCACGGATCGGCACTTAGCTGAAACCGCTCTCAAGTTAAATTCAATTAGGGACACATTTAATAAAGATATAGAACTCCTACAAGACAAAGAAAAACTCCTTCTAAAAAACCAATTCATTACAATTCACTCGGAATTGCAAACACTTATAACAGAAAAATTAAATTCTCAACAGAACACAATGGCCACTAGCAACATTTTCCAAAGTTTGAAGCCAATTCCAAACTTTTCTGGAAATTATAAAGATCTCAGCCAATTCTTGAGCGTTACGAGAATAGTTGAAAAGTTTATAACAGACGCCCAAAAACAAGATTTCCTCACTTTGGTCATAAATACAAAGCTAACTCCAATAACTAGAAACAAATTAAATACACTCCCCACTTCCAAAACCATCGCGGAGTTATCAACAAATCTTGAAACCATATACAAACCCACTAAGTCCGCAAATGCATTGATAGCAGAACTTTCAAGCCTGAAGCAAACAAACCAGTGCACCATTTCGCAATTTGCAGAAAAAATCGATGAAATAATAAATGAGTTAACTACAACGCAAATACGCGACATTGGAGAAGAAGGCAGGCAAATCCTGACCCAAACCAATGATATCCTTGCATTGAATGCATTCAAAAAAGGAATATGGGATAGAAACGTTATCCAAACCATAGAAGCTAGCCGTGTTAAAACATTCAGAGAAGCAACTACTATTGCTGAAGAAACAGCTAACACGCTTAAAGAAAGCAAAATCTTACACTATGGAAGAAATAAATTCCACAAAAACCAGCAACGCCAAGGAAACGAAAACAAACAACAATATTACAATAATAATGGCAATAAACAATACAACAATAACAGAAATAATAATAACAATCAAAATAGAAACAACAACAATTACAACAATAACCAAAATAGGACTAACTATAACAATAATCAACAAGTCCAGAACAGAAACGGTCAAAACAGGAACCAGCAAAATAGTAACAATAACGGACAAAGGCGCAAATTCCAAAATAATAATGGATATCAACAAAATAACAGAATTTACGTTCTAGAGGAACAGGGAAACGAGGACACCCCCGAATCCGACGAGGAAATACAGACACAGGACACTCGGGGAGATTAAACTATATAATATGCCAAAAAGAAAACCATAGAAATAAAAACTGCCAAAAACAAATAAGTAAATATAAATTAAATATAATAGAATTTGATGATGGGATAACAAATTATATAACTCTAAGAACCAACAGTAACAAACAACTAAAGTTACTAATAGATACAGGCGCAGACATATCAATATGCAAATTAAATAATGCAATAAACAGATATGACATTAATGAACGAGAATACTGTAAACTGTCAGGCATTACAAATCAAGAAATCAACACTTTAGGTACCATAAACTTAGAATTCAATCTAGAAGATGAATCAATTTCACATAAAATCCAAATAGTCGACACTGATTTTCCAATCACGACAGACGGAATATTAGGACGAGATTTTTTCGCAAAATTTCGAGCCAGAGTAGATTACGACTCATACACTTTCTCAATAAACACAGACTCAAGGGAACATACACTTCCAATGCACACCAAAATATTTCAGATCAAAATACCCCCACGAACTGAAATCATCCACCCAGTAGAACTTTCGAACACAGAAGATAGTTTGGTATGTGGAAAACAACTATCAAACAATATTTTTATAGGTAACACTATAATCCCAGCCAAAGGCATCAAGCACATTAGACTATTGAATACAGGAGACTCCGAAACAATACTAGACATAAATGATTTGAAATTAGAACTCAAACCAATTACAAAATTTAAATTACTAAAAACTAAGAGCAAAACAACCACACACAGATGGGAAAAACTCAAACAAAAATTAAAAATAAATTCAAACGACACAAATTCAAAACATACCATAGAACAAATTTGCAAAGAATTTCAAGACATCTTTTATTTAGAAGATGATAAGCTTACAACAAACAATTTTTATAAACAACACCTTCAGACAACAGATAACAACCCTGTATATATAAAGAACTATAGACTACCACACGTGCACCATGAAGAAATAGATAAGCAAGTTAAAGACCTTCTAGATAAGAAGATCATAGAACACTCTGTGAGCCCACATAACTCTCCACTTCTTATTGTACCGAAAAGAAGCGAGGACGATACAAAATGTTGGAGACTAGTAGTTGATTACAGACAGCTCAACAAAAAACTAGTGAACGATAAGTTCCCACTCACACGCTTAGAAGACGTTTTAGACCGAATAGGCAGAGCAAAATACTTTTCGAGTTTAGACATGACAAGTTCATTCCACCAAATAGAGTTGGAACACAAGTCTAAACCACTAACTGCATTTTCCACTAACAATGGACACTATCAGTTCAAACGTCTACCATTTGGATTGAAAATATCATCCAATAGTTTTCAACGTATGTTGACCATAGCTCTCTCAGGTCTCGATGCCAAAGCATTTTTGTATGTAGACGACATTATAGTTTTCGGATGTTCATTAAAACACCACAACCAAAATTTAATAGAAGTATTTGAACGTTTAAGAAAATATAATCTTAAATTAAACCCAGGCAAGTGTAAACTACTAAGAACAGAAGTAGTATATTTAGGACACCTAATTACATCCAACGGTGTAACTGCTGACCCTGAGAAGTGTAAATCAGTAAACGAGTACCCAACACCTAAAGATGCCGATGAAGTACGAAGATTCGTAGCTTTCTGTAACTATTACAGACGATTTGTAAAAAACTTCGCAGCAATAGCCAAACCTCTCAATGAGCTATTGAAAAAGAACAAGGAATTTGAATGGAGTGAAAACTGCGAAAAAGCATTCATACAATTAAGGGAATGCATAACTAGACCCCCAATCCTACAATATCCTGATTTCGAAAAGGAATTTGTACTAACCACAGACGCTTCAGACTATGCGTTAGGAGCGATCCTATCTCAATAAGCATGAACTCAATAAACCAATTATTGAAAAAGAGTTACTTGCAATTCACTGGGGAATTAATCATTTCAGACCATACCTATACGGTAGAAAGTTCACAGTAGTAACAGACCATCGACCACTTGTATCATTATTTACACATAAAAACCCATCATCTAAATTAACTAGAATAAGAATAGACTTAATGGACTATGATTTCCAAATAGTATTTAAACAAGGCAGAATAAATACAAATGCAGACGCATTATCTATACATATAAATATAATTGTAGTGTCTGTCTGTTATTTGCTTATAAATGCCTATAAGTTAGTTTTTTGAGCTACTTTAGCACTAACTAAGCATAAAAACACATTTTTGAAATTTTTGTCTGTCTGTCTGTCTGTCTGTCTGTCTGTCTGTCTGTACGACCGCTTTTCACGCACAAACGGCTGAACCGATTGTAATGAAACTTGCACAGTTTGTTAGGTGTCCATTGGAATGAAATCTGCTTTTGGTTTCATTTCACTCCCCTCACTCCTTCTACCCCCTCCCATACAAAGTGACTAATTTTCAAAATATATATTAATCAAATTTTCTTGGAAACTATAAAAGCTATGAGTTTGAAATTTGGAATATATTATTTCTTTTATAAATGCAGTCTTTTGGTATACAAATTGTCTGAGTTTCCTCACTCCTTTCACCACCTCCCATACAAACTACACTTTTTCATGAATTACTTTACACCAAATTTCTCAGTACGTGTAACTTCCATAGAGCCAAACAGTTGTATTAAATCCTTAATTAACATTATTATTAATATCAGGAAAAAATTAACCGATTAGCTTCACTCCTTCTACCCCCTCCCATACAATGTGACACAGTTTCACGACTTCACAAGAATTTGATTTTCTTGAAAAATCTGAATGTTACTGATCTGAAATTTAAAATATAGCAATTGCATGATTATTATAGTTGTTTTACAAAAAATCACCAAAAACCTCCTTCTCCTTCCACCACCTCCCATATAAACCGCACTTTTTCATGAAATACTCTAAGCGAATTTCCTCAGTACATTTAAATTTCATCGAGGTAAAAATTTGAATTTAATCCTTAATTAGCATTATTATTAATATTGGGACAAAAATTAACCGAGTAGCTTTACTCCTTCTAGCCCCTCCCATACAATGAGACACATTCCACGACTATATAACAATTCGATTTTCTTGAAAAGTGTGAATGATACAGATCTGAAATTTAAAGTATATCAATTGCATGGTAGTTGTAGTTGTTTTTCGAAAAATCACCAAAAACCCTCCACTCCTTCTACCACCTCCCATACAAATTGCACAATTTGATTAAATTCAATGCACTAAGTTTCTCAGTACCTACTCAATTTTTGAAGCTTAAATTTGGTACAAAACCTTTTTATAGCTACTCTAGCATGATGTGAAACAATTTAGTTCAATGCTGTCACCCCTGCTACCACTCCCTATACAAAATTTCTTAGCACCGCAAAAATTTCGATTTCATCTCTACATAGTATCGTATGATTGGGCTTTACGCACAATCGTAGTCCTGTTATATTTTTAAGCTTAATGTTATTTTATTTGTTTTTTTTTTTTAAATAACACCAGCTACAATTATTCACATATCCTTAACGCTCTTCAACACATATATGATCTCGAATCACGGGTTTGATTTGATCACGAGCCTGCCCCATAAAAATGAAAGTATCATGGTTTCATTCTTAATAATTCATGGTTCTGATTCCAACAATATACAAACCATTTTCTTCAAAGAGCCATTAATGTAAGCAGATTACATATCCCACATAATGTATTACTAACTACACTCTCAAAAATTGCTTATTATTGCTATTTTTACGCGGACGAAGTCGCGGGCGTTTTCTAGTCTAGAATAAAAATAGATTCACAGACCCTAAAAGAAATGATGCCAAAAACCATTAACGTAGTAACCCGAAGCCATACGAAAAACGAATTAAAGAAAAAGGAAGTTACCTATAATAATAACGCGGAAACCTTACCCACTAACGAGTCTGATCAACTCTACATGTGGACAGGCACATCAATATCCGACGTAAGGAACTTGCCTCAGTTAGAATTTCACGTGAAAAATAAAGAAACAAATATAAGTCGCGCACAAATAAATTTGCCAAAATTAAAAATAATTAATGAAAAGCGGATAGTTATGGAATACAGCGATAATCCTCACCGAGACTTAGGTCAAGCACTGGAGAAGCTTATATCCAAACTGAAAAGTATGAAAATACATAAACTAGCTCTATCAATGAAAGACAAGATATTCGAATACACAACAACAAAAGAATTGATAGCAGCATATAATAAAGTGCACAGTAAAATAAATAAATATCATAGGCAAAATGATATACAAATAATATTATATAATCCGCCGGAAAAAGTGAACAAAGTAACAGATCAACTAAGGTTAATCAGTGAATATCACGAATCCAAACATGGAGGTCACACAGGCATAAGAAGAACAATCGGGAAACTAAAACAACGATACGTATGGAAAAATATGAATAAAATGGTAAAGAAACATGTTCAAAACTGTGAATCATGCAATAAAAATAAAATCACAAAACATACAAAAGAAAAATTTACAATTACAGACACACCGACGAAATGTTTTGATATAATAGCAATCGATACAGTAGGACCCCTACGTTTATCAGAAGGTTACAGATATATAGTCACCGCACAATGTGAATTAACAAAATACGTCATAGCCATACCAACGAGCACAAAAGAAGCAAAAGAAGTAGCTAAGGCAATAGTAGAAAACGTGATACTAAAATATGGACACTGTAAAATAATAAAAACAGACCAAGGTACTGAATACACTAACGAGTTATTCAACCAAATATGCCAACTCCTAAACATCAAACATGTATTGTCAACCCCTTACCACCACGAAACCATCGGTTCACTCGAACGCAACCACCGAGTACTGAATGAGTATTTACAAAATTTTTGCGACAATTATGAATGGCACACTTGGATACCTTATTATGCATTCGCATACAATACCACCCCACACTCTGAAACAAAATACACACCTTTCGAGTTAGTATACGGACACTTAGCGAACCTTCCCGTCAATAACATTCAGGAAACACTTTCACCCATTTACGATTATGAAAGTTATCTATCAGAACTAAAAATTAAATTAAAAAACGCTCAACAAATGGCTAGCCAATCTTTGCTAAAATCGAAATTAATAAGAAAAGAAATTCATGATAAAAATACAACCACTTTAAAAATCCAAATAGGAGATTTAGTCTTTATCAAAAATGAGAATAAAAGAAAACACGAAAGTCCATACAAAGGACCATTTAAAGTAATAGAACTCAGAGGAGTAAATTCGGTGATAAGAATAGAAAATAAGGACAAACTAGTACATAATAACAGACTAAAAAAATACAATATTATATAAAAATCAAACATTTAATAAACAAATATAAAATATACATATCTAAAATATATATATTTTTCTTAAGGGCAGAGGTGTAGTGTACTCTCGCCACTACTGTAAACACAGAATCTTAAGATAATGTAAACACAAAATCTTGAGATCATCCGGATCTCAAATCCTACCTTATCGCAGAAATAATAACATTGAGTGATCCAATGTAAACAAACAAGACACTCAATGTTATACATTAAATATCTCGACCACACAAGGTCAAGCACTTATTATGCTCGCCTTCTCCGTGCAATATGAAATGCAATTGTCTCCGATTGCATTTCCATATAAAAAAGGGACAGAGAAATTGTGCGAGATACTGACGCGTGCTAATATACATGAAAATATGTTTCATGTATATCGACATAGCAATACACTTTTTATGAATAAGTTTAGATAGGAATTTACCCATTTAATATGATTTTTGTATAAGCACATTTTTTATGAATAAGTTAGATAGGAATTTACCTATTGAATATGATTTTTGCATAAGCACTTTTTTTATGAATAAGTTTAGAATAAGAAATTTACCTACTAAGTATATTTTTTGTGAATACGTTTTTTATAAGTAAGCTACAATAGGAACTTAGCCACTAAGCATATTTGTAATAATCATTTTTTTTATATAGAGTTTAAGACAGAAAAATGTATAAAAGAAAAGTGTTGGCCCATGCTCGCCGTCATTTGTTAGAATAAAGTTACGCTCGGCATACGTGCCTCTACAAAACTTACGTTTCTTTCACTTTGACCAAAAACCTATTTCGGCATACTTGCCTACACCATACGCGGGACCAGCCGCTAAAAATCTGGTAAGTCCCCCCTTTTAACTTACCATTCACATAACATGGCGATCCTGCCCACCATACATAACACTCTTTCGCGTATTTTCAACAATAATTACTACCGTATTGATTATAATTTATCTAGCATGCAGTTAAAGTCAGCTTTATGCGATAAATAATTTGTGATTGTTGATTGTTTTAAATTGGATACTCCTATGATGTATTTTTTACGTACTTCTTTGTAACAATATTTTGTAAGTAATCATTGTTTTGATGAATTTGAAATAAATAAATAAATAAAATATAAACAGCTGATGACTGAGACATATTTTACACGCAGATTGTTCGCATGTGTACGTGTAGATTGTACGTCCATTGGAGTGATTATTTCGAGAATTTCTCTTTAGTCTGTAAACTGTGTATGTATATTTAAACTGTGGTCCAGATCAAGAATAAAACACAGAACACGCGGTTTTTATCTGTAGTTGATTCGCAGAATGAGGAAATATTATGTCGAGTCCACCATTCATCATAGACTACATGATAGAATTACAGAAAAATTGGATGGAAATTCGCGCACTCGTAACGAATGCGCAAAAGGATC
Source organism: Chorisops tibialis (assembly GCA_963669355.1). NCBI lineage: Eukaryota > Metazoa > Arthropoda > Insecta > Diptera > Stratiomyidae > Chorisops > Chorisops tibialis. The sequence continues at coordinate 177,150,094 of OY770262.1, read as the reverse complement.
TTCGGAAAATCGAGAGAGAGAAAGGAGAGCAGAAGCAATATAAGTAGCACCGCATAAAATGCTAGCCACCCACATTATTTTTATTTATTTTTTACAAAAGTTTAGATATCGGTTTGTTATTATCTACCAATTTTTTTAGACCAGATTTATAAATTGGAGATACAAGTGACCGGTTGATGAGCTATTTATTAAAAATAATAGTTATTACACAATTATTATTAATAATATCGAATAATAGCTTGCCCAGTACGCAGCTTGTTTTCCACAATGCGAAGGTCCTGAGTTAAAATTCCGATCAACGTATAATTCCAGCACATTACTTGCGTGAGTATATTTAATGAAAATTTGTTGGTAGAGGGTAGAGATACTCGATACACACTAACACTTCTGTCCTAATAGAGTTTGGACAATGTATGTATAGCGATTGCGCGGGAAATTTCGTCCGAAATTCGAATTTTCTCAATTCTTTTTCTTTTATGAACTAAACACAATCATAATGAATTATTATTTATGAAAGTCATACTTATTTTCGGTTTTAATGAGTATTCTATTCAATAACATGTAGTTTAACGCAAGTTTGTGCTCGTGTCCATACATTTGAAAACCGTCAAACTTAAGTTTGGCTGTTTTTCACATTTCTTATGTTGCCTTCTTGTGCTTCTGAACTCACGCTGAACTGTTGGTGTCCAAACTCTATTAGGACAGAAGTGTTAGTGTGTGTCGAGTATCTCTAGTAGAGGGTAGTGCAAAGAGCTAACAACACAACCCTTTCACAATACCAATAAATAAATATGGAGAAACTTAAAGATCATGAGATCGAGGACCGATTCGATCTGTAGTGCTATTAAAGAGAAACAATGTCGAAAGATAGCCTATAAGATCTCGAACTAAAATATTCATGTCCAGAATTTCCAATAAATTGAAGGCTTTTTCAAATTACAAGGAAACACAGCTACGCCGGAAATTAAATTTAATTAAAAAACCCACGATGAAGTAATTTCCCAATAATGAAGGTGGTGATAAGAGCCAACTGAGAACACGAAACTTCTTTTTCTCATCGTTTATTTTTAGTTTAACAAAAATAACAATTGTTGTTCGAATCACGTTTATGTACACACAACTACAGGTACTGATTAGAAAGGTATCCATAAAATATGAGGTAATCGGGAGCAATATTTAACGTTTTTTCTGTTCGTTGTTTTTTTATTTTTTTTTTGAGAAAAGAAGAAGTGAAAGACACCGATGCGATAAGGAACCTAATCGTCATTGCCATCAAGTGCAATCCTAACTTTGAATCATAATAACAATGTCGCAGCCGTTTTGTATGATAAAAGGCTGCGCTTACGATCAGTTCCATAATTTCTTATCAATAAGGTAAATATTTACATTTGACCGATATTGATAGTGAGGAAGAATATGAAGAAAAAAAAGTTCTTCACCTTTTTCAGAAATTTCTTATATAAACTTCTCAACTGTTTTAAGATTTTCAGTAATCGCGTAATTTTTTGCAAGGAACTTTCTCTGGGAGCTTAACAGTTTTTCTAAGATTCTCATAATGCGGTGGTTGTTAATTGCATTCATTGCAGTTTGTGGTGTTCTAGTGGTTGCAGCTGAAAGTATGTTAAATTCGATTAAAATATTTTTGAAATTAGTGTGATCGTTTAATTTAATTTGTACTAAGCTTCCAAGTAATGCGTTATTTATTATAAGTGATTGAGGATTTTGTGATAAAATGTGAATAAACATATCCGGCAGAGTTTAGTTCATCAGAGAATGAGTTATTTCAACTTCTCATCGATGGCAATTGTATGGAAGAAATGGAAGAAATTCCCAATCACTCCTTGTTTCAAGTTTGGAGTTTTTATGAATTACTTTTTATTGAATTTTTTGAAATTGTGTCATTTATATGGGGGGTGGAAGAAGGGGTGAAGGAATCTCAATAAATTTTCGTTTAGTAGATACCATTGTCGATAGCTTCAATATATTCGATGGGGATTGATTGAAAATTCTGTGCGTAATTTCTATGGGAGATGGTAGAAGATATGGCAAATATTATAGTTTGTCCCCTCTTTTCGGTATTAAAAATTTTCTAGTCGATGACTCTCATTGTATTTAGGTTTATTCTCTAAACACTCCATGAACACTTCGACATAGTGAATTGTGTACTACGATAAAAACGTTAAAGTTAGTATAAAAAAAAACGAAACATATGTTTAACATCGCAAATATACAGTTTTTCCAGCTTTCCATAAAACGAAGTTTAAGTATTTATGTTGTACATATTTTCGAATAATCTCCTAAGATTTTCCGTTTTTAGGATTCTGAATTTCAAAAGAAATTTTCTGTGATCTTATGAACTTTTGAACACTTTATGCTGCAAGATTTGATTATTAATTGTGGTCAGCTATCCTTCAACTGTTAAGAATTTCAATTCCACTACACTACACTACGACGCCACGTGAACATTCATATAACAGGCGGATTTCAAATTCCACTACACTACAGTACGCTCCACGCGAATGAGATACAAGAGAAGCATTTTACCGAAGTGCTTCCAGAGCGCCACAAATCGGATTCAGGCAAGAATCGAAACTTTGAAGGCATTTTTCTCGAAATCGCATCTTCAAATCTGGTGTAGAGAAGATCTCAGAACATGAAATACTGAATTACTCACTTTGGAATGATATTTAGAACATTGAAATCTTTGGAGGAGTGGTTCGAAAAGGGAGGACTAAGAACAAATTATCGGGTGATTTTTTATTTCTTATTTTTAAAGATTATATCTTCGGAATGACTAAGCACAATAAATCGATCGAAATGATCAACCGTAATCAGCTTAGAGGAAGGCCAATACTTCTGAGAGTCAGGGGGTGGAAAGAAAAAAACTTAAAAATATCTCGAATACCTCTAAATATTGAGGATCCATTTACAGAAATACTATTATTACCCCACCCCTTTCACTTGATTTATCAGAACTTCACAGCGTCAACACACAGAGTCTATAAAAATTAAGGTAGCAAAATTCAAAAATCTGTTGGCGCTATTGTCAGTTATTCAGCCAATACACTATCGTTTTTTTAAAACATTATAATATAAAACACCCCAAAAAAAGAGAACAATTCACCCCTTAACCCAATGACGAAGCTTATAATGAGGACTGTGCTGGTGTTTATTGCCCCTGTACCCTACTATAACTCGATAGCTTTGGCTAATCTAAGTATGTCTAAGGTAGCCATATTGGCTAGTTCATCAGTTGTAAGGAAACCTTTTCCAAGAAGATTTAATCTTTTCCTTGCTATTGCCTCGCAGTGACATAGGACATGCTCTGTCGTTTCTGAATCTTTGATACAGAGGCGTCAGATGTCGGTTTCAGCTAGACTCATATTTTTCCACCACTATACCCCGTGAATAGGCCGATTAAAGAACTCACTTTTGCTGAATTTTAGAATAACCTCCTTTTTTGTGGTAGGATAAATTTCTTTGATATTGCTAAACCTGAAAGTCTTTCCAGTGGATTCTATGCTTTTGTTAAATCCACTCTCTAAGAGTATAAAGAGTCATTCTGTGGAAAACCAAAAGTATCCTTTTGGTTTTCCACAGAATGGCTCTGGTCTAATAAACTTCGTTTCTGCGCCATTTTTTGCCAGGAGGTCTGCCTCTTCATTTCCGTCAATTCCCATATGTCCTGGTACCCACATTAATGTTACTTTGTGCCTTTTTGCCAGGATGATTAGGTTTTGAAGGCAGTCCCAAACAAGCTTAGATCCGTGTATGCTGGATGCTAGGGCTTTGAGAACTGCCTGACTATCCAATAAGATATATGTAGATATTTTTATTGCGATAAGCTCTTCTAATATTCTCTTGGATACATAGCTCCATTGCAATAAGTTCGGGTTGGAAGATTGTGGCTTCCTTGCCAAAAGGTTTTGAAACCGAGAAGTTAGGACATAGGACTCTGGCTCCTGTCCTCTCCGAGGTGCGCGAGCCATCTGTGTACCAGATGGTTGATCCCTCGTCAATTTCAGGTAGCATGATTTGCCTTTCCTTGCGTTCTCTGATTATTACTTTAAATTGGGTCTCAAAGTTGAATTTTGTTGGCATAGTGTCTGACAGTATTCTCGGATTTTTTAAGATTTGGAGGTGACCTCTAAAATCCCACGACTTAATTTGTTATCCCTCTGTATGCATAACACCCTTTTGATAGCCTACTTTTTTATTTGGAGATGTATCGGAGGGATGCTTAGGAATATTTACATTTCCGCAGTAGGGCAGATTTTAAATATACCTGTGACACAAAGACAAGCTAGCCTTTGAAGCTGAGCTTTTTGTTATAACATTTTAGTCGACCAGACTGTTGATCCGTATGTGTCTATTGGGAGGATGATTGTTCTGTAGCACCAGTAGATAATCTTAGGCTTTAATCCCCATCTTCTGCCAAATAAGCTTTTGCAGACCCAAAACGCCTTTAATGCTTTGGCATGAGTTCATTCTATATTTTTGTTCCAGTTAAGTTTGTTATCAACTATCACACCTAGATATTTGACCTCGTCTGAAAATGGTATTGGCGTTCTATTTATTGCAGGAGGTGTTATGTAAATTTTCCTTCTATTCGTAAATGGTACTATCTCTGTCTTACTTGGGTTAATGTTCAAGTTCCTAGATTGGCGCCAGTTCATTATCACTTCCAAGGCAGACTGTAACCTATTCGACAAAGTTATATCATATTTGATTCTATTGGTAATAACAAGGTCATCGGCATATCCAATTATATCGTGGCCTTGTTCTATTAAACGGTATAGAAGCTCATCTACTACGTTTGACCAAAGAAGTGGAGAAAGTACTCCTCCCTGGGGACAGCCCCTATAGGTCTGTGCAGTCAATGTGCTATGCACTTAGATCCGTGGTTGTCAATCGGCTGCTTAGCTAGGCCTGTATCCATTTTATCGTAACCGATTCAAGTTTTTTGTCTTAGGTGTCGCTATTATGGCGTCATGTGGAGTATTGTCGAAAGCTCCTTCAATATCTAGGAATGCGCAAAAGGCAATTTCTTCGTAGTCTTTAGCCTTTTATATTTATCTTACTAGACCGTGAAGGGCTGACTCTGTAGGTTTGTCTTTCTGGTAGACATGTTGATTCTTATTAAGATATACTGTATTAGGTCCTGTTCTTATGTAAAGGTTCAAAACTTTCTCCATCGTCTTGACGAAGAAGGAGGTGAGACTTATAGGGCGATATGACTTAGGCTAATTGGACGATAATAAGTTTCATATGATAATAAGTTTGACTACGAATAAAACTGTATGTTTTGTTTTAAAATTAAAACATAACATGGCTACGATTGCGCGTAAAGCGCAACCTTACGATACTCTAGATGAAATAGAATTTTTTGTGATCCCAAGAAATTTTGTATGGGGAGTGTTAGAAGGGGTGATAGCATTGAACTAATTTTTTCCCCATCATGCTAAAGTAGCTATAAAAATGTTTTATACAAAATGCTTACTCTAATAATTGAATAGGAGCTGAGACAATTAGTGTGTTAGATTTAGTGAAAATGTGCAGTTTGTATGGGAGGTGGTAGAAATAGTGGGGGGGATTTTAGTTATTTTTTCAGAAATAACTAAGAATATCATAAAATTGACATCTCTTAAATTTTAGACCAGTAACATTCATACTTTTCAAGAAAATAGATTTTTTGCGAAGTTGTGAAACTGTGTCATATTGTATGGGAGGGGGTAGAAGCAGTAAAGCTAATCAAATATTTTTTTCTAATCTTAGTGATAATGCTAAAAAAGTATTTATTACAAAATGTGAGCTCGATAAATGTTAAATGTTCTGAGAAAATTGGCTTAGAGCATTTCATGAAAAAGTGTAGTTTGTATGGGAAGGGTTGGAAGGAGAGAGAGGACGCAAATAATTCTTATACTGTATATTGAAATCATTATGAAAGTAATATATCCCGAAATTCAGACTAATAGCTTTTATACTTTTCGAGCAAATCCATTTATTGTGGAATTGCGAAATTGTGTCATTTTGTATGGGAGGGGGTAGAAGGGGTGAAGATAATCGTCTAATTTTTTTTGGTCCTACTAACAATTTTAAATAAATATTTAGTGCATAATTTCAGCTCGCTAAATTTGATACGCACTGAGTAAATTGGCTTAGAGTAATTCATGACAAGTACAGTTTGTATGGGAGGTGGTAGAAGGAGAGGGAGGACACACATAATTTTTATACAGTAGATTGATATTATTATAAAAGTAATATATTCTAAATTTCAGGCCGATAGCTTTTATACTTTTCGAGCAAATCCGTTTATTGTGAAATTGCGCATTTGTGTCATTTTGTATGGGAGGGGGTAGAAGGGGTGGAGCGATTTGGCCTGTTCACGAACTTGACCTCACTTTTTTGTCAAAAACGACGTGTACAAAATTTGAGCTTTCTAGCTCAACGCGTTCTCAAGCTAGAGAGCGAACGGACGGACGGACAGACGGACGGACGGACGGACATCCGGTTTTGAGATTTCTGAGTGTTAATATTAACTTCTGTATCATTCATTTTTTTCTCCGAGCCTTATTTCTTGGCGTTACAAACTTTAGAGCAAACTTATAATACTCTCAGATTCCATCTAGAGTATAATAAAACTTAATAACTTCCAAGTGTCTGCCTTAGATCCACTTGCTAATAACAACTTTCTTTGGGAAGTAAGCTACCTATAGTGCATAATATTGTAGAAAAACATTTTTTTAGAATCAGAGGGGTACAAGTGAAACTCTTGACTAAAACGCGCGACCAAAAGCCAAATATCGTCCGAAATATGTTGTTTCGCGTATATTTATTTAACTTAATGACGAATGAAAAATTAGCTCTTTGATTCTAAAGCATTTCTGTATATTTTTTGAAATTAAAAAAAAACTTTAAACTCATTTTACTCAAAATTATTTTGGATGCACTTGTATCCCTTCGGTTATCAACCCATCATTTCATATGCCAAAATAAAAGGTACGCAGAAAAACTTATTTTATACAAATGTTTTCACATTCATAAATGCCGTGCGTTGGAGTAAAAGTTGCTTTTATTTTCTTTATTACGATTTGGCATGTCCTATAGGGGGCCTTAACAGGAATTTGATTGATTGATGTCAAATAAAACGTACGCAGAACATTTTTCTGCACGAATTTGCATTCATTGACATACATGCCGAGTATTGTAGGTAACACCTGGTACTATTCTCTCCCCTTAATAGCGCACAAGCAAATCATCCTAAATAGCGCACAAGTAAATCGACCTCAACAGCGTGATCCCCATATCAGTCAGGGATCTTTTTTTGTGCGCTACTTAGGACGAATTTCTTGTGCGCTATTGCTGGTGTGCTATTAAAGTTGACTTGCTTATGCGCAACTGAGGACGTTTTGCTTGCGTTTTTGTATTATATATTGTTCTATGTCACTCTATTCAATAAGATTGGAGCTGCAAAGATAATCTAGAAAGTTTTCAACTCTCGTATAAAGTATCAGTATTGTAGTAGTGAAATAAGCTGCAGTTTGCTGGCTTGAGCGTATTTAACTACTTTTGCTATGCTTTAGGTGGAAATTGGAATGATTTCACTTTTCTGGAAAATTGAAATGACTGAATGTAGCCCAGCCAGCTAGGATGTAGCCTAGTGGGTAGTGTGTTTGTCTACAATGCGAAGGTCGACGCATAATTCCAGCACACTGCCTGCTTGAGTATACATTGGTCACCTCAATCTACGAAAATGAAAAATTCGATAGAGGGTTGTGCAAAAGTCTAACAACACTACAATAAATAATGAAAAAATGTTAAGGAACCTGAAGTTCAGGAAGCCAAGGCCCGATTTAGGCTGTAGCGCCAGTATAGAAGTTGTAGAGTTTAGCCCAGTGGGTAGCGTGTAACAATGCAATGGTTGATGTCTAATCCAAGCACACTGCCTTCGTGCGTATATCTGGGCAAAAGTTACTGTATACGAACGTACGCTCTTCTGCTCATCCATTTACTACTTTAATCGAGATGCTACTCGGCGATATTTAAAAATCAACAAGGGGCAGTCCGTACTGAAAAGCTGATAAAAATTTCGTTTTCACGAAAAAGTATATTCTTGGCATACAACGACTGTGAAAAGGATGGTAGATCACAGAAAGTAACATAAAGGTAATTAGCCATGCAACCCGCCGTCAAAACTCTTTATGGCAGGGTCTGTTCGTATACAGTAATACTCTAATCTGGGCCAATCTGTAAATAAACTGCCAACAAGTCGGGCGAAACTTTATTATTCTTGGGACAAAATGCGGATGCGGGGAAAGTCAATATGCAGGTTAGAGGAAGACTAAGTGAAAGGGACTTCTTGGGCAGGGCAGTTCTCAATTTAACAAGAAACGGAAACGTTCAAAAGCTCCATATTCCATTTGTTTATTTATGAAAGTTTTAGTTTTCATGATGGGAGGAGTGAGGGGTGATAATAAGGGTGGGTGGATGTTAATAGTTTTTTTAATTGATTGCTTGAGCCAAGTCCTCCCCGCAAGGGGGTAGTTGTAGGATGAGATTTTACCAATTCCTGCAACTATCTTTGGAGACTAGCGACTCCACGGACCTGAGCTAACTATACCCTTGTGGGATGGGGGCTGTAGAATTCACCCACAGCCAGTCCTGCTCGCCCTAAAAATGGCAAATGGACACTCACTGGATCATGGGCTTATCACCCGTGATCTTAAGACATAAATGATACGAGAAACGGATACAGCGCCTCGGATACGGACTGATTCTACGGTAACGACTTTTGGCATTCAAAAACGGACTATGATTGGCTTCTGGAACGTTCGAACATTGAATGACGGGGGAAGAGCTGGGGTTACTCGGTCCTTGCACCGCCAATCAGTGATCGACCGTGAAATGGAGCACTATAACATCCAAATCTTGGGCTTGAGCGAGGTCAGGTGGACGGGATCGGGAGAAGAACGAACCCCCAGCGGAAACACTATTCTGTACATTGGCCCTAAAAGTGAAGCCAGAAATGGCGTGGCGTTCGTCCTTACGCCGAGAGCGAGAAACAGTCTCATTAGCTGGGAACCAATCTCGGATAGGATTATCGTCGTCAGGCTCAGGACCAGTGTCAGAAACGTCACAATTCTGCAGTGCTACGCACCAACTAATACCGCAACATCTGGTGACAAAGAGGAGTTTTATAGCCAACTGAGTGCCACCTTCGAACGTGTTCCAAGAGGTGATATTATTATCATCTCAGGAGATATGAACGCCCAAGTTGGATCAGACAACACTGGACTAGAACACGTCATGGGGAGGCATGATGACTCTTGGGTCGACGCGTCACGACCTTGGATTAAGAGACCCGAAAACGGCGAATTATTTGTGGAGTTTTGTAGTACTCGGCAAAGGGTCATCGGAGGGACACTTTCTCCACACAAGAGTCATCATAAAACATCTTGGGTTTCCCCTGATGGTGTTACTCAGAACCAGATCGACCATTTGGCTAGACGTCGCCGATGGAGAAGATGTCTCCTCGATGTGCGAGCGAAACGTGGAGCTGACGTGGGGAGCGATCACCAGTTGATGGTTGCCTGCTTGAGATTGTGTACAGCAGCTATCCGACGACCACAACTCTTCAAATGAAGCGCAAGCTTAATGTAGATAAACTCAGAGATCCCAACAAAAAAGGCGAATACACCACTATTCTACGCAAAAAGTCATCCACATTGGGTGAATATGAAATGCGCACACTGGACGCCAATTGGGAGGCTACCAGAAACACTTTTCTAACTAGTGCTGAGGAATTTGTGGGATATGTGCAGAGCGGTGAGAAACCCTGGATGTCGCAAGACACATGGGACAAGGTTGGCAATCGGAAAAAAAGCCAAATTGGCAATCATCTCTCAACCCGATGTCAACCAACGAACGCCCGACTTGAGGCAGAACTACCGCGATGCTCATATACAGCTTAAAAAGGCTGTTAGACGCGACAAGAGAAGGTCATTGAAGATCTGGCAAACAAGGCAGAATCTGCGGCTTACCTTGGGGATATGGGTTCACTATTTAAAATCATGAAGCAGTTGACGAACAGGAATTTCACCGCCAACCACCTGGTGAGAGATGTCAACGGAACTCTCCTTAATATGAGTGAGCACCAGTTGCGACGATGGAAGGAATACTTCTCTGATATTTTAAACATCTTGTCAGAGGAAGATACTCCGGAAACAGAACAACTTCCAAACATCCAACCGCAGCAATCCTCTATTAGGGACGATCCCCAGATAAGGAAGAGATAGTTTCCGCCATTCGGTCAATGGCGGGAAGGAAAGCTCCAGGTATAGACGGACTACCAACCGAATTCTTCAAGGCGGACCCGGATATAACAGCCGATATACTCCTCCCACTCTTCACTAAAGTGTGGAATGAAGGAAGATATCCGACTGAATGGAAGGAGGGCGTCATTGTGAAAATTCCGAAGAAGGGCGACCTTCGGGATTGTGGCAATTGGCGTGGCATATGTCTACTTACTGCCGTATCAAAAATTATGGCTAAGGTATTTCTCAATAGGATTAGTGATGTCGTCGAGAGCACTCTCGAAGTTTATCAGGCTGGATTCCGTAAAGGGTCGTCTTGTACCGACCACACAAATACCCTACGGATAATATTAGAGCAGTCAGCCGAAATGGGTTCGCCACTACATCTCATGTTTGTGGACTTAGAGAAGGCTTTCGACAGCGTTAAGCGAGATTACATATGGAATGCTTTGCGTAGGAGAGGTATTCCAGATAAGGTCATAGCTATGATTAAAGAATCCTACGAAGATGCAAGGTGTCGCGTCTCGCATAGAGGAGAGCTGTCCGAGAGCTTTCCTGTGCGAACGGGCGTCAGACCATGGTTGAGATATTTGAATTCATATTTTTCGGTTTAAGCACTCCCCCCGCCTCCACCTGAACCAGTACACCCCCAAAATGGGTATCAGCCTGAGATTCGCAACTATCTACATACAATCCTCCCAAAAATGAACTTTCTATCGTGAAGGGTTTGGGAGTTAATGTGCGCTGAGCGTACACGTCGGCATACGGCGTACAGACAGACGGATTTTTTTTTGCATTTTTAGGCTATTTTAGTCATGAAACGTGAAAGAACAAAATTTCAGGGTAGCAAATTTTTTTTTTTTTTCCAAGTCGATTACATTATAAAATAATAAAGTAAAATGAAAATTCGGTTATGCGAAGGGCTAATAACTCTTCTAGAATAACAAATAAGCATTAAGTAAGGCTGCCGAAACCCGTGCTGTATGGCTCTACAGAAAGAAGAAAATGGACTCTGTACCCTAGTGTAATCAGTAAATTTATGAATTTCAGACAAAGTTGTATGCTACTATGGTACTTGGGCAACATATCGTAATTCGCGAGGAAAATACGAAGTTAATGATGTCAATCCATTCCTATGTACCCACTTGATATATGCATTTTTCGGTATCACTGAATCCGGCGACCTGCGCGTTATTGATCCTTATTTGGACCTCGAAGATAATTGGGGCCGAGGTGAGTACGACGAAACATTGCCAGCGGCCGACGAAATTATAGCGAATTTTCTTTCGTAGGAAACATTAAGAAATTCAACGCCTTGAAGGAATTGAATCCCAACTTGAAAACCATAGCTGCAGTGGGCGGTTGGAACGAAGGATCCACGAAATTCTCAAATGTTGCAAAAGATCCGGCTAAAATTCAACGTTTTGCAAAAAGTGCGCGGGAATTCATACTCAAACATGGCTTCGATGGACTTGATTTGGACTGGGAGTATCCAGGACAACGTGATGGCGATCCAAGTGTCGATAAGCAGAATCATTTGCTATTACTTCAAGCTCTTAAGGCCGAGTACGTAAATAGATAGTGTGTATTCTCTCGTTTCGATAAGAAGTTGAAGTATTGCAATCAGGAAGTATCTATTACTACGGTTTTTTTTTATTTTCAGACTGAGCCCGTACAATCTCTTACTCACGGCGGCGGTTGCATCAGCAGAATTTTCTGCCGCGATATCCTATGATATTCCGGAAATCATGAAAGTATTGGACTTTGTGAATGTAATGGTTTACGATCTGCACGGTTCTTGGGAAAGTTTTGTTGGAATCAACGCTCCGCTATACGCAGGTCCTAGTGATACTACTGATGTGCAACGACAGCTGAATGTTAATGCCAGCATTCATTATTGGCTTAGCCAAGGTACGCGGTAGTATCAATTGATTTTTTCCATGCAATTTTTAACATCCATTTTTAGGAGCACCTGCATCAAAATTGATACTAGGATTGCCGCTCTACGGGCGAACTTTCACACTTCATGATGCAGCGAAAACGGCACCAGGATCGCCGAGTACCGGTGTCGGCTTACCCGGTCCGTATTCGAACGAGCCCGGCATGATTGGCTACAATGAACTCTGTGAGAAGCTAAAAACTGATAACTGGTCGGTGAAATGGGAGGACACACAGAAGGTACCATATGCAGTAAAGGGTCGTCAATGGGTGGGCTACGACGATGCACAAAGTGTCGAGCTCAAGGCGAAATATGCAAACGATTTGAAATTGGGCGGCGTTATGGTTTGGTCAGTTGAAACCGACGATTTCAATGGCATTTGCGGTGAAACGTATCCGCTATTGAAGACGATTAACTCAATCGTACGGCCCGAATACGATGTTCCTAGTTCCGGAGAACGGCCGACTGTGCCTTCGGCTGGTGCAACTTATAAATGCACGGATGAAGGCATATTTCGTGATCCCATCGATTGCTCGTCCTATCATATATGCATAAATGGCTTTAGCTATAATTTTAAATGTCCGGGCGGCTTACTATTCGATACAGCTATAAGCGGTTGTAATTATCCCGAAGTAGTGGACTGTCAGAACAATTTCTAATATAAGTGTAGGTTTTTAAGTACTGTTCGTTGTTTTCCATTTATATTTAATAAAAAAATGTTGTTATGTTTTCAATTTAATTTGGGGTCTTATTAAACACTTCTTTACTTTCCCTTAGATTAGCTTTGTAAAACAAAATATTCCCGATCCTAATTAGTATAAACTTAACAACATAACATTATGTTCAAAATTTATTGAAAATCAAAATGCTAAAGGAAATACGTAAACTTACAAAAGTAACCAAATTGAATTCCAAATAATGTCTTACCATTTGAAAACAAAAAACGTTTATTACAATAAATACAAGTTTTATTGAATTCCACATCTCGGAACTACACATGGAGTACCAACCGATTCAAACAGCGAGTCGTAAACCTTATTTTTAAGTTCCCATGACATTTTCTTTGCCGTTACTTTCAAAATTATCAATTTTTTCAACCAAAGCGGCAATTGACCTGGCTGCTTCGGCTCACACGGTGACTGTGATTTCTCACTCTCCCAGTTTTTGGTGAAACTAATTCGCCCACTGAAATCAATATTGATCGATTTTGGTTTATAATACGGACATGGCGGAACAGTTGTTGATATGGTTGTTTCGTCGGTTGTTGAGCCTTCGGTTGAGCTTGATATTTCTGTAGTTGAGGTCGAATCTTCTGTCGTTGATGATTCTGTCGTCGATGGTGCTGAACTTGTTGATGTAGACTCTTCTGTTGTTGAGGTCGAATCTTGTGGTGTTGATGATGATTCCGTAGTTGAGGTCGAATCTTCCGGTATTGGTGGTGTTTGCTCTGAAGTTGATGTCGAACTTTCTGATGTTGATGATGATTCCGTAGTTGAGGTCGAGTCCTCAGGTATTGGTGGTGTTTGCTCTGTAGTTGATGTGGAACTTTCTAATGTTGATGATGATTCCGTAGTTGAGGTCGAATCTTCCGGTATTGTTGGTGTTTGCTCCGTAGTTGATGTCGAGTCTTCTGGTGTTGATGATGATTCCGTAGTTGAGGTCGAGTCCTCAGGTATTGGTGGTGTTTGCTCTGTAGTGGATGTCGAACTTTCTGATGTTGATGATGATTCCGTAGTTGAGGTCGAATCTTCCGGTATTGTTGGTTTTTGCTCTGTAGTTGATGTCGAACTTTCTGATGTTGATGATGATTCCGTAGTTGAGGTCGAATCTTCCGGTATTGTCGGTGTTTGCTCTGTAGTTGATGTCGAGTCTTCTGGTGTTGATGGGGTTTGTTCTGTAGTTGATGTCGAGTCTTCTGGTGTTGATGATGATTCCGTAGTTGAGGTCGAGTCCTCAAGTATTGGTGATGTTTGCTCTGTAGTTGATGTCGAACTTTCTGATGTTGATGATGATTCCGTAGTTGAGGTCGAATCTTCCGGTATTGTTGGTGTTTGCTCCGTAGTTGATGTCGAGTCTTCTGGTGTTGATGATGATTCTGTAGTTGAGGTCGAGTCCTCAGGTATTGGTGGTGTTTGCTCTGTAGTTGATGTCGAACTTTCTGATGTTGATGATGATTCCGTAGTTGAGGTCGAATCTTCCGGTATTGTCGGTGTTTGCTCTGTAGTTGATGTCGAGTCTTCTGGTGTTGATGGGGTTTGCTCTGTAGTTGAGGTCGTATCTTCTGGTGTTGATGATGATTCCGTAGTTGAGGTCGAATCTTCCGGTATTGTCGGTGTTTGCTCTGTAGTTGATGTCGAGTCTTCTGGTGTTGATGATGATTCCGTAGTTGATGTCGAGTCTTCAGGCATTGGTGAAGTTTGCTCTGTAGTTGAAGACGAAGATTCGGATGTTGTTGCCGTCGTAGTAGTTTTAACATCAAGTGGTCCGCATGGTTTCGAACAAGCTAATTATTTTGCAATTAAACGTAAATTTCATGTAAAATTCAATCAAAAGAAATTAAAAACAATAAAAATATTCTTACATGGATTATTTTTTGTAATCGCCAATTCTTTCAAAACGTATTCCTTGAAAAGATGAAAGTCCGCATCCGGCTTATAAACATGCGTGCAATTACACATTTTCATAATTTGAGCATCGTTCAGATTCCAATAATCGGAATTATCCAATATATCAACATACGGATGTGATTGCCATTTATTTGGATACGATCCAGTTAGAGCGAAAGAACAAATACCATCTAAAATTGATTATTAAGACTTTTTTAGTCGGAATACGATTGAAGGCAATCAATAACAATCTTCTTCTACTCCTCTTGTGCTTTTTGCGAAATCTTACACTTTTAAAGTTAAGTGAATTCTTATATTAAACTTTAAAACTTCCATATCGTAATTTTAATTATTAGGACTGAATCTGTTTGTTTTTGAAAATTCGAAACGCGACTCAATGAATTGTTGCTTCGAAAAGAAATAAACTTTAAATCGATGGAAATTACTACTAGAATTGATCTGTCTCCCTAAAACGTTACGAACCCCTATAGGGGCAAAGGCAAAAACAATTCATTTCAAAAAGGGTTGGTTTGGCCGCCTGTTCAGCTGCTCGACCAATATAATGTCTTCCTTGAAGACTATAGTTCAGAGCTTGTTTAGAGATGTTTTGCTCAGGCTTTCTCACTGCTACCTTTGTTTTTAAATCTCAATGACTATCTTAATCTGTCCAGCACTTCAAAGCTCGTAGTTGGAGATGAAGGTCTGACGAAATTTATTTATACAATCGTCGATATCATTTTCGGCTTCTCCGCACATGGCGCAAATTATTCTGAGGTAACAAAAATTGTTCACCTTCACCACATGTTGTCCATTCAGGCCAGTTGGTGTTTTTGTGTTCGAATCCGTTCACATTCATTTTTCATTTGGTATTCGAAAAGTGAGCCTTTGGCCTTACAACGTAAAATTCTTCAATAGTACAATACAAGAAAAGAAGATACCATTTAATAAAAAAAAAAATCTTACCTGTTTCTTCACTTTTGGTTAGTATGGGACCTGTAAGCAGTTTAAAATTAATTGATTAAAAAAATGTTAAAAAGTTAAAAAAAACATCATTGTAACAGGTTTGTAGATATTTCGTTTTGAAAATTGCGATATTCGCAGAAGAATGGGACGATGGTTGCGACTGAGTACGTGAAACGGAAGAAACCTAGGAACAAAAACAAAGAAACGAAGCCACATTCTGAAATCTGTAAAGTGCGTTTATTGCCTCTTTATCTCTCACCATAAATCTATAGCTTTGGCTAATCTAAGTATCTTTCAGGGAGCCATGCTGGCTAGTTTCCGGTAGAAAAGAAATCTTTTCCGAGAAGATTGTGTCTTTTCTTGCTACTGCTATCACTGTGAAGATATAGAGTGTGTTCTGTTGTTTCTGAGTCTTCAAGAGAGAGGCTGCAGAAGTTGGTTTCAGTTAATCCCATATTTTTGAGGTGGTGATTTACTCCACTGTGCCTCGTCATTGGGCCGATTAGAGTACTAATATGACTTGCTGAATTTTAGAATATCCTCCACTTTGTTTTTTGTGGAAGGATTAATTTTTTTGATATTGATAAACCTGGAAGTCTATTCCAGTAGATTTTATGCTCTTGTTCAACCCACTTTCTAAGTCTTCCATTGATATAGGATTGGAGTGCCCTTTTGGTTTTCCATAGAATGGCTCTGGTCCAAAAAATTTGTTTCTGCGCCATTTTTTTGCAAGGTGATCAGCCTCTTCATTTCCCTCAATTCCCATTTGTCCTGGTACCCACATGAAGATTACATCGTTCCATTTTCCCTGGACGATTAGGTTTTGAAGGCAGTCCCAAACTTTCCTCGATGCGTGTTTATTGGATGTTAGGGCTTTGAGAACCGCTTGACTATCCGATAGCATATAAATAGATTTGTTGCGATGAGCTCTCCTTATATATTCTTGGATGCATAGCTCCAAGTTACTAAGAAACTAAACTAATGCTCAGTGCTGTACTAGTTGTAAATGGAGCAGATGGTATACGCTGTTAGCATTATTTTCCTGTAGCGCATATTCTTAAGTGCCGAATACCCTCTTGAAATATTGTCTACACTTCAAGCTGGGCACAACTAACGTATCGGCCATCTTGTTTGACACCAGTGGGTATAGTTACTTTCTTATGCTGGCATTACAGCCCAAATCGGACCATGGCCTCCTGTATATTTCGCCTCCATCCATCTTGGTTCAGTGACTGCGTCCTCCAATTTGAAAATCTTAGCACTGATTTGCTGTCTGCGTCAATAGAATACTCACAGCGCTTCCGTGGTTTTCCGATCGGTCTTTGTCCATTCAATTTGCCTTTTACTTTGCGTTTGGGAGTTCTTCCGTTATCCATCCGCTCCTCATGACCAGCCCATTGTAACTACAATAGAGTCGAGCCCTTGGTCGAGTGCGGTCGGTCAGCTCGTTAACCTGCGGATCGCATCAAAACACGGATCATCGCACTGATAATGTCGCGCAACAATTAATTAGTCGCCAATTTGTTCTTGTTTTTTACCACCTCACTCGCGATTTTTTTTTTTATTGCGTTAATTGACATTTTCATGTGCGCGCTACATCAGGGGGGTCACGGCACCGTCGTTGGTTGATTCCCAAATCAAGATAAGTGCCCGCTAGCGGGATCTTCAGTGTGGTGCTGTTGCTCGTGCCAGGCCTAGAACTGTACGGGTTTACAGCACTGTATTGCTTTTGATCCCATGCTAGTAAAGTTGTTGTTGCTGTTATTGTTGGTTGTATTTGTTATTTTTTTTTTCCGTTTTCATATTGATGATCGGTAGTGTTACCAAGGCGCAGATTTTATTTCTTGTTTTTTTTTTTTGCTAAATATTTTTGATCTATTTATCGTTCCTGCTATTTTTTATTTTTGTTTACTGTTTCTTATTTAAGTCTAATTTTAATGTTAATTACTTACATTTTCCGCGTACTATCCTAGGTTTTCTTTTCTTCTTTCCTTGGTATAATTTAATTTATTTTTTTTTTACCGTTTTTCATTTGGTTTTTTTTTTTTTTTTAACGCGGTTCACCGATTAGTCAATAACATTTCTCATTTGGGTTTTTTTTTTTTTTACGCGGTTAGTCATTATTTAACTATCATTCCTATTTCTTCTCTTTTCCGACCATGGTCAACTTTATAATTGATCAGGTTAACGTTCGGGGTCTGCACTCTGCCTATCTGTCGCTGTATATCCATACCCAAACTGCAAGACCGGATATTCTAGCACTTGGCGAATGTAAGGTGTTACCGGGAAGTGAACAGCTTTATTCTGTTCCCGGACACCACCTTGTCCCAGCTTTCTTTCGCCAGCGGGGTGTCGCACTCTACATCCGCGATGATGTGTCTTTTCATTTAGTTTCCCATTTAGGAAATTGCTCCAATCCAGAATTTAATTACATCTGGATAAAATTAATAATCCAAAGACATATCATGTACTTTTGTTATGTGTATAGAAGTCCAGCAATGACAGCAGCGAACACGTTATCAGAACTGGATGGGTTATCTAAATCTATTCAGTCTATTTATACTGCTAACCCTGACGCTGAAATCGTTATCGCGGGCGATTTTAATGTTCATAACATTGCCTGGCTTGAACATTCCTCCACTACGGACCAGGGCGGACGTGATACTGAGCTTTTTGCCTGCCTAAACGGGTTAACTCAACTGGTGGATGAGCCTACTCGTTTACCAGACTTCGCAGGGCATTTTCCTAACCTTCTTGACTTATTTCTCACCAACCAACCTGAGAAATATTCTGTCTCTGTATTATCCCCTTCGCCAATTGGAAATACTGATCACTTTTTGATTCGTGCTCAATTCCCAGTTGCAGCAACTACACCGCTGTCAGTCAAGGCACATCGAAGAAATATTTGGCATTTCAAAAGAGCGGATTGGGAGTCGCTAAATAACTTCTTCAATGCCTTTAATTGGAAGTTGTGCTTCGATTCCAATGACTGCGATGAAGCTTGTAGAAGTGTCATCGAGATTATCCTGAAGGGTATGAAGCTCTACATACCTTCCAGTCAAAAGAGAGTCAGACCGTCGAAAGATTCTTGGTTCAATAAAGAATGTCTTGATGCTATTCAAACCAAAAAACAAGCTTTTCAAACATTTAGAGGCAATAAAACACTGGCAACAGAGAACTTTTCAATGCATCAAGAAATGCCTGCAATTCCATACTTAACCGAGTTAAATTTGAGCATGACCAAAAACTTCGACGGAAGATCCTCCAGTGCCCTAAGGGCTCGAGGTCTTACTGGTCATTTGTCAAAACAGTCAACAACAATTTCATTTCTTCTTCTATACCACCTCTAGTTGTTGGCGACCGTACCGTAGTTGATCCTAGCGAAAAAGCCAATTTACTAGCAGCAAGTTTCGCAAGAAACTCTCTACTTCCACCTTCAAACCAAACGCCTCCAGCTGCAATTCCGTCTGGTTTCTCACTGCCTGCACTACATTTTCGCACGAGACTTAGTTCTTGGATCCTTACAGAGCTCAATATCCACAAATCCGCTGGTCCGGACGGTATTCCCCCCATTACCCTTAAAAAATGCGCCTCTTCTTTGGCTAAACCTCTTCGCAATCTTTTCTATCTTTCTTACTCTTCTGGGTGCTTTCCACGTATGTGGAAAGTTGCGAATGTTCAGCCCATTCCCAAGAAAGGAAGCAAAGCGAACCCCGCTAATTACCGCCCAATAGCCATTACTTCAGTGCTCTCGAAAGTAATGGAAACTGTTGTCAATCGTAAAATCGTCAAATATCTGGAGGATAAACAGCTCATCCATGATCGCCAGTATGGGTTCCGTTCTGGACGGTCGACGGGGGATCTTTTAGTCTACTTAACAGAACGTTGGAACTCATGCTTACATAAATATGGCGAAGGTCAAGTTCTCGCACTTGACATTGCAAAAGCTTTTGACAGAGTTTGGCACGATTGTCTCTTAGTGAAACTTAGGGCCATCGGCCTTAATGATACCCTTGTTCAATGGATTGAGAGTTATCTCTCAGACCGCGCTATACGAGTAGTATTAGATGGCGTTACTTCTTCCTCTTACCCAATTGATTCCGGCGTCCCTCAAGGTTCTGTTTTATCTCCAACTCTTTTCTTAATTTTCATAAACGACCTTCTGTCGTCCACTCTTAACCCAATCCATAGTTTTGCAGATGACAGTACCTTAGACAACACCTATGAATTTAGCTCTGCTGCTCAATCAAACCAACATACTATTGCCTCCAACCGCAGAGAGTTATTCAATTCGCTGAACTCGGATCTCAGCTTAATCCTGGAATGGGGCAGGAAAAATAGAGTAGAGTTCAACGCATCCAAAACACAGGCCTGTCATCTATCCCTCAAACATTATCTTCCGGTATTGTCCCGCAATGTAACCTTTGATGGTGCACAGCTTACCACTTCGGAGAATTTCACACTGTTAGGCGTCAAAATTAATGAACACCTGAATTGGGCCCAGCATATCTTTGATATTGCCCTTGACGCCTCAAAACGCCTAGGTGTTCTCCGGAAATGCAAAAAATATTTCACACCTATGGACATAGCAACCATCTATATGGCTTACATTAGACCACGATTAGAGTATAACTCGCATGTTTGGGCTGGGGCACCCAAAACACACCTCGCGTTGCTTGATCGTATTCAAAAACATGCGTTCCGACTGATTGGATACGAAACCATCACGTCTTCCATAGATTCTCTTGAGCATCGCAGAAATGTCGGAATACTCAGCATTTACTATCGTTACTTCCATGGTAGATGCAGTACTGAGCTAAGCGCACTCATTCCTCCACTGCATACTTTTCCCCGAAATACTCGTCAAGCTGAACGCGCACACGAGTACACGGTTAAATCCTTGCCTTCCCGTACAATGAAATATAGGCAGTCTTTCAATTCCCGAACGTCAAGACTTTGGAACGATTTACCAGCTAGTTTGTTTCCCAACAAGTACAACCTGCAGTGCTTCAAGAACAATGTCCACCGTCATTTTCGTCTCTCTCCACCTTAATACCTCCACTTCCTATACCGACATAACTGTGCATCGCATTAAAGGGTGACCCCCTAAGTTATACTCGGTGCCATAAAAAAAAAAAAAAAACTACTTAAATTTTATGAGGATTAACACTTCTGGATTGTCGAAGATGGCATACTCTATTGTATAGTATTCTCCAGATCGAGTCTTCTCTCATAGGTTCGAGGATTCTTCTGAGGACCTTTCATTCAATGGCGCTAAGTAATTTTTTTCGGATGCCTAAGCTAATTTTACTTTATTATTCTAATAACAAAGTATTGCGATCGACACAGAAAAAAAAATTTGCTACACTGAAATTTTTTTTTCGCGTTTCATGACTAAATTAGCCTAAAAATGCAAAAAAAAATCCGTACGCCGTACATATGGACTCATATCTCCGAGATCGTTAAAGGTAGAATGTTCGTTTTTGGGTGGATTGTTGGTTGGGTAAGTGAGCTCTATTTTCTAAATTTTGTGAGGTGTTAGGTGGAAGAGGGAGGCGGAGGGAGGGGGAGGGAAAAAGTCGAAAACTACACTTGCTAATATCTCCACCACGAATGCAGATAGGAAGTTGAAAATCAGTAGAGATATAGAGAGGGTTGTGAGACAGACTTCAAAAATAATTTAATTTTTTTATCCATTGGCGTCCGAAAGGGGGGGGGGGCAAATTATCGGCCGAATTGTTTTTTCAAATGATTATATCTTCGAAATTACTTATCGTAAGAAATTCATACCATTAAGGTGGCATATAGTTCCACCGGAATCAGCTTAGAGAGTGGCTAATTACTGTAAGGGGAGGGTCAGGGGGGTGCAAGGAAAATCACTTAAAAATGATTATCTCAACTATCTCTTAAACTACATATGTAATTGAAACTTGAAACATATATTAAGCTATACTAGGAAAATACAAAAAAAATATAACAAATTGAAATAATGGTAGTGGGGAAAAATGGCGAGCATTTCAAAAATGGCGCACTTTTCAAAATTACAAATCCTTATATTTCAAAAAAGAATACATATATCAAATCGAAAATTTGTCAGATTATAGAACTACATAGTGGTTAATTTTAATAAAAATTTTAAGTTAGGAGGTGTAAGGGGAAGGAGGTGATAAGCAAAAATGTCGAAAATTTTGAGTGATCTTTTTAGGGCTCTGGGAAAAGATACAAAGAGTAAATTTTGCATGTGGATACATCTATTTGATATACATAGAAAAATAATAATAACTTGATCCTTAATTGTTATAAACCTACCGCCTCTGTCTAACGTGCACAAGGTGTTTCATGTGCATTGAAAAAAACACATAAAGTGAAAATTTTTGAGTGAAATTTTAAGGTAGAAACTTGAAAATTTGTGAATTGCATTTAAAAAAATCCCTAAATAAACAAAATATTAGCTGGTCGAAAACCTTAAAGCTTCTACCCCCTCCCATACAAAATTATTTCTTCGACCATTTTCAAGAAATAAATTACCACTTAACAAAAACTTTTAAAAATAGTTGAAATAAAATTGCGTTAAAAGTTTTGAAATCACTCTTGCCCTTCTACCCCCTCCCATACAAAACTATGATTTCGACCAATTTCATTAAATCAACTAATAACCAACAAACTAAAAGCTACGAACTTGAAATTTTGTACAAGCACCTTACAAGAGAAACGAAATAAAACTACATATCAAATTTTACGATTCCCCTACCTTCTCTACCCTCTCCCATACAAATGTTCGGTTTCGTGAATATAAAATGCACCGAATTTTATGAAAATTCTATACAACTGAAACACTTTCTATACAGAGAATATTGGACGTGATTCAAGCAATCAATTAAAAAGCTATTAATATCCACCCACCCTTACTATTACCCCTACTTCTCCCCTCATAAGAACCCAAACTTGCAGAAACGAATGAAATATTGTTAAATTGCCAACAGCTCTGCCCAAGAACTTCCTTTCACTTAGCCTTCCCTAACCACTCTAACCTGCATATTGACTTTCCACTCATCCGCAACTTGTCGCAAGAATAATAAAGTTTCGCCCGACTTGTTGGCAGTTTATTTTTTATGTGACACCGGAACTAGAGGATTTCCCCTTTTGTACTGAAGCACAGCTCCGGTGAGGTGGAAAGGATATTGGTTTTGTAGTAACGATACAAAATGTTTAGGGAGCTTACAATTCGTCTGTGCTCGAGAGAATCGAACGATGAAGAAATATCCGAATTCCCTATAATTTTAGTGGCCCGAGACTGGATACGATCCAGATAGGAAAAAGACCTTTTTGTAGCTCCCGTCCATAGATGGGAATTAAATTCAAGATATGGTGTAATATAGGCCTTATAAATTGTCATTAATTCAGAAGCGGTGAAGGAGTTTTCACAGCGCTTTATGTAACCCAAAATTGTTCACGTTTCGCTGCTATAGCATAGTACAGGTCTTATACAGGTTTTATACATCTGCACGCCCATCACTATAAATAAAGGATCGTTTACGCTGCATTTAAAAATAAACGCGGTACTTACTACGCACGCCGTTCCTGCTACATACGAAAGCACGCGATTTTGTATGGAGCTGTTTTTTTTTTTACGGCCGTCGAAAATAACTTAGGGGGTCACCCTTTAATGCGCGATGCACAGTTAAGTCGACACGGGTACGGGGAAACAAGTGGATAGAGGAAAATTAGTAGGGAAACACAGGAGGGGAGATTTTAAAGTGGCGGTGAACGTTGTTCTTAAATTGCTGGAGGTTGTATCCTGTCGGAAAGAGATTGCCTGGTAATGAGTTCCACAACACTATCGTCCGAGGGATGAAGGACTGCCTAAACTTCACTGTTCTCCACGGCAAGGGCTTCACGGTATACTCGTGTGAGCGTGCAGCTTGGCGAGTATTTCGGGGGGCATTGAATGTAGGTGGTATAAGGGTTTTTAGTTCCTTGCTGTATTTACCATGGAAGTATCTATAGTAAATGCAGAGTGCACCGATATTTCGACGATGCTCGAGGGAGTCAATTGAGGCCGATATAGCTTCATTGAGGCTTCCGTGGCGTAGTGGGCAGCGTGCTTGCTTCTCAGTCAATAGGTCGTGGGTTCGATTCCCACTCCAGACGGGATTTTTTTAAGCGCAAATTTTTCAGTTGCTACTGGTGATAAAAAACTATTTGCAATAAAATGGGGAAACGGCGTAAAAGTGAAACAGTTCCACTTCAAGAAGGCCTAGATACTCAGTAGATGATTTCTGTTCGCTTTCTATCATTCAGTCCCCCATAACATGTGCAAATATTTGTCAGTAAGCAGCCAGTACAACTGAGCAATATGTACCAGCTTCTCCACTCGCTACGGTCGTTCTCACTCCCCTTCCCCAACCTTCCCAATCCCATTCCTTCCCTCCATGACTGTGTTTGTGCATTGCACATAAAGGCCGAAATTGCCTATAACACAGGTCATTCTGTAAAAAAAAAAAATCTCCAATTAATCGGAATGCACATTTCTGGATACGGTCAAGAAGGGCCAGATGTGATTTTGGGGCCCCAGCCCAAACATGCGAGTTGTACTCCAGACGTGGTCGGATATAAGCCTTATAGATGGTAGCTAGTTCGGTGGCAGAGAAGTATTTCTTCCACTTCCGCAAAATACCTAGGCGTTTCGAAGCATCAAGAGCGACTTCGTAAATGTGTTGGCTCCAATCTAGGCGATTGTTAAGTTTTACACCTAGTAATGTAAAATCTGCAGAAGGTGGAATCTGTACGCCATTCACATTAGCGACCGACGTCGGAACGTTATGTTTAAGAGATAGATGACAGGACTGCGTTTTTAAGGCATTAAACTCTACTCTGTTGTTCCTGCTCCATTCCAGGATTAAACTGAGGTCAGAGTTCAATGACTGTATCGACTCATTACGACAAGAGGCCACCGATATCGGACGAGCGTCCGCGGGAGAATCGAATTGGTAGGTGTTATCTAAAGTGCTGTCATCTGCGAAACAGTGAATAAGATTGAGAGTATACGACAGAAGGTCATTTATGAAGACTAAAAAGAGAGTGGGAGATAAAACTGAGCCCTGAGAGACGCCGGAGTCAATAGGAAAGGGTACAGAAGTTACTCCGTCTAGTACGACTCGAATAGAGCGCTCGGAGAGGAAACTCTAACCCATTGAAGAAATAAAGTGTTTAAACCAAAGGCCTTTAGCTTGGCTAGGAGGCA
Organism: Chorisops tibialis; assembly: GCA_963669355.1. Taxonomy (NCBI): domain Eukaryota; kingdom Metazoa; phylum Arthropoda; class Insecta; order Diptera; family Stratiomyidae; genus Chorisops; species Chorisops tibialis. The sequence goes on along the minus strand of OY770262.1, from coordinate 177,125,029 downwards.
TTTGTGCCCAACTTGGTCAAACGCTTTGGCGATGTCAAGAGCAAGAACTTGACCTTCACCAAATTTGTGGATGCAGGAATTCCAACGCTCGGTAAGATAGATCAGGAGATCGCCTATAGAGCGACCCGAGCGAAATCCATATTGGCGATCATGAATGAGATTTTTAGCCACAGGAAAGTTGACTATCCTGCGATTGACAGCAGTTTCCATTACCCTTGAAAGCACTGAGGTAATGGCTATGGGACGGTAATTGGCGGGGTTCGCTTTGCTTCCTTTCTTTGGAATTGGCTGAACATTCGCGACCTTCCAGATCTTAGGAAAGCATCCTGAAGAGTATGAAAGATGGTAGAGATTACGAAGAGGTTTAGCTAGAGAGGAACCGCAGTTTTTAAGGACAATGTGGGGGGGATGCCATCAGGCCCAGCAGACTTGTGAATATTGAGCTCTTGCAGGATCCTGGAAATAACCCTTGTTCGAAAACGAAGAGGTGGCAGCGAAAAACCAGAGTCCGGTAAGTACGGAGGACTCTGGCTTGACTGTGAAAGCTTCGAGTTTCTAGCGAAGTTTGCTGCCAAGAGGTTTGCTTTTTCAACAGGATCAACAACGGTTCGGTCACCATCAAGAAGAGGAGGTGTTGAAGATGTACTGAAATTCTGGTTGACCGATTTCACAAATGACCAGAAAGATCTTGAGTTTTTGGGATTGTCAATGATCTTAAGTCGGCGCTTCCGATCATGTCTGAATTTTGCTCGCTTTAATATTTTATTGCAGGCATTTTTTGCCACCTTTAATGAGTCCTTGGTTTCTAACGTCGGGTTATTGCGAAAGGTAGCAAAAGACTGCTTTTTGGCTCTAATAGCTTCGAGGCACTCATTGTTTAACCATGAATCATTTGCAGGTCTGATCCTTTTGAGGTTGCATGGAATATAAAGCCTCATGCCTTTTTAGATTGTCTCGGTCACAAGTTGCGAGTTGCGAGATGGTATCACAATTACCGGACTCAAAGCACAGCCTCCAATCAAAGGCACGGTAGAATGAATTAAGATCTTCCCAATTAGCTTTCTTATAGTACCATACCGTTCTACGTGGTGTCTTTGTAGTCGGTGGATTTGCTGCTGTGATAGGAAACTGTGCTCGAATCATAAAATGGTCAGATGTTCCTACTGGAGCCAATAACGAGACCTCAAACTTTAGTGGGTGGGTGGTTAAAAAGAGGTCAAGCAAATTTGGGGACTGGCCTGCAATGTCATGTTTGTTATGACTTCAACCATTGAGCTTTGCATTCAGCTACCTGGCTTGAACTGTAGATGGATTTGCCTCTTATCACACTTTGCAGTGGGGTATACACTAATTCTATCAAAATCTATCAATCGTCCTAACTACAAGTATGACAAACTTTTCATGTCGTCACATATGTATGCCTGTGTATAGTGCAGTTTTCATCCAACGGGAATAAGACAGCGCTCTCAAACGAAGCAAAGAATGAAGCGCTTCTGTACCGCCGATCTAAAAGCAACAAAAAAGCGCTTCCCGAATTGCGAGTTTTGAAGCGAAAAAGTAGCACTTTTTTAACTCCGATTTGGAAGCAAGAAAAAGTGCATGCCTAGAAGCAAGTTTTAAAGCGAGTAGAAATCTCTTGTTTTATTCCTGTCACAAGCACACGACAAACGTCTTAATAAAAACCGGCTTTGCTGCGAATAGGAGAAAAGGACACGTATCCTTTTCGGGGAAAAAAAAAGGTTATTACTTTCACGATTTAGTTTTGCTATTGAGGAGGTAGTTAGATAAGAGAAGAAAATTTGATGTGGATAAGTGAGTTTGGTAAGTGGTTGTATTTAAATAATTAATAAATACTAGCAATCAGCAGTCCCTACGTGACTGAATGAGCCCATACAATACTTTGTTATTCATTAGTCACCAATGATCTGTAAATGTTGATCTGATTCTCTCTTTTACAAACAGCAGGACAAGTGCTTTAAGATCGCTTCTAAAAATGTTAGGAAAAAGCACTTTACAAGCGGCTTATAGTCACACGCTTTTGACGGGCTTAAATGTTGGGTAAAGATGGCTCAGTGGTTAAAGCGTCTGCTTTGCGATCTAGAATCCCAGGTTCAAATCGACTTCTTGACTTTAAAAAAAATCACGTGCTTATTAGTTACACACTTATGAGCTCTAAGTCGCAATTTTTACTCAACAAAAAAATACGCTTTAAAATCGCTTTTATTAAAGCTGAAGCGGAGAGCTTCCTTCACCGGACATGTAAATTAAAATGTATATGAAATGTTGGCAAGTTCGAAGCATTTTCTCCCGACAAATTAAGCGCATTTAAAATACTTCGGAGTCGCTCTTTTTCCCACTGGGATAGTGAAAGAGTGAAATGTGCAGGAAAAAAATATTTACTTAGTAAGACCTGCCTATATTGTGACAGAGTGTGTAACCACCTTATACAAGATGATTCATTTATAATTCTTTAATATGTATGCGGCAATTGTCTGCGACCACCTGTCTTTGACTAGCTCAGTCAGAGTTGGGTCGTGTCGTCGCAACCCATACAATTAAAGAAATGATTCTCCGGATTTGGAGATGGAGAGGGGGGAACGAAGAAGAAACCAAATTACCAACCAAGTCTATAATGACTTACAAAGTCATTATTTATATATAAAAAAAATTAAAATTCGTGTAAATTTGTAATTTTAATTAAATACGTTAAAACACTTATTTATTTATAAAAATAATGTTTCCCTTTTTACAATAAATGAATATTTATATGTATACATACATATATTTTAATATATATTTTATATTATATGAATCAATATACAAGGAAGAGAGAAAACAAAAATAAAAACTCACCCGAAAAAAAAATCTTTATGTGATGTCACTGAGTGCGCACTCGTACTTTCACTGGAATAATAAAAAGTTAGTTTTATCCTTTTATTCCCTTTCTCCCCCCTTCTTACTTGATGTAAGTTAATTCCTAAAAAAAAATTAGATGTTTTTTAAAATATACATATATGTATGTATATAAATTAACATAATAATAAAAAAAAAAAATAATAATAATAATTTAACAATTTTCACCACTCTTCTATATTTTTTTAAAAAAAAAAGACTCCCTTTCTTGACCTCAGCGTTAAGCCAAACAAGCTGCTGAATACCTTTTCTTTTCTTGAAAGATCAAACCTCTTTCTTGTCCTCAGCGTACAGCCAAACAAGTCGCTGAATACCTTTTCTTTTCTTGAAAGATGAAAACTCTTTCTTGTTCTCAGCGTACAGCCAAACAAGTCGCTGAATACCTTTTCTTTTCTTGAAAGATGAAAACTCTTTCTTGTTCTCAGCGTACAGCCAAACAAGTCGCTGAATATCTTTTCTCTTCTTGAAAGATGAAAACTCTTTCTTGTTCTCAGCGTACAGCCAAACAAGTGGCTGAATATCTTTTCTCTTCTTGAAAGATGAAAACTCTTTCTTGTTCTCAGCGTACAGCCAAACAAGTCGCTGAATATCTTTTCTCTTCTTGAAAGATGATATCCCTTTCTTTTTTCTTTTTTTTTTTTAAACAACCGGGATTGATCGAATCAAGAATCCGTACCTCCTTGGATAAAGGCGGAGGATTTTCTGGAAAACAGTTGCTGGATACTATCAACACAAGTCAATGAGCGCGCAAAGAAACTTCAAGTGGAATCTTAGAAGGTGCCGCTTGATTGATTTCACATAAGTTAATTTCTTTTTCTTCGATGAAGTGTAACTCTCGCCTCCACTCAAATCGTAGAATTATCGTAGATTTTTTTATAATTCAACCAGTATTCGATCCTTCTCGTTGATCTAACTCAAAACGAAAAAAAAAAACAAACTGACTCCCCCAAAAATTATATTTTTTTTTTTTTTCTTCCCTACTCGATCAAAAAAAAAAAAAAAAATATTTTCCACCGCCCTAAAATAAATTTATAGAGTGATATTATAGAGTGATATTATAGAGTGATATTATAGAGTGATCGTTACAAAGCCCCCCACCAAGATTTCAAATACATCTACCAAAAGATGTATATGAAACCAAAAGAACAAAATTAAAACGATCGCTTACTAACCAAAAGCGCCCAATGTGGGGTTCACCACAAAAAGTTAGCCGGGCATTAAAATTTTAAATCTTTAGCATGATATTTCCCAAGAGTTTTTCCATTCATATCTGTAATTAAAAAGATGGAATTCCCTAATTGTTTCAATATCTTAGATTTGAGAAATTTCGGAGCTAATTTACTATTAAATTTTTTTTTTGTATCACTGATACAAAAATTTCTACGATAAACTATTTGTCCAGGAACTATTGAATCTAATTTTTTTGTTTTTTTATTATATTGTCTAGCAGATTTGTTAAATGCCTTATCTAATGATTTGCTAACTGAGTTATGAATAAGTTGCATTTTATCTGTCATCAGTAACTGATTAAGATCCTGAGAGTTTACATTTTGAAACTTCTTCAACAATGAGTAAGTACTGCCATGGGTTACCATTTCATTGCCATACATAACAAAATAAGGAGAACAACCAATTGATTCATGGGTCGATGTACGAAGAGCACATGCTATTTCTGAAATATGCTCGTCCCAATTATTGTGTTGTTCACCTATATAAGCTCTAATTGCTGTCAAAATTGAGCGATTTACTCGTTCAGAGGCATTTGCTTGAGGTGAGTAAATTGCTAATCGAGTATGAGTCACACCATAATTTTTTAGGAAATTCTTAAAAATATTAGACACGAATTGAGATCCATTATCAGAAATTAAATTTTCCGGAACTCCATACACCAGAAATATTTCATTCTCTAAATATTGAACTATAGACTTTGTTGAGGCTATTCGAAGTGGTTTCAACAATACAAACTTTGAAAACTGATCTAGTACTATAAGTAAATATTTATTTCTTCTTTTTGAAGAAGGGTATGGTCCAAGTAAATCAATATATATTCGTTGCCATTTACGTTCTACCTTAAACTGTGTAACCATAGGTGGTTTTAATAAAGAATTCGGACATTTAATTTCCTTACATACCGAGCAATTTTTAACATACTCAGTAACTTGAGTAGCTAAATTAGGCCAAAAATATTTTTGACGTATTCTTTCTATAGTTTTTTTTATTCCTCCATGTGAAGCCAGTGGTAGGTCATGAGCCGATTTAATTATGTCCTGAGTCAATGTATCTGGTATCCATAATTTCCATGAATTAATTATATCGTCAAGAACGTTTGAACTGGAATTAGTTTTCTTGAAAACCAAGTTATCAATTATACATAAATCGGAAATAGTTTCTCCTTTTTGTTGAATTAATGTTATTAATTCTTTATATTGATCGGATTGGAAATGTTCAGACTTAAGATCTAATTCCGGTTTTGCTTCTGAATACGTAAGCACTTCATTATACATTCTAGATAATGCATCTGGTACTACATTTAAAGATCCACTTCGATGTTCAATATTGAAATTGAATCCTTGTAATTTTAAAGACCAACGAGCTAGTCTACCACTCAAATCTTTCTGATTCATTAGCCACTTTAAACTGGCATGATCAGTTATTATTGTGAAGGGTAGTCCTTCAACATACGGTCTAAATTTTTTTAAACAAATAACAGCAGATAAACACTCCAATTCAGTAACACTATAATTTTTTGTGCAGAATTAAGTTTCTGAGAGACAAATGAAATAGGTAATTCTTCACCCTTTTCATTTAGTTGATAAAGAACTCCTCCAATTCCAGATTGGCTTGCATCACATTGAATTTTAAAAGGTTTCGAAAAATCAGGATTATGTAATATTGGTGATTTAATTAAAGCTTCCTTTAAAGAATCAAAAGCAACTTGTGCTTCCTCAGACCATTTAAATCCACCTTTTTTTTTCTTCAGACAATCTGATATTGGTGAAGCTAAAGACGCGAAATTTGGGACAAATCGTCTATACCAACCTGACATTCCCAAAAATCGTCTGACTTGTTTAATTGAATTTGGAGCAGGAAATTCAGCAATCGCTTTAATTTTTCCTGAATCTACGTTCAGTGTGCCATCACGTACTACATAACCTAAATATTTAACTTCTTTCATACAAAAATGACTTTTTTGTACGTTAATTGTCAAATTTGCCAAAGTTAAACACTTTGCAACTTCTTTTAATATCTTTAGATGATCTTCAAAATCTGGAGAAATAATTAAAAGATCATCCAGATATACAGAAACCCTTTCTCTCATGTCTACAGGTAATGGCTTCATAACTTTATCCATCAACCTACACATTCTTTGAGGAGCATTGCATAAGCCGAATGGCATAACCGTAAATTGATATAAAGGTCTACCAGGTACAGTAAAGGCGGTTTTTTCACGAGAAATTTTCTCAAGTGGTATTTGCCAAAATGCATCTTTTAAATCTAAAGCTGTAATAAATTTAGTATCTTGTAACCTACTAAGCAAACCATCAATATGAGGTAATGGGTAAGCATCCTTTTTTGTAACTTGATTTACTTTTCTGGAATCTATGCACAATCGATTTTTTCCTGGTTTTTGAATAAGAACCACTGGGGAACTCCAAGGACTAATGCTTTCTTCAATTACTCCTAACCTTAACATTCGATCTAACTCTTCAAACATAAGTTTTTGAATAGCCGGTGAAACAGGATAATGTCTTTGTTTAATAGGCGACGAATTTTCTACTTCTATAATATGTTCTTCTAGAGTAGTTTTTCCTAACCCTTTACTTTCAAATGATGGAAATTGAAGAATAATTTCATGCAATCTTTGCTGATCTTTTATATCTAACACATGAACATTTAATTCAGACGTAATAGAAAGTTCAGGAATGTGTTGAATATCTAAAGATTTTCTTTCCAATGAAGCTATGACTGATGGAGCTAATTTGAATAATTTCCAAAAATCCACCCCTAAATAAAGTGATAGTTCTAAACCTGGTATTACAAACAGCTTGATACGCTTAGTTACACCTTTATATTCTATAGAAGCATAAAAACTACCATGTACACAACAACTAGTACCATCTGCAGTCTGAATTTCTGATATACCTGGCTTAATTTTTATATTCAATTCTTTTAAAAGTTCCAAAGACCCTGCACCTAAACAACTAATATTTGCTCCACTATCTAGAAGACCAACTAAATTTTTCCCACCAATATTAATTTGAACATATGGTCTATTATCTCCAACTTTAGAAAAGATAGTAGATACTATTAGACGTCTACGAGATATTTGTTTTTTTTTTTTAAAAGGACGAAGTTGGGTTAAAGATTTTTTTGGAGGAACTAATACTTCTGAATCTAATTGATTTTTAAATACTTTTTCTTTTAAGTTTGTCTGATCAGTATTAACATAGTTTACATCAATTAAATTTTCAGTTTGTGTTTCAACTGAAATTCCACCAGTATAAGAAATATTTAACGTTGTTTTTGATGTTCTTTTTGGTTTTTGCCAAAATGAGAAGTTTGTGTATCTCTTTTTTTGAGCTTGAGACGTAATTAGGCCGATCTGTGTCTTCTGAGATCGACCTCTTTCCTCGTTTTTTGACAACGAACACTTAGAACAATTTACACAAGTTACGTCCTTCTCCCCACAATAGTAGCAGAATAAACGTCTACGTGACGAAGGGCAATCTCTGAATCCATGACCACGTGCATTGCAATTCCAACAATTTTCTGACAAATTTTGTTTGTACTTACTAGAAGTTGCATTCATCTCATACACTTGATTAACATTCATATTAAATTCATTGTCTTCCTGTATTTCGGATACTTGACGATTTCTAGTATATATATTTTGTGACTTTAAATAATTTTCAGCTTTACGTGATGACTCTCGAAATTTGTCTATCGTATTAAGATTCATTGCAAATATGAGTTGAGCAATTTGATGATTAATGTTTGATAGTAAAATTGAAATTACTTCTTCATCAGCCAAAGGTCGTAATCTCTGATTATTCAATGAAACTAATACAGATATAAATTCTTCTACTGATTCCTTAGAATCTTGTCGACGTCTTTCCATAGCATGGAGTATTTCAGCGTCAGACGTCCACAACTTAAAACGTTGAATTACAGACTGTTTCAGTTCATTCCACGTTGAAAATGGGTTTGCTCTCAAATATTGCCAAAACCATGACTCCGCCGCACCTGATAAAGTTCTAAAGAAATTATTAATCCAATAATTTTCTGAATAATTTTCTAAATTTTTCAAATGTTCGATCCTGAACATGAACTCATCCACAGGAATACTTTTTGTAGTACCATCAAACTTTGTATGCCATTTACTTAAAGGGCTATGAGACCGTATTTGTGTTGTGCAATTATCATCTGAAGAAGATAACGTTCTACGTACATTATTTGTTTCATGTCTCCTTTCTCTTATAGTATTTGGTTTATCTTTAAGTTTCAACTCTAAATAATTTACTCGATTTTTAAATTTTAACAATTCTGCTTCTAAAGTTTGAATATAATTTACATTTTCCGAATCAAAATCTTTTTGTAAATCATATCTTCTTTTCAATAAGGGTGTATCACCCATCCCATTATTTTGTTGAGGAGAGAATGGATTTGTAGAGTGTAAACTCACTCTTTCCAATTCAGGATTCACCTGGTCTATCTCTTCATATGCTTCAGACATCCCGTTTGTAAATTGAGCAGCAAGTTTTGCTGCTCTGGATCGAGTCATAGGCAAACTATACTGCTCCTCTACATCTTCTGGCAAAACCGACGGCGGTGTTCGAATCATAATAAGTTCTAATATTTTAGTTTTATTATTATTAAATTAGTAATAGTATTGTTAATATTTTTAAATTCAATATTGTATATTAATTGGTTGGTTTTGGTCTCTCTCTCCTCAACTCTCCAAAAAAAAATTAATTTATTGAAAACATCACGATTCAAAATTCCAAATGACAATTTTTGTCCATTGTCCTATTAGTTGGGCGCCATAAAAATGTAACCACCTTATACAAGATGATTCATTTATAATTCTTTAATATGTATGCGGCAATTGTCTGCGACCACCTGTCTTTGACTAGCTCAGTCAGAGTTGGGTCGTGTCGTCGCAACCCATACAATTAAAGAAATGATTCTCCGGATTTGGAGATGGAGAGGGGGGAACGAAGAAGAAACCAAATTACCAACCAAGTCTTTAATGACTTACAAAGTCATTATTTATATATAAAAAAAATTAAAATTCGTGTAAATTTTTAATTTTAATTAAATACGTTAAAACACTTATTTATTTATAAAAATAATGTTTCCCTTTTTACAATAAATGAATATTTATATGTATACATACATATATTTTAATATATATTTTATATTATATGAATCAATATACAAGGAAGAGAGAAAACAAAAATAAAAACTCACCCGAAAAAAAAATCTTTATGTGATGTCACTGAGTGCGCACTCGTACTTTCACTGGAATAATAAAAAGTTAGTTTTATCCTTTTATTCCCTTTCTCCCCCCTTCTTACTTGATGTAAGTTAATTCCTAAAAAAAAATTAGATGTTTTTTAAAATATACATATATGTATGTATATAAATTAACATAATAATAAAAAAAAAAAATAATAATAATAATTTAACAATTTTCACCACTCTTCTATATTTTTTTAAAAAAAAAAGACTCCCTTTCTTGACCTCAGCGTTAAGCCAAACAAGCTGCTGAATACCTTTTCTTTTCTTGAAAGATCAAACCTCTTTCTTGTCCTCAGCGTACAGCCAAACAAGTCGCTGAATACCTTTTCTTTTCTTGAAAGATGAAAACTCTTTCTTGTTCTCAGCGTACAGCCAAACAAGTCGCTGAATATCTTTTCTCTTCTTGAAAGATGAAAACTCTTTCTTGTTCTCAGCGTACAGCCAAACAAGTCGCTGAATATCTTTTCTCTTCTTGAAAGATGATATCCCTTTCTTTTTTCTTTTTTTTTTTTTTAAACAACCGGGATTGATCGAATCAAGAATCCGTACCTCCTTGGATAAAGGCGGAGGATTTTCTGGAAAACAGTTGCTGGATACTATCAACACAAGTCAATGAGCGCGCAAAGAAACTTCAAGTGGAATCTTAGAAGGTGCCGCTTGATTGATTTCACATAAGTTAATTTCTTTTTCTTCGATGAAGTGTAACTCTCGCCTCCACTCAAATCGTAGAATTATCGTAGATTTTTTTATAATTCAACCAGTATTCGATCCTTCTCGTTGATCTAACTCAAAACGAAAAAAAAAAAACAAACTGACTCCCCCAAAAATTATATTTTTTTTTTTTTTTTTTTCTTCCCTACTCGATCAAAAAAAAAAAAAAAAATATTTTCCACCGCCCTAAAATAAATTTATAGAGTGATATTATAGAGTGATATTATAGAGTGATATTATAGAGTGATCGTTACAAGTGTTGTATTGTATACACATCCTAAACAGCAGGAAAAAAAATTAGAAAATTGACGGGCGAAATTCTTCAGTATTGCTAAATCTACAAAAAATTGGAAAAGATGAATAGAACGATTGAGATCATGCAAAAGAAAGGCAATCAATGCAACTACAACCGTGTTTCATTGATGATTTTGAAGTGCTTTATTTTCAGTTGGTTTTACACTTTTTCTTTCATGATTTCTGGTATCTATAAATATGTATATAAAAAAAGGCATGGTGAATAAATGGAGAGTACGCATTATAAAATGTTGGAAAGATATTAACCGGTAGATTCGAAACATACTTTTAACATGCAACTGTGCCGAACTGCGCGTACTGATATAGAGAATAGCGACGGTAATGTTTTTTTGTGAGCCAGTAAAGACGCGAAGGTTTTATGTGAACGTATAACGATCGCACAACTCGAGAGGAAACGTTATATGCTAACAAAGTAAGAACTCAAAATGTCCAACTCTAGATGTGGATCACAGTGCTTTCTAAGTATATACAGTCGGCAGAAAAAGTCTGCGTACACACTCAACACATCCAACATATCTATAAAAAACATCGTTTTAAGTAATTTATTTCATTATAATTTTTTTTTCTTTTTTTTCATGGCTTTATTATAAACATAAAACAAGACCAAAATCATGATTATTGTACTCCATAAAAATATTAAAATTAAAAACCGAAAACAAATCCTGAATTACAACAATAAAAAGTCTGCGTACAAATATTTCTTTCCAAAATAAAAAAAAATTGTTTTTCCTCGTTAATAGCTTGTGAGATATCCTCGTCTCTTTATTACTTCCCACAACCGTTTTTGCATGGAATCTACCAGCTTCTTAGTGAACACTGGGGTTATTGAATTCCACTCCTAGATCAGGACTTCCTTGAGCATTACCTTCGACGTTATTGTGTGCGCTCGAATCCTTTGTTCCAAGTGATGCCACAAATGCTCTATTGGATTAAGGTCAGGAGATTGGGGCGGTGTACGAAGCTGATTTTGGGCATTATACAGCAACCAAAGTCTTACTACCTCCGCAGTGTGCTTAGGGTCATTGTCTTGTTGGAAGTAAAAGTTATCGCTTAAGCCAAAATGTTCTGCACTTTTCTTCAAATTGCGCATGACAATATTAAGGTAGTCTATTTTATTCATAATACTTTCAATAAACTCAATTTTTCCAACTCCTCCACTAGCCATACACCCCCATATCATAACACCGCCACCACCGTGCTTTACTGTTGGACAGAGGTTTTTTACGTCGAAGGCCGCGCCAGTTTTTCTCCATACAATCTTCCGACCTTTGATTCCAAAAATACAAAATTTACTTTCATCCGAGAAAATAACTTGTTTCCAAAATTCTTTTGGCTTATTTATGTGTTCCTTAGCAAACGCCAACCGCTTGAGTCTGTTTACTGTTGTTATAAATGGCTTTCTAAGGGCAACGCGTCCGTGATACCCATATTTCCTAAGAATTTTACGAACAGTTAATCTAGGATTAGCCTTTATCGTGGTCTGCTAGGTAGATCGCCTCCACGCGGTGTAGACTGGGTAACGCTAAAAGATCTACTGATAGGGGGGATTAAGCCAAATAGCTTGCTATCGGCTCCGTAACCTATCAAGATAGGGGGGATTAAGTCGAACAGTCTTATGTCGGCTCCGTAACCTATCTATGGTCTAGGGCGGATGTGATGGGGGGGATTAAAACCGATCAGCCTAGCTGTCGGTTCCGTATCCTATCACAGCATGGATCCTCTTGAAATCTGGACTGGTCATGTTTTAGGCAGGTTTCAGGGGGCTATATGGTTACAAGGGGATTTATCCCTGAAGTGATCCGCAGGTGTACGTACTACCTATATGGTGACCTTAATAAAGTACGACGCTAGAGGAGTAAACCTCGCATATAAAAATCCCCTAATCCACGGTGGAACAGCATATGCCAATGGATGAATGGTTAGTGGGTAACTAACCATAAATATGCGAACTCTGGATACCGGGCGACCTCCAGTTTTAATAAGCCTTCCCCTGGTAATGCGGAGCTCTGCCAGGGGTGACTTTACTTTCTCGCGCTTCTCGTGGGAATCACATGTATAAAACAACAAATAAAAACACACAAGAGGTTGATGCTTCCTCTAATGCATCAAAAACAGCGGTTAATATCGCAACGGAAGAGGGCAGCAATATAAGCACTCCTCCAGAAAATGGACTGTCGACAGCAGAGGTTAATACCTCCGTCGACAAAAGGATAATGAGACCACCATTAAAAGCGGATAGAAAAACCGCAAAAAAATCCCAAACGGACGAACAACTGCTATTAACGGAATTAAAGCAGTTAAGTCTGAGGGAAAACAAGAAGAGGTTAGGAGGTGCAGCTAGAAGAAGGTATATGTACCATCGTAACCAGGGAAAAAATGCTAACGAGGCATACGATCTTGCCTGCTTGCCTATGAAGGACACGTTAGCACCGGCACAAAAATCTGCGGTAAAAAGAGGTAGAACCTCATCAAACACACCGCCTTCAGCCGGAAACGAAAGCAAGAGGCAAAAGACCGCCAGCAAGAGCGTCGTGTACAGACCCACAGTAGAGGTACAACCATCAACGTCGGGTATAAGCTACAGAGACGCGGTAAAAGGTATTAGGATTGGACTAATACATACCGAACATCCGCACAAAGTCCTTACCCCAGAGCAGTTAGCTGCAATTCAAAAAACCATTTTGGGAAGGATTCCGGCAGCGTCTAAAGAGGGAACTAAGCCTAAGTTCTGCGGACTTAGTCTCAAACCAGGGTGGATGCTAGCAGTGTGCGGGGACGAGAAAACCGCATCGTGGCTTGAGCTAACAGCCAAAACAATCAAGCCGGACGACTCGACCAACATCATGGCTGTCCGGGAAGAAAATATTCCGCGATTGGAAGTGGTCACGGGATACTTCCCACAAGAAGAAGACTCGACAGAGGTTATCACAACCCTCATCGACTCGCAAAACGACGGTTTGTGCGCCTCAAACTGGAAGATCCTCGGTAGAAGGAAAGAGGGCACAAACACCATAATTACCTTCTCCATCGACGGCCAATCCATGGAGGAGCTAAAAAAGGTAGGGTACCGAATTTGGTTTAAATTTACGAGTGTGACTCTACGCCCTAAGGCCAAGGAGGTAAGGAGCGGTAATCCGCAATCTACCAACGATGGCCAAGCAAATTAATAAAATAAAAGTCATCCAGGCAAATCTCCATCGTGCAGCAGTGGCGATGGACGTTCTGACGTGGAGATTTGCAAAGGAGGAATTCCATGTGGCGCTCCTACAAGAACCAAGGGCCGCGCATGGTAAAATAATTGGAATTCCAAATAAAATAGGTAAGCTGATATATGATAGAAGAACCGACAGGCCAAGGGCAGCACTTCTTATATCATCTGAGATCAATTATCTAAATATCCCAATTTTCATTAGGACAGATCTAGTTGCTGCACTGGTGAAAATACCAAGGGCGGGTGGATATCAAGAGGTCATAATCGCCTCGGCATACTTTCCTGGTGAGGAGCCGGATAATCCACCTCAAGGCGTTATGGAACTAGTGGAATATAGCAGAATCCACAAGCTACCGGTCATCCTGGGCTGTGACGCAAACGCACACCACACTATCTGGGGAAGCAGTGACATCAACAAAAGAGGTGAGTCGCTTTTGGAGTTTCTCACTACTAACAACCTAGATATATTAAATAAAGGTAATACACCGACCTTCATAAATTCAGTTAGGCAGGAGGTACTGGACCTTACCATTACTAGCCCCTGCCTGGCTGATAAGTGTGAAAATTGGCACGTATCAAAACATGCGTCGCTATCAGACCATAGGCATATCTGCTTTGATATCAAGACGACATTTTGCTACATGGAACAATACAGAAACCCTAAACGTACCAATTGGAATCTTTACCAGTCAATATTAGAGTACGAAATAGGTATCGAACACAAAATAATAAGCAGTCCGGACTGTATTGATGAAACTGCACACCAACTCGTAGACAATATCATTAGTGCTTACGAACAGAGTTGTCCAGTTCTACACAAAAAAAGGGATAAACAAACTCCTTGGTGGAACGAGGAATTAGCGGTAAAACGCAAACAAACTAGAAAATTGTTTAATAGAGCTAAAACCTCAGGTAACTGGGACGAATATAGGAAGTCCCTTACTGAATATAATAAGCTTTTAAAAAAGTTAAAAAAAGAGTCTTGGAGTAAATTCTGTGAAGAAATAGATGATCTTCCAATGGCATCAAGACTACAAAAAGTGTTGTCAAAAGACACCCCGGTAGACATCGGCCTACTAGAGAGACCGGATGGGTCCTTAACTAAAAGCAGCATGGAAACTCTTGAAATGTTACTGGCAACACATTTCCCAGGCTGTAAGATAATCAATAACAATGAAGATTTAGAGGTAGAGGAAAGGATGAATCGTCAAACTCCGTCCAGCAAAAGTATTGCTGGTAAAATCTTCACTCCGGAAAAGATCAGATGGGCTATCAACACCTTAAAGCCTTACAAATCAGCCGGAGTAGACAAAATATTCCCCGCACTACTGCAGAAGGGGATAGAGATCCTAATGCCAACAATGATGAGGATCTTTAAAGCAAGTTTTGCATGGGGATACATCCCTAAAATCTGGAGGAAAGCGAGAGTGGTATTTATACCTAAGGCAGGGAACCGTCCCAGTGAACAGCCTAAGTCATATCGCCCTATAAGTCTAACCTCTTTCTTTATCAAAACGATGGAGAAGTTAGTGGACATTCACATAAGAACGGGGCCCAAGAGGGTCTGTCTAAATAAGAACCAACATGCCTATCAAAAAGGTAAATCAACCGAGTCAGCCCTTCATAGATTGGTTAAACAAATCGAAAAGGCTAAAGACTACAAAGAAATTGCCCTTTGCGCATTCCTAGATATAGAAGGAGCGTTTGATAACACTCCCCATGAAGCAATTATAGCGGCAGCTAGGAAAAAGGGTTTGGAAGCGGCAACAACAAATTGGATACATGCCATGCTAAGGAGCCGAACGACAACCACGGATCTAGGTGATAGCACATTGACTGCACAGACCTATAGGGGTTGTCCCCAAGGTGGAGTACTATCTCCACTTCTTTGGTCAATGGTAGTAGATGAGCTTCTGGACCGTCTAGAAAGCCAAGGATACGAGGCAATAGGATATGCTGATGACATCGTCATTATCATTAGAGGCAAACACGATTCAATAATTTCGGAAAGAATTCAATCAGCGTTAGAGGTGATAATGAACTGGTGTCGGTCTAAAAACTTAAACATAAACCCAAGCAAGACTGAGATAATACCATTCACAAACAGAAGAGAGGTCAACATTACACCTCCCTCAATAAATGGAACACCTATACCCCTTTCAGATGAGGTAAAATATCTAGGTATTATATTAGATAGCAAACTCAACTGGAATAAACATATAGAAAGGACTCATGCCAAAGCACTAAAGGCGTTTTGGGCCTGTAAAAGCTTGTTTGGCAGAAAATGGGGATTAAAGCCCAAAATGATTTACTGGTGCTACAGAACAATCATTCTCCCTATAGTCACATACGGATCAACGGTATGGTGGACTAAAATCTTACAACGTAAAGCACAGCTTACGCTACAAAAAATCCAAAGGCTAGCATGTCTTGGTATCACAGGTGCTATGAAAACCTGTCCTACAGCGGCAATGGAAATGTTCCTGGACATCCCTCCTATACATCTCCAAATAAAGAAGGAGGCTATTAAAGGGGTGATACGCTTACAGGAGAAAAATAATTACAAACCAGGGGATTTTAGAGGTCACCTCAAAATCCTAAGGGACCCAAAAATGGAGATTTTAACTTCCACTATTTCGGACGCCATGCCGACAAAATTCAACTTTGAAACCCCTTTCAAAGTTATTATCAGGGAACGCAAGGACTGGCAATCCATGCTATCTGACATAGAAGAAGGGTCAACCATCTGGTATACAGATGGATCGCGCACATCTGAGGGGACAGGAGCCGGAGTCAAAGGGCCTAACTTCGCGGTTTCAAAACCTCTCGGTAAAGAAGCCACAATCTTCCAAGCCGAACTAATTGCAATGGAGCTATGCATCCAAGAAAATATAAGGAGAGCTCATCGCAACAAATCTATTTATATCCTATCGGATAGTCAGGCGGTTCTCAAAGCTCTTGCGTCCAATAAACATGGATCAAAGATAGTATGGGACTGCCTTCAAAACCTTATAATCCTGGGGAAAAGGAATAATGTAACCTTAATGTGGGTACCAGGACATATGGGAATTGAGGGAAATGAAGAGGCTGATCACCTAGCAAAAATCGGTGCTCAATCTAATTTTATTGGTCCAGAACCTTTCTGCGGAAAACCAAAGGGGTACTTCAACACTATAATTAGACAATGGGTAGAACAAGAACATAAAATCTACTGGAATATACATCCAGGCTTGTCAATCTCAAAAAAGCTGATCCTACCACAAAAGAACAAAGTGGAGGATATCCTAAAATTCAGTAAGAAGGATATTAGTATTCTAATCGGCCTAATGACGGGGCACAGTGGAGTAAACCACCACCTCAAAAACATGGGCTTAGCTGAAACCGACATCTGTCGCCTTTGTCTCGAAGAATCGGAAACGACAGAACACATTCTATGCCACTGTGAAGCAGTAGCTAGGAAAAGACACAATCTTACTGGGAAAGGGTTCCTTTCTACCGAAGAAATAGCCAATATGGCTCCCTTAAAGATCATCAGATTAGCTAAAGCTACTGAGATATGGTAGGGTGAAGGGGCAATAAACGCACAATAGGCCGAGAAGGTCGCAGTGCTCTCGCATGATCCCCTATTTAAATAAATAAAAAAAAGCCTTTATCGTTCGGAGCAAACTCCGAGTTTGCTGAAGGCTCAACTTTGGAGGACGGTCAGATCTGGGCTTTGAAACCAAAACTCCTGCGTTTTTGAAGTTGTTTACGACTCGTTGGACAGATGAATGACTTCTGCTGACTATTACACCTATTTCACGATATGACGTACCTTTTTTCCCTAAATCCACGATAATTTTCCTTTCCCCAAATTCAATTTCCATTCCTTTATTAGACATCTCTTACTTAACGTTTTTTAGCAATTATTTTTAACGAAAAACTTAGATAAAAACATAACAGGGTTACGATTGCGCATAAAGCGCAATCTTACGATACTACAGATGAAATAGAATTTTTTGTCATCCCACGAAATTTTGGATGGGGAGTGTTAGAAGGGGTGATAGCATTGAGCTAATTTTTTCCCTACCATGCTAAAGTAGCTATAAGAATGTTTTATACAAAATGTTTACTCCAAAAATTGAATGGGGACTGAGAAAATTAGTGAGTTACATTTAGTGAAAATGTGCAGTTTGTATGGGATGTGGTAGAAAGAGTGGGGGGATTTTAGTGATTTTTTCAGAAATAACTAGGAATATTATAAAATTGACAGCCCTTAAATTTCAGATTAGTACCATTCATACTTTTCAGGAAAATCGATTTTTTGTGAAGTTGTGAAACTGTGCCATATTGTATGGGAGGGGGTAGAAGCAATGAAGCTAATCAAATATTTTTTTCTGATCTTAGTGATAATACTAATTAAGTATTTATTACAAACTGTGAGCTCTATAAATGTTATATGTTCTAAGAAAACCGTCTTAGAGCATTTCATGAAAAGGTGTAGTTTGTATGAGAGGGGGTGGAAGGTGGAAGGAGAGGGAGGACGCAAATAATTTTTCAACTGTAAATTTAAATCATTATGAAAGTAATATATCCCAAGACTCAGACTAATAGCTTTTACACTTTTCGAGTAAATTAATTTATTATTAAATTGCGAATTTGCGTCATTTTGTATGGGAGGGGGTAGAAGGGGTGAAGCTAATCGTCTAATTTTTTTTTGCCCTACTAGCATTTTTAAATTAATATTTGGTGCACAATTTCAGCCCGCTAAATTTTATACGCACTGAGTAAATTGACTTAGAGTAATTCATGACAAGTACAGTTTGTATGGGAGGTGGTAGAAGGAGGGGGACGACACGCATAATATTTATACAGTAGATTGTTATTATCACAAAAGTAGTATATTCCAAATTTCAGGCTAATAGCTTTTATACTTTTCGAGCAAATCCTTTAATTGTCAAATTGCGCAATTGTGTCATTTTGTATGGGAGGGGGTAGAAGGGGTGAAGCGATTTGACCCGTTCACGAACTTGACCTTACTTTTTGGCAAAAACCACGTGTACAAAATTTGAACAATCTAGCTCAACGCGTTCTCAAGCTAGAGAGCGAACAGACGGACGGATAGACGGACAGACGGACGGACAGACGGACGGACGGACAGACGGACAGACGGACAGACGGACATCCAGTTTTGAAAGTTTTGAGCGATAACATTAACTTCTGTATCATTCATTTTTTTCTCCAAGCCTTATTTCTTAGCGTTACAAACCTTAGAGCAAACTTATAATACTCTCAGATTTCATCTGGAGTATAAACACGTTTATCAACTTTCCTACACAAACTTTATTGTTATTAATGATTTAACTACAACTCAGAGACCTTGACTTCCCTTTATACGCTTTGTACGCACTTTTTATTCCTGGAATTTCAGACTATTTTTCTTTTCCGAATTTTACCGTTGTTTTAGAGTACAGCAATTCTCATTTTTGTTTTGTTTTATGTTCATAATGAAGTAATGAAAAATAGGAAAAAAAAATATTTCAGAATAAAATGTTAGAAACGATGTTTTTTTATAGATATGTTGGATGTGTTGAGTGTGTACGCAGACTTTTTCTGCCTAGTGTATAAATTAGGTGGTGGAAAAAAACTCCGGACACAAAAATCGTTCGACCTTTTTTTCGGTGATGAATTTATTTTATGTGTTAATTTTGGATGGGCACTAG
Organism: Chorisops tibialis; assembly: GCA_963669355.1. NCBI lineage: Eukaryota > Metazoa > Arthropoda > Insecta > Diptera > Stratiomyidae > Chorisops > Chorisops tibialis. Next base: position 177,105,655 of record OY770262.1, on the reverse strand, counting down.
AAAAAACTTCCCATTACGACAATTAAGCTATTCAATAAATATGTATTAGGAGTACAAATAAGTTTCCGCCGTTTTCTATCAAAAATTAGCATTGTATTGTGAAAGAACGGTACATTACCTTTTATTCAAAGTATTGTCCATCACTAGCCACTAATTTTTCCCGTCTTTCTGGCAGCATTCGTATACCACTCGGAAGAACTCTTCATCTTTTGTGGTATCCACGAATTGATCCAATGTTTATTATCTTCATATGATGTAAAGGGCTGCTTAGACAGGCCATGTGCCATCGACCGGAACAAGTAATAATCGGAAGGGGTAATGTCTGGTGAATACGGCGGATGGGGTAGGACTTCCCAATTAAGAGTTTCCAAATAGGTTTTGACCAGCTCCGCAACATGCGAACGAGCATTATCATGTAGGAGAATAATTTTGTCGTGTCTGGAGTAGTAATGTGCGCGTTTTTTCTTGAGTGCTCGGATCAATCTCATTAATAGTGTTCGGTAGAGAGCTCAAGTAATGGTTTCGCCCAGTTTGAGCAACTAATAATACACGACACCAAGCTGATCCCACCAAATACACAGCATGAGTTTTTTTTCATGAATATTCGGTTTGGTTGTCGATGTTGAAGCATGGCCAGGTGGTTCCCATGATTTTTTGTTCTTTTGGTTATCGCAGTGGATCCATTTTCATCACCAGTGACTATAAGATGCAAAAAACCCTTTATTTTATGCCGGGCAAGCAGCATTTCACACATGCAAAATCGGCATTCAACGTCTCTCGGCTTTAGTTCAAATGGAATCCAATTTTCTTGTTTTTGAACCATTTGCAACGATTTTAAACTATGTGAAATTGCTTGTTAATCACTTCTAATGTAAGAGTAAGTTCTTCTAGCGTTCGTCACGAATCTTCCTCCAATGATGTCTTCGTACACGTTCGGTCTTCCACTACGTTCTTTGTCTTCCAAGTCAAACTCACCGTTTTTAAGCTTTTGAAACCACTCATGAAAACTTCTCTCACTTAAAGCAGTCTCACCATACACTTTTACAAGCAATCGATACGCCTCAACTGCAGATTTCTTCAAATTAAAGAAGAAGTAAATCCAAAGTTCCCGCAAATGACGCTTATTCGGCACAAAACTTGACATTTCCGCATGAACAAAATTATGTGATGCTGATACGGAGTCACTAATACTTCAAGGTTATGTTGTTATGTGCAAACTTACGATATTACGTTTTACATCTGACAATTTCAATATATCCTTCTGGTGGGGCCATCTTTTGCCAAACGGTAGAAACTTTTTTGTACTCCTAATATATAGTGAGTTTAATCATTCAAATTCAGACTAATAGGTATTATACTTTTCGAGCAAATCCATTTATTGTCGAATTGCGAAATTGTGTCATTTTGTATGGGAGGGGGTAGAAGGGTGAAGCTAATCGTCTAATTTTTTTTTGGCCTTACTAACAATTTTAAATAAATATTTGACGCACAATTTCAGCCCGCTAAATTTTATACGCACTGAGTAAATTGGCTTAGAGTAATTCATGACAAGTACAGTTTGTATGGGAGGTGGTAGAAGGAGGTTGAGGACACGCATAATTTTTATACGGTAGATTTATATTGTTGCAAAAGTAATATGTTCCGAATTTCAGGCCAATAGCTTTTATACTTTTTGAACAAATCCGTTTATTGTAAAATTGCGCAATTGTGTCATTTTGTATGGGAGGGGGTAGAAGGGGTGGAGTGATTTGGCCCGTTCACGAACTTGACCTTACTTTTTTGTCAAAAACGACGTGTACGAAATTTGAGCTTTCTAGCTCAACGCGTTCTCAAGCTAGAGAGCGAACAGACGGACGGACAGACGGACATCCGGTTTTGAGATTTCTGAGTGATAATATTAACTTCTGTATCATTCATTTTTTTCTCCAAGCCTTATTTCTTAGCGTTACAAACCTCAGAGCAAACTTATAATATTCTCAGATTCCATCTAGAGTATAAAAAAAGCTACAGGTTATATGCTCTAGGAACAAACGATATGCATGTGAAGGAGATGCTACAGACTCCAATATGGTGGCGTCATCTCTTATGAAGAAAATAAAGAAAGCGCGAGAACCTATGATTCTCTTAATATGGTTCAAGTGAAGAAATTCAAGTAAGTGGCTTGTAGAAACCTCAAATAGATCAAATTTAAAGTTTTCCTCTCATTTTATTAGGATTAAATTTAGGTAGATGATATATTGATTTTACAATATTAACTTCTGGATAAGATAATTCTCCATCATCGTTTTCAGCACTACAGCCTGTTAAATGTAGATAGCCTTGATAAAATACACGGGGGCAACTACCTATAATTAAATATTCGCAAGCTGGCAAAATCTCACATTTGTTTCACCATTGTCAACTCCATGTTATTTTAAAACTATAGCAAACAATTATTTTGAATATTTCTTCAGTGCTGAAAAACGAACATGTAAATTGGTAACTTCCAAAAATGGTCGTTAACTACCTTTTACATGATCATAAGTAGCTACAATCTAATTTTGATAAGCCATTTTTTTTTAATAAACATCCTAAACATTATAGTAATAAAGCTCTATCCACCAATTTATCGTTTTATTTTATTTTTAATTCTTATTAATTTGATAATACAGTATACGTCATAATTTCCTATTCAGCTTAAACCCTATAACCATCACATTAATTTCGACCATTTTTATTCACTTAATTCAATTCAATAAGAAACAAATCACTAACGATTTTCATTCAGTGAGATAAATGCAGCACGATTAAAATAAAAAAAGTGACAAAAATTAAAACGAAAAAACGGATAGTGAAATAAGAATAATAATATAATTTTACACAAGACTGATGAAAATAAATATTATTATTTTTGCAACTACTCTCCAATTACGATAATTATTTTTAGTCAGAGACAAGGTTACATTTCCGCGTGTATATAAGCTTAAATCGAAATAGACCAGAGCATTATTCGTGATCGTATACTCTAACCAAGTTTAGCAATGTTTCAGAATATCTTGCAAGCGGCAGTATTACTTGGATTTGTGGTAAATTTGAAACGGAATTAAAATTTTTAATAAACATTTTCAATAAGCCTTATTCGATTTTTAGACTATCATTCTGGGTGATAAAGATTGCAAGAAGATTCCGACGATTGTAATTAATTAATTAATTAATTGAAACAGTCTTATAGAAATTAAAATTTATTATTTTAGGATCATTTAAAATGCTGTGATGAGCCGAAGTGGCTAAATGCTGAAACAAAATGCAACGATACTAAGAAAGATGATGTAAAATAATTTCAAATAATTCCAGTCTAGAGATCACACTTAATTAAATTTATTTGTTCAGTGTTATACCGAATGTATTGTAAAAGAAGCAAATCTTGCACCGAATGAAGAAATAAATCAAGCGAATTTGAAGGCTCTTTTCGATGCAGAATTGAAGAACGATCCTGATTATATTCCGGTAATGATGAAATCATTCGAAATGTGTTATAAATTAGGTAAATCATTTTTTTTTCTGTGATCCCTTTGAATTGTAAAATATCTCGATATTTTTCAGGTAAAGAAAAGTTAGCTAAAACGGAGAAAAAAGATTCAGAATGCAGTCCATTGGCATCGATGGTAATATTATGCTCACACCAACAAGGATTTGCGAACTGTCCGAGCGCTAAATGGCGAACCAGTCCAGAGTGCGAAGCTGCAAAACAATATTATTTGGATTGTCCACTTCTTAATTTTTGATCATAATATAAGAATATGTTGTTGAGAAATAAGATTTATCTTCTTCTTATTATTAAATGTGATTTTTGGCAATGAAGACTTATAAATGTTTCAAACCTGATAATTCTTGTTACGACAATTGGTGTTGAGCATGTATTCATCATTGCTAAGGCCACATCGCAATCGTTGATTGCGCTTAGGCGATCCAAGAAACTTTTTCCACTTTCCGATTTGGTGATAATATATACTAGACTTGAATACAACCCACATCCTTTGGCATGCACTGCGAGTACTACACTCTCACTGTCTAAACACGGTACCACCCGATGTGTTCGCAGCTTCGTGCGAAGGGAGATCTCTCTTAACCTCCAGAAAGGGGAAAGGATACCAAAGGCCTGACGAGCTTTATTTAGCCGAGCCTCAACATCCTTTTCGGCTCCGCCGTCCATGCTGACAATGCTTCCGAGATAGCAAAAATCTTGCACCTCTTCTACATCCTGTCCATTAAGAACAATCGGTGTGCTTGCGTTCGAACCCATGTGCATGTACTTGGTTTTACGCACATTTATTTTCAGTCCCGCCTCTTTACATTTAGAATGCAACGAGCGAACATTTGACTCTAAGTCCGAACGGTTATGTGCAAGCAAGCACACGTCATCAGCATAATCAAGGTGACTTAAGATGTTAAATAGTCTCCATTGAAGACGTTTACCTTTCCCACCTTCCAGTGCAGCTTTCAAGATGTCATTTATTACCACCAGAAACAGGGCTGGTGATAATATGCAGCCTTGTCTGACACCCGTTCGCACAGGGAAGCTCTCGGACAGCTTTCCTCTATGCAAGACGCGACACCTTGCATCTTCTTTAATCATAGCTACGACCTTATCTGGCACACCTCTCCTACGCAATGCATTCCATATGTAATCTCGCTTAACGCTGTCGAAAGCCTTCTCGAAGTCCACAAACATGAGATGTAATGGCGAACCCATTTCGGCTGACTGCTCTAATATTATCCGTAGGGTATTTGTGTGGTCCGTACAAGACGACACTTTGCGGAATCCAGCCTGATAAACTTCGAGAGTGCTCTCGACGACATCACTAATCCTATTGAGAATTACCTTAGCCATAATTTTTGATACGGCAGTAAGTACACATATACCACGCCAATTGCCACAATCCCGAAGGTCGCCCTTCTTCGGAATTTTCACAATGACGCTCTCCTTCCATTCAGTCGGATATCTGCCTTCATTCCACACCTTAGTGAAGAGTGGGAGGAGTATATCGGCTGTTATTTCCGGGTCCGCTTTGAGGAGTTCGGTTGGTAGTCCGTCTATACCTGGAGCTTTCCTTCCCGCCATTGACCGAATGGCGGAAACTATCTCTTCCTTATCTGGGGGATCGTTCCTAATAGAGGATTGTTGCGGTTGGATGTTTGGTAGTTGTTCTGTTTCCGGAATATCTTCCTCTGACAAGATGTTTAAAATATCAGAGAAGTATTCCTTCCATCGCCGCAACTGGTGTTCTCTCATATTAAGGAGATTTCCGTTGACATCTCTCACCAGGTGGTTGGCGGTGAAATTCCTGTTCGTCAACTGTTTCATGATTTTAAATAGTGAACCAATATCCCCAAGGTAAGCCGCAGATTCTGCCTTGTTTGCCAGATCTTCAATGGCCTTTCTCTTGTCGCGTCTAACAGCCTTTTTAAGCTGTATATGAGCATCGCGGTAGTTCTGCCTCAAGTCGGGCGTTCGTTGGTTGACATCGGGTTGAGAGATGATTGCCAATTTGGCTTTTTTCCGATTGCCAACTTGTCCCATGTGTCTTGCGACATCCAGGGTTTCTCACCGCTTTGCACATATCCCACAGATTCTTCAGCACTAGTTAGAAAAGTGTTTCTGGTTGCCTCCCAATTGGCGTCCAGTGTGCGCATTTCATATTCACCCAATGTGGATGGCTTTTCGCGTAGAATAGTGGTGTATTCGCGTTTTTTGTTGGGATCTCTGAGTTTATCCACATTAAGCTTGCGCTTCATTTGAAGAATTTGTGGTCGTCGGATAGCTGCTGTACACAATCTCAAGCAGGCAACCATCAAGTGGTGATCACTCCCCACGTCAGCTTCAAGTTTCGCTCGCACATCGAGGGGACATCTTCTCCATCGGCGACTTATAGCCAAATGGTCGATCTGGTTCTGAGTAACACCATCAGGGGAAACCCAAGATGTTTTATGATGACTTTTGTGTGGAAAAAGGGTCCCTCCGATGACCGAGTACTACAAAACTCCACAAATAATTCGCCGTTTTCGGGTCTCTTAATCCAAGGTCGTGACGCGTCGACCCAAGGGTCACCATGCCTCCCCATGACGTGTTCTAGTCCAGTGTTGTCTGATCCAACCTGGGCGTTCATATCTCCTGAGATGATAATAATATCACCTCTTGGAACACGTTCGAAGGTGGCACTCAGTTGGCTATAAAACTCCTCTTTGTCACCAGATATTGCGGTGTTAGTTGGTGCGTAGCACTGCAGAATTGTGACGTTTCTGACACTGGTCCTGAGCCTGACGACGATAATCCTATCCGAGATTGGTTCCCAGCTATTGAGACTGTTTCTCGCTCTCGACGTAAGGACGAACGCCACGCCATTTCTGGCTTCACTTTCAGGGCCAATGTACAGAATAGTGTTTCCGTTAGGGGTTCGTTCTTCTCCTGATCCTGTCCACCTGACCTCGCAAAAGCCCAAGATTTGGATGTTATAGTGCTCCATTTCACGGTCGATCACTGATTGACGGTGCAAGGACCGAGTAACCCCAGCTCTTCCTCCGTCATTCAATGTTCGAAAGTCCGTTTTCGAATGCCAAAAGTCGTAAACCTAGAATCAGTCCGTATCCGAGGCGATGTATCCGTTTCCCGTATCATTTAGGTCTTAAGATCACGGGTGATAAGCCCATGATCCAGTGAGTGTCCATTTGCCATTTTTAGGGCAAGCAGGACTGGCTGTGGGTGAATTCTACAGCCCCCATCCCACAGGGGAATAGTTAGCTCAGATCCGTGGAGTCGCTAGTCTCCAAAGATAGTTGCGGGAATTGGTAAAACCCCATCCTACAACTACCCCCTTGCAGGTAATCTTCGAAATTACTTACCATAAAAAATTAATATTTTGAGACCATTAAGATGGCATATAGATCTACTAGAATCAGTTTAGATAGAAGATAATTATTGTAAGGAGGAGGGTCAGGGGGGGTGCAAAGAAAAACACTTAAAAATGAATATATCGAATGTCTCTTAACCTATGTAATTGAAACTTGAAACGCATACTAGGCTTTAATAGCGAAACATGAAAAAAATATAACACATAATACCTAGTCGTGCCATAAGTTCTGTCACACGTATATGGGCAATTTTTGTATAAATGAAAAAGAGTTTTTGACAAAGGAAAATATATTTTATTTTGGCATACTAATGGAAGTAAAATAAGCAACAAATTATTCAAAGTGGCCGCCTTTAGCCTTAACACAGCTCTTTAATCTGTTGGGCCAGTCATCGATAGCAGTACGCACTGTTTCTAGCGGAAAATTAGCTACTGCTTCTGTCAAAGATCGCTTAAGGCTCTCGATATTTGGGTGTCGTCTCGTGCACACCATGGACTCTAACTCCGCCCACAGTTTGTAGTCCAGGGGATTCAAATCTGGGCTCCCAGAAGGCCATTCCGTCGCCCTTATAAACTGTGGAATATTGGTTTCCAACCACGCTTGTGTGGTTCGAGCTTTGTGGGCTGGCGCAGAATCTTGCTGGAAAACCCAATGTCGATTGTTGAATAGCGTAGAGTTCAGCGGCTTCACACATCCCTCCAGGATGTCCGTTTGATAATTTTTCGCTGCAGTTTTTACGCCTTTTTCGCAAAAATGAAGCTCGGTGACCCCTTCGTAGCTGACACCCCACCATACCATGACTGATGCTGGATGATGTCCTCGCTGTACCCTAGTGGCAACTTCTCGGGCTTCTATGGAGCTGTGGGCATACACCTTATCATTTTGGCGGTTGAAATGTTCCTCCACCGTAAAAATTTTTTCATCGGTAAATAAAATTTCTCGATGTTTGTTGTTGCCGTACCGCCGAAGGAGCTCTTTCGATCTGGTGCTCCTAATTTGCTTCAACTGCTCAGTCAGCAAATGTCCCGTTGATCGTCGAAAGGCACTCATCCCGAGGTCAGATTTTATGATGCGAGACATACTTCGGGTGGAGATGTTCATCTCTCGAGCCATGATTCGTTGTTTACGAAGCGGATTTCGACGAATTCGACTCTCGACCGCTTTGATGGCAGCAGAAGAACGTACATCACGCGGACGTCCAGAACGAGGTCGATCTTCAATAGTCTGGATCGCGTTATATCTCTGGATCGCACGATACACAAATCTTTGCGTTATTTTTAACGGGCACAACAACTTGAAAATTTCACTCGCGGATTTTCCACACTTATGTAGTGCAATCACTGCAGTTCGGTTTTCTATTACACCCCATTCCATCTTCACACGTTAACGAACACACTTTAAATGACCATCAACTGTCAACAACATTATGACGTTTATAAAACTGGCCGATATTGAAATGTCACTCATAAAATAAAGTTGTTGCCAATGTGAGAAATTATGTGACAGAACTTATGGCAGGACTAGGTAGTAGTGGGTGGAAATGGGGAGCATTTCAAAAATGGCGCACTTTCCGAAATTACAAATCGGTATATCTCAAAATTGAGCACAGATATCAAATCAAAAACTGTATAGTCTTTAATTTTGGTAAAAAATTTAAGTTGGGGGGTGTAAGGGGAGGGAGGTGCAAAGCAAAAATGTTGAAAATTTTGAGTGATTTTTTTAGGGCTCTGGTAAAACATACAAAGTTTAAATTTTTCACGTCGACACATCTATTTGATGAACACAGAAAAAAAATTAATAATTTGTTCCAAAATTGTTATGCACCGAAGTGGGGGTCTAACGTGCACAAGGTGTTTCATCCACCCTCACTATCACCTCACCCCTCCCTTCATGAAAACTCAAACTTGCATAAGTAAACGAGTGAAATATGGAGCTTTTGAACGCTTTGAGGCCCCTTTCACTTAGTCTTCCCTAACCACTCTAACCTGCATATTGACTTTCCACGCATGCGCATTTTGTTCCAAAAATAATAAAGTTTCGCCCGACTTGTTGACAGTTTATTTTATTTGTACCTACAGCCTACCCATCGAGCTAATTAAGCATTTAAATGTTTTTCTTGACTTTTACGATTTCAAACGAACTTTTCGTGGTGGAAAAAAGTAGTGTTTTATTATTTCGATGAATTTAGACTTAACATCCAATTCATTTTATTTATTGCTTGATATTTGAACAGAAGTGAGGTTGTATTTGAGTGGCTTTAGTAAGTCAGCTGTAAGGAAAGCAGAGCAAAAGGAAATCAAGTGTATATCTATTTCTAAGAGATGTAATTTAAAAGCGGTTGCAGTTTTGATCAAAACCATTTGATACTCAAACGAAAAAAAGCGAGAAAAAACATAACAAAACTACGATTGTGGGGTGAACTCTAATTATGCGATTCTGTAGCTAGGGTATAGCCTAGTAGGTAGTGTGCTGGTCTTGTAATGCGAAGGTCGTGAGTTCAAATCCCGGCCGGCGCAATATATAATTCCGGCACATTGCCTGCTTGGATATACCTTGGTCACCTCAATCTAAGAAAATGAAAAATTCGTAGAAAGAGGTTTGTGCGAAGGGCTAACAACCCTTCCACAATAAGTAATGAAAAATGTTAAGGAACCTGAATATCAGGAGGCCAAGGTCCGATTTGGGCTGTAGCGCCATTGTAGAAGTAGATGAAAGGGGACGGCATTGAACTATTTTTTGCACATTACAGTATCTTTAAAAAAACAAATAAGTATAGACAAAATTGGCTTAATATACATACAAATATCTATATCGCGAATTTGAGGCATTTGTATGGAACGTAATAAAAGGAGCCTGAACTACATTTTTAAAATATCACTGCAGGTCTACACACACAAACGCGACACAGCGCCGTAGTTGATCATTCGCTGTATGTTCTTAATCTCGCTTGACTGATATGAGAAAACATTACGAAAGTCATTTATTTCGAACAAACCGACAATTTCATTGTGAAGAGCACAGTATAACCACTCACTCAGCCAAATATGCGGCTTGGTTTCGAAAATATACGTGTGTTTCCTCTCCCTCTAGCTTACAGTCAACATTTAACCTGGTCTTTCCAATTCATTTCCGCAAAGATTTTTTGAAGTGAAACATCTTGTACGAGCATATTCGTTTTTGTGTTACGCGTTACCCTTTTGTCGACGATATCGTTCGGCTGTTGAACAAGGGCGCGCTGGTTGCGGCCAATGAGCAGAGATCATGAGCTTTGAGATTTATCGAAAAAGTTTCAAACACCAAAAGCGACAGAGTTGTCGATTGAATCACTGGTCTGTAGGATATGGTCGGGGTATAGTGTCCAATTAGCAGGGATCATGAGCTTTGGGTGTTCGAAACCTTTTCGAGCAAGCTCAGCATAGTTAGCACCCCATTTATGACGAAATCAAAAACTGCTGATGGTATTCGTTTGTTAGTTTACACTCGACGTACCAACAGGCGCTCATAATGTCAACAGAGCAGTAGGGAAAAAAAACAGTATCGCCATCCCCGGAGAAAAATCACAGAACAAATACGGCTGACAACTCGATTGCTTTGCACAGAAAATCCGACTTCAAATACCAGGCGGGCATATTTCAGTTGCAGGTATAAAAGTTGGCGAAAATTCTGCCGCTCGGTGAGATAAGCACCATTGTAATTTCACTCAGAATTTTCATACTGAATCTGAAATCTAAACAATGTGATAAATGTATATCTTAACATTTAGTGTAAGAACAGTACTATCCCAAACCCTTCTCATTGGTTTATGATGAGGCTTTAGATAAGAATTAATAGAAGACTGGTACATATCCATCAATTATACTGTTTTCAACTCAGTTGCGAAGATGTGCTTGGATTTAACTGATTATCGTTCCATCCCTGTAATAGGGATTTTGGTACCATCAAAAGGAATATAAAAAAGCATGATCGAATCAACCTTTTGGATGAGGAAGTTAGGTTAGGTTCGTCGAGGGGCCACCAATGGGCCCATTGTACTCCTCTGTGTTTTTACCATGTGGACCAACATATCATTCAGCCAGCCCGCTTTACCGGTGAAACTATCAAGCTTTATCGGTTTAAGGGACTGCGGATCATTCAGCTCGGTGAAGAAGTATACTATCCAAGAATTTGTCTTCGAATTGTTCGGAGACATGGACAATGGCATAGGAAATGCTCTATAGTTTTATCGTTCTCACCGCAGCCTCTGCAAATGTCCGCGGTTGTAAGGATGAGTATATTAACGTGATTGCAGTCAGAAGAAAAAACTCAAGATCTCTTATAGTTAAACCAATAACGCATGAATATATTCGTAATTTCAAAGATTGGTGGCCAACAATTTCTAAAAAAAAATACTCCAAAGCCCATCATGGACACCCCTCAAGATCGTAGATTTCTTTAGCGGATTATAAAATGTTCGTTTACGACAGTGAAACATCTGAGTAAGCGATGACGTACGACTATATTGATGGATTATCCTTCAGAACGTTCAGACTTGTATTGATCAAAGGCTACTTACTGAAAAGCCTATAAGGGAACCATTACTATCAATAAGAAGAAAATTGAAGACATAAAAAAGCAGCAAAGGTACATAACCCCAGAAGCAACTGATTTTTATCAAAATATCTGTTCTTCAGCATGGAAGAAGATCAGTAAAAAATTAATATTTTTAAGTTTTCCTAGTACGATGAGGAAATTTTTTTTTTATAATAATTTTATTCTATTTTGTTGCTCTATATTTTGAACGACTTTTTGTTCAATAAATTTTTTTTTTTTTCAGTGGAAGAATAATATTTGTCCAAGAGTAAAACAACACATACGACCCTTTTAAAATTACGTATCATAGTAATAACAGATCCTAGGGGACTGGGGAAGATACAATCACAGATAATTGGCTTTCTAAGTCAACACTTTGTACCCTACAGAACTTTGAAACTTAAACTTGATTATCTCGAGTTGAGAATTTCGGACCAGTATAGTTCTTCTTCTCACCAATTCAATTATTCATAGTTTTCTTTTTAATTTACCTGATTTACCATATCCAGGAGAACGTACATGTCTTTCAGACTCTCGTTTATTTCTGATATGATTTCTCATATCCACATTAACGGTACATATTTCGTCTATTTCATCATCAGTCAATTCTAAGGATACGTCTTCATACTCGATATTCAACAGTTCCTTTGATTGTTGACCCTTCAATTTTAAAAGAAATTGACATAGGGTATCTGAAATATACGAAAAAAATAAATTAATTATTCACTTTATAAAACCATTAAGCGCTCCCTTTATGACAGTTTTTACTGTTAAGCTTTTTTGTTTTAGTGATGATACACGATCAAGCAACGCGTAACTATTGTGGAAATCTTTTATAAAAATGAGAATATTTTTCCTTAGACGGTTTGCAAATTTCGTGATCAATTTCGAAGCGCGACACTTGCATAGCACTTCTACACATATTAATCACGGACGTATGGGCACGAGAGATACTTCCTGAAGGTTGGCATAGGAGTATATATTCATATAATAAAAAAAGTGACAAGCTCTGATGCGAAAGCTAACGTTGTTGTACGTACGTCTTGTAAAATCTTGAAGAAAATTCGGGAAAAGAGAATTAAGGCCTATGCTGAAAAAGTAATTAGTGAATCCAATGCGGGTTTCGAGCTGGACGATCAACCACGGAGCAGATATTCTTGTGAAAATTCTTGGGAATCTTATATATTAATACGTGAGCATCTAAAATTGAGACCCCCCTTTTTTTTTATTAAAAAAGAAGGGGAATGAAACTTACCATATATCATTAAAAAAGTACTGTGTCATAAATGTGCTTAGACCAAAAATCATGTGTGTATGTTGCCGTTAAGGCAGGTAAAATAAAGTGGGAACATACAAGCGGGATCGTATCTCAGTACTACAGCATATCATATGCTGCTTAACTTCGGTGATCTTATGAGAACCGGTAGATTCAGTGCATTGCATTGAGCTTTTAGTAAAGAGCTTTTAGGTAGGAAATATAGAAATGGAAAAGTTTATAGCTAAAGAATGCCTAATGTTAGGCGAAGGCACACTGAAAGTATTCATCGAAGCCAAAAACCAAAAACAGCAATCTCCAAAGCTTGCGAACTTTCATTTACATTCATGTTTGATTTACAACGTGAAAATCAAAAAATGTGTATATCATTTGAAAAGTACTATGCTATAGATTTGCACAAAAAAATGATGTACGTATGTTGCCACACAGGGAAACAGGCAGATAAAATAAATTGATACAAGCGGTCCTTCACCTAAGTACTACACACGTCCAATGCTGCTTGACATACCACGTAAACATAAAACATGATGGTAAATGCTTTTAGTATTTAAAAGAGGGTAATGAAACTTATATGTAAGGATTGAGAATTTGTATACAACTAAATTCCAATTAATTACGTCAAAAACAAAAGATTAATTTCGTAATTTTACACACACAGTTGGTCCAATTTCGATGACAGGCGATACTAGTATAACATTAATGTACATCAGATATTTGTTGACTTCAAACAGGCATAATTATCTTGGAGTTTTAAATGCCACCTGGTTCCGCTTACAAGAATGACAATGACCATTTCTTTGTCACAAGTCAATGTACAAAAAGAACTGACTTCTAACAGAAGTAGGACTGAAAACGACCTGGTGACAGCCTGTTCGGAAACGTTATCAAAGGATAGAGGTGAACCCATCGAGACTAAAAAAAGAATACTCATGACGCATTATTCGGTACTTCCAAAAATGAAAAACAAAAACGTCCACAGGAAAATAAAAACTAAACAATTATAAGATCTGTGCTATGCTATAGTAGCGAAGGGTGGACATTAAATCAGGCGTCGGAAAAAGTACTTTACGCCTCTGAAAGAAAGGTCCTCAGACCTGAGAGGGAACACTCGATCTGGAGAATACGATACGATAAAGAATTGTGTGCTACCTTTCGACAATGCAGAAGAAGATACTAACACTGCTCTCCTAAAAGAGTTTAGACAATGCACGTACAGCGATTACGTAGGAAATTTTGTACGAAATTTGAATTTTCTCAATTCTTTTTCTTTAATGAAGTAAACACAATCATAATTTACGAAAGTCATATTTATTTTCGATTGTAATGAGTGATTTTATATAGATTTAGAAACTTGTAATTTAGCGCAAGTTTGTGCTCATGTCCATATATTTGAAAACAGTCAAATTCAAGCAAACTCCAAGTTTGACCGTTTTTCACATTATTATGTTGGCTTCTTGTACTTCTAAATTCACTGTTGAACTGTTGGTATTATTGCACTGTCCAAACTCTATTAGGAGAGTAGTGTTAGTGTGTATCCAGTATCTCTAGTCATGTGGAGCAGATGGACGATGGAAGAATCCCGAATAGCATACTAAAAGGGAAAATCAATGGACAAAGATTAATTGGAAAACCACGGAAGCGTTACGAGGATTCTATTGACGCAGACAGCAAATCTCTGTTGAGATTTTCAAGCTGGAGAAAACGAGCCGTGTAGGCGTAGTATACAGGAGGCCAATGTCTGATTTGGGCTATAACGCCATTTTTAAGTAAGTAAGTTATTATTATCTTGTAGTGAATCTAACTTTAAATCGAAGGCAATTACCAGTAAAATTCACCAAACTCGATAAACGTGCACATTTTGTAAGCTTAAAAATCACAATGCACCACCACAAGATTCGTATTAATAAGCACTGCTATTCAGTTTTATACAAAAAACCACTATTTTTCAGCACTAAACTATATATTAATAATAATATTTTCATTCAATCACAGTATGTTGTTGCAGCAACTGACAATCTTTGATAAGGACTATAAAAAAAACAGCTAATTTTCGAAATCTCTTAATATAAAAAAACTCACCAATTTCTTGTCGAATTTCAATAAAATCCTTGTAGTCCACATCACGATTATCGCTAATCCTAGGTGCACCAACTATGTTAAAAATAAATATTCATCCCTTCATTATCATCTCTTTAGTTTAATTGATAGTTAAGAACTTACAAGTAAATTGAATCCAACTGGAAGTTAAAATTATCCAAAAACTTAGAAATAGTTTAAATCCTGTGTTGTTGATGTTTTTCATTTCGACCAAGTTTGCATTACCTTTTCGAATTATATCGAATTAATAAAACTTAGTTGATTTAATCCAAGTAAATAATAATTTAAATAGAGTACGAAATTCAAGTACCTTAACGCGATATACAACAAAGCTTTTTACAGTCGGTCGAAAATATCCAAAGGCAATTGAACTATAGTTAATAATAAATTGATAAGAAATTCCAGACAAAACTATAAAAATTATACTAAAGTGAAACTCGTTACACGAAATACGTGCAACTCTGCAGTTTCAATAAGATTATTTCTAAAATGCTCAGTCACTATCATTATAATTTTATTATCCTAGTAATAATTGAATTAATAATTTCAAATTGGTTTTTAAATTGATTTAAATTCGAACAAAACACTTTAAAATCATAGTGAAATAAACGTAATTTTAGTGTGAATTAATTGTTATAAATTGTTATTTTTCGGATTAATTATTCAAAATAATGTATATTACATATTTTTCTTTAATTACCTTTACAGATATTAAAACAATTTTTTTACTACACTAATTTCGCGGATCTGCGAACAAGCACAGGATAGGTCAACTCCGCGGAACGTTTTACAACAGAGTGTTCGATATATGAACTTGTGGCATAATTTACAAAGGTTTTAACTTATTAATCTTATCGCAATCATAATATAGTTAAATACCTTTTTTAAGTGCCAGCAGTAATTGTGAAGAATGTCTCAAAATATCATTTAAAGTATTAAATTTTATATAACACTCTAAAAAAATTATTTTTTTTTTTGAATGTGCATTGCTATTTATCGGGAATACAAATCCCGTCGTTTCTCAACAGTAAACGCTGATCAACAATGACGGATCAGAAATGTCCCATTTTTTGTTATGGTTATCGAAATAAATTTAAGGGATCACCCTTTAATGCGCGATGCACAGTTAATTCGACATGGGTAAGGAAACAAGTGGAAATAGGGAAATTAGCAGGGAAACACAGGAGGGAAGAGTTTGAAGTGGCGGTGAATGTTTTTGGTAAACTTAGGCATCTGTCAACAACTCCTCATCACTAGATCTGTGAAGTTCTATCGACGTCATATACTTTTTTGTGCGCAAATATGTCGAAGTTTGAGCTAAATAAGCGTCTGTAGCGATGCTGACAGTGTCGGATTTAACATTTTCAAAATATTTATATCACAGTGTTAATGTTTCTCACGACAGTGTAGCAATGCTTCCAATGCTGGTATATGTATTTTAAATCATTAGTAATGCTAAAAGGTAGTGTTTATTAAATGCAATATAATTGAATATTTTCCTACTATTTAAAACAATACCAAGTTGAATTCTTTTGTTTCATAATCCTAATCCTAATCCGCACCGCTATTCGGAACCGGTATATGTCAAATTTAATTTAGAAACTAGTTTTAAGTATACTGTAAATAGTTAGTTTTAAGTCATGAGAAGTAATAAAAAGGATTTGTTAACGAACCGCCGACGACACCGGTCATCTTTCATTTTAAATTTTTATCACAGCATTATCCACCACACGTCATTTGCGGGAACTTTTGCTTTTTGCCTTCAAATAAAAAAAATCCGCGGCTGAGGCGCGTCGAATGATTGTTGAAACTAATGGTGAAGGAAAGTGTCGCGAATGGTTTTAACGCTATAAAATAGGTGATTTCGGCGTGTAAGACAAGGAGCCACCGTGGTTAAAAGCGGTTAAAAAGTTTGAAGACGCAGAACTAGAGGCATTACTGGACATGAGTTTGCCAAATGCAAAAACAACTTGCAGATTTATTGGACGTGACCAAAGTTTTCTACATTACAAACTAGGCACAACTGACGTAGCGGTCATCTTGAATGACTCCAATGTGTATGACGTTATCTTTAATAATGCATTTAAAAATAAACGCGGTTCTTACGAAGCTCGCCGTGTCTGCTCCATACAAAAGCGAGTGAATTTGTATAAAACTGCCATTTTTGTTATGACTCCAACTTTTTGTTGCACTGACTTACATGGCTTTTAATCTAGAGGGCTTTGGCGTGAATCAACTAGCCATTTCACATCGTTTTAAAAGCTTGGGAATGGAGTAACATACGAGTTGAAACAAAGAAACGTCGAATGGCGTTTTTCACATACGAACAGCTGCTTTATTATTTTTACTTGAAAACCAGCGACCCTAGTGCACTTCAGTATCATATTGACGTATCTAACATACTAAAATATTTTATTGAAGTCATTGGTAATTTTAAATTCGGATCAACTAGACCCAACCCGTATATTCCTGTGATTTTTTCAGACCCCGTGTATCGAAGGATTAAGTAATGTCACCTGTTCACCCAATTCTTATAGCTCATAAATTTAATTGTAATCTCAAACTTTGGGTTTAGTATTAGTACTTAGTACACTTAAAATTGATTGCAGACCGTTGCTATAACACCAGAGATAAGTGAAGACATAAGATTTCTCACTCAGTACAAGAAAATAGTCATATGAAGGAAAAGCTCGCCACATTCTCTCGCATCCAGGCGAATTCAATACCAGTGCCAGCACGAAGGGGAAACAAAGTTCAAGGCGAATAATGACGTAGTGTGGCAGAAATTGATAATGAACTGGTTATGACCAGGTCGAAAATTCACGATCCTCAGAAAAGGGATACTTGAGCTGTGCGTTTTTTTCGTATGTAGAATTGAATTGATCTCGTGAACGTTTTTTTCTTTTAGCAAAGCCAGTAACGTGGTTTTGTTTTTGATTTCATGAATCAATGTAAATCCCTCGTAAAGCGTTGGTTTTGTATGATTTATGAATGAATGAAATTGTCTTTTCGACATTTTGGATTTTAGGATAAGTTAAAAACATGAGATTATGCATAAAATTATTCAATACCCTTCGAACTGCAAACTTTTTAATATATGCCCATATGACGGTTGGCATGCATATTTATTTGGGATTTGTCGGACTCCCATGTACAATATTTCTCTAAAAGGATTAATATAGAATAATCTAGAGCCTCTAAATGATGTTTATAACACGGATTTTCAACAGAAAACCGAATTAATAGTTAGAGGTATTTTGTACATTTAAGATATAGGATTCCTTTATTATTTATTTCAAGCAATTGAGTGATGAATTTTCTTTTAAAACTTTTTCGAACTGCTTAAGGCATATTTTTGAAATCTTAAAAAAAAATCCGTTGGAGCTTTCAAACTACCAAAATCAGAATATGCGGAATAATTCTTATGGAATATAAAAGACTCAGATGCACATTTCAAACTAATTACTACTTGACATCGGCACATGTCTTGTGAACATTGAAAACAATCATTCTTCGGAATCATTTTATTTATTTATTTATCATAACAAGATATTTAGTTACATAGTCATTAACTTATATTTTTTAATTTAATTTAATTTAATGTAACTTAAAACAAATTAACTTACATAACTTAATCTCAACTAGTAAGATGGGCACTGGTAGAAGGTTGGTCATACAGGGTTTTGGAAACTTTATAAAACAGCGCGCAGTCTTAGTTTGTATGTCAATTTACTCATGGGGGGTGTGTAGTGTGCACTGAATTTGTTAAATACTCTACAACGTCTGTTAATAGGCTCATTTTGTCCGTAAACTGTACTATGCGGATGTTCCTTTAGTAGTCCTGAATGTCTCGTCAGCCTGACATTTTCATTGAGTCTGAATTTATTTGAGATGTGATCAACCATAATATCGCCATTCAAAACATCTAAGGTAAAACAGTATGTGAGCATAGTTCTTCTAGAACTAAGAGGTAAAAGATTTAATATTTGGAGCCTAGTTGCGTACGGTGGAAGGTTCTCAAAGTCACTAGGATCATACAAGTCCCTAAGAGCAAAGAGAAGGAATTGCTTCTTTATTGACTCTATTCTGTTGCTGTATAACTGAAAAGAGGGATCCCAAATGGGACATACATTTTCCTGAAGAGGACGGACAAGGGAACAGGATAATGTTTTAGTGACCCATACATTCTTAAACTCTTTGGCTCTTCTCTTAATAAATCCAAGAAGTTTATTGGCTTTTGAGATTAATCGGTTGTAGTGAAATTTAAAGCACATTTTATTGTCGAGTAGAATGCCGAGGTCCTCAATTTGATCTACGCGATGTAGTTGAGATCCACTTAGGAAATAGTCATGTAGGTATGTGGATCTTTTATGTGAGAAGCTTATCGTGTGGCATTTAACGACAAGCTCTAACTTGTTCTGACTACACCACTCATCTAGTGCAATAAGCTTGGATTGCAGGAATGCGGCATCATCGGGTGAGGTCACAGTATGATATATTTTCAGATCATCAGCGTACAATAGATCAATCAATCAAATTCCTGTTAAGACCCCCTATAGGGGCATAGGACAGAAACAACTCTCTTCCACAAGGCGCGATCCTGAGCATCGGCTTTAAGCTGTTGCCAGGACTTGTTTATTCCTCTGGCCTCCTGCTCAACTGCTCGCTTCCATGTATTACATGGTCGACCAACCCGACGTCTTCCTTGAGGGTTATAATCCAGAGCCTGTTTTGCGATGTTTTGCTCTGGTTTCCTCAAAGTATGACCGATCCACTGCCACTTTCGCCGTTGAATCTCAATACCTATTTTAGTCTGGCGAGTTGTACTCCAAAGTTCGTCGTTGGAGATCACTTCTGGCCAGAATATTCCTAAAATGCGTCGGAGGCATTGGTTTACGAAAGTCTGTAGTTTCTTGGTAAGTCGAACGGTCACTTTCCACGTAGTACAACCATATAACAGCACGGATTTGACGCATGCGTCAAAAACTCGCAGCTTCGTGCGAAGGGAGATCTCTCTTAACCTCCAGAAAGGGGAAAGGATACCGAAGGCCTGACGAGCTTTATTTAGCCGAGCCTCAACATCCTTTTCGGCTCCGCCGTCCATGCTGACAATGCTTCCGAGATAGCAAAAATCTTGCACCTCTTCCACATCCTGTCCATTAAGAGCAATCGGTGTGCTTGCGTTCGAGCCCATGTGCATGTACTTGGTTTTACGCACATTTATTTTCAGTCCCGCCTCTTTGCATTTAGAATGCAACGAGCGAACATTTGACTCTAAGTCCGAACGGGTATGTGCAAGCAAACACACGTCATCAGCATAATCAAGGTGACTTAAGATGTTAAATAGTCTCCATTGAAGACCTTTACCTTCCCCACCTTCCAGTGCAGCTTTCAAGATGTCATTTATTACCACCAGAAACAGGGCTGGTGATAATATGCAGCCTTGTCTGACACCCGTTCGCACAGGAAAGCTCTCGGACAGCTCTCCTCTATGCAAGACGCGACACCTTGCATCTTCGTAGGATTCTTTAATCATAGCTATGACCTTATTTGGAATACCTCTCCTACGCAAAGCATTCCATATGTAATCTCGCTTAACGCTGTCGAAAGCCTTCTCGAAGTCCACAAACATGAGATGTAGTGGCGAACCCATTTCGGCTGACTGCTCTAATATTATCCGTAGGGTATTTGTGTGGTCGGTACAAGACGACCCTTTACGGAATCCAGCCTGATAAACTTCGAGAGTGCTCTCGACGACATCACTAATCCTATTGAGAATTACCTTAGCCATAATTTTTGATACGGCAGTAAGTAGACATATACCACGTCAATTGCCACAATCCCGAAGGTCGCCCTTCTTCGGAATTTTCACAATGACGCCCTCCTTCCATTCAGTCGGATATCTTCCATCATTCCACACCTTAGTGAAGAGTGGGAGGAGTATATCGGCTGTTATTTCCGGGTCCGCTTTGAGGAGTTCGGTTGGTAGTCCGTCTATACCTGGAGCTTTCCTTCCCGCCATTGACCGAATGGCGGAAACTATCTCTTCCTTATCTGGGGGATCGTCCCTAATAGAGGATTGTTGCGGTTGGATGTTTGGAAGTTGTTCTGTTTCCGGAATATCTTCATCTGACAAGATGTTTAAAATATCAGAGAAATATTCCTTCCATCGTCGCAACTGGTGTTCACTCATATTAAGGAGAGTTCCGTTGACATCTCTCACCAGGTGGTTGGCGGTGAAATTCCTGTTCGTCAACTGTTTCATGATTTTAAATAGTGAACCCATATCCCCAAGGTAAGCCGCAGATTCTGCCTTGTTTGCCAGATCTTCAATGGCCTTTCTCTTGTCGCGTCTAACAGACTTTTTAAGCTGTATATGAGCATCGCGGTAGTTCTGCCTCAAGTCGGGCGTTCGTTGGTTGACATCGGGTTGAGAGATGATTGCCAATTTGGCTTTTTTCCGATTGTCAACCTTGTCCCATGTGTCTTGCGACATCCAGGGTTTCTCACCGCTCTGCGCATATCCCACAGATTCTTCAGCACTAGTTAGAAAAGTGTTTCTGGTTGCCTCCCAATTGGCGTCCAGTGTGCGCATTTCATGTTCACCCAATGTGGATGACTTTTCGCGTAGAATGGTGGTGTATTCGAGTTTTTTGTTGGGATCTCTGAGTTTATCCACATTAAGCTTGCGCTTCATTTGAAGAATTTGTGGTCGTCGGATAGCTGCTGTACACAATCTCAAGCAGGCAACCATCAAGTGGTGATCGCTCCCCACGTCAGCTCCACGTTTCGCTCGCACATCGAGGAGACATCTTCTCCATCGGCGACTTATAGCCAAATGGTCGATCTGGTTCTGAGTAACACCATCAGGGGAAACCCAAGATGTTTTATGATGACTCTTGTGTGGAAAAAGGGTCCCTCCGATGACCATTTGCCGAGTACTACAGAACTCCACAAATAATTCGCCGTTTTCGGGTCTCTTAATCCAAGGTCGTGAAGGGTCGACCCAAGGGTCACCATGCCTCCCCATGACGTGTTCTAGTCCAGTGTTGTCTGATCCAACCTGGGCGTTCATATCTCCCGAGATGATAATAATATCACCTCTTGGAACACGTTCGAAGGTGGCACTCAGTTGGCTATAAAACTCCTCTTTGTCACCAGATGTTGCGGTATTAGTTGGTGCGTAGCACTGCAGAATTGTGACGTTTCTGACACTGGTCCTGAGCCTGACGACGATAATCCTATCCGAGATTGGTTCCCAGCTAATGAGACTGTTTCTCGCTCTCGGCGTAAGGACGAACGCCACGCCATTTCTGGCTTCACTTTCAGGGCCAATGTACAGAATAGTGTTTCCGCTAGGGGTTCGTTCTTCTCCTGATCCTGTCCACCTGACCTCGCTCAAGCCCAAGATTTGGATGTTATAGTGCTCCATTTCACGGTCGATCACTGATTGGCGGTGCAAGGACCGAGTAACCCCAGCTCTTCCCCCGTCATTCAATGTTCGAACGTTCCAGAAGCCAATCATAGTCCGTTTTCGAATGCCAAAAGTCGTTACCGTAGAATCGGTCCGTATCCGAGGCGATGTATCCGTTTCTCGTATCATTTAGGTCTTAAGATCACGGGTGATAAGCCCATGATCCAGTGAGTGTCCATTTGCCATTTTTAGGGCAAGCAGGACTGGCTGTGGGTGAATTCTACAGCCCCCATCCCAGAGGGGGATAGTTAGCTCAGGTCCGTGGAGTCGCTAACTCCAAAGATAGTTGCAGGAATTGGTAAAACCTCATACTACAACTACCCCCTTGCGGGAGTACAATAGATGCGAGACATTTTTTAATACTTCAGATAAATCTGAGATGTTAATGTTAAATAAGAGAGGTCCCAAGTGACTTCCTTGGGGTACCCCAGAAGACATCTTGGAAATAAAGCCTTGGAATTTGACAAATTGAGTTCTATTACTGAGATAGGATTTAATCCAGTCAAGTAGGGATCCTGCAACACCAATTTTTTTTAATTTTAAAATCAGGATGTTGTGATCAACTCGGTCGAAGGCTTTGCTAAAGTCAGTGTATACTGCGTCGATTTGATGCCCATTTTCCAGTGCGCAGAGTGTATCAGATACTAGAATCATGAGGTTAGTCATGATTGAGCGCCCTTTTCTAAAACCGTGCTGCTGGTCATTGAGAATAGGGTTGATTATTTTGGTTAATTTGTCGCAGGTAATTTTTTCGAATAATTTCGGTACGGCTGATAAAATAGCTATACCTCTATAGTTCTCCACATTTCGTTTGTCACCATTCTTATGGATGGGTGTGAGATGCGACGATTTCCAAGCAGATGGGAATACTCCCAATGAGAGTGACTTGTTAAAGAGCCAGTATAGAGGTGTTGAGAGCTTAAGGGCACATTTCGATAAGAATAAGGGGGAATGAGATCAGGACCTGGACCTTTTTTGACATCAGTAGTTGTAAGTGTATCAAGCACCTCCTCAATGGTTAATGAAATATTTTCAACGAGTGGAGGAACCGAAATGTTGCGCTCGATTTCGGTCGAATCCGACTGGGCTCCAAAAACGTCGCGGAAACGGTCAGCAAACATATCGCAGATATCATGCCTGCAGGAAGATTGCGTAATTCCATTGGACATGGTTACGGGATAACCCGAACTTTTACGTTTTGTGTTAACGAAGTCGAAAAATCTTTTCGGTTCTGTTATGATATCTTCACCGATTTTTTTTACATAACCCTCATATGCAATCCGGGACTCAGAAGAGAACTCTGAAGCCAGCGTGTCATATTTTTTTTGGAGATTGGGAGAAATTGCGCCCACTTTCTTAAGCTTTTTGAATAGCTTATTTCTTCTATTCCGTAGTGATCTTAGGTTTTTATCTAACCAGGGTTCCGACAATTTATCTTTTTGCTTTATTACAGGGACGTACTTGATAGCAATTTCGAAGATCACATCGTAGAATGCTGTTATGGCATTGTCAAGATCATTAGATGAGAAAAGGGCTGTCCAGTCTATCGTGGACAATTCATTATTAATGCCATTGAAATCAGCATTACGGAAGTCAAATACAATATTATTATTATAAGAGTGAACAAAATTAGTGTGATCGTATGGTAGATCTACTATGATGGCAGAGTGATGTTGAGTATTAGAGAAAAGATTCTCAGCGTCAGAGGCATGGCCAACAATCACTTCATCATATGCGTCGGTAAAGATCATATCAAGCCATCTCCCATTTTTATTGGGTAATTTTACTACCTGATGTAAGTCATTATTATACAGAGTGTCGAATAGTTGTGTCAATATCAGACGTAAGATTCCCTGGTATAATAGTGTTATCCGAATGATTCGTGTGAAAAGTGATACTTGGGCGATTAAAATCGCCGAGAAGGAAAATATTGTCATTTTCTGCTAAAGAGCAGTTGACACTATTAAGAATGTCAAGAATGTCGTGGTATTTTTGGTCTTCAGAGTTAGGCTGGATATATACAACACCAATGTAAACATATTTATTGATCAGTTTGATTCTGATAAATTTATGTTCAAAAAATGTTGATGGTGTTGTGTTAACAATCTCGCTACATAAAGATTTATGAACTGCAATCAGGACGCCTCCTCCTTTTGACAGACCTGTTGCGCTGTAATTCCTGTCATTTCAGTTTTTGAAGGAGTCGTTTAGCCCAGTTTCCGTAATAATTATGACATTAAAGTGACAAGATTTCGCGTCAATGAAGAGATTATTTATCTTCCCTTTAATGCCACCTCCGTTGTGGTAAAAAAAACGTAGATTATTTTTTGAATTAGGAACGAAAAAACCGATTTTGATCTTCCCGGCTTTTGTGCATATCAGAAATATGCTTCGAGGAAACATGGGAACCGTACGTCGCGAGATCCTTATGAACTTGATCAGGAGAAAGATTGAACTGCTCGTGGAAGCGTGTATAGATCAGCTGTAACGCTTTTAAGTCCGTTGGAAGCCCTTCTTGTTGAATGGATAGCATCAGACTGGTTTTTGTTTTGCCGTTAATGCAGGTTGAATCAGATTTGTTGTGCATATACAGCCGCACGTTGTCAAATATTCTGTGCTCTCTCAATCGTGATAATAAATATCTGTTCTCCTCAGAATTTGCAGAGTTCATCGAGAGCTTTACGACTGGAGGAAAAAGTGGGTCAAGGAAAGGGGAGTTATTGTGAACAGCGACTGCAGACTTAAGATTTACGCAAGTTGATTTTTCATTTTTATCCCCAGTATGTATTACTGACGACGAAGGGTAAGGATTAATTGTTTCGCCACGCACGAAATTATTGTACGGACCAGAAGCTAGGTCAGGCTTCGAAGTATTGGGTCTAAATTTGAGGTAGGAAGTGAAATCGAACTAGGAACTGGGACTAGGTTTGAAGTCGGCGGCGGATTCGAAATAGGAGGGTTCATGGAATGAGGCAAATCATTTTTATCGGAGTTCATGCGATTAGTTCTGGTTTTAGAGGTAGTGCTAGTATTAGGCTTTCGGGGCAAAGAATTGGGAGAAGTTTTTTTCTTATTTGTATTGGTAACTATTGTATTCCTAGAATTATTGTTACTATTAATTTCTTGACTAATGATGTTATTCCTATTATTAATTTTTTGGCTATTATTGTGGGTTCTCTTATTACTAATATTGTTATTGTTATTGCCATACTTATTGCGCTTCAAACTTGACTTCCAGCGGCTGATTTCCATGTTGTTCCATTTGAAGACGCCCGATTTCATGCTGAAGAAGAGCCAGTCATACTGTCTGGGCATGTACAGTTTGAAATTTGTGTACTTAATCCCACTAGGTCTGCGGGTCGGTAACTTCTCGCATTTACAGCCCGTTATAGAAAATTGATCTGTAAGGGTTTTACACAGCCATGATTCATTCGAGCTAGGTGGAGCTCCCGTGACAAAATAAGCGAATGTGTCTGGTGATTTTTTCATTTCCTTCTTATTAATGCTATTGAGCTTCTTGATTCTTGCGTCCCAATCAGCTTGAGACCAAGTTGTTTGAATTTGACCAGCGATGTCTTCGGTGCGTCAAGATCTTTTTCAGGTAGGTGCACTTTTGGCAGCGAGAACGTTTTAATAGGCGATAACGAAACTGTCTGAATATGAAGGTTTTCTTGCGAGAGCTGAGATGGTGAGGAGTCTCGTGATTCATCAGTTTTGTCCCCACAAACAAATCGGGTGATGGCCACTTCGCGTTCAAAATCAGCAAGTTTTGTTGCTTAATCATCGGGCTGCCTGATTTCGAATCCAGAAGTGTGACGTAGCTGATCTGACACGGTCACAAGAGATTTGTCGGCCTTGGCAACAAGCACCTTAATTGACCTGACTTCGTCGTGAATGTTGTTGAGCTTGGATGTAACAGCATGCCCGTCCGGGAGCGATACGTTATCTGTTAACGTAGCAGAGATGTCGTCCGATAAACTATTTATTATCGTCCCCAGTTTCGAATCCGATTGCGTCCATTTCTTCTGCAATTTGGATGTGTCGTGTTGTATTAAAAGGCAATGTAGCCTACAAGATACTTTAACCATGCGTCGTGAATTAAAATTTCTTCAACAACATACTGTAAGTAATTTACTTTATTATTCTAATAATAAAGTATTGTGATCGACACAGAAAAAAAACAATTTGCTACCCTGAAATTTTTTTTTTTTGCGTTTCACGACTAAATTAGCCTAAAAATGCAAAAAAAATCCGTCCGATTCTATTAAAGACCAAATAGTGGGATATAAGGATTTAGGAGGCACTAGGAATAACATGAAAGCCAAATACGTATGCGTTTTCATGGTTAGAGGTATTTTTACTAATTTGTAGTGTGCTATTTCTCAACTGTAGCACCAATTTCTGGAGAAATGTTAACTCAAAAATCAAGGATTGCAATAAGATTTGTACGGAAATTGGTTTAAATAAATGTTGCATAGCAAGTGATCAGGGTTCGAATAATCGTAACTATCAGCAAAGGCTGGGTATATTAGAGGAGAAAACTGTTTTTGAGTATAATTCCAGCAAAATTTTGCTGCACGCTCGACATACTTCATATATTCAAATCCATTCGAAGTATACTCATAAAAAATGAAATTAATACGCCTGGAGGAACAGTTAGTTGGGAACCAGCAAAAGAGTTGTTCCGGTTTGAACAAAATAAGTCCACAAAAATGTGTCCCAAAGTAACTTTCGATGTCTCACATATGTATATCCAAATACTTGGCAAAAAATGAAAGTTTCATATACTGTTCAAATAATTATCTTTTATATTCCATAAGAATTATTCCGCACATTCTGATTTTGGTAGTTTGAAAGCTCCACCGGATTTTTTTTTAAGATTTCAAAAATATGCCTTAAGCAGTTCGAAAAAGTTTTAGAAGAAAATCCATCACTCAATTGCTTAAAACAAATTATAACAGAATCATATATCTTAAATGTACAAAATATCTCTAACTTATCATTTTGGTTTTCTGTTGAAAATTTATGTTATAAACATCATTTAGAGGCTCTAGATTATTCTATATTAATCCCTTTAGAGAAATATTGTAAATGGGAGTCCGACAAATCCCAAACAAATATGCATGCCAACTGTCATATGGGCATGTATTAAAAAGTTTGCAGTTCGAATGGTATTGAATAGTTTTATGCATAATCATATGTTTTTAACTTATCCTAAAATCCAAAATGTCGAAAAGACAATTTCATTCATTCGTAAATCATACAAAACCTACGCTTTACTAGGAATTTACATTGATTCATGGAATCAAAAACAAAACCACGGTACGGGCTTTGCTAAAAGAAAAAAACGTTCAGGAGATCAATTCAATTCTACATACGAAAAAAACGCACAGCTCATGTATCCCTTTTCTAAGGATCGTGAATTTTCGACCTGGTCATAACCAGTTCATTATCAATTTCTGCCACACTTCGTCATCATTCGCCTTGAACTTTGTTTCCCCTTCGTGCTGGCACCGGTATTGAATTCGCCTGGATGCGAGAGAATGTGGCGAGCTTTTCCTTCATATAACTATTTTCTTGTACTGAGTAAGACATCTTCATGTCTTCACTTATCTCTGATAACACACAATACTTCCCTGAAAGACTCGATACTGACCATTAGACTTTAGCTGACGCCAGAAATAGCCTGTTTCGACTATAGTTACCCCATTGGACACTAGAGTCGCTCGACCATAGTTTGGCAAAGGTGAAGCACGATATTTGGAGCGAAATTTAAGAAAGTATCGAGCTTTTTTGGTACGTCCTGAACATCAAAAACTGTGCGTAGTTTTTAACACTTAACTAAAAAGTCACAAACAAAAAGTTTAAAGGAACGATTTATCCTAGGATGGATGAAATTAGCAAAAGAAAGCCACTAAGCTCGCCACTCCACGAATGGTGAAGTAGGAAAAGTAAATTCGCAGGTGTCGATAGTGACAGACTCTGATAGGGTTTCCTTCTTGCATGGAGTGACTCTAGTTTCGAGTAGCCGTCTTATGTGGTTCGCGACTGGTCAGCGCAAATATTTCCTTAGTATTTCAGTCAATTATCATCGGATTCCGTAATCGGTAATTATCATCGGATATCTTCTGATTACTACACATTACCAGAATCGATTAAATTTAACATTGTCATGTCTGAGACGGGAATAGCATCTTTTTGTGCATTATAAATTTTTGCATTTTAAATAACCACCCTTTTTTCGCATAAAAAATTCCTACTTCCCAAATGAACGATTTTGAGACATATTTTACACGTAAATTGTGTGTAGATTGTACGCATATTGGTGTGTTTACTTCGAGAAGCTCTTTTGAGCCTGTCTACTCTGTGTTTCTTTTTAATCTGATCCCTATGTTGCTCCTTTAACTAGACCAAGAGAGATTTGCAATTTTATATGAAGGCAATGAGCGAAAGCCCAAAAAAAAACAATAAATGAAAAATATTCCAAACAGATTATTTGAAGTAATCAGTAATAAAGGTGGTCCAACCAAATATTCTTTTATTAGATTTTATTTGCTTGCGTTTATAGTTATGCTCCGGCTAAATTTAAGCAAAGTTAAACTAACGGTAATTACAACCATCAGTTGTTGCTAATTGTTTTTATTCTTTGGTTCTTTTAGCTTTGCTAGTTGCAATGCAAACCGAATTTTTAAAAATTGTGCATTTGTATGGGAGGTGGTAGAAGGAGTAAGGGGATTAGATCGATATTTGAGGTTAATGATATTGACATCATTATACTATGACCTAATTTTCAAGTCAATAGCTGAAATGGTTTCGGAGAAAAATCAATTTCTAAAAATTTCGGAATTTCGTGAAATTTGTATGGGAGGGGGTAGAAGGAGTGGGGGGATGTAGCCCGTTCACGAACTTAAAGTTACTTTTTTGTTAAAAATAACACACAACAAATTTCAGGACGATAGCTCAAAGCGTTCGAGAGTTATGCTGTAGACAGACGCACAGACGGACAGACAGCAACTCGGATTCGAAGTTTTTGAGCGACAACAAATATTTCTGTACCCTTGGCGGCTCTGTGCGAGCATTATTTCTTAGCGTTACAAACGGTAAGGCAAACACAATATACTCTCAGATTTCATCTAGAGTATAAAAATATACATAACTCTAAGGTTAATGAAAGAAAAAATAAATAATATATGAAGTTTTTAAATTAGTCTCTACTCAAAATGTACAAAACTATAAAAGAATTTCTTATAAATAAATCATAAAAACCTATTAAAACCATACTGGACATCATTATTTGCTCTCTTCCTCTTTTTTCACGATTAAAAATCTTTTATCAGGTTGCGATTTCACTTCCAACTCCAATTTTTCCAGCTTCCATGCGTCTTCTACTCTCTTGGACCAGAAGAATATGTGGCCTAAGTTAAATAGAAATTTTCTGGTTCATCATCAACTTTGTAAATTTTCAGTGTCCCTTATGACTGACCTCTATCTTTTGGTCCTTTAACAGCGACTTCAAAGTGAGCCATTTCTCCATCGCAATTATTTTTCTCCGTGTCTCCTAAATCAAATCCCATTTCCTTTATCGGCTGGCCTAGCAATGTAACAGCTCCTGCAAAATCGAAAGGATCGTAACTTATTTATTGTAAAGGAACTGAAATCGACTCACCTGCACTGCTTCGTAAAACTTTAAGTGCATCACGAAAGTACTCTTGTTTCCGGACCCGATCGACAAGTACGTACCGCATGTACATCACCGACGAAATACCACCAACTGCAATGTAAACGCATATTTTCGCCAATGTTTTATTCGATGGGAATCTCATGGTAATAATTTAATTTGGGGTAGAGAAGATCCTTGACAGGTTCGAAGTTTTCGTAAACAATGAACAGCTGACCGTCGGAGGTAAGGAACCGCTGAATAGAAATTCCGACTGTCATCTTCGCAATAACCTCGATTTTGTTTCTGTGCGAAAGGCTACATAAAGAAGGTTAGCTAAAGGAGTAAAGTTAAATATTAAATAATAATTGCATCTAAAATCTTGTGAAATGACGTCTTCTTTACTTTCGAATGCACTGAGTATGTTAAGGACTAGAACTTCTTGCCTGGCGGTGTTTGCGAGGAGTTATGCAAAGCCGGTGGTGGCTGGTAAGCATGTAAAGTTAGCTTAGATTTATTTTTAATATTTATAATTTAAATATTCGTTATCCTGTATGGTATTATCTCAAGGATATATCCTGGAGATAATATCGCAACAGTACTGTGCATTGCTGTCGATTCACAGCATGCATAGTCTGCCTATTCCCTATTTTGGAATAACATTTCGCGTCTCTCGAAATGTACAAAATTTTCGTAAAATTCCTGTTCGTCAACTGTTTCATAATTTTAAATACTGAACTCATATCCCCAAAGTAAGCCTCAGTTTCCGCCTTATTAGCCAACATCTTCAATGGCATTTCGCGTCTAACTGCTTCTTAAGTTTTATATGAGCATCGTGGTAGTTCCGTCTCTGGTCGGAAATTCTTTGGTTGACATCGGGTTAAGAGATGATTGTCCATTTGACTTTTTTACGATCGCCAACCTTGTCCCATGTGTCTTGCGACATCCAGGGTTTCTCACCGCTTTGCGCATATCCCACAGATTCTTCAGCACTAGTTAGAAAAGTGTTTCGGGTTGCCTCCCTGTTGGTCTCCAGTGTGCGCATTTCATATCCACCCAATGAAGATGACTTTTCGCGTAGAAGTTAGTATACTCGCGTTTTTTGTTGGGGTCTCAAAATTTATCCACATTAAATTCCGCTCCATTTGAAGAATTGGTGGCCGTCAGTAATCTCTCCACATGTTAGCTCGACGCTTCGCTCGCACTTCGAGGAGACATCTTCATCGGCGACTAACATTGAAATGGCCAATTTGGTTCTAAGTAACACTATCAGGGGAGACCCTAGAAATTTTATGGTGAATCTCGTGTGGAGAAAGGGTCCTTCCGATGACCATTTGCCGAATACTACAGAACTCTGCAAAATTCGCCGTTTTCGAGTCTCTTAACCCAAGGGTCATAACGTGTTCTAGTCCAGTTCATATCTCCTAAGATAATTATAATATCCTCTTTGAATACGCCCGCAGGTGGCACTCAGTTGGTCATAAAAATCTTCTTTGTTACCAGGTGTTGCAGCATTAGTTGGTGCGTAGCACATCAGAATTGTGACGTTTCTAACTCTGGTCCTGAGGTTGGCGATAATAATCCTATCCGACAGTGTGTCCCAGCTGATAAAACTGTTTCTCATTCTCGGTGTAGAGGACGACCGCTACGTCATTTTGTCGTACTGAATGGTTTTTCCGCTCGGGATTCGTTTTTCTCCTGGTCATGTCTACCTGACCTCGCTCAAG